>OY756210.1:45485841-46768850 GCA_963576795.1 Metopia argyrocephala
TCAACAAAATCGGTTCAGTCGTTTAGGTATGATTGACTGAAAAACAAACATATAAACAGACATTTATAATATTTATATGGATTTGTGGTTTTACGTTTGTAAACAACAAGTCCAAATAAAAAAAATATCGTATTCTTAGAAATAATTAAAGAATTAAAGAATTAAGCACGTGGTTACGCTATATACGAGTATGGAGCAATAGTTATTGCTATTCAAAATATATTTCAGTGGTTGTCAAACTTTTTAAAGACAAAATATATATATAAAGTTTGCCGTTCCTCTTGTGACTGATAAATTCGTAATTTGCCAGTCTAATAGGTGTTTAGTTCCCATCAAATCATTTTGAGTTGCGGTATTGTAGCCCACTCCAACAAAATCATATACAACGAAAGACAGCAGTAAAAAGCCTTAGCCAAAGGTTCATAAGCAAAAGGTTAGTGAATGACTTTGGCCACTCGCGACCGGTAATAGTTTTCTATAGCAAACCATTTTTCCATATCCATACGTTTATAGCATTAAGTTTCATACTCTCTAAAAAAACCTTCCAAATTGAAATACATGTGGTCGCTCATTGTGGTGGTTAATTTATGTAAAACTTAAAGAAAAAAAAATTTTTTTCCATAACATATTTCCTGTTCGATTCACTTACAATCTCATATTTAAAGTGTTTTTATTGAAGGCGTTTAAATTTCTTTTTTTATAAATCAATTATAAGAAAAGCCAAAAAAAAGTAACGAACCCCGAAATAGAAACACAAGTTTGAGAATTTCAATTACATTTTCATTTCTCTTTTTTCTTTTTATTGCAATAAAATTATGATTTTATAGCCAAGTAGTTATTGGTATTTTTATTTTTTCTCCCTTCCCCTTCCATTTTCATATTTTTAACTCTTTAAATTTGTTTATTAGCTATTGTTGGGTGGTATGCCAATATGTATATGAGTTTGGTTTTTGTAAAGGTTTAAATAATTTTTTACGATTTCAGTGTATTTTACGATTCGGTATGTAAATGGTGGTAAATTTTATTTATTGCATTTGTACATACAAGATCGTAAAATTTTTTTATGAAAATAAATTTTAACAATTTAGAAATAATAATTTCATTGATTTATAATAAAACAAGTAACATAAAAATATATTACAAAGACAAATTGTTTTTTGTGAAAAAGTTTGAATTAAAAAGTTAATTGGTATTATTTGATATTCCCAATTAATTTTTTTAATCAATACAATTAATTTCTTTTTACTTAAAACATACACATATATATATATATATATATATATATATATATATATATAAGTAAGTACGAGTATATGTATCTGTTTACGTTAACACAATTAAAATTTTAATTGATTCTTTTTTTTGTCACAATACACGAAATTACTAATTTGTTAATTGATACAGTATTCCACGGGTAATTGCCTCGACAAAAATGTCAACATTTTTGGGTAATTATGTGTGGAAGGCATTTAACCGAATACGGTTAATTGCCTCTTTGAGGTAATTAAATTATTATGCTTAATTGGCTGTATACACTGCCGTCAATACATATGAAAAGCAAGTAACTTTAGACTTATACTTATACATAAACTTGGTAGACTTTAATTGGAAAGTTGTATCAAAAAAGCAGTTTGAAAGTAAATCTAACGGACATTTTATGCTTATAAACACATAGTTGAGTTAAGTTGCAGGTTTTAGAAAATAATTATTTTGGGTAATTAAACGTGGGAATTGTAAGTGAAATTAATTAAAATTAATTAAGCGAGAGTTAATTAATCGTTGAGTTTTATAAGAAAACTGTAAGAAAAAATATGGGGATTTAGAAATTGAGTTAAATAAGCGTTAAGGGAATTAAAGCGTGGAGCAATTATCCGGCGAATACTGTTTCATTAATACTATTTGTAAAAGCATTAATAATTTAAGTGGTTATACAAACGCAGTTCAAATTTTTTAGTAAAAATCGATTTTTTATTACTCAACAAACTAAATTATAAATTAATAATTTTTAATTCTGGTTTTTCGACCTTTATTATTTAATGTAAAGAAATTCTCAAGCTCAAGGTCTATTTTTAAATAAAAATCTTTTATTTATTTATCGATATTTCGCTACTCCTGCGTGTAGCGTCTTCAGGACTTATTTATTTATAAATTATTTTCAAATTTCAAATACAGAAAATGAAAATAAAAAATAAAAAATAATAAAAAATAAAATAAAATATCGATAAATAAATAAAAGATTTTGATTTAAAAATAGACCTTGAGCTTGAGAATTTCTTTATATTAAATTATTTATAAATTAAGAAACCAATTTGAAAATGGGAAACCAAAGTTTTCTTAGCTTCCGGCCTCAATAAGTAATTGGTGCGAACAAGTTTTACAGATGAACCATCAGAGTGATAGTGCCTGTTGTTATCCAGAGAATCGGTGACAAATGGCAACAAAAACTTTTGCCATTTGGCGAGGGATAGAAAAAAATCTCAGTTCTTTGGCTTCTAAACATTTTCGATGTTTTTACACATATTTTAGTGCTGTTAAAACTTATCTTGTTTTCTTTTTTTTACATTTCAATATTATTCGATAGATGCTTCACAATTTTCTTAGATTCGAACTTGCCCATCCGGATCTCTAACAAACAAACTTTTTCCATTATTTTGTACTTGAAATTCTGATGTTCTTTTTTCTATTCGTTGACACATACGTAATTATATATACAAAATTGCCTATTACTATTCAGGGATACGGCCTAGCTTCTAGCAGCACCCATATTGTATATGTCAATTATTGTCCATGAATACCGCGGCCTACAGTTTAACGGCGACTCCGAATGATAGACTTGAGAAGCTTGTTCATGGCAATCGGTTACTCTCAGAGCTTTTGCCAGAAAACTGCTTGGAGGTAGTCACCAAAAGAAAAATTATTTTGATATTTCTTTGTTTTCCAGTAGTCTAATGGGTAGAGTACATTCTCATAAATGCGGCCGCTTTGGCATGATTTTTTTAAGGGGGTCTGAAACACATCTACTATCTACTACACTAAACAAGATTAGGTGTATAAAATAAAAATCTGTTTACAAGAAAAATTATAATAAAAAATCAGAAACCTTATGATCTTAAATATAGTACTCTCGTCTAAATACGCATTTTTCCCCGATTTTAGTGCTTTCTAAAATCCGAAGACTGATAACGCTTTACAGAAAAAAGGTACAACAAAATATATTTTTTAAATCTAATTTATTTATATGTATATATATACATATACTGTAACACTTTATATTGAAGGGAAAATAATATTGAAACGAGACCTTGACGAACATAAGCAGTTTTGATGCGATTTTTGTAAAATTTCAACGATTATTCTTAGAAACCCATTTTGTTTATAGCCCCTTTCTCTTTTGCTAATGTTGGCAACGTACATGAAAATTATATCACCAATTCTAAACATATTACTGATTAAGTGAATTCTTTAAAAACAATAAAAAAAAATTATTTTAAAACTTTAAATTAGAATACAATTTGTACACTTAAAGCAAAAGTAATTACTACGTTTAAATTAATATTTTGCATTTTATCGGTTCTACATCAATAGGCAAATGGAAAAAATGAAGTTTTATTTGGGAAAAATTTAACGCTTGACTAAATGAGGGGCAATAAAACTGAACAAAAAACAAATGTTACACTAAACAAAACAAAAAACCTAAACCTTTACACTCATCACTCCTCTCTGACCATATATATAAGTTTCTAATTTATAAAAATTTAATTCGAAACTACAAATTGATTTGCTTTTATAAAAAAAATCAACAAGAAGAAAAGGAATAAAAATAATGATGTGGGTTTCAAATAAACAAAAATAGACAAAAAATAAAGACATGGGTGTTGTCTTAAGAATGAGCTTTTTTCTATTTTTTATTTATAAATTTAAAAATAACGATTTTAGGTTTAAAAATCATTTAATATTCTTCTTAATTTGCTCTTCAGGGAATTACAATTCCTAGAAGAAAGTATTACCGCTTTGATGATGATATCTTACTTAAACCTTTAAGACACAGTGGCGTATAAAATTATGCATCAGCTGGCCCGTTCACTTGTATGTTATTTAAAGCATATAAAAGTTTTAATGGGCAATTTAGTGTTCACAGATTTTTGCACACAGATTGATTTATTGTGGTGGGGATAAGTCAATACAAAATAATGTGAAAAAGAAGTTTAGTGAACTTTAGCCTACAGAAGGTTTTCGCTTCAATTTTGATCCATTTTTTAAAGAAAAATTTAGTTTTTTCTGTAACAGCTTTGATAATTTCTAACTTTTATTATATTTCTTGGCTCAACGACATATAATAGGTTTTTGAAAAAATACATTTGCAAATAAAACGAGAACAAACTTTTTGACACTTAAAACCTTTGGGGCCAAATTTAACCCGGAAAGTAATTTTCCACATAATTTGTTGTTAACCTCGCTTTAAGATGTACATATTAAAAACGTTATGTAGTGTTATACAGTGTTTGTCTCATCAGTAAGGTTTGCCTTTTCATGATGGAAAGATATACTAGCCAACAACGAGTCGAAATTATTAAAAAAAAAATTAAGGAGTTTTCACTTTTAACCAAATTTAAAAAAACCCCTGCTCTGACATCTTGAAAGAAAGAAATATAAAAAATATATCTTTCGACGAGCCAAACTTAGCAGAGTTTTGGCAAAAGGTCTGAGAGTAACACATTGTCATGTACAAACTTCTTAAGTCTATGGTTCGTAGTCGACTTTAAATTGTGGGTGCTATTGGATGCTAGTCCTCAGCTCTGAAAAATTTTGGTAATAGCCAATTATATAGTATGTATGCATATATGTACGAACGTAGCTTGACTCATTTCTTTATTTGAAAAAATTCAAGATAAAATTGTTGCAGTTTATGTATTCTTTTTTGTGTGGTTTCTTACATAAGTACATAACATAACTGGCCTTTACAACCCTGTGTCAGGATTACGGCCTAGCTTCTCGCAGCACTCATGTTGTGCGCGTAAATTTTTATTCATGAGTACCGGGACCTACAGTTTAATGTCGACTCCGAACGACAGACTTGAGAAGCTTGTTCATGGTATTTAATTACTCTCAGAGCTTTTGCCAGAAGACTGCTGAGAGGTAGTCGCCGAAAGAAATATTTTTTTTATATTTCTTTTTTTTTAAGATGTCGGAGCTGGGTGTCGAACCCAGGGCTCCTGTCTTAGTAAGCCAGCACACTAACCACTAGACCACGGCGACTGTGTGGTTTCTTAACAATTTTTAATTAAAAAAATATCATACAGGCATACTTTACATATTTTATTTGAAATATTTCAACGTTTATATTTAATTACCCCCTCTGTGTTATAATTTTATTTTTAGATCTAAATTTTCCATTGTTACTGTTACCTAATACGTGCATTTATTTTGTCCCTTCACATTGTGGTTATGCTTCCTTTTGTAAGTTAATTTGAAACCAATAATTGTTTTATAATAAATTTGACAAGTCAATTACTTAAACAAAATAAAAATAACACATTTTGACAAATGTCCGAAATATGCAAATATTGAGCAAACGGATGTCTAAATTCATTTGTCCATCACAAACATACTTACTTTCTTACTAAGACAAAACACAAGATGTTAAATGACATGCAAAAGTCAAATAACAATTTTAAGTAGAGTATCAGTATGTATTTGCAATTAATACTCGTACATCAGGAAATTTTGTTGCTTATATTCGCAAACAATAGAAGTAATATTGACAAGATTGGCTGAAGTGTGAATATAAATGTCTAAACATCTTGTCATTTAAAATTATTGGGAGTACAGAAACCTAAAGGAAAACCAGCAAAATTAAAAATGACAAATAACAACAAACAGCACAAGGAATTGCTACTAAACTTAGTTTTGTTTTCTTAAGAGACAATGGCAAAAGTCTACAGCTGCTTAGATTTCAAGAGACAAAATTTCATAGAACGGCCGTAAGAAAATAACAAAAACAAAAAACAGCCAAACAATGAAAATTCAATGTGACAAGACAAAACCATTTTAATGATTTTTACAAAATATTGGCTTAAGACCTGAAAATAATTGGTTGTACGTGAAATTCATTAATAAATACCAAATATTCCAAAACCGATACAAGTAAAAGTGTAATTATATGTAGTTGTAGGTGAAGTTTGAAAATTATCTATATACCCTACACTAGAGCTATCTGCGTATGCTTCTAGAGCCGGAAGATAATCGACTTTACTTCTGTATGTATATGGTCTACAACGGAATGGAAAAATCACTCAATTCAGTATCTTCTTGTTAATTTGTGCCATCAATACATCGTCGCAAGAATTAAAGAACGCTGTAACTGACAAAAAATCGAAAATACGTTTTTTGCATTATTTTTATCAGAGAAAAAATACGCGTTGATTGGTCCCGGTCCCAGATTTCTGCCATGAAAATAATTTCACTTACGCCGTCTGCGAAATGAAAAATACTGGTGTATTTGTTCTACTTTCATACAGGTTTTTTGGCTCTGGTGAACATTTAAGGTTTTGTCAGTTACAGCGTTCTTTAATTCCATCGACGACACGAGACTTTTAATTCGGAATTTCCTCATTTTGGTGTCTGTTATTATTTTTGTTGCTTCATACGAGCTTTCTTCGACTTCAGGTTAAATTCGACGTGACGGCAATGTTTTGTCCTGTCTTTTACTCTTTACTTTTCTAATGTTTCTTAACCATATTCTCTTTCTAACATCTAATCCTACCCACTCTTTAGCACACACATGGCAGCATTTGGCAAAGATGTTAATTTAATTGTAGACACAGCATTTCTGAGATTTTGATGAAAAGGCAGAATGATGATTGATAGGCATTCAGAAACCCTAAGAAGGGCCACGAGAAGGATTTAATCTTTTTTGTCATTTAGTGGCGTGGTAGTGATGTTGATGTAATGTATAAGACAACGCTCGTAAGGTTCTGGAAACCATAAGAATCAATCTTGATGTCCACTGACATGATCTCAGACGTTGATTATTACTGGTTTACCAATATAAATTAATGATTTTACTTGCCGCCAAAGGAAATAATCAAGATCAGTGAAATTGTGAAATTGCATAACCTTGTAGGCCAGTTAAGAGGTTGATCCCTGATGTATGGCAAGTAGGTTCATCCTTTTAAAAACTCTTTTCATCGATGTGCAGTAACGTGTGAGCTCCGTCTTTATTTTTGAAGATATGAGGGCTAACCAACGAACAAACCGCACTTAACCATACATTTTTTAACATACTTAATAGTGTCCGTTGGATTTGTTATGGATTTATTCCACTTTATTATTGCAAACCTATTAAGCCAACTGTATAATTTGTTACCGTTGTTTAAGCATCAATCTATGCTGATTTTCTAGAGCATTGCCGATTGTAAATGAAAAAACTGAGAGCAAGAAGATATTTGATTTGTCTGTCTGTTAAACCTATTATAAATTCTAATAGGCTTACAAAAGCAGTTTTGAAAGAAAATGTGATTTTCTAAATTATTCACATGCTTCTGGAACAACTTACTCACTTGTAATTTTCACATAGAGAAATTGGTAAGTTTTATATCAGCCTTTCCCATACTTTGATGAGACTTAGACATAGTTGGAGTCGAAAGCATGTTCAATTCCACAACCTATCTGGAATTTGATTTCGGGTCTCCAGACCATATAAGCATGCCTCATGAGACTACGGCTATGATTGTACATTTTGTCGATGTCAACTAATGTGGATTAATGGAACAAAGAGAGCAATAATAAAACTGTTATAATTCTGTTCATCTAGATTGGATTGGATTGGAGATTGAGAAAAATTTCATGTGTTTACTAAGTCTTCGACTAACTCTTTACAAAGAAAAGATATAAAGACATAATTCCAATATATGATTTCTATAAAAAGTGTGAGTTATATAGTTGATAATATTCATGAATAGCTGGAGTCGAAAAGATGTTCAATTCGGCTGGTATATAATACTTACACGGATGTCAATTTCTCCCTTATCTAATTAAGGCGTTTAAATGCGAAACACTATTAATATAGAAAACAACAGATCACTTACTAAGCAAGTTTTGATTCATATTAGACAGAGGCTTCAGTCCGAAGAGTTGGTCTGTTAATACACTTTCTAAAATTAAGAACAAAACTTGATAAAAACTAAAAAAATTCTCAGCTATAAATAATTGCGTTTTAGCAGTGTACTTATAAATAAGTAAATTAGGAGTAGTCCCAAAATAATGAAATTCTAATATTCCGCTCTATTCCACCTTAACCATCAACAACAAAGATATATGATCAGAAGACAAGCGCCAGCTATTGGGAAGTAGCAGATGACAGCTAAACCTACTTAGCTACGACACTCACCACACAATCATCATGCAACAATAAGATAATTGCTGTTGATCACTCAAAAATGAAGGTATAACACTAGCCTTTGAATGATCAATTCACAGCAATTTGTTTCATTCCTAAGGCGCTTAATAGTAATATAGGAAAAAAATATTTACTGCAGTTTCCAAAAAAAATTCTGTCCAAACTAGTTTGGCCAATACATTTTTTATATGACTATTTTATACTATTTATATATATTTAACCCTATTTACTTGCTAAAAATTAATTATATTACCAGAATTATTTATATTATTAATTATACTATTTTATTACAATTAAATGAATTGCTCATATTATAATTGTATTATATAAACATTAAATTTGAATTTAACTGTATTTGAAAAGCATACTTATTGTGAATTAAATTTATAATTGTTTTCCTCGGTGTAGTGTGCTAGTGTTGTAAACAAATTTCCATTTGTCAATATTTAACGAATTAAGCTATTCCAATATACACTACTTCGTTAATAGTTGTTATAAAAAAAACCTTCTTTTTTCTAAGCATCAAGACTTTGTCTCATAAAGTCAGTTTCTAAGCATTAAGACTTTGTCCCATAAAGTCAGTTTTCTATTTCGCAAGACTTTGCCCCATAAAGTCATTCCTTAAAACATTGCATTATAAAAATCTTGGATTGGTTACCATACTTGGTACACACTTGCACCTACACGAGGACAACGAAGCCAGCGGTTAAACGTTTATGTATTTGGATCCTATCATCTGTAAATAAACCCACAACTATTTGTACATTTCATACAAATACTTTTATTTGGAAACTAACCGGAAAATAATGTATGTATGCACAAAAAGGTAACAAACCATAACTTTATAAGGTAAATTCTCAATATACAACAAAAATACTTTATATATACATGAAATATATGTATATAATAAATCCCCATACCCTATAATCTTCTAAGATCTTGTATATAAGATCTCTTTAAAATTAAAATCAATTTAATTTATCTTCAACGCCTTATATTCAGGCATATATCATTAAATTGGTGTCTTATACCCACACACCAATACATGGTCCTTCGATGCCCACAAAGATACGTTCAACTGGCGACCCTTGGACCAATACATGGTCCTTCGAAGCCTACAAAAAACCGTTCAACTGGCGACCCTTGGACAATACATGTTCCTTCTCACCACTCAATGAACATCTCTCACATCAATACCAGGTTCTTCTTTAACTGCGAAAAAAAAAAAAAAAATAACATACAAAATAACATCTTCATTCCAGTGCCGGTAAAAGAAGGCAATAATTCGAAATACTGGACAAATTTAAATTTTGTGATTAATATCAGAAAGTTATAATCGAAATCAATTAAGCAACAAATAAAAGCTCAAAAGAAAAAAAGTAAATAAATTTTACATACATATAGATATGTACAAACTTATATATATACATATATACATATAACAACAAAAGTTAGCAGTTATTAGGGAAGGAAAATTTTTTTAACTGTTAGAAAATCGGATACATAATTGGGTGTTTTACAGTTTAAAACATAAAATATTAAAACCGCTGTTATATAAATAAAATTTTGTACTTATCACAAAAAAAAGGAAAATTTTTTGCCTTAAAATCACTGTGCTGCCTAAATTATTGTGTTTGACAAATTTAAAAACAGAAACTCAAAGAATAAAACGAAAAAAAAAAAAAACTCAACGTTTTACAACACTACTCAATAAAACGAAAAGATAAACCGCATCATAAGTGAACAATATTTTGATCAAGCACATTTATAAACGGTTAAGCAAAAAAAGAACGGACAACAATAACAATTTATGCATAAAAATTTAAAATAAAATAATTGAAGTGATTATTAGCAAAAATCAAAAGTACAAATTAAAAGTACAAAACAAAGTGTTGTGCTAAAGGCAAATAAAATATAGGAAAATTTGAACCTACATACATGAAAAGAAAAAACCAACCAGAAATAACATAAAACAAAAGAAAATACATACATATTAAATAAGATATACTACATAATACCAAAATAAGTTATAAATTTTATAATTTCAAGGCTTTATAACTGCATGAGGTTTATATGCAAGGTATTGTTGGCATGTATGTACATGCAGACTTTTCATATATAATAGGTATATAAACCACCGTTAAATGCCGTTACTTTAAGTTCAAGTTATTGGTTCTAATATATGTATGTAAGTATATGCAACATACATATGTACATATATTTATAATATTTCGAAAAGAGAAAAATCCAAAAGGAATATCAAAGATAAAATAGAGAACTTTCAAGAAAAAGAAAAGACAAACATAAAATTCGATCTCGCTCTCTTGACCCAGTGTTGTGTAACGATATGGCAAGCAACAAAACAGAAGAATAAAATAAAGAAAAAAAAAAGGATAATACCAATCAACAATAACATAGAAAATAAAAGAAAAGAAATTTAAAAGAAAACAAAAGCAATCAGTTTTGTCATAAACTTGATTATTCCCTGTAAGAACAAAATTCTATACGCAATTCCCATTTTCAATATTCTAAAATTTTTTTAAATTAAATTATTTCTTCAAAAACTGCAGTTTGGTTTTCATACATACAAGCCAAGAAGAAAACACTGAAAAAGAAAAATTTAAGAGATTTTAAATTGAATCTCATCATATTTTAATCATCCCCTAATTAAAAATCAGAACAGAAATTATTTTTCTCGCAACCAATTAATTGATCATATTAGGAAAATAAAAGAAAAATAATTAAAGAAACAAATTATATAGAAAAAGAAAAAAAAAATACAACAAAAAAGGAAAAAACATTAGTAACTCAAAATTTTGGTAATTAAAGAGAAAACGAACATACAGAAAAATTAAAATACTTAAAGAATAAATGCGGTCAAAACAAAACCAAGATTATTTTAAAGAAAGATAAACCAAAACAAAAAAAAAACCTCTCTTTACAAATTTATTTTTATTTAACCCACTGAGAGCAGAAAAACATTTTTTTCGAAGAAAATTTACAGAGAACTCATTTTCAATAAGGATAATTGTAAAAGAATGACATTAATTATATGAATCTACAAATAAAACAGGTAAATATTTACAAATAATATTAACAAAATTAATATCTCACATTTCATATACACACATCTACATATTATTGAAAAAAAAAATCAGTGTAAACATTTCAAATAGGATAACTATATTTACTTGTATACATATATAGGATATATGTATAATAATTTTTTAATACATCTCAACCCTCACTTTACTTACCCGGAGTATTTAAATTTTGTTTTTTGATTATTACATAATTTGAATAAAATACGTTAATCCCATAATCATTATGTTTCCAATTCAATCAAATAAAAGATAAAATTATGCTGTATTATAATAATAAAATAATTATTACTAATGAACATGCTTATTAATTCCGTACGGCGCGCAAAAACAAATACGTATGTCGGTTCAGATAATTTATTATTTACTCTTATGTAATGGTTTTTCTAGGTACCATACCTATTGCTTATATTAACCCTTTTTTAATTAGAAATCGATGTGTCAGAAATTACGATCTCAGCTTCTGAATATCTTTTACTCGCCTGTCATGAGAAAATGTATATTGAAAATTATCAAATATTTTCAATAACTCTTGAGCATTTGCATATTGCTCTTAAGACTTATAGTGTTTTCTATCACAATTTATAAATAATATTCACCCTTACTCCATTTTACTCACCTATTAGCCCTTATTTATTTTTATTCGAACTAATTGGAGAGAAATGTATAACAAAACTCTCAAAACATGAAGGAGTTTTTGAAATTACAACACAATTAATTTTTAAATTTAGTATATCGTTTGGGAATAAACGGTAATAATTTTAATTCACAAAAACTCGGAATTAGGTTAACCCTTACCTTTATTAACTCTTCAAACACTAAACTCTTTAGCTTATTAAACTATAAATTGTTTAAACTCGTTTTCCCTTAATTATATTTACTTTTAAATCATATGAAATTACTAAATTTAATTGTCAGTGGAAGAAAACTTTCCACCAAATTGTTTCTCATAATATTTTATAATTACAACTAATTCATCACAAACCCTACCGCTAATTAACCCCTTATGAATCGGCAAGAACATTTCTGAATTGATTTTTATTTAATATTATTATTTATTTTTGGATTTATTAGAACTGGATATTAATGTCTATGCTTAATTAAGCCACAAAATCTCTACGCTATTTACTTAGATATTATTATCTATGCTTAATTTAGCCCCTATACTTAATTAACCCCAAAATATCTACTCTTTTTGGATATTAATATCTATTCTCAATTTATCCCCTAAATATCTACTCTTATTAGACATTAATATCCAGTGCTATCATTTAGCACCTAAACACCGATTCTTATTTCACATTAGCTTATATTGCTGTTACTTAGCCCCTAATATTCAAAATTAATCTCAGATGATTTAAAATTTTAACTTTCGGAAAATTATGCTATTCGAATATAGTAACTTGTTATGAATAGTAAATTATTCAAATTACTATGGTTTTAATATACTCAAGATCGTTTCACTCAACGAGATTGAAAGCATTACATTGAGAAACCAAAACTGTTTTCGTCAATGAATCAACTACCTCTACTCTTTTAATACACTAAAATGCGTTCTATATCTCAGGACTTAAATTCAAATGCCAGGGAGCATTTTTGCTTTCATTTTGAATGTTTAGTCTCATATTGCGGAAAACTTCAGGAAACTTCAGAGGAGTATCGAACAATATCTGTTCTAGAAGCTAATTTAAAAGAACTGGACTTAATATGGAATACCCTATACGAATGCTTTGCAGCTGTTATGATATCTAGAGATAATGCTATTACACCGGAATCGAAACAGGATGCCAAACTCAAGTTCGAAATTTGCTCAAATGCATACTATCAAGGTTATGCTCGAATATTGGACCAGATAAAAAGGTTAAACAACCCCGTCAACCTTAGACCTAAGTCTACTTCTCGCTATATCACAAGATATGATACTTCATATTACAGAAGAGAAAATCACCCTAAACACAGTACTATCACTAAACCTCAAAATACTCTCACTCAGAAGGATTGCTCATCGGATGGTACCCATAGCACATTAATAAAAGTATATGAAGACTTATCAACTGGTAGTGAGCAAGACAATAATAACCTCGGCAAAACTCAACATGTCCATGCTATTAAAACTATAATTGCCTCATCAGATAGCCATAAAACCCAATCGACCAACCATTATTCTCATATGCATCTTAGCCCAATTTCCCAACGCTCAAATAATGTTCTATTACCCATAGAAATTACAGTTCATAAATCAATGGAAATACCTACATACTTCAAATGTAGCGAGATCTCTGACTCTAACGCAGTTCTACCGCAAAAGTGCACCCAGAAGAGTATTCAAACTGAGAAGGATTACTCTGCAGATGAACTCCCCGAGCGTTTATCGGAAATTGATGCAAGTTGGTCTTTTGGCTCTGATAAAATTCTCAGTGAACCCAATGAGAAAGAGATTACCCAAACCTCTACAACTTCTGTTGTCCAAAGTGTAACCCATGACATAGAACAAATAACACAAAATCCCCATCATGAAAGTTTTACAGCGGCAATACACACAGAATCTCAATTTGCTGGGAGGCGAGATCTACCCCAAAAGGTAGAAGCAGATAACAGTAGGAGTTTCCCCAATATCTTCAACTACCCTGAAGATGAATACTCCTCTCACCCTATGTTACCTTTAAAGTTTGAACCCATAAACTTAATAAATCTAATATTCAGTAGCTCACCCACAAATATCTCATTACTGGGACAAAAACTTCAAAATTATTCCGTTAAACCCCAATGGAAAAATCAAAACTCAATATGCCATAGATTTATTTTAAGATGGCAAGATTTTCTGAAAATACTCTACAAGCATCGTAAATGGAAATACCGCTTACATCACTGTCTTCACGAATCCGACGAATTCACCCAGCCCCAATCATAGAAGTTTTAAACATGATTTTTTATACATTTTACACTCATTAAGTATTTTTTATTCTCACACGTTTTTTTTTCCTACTAAATAAATTTTATTACATAACTACACTAAACAACAATTTTCTCACATCATTACACTTTATTCAATATTAATTTTATTAATTTATCTTTCTATTAATAATGTACGTTTCGTCTCTATAGAAGCAAGCTGAAGAAACATTATACCTTCCAACACTCAGCAACAACAGTAAATCAGCAGTCAACTCTATCATCATCAAAATGATCCATCCCAACAATACAAAATCCCTTCGTACCACTATACAGAAAGCCGAAATTCTGTTGCCTAGGGGCAAGGCGGGCGGCATGTCCAAACTAGTTTGGCCAATACATTTTTTATATGACTATTTTATACTATTTATATATATTTAACCCTATTTACTTGCTAAAAATTAATTATATTACCAGAATTATTTATATTATTAATTATACTATTTTATTACAATTAAATGAATTGCTCATATTATAATTGTATTATATAAACATTAAATTTGAATTTAACTGTATTTGAAAAGCATACTTATTGTGAATTAAATTTATAATTGTTTTCCTCGGTGTAGTGTGCTAGTGTTGTAAACAAATTTCCATTTGTCAATATTTAACGAATTAAGCTATTCCAATATACACTACTTCGTTAATAGTTGTTATAAAAAAAACCTTCTTTTTTCTAAGCATCAAGACTTTGTCTCATAAAGTCAGTTTCTAAGCATTAAGACTTTGTCCCATAAAGTCAGTTTTCTATTTCGCAAGACTTTGCCCCATAAAGTCATTCCTTAAAACATTGCATTATAAAAATCTTGGATTGGTTACCATACTTGGTACACACTTGCACCTACACGAGGACAACGAAGCCAGCGGTTAAACGTTTATGTATTTGGATCCTATCATCTGTAAATAAACCCACAACTATTTGTACATTTCATACAAATACTTTTATTTGGAAACTAACCGGAAAATAATGTATGTATGCACAAAAAGGTAACAAACCATAACTTTATAAGGTAAATTCTCAATATACAACAAAAATACTTTATATATACATGAAATATATGTATATAATAAATCCCCATACCCTATAATCTTCTAAGATCTTGTATATAAGATCTCTTTAAAATTAAAATCAATTTAATTTATCTTCAACGCCTTATATTCAGGCATATATCATTAAATTGGTGTCTTATACCCACACACCAATACAAATTCTAATACTATGCACAGCATCAGTAGGGGTTTACCCCTGATTAAAAAAAACTTGGTTCCAAATATTGCATTTTCATTGCCAAATTCCCTTCTCTTGATTAGTAAATAGGCAAATAAAAATATTTTTTATTGCTCTCGCCTTATTCAGCTCTTGATTGCAAACTCATACCGTCATGCGAGAGTTTATGTGCTCTATCCGCCAATTCATTTTTTTATATATCTCGAGTTAATGATGCCCTTTTAGGTTTTCGACTCCAAAATTTTCAAGTCTGCAATCCGTTTTCGGATATGTCATCCAGTTTCGGAGATAAATAGCCGAAAACGGATTGCAGATTTTAAAAATGTTGGTATCAAAAACCAAAAGTGACATATTTAACTCGAGATATATAAAATGGCGGATAGAGCACACAAACGCCCGCACGATGATATGTCGGCAACACATTTTAGATATTGTAGGGTATAAGAAACACTATACGTTGTCTTAATTTGCATACGCTTAATGGGTTTATTAACAGCAAGCACTTAATATTTCAGGCAAATTCTATTGGTGTTTTTTTATTTTTTTTTTTGTTTTTTTTTTTTTTTTGTTTCGTGAGTTGCGGCCACAACTGGAGAATGAATAACAAAAAAATTGTCGAATTACAAAATGTAAATACAACAATAGGTCTTTTCTCAATTATACAAAATAGCATTACAGAGGAGTGCCTGTCAGTCGTAATGGTTAGGTAAAGACACAATTTTTTTTTTCTGTTTTTAATTGCGATTATAATTTTTTCACAAAGTAATCAGCTAAACACCAACGATATTTGGTTTCAACAAAACGGCTCAACTTGCCATACAGCGTGCTTAAGAATCTATATTATTTCAGAAGTAAACCTCTTCACTGGTGGCTTTGCTTATGCATTTCAAGCCATCATTGACGCGATACGTTTAGATTTATTGAAAAAGATAGTCATGTAATTCAGACATGGTGGGCATATGCCGGCAATCGTATTTTAAAAATTAAATGCCCTCAAATGATCTGCCAATTTAAATTAAAAAACAAAATGATTCCCTTAATATTTCTGTCCTTTATTATACATTTTAAATTCTCAAGCTTAAAAAAACACTCTATACTCGTATGTACGAATAAAGAAAGAAAAAAATAGTGACAAAATATTTGTCATTTATTTTGGTTGTACACAAACACTTGGTTTGTCCACATCAATATGTCAATAAAGCCCCTTGAATGTGACAGTCACTCTACAAAACAGTTATAAACGAACTGCCTGTGTAAGTGACTAAAAGTAGACAATATTTGTTAATGTTTCAACATTTTAAAAGAGATTTATGTGTTTTGTAAAGTAAAGTTAAAAAAAAACAAATATTTTCAACACATAAAATTAGAAATAAATAAAATAGAAAAATTTGTTTTGGTTAGTAAGTAAATCATGTACATGTTACTTTTATACAAGTAAATACTCGTATGTACATACAATATATATGTTTTTGTTGATTTCCTTTTAATTTATTGTTTATTTTATTATTGGGAATATTAAATATCAATTTCTATTCTTTTCATATATAAAAAGATTTATAAATTTGATTTGATTGTAATTTGAAAAGATAAATAATGCATTAATTAAATTAGAAGAAAAGAAATTTTAAGTTTAATTTTAAATTTATTGGAAAAAAAGGAAACTTGTTAAATTGATTGTCATTTGTGGTAAAAAAATAGAAAAAATTGAAAAAAAAAATAAAAAATTGAAGATTGATTAAAAAAGTGTAACCCTTCCTGGGTCTCGAACTCGGGTCTCCAGCTAATCAGATAGAATGCGCCTGCCTTGGCGATGCAGTCTAATCACAACGACTGCAGTCGATGTCGACTAATGTGGATAAAATGGAATAAGAGGGCAAAAGCGAAAATAAGTTGTAATTCTGTTTCATTCATATAAGATGACAATGACAGAAGCTGCAATGATGGTAAGAAAAGGAAAATATGATAGAAACTGTTGTCTAACTTCTAACTAATACTTCGACTAACTCATACAAGTGTATGTACTAGAGGTGAGCACAAGACGTCTTGTTGCTTACTCTTCATAAAGTGCAGTACTGAAATGTTCTCTTTTCTGTTGTTCCTGATTTTAAGAGAACACTGAAATATGTATTTTATTTTTATTCAAAGTGTACAACTGCAGTCATTGTCAGAGCATATTTCACTAGTGTAACTAAATTTACAGTAGTGTCAGATGATTTTCAGTAGTGTCGACATTGAAGAACTTGTGTACACATAAACAAGACAAGTAGATATCAGTGTTGCCACGACTTTTAATTTTTTACAACCAAATTTCAGCAAAAATTTAACCAAAATGGAAATAAAATAATCAAATTATTTCCTCCAAATTCTGATAGAAACAATTGAGAAAATTGTCTTACATCAAGTATAACTTTTAAATTTTTTGCAATAATTCAATTAATAAATAAATAATAAACAAATAAAATAAATAAATAAATAAAATTGCTTTTTAAAAAAATAAAAAATTTAAAATAATAGCTTTATAATTTGTAAATAATAATAATAATAATAATATGACACACGTGTGTTGTTTACTATTTTTGCGAATTTCTACCTTAAGTATAGAAAAAAACCTTCATTAACGAACATTTTAATTAAATAAAGCTCTGTAGTCTAGGATAACGCTTTTGTTGCTTTTAATTCCAATTTTGGCATTTTTCTAAAAGTCATAGCAATATTTCCAAAATGAGTGTATCTACCAAAATAGGTGACTGATGCTATTTGAAAATCAAACAGATAGAAAAATACTTTATTATCGGTTTAAAATTAAACCTATCTTTTGTACTATTGTGCATTGATTCAATATACTCATGAGCTTTATTAATGTGAATGCGAATAGAGGTTTTATATATTTTGTCATTTCTTCCATATAACCAGAAAGTAAAATTATCTTGACAGATTAATCAAAGTATATATATATATTACATTATATTGCAAGAAACCAAATAGTTATAATTGATTTAACATAATTTTCTTAATTATTTCTATTAGAATTAGGGCTTAAAAATTTGGTAATATTTTTGCTGAAATTTGGTTACAAAAATTTAAAAGTCGTGGCAACACTCTTTTCCATTAACTACTAAAAAGAAATGCAGTTGTCACACTATGAAGAGTACAATATTTTTATTGTACTCTGAACCAACTGTATATTAAAATGTTGTACAATGGCTTTTGTGTGCTGTTGTTTTTTGTTCTCTGTTTTTGCTATACTCTTATTTATATTTGCGATTACAATCAGTATTTGCTCATGAGAAAAATACAATACTGTTCAATTTTAGCGTCTTGTGCTCACCTCTAGTATGTACATACATATGGAAGAAATTATTTCAGTATGTGATTTCTTGAAAAGTGTGAGTTAAACAGTTGATGTTTGCTTATGAATATGCACAGAATACAAGGAACTCTGATGAGACCACCGTAGCCGGAGTCGAAATTATGTTCAGTTTGGCTTCTTATTTGATTATCAAACAAATCATTGCGAAATAAAAACCCCAAAATTCTTAATAGAGTTTAACTTTTATCTAACTATATACTCGTACTTCGTCCTTTCTTCAAAAATTATGGATAAACACACTTTTCACATAATAATAGCCAAAGCAAATTTAGGAAATTTTGGTTAATATTGAAATGTTTTCCTTCACCAAACTTCGATGCCCACATCTGTAGTAATTGTTGCGTATGTATTTGTATTTTTGTTTTTCTGGTAATTTAAATCATTTAAATTGTGTGAATGTAGCCATGATGTAATTGCATAAAGTTCATTAGAATACAAAATCAACAAATTCAGAAACAGACACAAATATGGTTTGAAAGTGAAACAAGATCACTCAGTTTGCCAAATTTACAATAAAAGTCAAGGCAAAAATAAAAAAGATTTTTTTAAAACAAAAATTTTCAAATAAACACACAATGGTTTACGTTCATTATGTGAACAATTCAATAAAATTAATTAAATCTCTTACTAATCATTTGAGTTTTTGTTCTCTCTAATGGCAGCATCTGGTTACAATTTCATTGAAAAACAGAAAGCCAATTTCAATTTAAGGAAATCAAAACAAAGTTTTTATTGTGATAGTGTGCGTTGTTGGTATCTTGAATTTGATTTTACAAATTCCATATTGGTAGTAATTTAAACAAAAAAAATTAAAGCAGAAAATCAAAATGTAAAAATTAATGAAATAATATTTGTTTATGCCCAACTGTGTATTTTGCTATTTTTTTTTATTTTTACCATTTGTTATCACAAATACAGATGAAGTATTATATTTGTTATTTGCAAAAGAAAACCGAAATAAACTGACTTGTAAATATGAAACACTGAGCCCTTTTTGAACGAGATTTTTGTACGGTGATGAACTCCCGTTAAGAATTATGTTTAGTAATTTAATTTTTAATAAACCTTCAGGTTAAGAAGTTGGCTGGAAACAATTCCAATGGGAATATCTTAAGTTAGAGAAAAAAGCCTCAGAACTTTTGCTTAAACACACAAAAAGAAAAAAGAAGACTAAAACTGCGGAAACAAAAGGAGAAAACTAAAAAATACACCCCGTTTAAGTCTCTCCACATAAGAAAATCTGCGGTGTGCAACCTCACTAAGGCCACTGAAAAGCCTTACCTGAAGGAAAAGACACCGAGTATGCTCAGATCTCCACTTTATCGTAGCACACCCTGCAGCACTCAGAGGCACCTGTTACGTACAACCTGATCCCTGCCCATGGAGCATAATGCCCTGTCATAAAACCTACCAAGGTTTTTAGAGACTCCCGACCAAGGATAATTATACGTGTGCAATCCATCCTAAAGTTGTCCAGACTGAGCCATAACATACTCAAAATCCTATTGTAACTTCAATTCTTCCCTAAGCCATTCACTCTGTGACGAAAACAATCTGTCCAAAGAAAAAACCCAGGCTAAGTCTTACAGACTACACTATTCGACGCTCCTCTCATCGGCAACTCATTTGCAGCATTATTAACTTTTGGTAAATACAAGGGTGATATTAAGATTACAGACTTTTAATAGTTTATAAAGACCGGCTCTTAAATGGTAAGCTGTTGATCAAAATAATAATCCGGCTTCAAAACAAAGCCTCGCTAGAAAAAATTAAATGAAGTTTTTTTTTTATTTTGTAAAAATATGGTAATACCGCAAGTACAAGTATACAACATAGCTGAATTCTATATTCATCCAAAAGCATTTCAAGGTTCTTCGTGTTGGATGCAATAGGCCTGCTATAATGCATATTTGGTATTCTCGACATTTTATTCTATTCCACCTTAAGCAATGTCAACTAAAAACGATCAGGAGAAAAGCGACACCTATTGGGAAGTAGCTTATAACAGCTAAACCTACTTAGCGAAGGCGCTCACCACAAAATCAACACGCAACGATGAGGCAATTACTCTTACTCATTCAAGGATGAAGTTATAATTCTGGCCTTTGAATGATGACTTCACAGCAATTTGTCTTATTCCTAAGGCGCTTAATAATAATATAAGAAAAACATATACTATATACAGTTCCTTTCAAACATTTAATACAATGCCCAGCATTTAGTAGGGGTTTACCCCTGAGAATTGATCTCAAATAAAAATAAAAAAAAAATGGAAAAGCACAAGCTTTTGAGCAAATTTAAAGAAATTAAACTGATTTGAAATTAATGAACCGAACCAAGGCATAATACGTGATTCAAAGACAATTTTTCATGTGTTCTCAAAACTAACAATACGAGTAAATCGAAAGAGAATTAGGAATTCATTGAAAATAATTTAATTGAAATGTTTTAAAAGTTGTGAAAGCTACATTCTTCTTATGCCACTATCATTTTATTTTACTGAGAAATAAATATACTTCATGTGGCTGTAGTCGCCGTGGTCTAGTGGTTAATGTGTTGACTTACTAAGAAGAGCTCAGGAATCAAACGTCAGCTCTGACATCTTGAAAAAAAGAAGAAATTAAAAAAAAAATATTTCTTTCGAAGAAGAAATTAAAAAAAAATATTTCTTTCGGCGACTACCTCTTAGCAGACTTCTGGCAAAAGCTCTGAGAGTAACTCAAGTCTGTCGTTCGAAGTGGACATTAAAGTGTACATCCCGGTACTAATGAAAAAAAATTTACACACACAACTTGAGTGATGCAAAAAACTAGGCCATAATCCTAACACAGGGTTGTAAAGACCAATTATGTATGTATGGTTATAATAGATCATTAAATAAATAAACTTAATTTTTTTTAATTTTAAGTAGAAAAAATTTACCCGTTAAGTACTCGCAGTTAATTGTTCTGTCATTAATATTATTATTAGCTACTTACTTAGCTACTCGTATACATATAAACCTCTGACACTCTAGACTCAGATGTATTGATTTCATTGTTTTGTTGGCAATGGTACTCAAAACACGCGCTAATTTTACAACAATAAACTTGTAATTTGTGAAAATTGATAACATAGTTCGGTAATTTTATTTTTAAATAAATTAATTTAAAAATCTAAAATAAAAATATAAAATACGTGATTTGTTTAAAAGAAAGAAATTGTTTTTTTTTATAAATATTAATTATTTTTATATAATATTAACCAGCAAAATATTACGTAACAAAAATTTTATGAAATCATAATTGTAAGTGATAACAGAGTGAAATATTAATTTCAATAATTTTTTTTTTTTTTTTTGCAAAAACTTTTATTGCTACAATATTGTCATTGTTGTTTGAATTTAGGAGGGTATATGGGCAATTTCAAAAATTTTCGACATTTTGATATTTTTTTTTCGAAATTTTTTTTTTTGGATGACACGAATGACGCCTTGGTCACGTGTAGGGTGATATTTTAGCATACCAAAACAGTTCGCGTTAATCATTTATTGCAAACGGCGCGAAAGTTATGGAGGTTTTAAGTTAAAATTTCTTTAAAAAAAATTTAAAGTTAAATTTATTGGTTTATTTTAATAAATGTTATATGATCGCATGAAACTCATTTCAAATTCATCAGTGCAGTCCAAATTCATCAATGCACTGATAAAATACATAAAAAATATCACATATAATTAAAATTTCTTAACATTAAAAAACGCGAATTTTTGCAAAAATATGAATGTTTCACAGATTTTTATAATATGTGTTTATATAACGCATAACTAATTTACAGAAAAACAATGTTTTGACTTGCAAATTTAAAAAATAAAAAAAATTATATAAGAATTATTTTTGAGGTTAGGATTTCCTTTTTGATCTGTAAAATTTAAAATCATGAAAATTTTTTAACGCCTATTCGGTTTTATTATCAAGCTTAAAAAAACCTTTCATTTGGTGTCAATCGCGGCGGAATCTATACATAACTGCAGATGTCACAAAGCAAAATGTGTTTGAAGAAAAATGCCGCTGTACCCGCTAAATATGGACCGAATTCAACCGTATTTATATATGACCTTTAGTTCACCGCCGCACTTCATTTCCAATACTTTACATTGATTTTAAATCACTGATTAACTAAAAAAAACGCGAAACAAAATCATGAAATTTCGCAAAAGTTTTATTTTCTTTATAAAATTTTTGCGTTTCAAAATATTTTAACGCCTTCTTGACGTTGAGGTGCCATTTATTAAGAAGTTTAGATCACGCAATACCTAAACCAGTTTCAAATATGATTGCAAATGTCAGGCGCGAAAAACTGTCATTTTTGAAAAATTTACACCAATTCTATAAAAGTTTGAGGTCATCGTTCTCAGCAACTAGCAGCCTGACATCGACGTGATATGGCGCAAATTTTAGCAAATTATACCATCTTTTAAATACTGTTGACGAAATGCAATTTTCTTGAACGGCGCAAAAACGCTATAGAAAAAACTGCGAAAATTGAAAAATCGGAAAATTTTGGTTTCAAAAATGAACCCCTGTACAACTTTTTCCCAAATAGTTGTATTGGCATAACTTTTATAGTGTAAATATCTACAAAGTCTAGTGACTTTATTTTATATCAGTGGGCATCGGAAGTTTAAAACTAAAAGTAGAAAAGTGATGATATATGAAAAAACTCTTGTAAATTTCAAGCCTGTTTTTGAGTTTTTCAATATTTGAGTGCCCATAACTTTTAGAGATAAAGAACTGATGGTCTGAAATTTTGAATTTCCCAGTTTTCTAGTGTGGCCTACCATTCCCTTTTGACCGTTTTGGTCAATTCGAAAACTGGAGAAATAATAAGCATCTGAACTCAGTTTCAACAAATGTTGAAAATTTTTGAAATTGCCCATATACATACATATTTATTTTATTTTATTTACATTTTATAATTTGTTTTCGATGTATCACGTAAGTGGCTGAAGCTCCTTGAAGGGTAAGGTTAGGCTCTTTGTGGTAATTCAAAAATCTAAGCCAGCTTGGAGATCAATCGGCAACCAACTAAATTAGAAACTAAATTCCCCTTTTGCGTTAATTCTCATTTTGCAGAGTTCAGTAGTATATGATATGAAATGTTGGTTCAGAAATCTGAGTCGTTTCATCACAAGGCGGATATATGGAATTCTTGGTAAATTTTGTGTCTTTATTGTAAAATAATAATAAAATAACAGTTTATTTTAAGCTTATATTATTATAACATTCTTCCCTGTCTCAAGAAGAAAAATAGCAAATACTAGTCGAATATATATTTCAAAGTAAACGTAAATGCATAAGTAGGAGTAATGTAATGGATATTCAATTCAACAAATATTGCTACAGCTGTAGCGATGAGAAGGCGGAGTAGACCATTAAAAACCGTATTAAGCCATCGATATACAGCATATTTTTTGCAGGAGTTTATCTAATTTAGTACCGCTATAAACAAAACTGATAACATCAGTTTGGAGATAAGATGTAGAATCATACTTGCCAACAGATGTTATTTTGGTCTGCACAGTAAGACTATCTTTCGCCAAACAAAAAAAAAAACATTATACAAGACGCTGATACTTCCCGTGCTGTTATATAGCTCAGAAGCATGGGTACTTGCACAAGCAGATAAAGCTGTTCTTGGTGTTTTCGAGAGAAAGACATTACGATGAATTTACTGACCCGTCTGCATTAGTGGTGTGTACGGACATCGAAAGAATCACGAGCTACATTGGCTTAGCCATGTCGTGCATATGTATGTATGAGAATACTCCTTCTAAAAGATGCTTTGAATAAATATCTGAAGGACGGCCCAAAAGTGGAAGGCCAAGACTCCGATAGAAGGATCATGTCGAAATTAATCTTTCAAAACTCGATGTGAGAAATTAGAGGAGTAGCGCTCAAGATTGAAGCGCGAGTTCAAGCGAAGCGGAACTCTATTCTGAATTAGGCTAAACACACTAGGGTTGTGATATAGCCATATATACACTCCGGTTCACTTATTTAAAGGCACAAAAAATCCCATATTCAGGAGCCGGTATCTTTTGCAATTTTTAACCGATTCTAGAATTTTAAAATAGAAATGGAAGCTAGACATCTTGAGATATAAACAAAATCATGACAATGGTGGTTTCTTAACTAAGGAACCTTTTTTTTGAGGAATTTATAAAAAAAATCTAAAAATGTGGTATTTTTTTGGTTCACTTGAATAAAGGCACTTTGTTTTTTTGTATTATTTTTAAAGTAAGCGGTGATTTTTTATTGGGGGGGTTTGCTTATTGCAATTTATTACATCTTAGTCGACTTACGAGTCAAAATGGCAAAACAAAAAATTTTAAATCTAACGAAAAGGGCTAAAATCGATGTTTACCGTTCTGAAGGATATTCTAACCGCGCAATAGCTAAAAAAAATTGGACGGAGCCCAACAGTTGTCGACAATTACATCAAGGACCCCGAGGGGTATAGAAAAAATTTTAAAGGAAGGGTTTCGTTGTCTTTATCTGCTTTTGAGAAAAGAAAAATCATCAGAATTGCTTCTAATTCTGCCTTGTTCTTGTCAAAAATAAGAGCTCAAGCTGGAGTGCAAGCGAGCAAGTCATCAGTACGCACAGTTATTAATAGCTGTGAATATTTTAAATACCAGAAATTACAAAAAAAAAGCCGCCACTTAATGGTTCTCGTAAGGAAAAGCGTCTTCAATTCGCAAAAGACTACATGGTATGGGATGTGCAGCAAAGAGGCTATGTAAATGACTGGAAAACCGTTGTATTTACGGATGAAAACAAGTTTAATTTGGATGGGCCTGATGGCTACAACTATTATTTCCATGATCTGCGTAAAGAAAAGCGATTTTTGAACCGACATCACAGCAGAGAGGGCGGCGTTATGGTGTGGGGTGCTATTACGTACTATGGCACCATCGATCTTGAATTTCAAAGTGCAAAAATGACTGGTGCAACCAATAGAACGTTAATGGAGTCGGCTTTTCCGAAGTTCAATGAACTATTTGGTCCAATACCTTGGATATAGCAACAGGATAATGCCCCTATACACATCCCAGAGTAGTAAAGGAGTACATTGCAAGATAAAATGTTAATATTCTTGACTGGCCACCATATTCGCCAGATCTAAACATTATCGAAAATCTGTGGGGTTGGTTATCTCGTAAGGTCTATGAAGCAGGTGGGCAATTTGATGACAAGCAGTCACTAATTCAGGCCGCTAACGATGATTGGAATGAAATTTCGTTGGATTACATCAATTCTCTTAATCTGTCAATGAAAACCCGTATATTTGAAGTTATTAAAAACAAAGGGGGTTGTACCCATTACTAATAGTTCTTTAATAAAGCAAATAAAGTAATAATAACTTAAAAAACAAAAAAAAAAAGGTTTCTTAGTTAAGAAACCACCATTGTCATGATTTTGTTTATATCTCAAGATGTGTAGCTTCCATTTCTATTTTAAAATTCTGGAATCGGTTAAAAATTGCAAAAGATACCGGCTCCTAAATATGGGATTTTTTGTGCCTTTAAATAAGTGAACCGGAGTGTACATATATAACTGGCCTTTACAACCTTGTATCAGAATTACGGCATAGCTTTTCGATGCACTCATGTTGTGTGAGCCAATTTTTATTCATGAATACCGGGACCTAGAGTTTAATGTCGACTCCGAACGACAGACTTGAGAGCTTGTTAATTGTAATCAGTTACTCTTAGAGCTTTTGCCAGAAGTCTACTAAGAGATAGTCGTCTAAAGAAATATATATTTGTTTTAATTTGAACTGGATCTCTAGTCTTAGTAAGCCAACACACTAACCACTAGACTACAGCGACTACGATATAGCCATATAAGTGAGTAGTAAAGGCGACACTTCTGTGTAGAAAAACAAATCGCCACTCATTTGTGCTTTTAGTGACTGTGTGTTGAACTATATACTTTGGCTATCGTTTACAACATTTATTTGTATATGTTATAGCCAATACAACACAACATTTAGTTGTTGTAAACGATAATCGGGGCCTACATCTATAAGATGTATATTTCTCTAGATATCTGGCGTTATTCAATGTTCTAAATGTGGTGAAAATGGTCTTAAAATTAACTGTTTCTGTATTTATTTCACTTACTGTTTAATTATACCATATGGGCGTTTCCATTTATTGTAGGTAATATTTATTTATCCGAAAAATAACGTGGTCATTTTATTCCCTCACCTTTAGTAAATATTTAAAGAAAATAAAAGCAAAGAATATTCATACATGACCTAATTGATGTTTTAATGGAAATACCAATATACATAAGTATGAGCATAATAGAATAGGACATTTGTTTTTTTCTTATTGTTGTCGTGGTGGCAGGCCGTTTTCGTTTGGATTTTTGTAACGTGCGTGGGCTAAGGGCAAATTTCTTCTCTGTGTATGCTCATGTTTGTATCCATAGGCCGGATGTCCTCGCCTTATGTGAGACCCAGGTTTCTGGGGATGCTGATCCACAGGATTTCCAGATACCTGGTTACCACCTCCTATCCCTTTTCATGCTCCATAGGGGCCTTGCAATTTATATTCGCAATGAAGTTGTGTACCAATGCCAGCAACCGTATGGCATGCTTGATGCAGAATTTAACTGCCTCTGGGTTAAGTTCAAAATCAGGGCACATCTTTTGCATTTCGGGTTTCTTTACAGAAGTCCAAATGCAGAAAGAGAGGTTACCCTTTCTGGCTTCGACTCTCTTTCTGACTCTATTTCACGAATCCTAGAAAATTACCCGAACAGTGAAATTGTTGTTGCTGGCGATTTCAATGTTCATAATTCGTCTTGGCTTCACCATTCTGGCCGCACGACTCCAGAAGGCCAATATGTTGAGTTGTTTGCCGCACACAATCACCTTGTGCAACTAGTGAATGAACCAACTCACATTTCGTGTGTTGATGGGCACCAGAATAATACACTTGACCTCTTCCTCACTTCACACCCTAATAAGTATGAAGTTGATATTCTTGCACCTCTCGGCAATTCGGATCATTGTACCATCTCTGCATCTTTTCCGTTATCCAGGCTTCATGAGGTTTCAACGACAGCTACGAAACGCTCAGTTTTTAACTACGGAAAAGCCCGTTGGGCTGAGCTCAACGATTTCTTTCGGCATTTTAACTGGGGACTCTGCTTCCTTGATTCAAATGTTAATGCCATGGCAGAAATGGTTGTGAATATAATAAAATTGGGGATGGATACCTATATTCCATCTAAAAATATTTCGATTAAACCAAGGGACAAATTATGGTTTAATCAGACGTGCAAATCGGCAGTCAGATCCAGAGAGGAAGCGTTCAGAAATTGGCGTAATAATAAGTGCGCACATACTGATACGCTACGCAAAAAGGCGAGATCTTCGTGTGCCGCAGTACTAAGACGCGAAAAAGCTTTACACGAGCAGCGTCTTCGTGCTAAAGTTCTTTCTTTCCCCCGGGGAAGTAAGAGCTTTTGGTCATTCGTTAAGAGGATAAGGAATGACGCTAGTTCGATTCCAACTCTTATACAGAATGACCAAGCATTCACAAACCCGGTTGAAAAAGCGAACCTTTTAGCTGAATTGTTTGCAAAAAACTCATGTTTGCCGGAGAGCGTTCAACCGCTGCCCGAGCTTGAAAGAGTATCGGTGACTATGCCTAATATATTCTTTCGAGCCCGTGCTGTCAAAAGGGTTCTTTCAGACCTCAACATCCATAAATCTTCTGGGCCGGATGGTATACCAGCACTGGTCCTGAAGCAGTGCTCTTCGACGCTTTCGCGTCCATTAGCTAAACTTTTCAGTGCGGCTTATCGTGCCGGAGTATTTCCATCTAACTGGAAAGTTGCTAATATAACGCCAATCCCCAAAAAGGGTGAGGCTACCAATCCCGAAAATTACCGCCCAATAGCAGTGTGTTCAACACTCTCCAAAGTTATGGAGAGTATGATAAATCATCACCTTATGAGGTATTTGGAGTCCAATAACTTGCTGAGCGACCGTCAGTATGGTTTTCGTAGAGGTCGCTCCACTGGTGATCTACTGGCACTACTGTCTGAGCGATGGAGTGGATCTATTCACCGTTTTGGTGAAAGCAAAGTTGTTGCTCTGGATATCTCAAAAGCGTTTGATAGAGTCTGGCACGATGCTCTTATTTCTAAACTAGCTGCTTTTGGCGTCGGTAACCATTTCTGTCGTTTCATAACGAGCTTTCTCAGAGACCGTTCTATAAGAGTGGTTATAGACGGTGTCTCTTCCAGCGAGTTCAGGCTGAATTCGGGAGTACCGCAAGGCTCTGTTCTATCTCCCACCCTATTTTTAATTTTCCTTAATGACCTTCTCCTCCTAACCTCTAATCCCATTTACTCCTTCGCAGATGACAGTAACATTTGTCACTCATATTCATTTGACCGTAGGCCGAGCCTTTTGGAGATCGGGGCGAGAAGGCAGAATATGAATGACACACTCTCAAATGACCTACAAAGAATCTCCGAGTGGGGTCTCGCGAACAGGGTCGAATTTAATGCGCGCAAGACCCAATGTTGTTTTATGACGCATAGGCGTTGTGATGATTTAATCCTGCCATCTGTGACTATGGGTAATGTAAATATTGAGGAGGCTGATGCTCTTGATGTTCTGGGCATGAGAATTAGTTGTGATGTCCGTTGGAATGATCACATATTTCGAGTGTCGAAAGAAGCATTCAAGTGCCTCGGTTTTCTAAAACGGTGCAGGAAATACTTCACTCCATCTGACCTTCTCAATATTTACAAAACCTTCATCCGGCCTAGGATGGAATACAACTCTCATGTATGGGCCGGTGCTTCCAAATCTATTTTGGGGCTTCTCGACCGCGTACAGGAAAGGGCGAAGGTGCTTATCGGCGACGGTAGGGTATCCAACTCTATCGATTCGTTGGAGCATCGGCGCAATGTGGCGTGCGTTTCATTGTTCTATCGATACTACCATAGGAGGTGCTCTGATGAGATAGGGGAACTGATTCCGGGTGGTCGCATATTCCTGCGGACTACACGTACCTCTCTCAGAGCGCACCCATTTGTGGTTGATTGTTCAGCGAATCGCACAATGCATTATAGAGAGAATTCGTTCTTTAGTCGCACCGCTCGTTTGTGGAACAATCTTCCGGCGAAAGTTTTTCCTGCCAATTACGATATCAGTAGGTTTAAATCAAATGTCCACAAACACTACTCCCTCTTTCCCCCTTCCCACAACATATTTTCCTAGACCAGCACAATGTATTGCATGAGTAGGGGCCGTCCCCTGAGTGCTGGCCTTAAAAATAAAAAAAAAAAAAAAAAAATACTATTGATTACTGATTGCATTTTTTATGTTGTACTCGTAGTTATTGAAAATATTTTTTTGCCTTTTAATAATTTATTAACATTTTTATACAAAAATATTTTATTAAAACGTGCACAATACGTTTTATAATATTTAAAGCTTTTATTTTTTTTTTTTTTTTGATCTGTTTAAAAAATAATTAATAAAATACATACATGCATACATATGGAATGAGTTTCTTTGTGGAAAAAAAATATTTTCGTTTTTTTTTATTCAACCAAAAAAATTTATGGCAGTGTTACAGTGAATTCATAAATATACACAGTTTTTCATTTATTTAATTGTTTGATTATAATCATGATTGCATCTAGATGAACTTGGAAAATATGTGCAAAAATGTTCGTCATAAGCATATTGCATACGATTATACTAAAAAAGAAAGAAAAAAATAATGACGTTTTATAAAAACATGTCATTCATTATTATTTATTTAAATATTCATTGTATGTCGCCAATGAAATATTTATTTTAAGATCGTTATTAATATTTAATTGCATGAAATTGTGTTAGAAAACACAAGTGTCGACATGTTTATGGACAACTCGTAATATATGATATAGAAAATTCTTAAAAAAAACGTATGTATGTAATGAATCATTTTATGAAATTACATTTTAATTTAATTAATTTTAAAAATTATGACAAAAATAATTAAAAATCTCATAACGAAAATGTACCCTCAGCAACCAAGACAATTAAATTTAGAGTGAATTAATTATTAGACTTGTTAGAACTTGCAGTCGCCGTGGTCTAGTCCGTTGGCTTACTAAGACGATGGCTCCGGGTTCAAACCTCAGCTCTGACATCTTGAAAAAAAGAAATATAAAAAATAATATTCCTTTCGATGACTACTTCTCAGCAGTCTTCTGGCAAAAGCTCTGAGAATAACTGATTGCCATGAAAAAGCTTCTTAAGTCTTACACACACAATATGAGTGCTGCGAGAATCTAGGCCATAACTCTGAAACAGGGTGGTAATGGCCAATTATGTATGTATGTACTTATTAGAACTACAGGTGTGTGGCAATAAGATAAGTAATCACTTTGACCAACGTTTTTTCATATTGTTAACATTTTAAAAAGATTTAATTTGTAAAATGATTTTATCATTGGGATTCGTGGATCCCTTTCTATTTAGCCAAAATATTGGAGCAATTCGTAGACTGATTCATAGATTTTTGTTGTTGAAATAGCACGTATGTATGGCTAACAAGTATACCTGAGCTGTATTTGTCGCCGACCCAGGCCGAGAAATCTACTTTTATAACTGCCAACTGGTCGTTAGTGTTTCACTAGCGTTTCTTAAAAAGTGATATTTTCTTTCTATTAATAGTTTAATGCAATAATCAAAAGAGAATAAATGAAAAAAAAATTGAAAAACGCAAACAACGTAATCACACCAATGAAAAAAATAATTTTATTTTTTTTTTAGTTTTTTGAGTTATCTTTGAAGCCAGTAGCGTACATTGTGCTGGTGTAGGAAATATGTTATGGGAAGCTCTAAAGAGAGAGAGAGAGAGAGAAAGCGAGTTGTGTTTGTCCACATTTGCTTTATGCTTAGAAATATTGTAATTGGTGGGAAAAACTTTCGCGGAAAGATTGATTCACAAACGCACCGTATCTATAAAGCATTGTACAATTCACTCAACAATCAACTACAAAAGCGGTATAAATAGTACGTATGCGAATATTTGATTATTTGTAATTATTGTTTTTATTTCATCAAACCACCCCCCATGGCAGTACCGTTAGAACAATGAAATGTACCCCACATCGTGTCATTGCCACTCGAAGATTGTCGTCATGTCATTTGTGAGGATGTCATTCATATTCTGTGCCTCGTTTCTGTATCTTTTTGCGAAAAGTTCTCACATCGAAAAGTGTGAAACGAAATATTCCATAATTTATATGAAAAAAAATATTTCCAAAAATTAATTTTAAAGAATTTTTTTTCCAATGTATTTAGTTTCGTGCTCTTTTTAATTGTAAATGCTTCTGAAATTTCGTTTGTAAAATTTCTCCCAAAGAAAAAAATTTACAGAAACAGTTTTACTCACATAAGTATTTCCAGTATATTACGCCAAAAAGCTAAACAAAAATTACAGAAACACTTTGATGTGAGAACCAATTTTTTGTTTCAATGCACATCCTCGCATCGGGAGTTACAGAAACGAGGCACTGCCTTCTCACTTCAATTTCCCAAAAGTTCGACCTGTGATCGAATAAATATGAGAAAGGGTAGATAGGATTTGAAATTGGAAGGAGAAGATCGTTAAGAAAAATTAAAAAATAGAGTAGAAGACAGAACAGAGCTTTGCGGTACTTCGAAATTTAATCTGAACTCGTTGGAAGAGACACTGTCTATAACCACCCTTATAGCGAGGTGTCTGAAAAAGCTCGATATTAAACGACAAAAATGATTGGTAACACCAAAAGTAGCCAATTTGGAAATGAGAACCTCTTACTAGATTTTCTAAAATGCCTTAGAGATATCCAGAGTCACAACAGACACACTCCATATGTCAGAGAGGCTACTGCTAAAGCCGTATTTAAGGCCGCTTAACAAGTTATTGGACTGTATATACGCCATAAGGTGAGGATTAATCATATTCTCCATTAATTTCGAAAAATACCTTTAAAATAACTTAACGGCAATATTGTTGTTATTGCTTTTTTAAGCGTAAAAAAGGCTCTGTCTGGAAGTGATAAAATTTGTTATGTTAGACAAAAAATGAACTACTAAACGTAAAGATTTAAGTAACTCTAATTATGTGATTGAGAATGTGTCATTTTACTTTAAAATTATTGACTTTAAATAACTTTATTTCTGATATCTGAATGCTATAAACAATAAACCTCTTTCTATTGGTTTAAGCACGAAACATTTAGTTTCCAATTGAATGTCCACAACTGTATCTATACACGTATGACGTTTTTTTTTAATCAAATGACTACAGCTTTTCTTGTTTCAGTTCCCTTTGAGTACAATACGAGCATTAAATTTTCGTTTTTAAATAATTTTGTATAAAGTTCCTAATAAAACACAATATAAAATCCCTTTTACAAGCAATACATTTCTTAGTGACATAAAAGAAAAATATAAATCTTTTAAATCCTCTAAATTTTTAATTTTATCCATAAAATTACAATTTATTTTTTAACAAATTTTTTTTGAAATCAACATCAAGCAATTTATTTAAATAAAAAAAAAAAAAGAAAATTTAATACATTGTTTTGGGGGATCAACTTGTTGATCTTTTATGTCTTTAAACAATGAAAATAAAAACAAAAATTTTAAATAAATAATAAATTGACATTTAAAAATAAAATCCACAGTACAAGCATTTACATTATCCAACAACAACAACAGCAATAACTACAACAATAGGGGTCCAAAATATTTACATGTTTGATATTGAAGCTGTCTGTGGCAAGTTAATCAACATGTAAATCCCTCTTAAAAAAAAATAAAAAGTTGATGTTATTTTTTGTTTTTATATATACGAGTACTCGTATATGAAAAAAAAATAAGAAAAAATAAATTAAATAAAACAGAAGATAAACCCAGATTTATACACATTTTGTAATAAAAGTCAAATTTGTTCGTTTTTATTTTTTGTTTTTTTATTATTCATGCGAATTCTGATAAACTCTGACTCATTGTTGACTGATTGACAGAATAACATGTAACAATCATAGCAGAAATAAAGAAATATTAGCAAATAAGCAGTTACTTAAAAGAAATTTAGAAGTGAACTGAAAACACCCTACAATAGTGAAAGTCATCTTAAAAAAAATATTTCTTTCGGCGACTACCTCTTAACAGTCTTTTGGCAAGAGCTCTGAGAGTAACAAGATTTTCAAGTAAGTCGGTCGGACTCGACGTTAAACTGTAGAGAGGTCGTGATATAGTGGCTATAATGCTTGCACAGAAACTCAAAGGACCGAGGTACAATCCCAGCGAAGGAAAAAAATTATAAAATTTGCGGTTTTTCTAAATTATAATAAAAAAAATAGGGGTTCCCCCCCCCTCCCCACAAAGAAGTCCATCTTCAAGAAACAGCTCCCTGACATTTCCAGACTATTCCACAAAAAAAAAAAAACCAATTATTAGAAGTACAGTCCCACATTCTGGGAAGATAATAGCTAAGCTGCTGAAGACGCTCAGCACTCACATTCAACATCCACCTACAGATGGGGCAATTGCTGTTGATTATTCAAGGGTGAAGATATAGCACTGGCCTTTGAGTAGTCAAATTGTTAGCTACTTGTCTCATCAACAAAAAAAAGGCACATAATAAGAAAAATTAAATAAATCATCTTTCTATCTATGGATCTTCAAATTCCAATACAATGCACTGCATGAGTAGGTGTTTACCCCCCGAGTATTTGTCTTAAAAAATATAAAAATAAAATAAAAAGGGTCCAGTACTCATGGATGAAAAATGATACACACAACATGAGTACTGCGAGAAGCTATTCCGTAATTCTGAAACAGGGTGGTATGTACATATGTATGTATACATATATAGGCGACAAGAATACCTCATCCTCAACACACCCATGCCTCAGAAAACAGAATTGCCTTTTGACCTCATTAAAATTAACCCCACTCGCGAAACCTGATTCAGCGATTGGCAAAAGGTCATTCGTGAGTATGTTTAAAGACAACTAGTTGATACAAGTAGATGAGAGATGTAGTCGCCGCTGTCTAGTGGTTTGTTTGTTGGCTTACTAAGACGATCGCTCAAGGTTCAAACCTCAGCTCTGACATCTTGAAAAAAGGAAATATAGAAAAAAGAATATTTATTTCGGTGACTACCTCTTAGCAGTCTTCTGGCAAGAGCTCTGAGAGTAACTGATTGCCATAAAAGAGCTTCTCAAGCCTGTCGTTCGACAATAAACCATAGGTTCCGATACTCATGGATAAAAATTGATGCACACAATATGAATGCTGCGAGAAGCTAAGCCGTAACTCTGAAATAGAGTGGTAATGGTCAATTATGTATGTATGTATGTAGATGATACGAGTATTCAAATTATTTAATGAAGCGTTAATAAGTTGTATTTTTTAATTTTTTTGTTAATTTTTGTTAATATTTTAGCATTTATGTCCCGTATTAAAAGTAAAAGTTAACATTAGTTCATGGGATGTGCCCTGTAAATGTCGTTTGTTATCACAATTTGCTTCTAAATAAGTTATATGTTTTTAAAATATGGCAATACCAGAAAAAGCACCGATTACTTTTGGCTTTAAATTAAGTAGTTTTAAAGATACCAAGTGACAGCAACGTAAAAATGGCAAGCTCATAAAAATATGGAAAGATTCAAAGTGTAAACCTCACGTTCAAAGTGATCAATAGCTGAATCGATCATATTAAAGTTAAAGTTTACTTATAATAAAAAGATGCAATTTATCTATTCGTAAAGTTATTATACTGAACGTTAAAGATTTGGAAATAAATAATAATGTTTTATATGTAAGTGTGTATATGATTCAATATCTACCAACTTATCTTTTTATTGTTAAACATGCAACAAAAATGATACGCAAAACAAGAAACTAGGAAACTAGGCTTCCAACAAGTGGAACATTTGTGCAAAATAGCAATTACCCCCAAATATACTAGAAACCACCAACCAGTCAATTAACAATGAAATTTGTCAGATTTTTGTTTTTGTTGGATAACTGTGCAATTATTTTAACAAAAATAACCTTGCAATAAAAAAATTCATATGAACACACACAAATACATAGAAATACACATTTTTCCTATGATGTATCCTTCTGGTTATATTTGATTACATTCAAATCAAATTGTTTACTTGTCTGCATACATTTAAGAGGATAAACGATGGCACTGTGGGTTTGTTTGTTTGTTTCTTTGTTGACAATCAATAGCTGATGTTGTTTTGATTACAATTCTTTTCTTCTTTTTGTTCAACTTCGTCTTTTTCTTCCTTTTGTATTGTTAAAATGTTATACAAAATATTTAAGGCTTTCTATACATACACATATACAAACATATATACGTTTTTATTTAGAGAAATTTGAAAAAGAAAATGACAACAGGAAGAGGTGACTACGTGAAATACAAGGAAATATAAATAGAGAATAACAATGTTTATTTTCTATACGAATACATAATAATACGAATAATAACAAAGAGGAAGAAAAAAGTAAACAAATTTTGGGTAAAAAAAATAGGTGCTAGTGCTGCCATTTTTGTTTATTTCTAACCAAAATTGGTGTTTCTTTCTTTGGTGTGTTATTCAGAGACCAGATCGCTTCTTCGTTATTCATAATTCAACTACTCTGATTTACTCATACTCATTTACGTAGTCGCCGTGGTCTAGTGGTTAGTGTGTTGGCTCTCATCATGAAAAAAAGAAATATGAAAAAACTATTTCTTTCGGCGACTACCTCTCAGCAGTCTTCTGGCAAACGCTCCGAGAGTAACTGATTGCCATGAAAAAGTTTCTCAAATCTGTCGTTCGGAGTCGACTTTAAACTGTAGGTCGCAATTCTCATGGATACAAATTAACGCACACAACATGAGTGCTGCGAGAAGCTAGGCCGTAACCCTGACACAGGGTTGTAATGGTCAGTTATGTATGTATGTTATGTATGTATCTATAGTATCGTTATAAACTAAATGCGAATCATATCTCATTTAGTATATAAAAAGAAGCAAAAAAATTTACAAAGCAATACATTTCGGTTTTTCAAAAAATTCAAATTCTATTTCTTTAGGAAAAAGTCTCCTGACGAGTCTCTTAAGCAGAAACGAAATGGCCATAGAGACATGCTTATCCCCAAAAATACATTTCATATCATATTAAATGTATTGGTCAATAAGGCGAAAAATATTTTTTGTTTTTAAATTTATAATTTTAGAAAAATATTTAGGGGGATACTTTAGATATCACTCAGGTGAAGCTTGGCGTTATTCTTGTATAATTTGTTTTTGTTACAAAAACAACTCGCATTTATAAAATGCAACACATACCCTAAGTGATTTGCAAAATAACCCCCTTGCAGAGGATTTGAGTGAGTTGTATTATACAAAAATGTTTAGAGTTTCAGTCGTTAAACATTAATAAAAAAATTATGTACAAATATATAAATTAACGTAAAGGAATAACTTTATAGGAAACAATTTAGGGAAAATAAAAATAAATATTATTTTGTGAAAAGATGTACGAATTGACAAAACAAAGGTAAGACAAAAAGTGTAATACCCACAATTTTTGCTTAAATTTTAAAGGATGACGAAACAATTTTAGAGGGCGGGTTTTTTGTACTGTCACAGCTGTAAAAAAATATAAAAGTATAATAAGGAGGGCAACCAAAAATATGCTCTATAAAATTAGTTTTAAGCGCCTATAAAATGCATTAAAAAAACAGTTTTAAGCGTTAAAAATATGCTCTATAAAACTTATAATACATAAATATGTTGACGTAAAATTACGTATTTTAACCACCAACCAGATAAAATAAAGTTCCTTTATATTTACATATCGCTCATTTGCGAGAAGAGTGACATATTTTGAGTTGCTAATGTAAAAATATAAAACGAACTGTAATTTAAAACATATCTAAAAATTATATTTTTATCTCTTTTTTCCACTGATTGGCTACCAGAAATGTCTTGTACTTTCCCGATCAGTTTGGCTAAATTAAAATGTTTAAATATATTTACCTCAAAAAAAAAAAACAAAAATGTCAAAAATTCAGACTAACAAGAGTACAAAATAAAAAAGTAAAAAATTAATTTAAATTATTGTTGCAATAAATAACAATCATATCACTCAAATTTTGAAAAATAAAGCTTTGTCGTAATACGCTCTTGTACATCGAGAAACTTACTTCGACATCACAGAAGTAATTGATGAAAATTTGAAAGCAAACGTTTCCTAGCATAATTTCTTGCGTTGAGCTTAATATGTTTTTGACTTCCGAGGTGTTGTTTTATGGTAAATATTTTATTTGCTAACACTGGCTTATTGCAAACATTACAAAACAGAATATTTCTATTAGTTTTAAAATCTCAATATTCGCCAACATATTATTTAGTCTGGTTGACACGGATTGCTTGATTTTTTGCATATTCTTACGAAAATTTAATTAATTTAAAAATCAACTTTTAATTTTTTATATCATGCAATTATGACAATTTTTCTCCAATAGGTGCAACGTTGTAAAATACATAACTTTTAATTTAGAATTCATTATTAAGCAATTTTTTAAACGCTAATTCCCATAAATGTATGTAAAATTTGTATGCTTTGTATTTAATTTGTTTTTTGCTTTGAAATTTTTATCAAATTGGCATTAACTATTGCACAATAGTTTAAAAAGGAGCTTCGCCAATTTTTCCAATGTTAGTTTTAAGCGTTTTCAAGAGTACCCTTATTATTTATTAGATTATCCTTAAGTATTTTGAAAAATAAAATTTAGTAATACAGTCGAAACTCCCTATAACGAACTCCTGTATAACGAAGTTTTCTTTATTGCGAAGCAATTACAAGAACACTGTGTTTTGGGTCTACTTTGAGTGTATTATAATCTCCATATAACGAATTTCCATATAGCGAATATTTCCTTATAACGAAGCATTTTTGCGACCGTAACTTCAAGATTGAATCGTTTTCAATTCCCATATAACGAATTAGGTAAAACCGAAAGCACGCACCCAAAAAAGAAAACTATGTCGCTTTGTGTTGGTGTTGTTATTGTTGCTCTGTATGTACTTTGTTGCTTTCACAACGCACAAGCAGAGTCTGATGCCTTGAATAGTTTATTTACCATAAAATTAAAAGTGGGGGAACCATCGAACTATGCAAGCGACAACTGGAATCATTACCATCTCTCACATTTCTTGCAGTCGCTATCTGTTTGCCTTTGCATTGAAGAAGAAAAGTGGAAAAATGTACTTCAAACCAAAATAACTGACTACTACAAATAAAAAATGTTAAAAGGAACAATATTGTTTTTCATTTCCATATAGCGAATTTTTTTTATAGCGAAGTAAATATCCAGTTCCTTGGAATTCGTTATAAAGAGTTTCGACTGTACACGTAAATTCTTCTAACATACATATGTAAAAATTTGTAAAATATGCCATAAAAATATGAAAACATTTGAAAAATGCAAAAGTATGCATTTATGACGAAATATGCAAAAATATGCCGTAACAAACAGGGGTTAAAGGTCGTAGTTTCTCCTAAAATAAGTTAATATTTTGGTTGTTTTGTCAGCAACATTCAGAGAAAAAAAGATGCTAATGCATATTTTTGGTTGCCCTAATAATAAGTAACAGTCATGTGATCTAAATAGTGTATACAGTGACGAAATTCCAACAACTATGACAAGAACAACACACAGCAAGATAGCCACAAAAAAATTTTTGCACACATAACATCACAGCGTATAACAAAATAGCCACAACAAAACACATCTGATTCTAAACTTTATGAGCTGTCATTTTCTTCATCACTGTATACACTGTGGTATAGTAGTTAGAGCGCTCGTACAAAAACTCAAACGGTCCAAGTTCAAATCCCAGCGAAGGTTTAAAATGAAAAGGTTAGCTTCCGATTTTTTGAAAATTATAATTTATAATAAGAGTTGTCTTCCCCCCTTCCAAAAAGACCATCTACACAGAAACCGCTCCCCGATATTCCACTCTATTCCATCATAACTAATGTCGACAAAAAAAGAATGATCAGGAGCAAAAGCGCCACCTATTCAGAAGTAGCAGATAACAGCTAAACCTACTTAGCGAAGGCTGTGTGTGTGTGGTGAACACAATCAACATCCAAGGATGAGGCAATTGTTGTTGATTATTCAAGGGTGAAGGTAAAACACTGGTCTTTGAATGATCAATTCACAGCAATTTGTCTCTTTCTTAAGGCGCTTAATAATGTAAGGAAAAACAAAATATATGTTCTGTTATAAATGTGCGGTCTTTTCGATAAAAATTCCAATATAATGCACAGCATTTAGTAGGGATGTTTAACTCTAAGTATTTGTCTCCCATTTGAGTAAGTATTTATTAAAATTTTTAAGAGTTTTTTCTGATACAATTTGAAAAATGTCTTTTCTTTGCTAATTCTTTCTGCTGTGTTTTATAAAATATTGTTTGTTGAATACATAATTTAAACCAATGGGTGCATCTTTAGAATCTTCTGATATAGTCTCGCATATCAAATTTGGTCGCTCTGAAAATCAAAATATTTTTTTTTTAATATTTAACTTTTTAAAATTAAATAAAAAGCAAAAAACTCTCATAATTATTTTAATTTGAAAAGATATCAAATTTAAAATAAAAATTTTACTTAATGTTTCGTTACTCTCATTAACATTTCCATGAATTTGAAATCAATATGCATTGTTTTCTGTTCTAAATAACACATATGTTTTTTTTTCTTCGTTCGTATTAATTTCTCCTAGAATAGTGCATCAAATGCATATTAAATTTTAAATATTAATTAAAACTTATTAGTGATTTAAAAACTCATTGATGGTTTTCAATTTATTATTATCGGGTTTGTTCTACAATACAAATTCACTAGATGGTGAATCATTCCATAAATTTTTTCTGCATTTACCTCCACACAGTTTTATTCATTTTCGAGTAGCAAGAGATTGGTGAAAGTAAAACGTATAGCTTTTTATACCCATAGATTGAAGAGTTATTTATTCAATTAAAAAAAAATTAAATTAAAAAAAATAAACATATGCAACTAAAAATTGCTTAATGGATAAATTTCAGTTTTTAATTAAAGCATAATCATTATTAAGAGTCATATTTAATTTTATTCAAATTAAAATAATAGCTCCTGGCATTCTAATGCAAAACTTGTAAAACTTGCGGGCCAATGAACACAACTCACAGCCTTTTTCACAATGTCGAAAGAAAGGTATTTTGGATTTCTCTATATGTCTTTCACCTGCTCTTAGGAGTTGCCATTTTTCTTTTTTAGGTATCGTAAAAATAAAGTGTTGACAGTTGAAAATGTTTTATGAATTTCGTTAAAAAGAGCAAATAAGCTACTATTTTGCTTGTGAACAAATGCAACTCTGTTTAAAAGCGCTTACTTGTACATATCCGTTACAAATAATTCTCCAGCTATCATCCAACGTTTGAAACATTTTTTTAATCGATCTTTTAAGCAAATTGCATTGTATTGGGTTAGTTTAAGCTTAATAAAAATTACCAGCATAAAACCAAAACAAAAGAGTTTGTGCTTTTGTATTAAAAAAAAAAAAGTGTGTGCACATATGAATTTTTTTATACTGGAATCGGCATAATTTTGTTGTCTAAGATCTGTTTGTGCGAATCTATTGTACAGTGTATGATTGTTTGTGTATACAACTATTTGTTGTTTTGCATCGAACGAAAGCAAAAAGGCAAGTGACTCATTTTGAGATTTTCCTTCGCGTAAACTAAATTTTATAGCACTATTTTATATATTTTTATTATATTATATTTATGGGATATTCCAAGTCAAATCAACCAATGGTTTTAACCTACCCCCTTCGAATTTTATGATTTTTTGTAAAAATATAGTATATCATAGAACTAAATTAAATACAAAGTTTGGAAGCACTGATACATCTGGATCCGGAAATATGAGGTCTTGAAAATCGGAAAACAGTACAAAAATGCACAAAGTTACACTTACTTAATTGTAATTTTCTTGAAAAGTATTATAGCTACGCATCTCGTAAAAGTCGCATTTGGAAGGGTATTAAATTACCTTTGATTTAATATGCGACATGATTTTTTCTTTGAAAAAGTCAAAGGTCAATTTTCTTTATCTATAAGTCGGAAGCCTATATCTCCGAAAGCGACCTTTTTAAAAATTTGAAAAAAAATTATGCCAAAGATAGTTTCGTTCTCTACAGTTGTGAAAAATTTCAGAGTGGAGGTATTTTTGGATCAAGAAATAAAAATCAAATCGCAAAAGAATGTGATTAAAACTAGTCTAATAGTGGTGGAATGGTAGACGATTTTTCGATTTCGATTAGCTGGAACCGCTTATTTTGTAAGTTTCTACAAAAAATACATGAAACAAAAACGGGGGATGTGGGATGGGGGCAAATAGTTCTTCATCGGGGTCAAAGGTTGGGTTGAAGGAATAAAAATCTACAAAAAGCTTCACAACTGCCCTGGAGTAGCCCCTAGAGGGATAAAATGTAAGACCGACCCTTACTAATATTTTACCTCGAACTTTTTTTTCGAAAATACCTACCCCCTATCTCCACTCCCTAGAGTGGTAGGAGCACATTTTATAAACTTTGTAATGGAGCCTCATTAGGGAGTGGAAATAGGGGGTAGGTATATAGGAAGGGGTTAGATAGGGTTAGGTATTTACCCCCAACTTTTTTTCTGATCATACCTAACCCTTATCTCTACTCCCTAGAGTGGTAGGAGTAAATTTTATATAAAAATGTAACTTTGTAATGGAGCCCCCTTAGAGAGCAGAGATAGGTGATAGGTATATAGGTAGGGGTAGGTATTTACCCCCAACTTTTTTTCCGAACATACCTAACCCCTATTCCCACTCTCTAGAGTGGTAGAAGCAAATTTTATAAACTTTGAACTGGAGCCCCCTTAGGGACTGGAGATAGGGGGTAGCTATGTTCGGAAAAAAGTTGGGTTGTAAAATATTAGTAAGTGTCGGTCTTACATTTTATCCCTCTAGGGGCTAATCCGGGGAAGTTGTGGAGCTTTTTGTAGATTTTTATTCCTTCAACCCAACCTTTGACCCCGATGAAGAACTATTTGCCTCCATCCCACATCCCTTCTTTTTGACTTATGTATTTTTTTGTTGAAACTCACAAAATAAGCGATTCTAGCTAATCGAAATCGAAAAATCGTATACCATCCCCCCACTATTAGACTAGTTTTAATCACATTTTTTTGCGATTTGATTTTTATTTCTTGATCCAGAAATACCTCCACTCTGAAATTTTTCACAGCTGTAGAGAACGAAACTATCTTTGGCATAATTTTTTTTCAAATTTTTAAAAAGGTCGCTTTCGGAGATATAGGCTTCCGACTTATAGATAAAGAAAATTGACCTTTGACTTTTTCAAAGAAAAAATCATGTCGCATATTAAATCAAAGGTAATTTAATACCCTTCCAAATGCGACTTTTACGAGATGCGTAGCTATAATACTTTTCAAGAAAATTACAATTAAGTAAGTGTAACTTTGTGCATTTTTGTACTGTTTTTCGATTTTCAAGACCTCATATTTCCGGATCCAGAAGTGTCAGTGCCCTTAAATTTTATATTTGTCTTAGTGTTATGATATACTTTATTCATACCAAAAATTAGCAAATTCGGAGACAGTCATTTCAAAAACGGCATATTTTAAGTTGAGTTGATATGGTTTAACCCTTATTTATTTTATATTAATATTTATTATCTTCTATTTTGTTTATTTTTTGCCTTTACGAATAAAACATGGTTATGCAAATAACATATTTTTATATCACAACCCTGTTTTTTTTCTATTTGTTTACATTTTAGTTGCCTTTTGCGACCAACTTTACTATTAAACGCTCTCTCAAAATTGGATTTTCCAATTGCAAAGCGTTGCCGCCGCGTTATTTTGGGATACTCCATACAAATTGTATGGGCATGAGAAATTTTTAGCTAAAAAACGCTTGCCGCTTTTATTTAGGGATGGCAGATACAGATGCATTTTTATGCCACACTGTTATACTTTTTTATTACAACCCGATTTTTTTGACAAATCGTACGACTCGACAGAATAGTGTATCAATAGTATTTGTATGCCTTTTTTTTGGACTTAAATGGCACAGAAATTTTTACATCAAATTTTGATGGTTTAATAGAATTTCTTTTTTAATTTAGCCCAAAAACAAAACGTTCTTAAAATTCTATTGACTGTTTCCTCCCTTTTTTTACAAGCACATGTCTTTTAAAATCTGTTTCAGGAAATGAACTAATTTAGTTTCCTTTGCATTAAAAGTTATTTAGGTTAATAAAAGAATATGTACAAAAAAATTTGAATAAAAATCATGATTAAAAAATGAAAAAAATATACAAAAATTGCAACATAAAAAAATTATTTGGGTTAATTAAGAAATGTGTTAATGCGATTTTCTTTAAATAGCTAAAATGAAATAAAAATTAAAATCATTTTTTATACGGATAAAAAAAATATTTCCATACGTAAATGAAACGAAAATATCAGAAATCAATGTGAATTACTTACTGGATGCCAAATATTAAATCCATTTTTTCTCTCTCTCTTTCTTCTCTCTTTCTTAATTAATTAAGAAATATATATTGTAATAATGTAGTCGCCGTGGTCTAGTGGTTAGTGTGTTGGCTTACTAAGACATGGGCCCTGGGTTCGACTCCAGGCTCTGACATCTTTAAAAAAAGAAATATAAAAAAAATATTTCTTTCGGCGACTACCTCTCAGCAGTCTTCTGGCAAAAGCTCTGAGAGTAACTAATTGCCATGAACAAGCTTCTCAAGTCTGTCGTTCGGAGTCGACATTAAACTGTAGGTCCCGGTACTCATGGATAAAAATTGACACACACAACATTAGTGCTGCGAGAAGCTAGGCCGTAATCCTGTATGGCAATTTTGATCTCTTCATAGCTGGGCGACAGGATCTCAACGTCGTCATCATTGATTGGGAGCGGCACAGCATCTCTAGAGGCGGTATTTGTGTCGTCATCGCCTTGCAGTAGATTCGAAAAATGCTGTCTCCATAATCTCAGTGTCCCTTGTGCATCTGTAACCAGATTACCATTTTCGTCTCTGCAGGAGGTTGCTCCGGGTTTAAAACCAGTAGTAAGACGCCTTATCTTTTTATAAAAATTTCGAGCATCATGTCTACTCCTGCACATCTCGATTTCCTCACGATCACGCCTTTCTTGCTCCCTTTTCTTTCTTCTAAATAGGCGTCTCTCTTCCCTCCTGTTCTCTCTGTACACCTCCACAGTTGCTCTTATAGTGGTGGACTGCAACGTTCTTCTGTAGGCGACATTCTTTGCCGCAGTGGCCTCACGACACTCTTCATCGTACCATTGGTTTCTGCGGGGAGGACGCTCAAAACCAAGGACTGTTTCGGCAGCGTTGCGTAGAGAGTGAGCAATGTGAGACCACTGTCCACCAATACTTTCGAGAGAGGATCGGGTGCAATGGAGCTCATTAGAAAGACGATCGGAAAACGACCTGGCTGTCTCTTGTGATCGCAGCTTTTCGATGTTCAGCTTCCCTCGAACACTAGAACGTGCCATATTCACTGCGCATATGCACAGTCGCATCTTGGCTGCGACAAGATAATGGTCCGAGTCGACATTGGGACCTCTAAATGTGCGCACGTCTAGTATGCTGGATACATGCCTTCCATCAATCACAATGTGATCGATCTGGTTTTTGGTAGATCGATCAGGAGAGAGCCAGGTGGCCTTATGGATATCGAGATGCTGGAACCTGGTGCTACAATCTACCATGTTTCGCGCCGCGGCGAAATCGATCAGTCTCAAGCCGTTCGGCGAGGTGGAATTATGGAGACTGAACTGTCCGTTTTTGAGAAGCTGGTAATTAAAATGGACAAAAAGTTAGCACAGCTACAAACAGCTAGTTTCTTTGGATATAAAAGCACACAATAATGTTTCTAAAACAAACTAGTTAAAAGCGTAGGCACATCCGTCTACAAAATATCAAAACAAAAAATTTACAATTTTCCAACTGAATAAACAGCATAAAAATTTTTGTCTTTACTTTACGACAATATTACGACAACAATAGCTATTGGGACTATCGTAAACAAAAAATAGTGAATAGAAATATCGACAATTATTTTGTTTACTGTTGAAAACAATGCGATTATCGTAAAAATATATTACTAAATCGCGCTACTGAATTACTTTGTAGTAACTAAAAATCATCAGTCTAAAAATGTGGACTAATAATATTGGTAAATGTAGCGAAACACGCCGGGTATAAGCTAGTATTTAATAATAAAAATATTATATCTTCATGTTTTCTCACCCTAAACTGAAGTAATAAATAATATATAAATTATTAGTGGTCGATAATCCACCTTACAAGTGAAAATAAACAATTTGAAGATTTTTGTTTTCAAACATTTTTATGAAATATTCTGCACACGTTGCAATCATCAAACGTTAGTATTTGTGTCAAAACAAAAGTTGAATAGTTGAAATAGTTTATTTTCTTAAAACAAATAAAGTTTGTAACACTTCTAACGCAGAAATGTTAGGCAACTTTAAACTTTTTGATGCATTGACAGTTGATCAGCAGATGACTTGCATTATGTTTTTTCTTCCATAGAATAAAAAATAAAACCCTCAAAGTAAGAGAAAGTAAAACTTATTTAAGAATTATGGAAAGAAATTGATGGCGCAAGTTAAATATATAAAATTGGCATAAAATGTCATATTTTTAATTAAATCAAGAGTCGTCTCTAAAATGTGATGCAGGTTTTCGAAGTATTTAAAATTTTACATTTGCAAATGCCTTAAAGGATTAGTGGCCAAAGAGAAAAAATAATGAAAAGAAACTTTTAAAGAAAAGGGAACGTTTATTTAAAAAACTAATAATCCTTTACTCATTTAAAACAAAAACATAAAAAACACCAACTAAAGACAACAAAGAGTTTTCTTAAAATAAAAGCGGAAATATATAAATTTTTTAAATATCAATGAATGAAATCATTTTTTAACTTATCACTTAATTTTCAAAGTACCTGCTACTCGTATCTATCAATAGACTTAGATTTCTAGCTTAATTTTCTAGCTTTACTAGTAGATAATGCGACATCTGTATGGCAAAAACGAAATGGAATAACATACAGTTAAATTGGTGTGGTATAGTGGTTAGAACGCTCGCATACAAGCTTACACAGACCAGGTTCAAATACCAGCGAAGGAGAAAAATTAATGAATTTACAAATAAGAGGTTTCCATCGCCCAGTCTACTCCACCTTTCATCAGAAACGAATGATCAGGAGTACAGTGCCACCTTCTGGGAAGATAACAGTTAAACCTACTTAGTGAAGACGTTCACCACTCACAATCAACATCCACCGACAGATGGGGCAATTGCTGTTGATCATTCAAGGGTAAAGGTAAAACACTGGCTTTTGATTGATCAAATTGACAGCAACTTTGTCTCCTCGACCACAAGGCGCTTAATAACTATTAAAAAAGTCTATCTATCTTTAAATTCCAATACGAATACAATGTACAGCATGAGTAGGGGTTTACCCTGCGTATTGGTCTTAATAAAAATAAATAAATAAATAATACATAAACATATACATTATCTATAATAAAGTAATAAATTTACATTAAAAATTTCATTTTAACTTGTTTACTGTGTTTATTTGCTCAATAAACTAACTCAGTATCACTTTAATTTGACAACTCCAGTCCGACAGAAAAAATTTCAATAAAAAATAAAAAAAATAAAGAAAAATAAATTACTACTTGTCATTATGATTGCAATTTAAACATTTATTTTACGAAAACTTAATCAAAATTTTTTTAAGATTTATTTTATAGTATACAAGTAAACCAAACATATAAAATCTTATACCAAGTAGGTCATAATTACAACCGTTCGAATATCGTTGACAATTTTAAATAAGCAAACAAAAAAAGTTTAAGATTTTATTTAACCCTAGCCGGTATGAGGGTTTTTTGTCGCTAAATGGCATAACCAGGTCTGTGCAGACCTACATAGGATTTGTATGGAAATGCATAGACAGATGTGTTAAAAGTGTGTTTAAATGCATTTTATGCTAGGAAAACCACAAAATGAACAATAAAAATGCATTTTTATACATCTTAGGTATCTATTAAGAGTATTTTATTAATAATATGTATACAAAGGAATTTTATACACGGCATTTAACGCAGAAATACCTAGCATTTGAGAGTTGTTGGCATACCGGATTTTTGCAATACATGCAATGAAAATGTGTTTTTCGCTGCTTTTTGTTCAACTTAAAACAGCAAGCACGATGGTCTTTTGGCAGAGGATCCGGTATGGACTGGACGGTCATATATGGGCGGGCCTGCAGCTACCTGCAAACAAACAAAGTTTGTCAAGTTCGTCGAACTCAACTACATCGTACAAGTCGAAGGACGGTAAAATTTGGTCAACATGACTGTCCCACTGTGAGTCGTGAAGGCTACCCTATCTACAGGGCGACGATGTCTGCTAACCGATATAGAATTTTTCTAAAGTATATAAGATTTGATAACGGTATCACGAGAACTGGTTGACTTGTAGAAAACATATCGCCCGTAATCGATGTTTGTAACATGCTCATGAAAAACTTAGAACGCTGATATGTTCCGAACTGTTCCCCTACCGAGGCCGCGTTCGTTTCATCCAATATATACCATCAAAACCAGTCAAATAAGTCATAAAAATCTGTAACTAAATCAATTTTTAAATTTTAGCCATTTTGTCCCCACAACTCATTACTTGGCTGAATGCTTGACTCGCATATGGCGGCAAACAAGGCTAGGCCAAAAAAGCTCACAATTCTGTTTCCGTTACAAGATGGATTCTCACTCGCGGGCCTTACAGTTTGTTTCAGGAACAGATGTGCTGAGGATCTCGGGCCTTAAAAGAAATTTAAATATGAAGATGGGGTTTCGCATAGTGCCTATTACCGGGCCTTCACGACTCACCGTGAGTCAGTTATGTATACGAAGTTTACCAGTAGCCGGCGGAACTGTCGACCAAATTTTATCGTCCTTTGACTTGTACGATGCAGTTGACTTCGACGAACTTGACAAACTTTGTTTGTTTGCAGGTAGCTGTAGGCCCGCCCATATATGACCGTCTAGTCCATGCCGCATCCTCTGTCAATAGACCATCGTGCTTGCTGTGCTTTAGATTGATAAAAAAACAGCGAAAAGCACATTTTTATTACATGCATTGCAAAAATCCGGTATGCCAACAACTCTCAAATGCAAGTTACTTCTGCGTTAAATGCCATGTATAAAATTCCTTTGTATACATATTATTAATAAAATACCCTTAATAGATAACTAAGATGTATAAAAATGCATTTTTATTGTCCATTTTGTGGTTTTCCTAGCATAAAATGCATTTAAACACACTTTTAACACATCTGTCTATGCATTTCCATACAAATTACATGTAGGTCTGCACAGACCTGGTTATGCTGTTTATGACTAAAAATTTGTAAACCCGGATCAACCCGAACCCGGATCCACAATAGCTCTGATTTTTCGCTCATTGTGTTTAGAGATAGTTGCTCCAGGAAGTCATGGAAGGATTTGTCTCTAACATGAAAAGCAAAAAAGTTATACAGACTTTTATATGCAAAAAGTCTGCACAGACCTGGATATACCGACTAGGGTTAAATATAAAAAATAAAATAAATTTTAATAAGAAAAAGTTCATAAAATATATCAAGAATAGGCATCATTTCTTATATCTTATTTTTTTATAATCAACCAGCAATTTTAATGACAGAAGAAAAAAACCCCTAGAAATTTTATTCATATGGCGGATAAATATTTATTTTTTAATTACCACAAATATGTATTTTGTATAGGTTTCTTCTGACTGATTTAAACCATTATTATGGGGTGTTCAAAAAAGATTGGTTACAAATTGTCGATTAATGGTTTTAACAACACCATAACTTCTTTGTCGATGAAATGATGTAAAAAAATTGAGAAATAGAGGCACATAAACAAATCATTTTAAAAAAGCTGTAGGTAGAAAAACGATAGAAGTTTGTGTGCCACATAAATTAGGTTAACCAACCGTTTGGTTGGTTGGTTTCTGTAGTGATCCATTATCCAATTAACACTTTCGTACCGTTTTGATGTTACATCCTCGCTAACAATTAATTAAGAGAAGTGTGCGGTTCAAAAACTCTAAAAGTCGATCAATGTTCACACCAGCCAACTTCCAAAAGCCCAAGAACCAGTTGCCACCGCCGTGATTTTACTGGCATTCCTACGTTTCATGTTTAATGACGCTTTCGTTATAAATTAGAAGTAAAAAAATTCAATGCACGAAATTCCATTTTCCAGTTATTTCTGGAACAACAACAACACTGTTTCCGGATTACGGCCCATATTGAGTGGGTCAAGCTTTATCCAGGACCTACAGTTTAACGTCGACTCCGAACGACAGACTTGAGACAGACAGATGGCAATCAGTTACTCTTAGAGCTTTTGCCAGAAGACTGCTAAGACTTAGTCGCCGAAAGAAATAATTTTTCATATTTCCTTTTTTAGGATATTAGAGCTTTTGTCTAGTAAGCTGACACACCAACCACTAGACTACAACAAACTTTAATAGAATAAAAAAAATCAAGTTCTAACTAAGACAAAGTTTTACAAAGCTAAGCCACAATTGGCACCAAAGAAAGGCTACAGCATAACCATCATAACCATTTGGTCACATTGGAAGAGAATTGTTCATTATGAATTTCTGCATCCTGATCAAATACTTAAGTTGTGATTCTGATATTAACTGTCAACGATTAATAAGTTTGAGGTCAGCGACTTACGAAAAACCCTCAGAATTGATTAGCAGAAAAGCTGTTATGTTCCATCATATGCTATAGGCTACACACATCTTTGAAGAACAGGTAGATCTTGGATCTGAGCTAAAAAGTTTTGATGCATCGATCTTATAGCCTGGACCTTGCATCTTAAATTATCATACACACATACATAACTGGCCTTTACAAACCTGTGTCAGGATTACGGCCTAGCTTCTCTCTTTAATTATCATCAGAGTAAATTTTAAGTTCCATCCAGGCCTGCCAAATACATTTCTTTCAGTTGTAGGCTTAGAAAACCCAGAAATTCTACACACATTGAATTATGTCTTTACCTTTAAAAATGGCAATAATTAGTCGTTAAAATTAACACATAATTTGTTAAGTAAACCAGGTGCTGAACACAGATAACCCTCTTACAAGGCGGTATATCCTTAAAGCCGTTTTATTACAATGTGGTTCACATAATGTAAATGCTTTTCACCAGAATGCATCCAGAAAATTTTAAAAATGACAAATCAGTTAGAGGAACCTATTTAAGAGAACGATCCTCTGAGAAATAGAACAGAACTACTTGGGAGACATTTCCAAATTGGCTTTCTCCATATCAAAAAATTTAAAAAGATTTATAGTCCAAAAGCACAAAGGTTTCAACAAACAATCTTTAAATACCAGTATGTAATCATCGAAAGGGTATACAAATCTATTACAAAGCATTCGCGACAGACTCAAATCATAGTAAACGTTTAAGAAGAGTAAGATATGTAGAACGATTGTAATAATATGGTGCTGTAGGATCAATTCAGTTCTTCAGTTTTATGTAAAAAAAGTATTAATAAGCCATTATTTATGAAATAAAAAATTCACATTCAAAAGCATCATTAAAAAATTACAAATTTATCTAATAGCGTAAAAAATTGTTCTTACGAAATGTGAAAAAATTAAACTAAAATTGTATGAATGTCTGTCGCTTATTTCTTTCTGTGTATTTAAATTGCTTAACTCAGCATAAACTCTTAATTTAAACAGTGAGTCGAAACTTAAACAGAACTGGAATTACAAAAATACATAAAATTAAATCATAAACATGTGTTGCATTAATTTTAAGCATTAACAACATCATCATCAACGACATCAGCACCACTAATGGAGCGATCATGTATCATAAATGTTTCCAAAAGCAAAAGTTTTGAAACAAAACAAAAAAAATATTCTTCCTTGACAACGTTAAATATTCAAATTAAACTGCAAGTGCATGTTGACTAGAAGCTATAAAATCATGATGACTGAGTATTACTCAATGACTTAATGTAATAGAAATCAACAACAACAGCAAAAACAACATCAACAGGCAATATAAACACAAGAAGACATCAACACTTAAACAAACGAATATACTTATGACAGACACAAAACCAAACAAAATAGAGAAAAAACAAAGAAAAGCGTGCACGCGTTGGAGTAGAAGGCAATTTAAGTGGCAGCCGTAATAGGCAGCAAAAAATACAACAACAGTAGCAGCAGCAACAGCCATATTATTTATACAGCTAACATTCCAAATGTGCAACGCCAAACTAATGTCTGAACATGCATTCATGCAACAGACAACAACATACACTGAAACACGCACTGCTTGCCTTCACAACAACAGCAGTCTTAACATAAATAGCTAAAGACAGCTTGAGTCAGAAATGGCATTGGAAATTTCAAAATTGCACCAAAACGCTTTAAAAATTGTACTATTTTGGTACCAAATGTGTAAAAGGTACTATTTTGTAATTCGCTACCAGATTAAATAAAAGACCGTATTTGAAATTGATTGACTGAATATTATCCAATGAAAATATATATAAAGAGGAATAGTGTTAGATAATAAAGAGTATTGAAGAAAAATAAAAACTTTTATTGAAAAAAGAAAACCGTTTAAAAAAGGGAAATGAAGGTATGGTATGTTTTTATTTTTTATATATAACTAGCTTAACCCGGTGTGCTTCGCTACCCCCTCGTTATATAATATAATTTAAAGTATTTATATATTTTGCAGACAGTATTTTAATTCAAATGTATTTTAAATTTGAGGTAAAGTCGTTAATAAACCTAGTAAGGAAGCACCAAATTTGTACAGAGAACAAAAAGTTTAAAACTTTCAAACAAAATTTGGCGTGAAAAGGGGCGTGAAAATGGGCGTGGCGTAAAAATTATGTATTTATACCTCGCTTGGAGTATAATGTGTATAAAATTTGAAGTATATATTTTAAAAATTATATGGAAGCAATTAAATTATTTTAAAAAGTGGGCGTAAAAGCGGGCGTGGTCGAAAAAAATTACCCTATTAATCATGCCAGAGCCCCAGTTAAATGCCGTGAAAATTTCAGGAAGATCGGTCTTGAGGTTTGGCCTTTTATAAGGTACAAACAAACAAACAAATAAACAAACACACATTCAATTTTATATATTTACTTAGATACTGATTGGTTTGTTTATGTGACCGCTCAACAAGAGAATTAAACAGATTAAATTAAAAATATTGATCAGACCTTTCCTGGGGCTCGAACTTCGGGCCTCCAGCACATTAAGAATTAAACAGAGTTTTTAAATCACTGTACTGCTTCGAACACAGCTAGGGATCTACTACCCTAAGGAACACTATGTGCCTCCCTACGCACATTCATCTAAAACTATCCGAAAACCACACTCACCCAATATGTTTCAGTTCTTCAATGTGCTGATTTTGTACTCACATTCTGTGATCATTTTTATCTGTCACAAAAATTCTCTGTTAAAGCATTCTCTAACCACAAAGAACCCGTAAGAATAACTGTAAGAAGTTTCATGTACGAGCTGTTATACTTAAGAACAACAGATTATTTTTTTTATTATGATCAATACTCAATAGAGTAAACTCTTGCTTATGGTGTGCATTGTATTGGAATGGATAGATAGATTTTTTATTTCATTCTATTAAGCGCCTTATGTCAATAAGACAAGTTGCTGTCAGTTGATCACACGAAGACCTTCAAATGATCAAAAGCAATTGCCTCAGCTGTCGACGTTAATTGTGTATTGTGAAATAGTGAGACGTGAGTTGACGCCAAAATTGTCCTCGGCGATTTCAATGCGAAAGTTGGACGTGAAGGTATCTTTGGCCCCACTGTCGGACAATTCAGTCTGCATAATTCCACCTCGCCGAACGGCTTAAGACTGAACGATTTCGCCGCGGCGCGAAACATGGTAGTTTGTAGCACCAGGTTCCAGCAACTCGATATCCATAAGGCCACCTGGCTCTCTCCTGATCGATCTACCAACAACCAGATCGATCACATTGTGATTGATGGAAAACATGTATTCAGCATACTAGACGTGCGGACATTTAGAAGTCCAAATGTCGACTCGGACCATTATCTTGTCGCAGCCAAGATGCGACTGCGCATATGCGCAGCGAATATGGCACGTTCTAGTGTTCTAGGGAAGCTGGACATCAAAAAGCTGCGATCACAAGAGACAGCCAGGTCGTTTTCCGATCGTCTTTCTAATGAGCTCCATTGCATCTCGTCCTCTCTCGAATGTATTGGTGGACAGTGGTCTCACATTACTCACTCTCTGCGCAACGCTGCCAAAACAGTCCTTGGTTTTGAACGTCGTCCCCGCAGAAACCAATGGTACGATGAAGAGTGTCGTGAGGCCACTGCGGCAAAGAATGCTGCCTACAGAAGAATGTTGCAGTCCACCACTACAAGAGCAACTGTGGTGGTGTACAGAGAGAAGAGGAGGGAAGAGAGACGCCTACTTAGAAGAAAGAAAAGGGAGCAAAAAAGGCGCGATCGTGAGGAAATCGAGATGTGCAGGAGTAGACATGATGCTCGACTGGTTTTATGCCGGGAGCTACCTCCTGCAGAGACGAACATGGTAATCTGGTTACAGATGCACATGGTGCACTGAGATTATGGAGACAGCATTTCTGTAATCTACTGCAAAGCGATGATTATACAAATTCCGCTGCTAGAGATGCTGTGCCGGACCCAATCAATGATGACGTTGTGATCCCGTCCCCCAGCCATGAAGAGGTCAAGGTTGCCATATGGCGACTGAAGAACAACAAAGCAGCCGGACCTGACGGTCTGCCCGCTGAACTCTTCAAGTATGGAGGCGATGAGCTGGTAAGGTGCTGGTAAGGTCGCTTATTCTTCCGGTGCTTCTCTATGGTGCGGAAGCATGGACGCTGTCTTGTGCCGATGCAGCGGTCTTGGGAGTATTCGAGAGAAAAGTTCTTCGTAAGATCTTTGGTCCTCTAAGGCATGGCGATGAGTTTCGCATTAGAACCAACCATGAGCTGTATGAGCTCCTCGGCGATGTGGGCGTTGTTCAGCGCATTAACATCCAGCGGCTACGCTGGCTCGGCCATATTGTTCGGATGGATGAATCTACTCCAGCGAGAAAAGTTTTCGATGCGAAGGTCACTATACGTCGGCGTATAGGACGACCGTTGAAGGACCAAGTTGATGAAGCCCTGTCGTTAATTGGTGTGACCAACTGGAGAAGGCGCGCGCTTAGCAGAGACGCCTGGAGACTAGTGTTAAGGCAGGCCGAAACCCGTTAACGGGTTGTTATGGCCATCTAAGTAAGTAAGTAAGTAAGTAAGTAAGAAGTAGTGAGAATCTTAGCTAAGTTGGTAGGTTACGATCCTTGCTTAGTTCTGTCTATTACTTTCCAGTAGATGGTGCTTTTTCCTGATAATTCGTATAATGCCAAAGCCAAAGGTGGATAGGATGGAATATCAAAGGGCGGCTTCTTGCGTTCAAACTCTGAACTGATCAATGCTTTCGCGTGTGTAAGACGCACTTGACTGCTACCAGGTTCCTATCATCTTTAGCTTCCCAATTTTTAATCAGAGCCATAATAGTATAAACTACCACAAGCTGACTGAGAGTAGATGCAGCATTGAGATTCTCGGAGGGACAGTTGTGTATATAAAGTGTACGATTCGGGATCTATAATTCTAACGTTTATCAAACATTTTGTGTCAAGTATAATGGATTATTCAAATATTGCGTGTTAAGCTTCCAAGTTAGTTTTGAGTTCAAATCACATACAGATAATTTGCATAATCCGAAAGATACAGTATATCGTCGCAAGAATTAAAGTACGCTGTAACTGAGAAAAAATTTAAAATACGTTTTTTTTTCATCATTTTTATCAGAAAAAAAATACGCGTCGATTGGTCACGGTCCGAGATTTCTATGATAAAAAGAAATTCGCTTACGCCGTCTGCGTATTGAAAAATACCAGTGTCTTTTTTTCTACTTTCATACAGGTTTTTTGGCTCTGGTGAACATTAAATTTTTTGTCAGTTACAGCGTTCTTTAATTCTTGCGACGATATATTCTTCTAAATACGGGGTTCTGAGCCTCGGTTTTGTCGTTAGAAAAAAGTTAACTGAATATGGAGTACTTCTTACTATCTGCTTAGTCTTCTTTATAGTACGATTCACAACTAAATAGGTACAAAATTAATGTGCTATTGTAGCAATTTTTGCCATCTCTGTGTTACGTTTTAGTTTTTTAGCTGTTTAATTGTATCAGTCATAATTTCTATCAACAACAGAAATAGGAGGCAATTTAAATTGTCACTGATGTTTGTTACACTTCATATTTTATATTTTGCACAAGTCTCTTGCAAAGCTTGGTCGGATTGATAAAAAAAAGCGTAGGAGAAAAAGGGTATTAAATTACTTTTTTTTTTCATTTTGCTTTAAAAATTAAGAGATTTTATTTACCAAAATGGCAGACTGAGTAGTAGCACTACTTGGTCACTTAAATTGAAGAAATAGTTTGTGGAGAGGGGAAATATGTGCCACAAGTAAAACAAAAATTAAGTTAAAATACTTGGGAAATGCTAATATTTCACCGGTTAATTCTGTCAAAATCTTAAGACCAAATCGAAAGTTAAGAATAGAAATTCTTCTTTTGTTTCTTTATTTCTTTTAAACTTTTTGCTAAAAATTTATACTGCATTTGGTGCAAATTCAAGGAATGATGTTCAAGACATATGACACGGTTATAAAAGCTGGCTTGTGCTCTACTTAAAAATTAACGATTTAGCACATTTTTAAATAAAAACAAGCAAATTTATTGCTCGTTAATCTCTTCGAATGAAAAGTAATCGAATTTTATATAAAAAAAATAGTTTTTTGATGAGGTGGTATGATAAACAATAGCTGAAACAAAATATTCCACCTTTAAATATATTGCTGGATATAAAAAAAACCAATTTATTTAAAAAAAAAAAATTGTTGTGTCATGTTTGCTTTTGTGCCATAATACTTTAAAAAATCTTTAAGACATTTTTGGGCAATATAAACATTTTTAGAATAAAAAAAAAACTTTCTTAAGTAGCATGTGTTGAGATCAAATATCGACAACAGCTGTCAAAATAAATGATGTGAAAACTACTTCAAAAATACATACAATTTGAGAGCCCCCAATTTATTTCCTAAAATTATAATTTTTTTTTTAATAGCAATCATCTTTCATCATCTTTTTTTTTAATATTTCATAACAATATAAACATGAATGTCAAATACTTTTCTCTAAAATAAGAGACAGTTAGTATTGCTAATTAAATTCATCAATCTTTTAAAAATTTAGTTTTAATATAAAAAAACAACAAACATGCAATATTTTATCTATATTTCCTAATAAGTTCGGTGGCATATTTTGTAATCGATTATAAATAAAAACAAAGGCAAAAAATATATATTTTTAGCATATACTGATGGTGTGTTTGACGTCAAAAATTAAAATAAAAAAAAACAACACACTTCCACTTAAAGTAAGAAAACTAAATATTTCCTTCAAATCATGAAGGAAAAATCACTATTTCTTTAACAAGATTTTATTAATTTTTTTTTTTTTGAACCGACTTCAAGTTTCCCCCTTTTAGAAGTTTCATATGAGAAATGTGGCCGTTGTTTGCGTTGTGTTCACACTTTTGCCTCTTGTAGTAAGACAAGTATGATAAGTGATCTATGATGCTTGAGTTTAAATCGTCGAGAGAGAGAGAGAGAGAAAGAAGTCTATTTTTTAATTGCCTATTTAGCCCAAATAGCACCTGTTGGCAAAGATTATGATAATATGGCATGAAACAAAGAAATAAAGATAGTGCTTTGCGCAGGTCCATTATATCATCTCTGACTTCGTAATGTCATCGTAACCAAAAAATAAAATGTAAACAAAATTGTCCCATATTAAATACGAGTGTCTGTGTGATTGTGTTTTCAGTTTATGGTTGGTGTGACGTAGATGCGCAGAAAAAAAATATGTTTACAACCGGAATGCGTTATCTTTCGACGCAGTAATTAAAGAACGCTGTAACTGATAAAACCTTTAATGTTCACCAGAGCCAAAAAACCTGTGTGAAAGTAGAAAGAAGACACTGGTATTTTTCAAAATGCAAACAGCGTAAGTGAGTTTCTTTTCATCATAAAAATCTGGGACCGGGACCAATCGACACGTATTTTTTTTTCTGATAAAAATGATGCAAAAAAACATATTTTCGATTTTTTGTCAGTTACAGCGTTCCTTAATTCTTGCGACGATATGGTATTGAAGATAAGTAAAAATTCTCATCACCTAATTTTGTTCAAGAGAAAATATCTTTTTTTTTACATTAACAGACATAACTCAGTTTAGGCGTCGTTCACTTCAAGACCCCTTTCGCTGCTTTTTGCTCGAACAAAAGTACGATGAATATACAAGTGTTGATATCGCTACCCTTTAGTAGAACATAGTGCATTGGCGATTGAACTCGGCAGCTCGAATAATATTTCCTAGTAAAAGTATGAGAAAGTCACATAATAGAGAATTGCCTTCTCAGAAAACTCGGATGGTGCCAAACTGGTTTGAGTGTTTAGCAGAAATGCAAAATTCAGCCATGCTGGCATAGACAATGCAATGGGTCCCTTCAGAATTTTATGTGTTGTGAAGATCTAGTCGATTGTGAATTTAACAGGCAAGGGGCCCAATTCTGTCATTCTCTTAAGCTAAAATGCTAAGATTTTGAGTTTTAAAAGAGGCTGGGCATAAGAATATATAAAATTAAAAATGTTTAAGATTATAGGCATGAAGCTTTTAAATTGCAATACGCGTTTAAGAATTTTATTCGTAGCCAAAAAGACCTATGAAGTCTCTAAAACATTACGCTTGATAGCACATTGCATGTGATGTCACACTCCGAACTCGTGCCTTATACATATCACAGATGTCCTCCTTAAAGCGTTGTTGGCCACGTGACATTTTTCTATTAAGTACACTCAGAAAAAAAAGTGGTAGAAAACTACCGAAATTAATACCAAATTGGTATTAAAATTGAGTTAAGTCCGTTTGTGCTTACTCGTTAACGGTTGGTATCGATTTTTTTTTTTTTTTTTATTAACTTATGATATTTTTATACAATAGTTCAAGATTTTACTACCGCCTGTTCTTGATTTGTTAACTTATGGTATTTTGTGCCATTTGTTCTTAATTTGATACCCTTGGCTAATAATTTTAGAACGCCTTTTTTCCCTCTGTGTAGACGATATAAATATTTGAAAGCTAATTTGATATAAAAAGTGTTATGAGCCGCTGAAGCAATAGAATTGCGGAATTCGTCGAATTAAAGACAGTGCTTTGCAATAACCGAACTAACGACTACCAGACAAAATATAGGTTGTTAATAGTGAAACGCCTTTAGATAAACAGGCCACTTCTGCAAACATTCAAGTATGTTTTACTACTGACGGTGCAGCCTCAGATAAAAAAGATCTCAATCTGAACCGTTTAAAATGTGTAGAAAAATTTCGCTAGACTACACTCTTCTAAATTTTAGTATTTTCTCCAATTAATGTCCAGCTTTTTGTCTATGCGAACAAGCAAAACTCGTTAAGCTGGTAGAAGGTTAATTCCTAAAGCTCTATTGACTCGAATCAGTTCCTTATGTGAAAACCCATTGGAAAGAGATTTTGCATATCTGATAGGCATGTTTAGGCTAAGCGACCCGTAAAATTATTTGGAAAATAGTAAATGAAAGATAAAAATAAATCGCAACAAAAAATTATAGGTACTTCTAAAAATTAGCCTTTGAAGATTTACTGCGTTGGAAAAATGCTATATCTTACTTTATAATAATAAAACGAAATCAATTTTTTTTCCATGGAATTGTTCTGATAAAAAAATTTAAATTAAATTTTTTTTTTAAGAAGATTGCCCAGTAAAATCTTTGCAAACACATTTCTTAAACAAAAAATAGATTTCAAGCATTAAATTTTTTTCAATATCTGCTTAAAACCATTGGCGCCATTATAAAACAATTTACACAATTCCAATGGCATATTTTTCTACAGTCTCAAAAACTAATTTGTAAGCAAAATTGTTACAAAAAAAAACACTGAAAAACATGTAATCGTACGCATGCGCACATGTTAAGTTATGTCTGACTTCTGCATGTATGCCGTATAATTTAGCACCGACTACAAAACAAGTATTTAAACCACAGAGAGTAAATTAAATAACATGTGCTGGTATTTGCAGAAATAATTATCAAATAAATATTCCTTAAGTCTGCATAATAATTGCGGAATGCAATTAAAAATTAGGAAAAACAAAAAAACTCAACACTCTAAAGCAAATAAATGAATGGAGCAAAAGCAATATGTACTTGTTGTACATTAAATACTCGTATGTCGGGGAATTTAACGACTAAATTTAATTGCAAGTCAATAGAAAAGGGAATAAAATCGAAAGGAAATTTGTTCAATTTAAATTCAAATTGTAAAAGAAATACAAAATTTTCACAAAGCAATTGTAGTGGCATGTTATAAATACAAGTACAACTTACTTGGTTGGTGGCCTATTTAGCAAAAAAAATCAAATTAATAAAAATATTTAAATATAACAAGAAAAAATTAAGAAAAAAAAACTAAAAAAACTCACCAGTAACTTAAATTTTTAACCTTGAATGTGCAAATTCTAATTAAAAAAAAATATTTTATAGACCAAATATACAACCAATCTGGGCTTTTGCCACATCTAAAAATGTGTTGCCGAGCGCGAGAATTATTTACAGAATTATAAGAACTAGTCTGATAGTTAGAACGCTGTGTATGCTCCAATGGGTAAAAAGAATAAACCCGATGTGTTGCTATAAGGTGCTGTAATAAAAGTTCTAAAATTTAAAAAAATTGCATTTTGACGAAGTTTTAAAAAAAATGTATGTGGTTTTAGGTAGTGCTAGACAATATAATGGTATAGATAGCCCTATAGATTACATGCAAGATGCTATAGTCACAATTCCAATAATCCAACAATTGAAATTTTGTTACATAACGAATGCTAGTATTTATCTACAAGGTGTTAGTATCACACTATATGAAGCAATGAACAGACGCTTGACAAAGTAATAATTACATACGTGTACCATCTAGAAAAAAACCGCTCCCCGACATTCCACTCTATTCCACCTTTACCTTTGACAACGAAAAACGAATGATCAGGAGAAAAGCGCCACCTATTGGGAAGTAACAGATAATAGCTAAACCTACTTAGCGAAGACACTCACCACACAATCAACAATGCACAGCATTTCGTAGGGGTTTACCCCTGAATATTGGTCTCAAATACAAAAAAAAAAAAAAAATACTAAGTCTGCCATGCCGATTCGAATACCAGAAAATTTCAAAATTATAAGGTGTCATGATTTGAAATCCAATATTCTATTATCCTTATTGTAGAACATCTGTTTCTTGACTGCATAACCCTTATATAGAAGAAGAAACTGTAACTGTAATTCCAATGTTCCAAGACTTGTAATTTTTTGCTAATTTTAGAAAGAATGTCCATTGTAACAGCATAGCGAGTATGTTCCTATTTTTCGCAAAAGGTGGTAGTATAGATACTTAGAGTGGAAATTCTTTGGAGGATAGGATTGTGTACTCATGTTATAAGAGAGAACAAAATTACATCGTTGTAAAAGTGATAATCAAATATATCCAACAACATAACTGCAGAATAGGTCGCAGCGCAAACAATGACAGATATAAACAAAGAAAACCAGTGATGTCTCTTTACTCTGCCAATAGAGTAAGCACGTAAATTTTAAATAAAGATACTTGCGCCAAATGTATCCTAATTTGACAGTATCTGACAGAAAAAAATTGGGATAATTTGATAAATTTTTACATTTCTGAGAAAAAACTGAGGGTTGTAATGGGCATTACCTAAAAACAGAGTCTTTTTTGTTTTTCCTGCCCAAAAAAAAATGTTAACGCAAAAGTGAGGAGTCCGTGGTATAGTGGCAAGAGCGCTCAGTCAAAAATTCAAACAGCCCAGGTTTCAATTCTCTCAAAGAAGACAAATGAAGAATAAAATATTCCGATTTAGCGAAATATTAATTTAGAAAAATAAGACGTCCTCCTCTCCCCCTCCAAGAATTCCATTATCGTGAAACAAAAAACGCATGATCAGGAGAAAAAGCGCCATCTACCAGGAAGTTATCGAGAACAGCTACCTACTTACCGATGATCTTCACAACAAACAACATTCACCGATACATGGGGCAATTGCTGTTGATCATTCAAATGTGAAGATATAACACTGGCCTTTGAGTAATAAACAAACTGACAGCAACTTGTCTTATCCATAGGCTCGTAATAAGGAAAACTCTATCCTAACCTTTCCAGGAAAATGTACAGCATGAGTAGAAGTTCACTCCTGAGTATTGGGTTTAATTAAAAAAAAAATTTATAAAAAAGTAATTTGTTAATTGAATCAATACACAAGCTATTTAGAGGTCCAAGCGTAGAGCAATTTTTTTATAACAGAAATAGATTTTCTTGGGGCTGTTCAATAGCAATGTTGACTTCTTCCATTGTTTGAGAATTTCAACCTCAACATAGCTTGGCACACATAACGTTATATAGTTTGTTATTTATTGTCTTTGCTATAACCAATCTCAATGAGCGAATGACTAATTGCAGACGACAGTAGCTTGTGCTTGAAGCTTGTGTAGAAACTCTAACTGTGAAGGGAAATCAAAAACACATTGAGTTACTGCATTGCTTTTGTAATGGCCCTCGAATGCCGTAAGATTGTTAAGCTCTGTCATCTATCTAAAATACTTATGAATGTCGCAACGATGTTTATTTTTTTTTCTGCATAGTTTTACATTTACACAACAACTTTTTTAGTAGCAGCAAAGGTTGCAACAACATCAACTACTGAAAAAACGCGGCAGTTTTTTGTTTGTTTTTGTTTTTTTTCCACACAACAACTCCTACGGAGTGCAAAACAAAAGCAGGAAAAAAATTAAGAAGCAAAGAAAAAAAAACAAATCCAACACAATGTCGTTTATAAGTTGCAGTATGTCTTTGCCAAAGTGATATGCGGGCGATACCCGTCATGCAACCAACTGCACACAGCATCTATCAGGCAACAAAAAATTAAATAAAAAAAGAGGAAAATTATAACAATGATTTACAAATAAGAATAAAATAAAAACTGCAAGGAAAAAGAAAAATTGGCTGAAAAAAATTAAAATGCATTCCCACAACTTCTTGCCACAACACACATATAACTGCCAACGGCTGCTACTGGCAGAAGTCGTACGAAATCTTGGAACTGCAAAAAGACTAAAAAAACTAAATAGAAAACAAAACTAAAAAAGGTTTTGAACTTGAGTTATGGAGGCGACGAGTGGATTTAAAAATAATTTTCAAAAAAAAAACCAAATTGTGATTGAGATGAGATGCGTTGTGATTACGGCAAAGCCAACTTTGATAATAAAAAAAAGTTGTAATTTTTTATGATTTACAATATGCAGACAAAAGTTTAAATACGAAAGTATTTTACAAAAGACACTACTAAGAGTGGAATTTATGATTTTAAATACAGAGTTTTTATGGATTTAAATTGAATTAAAATGTTTTTTATTTTCTACAAGAGTTTTTTTAAAAAAGAAATAATTTGTTTATTCTGGTGTTTTTCTAAAGAAACTATTTTCAGGCCACCAGGAGTAAAAATACAAATTTTTTTTTAATTTACAATCCCATGAATGACAAGTAAGTAAGCATTGCATTAACAGTCATCAAAAAAGAGTCTGTTTTATTTAAAAAAAAAAAAAAACTTTTTTTGTTTAATTTTAATTTTCTATATAATTCTGAATATAATTTTATTAGGGTGGGACAATATTTCCTAGTGAGAAAATAAATCACAAGTCTTACCCGAATCCCTAAATCATGTCTCTAGACCCCTATTCATGCTGTGCATTGCATTGGAATGTGAAGATAGATGGATATTTTCTTTTCTATTAAGCACCTTTTGTCGATAAGACAAAGTTGTTGTCAATATGATCCCTCAAAGGCCAGTGTTATACTTTCACCCTTGAATGATCAATAGCAATTGTCCCATCTATCGTTGGATGTTGATTATGGGTGGTAAGCGTCTTCACTAAGTAGGTTAGCTGCTAACTTCCCAGAAGATGGCGCTGTACTCCTGATCATTAGTTTTTTATGCCAATGCCAAATAGAGGAATAGAATGGAATGTCAGGGAGTGATTTCTTGAGAATGGATTTCTTAATTTAACAAAAAAAAATTTTTAAGAATGAAATCAAAAGAAAAAATTTGTAAAGGAAAACATTATGAAAAAATGAAGATGAAACACGTTACAAAACTGTTTGCGGGAATCCTTCTTTGAAGCATTTTAGATAAGTATACAGAAAGTGAAAAAATTTTTAGTAAAAGCCCTAAGTGTCAAAACACTTTTGCAGCCCACATTTTGATACGAAAGACTTCCTGGAAGGTAAACACTTATAATTGAAATATTGGATCTTCTAACAACAATCTGTAGTAGTCGCCGTGGTTTAGTGTCTAAGTCTAGGTCTCAGCTCTGACATCTTGAAGAAAAAAAATATGAAAACAATAATTCTTTCGACAACTAACTCTCTGCAGTCTTCTGGAAAAAGCTCTTAGAATAACATTGATTGCCAAGAACAAGCTTCTCAAGGAGTTGACTTTAAACTGTAGTTACCGATACTCAGGGATAAAAATTAAGACACACAACATGAGTGCTGCGAGAAGCTAGGCCGTAACCCTAACACAGGGTTGAAATGGCCAATTATTTATGTATGTATGTAACAGCATTCTGTCCATAATGGCATTTATGATTTGTTTTTGTCCTTTAAAGGTCGCCGTAGTCTAGTATGTAGTGTGTTGCCTTACTAGACGACAGCTTCGGGTTCAAATAACAGCTTAAAAGGAAGAAAGATAAAAAATATTTGTTGCGGCGACCACCACTTAGTAGTCTTCTGACTATTCTGTGAGTAACTGATTGCCATGAACAGGCTTCGCAAGCCTTTCGTCCGTATTCGACATTAAACAGTAGATCCCAGTACTCATAGACAAAAATTGACGCACACAACAAGGGTACTGAAAAAGCTATACTGTAGCCCTGACACAGTTTTCTAATGGCCAATTACATATGTATGTATGTATGTATGTATTTAAATTAGTAGGAGGATACCGCTACAAAGCCATATACTCTATATTAGTTTACGTTTTTTAATTTTCGGTTTGGTGTTCTATTTCATTTTTTTTTTTTTTCCCAATAAAAATATATCATGAACTGCACAAAAAGTGTCATGCTATTTTTGATGAAATATTTTTATACCAGTGGGTTTTAGCATTATTATTAATTTTCATTGGAAATATAATTTACTTCTAAAATTTTAGTGACTGATTTATCAGGAAGATAAATTTCAATATCGCAATATGCCACTTTTATCAAACACAGTTTTTGTTGTTCAAAATCCAATAATTTTTTTTTTATATTTGTTTTTGTAATATTTTGTAAAACGTTGCCTTGTTAAATAAAATATATGGAATGTATGTATGTTTTTTATGACAAACCACATGACGCAATTCTGTGTAAAACATTGAGAATTTTCCTTTTTTTATATTAAAATAAATCGCACTAAATTTTTAATCAAAGGATTCTGATATCCTTGATTTGAATATTTATTTTACTCCTCTTCAGTTTAGGAATTTAAATATTAAAGTTTTATTAATAATTTAGGACAGCATTAATTCCATATTTATGGCCTTTTTGATAATATTGACTGCAGTTACACACGAAAAAATAAATGCTCAAAAAATTAAATTTAAAGGTAAAAGGCAAATATGCATACAGAGTGTAAAATTGTTTAACAAAGAATGTCAATATTGTGCATAAAAAAGTAAGTCTTTAAGACAAGGGTATCCCTTAACATCTTTGAATGAATTTTTGTTTTTTATTATCGCCAATGTATAACAGAGATTTATCAGATTGCATAATGGGGCCTTGTGCAGCATTGATGCGTAGTAGGTACAGGTGATTATCAGAATTTATAGGGCACTGGCCGCCATTTTGAATTTCGTCGGAGTGACGAAACTGGGGCAGATCCTATATAAGCCCTACAAAATTTGACGACTGTATACAAGATCTACAGGTCGAAGTACTTCAATACTTCGTGTATAAAAAAATAATTTAAATTTTTTTCAGGACCAGAAATTTTTTTCCTAAAACCCCAGAGAGAATATCAACTAATAGTGACAACTGATATGAAAACAAAAAGATTTAAAGCACTTTTTAAAAGATTTCCTTCTTTAAAGGAAACCCCTTAGAGATTTAACCAGAAGAGGTTTTTTCCCCTCACTTGTTTTATTGTACCATTGTCGTCGATATTTTTTTTTTTTTTTTTGTCTTTTTTTTCTAAAATTGGTATTAAACTCAGTGCCGAAAGGCAGCGATAAAAATAAAATTTGAAAAAAAAAACTATTAAAGAAAAGGGGACAACCAAAAATGGCCACAATAAAATTGTATTGCTGGGAAGCAGAAGCTGTTTACAAAGTGTCAATAAAATGTGGGAAATAAAAACTGCAAACCAAAGGAATTACCAGTACATATTGCAGTTATGCCAGCAACTGGATTAGGTAGTTACAAATTAGAGATAAACAAAAAATAAACCTTTCCTTTTACTTTTAAGTTTTCAAAATAAGTTGATCTATTCGTTTACATTTCATAATTGATGTGTGTTTGTTTTTTCGACGTTAAATAATAATTATAATATATGAAATGTATTGCTTCGGGGATAAGCATGTCTCTAGGGCCATTTCGTCTCTACTTAAGAGGCTCGTCACCTTTCCAAAGGTGAATAATAATTATTATTACTCGTAGCAGTCTAACATCCGTTTGTAGTTGATGGTCGAGTGAATCGCACGTTTATTGAATAACCAGAATGTGAATATTTGAGTTGAGAAGGCAGAATATGAATTACACACTCACAAATGACCTGCAAATAATCTCCGAATGGGATCGCCCAACCAGAGTCGAATTTAATGCGCACAAGACTCAATGTTGTTTAATCACGCATAGGTGGTGGTGACTATGGGTGATGTGAATATTGAAGAGGCGGACACTCTTGATGTTATGGCCTCTGGGAATTACTTGTGATGTCCGTTGGAATGATCACATACTTCGAGTGTCGAAAGAAGTATTCAACTGCATTGGTTTCTTAAAACAGTGCAAGAAACACTGAACCCCATTTGACCTTCTAAATATTTACAAGACCGACTTAAGATGGCATACAACTCTCATGTGTGATCTGGTGCTGGGGATTCTCGACTGTGTACAGAAAAAGGCGAAGGTACTTATCAGCGAGGGTAGGGTATCCAACTCTATCGATTCGTTGGAGCACCGGCTCAAGGTGGCGTGCGTTTCTTTTTCTTTCGGTACTACCATGGGAGATGCTCTAATGAAATATAGGACTTTATTCCCGTTAATCACATGTTTTTACGGACTACTCGTACCTTTCTCGCAACATATCCTTTTATAGTTGATTGTCGAGTGAATCGAATCATGCATTATAAAGAGAATTCGTTCTTTAGCCGCTCCCCTTGTTTATGGAACAGGCTTCCAGCGAATGCTATTCCTGCCAATTACGATATCAGTAGGTTTAAAATGTCCCTCTTTCCTCCTTCCCAGAACATATTTTCTTAGAACAGAACAATGCACTGGATGAGTAGGGCTCGTCCCCTGGGTGCTGGCCTTAAAAAAAAGCGATAATTGAAAAAATGACAGTTTGCTTTTCATAAGAAAACCCAAATCAAGAAACACAGTAACGACGGAAATACTTAGATATATAAAAAAAATATGTAATTCCTCAGGTTAAGATGCAGAACAGAACAGACTGTCCATGATCATCTTTAAAAATGTAAAATAATTCAATATCAGGAATATCACAATAATGAATCACATCGGGGAGGTATTTAAGAAATAACAGAAGCAGTAGTGGACGAAAGCGACAACCCCGCATAATGCTACATGAAACGTTAATTATTTTTGACAAAATATTCGGCTATAGGACCTTCTCAGTTTTCAGGTAGAGAGGTAAGACTCTATTGTACAATTAAGTCTATAGGGAGAACAAATCAATTCACGTCTAAGCCCCGATAATAGAGCTTCTAAAAAGCTGTTTTAAAAAACATGTTAAATGTTCGTCTGCAAATATATTTAGATATAGTCTAACTAAGTATAACACGACTAAAGGAATATCAAGCGACATTAATACCTAAAACAAAAGCACCTTTAAAAATCTCGGGAGAAAATTACTCAGTCGACAACGAGCGAAATTTCATACAATTTTTAAACAATTTGCCTATAAACTTCGTTTTGTATAGAATACCGTAAATTGCATTCTACTGATTCAACAACATACGCTAGAAACATACTTACATAATTGGCCATTACAACCCTAGCTTCTCGCAGTACCCATTTTGTGTGTGCTCATTTTTATCAATGAGTCGACTCCTAACGACAGACTTGAGAAGCTTGTCAGAAGACTGCTGAAAGGTAGTGGCCGAAATAATTTTTCATGTTTCTTTTTTTTCAAGATGTCAGAGCTGGGATTGGAACCCCGGACTCTTATCTTCATAGGCCAACATAGGCTAACAGGATTAATTTTTATTGTATTTTATTTCTTCTATTCCTCATTTCCTATATAAAGTTTTGTTCTGAGCTAATATTTAAAAAAAGTTTCACACTTTCTGACAAGTTAAATACTAAACTATCCACTAACATATCAAAAGCCATAAAAAACATACAAACATTTAAACTTCAGTAATTTTTTAAGAATACGAAAGAAATAGAAAACGCCTTAAGAAACACAGCAAAAACATATGATGTGAACATTTAAAATGTTGTTGATGCTGCTGTCTATTGTCCATGAAGTGAAGGAAATGATTGGCCATAACAATGCCATCAATGTGACTGAAACTTGAATGTTCTGCATCATTGGGCGCCGGGCAGGCATCCAAACCAAACGCCTTACATTTTACCAACAAAAAAACATATTTTCTTAAACCAATATGTATGACCACAAAGTAAAATAATAAAACAAATTTGAGCACAAAAAAAAGAGAACTGAAAGAAAAAGATAAGAAAAGAAAAAGAAAGGAAAAAGGGAACCATTAAACATGAAACATTAAGAATATTGAAAACATTTCCATTTCTATTTTGCCAACAATTTCTCTCTTACAACTGTAAACTTTTACTCTTGTCGAGTAATTGTGAATGCTAAAGCAGGCATATTACAACCATTATGAAGTCATTCAGGCAAAGAAAAATTTTCCATCGATTCTTTTATGGCATTCATGCATATTATTGGCTTCGGCACAATTTAAAGTGATCAATAGAAGAAATTCAAATGAAATGGAAAATAAAAGTGAAAAATAGAGTGCAGAAAACTAGACAAACTAATGCTGATTTTTTTAAAGCATAAAAATCTTTTAATTCTTTATTAACAAAAGGAACACAACAAATAATGCTGGCAAACTTAAGTAAAAAAGTGCTAAAAGTACAGCGAAGTGCTTACTTTTGTGAGTCAAAAAAAAAAAAAAAAAAAACAAGCATTACTTAACGATGAGTGCATTGAAAATCAAGTTGGGTTGGCACATTTAACAAGCAGTTAATAGGACTACAAAAAAATTATTATCCTTCCAAACCAATTGAAAGCAATTAATTAATAAGTGTTTTTTAAGCCTTTCCTTACGAATAAAGCATTACCGAATGCCTCTGTTTTACCTGTACAGTATATTTTATATTGCATTTATTCGTATAATTAATTTTATTTGCCGTTAAAGATAAAACATAAAATACTTACCACTAAAAACATAGGACACTGTGTAAATCCTTCATACGTATGTGTCCCTTTGATGTAAAATTAATAGCACGGGGTTACGAAAATTAATAAACTTAATATGGTAGTTGCCGTAGTCTAGTATATAGTGTGTTGGTTGGTAATATAACTAGACCTCTGGGTTCAAATCCCAGCTCTGACATCTTAAAAGAAAGAACATCTTTCGGCGACTGCCTCTTAGCAATCTTCTGGCAAAAGCTATGAGTGTTACTGATTACCATGCACAAGTTTCTAAAGTCTGTCGTTCGGATTCGACGTTAAACTGGACGCACACAATACGGCTGCTGTGAGAAGCTAGGGTGTAACTCTGAAAAATGTTTGTATGTTTAATTATGTATGTATGTACGTAAAATACCCGCAAAGTGTGTATTATTTTTCTGAAGGGTATACATACATACATAACTAGTCATTACCACCCTGTATCCGAGTTACGGCCTAGATTCTCACAGCACTCATCTTGTGTGTGTTAATTTTTATCCATGAGTACCGGGACCTACAGTTTAATATCGACTCCGAACGACAGACTTGAGAAGCTTATTCATGGCAATTAGTTACTCTCAGAGCTTTTGCCAGAAGACTGATGAGAGAAAAAGAAAAGAAAAATTTACAGATCTACACGTATTTCTATAACGAATATAAATTTTTTAAAATCTCATTGCAATTCTTGAAACTCAGATTTGTGTTTTATGCAATATTTTATATAGGAACCCTACATTTTTTGCTTCTTTAAAAAGTATATTTTGTAGAAAATATCGGGTGGTTGAATCGGAAAAATTTTACAAAAATTTGTAGGAGATGTAAAAACACCAGTGCATGCTCGTACAGCGCGTATTGCAGAAAATTTTGCTGTTGTTCGTGATAGTTTGGCTGAAAAGCCGTCCACCTCAACTCGTTATCGTGCTCAACAATGGCACCTCTCACGCTCATCGTTGATGAACAGTATGATGTGGACGATATGTGGTTTCAACAGGACGGTGCCACTTACTATACAGCTAATGAAACAATGGCTCTTTTGCGCGACAAATTTAATGTCCCTGTTATCTCACGTGATGGCGGTGTCAATTGGCCGTTGAGATCATGCGATTTGACACCGTTTAACTTCTTTCTTTGGTTTTATTTAAAAGAAAAGGTGTACGTCGATAAGACAGCAATAATTCAAGAACTAAAGAATGAGAAAATTTGGCACATTAACGACATAGAACGTCAATTATACCTCAGAGACATCGAAAATTTGAACCATCGAATGGAGGTGCGCTGACGAATACACGGCGACCATTTAGCTGATATTTTCTTCCATACATAATTGAATCATAATAGGTTATCATAATAAAAAGAAAGTACAATAAGTTCCTATATAATTTGTGTCTTATTCAAAATCAACATCGGCCCTTAGAATGAGATTTTATTTTTTGAAATCTGTTAGAGTCTAGTGGTATGTTGGACGAGAGCTCATGACATTTAAAAAATATTTGATAAATTTATAATACTGGAACAATTTATTATTATTTATTTATATGCCAAATTACTATAAAACAATTAATTACAATCTAATTATTATTACGAGCGGTGTGACAAAGACCATATGCTCGCAGACTAGAGTCTCTTGTGGGAATCGGACGAGAGTCATCAGGCACCCTTACCCACAAGACTACAGGGTCACCCATAATATTAGAATTAATGATGAATATTTAAATTATAATTCGAAACCTCTTAATATTTTTAAAGCACATATCATGGCAAAAAAGCCTTAATTAAAGAGTAATTAATTCGAAATCTTAAATATTAATAAATAAATATATTAAGAGATTAAATTATTCAAACTTAATAAAAAAATATCAATTTTTTTTTGTTCAATATAAATAAAGCATCTAAATATCTACTCGTAACATAATATATCCTTTAAATTTAAATTAGCACTTTATTTCTGCAAAGTTACACAAAACCATAAAATAAAATTGAAAATTTTCTATAACATTACCGTTCAAAGAAAAAATAACTGCCATCGATTTAATTGTTTTAACAATTCCATAAACCAGACATTCAAACTCAACTCAAGTGTCTAATAATGATGACACTTAAAAATTAAACACCTCCACTTAAATCATCAATGACTGGTGTAACGTTTAATGGATGGATCACTTTTATACACTACACCACCTTAAGTAGTTTGTAGCATAATGGCATGGTAATATAAAATGGCATTAAAATTTACTTTGGAACGTGAAAAATATATTTTTTTTATTCCTCTGGTGACTGATATTGACTGATTTCAACTAAAATTGATTTCATTTTTTAGTTAATGGATGGGTTGACAATCTTTTGCCAAATAGTTCATTAGAAGAAAGAGCTAAATTGGAAGAGAATGTATGTGGTGTAGGTTATCAAACAGTCGAGCTTTAGTGACAATAATTTTCTTACCATTCTTAATAGATTCATCTCTTAGCACTGACTGTCTATTTGTCTATTAAATTTTAACTACAATTGATGAGTAATGAAGCAGAACGTATCGTTGAACTTTATTGTCTGTTGGTTGTAGTAAAAAAAAACCCAAAAGAATAAAAAACAATGCTTATGGCAACAATAGCAAAGATGACAACAAAATTATCATTAAAGTAGTAGCAGCAACCATATATGATTCATAAAAATGTATGTGTGGGTGGATGCATGTGGCACTTAAAAGCATAGTGGCAAGACCACAAGACTGTTCATAGAGTTTTGAATTTTTCCTGTGATTTTAATACCAACAACGTAAAAACAAGAAAGAATCCAAAGCAATAAAAACTTTTGCGAGCAAGTGCATTTTTCTCTTAATGACACTTTTCTGCAATGCTTTTGTCTTTTTGGATTTCTTTGAAAAAGTAAGTGCAAGTTGTCATAATTCTTGAGGCTTTTCTGTTTAATTTTTGCTTGTTTTCTTTAAAGTTTTCACTACCAGGCAATTCATATGAACAGCATTTAATGAAGCCGTCTGCTTAAGTCGATTGTTGCCATAAGTGGCCGTTTATTTAAAAGTATTTGTTTTTTCTAGTCTGTCTCATAATTTTTTTTTTTTTATTAAGAAAAAAAACTCTGTGTTTTTAATTATTTCCCTATCATTATGACGTTGCTATTTTTAAATAAAAAAAAATCATTTTTTAAAGAATAAAAATATATAAAAAAAAATTTTTTTTAAGGCTGCATGTTGCACTCTGTTCTGCACCCACCATTGGGCAATATTGAGAATTAATGAAAAGTTAAATAAATAAAAAAAAATATAAATAAAAATAGAATTCTATTTTAAGTTTATTTAAACTACTGACTCAGTTCCTTCCCTGTTTTTTATTTCTTTTTATTTGTTTGGAAATTTATTTGGAGAAGTTGTGATTTCTTGTATATTTAGATTGACAAGCACATGATGTTCAGCACTTTGTTTGAGTGCTTTGACTTCATTCATAAATTTTGTATTATTTGTAGTTCTTTTCTGGTGTACCATATATTTAAAAATCAGAAAAATACGTTTTTTTTTCTTTAATATCTTGGAAATTGTATTTCCAATATTATACAACGAAATAATGTATAACATTTAAAAATCCAAAATTGTTTTTAATACATGTGGAGTGATAATTGTTTATTTGCAATTAGATTTGACTTTTGAAGAGCTAAATGTGTTAAAACCTACAGGTAAGTCCACGGTCTCAAGCATTTGCCTGTAGACCAGCCAAGCGAATACTGTCGCAATGCTTTTATTTTCACAATTCTACATACTAAATGAGAATTATTAGACTATAATTTTTGTTTATTTATCCAGCAGAAAATAGTGCTTACCAGTAAGTTATTTTGTAAGAGAGAAATTATAAACAATCACTTACTTGTACGCTTCGATAATGCAAATTTATTGCAACCAGTAAGCAAATAGTACAAAAAAAATTAAAAATAATCCCTTATCCTGTAGCATATTTGGAAGCTTTAATGTATAAAAACAATATAATGCTTCCATTATTGCTTACAATTTTATTTATTGCTTCCAAATCTTAAAAATTTCCTGCTGAGTGCATACATGAGAAGCTAGGTCGTAATCCAGCAACACGGTTGTAATGGCCAATTATGTATGTATGTATGTATGTATGTAATGTATAAATGAATCAGTGTTTGTTTGGTTTTTTTACGTTACTTGATGGCTAAAACTGGCTGCAATATAAATATAAATTATAAAAATTTCAATTGGGCGATGCCACGCCCACAAAATGTTAATATTTACTTGTCTATAGCTACAAAATGGTGATAGTAGGAGTTTTTGAATTTCGTTCAAATAGCTTCTTAGACAATGTCATGGATTAGTAAAAATGTGGTTGGAATCGGATAAGTGGGCATGGTACCCCTCCCATATAAAATAAATATTGAATGCTTTTTTCGGATTCTTTTTCAGCAACATCGTTTTTTGTAGCTCTGTTATTGTCAAACATAGTCACTTTGGTCTATAATTTAACCAGGAATCGGCTTACAAATGAACAGAGGTTGCAGATTAATGAATTCTATTATCAAAATTCATGCTTGGTTAAGAAAGTGCATCAGTTTGGACGACCTTCGGAAACCTGGGACTGAATTTCGCATAAAATTTGCATTACATACATGCATACATAACTGGCCTTTACAATGCTGTGTCAGGATTACGGCCTAGCTTCTCACAACACTCATGTTGTGTGTGTAAATTTTTATCCATGAGTACCAGGACCTACAGTTTAATGTCGACTCCGAACGACAGACTTAAGAAGCTTGTTCATGGCAATCAGTTACTCTTAGAGCTTTTGCCAGAAGTTTGCCAAGAGGTCGTCGCCGAAAGAAATATTTTTTTTTTTCATATTTCTTTACTTCAATATGTCAGGGCCGGGGCACAGCCGCTACTGTGCCATGATTAATTTTTTTCTTCTTTTATTTTTTGCACAAACTGGACGAACTGGGCTTGACAGGCATATGGTTTCAACAAGACAGTGTCTCATGCCAGACAGCATGCAAAATAATGGCCTAAATAAGAGGCGAGTTCAGTAACCAATTTATTTTATATTTGGAATTGTTCAATTGATCATCTAAATCGTTTGTAGGACAACACTAAAGGTGGAAGTACATAACAAGCGTTCTGAGCGCCATGCGTTGCAAGTTTATGTCAAAAAAAGTTGAAATAGTGTATTTTCATAAAGCAAGTTACATGCAAAGTATGCAACAGTGCTAACGCGAGAAAGTTGAAAAAAATTAAATCACTAATACATATAAAAAAACGTGTTCACGTTTTTATGTACAAAAAGAAGACTGTTTGAAAAATATAACAGAATTAGTTGTGGTTTTATGATTGGCTTGCGAGAAAAACATTTCGTTTAAAAAAAAATATAAAATTTTTGTGAAAAAATACATTTAAACTTAATAATAATACACACATATATATATATATATATATATATATACATACGTATACATATTTAAGTGGGGCCTGTAAAGCAGTGATGTCCACAATTCTCTTTCCCTATCACGCGTGATAGGAAAACAAATTCTGCTTGCGTCGAAGTCAAACACGTACAGAATAAAAAGAAATATTGTTACTCTTGCTCTTTTAATATTTTAGCTTCTCTCCAACATAGTGCAGGGTTGGATAGTGCATATTTTTTGTATCATTTTTATTTAACTGAAATAATTATTCATTATTTCCTCCAAATTTATGTGACCTCGGTACTCCTTTATTCTTAATAGATCGGTCACATGCCTATCGGACAATCGATTACGTTCTTTACTTAGAAATGAAGAATTATGAAGAAATATTTATGAAGTTATAAACAGAAAGTAATTCGAACATTCCCATTTCTGGTAGAAGTAAGCAGAGTCTTTTCTCTGCTTCATACACAAGCTCAAGTGTGTTTATGTAGTAGTGGACATCACTGCTGTAAAGTATGGTATGTAACTTGCCATTTTGAAAGCATTGAACGTCTTCAAGTTTTCAACGTGCTCAGTGGCTAACGCTTGTTATGTATTTCCATCTTAAGGCTCTTGTCTATATGGACAAGCTCACAACGATTGAAGGACTAAAATCCAATATTTAAGAATTTATTTCTGAAGTATCGGCAGATATGTTGGAGAGAGTAAAAAAAATGTAACACATGGTATAAGGTCGTAGCCCCTGTAAACATTTACATTTTTCTACATTGTAGGTTCCTTTGTTTTGCTAATTAAATGTCTTAAAAAGTCACTCATTATCTTAGTTGTTCAATCTCGTCCAAAAAGGAGAATCGTGTAAAAAGCGAATTAAGTGTGCGAAGTGATCAAAATATACAAAATTGTCTTGCCCTATATTTTAATTCCTTTTAAAAAAAATAGTTTTTTATAGAAACCCAATTTCCCAATAGAAGAAGCACAGAATTTTTAAAATGTCCCCCATATTATTATTAATTTTTCTTTGGATTTTTTTATCAATTACAATTTGTTTAATTTGACAACATTTGAAAAACCCAAACAATAATATTTAAAAATTATTTGAAAAGTAGACAATTTTAATAAAAATGTTGCCTAATCTATCAAAAAATAATCTCTCATGTCTATACGAGTTTACTGTACTCCTACAAAAATAATAAAATAAAGGGGCACAAAATCTTTAAAAAAATTTATAATACTTTGGACCGAAGCCAACTCATTAAATTAAATTTACAAAAACAAAAACAAAATAAATAAAAAAAGAATGTCACTTCCATAATCTAAAACTGCCTAAAATTTTGTTGTTGCTGTTTTATAGTGCTATAAAACAGCGGGGCAATTCATTTAGTTGAGCGGAACATTCGTTTGTAGTACTTTTTTCATTCTAATTTCATATTCAAAGAAATATATATTGTAGAGTACATACGTATGTAAAAGCATATGTATATGTATGAGCACCTTTCTTAAAAAAAAAAAATTGGCAAAAAAAAGGACCAGCTTTTGATTTTATACTTCACAGATCCACACGAGTACTTCCAAATTTGTTATTGAAATATGTCCACAAAAATATTGGTAAGTTTGTTTCGGCATATTTGACTGTCTAAAGTCACTGTCACATTAGGCAAATATTTGGCTTCAGCTTTTAAATAAATTAAAAAGAATTTTCAAAAATAAGTTTTTCTAACTATATTGTAGTAGACGAAATCAATGAACGTAGACGATTAAAATTAAGTCATTTGGTAAATCTGAGGCATAATTATCCGTAGAGAAGATTGGGTTAACCAAGTTTTGGTTGGTACTCGTATCATAACTGAAAAAGGCTTAGTAGTTTTAACCAGACACTTAGATCTTCCCATAATCGTTGTATGAATCATGACGCACAGTGGTTTAGCGTCTTACATTTTTGTGCAAAAAATATTAAAAGTGGTTACAGGTCATTGAAAGTTGTTAACGAGAATTATATTGTCTTAGTTAAGACAATGGTGGAATTTCATCAAAATCGACCACGCCCATCGAATACCGCCCATATAATCAAAATCAAAGTCTTCATATTTGGTACATGCACTTAATATAACAAACAAAACATACGTGCAAAATTTCATCAAAATCGGCCACGCCCACCGCCCCATAAAATATTGTGTGTCGCTGGCATTTTTGTGCCAAAAATTAAATTTTTAAAAATTTTTCTTTTTTCAAATCTGTAAATTGTGTTCTATAGAGCAGTGTTTCATTCATAATTTGCTTTTGTAAAAATTAATATTTTATTTAAGAAAACTTCTATGGAAGTTACTTGCATATTGTAGACTGAAAACTGACGAAAATTTTCATGCTTCTACGTGTCACATATTTTAATTGCTAACATTTAAACGCCATTTTAATTGAAATACAGCACTTCTTTTTTTTTTTAAGGGAAATTATTCAAATTGAGTTTCTAGAGAGGAACATGCACAATAAAATGTTTCAAAAGGAAATTTTTTTCTCTTTTTTTTTAGTTTTAGTAATTGCCGTGGTCTTCTTTTGGCAAAAGCTCTGGGAGTAATTGATTGCCATGAAAAAGCTTCTCAAATCTGTCGTTCGGAGTCGCTTTTAAACTGTAGTTCCCGGTACTCATGGATAAAAATTAACACACACAACATGAGTGCTGAAAGGAACTAGGCCGTAACCCTGACACAATTAAGTATATGTATGTAATCGCTGTGGTTTAGTGGTTAGTGTGTTGGCTTACTAAGGCAAAAGCTCCGGGTTCAAACTCCATCTCTAACATCTTGAAAAACAAAAAGAAATATGAAAAATATTACTTTCGGCGACTACCTCTTAGCAGTCTTCTAGCAAAAGCTCTGAGAGTAACTGATTGCCATGAACAAGCTTCTCAAACCTGTCTTTCGGAGTCGGCGTTAAGCTGTCGGTCACAGGTACTTATGGATAAACATTGACACACACAATATGAAAGCTGCGAAAAGCTTTAATTTGATATTAGTCTCGAGATAGAGGTCGTTAAAGATAAATAGGTGCAAGCCCTAGAATTTGGAGAAAATTAATATTTTTGAACAATTTATAGTAGTAAACCATTATTTTCACAAATTAAAAAAACAAGCACAGATAAAACCTAACAGAACTTTTTCGAGTGTTCTTTCTTCACATTCTTTTTCTCAATTATGAAACCTTTAATAATAAGAAGATACAACAAATTTGATTGCTAAAGCACAGGACCTATTCATGTGGAACACAGTGTATATTAATCCAATTGTATAAAAACCATTTATCATAATGTCATTACCAGAGTATTTGAAAAGCAAGGTAACATACTATATATGATACGGTCATTTGAAACGCATTTACTGACGTTAACTTTGAATATCTCTGGGCAAAAAAGTGACAAAGATATAAGCTTAATATTTGAGGCACATGATAATTAGATTATTTATTACAAAAGGTGAAAAAATCAAGTGAATCAGAAGACTTGAAAAAAATTAATTAATGTCGGTCCTAAACCACTGTGCGCTGCAGTATAAGTGGTAACTGTAGTTTCGATATAAAATATGGAAGAAAACTATTTGACTGGATGTGTAACTTTATACCAACCAACCATTGATTAAGGTGTTCGTACCATACATGGGCATACTGCAATACGTGTTTCAGTATTCAGTAAAAAGTACTGATTGCTGAAAAGAGAAATCAGTATTCAGGAAATTATACTTATTTGTGTAAAAAATGCCCATCTATGGTTGGTACTACAGTATATGAAATATTAGGCCTTATTCCAATTGGAGATGTCGTCGTCATCTAACGACATTCTTATTATAGATTAAAGGCAAGAGAACATTTTTTTCTTTATTCTATTACAAAAATGTCCTAAAACGATGACGACGTCATCAACTGGAATAAGGCCTATTATGTCTTGCACCTTATTCAAAACAATTCTAGGTTCAAATGATTGAATAATAAGCCAGTTTTGTTCTTAGAGGTGCAAGTAAGAGCAAATATCATTACACAGTTTGAAGAACATGTGGCTTAGAGACCTAACTGTGTTTCCTTTTATTTTTAATAAATTTAAAATTAAATGCAATACTATATAAATTTTTGTTATTAAAAAAATTGAAATATTTTGCAAATGGTTTATGGGTTTTAAATATCTTTGCAAAAGAAAACAAAAAAAAAGACCAGATTAATATTTAATCATGACAAATTTGTTGACAACCCATTAATCGCAATAAATCTACAGACATGTCACAAATTGCAAGCATCAGCGTTATAATAACGCCAACAAAAGTCAAGGCAATAACTTATAATTTAAAAACAAAAAATGTTTTGGCCAAATAATTAAATAAAAAGTAAAACAAAATGAATTTATGTATAACTCTTTTTTTTAATTTATTATAAACACTTTTCAAAATTTTTTCTGTCAGCACATTTACTTCGGTCATTGCCTTTACGAAATTAAACAAAAAATAAAAAAACAAAAAAAAAAGAAGATGAACAACAAGTTGACGAAAAACAAAAGTTTTATTTTTATTTGAATATCCATCCTCCTATAAAAATTACCACCACCTACATTGTATTGCGTACAACATGTTGTTGCAAGTGTATAAATGAATGGGGATGCAAGTGTTGGCAGTGTGTGTCTTTAAATTAGTGTTCGTACTTTATTATTGTTAAAGTTGTTATTGTTGTTGTTGTTCTTCCTCTTTAAAAATAAATTAATTTTGCCACAAAGTCGTTGTAGTTTTTTGTTTGTTTCCGTCACACGAACAAAATAATGAAGAAAAATAAAAATGAAAATAAAAAATTTATAATTATTTAAGTTTTATTTGCATTTAATTTTGGTTTTGTTATATTTGTTTTATAAAAAAAAAAGTTTTTTTATAAAAAAAAATATGTAACAATTTTAAGTTTAAAAACTTTTATACACTCCCAGTAAAGCGCTGGCTGAAAACTGAGCAAAATTTATAATGAAAGCTATTAATTTGATGTTTAAATGACTCATTAATTTCGTCACATGCAAGAAAAGCTAATAAATTTCGTCTGTTAGTCAGTTTTCAGTTGCTGTATAACTCGAAGTCAAAAGAGGTGCACTTAGTGGTTATTCTAAGAAATTTTGTCCCTCGAATTTTAGGAATATCCGTTATTGAAGCTCTAAAATCCATCGAATAGATTGAAACACAAATTGATATTGAATTTCCATTCAATATCCATTTTGAGTGAGGATAATCGAAAAGGTTTTCTCGAAACAATTTTCTTCTTAGCAATACTGTTCTTGGTAGCGTTGTTTTTGTGAAACTTGTTTAGTTTAGTTTATAATTAACCATAAATCGTATTACAAACGAACAATGCCTGTAGGTTATTGAATTTTATTGTTTTAAGTTTTCTGCACGATTAAGGAAGTGCTTCAGTTTGGCCGAACTTCTGAGTCGGCTATTCGGAAACGTGTGACTAAATTTCGCATCAAGTTTACTTTACTGGACATTAAACTGCGTAGAGTGCCATCAAAGGAAAATATCATACCTGTTGATAACCACCCAGCTGAAAATAGTGTTTACGAGTAAGTAATTTTGTAAGGGAGAAATTATAATCACTTACTCGTGCGAATCAATTATGCATGATTTATATATGAAATGGTCCACTAAAATGCAATCGAAATTCAAATTTATTGCAACCATTAACAAATAATAAAAAAATCAAAATAATGCCTTATTCGGTAGCATAGTTGGAGGCTTTATTGTATAAAAAACAATATAATGCTTCCATTATTGCTTACAATTTTATTTATTGCTTCTAAATCTTAAACATATTCTGCTGGGCGTTCGCATCGATTGGGTCTCTGTTACTTGATTATATGGAAAATATTCCAGCTATATCCGCCATTATTGTTGATAGTGGTATAGCGGTTAGAGCGCTCGCACAAAAACTCAAATGGTCCAGATTCGCCCAGCGAAGGTGAAAAAAAAAAACAAAAGTTAGTTTGCGGTTTTTTCAAGATTATAATTTGAAATAAGAGGTTCCCCCTTCCCCAAACATCCAAGAATTCTATCTACAAAGAAACCGCTGACTGATATTCTACACTATTCCATCTTAACCACTGATAACAAAAAACGAATGATCTGGAGAAAAAGCGCCACCTATTGGGAAGTAGCAGAGATAACAGCTAAACCTACTTAGCAAAGACACTCACCACATAATCAACATGCAACGATGAAGAAATTGCTGTGATCATTTAAGGGTGAGGTTTAATACTGGCTTTTGAATGATCAATTCACAAACATTTGTTTCATTCCTAAGGCGCTTAATACGTACATACATACAGAATTTGCCATTACAACCCTGTGCCAGGGTTACGGCCTCGCAGCATTCATGTCCTGTGTGTTAATTTGTAACCATGAGTACCGGAACCTACAGTTTAAAGTCGACTCCGAACGTCAGATTTGAGAAGCTTATTGATGGCAATCAATTACTCCCAAAGCTTTTGCCAGAAGACTGCTGAGAGGTAGTCGCCGAAAGTAATAATTTTTTCATATTTCTTTTTTTCAAGATGTTAGAGCTAAGATTTGAACCCGACACTATCGTCTTAGTGAGCCAACACACTAACCACTAGACCAAAAGCGCTTAATAATATAAGAAAAACAAACACAAAAAATTTACTGTCCTTTCCAAAAATACCTATACAATGCGCAGCATCCGTAGGGGTCTCAATAAAAATAATGGCCGTTCGCACCTATTGGGCCTCTGTTACTTTATTACAACTGCTGCAAGAACACACACGATCTACCACAACGACTAAGTTTTGGTGAATGAACGCTGGCAAAGTTGAATGCAAATCTACTTTTTATCTACTGTTTTGTGAGGATTATATGCCGGTGGCATTATTATAGTTAATAAGTACAAGTTTTTAAAGATGGAGAAAGAAAAAAATTTTGCTGTGAATGGCGAGCGGTACAGTGTGATGAATAACTTATAAATAAAGCTAAATAAAGCTGACATGTGGTTTCCACAATACGGTGTCACATGCCATATAGCACGGGAGACAATCGCCCAATTATGATTAAATTTCGATATACAGTTTATTTAACGGTGCCCGGTGAATTAGCCGCCCACGTTGTGGGATCTAAGGCCTTAGAACTATTTTTTGTGGGGCTAGGTTGAAGGTCATGTCAATAGGGATTCGTCCGCAACGGTTGACGCATTGAAAGCCAACATTGAAGAATTTACTTGTTAGAGAAAGTATGCCAAATTTAAACACAGACTGTGTACCATTTTAGGCGTAGACGAGGTCAACATTATGAAATTACATGAAATCATATTAAGCCTTTGAATTATACATATATGTAAATGTAAAGTTTTTTAGTTTTATTTTTTAATAAAATTTCTTTATTAAATTATAAAGGTTTTAATTTATTTATATTTCAGTTAATTTATTTTAAAGTTTAAAAATAAAATAATTTAGACTTTAATTCAAATAGTTTTTAATTTAGATTTTAATTAAAATAGTTTTTGAACAGATTTTAATTCAAATAGTTTTTAATTTAGATTTTAATTAAAATAGTTTTTAATTTAGATTTTAATTAAAATAGTTTTTAGTACAGATTTTAATTTAAATAGCTTTCAAATTAACTTTAAATTCTTTTTGCTTCTAAACAACTTTCATTTCTTTTAAACTTCTATATAAACCACTTAACGAATTTTCTTTTTATAACAACTTTATGTTCAACCACAGACTATATTTAACTACTTTTGCCAACTGCTACTTATCGACTGACTCTATTAACAAACTTCTCCACGACGGTGCCCTAAAAGGTTACCAGATCGTACTACTTTAATATTAACTCTACAACCTCTTTACATTCGGCCATCCTGATATTCATCGGGCTCCGATGAAAGTACTTCTTCTTCGTCAATATTCTTCCAAGGTTTCATGTAATCACAGCTTGTAGTTGTCTTATTTGGACCTTCAAATTCTGCAGCTTTCGAAACATCGTAACGTTCATTGTTCTTTACCTTCTCTATTTTATACGGACCTAGATACTCGCTAGCCAACTTTCTTCCTGCTATAAACTGAGTTCTTTTGATAGCCACCAGATCACCTACTGAATATTCACTATGATTCTTTCGATTTTTGTCATACTGTTTCTTATAGACCTCTTGTGCTTTAATTATTTGCTGTTTCGCCTCGTGCCGTAGTTGTTCGCGCTCTTTATCAAACTGATTAATCAGTTCACTTTGCAGTATTTCCAGTATTTTACTCTCAGGTGAGATTTTCATCTTAGTGCCAAACAGGATTTCGAATGGTGTAAACTGAATGGAATTGTGAAGGCAGGAGTTTATCGATCTTTGTACTTGCCCCACGTATTTATACCATTTCGACGGATCTTCATACGATAATTTGGCAATAACAGACAAAATACAGCGATTGACACGTTCGACTTGTCCGTTGCCTCTTGGAACACCAGTTGTCGTCAAAATATGCTCAATTGCGTTCTGCTCGCAATACTCTTTAAAACGTTGCGAGGTAAAAGCTGGTCCTTTGTCACTTATAATACGGCTCGGATTGCCAAAAGTATTTGACCATATCGACAAATTTTTAACCACCTCATCAGTATTTGTTGTCTTTGTGGTGAACAGCCATATAAACTTTGAGAAACCGTCAACTACAGCCAAGATGTATTTGTACTGTTTGCACGTCGTATCCATTGGTCCTAGATGGTCTATATGCAGAGTATGCAGTGGCAAATCACCTTTATCAATGGAATGCAGCATGCCCTCTTTCTTACCTAGCTTCTTGTTATGAATAATGCATCTTATACAATTTTGAACAATCTGTGTGACTTTTTTTTCGACATGTGGTATGTAAAATTGCTGCTGTACTGCGTGCATAGTCTTTGTGACAGAGAAGTGTCCGTTTTCGTGGCAGTTTTTTATTATTTCTACCTCCATAGCTTTAGGAACCAATAGTAAATCGTTACCGTTTATTGTTTTATAAATTACACCACCTTTGATTTTAAAATCTTCATAAGCATGTTCCTTGAGTATTTGTGCTATTGGCTTGATATATTCATCTGCTTGCTGCATACGCTTAATACGTGCCGTTATTTCAGACGAGATTATCATTACATCAATCGGATATCTGCTTAAGCAATCTACGTGCTTCATCCTGCCACCTACTCGATGCTCAACGGTGTAAGAAAAGTCTTGGAGGTACATGATCCACTGTGCCACATCTCTTGGAACATCTTTTTTTGATATTGTTTGCTTAAACGCTGAACAGTCAGTGACTAATTTGAATTCAATCCCCAAAAGGTAGTGCCGAAATTTTTTAATAGCAAGGTAAGCTGCTTTTACCTCCATAATGTAACTGTGCAGTTTAGACTCTTGTGGCGAAGCTTTTTTGCTCCAATAAAAGACAGGGTGGAGTTGTTCATTAAAAAACTGAAGAAGCGTTGCTCCAAAACCTTCTTTGGATGCATCCGTGTGCAATTCTGTTCTAACAGTTCTACTGTAAATCCTTAAAACTGGTTCACTGGTTATAGCTGACTTTAATTCTTCTATTGCTGACAGTTCTCTATCAGTTATGTGAAACGGTACGGTTTTTTTCAACAGATTTGTCAACGGTTCTGCGATATGTGCGTATCCCCGCACAAATTTTCTAAAATAACCCGTCAGCCCAAGAAAAGCTTGCACATCCTTTATATTTTTTGGCGTTGGGAATTTTTGGACCGTCTTGGTCTTAGCTTTACCGGGTGATATACTACCATTCTCAACATTATGGCCCAGAAACTCAATCTTGTTTTTCAAAAAAGAACACTTTGACCATTTAAACTTTAGATCAAATTTTGCAGCTGTATTTAAAACAATTCTTAGCTTATTCAAGCATTCTTCAGCATTTTCGCCGTATATTATTATGTCGTCCATATAAAGTTCCATGATATCAGAATTAATAAGTGTTTGAAAAATATAACTTACATATCTAATGAAATTAGCTGGTGAATTACAGAAGCCAAATGGTGCTCTATTGAACTCGTATAAACCCTGTTTAGTGATAAAAGCCGTATATTTTCTACTGTCCTCCTGAATAGGCACATGAAAAAAACCGTTTTCAAGATCCATCGCAATAAAGATTTTAGCTTTCTGTAATTTTAAAAGAACGTCGTCTATAACTGGTACCGGAAAGCAGTCCTTTAATACCATTTTGTTTAATTGGCGATAGTCTATGCATACTCGGTAATCACCTGACTTCTTTTTTGTTAATACAATTCTACTGGCCATATCCGACACTGAATCTCTAATAATGTTCTTCTCAAGCCATTCCGCGATTTGGTTGTTGACTACTTGCTCGAGTTGAATGGGAAGACGGCTAGGTGAGTGTCGAAAAGGTTTAATGTCGTTATTCGGTATTATCTTCATTGTTATTGGACACTCTACACGCGGCACGACCGGTTTGTACGATTTGACTAGATATTCCACTTTCTCTTTATAATTTTTATCAACATCTAATTCTATAACGTTGATGTTATACACGCCAAGTTCATTCCGTATTTCATTAGAGTCTTTCTTTTCAAAAGTAAAACCGTTGTCATCATTATAAAATTTAAATTTTCTAGTAAAATCATAGCCCAAAATAGCATCGCACTTTATTGTATTATTTGGCACAACAACAAATTCATGGTCTGTTTCTATTTCATCGACTTTCACTATTGCCTTGAAATGCCCGATTGGTATTGTCTTTTTATTACCGAAACCGAAAAGTAAAGCTTTATTATTTTGTAGTTTACAGTCTTTATAGTTCTTATTAAATACACATTCTTTCACAATAGAAACATCAGACCCCGTATCAACCAGACACTCTATTTCTTTCTTATTTAACATTACCGTTTTGTATCGACTTTTGTCCACAATTATGTTCACTGTCCTTGTAATGTCTTTTTTATCAAGTGCACTTGAGCTACAATCTTTCGCGACGTGTCCGAATTTGTTGCATTTAAAACACTTTGAAGATGTTTTGCAGTCTGCTTTTTTATGCTCAGTCGAGCCACAATTAAAACATCTTTCTCTTCTCACTGGCGTATTTCTGAAATATTTGTTTTTATTTTCTTCATAGTTAATTTTCATATGCTCATAAATTTCGTATTTTTCTCGCAAATCTCTAAATGAAGTTGCACTGTATAATTGGTATTTAAATTCTGATTTCATTTTTAACCCGTCCACTATATAGTGAATTATCGACAGTTCATCAAAATTGCCTAAAGCTGCGATCTTGCGCATTTGAAGCACGTATTCGTGAAATGATTCATTTTCTAGTTTACGTTTATTACTTAACATCTTGTGCACTTCATTACAATTATACTTTTTAGTAAATTCGTTTGTTAATTGTTGCTTTAGTTCATTATAATTATTAACGTTTACCGTTTCTAAAAATAGTTTGGCTGTTCCCGAAACTTTGTTACGCGACTGCACATATTTTTGTTTTTCATTTAACTCATACGCATTTGCATTGCTTTCGAATGTTGCGAACCAATCTTCTACCGGCATATTTTTGCCATCAAACTCAGGTATCACCTTAGAAAAACTTTCCACCGAAATATTTATTTTATTATTAACTTCTTCTTCTTTTGCAATTTTTAAGCTTAATAATCTTATTAATTCACTCAGTTGTTCAGTAGCCATTGTATTGTTAATATTATTTTCTTGTTTGTTTACTTCTTTATTTTCACTTTCTATTTGCTTATACGGTTTTTTATCATCTTCCATTAATCCTTTCAATGGTTTTAAAACTGTTTCGCTCTCAGCTGTTGTCAATGGCTTGAAAACTTCGGACTGTAAGTGTTCTATTTCAACTGTTTGTTTTATTTTGTTTTTCTTATATTCGTTTGTTATATTTTTTGTTTGCAAATTTTGTGGAGAGTTCACTTGTGTATTTTCTTTTGTGCTTTTTGTCCTTGATCTTGTGTTGTACGGTTCTTTGCTATTTTTTATTCCGTTATTTTTGTCCATCACATATTTTCTGTATATTAATTTTGTATTTTATTTTTTGTTACTATGGCACACACTTTAATATTTTATCAATTTCAGGCACGGTTGAGCCCCCAAATGTAAATGTAAAGTTTTTTAGTTTTATTTTTTAATAAAATTTCTTTATTAAATTATAAAGGTTTTAATTTATTTATATTTCAGTTAATTTATTTTAAAGTTTAAAAATAAAATAATTTAGACTTTAATTCAAATAGTTTTTAATTTAGATTTTAATTAAAATAGTTTTTGAACAGATTTTAATTCAAATAGTTTTTAATTTAGATTTTAATTAAAATAGTTTTTAATTTAGATTTTAATTAAAATAGTTTTTAGTACAGATTTTAATTTAAATAGCTTTCAAATTAACTTTAAATTCTTTTTGCTTCTAAACAACTTTCATTTCTTTTAAACTTCTATATAAACCACTTAACGAATTTTCTTTTTATAACAACTTTATGTTCAACCACAGACTATATTTAACTACTTTTGCCAACTGCTACTTATCGACTGACTCTATTAACAAACTTCTGCACGACGGTGCCCTAAAAGGTTACCAGATCGTACTACTTTAATATTAACTCTACAACCTCTTTACATATATAAATTGTTCCACCGACTTAAATAAAAATTTTATACATTTCTCTAAATCAAATCCGAAAGCTTTTAAAAGCTCATTCATTTGTTAGTTCAATACGCGTTTCAAATATAGAAAACTTTGTTAAAATTAGAATACTTTTCAAAGCCTATAAATTTGTTTTTAATGCAAAATAATATCCCAAAATGGTTTCTAACACAATTGTCAAATAAATACATATTACGGGTAATAACGCCCAGCGGGAAAAGATTGATTACCTTATTTTATAATCAATTATATAATATATTACTTTAGAATATATTACTTTTGGAATCGAGAAGGTAATTTCACGTGGCACACAAGTAAATATTGTTTACCATGTGTATTCCCACATTTAAAGAAGAAAGAAGTTATTGTGTGTGCGTATATTTCATAGTTAAATAATCCGTTATTTTTCACGCAAAAGCAAATGTATTTTATTAAAAAATGCAGTTTGTGTTTAAATGCGCAGAAGTGCAGACATCAAATTAATGTTTAAGATTAATTAGTATGTATATTAGTAGCTATTCGGGATTATTTTAAAACTTAAATGTTTCCAAAATGTTTTTAACATGAACATGGTAAATAGTAAAACAAATATTCCCGAATAGCTACTATTATTTTATTTATAATGGGGGAAATTAATTTATTATTAATAATTTAATGCATAATTTAATATATTATAAATACATTAATAATATAATGCATTAAAAATAATGCATCATAGAATTTATACCTTCAAATTATTAATAAATAATAACTTTATGCATTACCAATAATAAATTCTAATACTTATTACGGGGGGACAGTAAAAGAATTTATTACTTTCGTAGGACATGATCTGTGTTAAGCGTAATGCTTTCCGTAATCAATAGATTATACATTCCTTGTATTACCTTCCCGTTTCTCATTGATTACCATTTCCCGCTGGGTCGGTTTTATTGAAAATACAGAAACACATAATTTTCAAATGGAATATAAAAAAGTTTTTTTATTAATAAAATGTAACACTAACACTCACCCCATTATTTGTATTTTAAATGCTAAATCCATCAATGACACTAAAACCAATTCACTTGGCTAAAATGAGTTCTTTTTGCAGCCGAAATTGTTTTAAATCTGCAATGATATTAAAAAAGTAAAAAAAAAACATTTTAATTTTTGTTTATAAATTTTGGTATATTTTTACTTATTTTGTAAAATTAATAAAAGCGTAAATAAATTCTTATAATGTGGTTGAAAGTGTAACTAATGTTATTATCCAATCAAATTATGTTCAACAAAAGCAAACAGTTAACGATTAAATGGGGAGTCAGTCACTTGATTTAAGTGTTACCACTAAATGGCAATTTATTTTCACCCCTTTTCAGTTTATACAGCCATTTATGTAACCTTTTTTATCTCTTCCCTTGGATTAATTTAATGGTTAAATTAAAGTAATTTTTCTAGAAACGAATTAGAAAACTAGTCACACGTATTTATCGTTTGGAGTTGTAAGTTATAAAGCAAAAGACATGCCACCAGAGATACCATTAAAAAAGCAGGAACTTATGTTTATCATGTTAAAACTTAAGGGAACGTTTCCTGAAAAATCTACAATTACAGTTAAAGAGGAAGTGCGACTTTGGCGTCAATGTGAATTTCTAACAAAGGCAGTCTCTTTAAACTTAAGTTTCCAATTTCAATAATGTAGCGGGTTAAATTATTTGAACTCTTCCGAGACAATCAATCCGCTCGTTCATTTCCATCAAAATTTCGAATCCTCGGGATCAAAAGGTCATACACTTCTTCACTAGCCGGCGTATTCACGCAAATATAGATGCAACCGTGAACACCACGACAAAGTAGCAGTAAGCAGGCATTGCTAATACAAAGATTGCTAATTGAAAATCGCTAGAGCAGACAAAGGGCTCTAGTAGTAATTTAAATTAAGTACGATAGAGAAAATACCGAACCCACCGCCAGAGTTCATTTCGATAAGATAGGAATTCTTACCTCGGATTGCCTACTAAAGTTGGGCTGGGAGTATAGTAGTCGCAGAGTGAATATAGTGAAATTGGAAGTCTCACAAAATTTGAGCATGGCCATATGATGGCATAGCAACGATAAACATGTCGATTTTTTTTTTATTTGAAACCAATACTCAGGGGTAAACCCCTACTAAATACAGTGCATGGTATTGGAATTTTTTGGAAAGGACAGTACATATTTCTTATATACATTTTTCTTATATATTATTAAGCGCCTTAGGAATGAGATAACCTGCTATGAATTTATCATTCAAAGGCAAGTGTTAAACCCCACCCTTAAATGATCACAGCAATTGCTTAATCGTTGCATGTTGATTGTGTGGTGAGTGTCTTCGCTAATTAGATTTAGCTGTTATCTGCTACTTCCCAATAGATGGCGCTTTTCTCCTGATCATTCGTTTTTGTGGTGGAATAGAGTGGAATGTCGGGGAGCGGTTTCTTTGTAGACGGTCTTCTTGGAGTAAATGCAACATCACATTCAGGTCTTTGGATCCGGACAAATAGTCTGATGGTCCCTGTTCAGTATATAGAAAAATAAAATAAAACTTTAAACGGTAGAGGTTTTCTCTATACACTCTCACATAACATTTTTACAGGTTGGGAAAAAAGTAGACGGTAGCTATGACGAGCATACACAAATACAAAATAGGCCATTACAACCCCCTTTCATGGTTACGGCTTAGCTGCTCGCACAACCAATGTTGTGTGTATCAGTTTTTATCCGTGAGTACCGGGACCTACAGTTTAATGTCGACTCTGAACGATAGACTTGAGAAGCTTGTCCATGGCAATTAGATACTTTCAGAGCTTTTTCAGAAGACTGCTGAGAGGTAGTCGCCGAAAGAAATAATTTTTCACATTTCTTTACCTTTAAGATGTTAAAGGTGGGACTTGAACCCAAAGCCCTGGCCTAATAAGCCAACAGACTAACTACTAGACTACGAAGACTACAATGAGGAACATATCGTTGTGTGGGAGTTTATGTGCTCTATCCGCCATTTTATATATCTCGAGTTAATGATGCCACTTTAGGTTTTTGACACCAAACTGCTTAAAATCTGCAATCCGTTTTCTGCTATATATCTCCGAAACTTAACGAGATATCCTAAAACGAATTAAAAATTTTAAAAATTTGGGGTCGAAAAACTAAAGTGGCATCATTAACTCGAGATATATAAAAAATATGAAATGGCGGATGGAGCACATATACTCCCGCACGACGATATATTTTAAATTAAATGTCCACAAACACTACATACTCTTTACTCCTTCTGATAAACTTTTTTCGCAACACTGAGTTCTGGATGGAAAAAAATGCAAGGCAGCATTATTCTGTGATAGAATCCAATAAATTGATAACAGGGCCATGCATTTTTTTCTAGAAAGTCCTGCAAATGAATTTCCATATTTTTCTTTTCTCCATTTGCAAGAGTGGTAAAATGTGTAGTTTGCAAACCTTATAAGCTCCCTTAGTATTCTTTTAAAACCCTTTCTAGAGTTTCGTATTTACAGTATAATCAGATATCACATTGGAACATGATTTATTTCAATAAAAGTTAGAACTTGTCACTCTTCAGACCTTTAATTTTATCACAGAATAGGAGCAGCATATTCAAAAACAACCATAGTTCTGTAAATTTGTATCCCTTTCGCTAAATTAAAATTTTTAATCTCAGACTTTAATGACTTTTGAAACATGCCTTAGAGATCTTTCCTTAGTTATGTTTTTTGCTTTCATTTGAAATCCTTTTGAAATCATGGATAAACAAATGGAAACTATTAACCAAAAACCATTAATAATTCCTCAAAATCTCAATTTTTTTATTCACTAGAATGATTTCACATATGCGTTGCTAACAACCAAAGGCAGAAAGACAACGTACCATTTTTAATGGTATTTAAAGGGGAGCAAAAAAGTAAAGGGTTATTTTGTGCAGATTTTTGAAAAGGACGAAAATGAAAACCCAACATGTGTCAATAACACATGTTTCCTTCCATCGGTAATTGAAAAAAAATTTAGTTTTGGGGTTTAAGGGTTTATTAATGAATAATGCATTTTAATTTTGATAAGCGTCAATAAATCATGCCCGGTTTTTAGGGGACTTAAAATTAATTTGAAACCCTTTTATGGAATTTTAAATTAAACAGGCTGTTAAATTTCTTTCCAATGCCTAAAAGAATGTTTACAAACATGTTGTATGTGCTGTATATTTAATATAAAATAGGGCTTTCACAAAAAGTAAAAATATTAAAAGACTTAACAAAAGCTATAAAAATGAAGCATTTTTTAAACGCTACAGAAGACTTCCACTCTTTAAAAAATATATTGAAAAAAACTAGATAAATTGAATTGCATATGATTTCTACAAAAAACTGTGAGTTAAATAGTTAATGATTGTCATAAATACATATGTGCAGAATAGTTATACAAAGAACTCTGATTAGACTATCGTAGCGGGGCTCGAAAGCATGTAAAGTTCGTCTGGTGTACAATTCCCTCACGAGCAGAGTAGGAAAATAAGCAAAACGACACGTTAGTTCTCATTTTTTTATTCTTTACAATGAGTAAAACAAAAACAAAACAAAAACAGTGAGAGCGATTGTCCCATTTAGTTTTGTATATTGTTTTTGTTTTGAGTACTACAAATACACTAACTCAAAGGTGCGTAGGTACAACAAAAATTAATGAGAAGAAAAAGAAAAGAAGAAGAGAAAATTATACGAAGTTAACAGAATAACAAGACAAGCACAAGAGCAAAAAGTCAATATTTTTCGTTTGCGCTCTTTCTCATTTAGAAAGTATTTGTTTTGGTTTTGCTCATGTACAATACGATTAAAAAAATTTTTAAAGTTTATGACTTTGTGGTAACGTTTGCGAAATGTTTTGTTTGTTTGCCCATTCTCTTCACGAGTGTAATTATTTTCTTTAGATTCTAAATTTAAAGCAAGAAAGCCATCTGATCTAATTAGGGCGCTTAATGGCGAAACAAAAGAAAAATATGCTTTTACTTTTAAATCATTGGAAAAGTTTTATTATTTTTAAAGTAATCGCATTGTATGACACCGATTTTATCTCAAGGCGAATTAAATCATACTCTACAACCTTAAAATTTTTATACTGTAATATTTTTTTCCACTTGGCCTACGAACAACACCTGATTAGATTTTCATACAAAAATCGAAAAAGAAAACCAAAGTATGTAATATACTTTTTAATGTGAGATTAGTGAGATGTTATAAAGCAGCTTTTTGTCTTATTGTAAATAGATTTCTTTAATATTTTGGGAAAGTATTCTTATGATATCCTCAGGTTTTCATATCCATAGCAAAACTTTAAATAAACAAACATAACAGCAGTATCAACAACATCCAAACCAACATTAGCAACAGGAGTATAAAAAATTATAAAGAAACCAACATGCGTGTTATTAAAGAAGGATGATGGTAATGGTAACCTTTCAGTGATAAAAAGGATATTTGTGTTATATGATGGATATTAAGTAGTTTAGATGACGACTTTAAGCCTATTGCCAACATTTTCGATTTTTTGTTTTTTTTTCAATAACACTTTAGTATACGTAATAACAACAACAGCAACAATATTATGACAAGTAGAAGAATTCTTTATACAATATATGTTTTCTGCCCCTCTCGAACTTTATACATAAAACATCTTAAAAGGTCAAGTGTTAAGAGATGATAAAACAAAAAAGAACAAAGAAGTTAAGATATAAAGAAACACTTGATAATACTTAAGGATATTTCCAACAAAGCAATAAAGTGGGAAGAAATGTAAAGAAAATAAGCAAGAGATAATATCGTCATCAGGTGCAAAAACATCATTATCAGGTGTTAAACACCTACCGTATTTCTTTTTAATATTCTCATTATTCCCTGGAATTTTTCAAGTTTTATCAGAATATGCCTTTTAGCCGTTTTGCTTTATACGAATATCCATTTGCTGGCTTTGACTGTTGCTGTTATTGTTGTTATTAAAACGGAAACGGAAGTATTTTAGCAGTAAACCAGCCATGTTGTCGATGTAATGATAAGTCAGGTAAATAAAGTCATAACACGTTGTGTTAATAAAACATTTCTAACGGATATTGAGTGAAATGTTGTACATTTTTTTTGTCTAAACTCTATTGAAAATAAGTTTTATTGAATTTCGACAATATTGGCAAGCAAAAGTGGAAAATAGGTGTTGGCATAAAATAAAAATTAGTTTTTAATATTTGAGAAAACAATTTATTAAAAGTAAATAACCTGGAAGTTTGATTAAGAATTGAGGATGGTTTTTATTCATTTAAAGAAAATATAAAAAATAAACTTTTTTAGCCAAATAATCTGGTAATTCAGGCCAATTCAAAATCAATAAATAGATAATTTTGTTTAGCAATATCAACAATAAAAACAAATCAATCAAAATGTAATTTCAAGCAGCTGGTAAGCAAATATCGATACATATTTTTACATCTGCTATGTTAAACCTGCTTTCATTTATTGCTCGATTATGGATAGCAACCAAACCTGAATTGCGTTGTCAGTTGCAAAAGTGGTATTACAGATGGTAACTGTCAGCTGAAAGCTGGCAAAATCGGCGCAGTGGCATTCCTTGATTTTGATTTACTTGAAGCCTTTATATGTATACTAGTCATAAAGCCGACTACAGTTGGAAAATCATATATCAGGTCCTGTCTTGCTCATGTGGTGCAAACGAGCTTTAAGTATGCAAAATTTAAGCTTTCTGCGACGTCGGACGGCTTCAAAAAGCTGCGGAAAGAGAATTGGACATACATCCGGACAAACAACGAAATTATATATATAGATAATAAGATGTCAGCATCTTTAGGAAGACATAAAGCTATAAGATGTAAATATACGATTAACAATCCATTTCTTCTTCGGTATCACGTCGATCCACCAAGATCATCACATTTATTGTTTATATGTTTATTAATTTTCAAAATATTTACACAATTTTTTTGTTTCACTAAGGCCAGCACTTAGGGGATGACCCTAACTCATACAATACATTGTGCTGATCTAGGAATATATGTTATGGCAGGGGGGAAAGAGTGATTAGTGCTTGTGGACATTTTATTTTAGCCAACTGATATCATAATTCGCTGAAAGCCCGTTTCATAAACGAGGGGTGCGGCTATAATACGTTATTCGATTCACTTAACAATCAAAGACAAAAATATGTGCTCTGAGAGAGGTACTAGTAGTCCGCAAAAACGTGTGATTAACGGGAATCAAGTCATATATTTCATCAGAGTATCTCCCATGGTAGTATCGATAGAACAAAGAAATGCACTCTACATTGGGTCAATGCTCCAACAAATCGATAGAATTTGATATCCTACCGTCTCTGATAAGCATTTTTGCCCTTTCCTGTACACAGTCGAGAAGCCCCAATATAGACCTTGAAGTACCGGCTAATACATGAGAGTTGTATTCCATGCTAGGTCCTGTAAATATTGAGAAACTCGGATGGAGTAAATTATATCTATCACCGTTTTAAAAAACCAAGACACTTGAATGCTTCTTCGACAATCGAAAGATGTGATCATTTCATGGACATCACAATTAATTTTCATGCCCAGAACATCAAAAGCGTCCGTCTCCTTGATACTTAATTTAACCATAGTCTTAGATGGCATGATTGCAGCATCACAACCACGCATATGCGTATCAAAACAACACTGAGTCTTGCGCTTATTAAATTCGACCTTGTTTGCACGACCCCACTCAGAGATGAATTGTAGCTCATTTCTAAGTGTGTCATTCATTTTCTGCCTTCTCACCTCAATCTCCAAAAGGCTCAGCCTACGACCAAATGAATATGAATGTCAAATATTGCAGACATCTGCGAAGGAATATATAGGATTGGAAGTTGGAAGGAGCAGATCATTTAGACAGATTACCAATAACGTAGGCGACATACAAGAGCCTTGCGGTACTCCCAAATTTTAACATGAACTTGTTGGAAGTGACACCATCTATAACCACTCTTAAAGCGCTGTTCCTGAAAAAGCTCATTATGAAACGACAGAAATCATCACCGACATTAAAAGCAGCCAGACTCTATCAAGCGATTTAGAGATATCTAGAGAAACAACTTTGCTCTGACGATCAATTAGCAAGCTATTGGACTCTTAATACCTATAAATACCTCAAAAATGTATTTCTTCTTGTGAACTTTTCCATCAGTTCGAGGAATTTTTACTTTTTCGGCTACCTAAGCGCTACCTTAACGATGTTAAGAATCATTCCTATGGAATTCATACGTTTTAGAAAGTTATTTATTGAGATCTTAAATAATAAGTTTTGTAGTTTATTGTTTCCTTAAATTTTGAACGGTTTGCTACTTATGAGCCTAATCACGGGAAACAAAGGTAAAAAAGGTCGAATTTTATGTTTATTTTATGTTTTCAGTCAAACCGAAATAAAATAATTTTTTGTATTATTATTTGATTGTCGTTTATTTCATTATGTAGTTCGGTAATTATACCCACGTGCCGTATTTAACTTATGTTTTGATATAGTCTTGACTTAGACTATTTTCCTCATTAACTCTTAGCATATAATGTTGAAATTCCAGTCACTATCTAATTGTTCATTTTTGATAATTTCATAGAAATTTCATTTAAAAAAATTGAGTTTTAAATAATTTGGTGTGAGTTAATTGACGCTATATTTCTTTTTTTAATTTGGACTTAGGCCACTTTACAATAAACAGAGAAAAAACACACTTTAAAGAAACATTTACATAAACTACTGTTTCTTTCAATATCATTTTAGTAATTAAGACATGAACACATCATCGTATAATTGATTTGAAATAATTTTATTCATTTAAATTAATTAAGAAGAAATAATCATAATAATTATAATTAAATAAGAAGAAGAAAAATGTTTAATTAAATATACGGTCTACACGAGTATATGTATGGCGCTGTTTTGTTCTAATTTTAATTAATTTTGTAATAAAAAGTAATAGAAAATAGCAGTTTAACAGAATGATTAATTTGCTAGAAACTTATCAGAAATCTTTAATGAATTCATTAGAAAAAAATGTTTTTTTTTCTTTGGTATAGAAAAAAAAGTAACAAAAAAATATAATAATTCAGTTGTTAATTGAAATAGTGAAATTATAAAAGAGGCAAAAAAACAAAAAGAAATAAAATTTAAAATTAAATAAAAATTTATTTTAAAGGAACATAAATTATTTCTATTTTTTTTTTCATAGTAATCTTGTAAGCTAGACTCTCTTATCAGTTATACGAGTATACAGTATAAGAATAAAAGAAAAAGTGTTGCTCTAATAACATTTGATAAAGTCGGAATATTTGAGGCAGAAAGCGCACAGGAAGAAATTTACGCGAACATTTGAATTTTCCTACACCTAAATCCCGTAAACTAGTTACAAATAACAAAAATAGTGGTCATCACTCCTTGCTGCTAAAGATCTTGCCATACTTGAAAACGTAGTAAACGTCACAAAAAAACAACTACATGTATAGGTTTGCTATGTCTGCTAACCTTGCATCCGTACATAATTGACCATTACAACCCTGTGTCAGGGTTACGGCCTAGATTCTAGCAGCACCCATGCTGTGTGTGTTAATGTTTATCCTACAGCTTAAAGTCGACTAAGAACGACAGACTTGAAGAGCTTGTTCATTGCAATCAGTTACTCTCAGAGCTTTTGCCAGAAGACTGCTGAGAGGAAGTCGCCAAAATTAACTTTTTTCCAGATGCTATATCTGGAGTTTGAACCCCGGAGCTCTTGTCATAGTAAGCCAACACACTTCGGCGACTACATAAATGACTGATTTAATAATCAATTGCAAAACAAACACCTGCTAAGCATATTTGTTTACAAAAGAAATTGTCGCACAAGTTATCGAACGATAATTTCGTATGTTTTTAAGCGACTTTAGCAAATCGTCGTGCGGAAGTTTATGTGCTCTATCCGCCATTTCATATTTTTTGTATATCTTGAGTTAATGATGCCACTTTAGGTTTTCGACCCCAAATTTAACAAGTCTACAACTTGTTTTCGGATATCTCGTCCAGTTTCGGAGATAAATAGCCGAAAACGGATTGCAGACTTGAAAATTTGCATTCGAAAATGGCGGAAGTAGCACATAAACTCCAGCACGACGAAATAGCAACTCTTTTCATGCATTTATTTTACTAAAATAAGAAACAAAAAATCAATAATTATTGAATAAAATATTCATTTAGAAAATGTAATTCAAAAACTGCAAAACAAAAAAATTAATGGCTATCACTTTTTGACAATCGCTTTCGTTTACAAAAAAAAAAAAAAATTCGAGGCAATTGCACTTTAAAAATTTCAAATCACGTTGAAATTTTGTGGATTTTTCCATACAAGAATAATATTTGCGAAAATTACCAGTTAATTTACACTACAGTTTGGAGATGTTCTTTAACTATTGATACAGTTTGTGCAGAAACATCAGTTATTTCTTTACTTCGGGTGTCATAAATGCAAAATCATATGATCTGATGACTCTTTAAATGATGTCAGAATACTGGACTGTGTTAGTAAGTAGGTCCGAGGCTGCAATTTTTAACGCACTCTGGCCAGGGAAATTACTATTACTTTTTACAATTTTATAAATTCAATATAAAAGTATGTGTTTCTGTTCAAAATATACCAAATCAAATCGCGTAAAAAGAGAACCAAGTGTGCTTTTAAAATCGCGCTAAATGAAATTCGCGTAAAAACTCAATTTGATGTACTTGTATTGGTGGCTTGGCTTCATAGTTGAATGTGAATATTTATTACATTGATGGTGATGTCTTGTCTGCTTATGTTGTTTATTTGTTGTTATTTTGACACTGAACTATTTTTTATTGATAACGAAACAACAACAATGAAAAAAAAGCAACATATAATAAAAATAAAATAATAATTAAAATAAAATTAAATTAAAATTAATTACAAAGTATGTCAAAGTGTGTGTTTATTTACTCTATATTATCATTTAAAATAAATGAAAATGAAAAAGACTAGTAAAAAAATCACATCATCGATTTTCGTATTTTATTTTTCTTTAAAGGGTGCAGCAGTTAAAGATGTTATAGTAAAACTTGTGTAAGAAGGCCATACTCTCAACGGGCTGGAGTAGGTTACTGATAGAGAACTTGGTCATCTTATAGGGTTCACTTTTCTTTCTTTCTTTACTTTCTTTTTTTCCTGTGAAGTGAAGACAATGATCTATAAGTATCTGAGTGAAGGCATAATCATCTTGCATGCCTTCTCTTTTAACCTAGCTTAGCCTAAAATATCTATCTATCAGCCTATCCATAATCTAATCTATATCTTAAGAGAGTAGTCGTCATTGAGTACGTGGGAGGTCGGAAATGACCAATACATACCAGCATACTCAAGTTCGGATAGGGTTCTAATAAGCTAGCTGAATATGTATGTGAATTAAGAAAAACAAAGCCAAAAGACCATTTTACATAATTTGCTATTACAACCCTGTGTTAGCGTTACGGCCTAGCTTTTCGCATCACCCATATCGTGTGCTTCACTTTTGACCATTAGTGCTAGGATCTAGAGTTTTTGATTTCGACTCTGAACGGCAGACTTGCAAAGCTTGTTCATGGCAATCAGTTATTCTCAGAGCTTTTGCCAGAAGACGCTGAGAGTTAGTCATCAAAAGGAATAGTTTTTCATCTTTTTTTTTTGAAGACGACGGAGGTGGGGTTGAACCCAAAGCTCAAAATGTAACTCTTTTTTTAAATTCGGGTTTTAATGATCATCAAACACTAATAGAATATTTTATTTTTTTTATTGGGACGAATTGGATTTGTTTAAAATGTATTGGAATTACTGAAAAACTTAGCTTTGTAAAAAAATAGAAGTTAGGGCCTCTCTAATTCGTCGTGAGGGAGTTTAAGTGCTCTATCCGCCATTTGATATTTTTTATATATCTCGAGTTAATGATGCCACTATAGGTTTTCGACCCCAAATTTTTCAAATTTGTAATCCGTTTTAGGATATCTCGCAAGTTTCGGAGATAAATAGCCGAAAACGGATTGTAGATTTGAAAAATTTTGTTGTCAAAAACTTAAATTAGCATCATTAACTCGAGATATCAAAAATGGCGTATAGAGCACATAAACTTCCGCACGACGAATTGAGGCCAAAGAAACCTACTTTAAGGTTCATAAACTACATGTTCCTATTTGGCAAATAATTGGAAAGAAATTTAACCACTTTTATGGAAACATTTCATCAAAATGCTAATGCTTCAAGATATGGGTTATTTAAAGCAAACAGCCTTATGAGTAAGTGCTACCCCCGTAAGGTGAAGACAAAAAAAAATTACACAAATTTGAGGGGAACCCTATTATACCCATTTCGTGTACTTAAAAATGTGTTTCACTTTTAAATGTTGTTTTCTTTTAACCATTCATGTTTTGTCTGCATTAAAATGTTTCAATTGTAGTCATATCATGTCAGATTTGTAAGTTGAAGCAGTTTTATGGTTTCTCGGTTTTTTTTTTTTTTTTTTTTGTTCTAAGTGTTCTACAAACATATGTATGTATGTATTTGCCTATTAAAACGAGCCAGTAATAAAAATTAAATATTTTATATAAAAAAATATTAAAAAAAAATCCATTAAAAATATAATTGATTAATATTTCCATTAGAAAAGAAACAGAAACGCCAAGTAAACTATTGTAAAACAGCTTAAAACAATATAATAAATTTATTACGAGATTTAACAAAAACTTGGCATTTGTTTTGCGCTATTTTTTTAAATGGCGTTCTTGTAAAAACAGGGTAAGAGAAGAATATACTACAAAACCAGCATATTTTTTTCACTTTCTTAGAAACATTTCTAAATGGCTATTACCGCATAAATAATGAATTGATATTTGAAAAAAACTATTTTAGCATCAATTGTATGCCTCTACAAACGTAATAAACAAACGAATATTATAAAGGATTGAAAATCTGTAGAAGATATAGAACAGACTCATATACTTTTAATGAAGAGTTACAATTTTAAAGTTTCCTTAACAACTAGCAAAAATGTATATAATAAGTCAATGGCAAGAGGGTAGTCTATTGCTTTATTGACAGAAATTCCAAATGGGTTAGTAAACCATCATTTTAATATTTCACGGTTAACTTGGACTATTTATCTAAATACAGAATTTCAATTGTTCTTCACTTTAATTGCCATATAGAAAAAAATTTTGAAAAAAGCCGGTGCTTAGTCCCGCAAAAATCGTAAAAATTTACCACGTATGACGCGTTTGAGGTCGGAGTCTAAAAGTAATAAACAATTATTTTGAGAATCCGTCCTTAGGGTGTAGAAAAAGATATAAATGACAGATATTTTAAAAGGTTTCACCCTGAGATAAATGCAAAATCATCCAGATAGCCTTAAAGTCATCTCCATGGGTCTGCTGCCGGAGTCACAGTAAGTAAAACAGTGATTTTAAGGGTTATAAAAGGCTCCGCATACCTAATCGTGAAGAACTTAAAAGAAGCTACCATTGAAAGCCATACATATGCAGCAAAGTATGAAATTTGAAAGAGACCACATGACGTAATAGTTCAACAAAGTTATCAAACAAATGATTGGAAAAGAATGATTTTTTCTGACGAAAAGAGTTTTAACATCGATGATCTAAATGGATATAATAATTCGTTCCTCGATATTCAGAAAAAACAACAATTTTTGAGATAACATCGTAGCAGAGATGGGGCGTAGAGATCTAGGGTGCCATCGCTCATGTGTTATGGGGCTGTCAATTCAGTTTTTTTCAATAAACGAATTACGTCAACTGGTTACAGATACTATTTTAAAATGTCTTTGTGGAATTCGCGAACATTTTTGATCCCCTTTCCATTAATTTTTCAATATGATTTTAATTTTATTTACCAACAAAGTGAAAACTAAAATATTAATTTCAAATCCAATGATAATGATAACAGTAATGGCTTATGCAACACCCTTATAGATCCAACCAAAAACGCACGATATTATTTGTAAATAAAACAAAAAAATTTTAGAGAATTATTTTAATATTTTTAGTTAGTATTCACCACAGCTCTATACGATGGTCCGTATTTTCAATGACTATGAGACATAATAGACGTTCAATGTCGAATGACGAATTATCTTCTCATTTATCTTTATCATATTCTCGGTTTGTTGAGGTTCACTGTCTTTTAAATAATGCCCGCAGTAAATAAATCGCACTAAAAAGTCACTCTTTGTGGACGAATTGGCTTTTCAACAATCACTCGTAGATTCTCATTTAGCGAAATGCGGCCAAGCGAATCCATTCTCTTCTGTCAACCAATCATTCGGCGTATTGACGATCCTTAAAATGGTCAATAGAGATATAGAGAAAAAAGGTAAAAAAATATCTGATCAATAGAGCTGTTAGAGACAAAGATATAGACGCATACTTAGAAATGATCCCTACGTATAGTTACTTTGAGTATGAAAACTTTACACTTATTGATGGGTAAGTCTGTGACTTATTGTGAACTTACTAACACATGCAAGTAGCAGCTGATTGTTTTCATTTTTATTTTATTCTCTATTTGAAAAGTGAAACATTTTCGAAGTGACAATAAAATACTAAATAAATGGAAAAGTTATAGGAGATATTCAATTATTAGCAGTTTAATACTTATATGGTGACAAAAGTTAAAAACCTATAAAATATTTCCATGTCTACAGCGTCCAAAAAACTTCCACACGAAACAGAAAATAAATAAGAGATTTGTTTGTTCTAGAAAATTCTAGTGAACAATTTTGTTTTTACAGGCCCATATTTCAAGAAATAAACGAAACCGCTCCTTTAGTTTCCACTCTATTTCACCTTTCACCTTTGGCAACGAAAAACGCCATATTCTGTTGTCATACTGTACTGTTCTTTCCACAAAAATTTTAATACAATGCACAGCATTTAGTAGGGGTTTACCCCTGAGTATTAGTCTCAATAAATAAAATTAAATTCTAAAATTAAATTCGTATTGCCTAAGCTTTTAAATTAACTGCAGTATATATCGTTTAGAATATTATCGACATTTCTGCTTCTCTATTTAAGGGGGGTTTAGACGGTAATACAAGTTGTACGTTAAATCAAAGATAAATATTACGAAATTCCATCCGTATTTTAAAAATGAGAGTAAAAATCTTACGACAAATATGAGACATAAAATTCACATACACATGCACACAAAATTTACAGACATTGTGAATAAAAATGCATCCCTGATCTAATGAAATGTGAAGGTTTTTTAAAAAATTTCAAAAAACAAAGAGAGCCGTATGACTGTCAAATTTTCATCCGTATTTTCTCTCAATGTCGTACGCTCTCATTACATATCAAGTTTACACGATACTATTCATTCTCTTCTACACAAAAATTTGACATGTCGTACGACTTGTATTACCGTCTAAACCCCCCTTTACCAATATACAGGATTGCAATACATGCACGTACAACAGCTGAGAGCAGTTGCTGCTTTAGTTATGAATTATGACTTAGATTTTTATTGTTATATTAGTTTCGAGTTTGGTAATGATTTATGAATATACGCTATAAAATTTGGGAAATCAATAAAATGTATTCGACGGCAATAAAAAAAACTAAGTTTGTTTTAATTTTTATGCAACTTTATAGATTTTATGCGTTTTTTTTTTAATCACATGCGCCTATAAGGGGTTAAAATTCGTTCAGGCATTGAATTGGTCAGACACTTTAATTTAAATTTTTCTATTTCTTTTCTCTGCTCTGTCTCTGCCAGCAACACTTGTTTTACATGTTTTTAATAGTTTTGCTACTTCTTTAAGTCTGCTGATGATGATGAAAATAAAAGCAATATTTTATTTTGATTTTTTAAAATAAAAAATTTCAAACCAAATATTTTTAAAATTATGAAATTATGGCCAATAGATATTTCTTCTCGCAACATGCCGGTACATATTTACTCGTATTGAGGAATAAAAAGAAAAATAGCCATTGGCAACATAAATTTTCTTTTAAATAAACACATCATTCATATCAACAAATACCAGACAAAAAAAAGAAAATTTCAAATAAAAATGTCGTTTTTTTGGAGAAAATTATTTAATGGTTCGATCATGTTTAAAGACTTTTTCTGTTTTGCTTTAATAAAGAGAACTGTTTTTGAGTTTCTTTTTTTTTTCTATCAATAAAATTTCAAGTATTTTTAATTTATAGGACTGACACAGTTTATATTATCCAGTGATAAAATTAAATCATTATTCAATAAAATAGTTGATGGAATGACGAAATCATGGGTAAGTCAGATCGAGGATGGAACGGTGAGCACCCTCTCTTAAGATTGTGCATTGGAGGAGCTCTACGGAAATGTGGATTAGGGTTTTTTAGACTACAGAGGTCAAATTTCCTATCGGTGCACTACTACTTGAGAAATCATCTAAATTACGTTGTCTGGATGAGTACGAGTGTAGGCTCTGCCTTGAGTAGAAACAGATAGACCCGAAAGCATATTCTGTGAAATTGTGTAACACTGACTATAGATTTTCAACCAAAGTCAGATTAATGCGGTGGGGATAGTATCTGTTCTTGTCTGCAATCTGCTCAACGTCATTCGGAGAACAGAGAAGTTGTTATATAAGCATTGACCGACATACATACATTACTAGCCTTTACAATTCTGTGTCAGGATTACGGCCTAGCTTCTCGCAGCACTCATGTTGTGTGTGTTAATTTTTTGCCATGAATAGTCAACATACCAAATATTATAAAACCTAGAAGCTCAGAAAGAAACCCAAAACAGTATATACCTATAAAGTACTCTTAAGGTAGACTTAGCCGAACGTTGATGTAACGTAACGCAACGTACGTTGGTTTCTAGCATATGAAAACAATGCAAATGATTATCCAAAATAAATGTCACGTTGACGGGACGGAAGAATCTGTATAAAATAGAATTTCTAAACATTTTTACGTGACACTTCAATGAGAGTGATGGGACTATTGTATGTTAAATGGCAATGTGGCCCAAATGCCTTTTTTGTACTTTTATGCTTATAATCAAATCTTTTTCTTTTTTATGCGTACAAAAAGACTTTAATTTTTAAATTCTTTAATTTTTTATTTTTTTTTTTTAATTTTTAAAGTCTTTATGATATTTATGTAAATAATTTAAATTTTTATGTGAATATAAAGTTTGTTTTTAATTTTTTTTTTGAAATTAAAAGTCCCACGTTTTACTTAACATATCTTCGACAGACGAATTATATAAATACATACCAAATGAAAAATTATTCGATTATCTAAAAAGAAGCATATGGGATGCATGATTGATTTACGTGCTAGCTAGTTACCGAGATAAGTAATTACAATTTTATTTAAAAAGTTCTACTTAAAAATTAACTTTTTTCGTTTCCGGTCCAAAATGGACCAATGGATCCGATTCAATGAATAATGGCTTTAAACCAAAAATTGAATATTCAGTAGTAGTATAAGAATAATTTTTTAGGAAGCATAAAATACAAGAAGTAATTATAATATGCTCTTATTTTGGTACTTCTGGTACCTTTTTTAACTTTGTGTTAATTTAACAACATTCATCACTGCTATAAACAGCTGGCTTCATATTGCCATTTAAAAATTAAAATTTTTTATTTGTGCTGTGTTTTGTGAAAAATAAGTAAAAAAATATAATAAATTATATAATCAATATTAATAAAATAAAAAATTATTATATTTTGTTTTTAGTGGACGACGAAAAATTAATATTATTGGTACATGCCTTTATTATTTTTTGGTTTGTTTTGTTTTTATTTACATTTTCTATTGACATATGACACGTTTGTATAACTGCACATACGTACGTACGTTAACGTACGTACCGTTTTTACGACATCAACGTTTGGCTAACCAGGCCTTTACTCCATACCACCATTTAAAATTTTAGTTGCAACAGGACGCCAAAACTGAAATTTTTACTTTCATAGAGGGTAACCTAATTACAGCCAGTCTATCTACATATATCAGGACTTGATATTCAAGTTTGTGTACTGACCTTATCATACTACCATTTAAAGGGTGGTGAAATAAGTATAAGGAACCGATGTTGATTTGATTGAATAAAACATAAATTATTGTCATTTATTTTTATTATAATAACTTGGTATGGTTCAATTATGTATGGAACAAAATTCAGTCAAATGGCCGCTGAGACCTCGGCGGCATACCTTCAGCCGATGGTCCAAATTTTCCATGACGCTGAGGCATAATTGAGGTTCTATACCATTAATGTGCCGAATTATCGCATTCTTTAACTCTTGAAAGAGCTTTTCTTTCAAATAACCCCAAAGAAAGAAGTCCAACGGTGTCAAATCACATTCACTTGGCGGCCAATTGTCATCGGGCAAAAGAGCCATTGTTTCGATAGCTGTGTGGCAACGTCCTGTTGAATCCATATATCGTCCACATTATAATGTTCACCACCGACGAGCGTGAGAGGTACAATTGTTGAGCATGACGACGAGTTGAGGTGGATGGCTATCGGGAACAGAATCAATATTTTCTTCAATACGAGCTGTACGAGCATGCAGTGATGTTTTTATATATCCTACAAACCCTGTTTGCTCAAATTTTTGCACGATTTTTGTGTTCGACAATTAAATTGATCGGAAAAATCACCAAGTGCACAATATGCAATTTAATTTGAACTCCCATTTTCATATTAGGCGTGAATAACTTTAACGCGTTGCTCAATTGTGTATCTTTCCATGGTTGAAATTAAGTTGGTCTGAAATTTAAAAATGCCAAGTAAAATGCAGAAAAAACATGACGTTTAGAAGCGGTTTACATTCAACATCGGCCCTTAAAATTTAACCACCCGATATTACTTACTTGTACTATATTACGAATCTCCAACTACTGTATTTATCTGTTAAAAGTTCTAACGAAATACCGACTGAAAAGCATTTTTAAGCATTATAAGTAGTCTGGGAATTGTTAAACCACCCTTACAATAGTTTCTATTGATATTTTACAGCTGTTCTTTCATTGATTGATTCTGAATGCTTGTTTTTCCATATCATTTATTTACATACATATGTACGAGTATGTACGTGCTTGTATAGTTTATTGCCTTCCAAAGGCAATAAAATGTAAATCATGTAACCAGAAACATCATTTATTGATTAATTTTTATTTTCTATTTAATTTTGTAATAGAAAATATAAAACAATTTCTTTAAAGAATATATTAACCGGCTGGCTATACGTTGCATATAAATAAACGATTTTTTTATAAAAATAAAATTTTTTTTTTTTTTGTAATTATTCATCGTGTCTGCATATCATTGAAAAAGAAAAAAAAACAAATAAAAGCACACTCACACTGACATTCACTTATGGACCAAATTGATTCATTCAGTTATTTTTTCATTGATGCACAGGTGTTTGAACAGTTCTGTAGTTAATTTTTTGTTACTGCTATTCCTATTCACCTGTAATTGTTTGTGCTGTCCAATACAAAATTGTTTGGCTTCGATAAACCAACCAGCCATAGTTAACTAAATGGTTTTTGCCTTTTTTATTTTTGTGGTTCCATGAAAATTGCAACAATTTGTCTTTAACACTGTTGTTTGGGGTTTTAGTTTTTCCTTTTTATTTTTATTAAAATAAACGATTTTTTTCAGTTTTTTTTTTGCTGTTAAAGTCGTAGCAGTGCAAAAAATATTGTTGTTTTTTTTTAACTCGTATTAACAAGAAAAAAAAATTACAGAATAAAACATTCAGAATTAATTGCTTAACTATTGGCAGTGGTGATTTGTAATTAATTTCCTGTTAAATTGTATCTGCTGTAGGGTTTTAATGGTTTCGCTTAAAGTTTTAATTAAATGGTTAATCAGGTTTGAAGAGGTGTTACAGACAATTGTTGCATTTCAAAGTAAAGCAGTAAAAATGGGCCAAATTTTTCTTTTATTATGTATTCGTTCATATACGGTTACGCTTTTTTCATAAGATACGAGTATTTAACAAATGTGAACGTACCTTTAAACACTCATTTATTGGGGGGAAGGGAGTGGGGGGAGGACACTATGATATTATTATAACAAAAATTAATTTAAGAAAAATAAAAAATTTAGAAATCATGACACACATAATTAGAAAAAGAATAATTACTTACTGCATCCTTTTTTAAAACAGTAAAAAAAATTGTTGTACTAGCCGTGGTCTAGTGGTTAGTCTGTTGGCTTATTAAGCCATGAGCCCAGGGATCAAACAAACCCCATCTCTGACATGTTGAAAAAAAAATTAGGAAAAAATTATTTCTTTCGGCAGACTTCTGGCAAAAGCTCTGAAAGTAACTGATTAGCATGAACGAGCTTCTCAAGTCTGTCTCTCAGAGTCGACATTAAACTGTAGGTTCCGAAACTAATGGATAAAAATTGACACACAAGACATGGGTGCTGCGAAAAGCTAGGCCGTAAAACTGAAACAGGGTTGTAATGGCCTATTATGTTTGTATATAAAAAAAATTTTAACAATAGTACAGAAGATATTACCGAAAATTTATTAACTTTTCCAACATACTTGTTCCACATTCAGTACTTTTTTGTACAAAATTTCACATGAATTTTTATTAAATCCCCTTTTTTGCTAACAAAATGTAAATTTTTCTTTTTTAATTCTCTTCGATATTCAACAAAATTTATTTCTTTTATTACCATGTTTTAAATATTTTACATTTTTTTTTTTTGATTTTTATTCTTGTTTTATCTAATTAATGGTTTGACATGTTATTACGACACTATCAATTTATCACATAAACATCAGTTGTTTTACAGTAGCATTTAATAGACAGTGATAGTGGCCAAACAGATACTGTCTGGCTGATTGGTAGCAGAAGTAGTAGCAGCAGCAGCAGTAAATATATCATCAACAACATAAACTAAAAATAGAACCATCATTTAACGTCATAACAATATCTACAGCAACTCTACTCTTTGGTGTACTAATATTGTGTTGTAATTATACAATTGAGCTGTTACGATAATAATGTACGACGATTATCAAAAAGATTTAAAAACAAAGTAGGCGGATACACAATCAGTTACAGCTATACGGTTGAGTAGTAGTAGTCAGTCGTTTAGGCAGCCAATAACGGCTGTAACAGGCAATCATGCGGTTTGTAATTATTTTATGAGTTTCACTGTACATTTATTAAATAGTTTCGATATCTTTTTTTTTCTTATTTTTTGTTTTTTGTTTTGTTTTGAAAGCCTTTGTACTTGTATTTGTTGTTCATGAGGTGACGTTATCAGCGACAACAGTAGCTGTTGCTGTTATTCAAATATGGTCTTAATTCAAGCGCCAGTAAACCACCAAACCAAACACTTTATTTAGCCAGCCATTTACTAGTTGTATTCAATAGAATTTATTTATGATACTCGCCGGCATTCCCATATGAGTGTATATTTATTCAATACTCGTAATATTGCTCTACGAGTTGTTTTCTTACTTTTTTTTCAATATTATGCAAATTATATTTGAAGCGGTTTAGATTGTAATTTTCAAGATAAATGATTTTGTATCTCTTGTTTCTTTTAATATTCAATAAGAAAATGAAACAGAATAATAGTGTTTAACATGTTAGTGATCGTTAAATACTCGGCTTAAATAGTGCATGTGCTGCTTAGACATTAAAACTGACAGCAACATCAATATTCATTGCAATGTTAAGATTACAACAGAAAAACATTAATAAATAATTCAACGTGTTGGCATAAAAGATCAATACTTTGGTTGATATGTAAATCCACAATACGGTAACAGTATACTTCAGGTGCTGTAATATAAATAGATTTTTAAATATAAGCCCTGAGACGTCATACTTCCTGATATATGGATTTTATCTGAGGCCAAAACTTCATTGATTGGCTGACATTACCGAAATTGAATTCATTATGGGATATTTAGAATGCTATTGGTCAATATAAACGACCATCAAGATTTTGATTCTTGAATCTACTAGTATCGCCAGAGGCCCTCTAATTACCTCGGCTATGGTAGTACATTTTTTTAATGGGCCAACACTCAGGGGATGACCTCTACTCACGCAGTATATTGTGGTGTCCTAGGAAAATAGGCGCGGAATAGAGGAAAAAGGTGTGGTCCTTTGATTCAAACTTTCTAATACCATTTCTGATATCAGTTCGAAAAAAACAAAGATCCTACTTTAAGAATGCGAAATCGGTTGCTGTGGGATAATCATCTTGTCGTGGTGTAGAGACTCTCACTGCAGGTACTCAACTGGCTAAACTGGCGGAGAGCAATAGTTCGCTGGCAGGGTCTCCCATGCCAGAAAGGTTGTTGAGGAGCAGTAACCAGGAATTAACCCAGGGGTTGAATCAAGATGAACATTAACAACGTAACCCCCAATATCATTACAATTTTTTGTTCCTCCCCTAATTTTAGCTTTACAGTGCGGGCTTCATATTGCCGATGTCGACAATGAGGTTTAAATAAAATAAGAGAGCAATAGGAAAAACGAAAAACTTGTAATATTCATTCATCCAAACACGATTACAATTACAAAGACGCAATGAGGAAGAGGAAAGTAAGCTATGATTGAAAATGTTTTGATATGACTTCGAATAACTCATTACAGAGTATGTCGAAAATATGCGTTAAATATGTAGATGATTAAATGATGATTGTCATGAATATGTACAGAATACAAAAAACTCTGATGAGACTACCGGACAATGATGTACAATTCCTTAGCGTACGTAATATTTTTTTTTTTTTTATAAAAAATCATTGCAAAAAAATTTTAAATTTATTCATTTATTCAATTTAGTTCTGATCTACTAAAGACATTTCTGACAAAACAAAATTAGTTTATAAAAAAATATTATTCTTGTTGGAATTCAAACTCGGTTTAGCAGATCATTAAACAATAAATAATATTTACATCCCTGGCGTCAACACTTCTGTCAGCCCTCAAGAATTCGATATTTTCATTTTCTGAGACAATTTGTTGATTCCAAAGCAAGTTTCTGCGAATTCGGTTCTCCACAACTTAAATAATATTTTTAGTTCTTACATAATGTTGACGGCCAGATAGTGAACGGTGACCACCATCATATTCAAACAAAATAACGCACATCAAAAATTTTAATGCGCAAGTAAATGCTAACTGACAAAGTGTTTATATATTACAACTGTGACCAATATAATTTGTAACAGAACCTATGTATACACAGGGTGTCCCAGAACTCTACGTCAAGCCAGGACTGATTGTAACCATCATGAGAAAAGTCAGAAAAAAAATCCATCTCATGCAGTTTGAAAGTTATTGGGCATTTAAAGAAAAACCTACAAATTCGGTCAATTTTTTTTTATTTATACTTTGGAACACATACATATATACATAACTGGCCTTTACAACCCTGTGTCAGGATTACGGCCTAGCTTCTCGCAGCACTCATGTTGTGTGTGTCAGTTTGTATCCATGAGTACCGGGACCTAAAGTTTAATGTCGACTCCGAACGACAGACTTGAGAAGCTTGTTCATGGCAATTAGTTACTCTCAGAGCTTTTGCCAGAAGACTGCTGAGAGATAGGAATTTTTTTTTTCATATTTCTTTTTTTTTGAAGATGTCAGAGCTTGGTGTTGAACCCAGGGTTCATGTCTTAGTAAGCCAACACACTAACCACTAGACCACGGCGACTACTTTGAAACCGTAACCCTAAATAACATTTATGGAACCAAATTCAAAAATAATGACTCAATTGCCCCAAGTTTTTTAGAATTTTGAATATTTGTTAAACTATGAATTTAAAATTTTCAAAATTTGTCGAGTTTGAAAGGCCCTCCTTTAACAAAAAAATGTGCTAAAGTGCCCTTGGCAAGTGGCATTAAAAGGTAGCGCACTTAATCAGAATTATAAAATGGTACAATACAATAACACCATTTTTGTTAACCCATTTTACTCAGTTCAAATGTTATCGTTTTGTTTTTTATTACATTTCCGCTTGACGTTAAGTTCTGGGACACACTGTATAATACAGCCCTGCGCATGTTGATCTATACAACATAGTAACAAGTGTCGCATCATGCAATTGCGACACCATGTTATGTCGTTCAAACATGTTCGAAAATGACATATGAAGACTATGTGCAATATGTTGGAGTCATTTTGTACACACCAACATGGAAGATTAACAGGTCAACACATGCCGCATGTGTTCGTAATGATGAATTCTGATCAGTTGTTTGAATTGTTATACCTATACAAAAAAGTTTACATAAACTAGATATATGTATTTTTAGATCAGAGTTCTTAATACAATAATAATTTATACTTAATATTCTGTTTTTCTTATAAAATATGTGTGATCAAATATTTTTGTAAAATATGACTAAAACAAAATCAAAGATAACACTAGCAGGCTAACGGACAATGTACATTTGTTCTGTTATTAAACAAATATTGTATTATGCATTTTATTACTAGTTTTATAAACTCCAGTTATATTAATAAATATACTCTGTAACACCGAGTGATGTAGCTAATATTTATACAACAGTATTAACAGTATTCACCAGAGGAAGCTACAACAGCTAAAGGCCTGGTTAGCCAAACGTTGCTGTATCGTAATGTAACGTCCCCTAACGTAGAAACGTAAGTGCACTTATAGAACATTTAAAAACGTGCCATATGTTTTGGACATAAACAACTAACAAAAAAACAAAACAGAAAATATATTGTGAAATAGTAATTTGTTTATAGTGTGTACTTAATAGTTTTTTATCAAATAATTAAAAGACAAATAGATAAATATGGATGCGGATTTGTGTGTTGGGCTACAGTTTTTTAATTTGCTAAAAATTTCTTAAATTTGCTTTTCTTTGTAATATTCTTGCTGAAAATTTGTATAATAAATGTAGGATTGCCAAATATTGAATTGAAAAAAGTACATTGAGGGAAAAAAAACGTACATTTTAGTAAAAAAATACATTGGATTTTATTGAAAACTTTTTTTAAAATTCATTAGCAAAAATAAAATGGCAAATAATAATACAAATAATAAGATCGTAATTATTGTTTACAATAAAGTAATAGCCCTAAATTATTCGGATTTTTATTTTTAAATTCTAGTCTATACTATTCAACTTTTCAGATGTAAAACAATTTGGTATAAATTTAAAAATAAATTTTATGCCCGTATTCATAAAAAATATTTTAGGTTTATTGAGGATTTATTTGACAAGTATTGTATAGAAATATGTATTTATATTTTGTAAAAACTTTTACAAATACATACTTACTAGTTTTTTTGAACTTGGTTTACAATGCCATTTTTGCCAATGTAAGATAATTGTAAAACTTGGCACAAGTGTGTTAAAATTAGTTTCAAATATCAATTCACATTACAAACTTTCTATTAAAAATTTGTTTGTTCATTTCCTCCTTCCATTTGAATGCGGTATAGCCAATATAAACATACAAATTCTTTTCAAAATTTTGAAACAATCTATTATTTAACAATTCTACACATTTTCTTTTAATACTTTTTAAGTAAATAATTTTAATTAAATGAGAGTTGGGCTTATTGCATTGAATTTATAATGCATTACCGTTTCCACCACCCCTAAAGGCGGGTTTAGACGGTAATACATACATGTCAAATTTTTGTGTAGAAGAGAATGACTAGTATCATGTAAACTTTATATGTATTAAGAACGTACGACATTGAGAGAAAATACGGATGAAAATTTGACAGTAGTAAGGCTCGCTTTGTTTTTTTTTTTTAATTTTTGAAAAAAAACAATCACTTTCATTAGATCAGAGATGAACTTTTATATTATTTTTTATTTATGTTTAATTAGTTCACAATGTATTTAAAGTTTGTGTGGACGTATATGTGCATTTTATTCTTTCGTTTGACTTTGATTTGATTTTTAAGCAACCGTGTAAATGTAAAAAAATCTGCCGTAAGACTTTTATTTTTAAAATACGGATGAAATGTCATAATAATCTTTCTATGATTTTACGTACGTAAAGTAAATTCAGACGGAAATAATTAACCACTGAATTAAACCATTTTAGTGATAGTGGAAATTTAGTGCATTAAATTAGAGGCGATAATGCACTAATTTTCCATTACCACTAAATTTTGTGGAAAATTAAATCTATTGCAATAACCCCAATTCTGAAATAAATAAATTCATCAAACAGTACATCCATGTCAATGTTATTGACAAAAAATTATTCAATAACTTCTGTAGAATTACAAAATAAAATTTTTGAATTGAGACTGAAAACATAGACCTTTTCAAAATTATAGTACTTTGGTGGCAAATGTTCTTTAATATTATTTATGTTAGTTTCAAGTGTTCAGAACAAAAAAGAAATACAAAAGATTAAAAAAAGTACATTAGCGTACTTTTTTAGGTGTTATGCAGAAATAAGTACATTGAACAAAAAAAATTACCCTTCCTGCTTAAAAAAGTACGTTTGGCAAGCCTAAATAAACCAGCTGTTTGCTAATGTCCCGTAAAAACGTAGAGAATTTCTATTTTCTACAGATTGCTACGCACCGTTACGTTACATTTTTTATTCGGTAAGTGCTGCCATTACTTTGCATGTAAAATAAATGATCAGCTGACTCGTCAACGTTAAGATACGCTACGTTACGTGTGGCTAATTCTACCTTAAGTCGATTTGCAGTAACAAGCTAAGACACTATGATTACTTTGCATGACATGACATGACACAGTGTTTGAGACGACATGGCATGATATAACATGGTTTTTGTTTAAATGACATTTTTACACAAACTGTTGCGTGAATAATATTTGTGTTTTGTCAAATAAACACGATACAAAAACTACTTTTAAGTTACTCTTATAAACATTTTTTAAGAATAAAAAAAAATGTTTTTTTAAATAATCACATCCGTTAAAATTAGAAATATATTAAAGAGATACAAACATTTTTGGGGATTTTGCCTTCGTGAAATAAATTAAATACCAAAAAGAAGAATAAAAGTGAAAATTTAAGATGAAAAAAGAATTTGGACTAGATAAGTTTATTTCCACCCTATTAAACTACAACATTTATTGAAAGTGAAATTTTTGATCTGAGAAAAAATATTGCATTTTAAAATGTTTATTCAAATTTGTCTTAAAAGCAACAAAGCGCATATACGTATTTTTGGATATTTTCGTTTATTTTTAAATTAAAATTCAAGTGTAGTGAAACATACTTATGCATATACTGGCAATATATAAAAAATAGCGAATAAACGTTGTTTTTTTGCAAACGTATTGATTGTCTGCACAAAAATCTGATAATAGAAGCAACTTTTTTCCTGCATTCAAAATAAAGTGGTATAAAGTGTCATATTTAGTTTGAGGCTAAATTAATAAAATGCCTTAATTTAAGTGAGCCAATGTATAGAAGGATTTTTTTTTCTTTTTTGGTTTTTAAAAAAATTTTTACTCCTGCATCTGTTTCTGTGTCTCCAAACTGGCACATATACCATTAATAATTCATTAAAATATATCTAAAAAAATAATATTGAACTCCATATATGTATGTTTAGAGTTAAGAAAATATTTATGAAGAAATAAACTAAATATACGATGTACATACATATACATACTACATAGTGACATATACATATGTATGTATGTATGTGCGAATATGCATGGGTGTAAGTACTTGTTGTGGGAACTTGATTTTTGTTTTCTTTTTATATTTGTAGTTGCAATAAATTAAACGCTATTTATAGTGAAAATAAATACTGGTACACATACTCATATCCACACATTAAATAATATTTTATGACGTTCATTACAGTCCAGTCAGTGCCTTCAATAAATTTTTCTTCAATACTCGTACTTTTATCTTTTACTTGAATGTGATGCATTAAAAATTATTGTGAAATTTGTTTACTACGAGTATTTTTAATACCAACTTCCGTTTCAGTAAGAAACAAGAAAATAATATGATATGCGAACTGAAATTGGCATTGTTTTCATATTATTAACAGCAACTTAAATTATTACAATTTGTTTATTTTTTCATTTGATTGAAATATTATATATTAAAAATATAGACATACACGGTTTGTAAAGAAAAAAAGTAAGTCGAATTACAATTTCACTCTTCAAGTCTAAGGCTATTTGATTTGCCAGATATGTACTTTGAAGCTTTAAAAAAGAAATACTTAAATTGTTTTGATGAAAACTTAAGGCCCAACCATAATGTGCATTACTTAGCTTAAGCAACTGTCAAATATTAACGAAAGGCATAAGTAAATTAAATAAAACTTTTAAGTGGCCATAATGTACTTACATGAACTTAAGATAGACATTACATTACCATTGTTGCACATTTGAGCAATATTTTGTTTTTTTTTCGGGAGTATTTCTAATAAAAAAAGTACCCAAAATTACAGCCCCGTATTTGTTTATTCTATTATTGCACACAAAAAGACAAAAATTAGCAAATGTAATAAAATTTGGAAAGGAAATTAGAATACCTAAAACTATTAAAGTATACTCTAGGTGTATTATATGCAAAGAATTTGTTATAATAAAAGGACTGTCTTTTAATTCAGGAAATTATAAAAACCAATAAACAAACAAAGACACCACTTTTACGACAGATTTCTGCCATTTGTTTTCAAGCTTTTTCTTTAAATTTATGTTAAAATAAAATGGTCTCCGCTTGTGCTTTTTCAAATTAAATTAAAAGGCTAATATTGATCTCTCACCCATTTTAACATTTTTTCATTTTAATTACAATTTTTTAATTTTTTTATTTTAGAACAGCTGTTTCCTTACGGAATATGCGTTCAGTTAGGCACTTTGCTTAAGCAAATGACATTTGACGAAACTTGACGAAAAGTTTCATTAAGTATATTATAGTTTGTCACATATGCTTTACATGTATTCGCACAGTTGCTTAAGTTCGCTTAAGCTGGTTTATGTATACTACGGTTGGGCCTTTAGGTATTTCGATTATAAGGGATCGCCTACTTGTAGCTCATTCGCCCATATATAAAAATTAGAACTTATGGAATTAAAATTTTTTCATGCATATGAATGAAACGAACACTCATTTTTACAATTATGCATTGTTTTTTAACAAATCATTGTCCTAACTCCACTATATATTCTTTATATATAATGGTTGAAATTTCCTCAAAAGAATTATACAGTATTCCACGGATAATTGCCTCGACAAAAATGTAAAGATTTTTGGTGAATTATGCGTGAAAGGCATTTAAACAAATACGGTTACAGCTTTGTAAAAACAAAAAGCAAATGAAAAATCTGAAAACAAACAATTATTTGGCAACTTAAACTAGGAATTCAATTTAAGTTTTGAAAAATATTTTCAATAAAACATTTTCAATGTACGTGTGTACTGTTTGGTATAAGGAAAAGCGTCTTTTATGTTAACAAAGTGGAAAATAATCAAATGAATTAAATATTCCGATTAATGGCACCGTCAGGTTCACTTGCTAGGACCAACTGTTAGGTCACAGATCATATCGTCGATGGAATTAAAGAACGCTGTACTCGTAACTGAAAAAACCTTAAATGTTCACCAGAGCCAAAAAACCTGTATGAAAGTAGAACAAAGACACTGGTATTTTTCAAATACCGACGGCGTAAGTGAATTTATTTTCATCGTAAATCCCCATGATTTCTCTTCAATCCGGCATCACTTATTCTATTTCGAAAAGGGAAATTTAATAAGTATGATGTGTATATTAATTTAACGAAAATTCTATTTGTCAAGAAGCATTTTACCGCCTTCGCCATCTTTTCTTTTTGTAAGCACTTGATTGTGAAGCGGTTCAGACGTGATTGCCTAATAATTACATATAATTTCAAAGAGAATTTTCCAGGAATTTCCATACCAAAAAGTATGTAAAATTATTTGTAATATTTTGTAATTTAAATGAATATTATTTTTTGTAAAGAAATTTAAATAAAATTATATTGCGTGATAAATCAAGCCTTTTATTAGGATATTGTAATTTATTCAAAATCCCATGGAAATTGCTGGCTCGGCCGATAGCCTTCTCAACAGGTAGTATGTTTTAATTATGACTCTACTGTCATGTAATTAGCAAACATGTACTCAATACATATTCAGTATTGCTATGACTCTCAACTAAAACGGTCTCTTATTTATTCTTACTCTTCACATGGTGTCAGAAGTGGCTTATAACCGCAAGAGACTTATCTCTTAAATAAAACAAAATGCCGGCTGTGTTTAGATGACGATTAAATTTTGGTCGCATAACTTGAGAGACTGTAATGTCCTATCTAACACCAGAATAAATATTTTCCGCCAAAATTAATTAAAGCTTTGCTGTATTTCATTTGAAGACCGTAAGAGTTATGTATCACAATGGCCTATGGCTCACAATCACCCTTATTCTGCGTTTCGATTACGTTCCCGCATTCAGTTACGCTCGAATCGAAAATAGGTATTCTGAAAAAAAACCTAATCGAAAGAAACAGAAGAAGAGAAGAGTATGTTCAAACCAGCTGCTTTGTTATGAAACGTATGAAATAGAAACATAAAAATAAAAAGTTTTGTAAACAATGTAATTGCCAAACTATAAAAAATAAAATTTGATGAATAAATAGTGATAATAAATATATAAAAACTAAATATTGTGGTAACTATAATTAAATAAACTCATCAGTTAAGTGCGGAAAGGAAGAAAATAGCCAAATTATAAGCAAACAGGCCAAACTATTCCAGTGTGAGGAATCCTGAAGCGGCGGAGCGAAATTTTCATTTTCTACACATAATTGCAAAGAAAGATTTAGTTTAGAGAAGAAATGGAATCGATAGCAGCGGTGTTGTTGTTGGAGGAGGAGAACAACGTTGTCCAGAATGTAGAATCAAGACTAGAAAAGCGGAAATTGAGAGACAGTTGCAATCCATTCGAGATGAGTGATAAATTGTAAGATTTTTGTTTTAAATGTGTCTGAAACAATTAATTTAATTAATTTTTATAGATTTCAAAAAAACTTTCGCCTAAATAAAGACGCCTTCAAGTATGTATTAGATACTTTTGCATCAGAAGCACCGTCCAATACGTTATCATCTTTATCACCGCTTAACCGAGTTGTAGCTGCTTTGAGATTCTTCGCTGAAGGTAGCTACCAACACGGAGTAGGTGCAGATTATAACGTCGGGATGGCTCAACCCACGGTGTCAAAGTCGCTATCGTTTTTCCTAAATATAATGCAAGCAAAGCTTTGCCCTCAATGGATAAAATTTGAACAGACTACGGAGGAGAAGACGCAATCAAAGCAAGATTTTTATGCGATGGCAGGCTTTCCAGGGGTCACTATGTGTGTTGATGGCACACATATAAAAATTATAAAACCATCCGAAGAAGAGTTCCTTTATTATAATAGAAAAGGGTTTTTTAGTATCAATGCCATGGTGGTGAGTATTTCTTTTAAGTTTTAGTATTCGTAAATATAATTGTTTTTTTTTTTTTTTTTTTTTTTTTTAAGCGTTTATTTAAAGAAAATTTCTATTATAATTACTACAAATAAACAAAATAGTATAATAAACAGCTTAAATCTATACACTGTCCCATAAACGAGCTCTCTAGTATAATACATATAGGTATAAATATATACAATATATACATTTTTTAAAACTAATTATATTCTTTTTACAAAATATATACAAGATTATATCTGTTCTTAATAACAATTATTTCGTAATGAAAATTTATACAAAAAACATTACAATAACAACTTTTATAATAAAAAAAAAATGTCAGGGGTTAAAAGAAAAAATTACGGTATTTAACTAAGCCACCAGTATTTACTAATATTTAAATTTGGAAATATGTTCTTATCCTCACGAAAAAAGTTCGTATCGAATCTTCTGTTCTCAGCTGTCAGTTGATTGCTAGAGATAGCTTTAATATTTGCTCTTCTATATATATGGAAAAATATAGGGACGCCTGTGTAGTTCTGTATGAAACCGTTCTTATCAAGATACACGAATGCTTCAGGAGGAACATAACCACTTTGTAATGTTCTATATATATATTCGTCGTTGACATAATATGGGGCCATTATTAGGTTATTTTCATAATGGTCACAACAAGATCTGATATGGTTTCTAATAAGGTGTATGATGAAATTATCAATTCGACTAATTTTGGCAACATTGTAGAGTCTCGAATTACTTATATATTTCGTAAATTGACTATTTGGGGATCTATATAACGAAGTACATGCCCTTAAGCATCTTCTTTCAAATTTACGTATTTTTTCCATATAGGAGGGAGAAATATTAAACCAAATTTGACAACCGTAAGTTAAAACTGGGCGTATTAAGGTTTGATACATGAGAAGCTTAATATCACGTTTAATGTATTTAGACAAAAATAATTTTCTGTACATAAAATAAGCATTTCTAGCTCTTTTAATCTGGATGTTAACGTGTTCATTAAAATAGAGAAATTTGTCCAAATGGATTCCTAGGTACTTTACCGTTTGTTTATTAGGTATGGTTATATTGTCGACAGATTTAATGCCAAAAGATTTCCAATTGCGCCTTATATTATAGTTGCACTTTCCAACAGGAGGACGAAAAAGTATAGTTTCACATTTGTCTACGTTTAATTTCATTTTCCAATCATTAGCATACTTCTCTACAATATTAAAATTAATTTGCAATTTCCTATTTATCTCCTCTATTCTGTTATCGGCATGATATACTATAATATCATCCGCGAAACCTATAATATTATCAACGCTATTTAAAAGGTCATGAATGAATATATTAAATAGTATAGGAGCATTAACTGTCCCCTGTTGTAAGCCATTAACTATATTAAATTTTCTACTACTAACTTCATTTCCGTTGGAGACGACATACGATTTATTGAAAAGCATGTTATGTATTAAAATTACCAAATGAAGTGGAAATTTGTATTTCAAAAGTTTATATATAAGTCCAGGAATCCAAATGTTGTCGAACGCTTTCTCAAAATCGACAAGACATGCGCCTGTACAGAGAGATTTATTTAAATTCCAATTAATGTCAGATGTCAAAAGGTGTATTCCGTGTATCGTAGAGTGTCTATACTTAAAACCGAATTGTCTATCATTAATTAGATTATTATTTTGACAAAAATTTAAAATATTAATATTTATGCAAATTTCAAAGATTTTACTTATATTTGGGGTAAATATAATTGTATTTTATTTAGGTGTGCGATAACAAAATGCGCATAAGAAGCATTGACGCAAGATACCCCGGATCTAACCACGACGCTCATATATGGAGTTTAAGTAAAGCGAGGTCTCAATTGGAACGGAGATATCGGGAGGGAGAAAGAAACACCTGGATGTTGGGTGATGCAGGATACCCACTGGAACCCTGGCTAATGACTCCATATAGATCTACAAGTGAAGGCAGCCAGGAAAGTAACTACAACATGCGGCACTCAAAGACGAGAAATATTGTTGAAAGGACAATTGGAGTTTTGAAGAACCGATTTCGTTGTTTATTGGGTGCTCGAGAACTTCATTACTCCCCACAGAAAGCCAGTCAAATCATAAACGTTGTTTGTGCCCTCCACAACATTTGTATATATTACCGCGTTGCAGATTCTGATACGCTTGAATTCGAAGTTGAAAGTTCTACCGAAGAGGGAGAAGACGAGGATAGAGAATCAGATTACACTTCCGTAGCACATAATATTCGAAGTAACATACTGTCCTCTTTCTAGGCGCTTTAAAGGATTACGCTAATAAAAACAAACAGTTTCATTAATAATAAATTCATGTTTTGTGTCTATTTATTTTACGAGTACATATATTCATCTTATGTTTAATATAAAAAATAAATCATATTCAGTTAGTTCACTTCATATTCATTTATGTTAGTGTACATTAAAAAAAGAGAAAACATTTTTATTTAAAAAAAAAAAATATACCACATTGTTAAATAAAAATAAAATAAATTAGCTGTAGGTCGTTAAATTTTTTATTTAACAACTAATAAAGGTTAAATAAAAAACAAAAATTATCACATTTGTATTTAAAATAAATTATACTTAGGCTAATCTGAATCTAAATCACCATATGGATGCTCCAGTTTTAACATTCGCAGCTTGATTTCTACCTTCTTTTTTAGCAATTCCTCTTTAATTTTATTGTGACGCCGCTGTTCTTCTAACTGTTGTGCAGCAATGTCAGACTGCTTTTCTAAAGACCGATTCATGCGCCGTAAATGCGTAGACATCTCGTCATAACTTTTCAAAATGGTTTCATTGAATTTCCTGACATCGTTGTGAAATTCTTTCTGGGTAGTTATTTGCTCTTTCAGCAAAGACGAAGTATTTTCTTTTGTACTAAGCTGCTGACGCCTTTTTGAAGTAGTAGCTACATCAGCAAGATCTTCAGACCGAGCTGAAATATCCATTTCGGTAGGTCGCGTATCATCTGGCATCTCGCTGACCACTCCAAAATCCACTGTACCGCTAATGCCACTTGTACTTGTTACCAAGCCCGTCAGCTGAATTACTTTTTCCTCAAGGTGGCTAATGCGCTGTAAGCGACAGTTGCCTCCTCCGGTGCTCATCATTTCCTTTTTGTTTGTTGTCAACTTGCGTTTTATATAACTTTTCCAGTCAATCCACACCTTAAAAAATATTTTTAATACATATACAACTACATACATATGCAACTAAAATGTCATACTTTCTTCCATGCAGCGTCAGTTTTTATTGGTGGACCTATTGCGTTAAGTGCGTTTGCAACTTCTTCCCAGAATGCCTGTACTTCTTCCTTGGGACGCTTATGATACCCAGACGCAATATCATCCTTCGTTGCCATTAAACTCGCCAGCTTTTCATACTGCTCAGGTGTTGTATTTTTTGACCTGAAATAAATTAAATAAAGCTTTAAGGTTAAAAAAAAAAACAAAATTTATTACAAAATAAATTTATAGCATTTTATACTCACATTTTATTTAATTATACACTTTTTTAACTACAAAAACAAAAATCGAAAAACTTTCCGTCAGTAAATAAACAACTTGAAAAAACGTGGCTACGATCGAAACGCAGAATACATACAATCGAAAAACAAATCGAATTGTTACGGGGAACGGAACGCAGTATACCAAAGTTGCCAAACTGAACAATTTACGATCCGAATCGAAACGCAGAATAAGGGTGAATATTTTCCAAGAATAACACTTAATACAACTGGGATGAATAAACAAACGTGATTATTTTGTGAATTATTTGTGACAATACTTGGACACAACTTGTTGCTGGTGGAGCCCGGTATTACTTAGTTAAAAATGTCATTTTGTATTTCCAAGCTATGATGCACTACCATGCCATCAACTATGGTAGTGTCTTAAATTTTGGAAGAACACGAGTAGACTGTGTAGAACCTTATATTGGAGACTTCTGTGGAACAACATAGTTTTCCATTAAATTTAGAAATGCTATGCAATTATGCCATAATTACCACCTAACATTATTGAAAGATGTAGAGCAACAAATAGAAAAATTCCTTAAAAAAGGCATTAAATTCACGCACTCAATAAAAATCAATTAAAAATGCAAAGCAAGAAATATTGCACTTTTTTTTTTTGTTTAACTCACGCCATGTACACCCTTACAAACATTTTGCAGCTGTTTAAACAAAAAACCGATCAGCAGACTACACATGAAGAACAGAAACAAAGCTATGCAGACGAGCTGAAAACTGGACAAGCATTTTAATTAAAATGTGCACCAACAAAATAAGTACATAAAAACAACTATAAAAATATGACAAATAAACGTTGTTGTTGTTGTTTTTGTTATTATCATATTAACAGTGATATCAGTGTAAGCTAATCAACGAGTATTAACTTTAAAAGCATTACCAACAACAATAACAAGTTTTTTTTTTTTAATCCCACAACATTCAGAATTACACTCTTATGAGTTTCCCTGAAACATGTTCTTATTACGGATGTTATGGTATTGTTATTGTTGTTGTATATGGGATATGTGAGCAATAATATTTTAGATTTACAATATGACAGTTTTAATTATTGTTATACTCATGCATACTTAGCAAACAATCAGTTTTTCAAGAGAATTGTATGGCAGACGTTTTTCTTTATAGAAAATAATTTTCTCTCTTTTTTTTTTGTATCACAAAAACTAGTTAAAGGACAAATTTGTATGTTAATGGTAAAAACAAAAACAACAACAGTAATACTACGATGATGACAATGTTGGCAATGTGTTAAATCTGATGTGTCAGTAATGTGTCAACTAATAAAATATGTTTGACATGTTTTCCTCTGTTTTTATAACAACAAAGAGTAACATACGGCTTAAATTACTCCTCCTTGATGACACACTTTGGAAGGGTGTATAAGGAATAACTTGGATTATTATTTAGAACACATTAGATATGAAATAAAAGAAATTTTTTTTTATTTTTAAACGTACCTATAGTGAAGCGTTTGTATCAGTTCAAACCAGGGCTGGCCAAGAATAAAATAATGAGTGAATTTAATATAGAGCGGACTAAACTTTGCACGTATGCTATGACCATTTGATCACGTAACTTTAACAGCCTTTTCATAGAAGACGAATGGTTTAAGACGTTCGTTTTTTTATATGTGAAACAAGAAAAAACCACTAAAATTTGTGTTTTTTATATAATTTAACGAATCATAAACCATAGTTAACCAAAACTCTCAATAAATGAAATGCGTCTGTAGCACAATTGTGTACAGAAAATGAAGATATGGATTACATTTTCTTAAACCATTCGTCTTTTATGAACAGGCTGTAAGCTTCAACTCGGATTTTTCCTATAATTGAGGCTACACGGTACATATTTAACCAGTTGGTAGATGTTTTATATGGAGTCACACTGAGTAGTTTAAGGCCCCGTTTATTGTTTACAACATTTGTAAAATTGTTTTGAATCTTAAAAACTGCAATTATGATTTACAAGACCTACATATGTGTTGTACCATATACTTTGACTACCGTTTAAAACATTCATTTGTATTTGTTGATGCCAATACAATACAACCTTTAGGTGTTGTGAACGATAATCGGGGCCTTAATTAAAATTATTCTTTGAAAACCAATTTTTTTTGGCAGTGAAAAAAAAAATTTAAAAAAAACGCTATAACTGGATATTAAAAACAAATCTCTACTCTAGTACAGACTGGAAAGATTTGTAAGTAGCAGATTAGTTTTAATACCGAAACAAGAGATGATTAAGCGTTACGCCTGAACTGACTTACCTGCACATGTGTTTAAGGCACAAAATAAAAACCTTTATTTTACCATTGATGGTGATAAGGGATATAGCCAACATTGACACCCCATGCCTCTCTAAACACAATTATCAAAACCAATGCCCGTTTACACAAATTTTTTTCTACGGCCTATTATGATTGTAAAGAATATCTACAAAGATTTACCTCTGCAATAGTCATTCGTCGTAAATACGCTCCGAAAATACAAATACCCATAAGGAATTTCATCAAAAGTTTTGCATCTACGCCTCGTATAGTAGTTAGTGCACTCGCACGAAAACTCAAAAAGCGCAGGTGCAACTTCCAGCAAAGGTAAAAAATGAGAAACAAAATTTGAGGTTTTTTTTAAATTAAGGGGTAACCCCTCCCCCCCCCCCTCAACGAAGTCCATTAACAAGAAACCGCTCCCTGAAATTCCACTTGTTCAACCTGTCATAAAAAAGAACGGATGATCAGAAGAAAAAGGTCCTACATAGCGATGACCCTCACCACAATCAACATCTAACAACAGATGGGGTAATTGCTGTTGATCATTCAAGGGTGAAGGTATAAACACTGGCCTTGTAGTAATTAAATGGACAGAAATTTGTCTCATTCGTAGCTATCTATGATTACAAATTCCAGTACAATGCACAGCATGAGTAGGGGTTTACTCCCCTGGGTACTGGCCTCAATATTCTAAGCAATTAACAACTTCCCAAGTAACCATTGCTTCATAGTACGATTCAGGAAGAATATAGGGTTTCATGAATCCTTTGTATCCATTGCTTCCGCAGCTTTGCCGTTATTTATTCCACAGTATCCAGGTTCTCAAAACGACTGGATTCTGTTTCGAAGTCGTTGCGACGTATGGCAAATTTAAATGTCATACAATAAGAGCCGAGTGCCTATATCAAATATTTCACACTAGTACTCTTCATACCATTTGTTAAATAGTCTACCCCTTTCAGACAAAGCCAACTGAGTATGGCGTATTTGTTTATTCGGAAATTTCAGTTCCTATGTGATGGGCATGAATGAGAACTAAATTACGAATATGTTCTCTAAGACGAATTCGTATATTGTAATTAAATAAAAATTTCTTAAAATAAATATTATTGGTAATGAAAATATTACAAACTTTCAACTGAGAAGTACTTATATCTTAAGCAATTCGTTAAAAAAATAACAATTTTTCTATGTGCCTGCAATTACACTTCTAAAACAACATAAAATTTTAAACAGAGAACTTTACCATTAAACAAAACTAAAAATGTTCGTTTTAGAGCAAACAGAAATATATAATTTAGCACCTGTACACCATTTAAACAATTTCGCAGGAACCCAAAAATGAGGCAAAAGTAACGCCGCCTACACCATATTGTGCTCCCTAACAAAATAGAAGTTGACACGGAAAACAAGAAAGGCAAAAATATTTTAATGGAAATTTTAAAACAAATAATTTGCTGTTGGTTTTCTGTTTTTTCTTTTTTTCATTTTGTATTTATTTATGGAAAAAAAAGTCAAATTTCATTTTTATATTATTTCAGTCAGTCCCGTCATTTTTCATTGTCATTATTTGTTTTTCTTGTACTGCACTCCTCCACTCGTATGTGTGTAATTTTTATTATTTCAAGTGTTTGCTTGTTTTTTTTTTTTCCTTTTTTCCTCTATTGCTTTCTGCAACATGTCTCTGTTAGTGTTGACAACATGTTAATGTTGCTACTTATTGCTATTGTCAGTTGTATGTGGTACTGCAACAACAACAGTGACTAACACTAGTACTTAACAAAAAAAACGAACAACCAACTGTATAAATATATGGCAGACAGATTGCTATTACTCTTTCAGCAACCTTCCACATTCCATGTAAATATTGAAAGTATATTCGGATTTTCCGTGCTTTTGTAACTCTACTATTTAACAAGTGGTAGTATAGTGGTTAGAGTGGGTGCACAGAATCTCAAATGACCGAGGTTCAAATCCCAGCAAAGAAGAAAAAAATTAAAAAATAAATTTGCGGTTTTTCAAAAATTATAATTAAAAAAATAAGAGATTCCCACTCTTCCTCCAAGAAGTCTGTCTTCACGTAACCGCTCCCTGACATTTCCAGTCTACTCCAGCAAGAAACGAATGATCAGGAATACAGCGCCACCTTCTGGGAAGATAACAGGTAATCTACATAAAAAGATGCTCACCGCTCATATTCAAAATCCAGATGGGGCAATTGCTGTTGATCATTCAAGGGTGAAGGTATAACACTGGCCTCTGAGTGATTAAATTGACAGCAATTTGTCCCATAGATATAAGGCGCTTACAGCCTTATTTATAATAAAAAATTAGCAGGTCGTTGTACACATTGGCTAACTTTTTCATTCCTATACGCAGAAATTCTTAGTCAAACGTACAAGGTGCTTTTCTAGATTCTCTGACTAATTATCAAATAGAAGTTATAGAAAGTCTTAATAATATCAGTCCATAGCGGGTGATTAACTTGCCAGTTTTTTGTCCCATATGTTAACGAGTAGCTAATTTTTCATTATACATACGGCCGTTAACATCTATCTATCTATATCTATATATATTCAACATTCCAATACAATGAACTGCATTTAGTAGTTTGGTCTTAAATAAGAAAAAATTTAAATAAAATAAAATAAAGCGTATCTAGTTTAAGCTTTAATTAAAACAAGAGTCGACTCGACGGTAGTAGCCCTTAAAGGACGTTTATCTTCGGTTTTTCACACGCATAGGTCACGAATATCAACATTAAAGATATTGTACAATCGAGCAACTCGTTAAAGTTATTCACGCCTAATATGAAAATGGACGTTCAAATCAAAATGCGTATAGTGCACTTCGTGATTTATTCAGTCAATTTAGTCATCCAAATGTGCGTATAATCAGGAAAATCGTGCAAAAATTTAAGCAAACCGAGTCTGTAGGAGATGTGAGAACACTAGTGCATGCTCGTACAGCTCGTACTGCAGAAAATATTGCTACTGTGTGCGATAGTGTGGCTAAAGAGCCGTCCACCTCAACTCGTCGTCGTGCTCAACTATTGCACCTATCACGCTCGTCGTTGATAAACATAATGATGTGGAAGATGTGTGGTTTCAACAGGACGGTGCCACTTGCCATACAGCTAACGAAACAATGGCTCTTTTGCTCGACAAATTCAGGGGATATGTTATCTCACGTGATGGCGATGTCAATTGGCCGTTGAGATCATGTGATTTGACACCGTTTGACTTCTTTCTTTGGGGTTATTTGAAAGAAAAGGTGTATGTAGTTAAGCCAGCAATAATTCAAGAGCTAAAGTATGAGATAATTTGGGACATTAACGGCATAGAACTTCAATTATGCTTCAGGGTCATTGAAAATTTGGACCATCGGATACAGGCCGATTTACATATGTATCATAATAAAAAGAAATGGTAATAATTTCCTAATTTTATTCAAAATCAATATCAGCTCTTAAAATTTAACCACCCTTTACTATGGGCAGTGACGAAACAAGAGTATTCGTTTCCAATAATTGCAAATTATTTAGTTACGTTCATATACATATACAATAGAGCATATCCTTTTGTTGTTTATTATCGAGTGCATCATGTATAGTGCTATACAGAAAACATATATTGTGGAGTATGATATCCCCTAGTCGGGTTACACCGGCCAACAATAACTTCTACCAAAAACAAAATCGACAATTTTTTAGGATATATTTATATGGTGTGAAATAAAAGTGGAAAAAAAGTTGCAGGCCTTTACAGGAATAATTTCATTATAAATTTTAATAAAATAAAGAAAAAGTTTGTTATAATAAAAATTTATTATTTAGCAAACGGTAGCTAAATTGGCCATAAACAGTTTGAAACAAAAATTTAAAACCACTGTAGGCAGTCAGTGCAGCAAAGATTAGTTTCTTTTATAGCTCTGTGAAACTGTTCACTTTTTTTATATTCTATTCAGCAGATAATATTTTTTTAGAGTAACTTTTATTACTTTTGGTTCTATTTTTTAAACATTTTATCACATTTGGCTTTATTGTTATTGGAACAATTCGTTAAATGACATAAAACAGCTTTTGGTTGACACCATTCAGGATGAGCTGTCATCATTATCATATGATGACTTTCATACAAAATTATAATTTACATGCCTGCATATGAGAATACATTTAATAAGAAAAAACAAACAAAAAAAATAGAAAATTAAAATGAAAATTGTTTTAATAATTTAAAGGCGTAGTACTTCCAACACTGCAAGTAAAAATGGAGTATTTAAATTATTTATTTAAAACAATTAAAGTTTCAGTGTAATTTTTCCAGTTTGAAATTTTTGTTATTGGAAACTATTTAGGCAGGACGTTCTCAATACAAGAGTGGCATAACGAACACTACCGCTATTTGTATCAGGTGTTTTTTTTAGACGTATTTAACTTTGTTGTTGATTTTATTTTTCTCAGTATACTTTGGCAAAACACCATGCTAAGACTAACATTAAAGCAACATTTTCAAACCAGAAATGAGCAGATAATACGTAATACTATAGTTCCATACGTAGCCATAGTTACTCTTTTAAATAATATTTATATAAGACGAGGTACAAAAGAAGCAATTGTCGCTGTAGATGTGTGTGTGCCAGGGAAGCATTGAAGAAGATCCAAATCAAACAATTCAAACTTGTTGTCAATAACTGAGCTTGTGTACGTCCAATTTATGGAAGATTTTACGTAAAATTATTGGGTTTCAGCATTTGAACAGAAAAAAATGCAAACGACCATCGTATGCAGCGTCAATTTGAACAAATGGGCTGAATGATTAAACAACTTCACGAACTGTTATTTATTGTTTTTACATTTCTTGCATGTAAAGCTATTAAAAATTAAGTTTATGAGAGTTTTTACAAAGAATTGAACTTATATTTTATAATTAAACATCTTTACGCACTTTTTCAATTATTTTTACTAAAATATCACTCATTTTATTTAACAAATTTCAAAATTTATTAATTTATTTAAACTTTAAAATGTTTTTTTTTTTTTTGATTTCCTTTTGTTCTTATTTTTCTTTCCGCCAACAACAAAAAAGCAATGGGTTTGTTTACAAAATGTATGAAATTTTATAAAAGTGTGGTAATATTGTTGAGAGAATTTGTTTCTAAAAATGAGAGCATAAGAAAAATCGCTCTCAAAATAAAATAGATTTCACGACTGCATTCTCCAGCGTTTTTATCTGTCAATTTGTATAGAAAGAAACGTCATGCCCCAGTTCTGTTTAATCATTAAAGATTCAGTTGATATTGGTATTGATATTCCTATTCAAAATTTTATTCTCCACCAAACCCATATTACGATAAAAAGGAACATATATAAGAATACTTGTCGCATTTAAAATGAGGATAATCCACAAGATTTTGTGGACATATCATTCCGTCTATAAAAATATAATATATAGTGCAGCTTATGGGTATGGCAAAACCTTCAATCCATAAGTTTTCAGAAACCACAATGATCAGAATGTAATTGTTAATGGTGGATGTTATGAGGACATGATTAGAAGTCAGCAATAATCTTGTTGACATATGATTCCAATAGAACGAAGCCACATGCCAAAGAAATCATTGCAAGTAATGGCTAGTGGTTAGTGTGTTGGCTTACTAGGCAAGAGTTCCGAGTTTAAACATCTTGAAAACAAAATATGAAAAAAATATTTCTTTTGGCGACTATTTCTTAACAGTCTTCTGGTAAAAACTCTGAGAGTAACTTAACACCATGAACAAGCTTCTCAAATCTGTCTTCTGGAGTCGACTTCAAACTGTACTTCCTGGAACTTATGTATAGAACCTGACACACACAACATGGGTGATGCGAGAAAGTAAGCTCTAAATCTGAAACAGGGTTGTAATGGTCAGTTAAGTTTTTATGTATGTAATGGCCACCAAGATCATTTGATTTAATCCCACGGGATTATTTTTGAAGAGATTATGTAAAGTCGCTCTTATGCGTTCATAAACTAGAAATCAAAAGTTAAAGAGTTATTAGTGAAATACGGCCACACATGCTGTAAAATTTATGTAATAAATCGTGTTTTCCTGTACTTCATTATTTATCAGGTATGCCGGTGAAAATAAAATACTAGTTTTAAAAAGAAAAGTAAAAAAACATTTAACTCACACATATTTCCCATTTTTCAGACAATTTTGGGGATTCCACGCCGCTAAAACTGTTCGTCTTTAAAAGCAATTATTTAATTAGTAATCCCCTTTTTCGACTTCTTAGAAATCGAAGTGTTACCCAGCCAACTCATACTCCATCGAAGAAAACAAATAATAGTCAGAAAGAGCCAATAATAATATTCAGAACGAGGTTTGCTTTGTGTGAAGATGCATTTTCATTTATTTGACATCAATTCTTCAATACAATTATATTTAATCTTAATATTAATAAGCGCGCAAAGCCTAAGGCTTGTCTGAAGGATTATCTTGCCATGTCTTGTGGCCCATTCTGATTGTTTTTCGGTCAATCTTTGATCTAATTAAAGTGTTTCTGACGGAACAAAAATTAATTTAAAAAAATTGCTCACTCTTCCTGGTTTAAATTGATTACTTGTTGTCGGTAGTAATCTGTATTAATTGCTTTACCAGATTTACCATCACACTTTTCGCGTCCTAGCAGACACCCAACATTATCTCCCTGCAGTATCAATCTGACAAAGTTGACAGCCTTTCCACATTAACCTATGATTTTTGAGGTTTTTGATTCTAAAAACAAATCAATTTTTCATCACCAGCAACATTTCGAAAGAAAACTGAATTTTAATCGTGACTTTAAACCAAATTTTACAAAAGGGTTTGTCGGTTTTTCATCAGTCTTTAATTCAATTCATATGGCACCCATTCCATTTTAAATGGCCAAAAATCATTTTTTATGCAACATTTGACATTTCTGTCATTTGTGTTGGTTGGTTTCACATTTATGATAAACTATTGATTGTTAAATTCTTTGTTTTATTATAATTTCGAGTTGTGTAACTGTAATAGAAAACACCAGGTATAGTTGAGGATTAAAAAACTTGATTTTTAAAATTTTATGTAAATGGCTCTTAAAAAATGAAGTAATAATATATCAATTTCAATATATTTTTTTAACTTATTTCAGGCTTACTTGTGATCATTAATCAAATACAAGCCATAAAGAAAACTTTTGGAATTAGAAAATTCAAATAGGGCCATCGTTCTTTTGTTGGTGGTATGATGAAAAATGTCTAAAAGAGAATTATTCAAATTTCAATACACGATTTTAAATTAAAATACTGATTCATAAACGATGATTTTGTTGTCATTCTGGTATTGTGCTGGTATATGAATGCAGGAAACCAAAATTTAACGAAAAATCATTTTCATTCATATTCATAAAAAACAAACAGGCGGCAAACATACTTCAAAAGTACGAGTTCAATAAAAGAAAACCATTACAAAAAGAAAACGGAATACGATGTTTAATAAAATTGGTTTAAAAAAAAGGGAATAAAAACAAGAAGAAAAAAACTAACTGGTAATTGGGTCATATTCATATGGCTTTGTTGGCATGTAAACACAAGTTTTCCACCATTATTAGAAAGAAAAAAAATTGAATTTCTTTAAAAAAGAAAAAAGAAAAAAATTATAAAATTAAAAATTTTCTAATAATGCCACTGAATTTTATATCCTAGGCTGGAGGAATGGTACCCTACCGCAATTGTTGTAAGCAATACACGTACACACCTATAACATAACAATTATTATTATTTTTGTAGGACAAGCTATTCAGTTCACATAAATAGTTACACACATAGTGTGATGTCAGTTTCCAAAAACTGAAAAATTTGGGCTTCTGAAAATATATGGATAGCACACTGGCAACAGTTACAACCCATCTAAATGTAATGCATCAAGAATGCGATGGTTGGCACCGAAGAAAAGATTTGTAAAGCATATTACACATATTCATTGCTGTAGAACTTTTTGCAGTGTATAGTGGAAAAGACTTCCAATTTTTGTTAAACAAAATATAACCATTGCACACATTACTACATAAACTATGGACTTGCTGTGAAAACATTTTGGTTAACCTCTAATTTCAAAAGATTCATATTTGGTCGTGCGGGAGTTTATGTGCTCTATCCGCCATTTCATATATTTTAAATATCTCGAGTTAATGATGCCATTTTAGATTTTCGACCACAAATTTTTCAAGTCTATAATCCGTTTTCGGATATCTCCTCCAGTTTCGGAGAAAACGGATTGCAGATTTTAAAAATTTCGGTGTCTAAAACCTAAATTGGAATCATTAATTGGAGATATATAAAATGGCGGATAGACGATTTCCCTGGCTTGCAGATTTGAAAAATTTGCGATCGAAAATCTAAAGTGGCATCTTTAACTCGAGATATATAAAATATATGAAATGGCGGATAGAGCACATAAACTCCTGCACAAGGATACATGAAGTTTGTACATAAAAATGCTGTATTTTCTGTGTTTAAGATCATCTACTTACTCAGTACTTGTGAATAATAATATATATATGAACTGATTTGAAAAAACGAACTCAACCTCCGAGTATTATCGCTGGCTGCCGTTACCACTACTAGTATGAGCTTTTGGTCAGACATCAAAAGCTATTTTACTTTTACTTTAAGTACCAGAATATTCAGGAGCATTTATTTTACAATTTAGGCCCAGCACAATTGTAAGACTCAGCGGCACACCACATTGACACAATATATGTACATATGTGCCGCTATTTCTAATGGGAGCACACTTTACCAAACGTCTTCATTACTGATCATCTTTCTCTGTAAACCTGTTGCACTAATTGCACTAATTTGAAATTAACTCCTATTCTATTGATATCTTGAGTATCCAAAACTGCAATAATTCTGAATAAGTTAATGGTGATATTAGTTTGGTCTTTTGTTCAAAGAAACTGTATTAAGTTTTGTGTAAAAAATTAAATTAAATGCGCAAGGACAGTTGAAATGTAGACTGTGGCGTTTGGCGAGTCTACGATGAGCAGAACACAAGTTCAATTGTGGTATAACCGGTTTAAGGAAGGCTGAGAAGATGTCAATGACGATTGATTTTTCACCAGCTCACACATCGATGCTTGTGAGTGACTTTTTGGCTAAAAACAAAACCGTTATCATGCCTCAACTACTGTATTCTCCGGACTTGGCCCCGCTGACTTTCTTCTTCTCAATAATGAAGACACCGATGAAAGGAAAGCGTTTTGCTACGATTGAGGAATCAAAAGAAAAATCGAAACATGAGCAGTTGGCGATACCAAAAAGCGCGTTTCAAAAGTGTTTCGAGGATTGGAAAAAACGCTGGCACAAGTGAATTAAATCTGAGGGGGATTACTTTGAAAGGGAAAAGATAATTATTGATGAATAAATTAATACTTTTTGAAAAAATTTAAAATAACGGTTATTTTTTTATCATACCTCGTACATATATAATTGGCCATTACAACCCTGTTTCAGGATTTCGGCCAAGCTTCTCGCAGCACTCAGGTAGAATGCGGCAATTTTTATCCATGAGTCCCGGGGTCTACAGTTTAATGTCGACTCCGAACGACTGATTTGAGAAGCTTGTTTTTTTATTGTTCAGCCCAGCACTCAGGGGACGACTCCTACTCAGGGAAAGAGGAATAAGAGGGGATTGGAGTAAACAAAACAAATGTATGTAATAGCAATTACTGTTAATCATGGTTAATTTAAATTACATCCTGCTCTTTAACCACCAGATTTACTTACATTAGTCGATAGGCGTAAACTGATAAGAAAATTAATTTTGTTGTCATGCCACCGTGTTATTAAAAACCATGATCTAATAAATAATAGTTTTACAAAACAAATCCATTCGAATTCATTTAATTAATATTATAATTTGTGACAATTAAAGAGAACAATTATTACAATAACTTTGTAAATAAATTCCAAACAATACTTTCATTATGACGAATCATTGATTCGTAAGTAATTTGACAACAATTAAAATGTATGATTGAATTCCACTTAAGTAGGTTATCAGACTTGACATGAAATATAAATTAAAATGTATTGTAATCTGTAATCATTAGTCATTATCTATAAAAACAACAAAGCAGAAAAAACTAAAACAAAACTGTTGACGCATATTTAAGCATTATGAGATAATTCCTTAAATGGTTTTTAAATCAAACAACTAATTTACATGAATAACTTAATAGTCTGTAAAAATATACGGCGTATATTGGAAAGGCGGGGGAATTTACTATTTTTACGTTATTTGCATATTAATGTGTAGACATTGTAAATGTATTGCAAACGTTTAGTGGCGGTTAAACGTTTTGATTCATACTCGTATTTAGCACTAATTGTTAGCAGATTTAGCAAATGTGCAATGAAAACATGGGTATTCTACAGTGTTCATATAAAATGCATGTTGCAAGACAACGGAAAATAGGGCTTCTGAAGAAGAGCTGAATTTGAAAGAAATTCGTTTTAAATTCATTACACTGCTCAACAACAAATATCTAAAATAATTATTAATTTTTCTTCTAATAAGTCTGCGTTGTTAAATGTCGTTTTTAAAATTTTCACCCAATATTACAGGTTTCAGATAAAATTTGCTCTATTTGGTTACGAACAGATTTGCTCACAATACATATAACTTAAAAACTTGGCTACAGAAACAGCTTAAACAGATTTGCTCACAATACATATAACTTAAAAACTTGGCTACAGAAACAGCTTAATATTTGTACTTCACTCCTGCTCACTCCCTTTTTATTTCTATTTCTGCAAACGATATGAATAATGATATTGCCTCTACAGTCGCCCGCTCTTTTAACGAATAATAACCTCTGTAGGATGATTTGTTGTCATTTTTACCCATTGCATCCAGAATAGTTGAACGTATGGCAAGCAATTTTGCTGGTAATCATGTTTGCTATCGTAATCAATCAAAGAAATTCAGTTCAATCTTTTGTATATTTTGAAAACAGTTATAGAGTTTTCTCCGTGTCTGCCACATTGTCAGAATCATTTAGATTGCCGGACACGTATAGTATTTTTCAGGCTGAGGTATTCGCAACTATGCAACCTTTGAGGATTCTGTGGGAGCGATGCTTTGAGGGTGATATAAGGGTTTTTTCTAGGCGTAGCCTATTGGCAACTCTTCCTTGGTTTTTCGGTTTAAAGAGGAGCTCATGCTTCTTTGGGACGCTTGCAGCATTTCCTTGATCTGGGTTACGGATCATAGGGATATCATGGCGAATGATTCGGCAGATGGGATTGCTTGAAACGCCTCTTCTGGAGGGAAGTTTGTTACTTCCTACTCGGATGTTCACTGCCCTATGACCGTCATTAAGCAGAAGATATCAAGTTTTTTCCATGAAAAAGCGCGGAACAGATGGAGTTCCATCACTTCCTGTGCTGTTTCTAAGACTCTTTGGACTTAATATAATCAGCGTAGGACTCTGAAAAATTTTTCGATTCCTCATCAATCTTTGTCTGAGCTTATAGCGGTGTATACGGGTCATTGGATGATCGGTAAACATGCTGAAAGTTTGGGTCTGCCATTTAACTCTCACTGCAGAAACTGCTGAAATACTTCAGAGAGGGAGATAATTGATCATATTCTTTGTGACTGCAATGGTTTGGCAGTCAGACGTATGAAGTTTTTTGAGGTACCTTTTTATGATGGCTCAAGCATGGATCCCCTCGTTTTACTCTACTTTATAGACAGCTCTGGCTGCCTGCAGCTCTTTTTCCGACTTAGATGAGTTCGGTTCGGTTCTGTAATGGTATCAAAAGAAGATGGGCTGATAGCTAGATGCTGGCTACAATTATGGCGATTATGGGACGACGCTCTGGATCTTCCCGAAGTAATGCAGGAAGTGATTCCGGGAAGGTACTCTCACCAGGGGAGGAGGAGGACGACGCAACTAGTGATGACCAGTTATAAGTGCGAAGACATTTTTAACACTACCTCACACGCAAAAAATGGCATCAAAACGGCACCTTGTGCTAATTGTAGTTGATCACGATTTGATTAACTAGTCATCTGACCTACCTACCTACCTTGTTTACAACATTTGGTCGTGCTACCATACTTTTACAACAATTAAATTTGTATTTAATTGTATGCCTGAAAAACTGAAACTGTATTTAATGCCGCATAAGTTTAAAGTAAAATTAACTAATTTCATATATAAATATAAAGTTAAAAAACGGGCATTAGTTTAACTAGTTCCACGAATGATGTAGCATTAACTTAACCACTTTAATTAGCTAACTGAACACTGTGAATCTGGGCTTAAAAGGTTTAACGGCTTTATATTGCGCGATATGTTTAAAGCTTTTCAAGAAAACGTCATATAACCCAGATATTACTGCGTATAAAACATATTCTTTGTCAGATTAGGAGAGGTCTAGTGAAGTAACTAACAGTATAAGTTATTAAAAATGACAATTTCTTACAGGATTCTTTAAATACATTAAACAATGTTTAAAGTCGAGTACTTTTGACTCTTTCTCAAAAAAATTAAAAATGATTTGTGTCGTTAAAAAATCATTAGGAATCATTAACCTTTTTGTAACACAAAGTTATTAAAAAGCTGCCAACAAACAATTCTACTGTATAAGTTAGTCTACTTTTGCGGACACTAATACGAGTACAATGGAAAGACTCCTGCTTTTAATTTAACATATTCATGTTTCCTTTTCTTTTTCTTTTTCTTGTTCATTTCAATAACAACAATTTAACAATTTAATGCTCTTATTTGTAATGGCAATAAAATTACTTTTGTTTTTTGTTGTTGTTGTTATTTTTTTTATATAAAAAACTATTTCAAAAGAAATCCTTCATTTGTATAGGCAGTTAAGTCAGTCCCCTAAGTTATGTATGGCACGTTTTAATAACTTGAAAATTATAATTAATTTTGTACAACGACAACAAATTTAAGGGAAACAACAACCAGAACGAATATTCACAATTCGTCTGTCTGTGTATCGCTTTTAAAGACTTTAAAAATAATTTCTGCTTTTTTTTCATATTTTGCAGTCAATTAAAAGTAAATGAAATATTTCATTTTTCTTTTTCACTCTTTAATTAAAACAATGGCTTAACAGTCATTCATTCATTCATTCATTCATTCATATATTTATTTATTCATTCATTTGGTCACTCTTGTAGTTGTTGACGCACGACCTTACAATCTTGAAACGAGAAATATGTTTCTGGGCGAATGTTTTATGTTTCGCAGTGGTGCCAGTAAAGTTACAAGCGGGCAAACAAACAAATAAAAAAATCATTTTGAGTTTTAAATGTTAACGAAGAATTTTTTTGTTTTCTTTTACTTTTTATTAAAGAAACCAATTCATTAGGCAACAGAAATTCCGATTTTACAAACTTAAGGTTATAATTGCTTTAAAGAAACAATTTTTTTGGTTTCTTAATTTCGATTCTTGATTTTGTAATAATTTTGGAAATCAAAAAAAAAAAAAAATGTCACATCTTAAATGCTTAAAATCGCTAGAAATATATAAACAAATATAAATAAAGATTTAACCAATTTCAAGATAGCCCTTTAAAATTTATTAAAATCCAGACTATTTTTGCCCTATAAAGTTAGGAATGGCTCAAACCTATGAGCTTATTCCTCTCAAATTATTCTATAGGGCAATCAATTTAATAATATCTTTACTTTTAGTAATTCCAGTATTTGCTACTGATTACAGGCCCATTATTGCACTATCAATTTGAATTGGTTAGCAATTTGTAGCAAAAGAAGCCAAAATTTCAGTTGCCACGGCTCACAAAATCGACTAAAAGTTTATTAAAAACTTCGACACAAAATGATATGAGGGCACACAACACAAATTACATACTTCATATCTATAAATAAGTTATAATTTTCAAGTAAATCTCATTTAAGAAAAAAATTAATAGCTATATGTGCTCATAATTAGGAAAGTGGTCTAAGTCTAAATTTAAAAAAAAAACAATTAGTATAACAGTTTTTTTACACCAACATATTATTTTGAACTGAATTTATTGAATGTAATTTTACGAAATTGTCAAAAAGGAACCCTTAACATTATATGGTAGTCATTTAATGTTAATTAGTAAAATGGTCTAAGTCAAAAATTTAAAAAAATTATATAAAGATAGTTAGAAAATGGCATGTGGGTTTGATGCGTTTCTGACCTGAATAATAAAATTAATGACAATCAAAAAATATCAGAAATCATCAATATCAACAATATCATTCTGGTTTTTTTTAAGACTAATATTCAGGGATAAACCCCTACTCATGCAGTGCCTTGTATTGGAATGTGAAGATGGTTGATAGATAGATTTTCTTTCTTAGATATTTGTATATTATGCGCCTTTTTTGTTGATAAGACAAGTTGCTGTCAATTTGACCACTCAACGGCCTTTGTTATACCTTCACCCTTGAATGATCAAACAGCAATTGCCTCTTCTGTCGGTGGATGTTGAATGTGAACGGTGAGCGTCTTCAATAGATTAGCTGTTATCTTCCGAGAAGTTTGCGCTGTACTCTTGATCATTGGTTTCTGGTGGAATAGATTGGAAATGTCAGGGAGCGGTATCTTAAAGATGGACTTCTTGATTTAACTAATGATATAAATTCAGTTGTTCAGATGTCGAGTGGCCATGATATCAGATAACTGTATTTGGTATATTTAAGCATGTATTTTGAAAAATGTAAAAAACTAGGGTTTCCATAACATCCATGTTTAACACCCTACTGAGAGCATCATGAGAACGTCTAGAAAGGTCAGGGCAACTGCAAAGTAAGAGCTCAACCATCTCCTACTCCGCATCACCGCAGCTCAGACAGTGATTGTTGTACCGAATACCTATCCGGCGAGCATGGTTTCCAATAGGTCAGTGTGCAGTAAGTACAGCCACTAATCCGTAATGTAATTTTTAATGTGATACAACAACGATCTGATAAGCAGTGCAAATTAGCCTCGAGATTCTGCTGTCACTTGTTCTCATATAAAAGAAGTAGAGAATATCTGTCCTTTAAGACCCAATTGAAGATGCTACCGGAGCAACACGGGATATCCTTGAGGCAGAATCTTCCCCAGCCAATTCATTCGTCCGCTTAAAACCACGCTGTCCCCGTATTCATATTAGAGCCATCTCAGTGAGAAGTTATAGAGCGTTTAGTGCTTCTCTACACTTCCTGCATCAGCCGAGAAGTATCGGGTGGTTCAATTTTACGGGCCGACGTTGAATGTAAACCACACCTAAATGTCAAGTTTTTCCTGCATTTCACTTGGCATTTCTCAATTTCAGCCTAACGAAATTTGAACCATGGAAAGATACACAATCGAGCAATGCATTAAAGTTATTCAAGCTTATTCTCTAAATGGGCGTTCAAATCAACAGGCATACCGTGCACTTTGTGATTTTTTTGGTCAATTTAATTGTCCAAATGTGCGTGCAATCGGAAAAATTGTGCAAAAATTTGAGCAAACCAGATCCATAGGAAAACGCCAGTGCTGTGGCTGAAGAGCCATCCACCACGTCATTGATGAACATTATTATGTGGACGATATGTGGTTTCAACAGGACGGTGCCACTTGCCACACAGCTGACGAAGCAAGGGCTCTTTTGCGTGAGAACGGCCGTACTATCTCACGTGGTGGCGATGTCAATTGGTCGATAAGATCATGTGATTTGACACCGTTAGACTTCTTTCTTTCGGATTATTTGAATGAATACATCGATAAGCCAGCAACAATTCAAAAAATTAACGGCATAGAACCTTAAGTATGCGTCATCGAAAATTTGGACCATCGGATGGAGATGTGCGGCCGAAGTCACGGCGGCCATTTGGCCGATATTTTGTTCCATACATAATTGAACCATACCAAGTTATCGTAATAAGAAGAAATGGCAACCATTTCCTAAAAAATTTGTGTTTTATTCAAAATCAACATCGGCCCTTAAAATTTAACTACACTTTAATAATGTACGATCCAAGTGCAAAGAGCCGCCTGGCTATCCACCCAAATGCGACCTTGTATGCCCCCGCTAGAGGACAGCAACGAACAGGCCTAAAATTATTAAATTTTAATAGGGAAGATCGCCGCCTGAAAAATGTTAGAGCCAGAGAGAAGACTGTAGTAATGATCCAAAGTAGCTTCGACACTAGACACAATATCACAGTCCATCTTGGAACCATCTGTATAGAATCTGATGTCGAAATTCCGTAGCGAGTTCCCTTGATTCCATTCGAGTTCCTACCTCGAAAAGCCTATTGAAGTCAAGTCTGAATGAAGAATGTAGTAATAAGAAAATATATTGTAGTTTCATCGCAAGTTTCACAAGAACTCCAGCATGAGCATATGCTTCAGTTCTACACACTACCAGAGTTGAAGTCTCACAACACTATAAGCAGTCCTGTCGATCGGAAGATATTTTCATATGAAATTGAAACACAATTTCATATTCATAATAAATTGTCATTAACCCAGAGTACCAAAAGTATAAACTACAAGTGGCATAATATAAAAATATTTCTTTTAATTTTGTCACATACAATTCATTAAATATTTCAAAACAAGAAATATACGACTTAAACCACTTTCATAATTACGGGCGCATGTGTACATAAAGGGTGTTTTTTATTGAGATATAGAACTTTAAGTTGGCATCACTTTTTTAACTAGCGGCCATTTTGTCAGCTGTCAAGTGATTAATATTTAGTTTGGTTTGCCATTTCATCATGAACAGGTTGACAAAAGAACAACGCTTGCAAATCGTGCAAATTTATTTCGAAAATAATGGTTCAGTTCGCGAAGTTTACCGCAAGCTCCGTCCATTTTATGGTCGACGTAATCGTCCATCAGAGCAATTAATTCGGTTAACCATGGATCGTTTTCGCACTACGTTTACTCTATGTGATAATACGCATCCGCAGAGACGTCGAACAGTGCGCACCGAAGAAACAATTGCCGCTGTAGAGCAAAGTGTTGAAGAGAACCCGAATGAATCGATTCGCCACCGTGCACAGCAATTGGAGCTTTGTCCATCAACTTTATGGAAGATTTTGAGCAAAGATCTTGGCTTGCGACCTTACAAGATCCAGCTTGTGCAAGAATTAAAGTCGCGAGACCATGCAGTGGGCCGAAAATGAGATTGATCTCGTTGCTGATTTTCATCGCAAAATTTTGTTCAGTGATGAGGCTCAGTTTTGGTTGAATGGCTACGTCAACAAGCAAAATTGCCGCATTTGGAGTGAAGAGAATCCACATGAGACCCTTGAGACGCCATTACATCCACAAAAACTGACTGTTTGGTGTGCTCTATGGGCTGGTGGAGTCATTGAGCCATACTTCTTCCGAAATAATGCTGGAGAGTCAGTTACCGTTAATGGAGACCGGTATAGAGCCATGATAACCGACTATTTTGTTCCCGAATTGGATGGCATGAATGTGGATGAGTTGTGGTTCCAACAAGACGGCACTACATGCCACACAGCGCACGTCACAATCGACTTATTGAAGGAAACATTCGATGAGCGCATAATTTCGCGGAATGAACCTGTCAATTGGCCACCAAGATCGTGTGATTTGACACCATTGGATTATTTTCTTTGGGGATATGTGAAGTCGCTCGTCTACGCCAACAAACCAGAAACGTTAGGAGACTTGGAAGCCAACATTCGTGGCGTTATTGCCAACATACGGCCCCATATGCTCGAAAAAGTGGTTGAAAATTGGACCTGTAGAATTGGCTTTATTCGAGCTAGCCGCGGCGGCCACATGCCCGAATCATATTTAAACATTAATGGCATAAAATTATTCTTCCAATAAAGCCAAAGTGATGGACATTAAAACGATTTTCTTGTGTTTTATTTCAATTCGAAGTTCTATACCTCTAAAAAAAACACCCTGCACATATGTTTGAAAATTAAAATATGTGTTTGCGAAAAACTTTATAAAGCTCGTATAAGCAGATTTTACTTTAAGAAATCAACGACTCAATTCACTAATTTGTTTATAAAAGAAACATGACTATTCTCGTAAATATACTGTTTTCTTATAAAATGTTATTGAAAACTATTATTATACTCTACTAGTACAATACTACCCATATAGTATGTATATATGTATGTATGTATACTGGCCTACATCAGCTTTTAAACTTTGTGGAATTAATTCATTGAATTATTTATTAATCTCTTACGAAATCAATAGATGGTTGATATTGATTTTATTTTTTCAGTTTTCCCAAATCCAATTTGAATATTTCTGTGTGTTCGGCTATATAGAGCAACTAAATGGTAGCCAGAATTCAAATTTAGTTCAATTATAAACGGCAATGGTATGACTATGTGGGAAAAGGGTACCTCCATTGTATAGTTTGTAGAAAATAAAATGTGAAAAAGAATTTAATCGTAAAGAGAAGCAAAAAAAAAGCTTGAATTTAAATAATTGCCTTTGATTAGCATATATTTTTTTTCTATTTGGGATTCTTTTCTCTTATCAATATTTGTATAGCAATTTTTGTTGTTGTTCATAATTTTTATTTTTTTACCCAATTTTAAATTGTTGTTTAAATTATTGGTATTTGTTGTTGGTTGGTTTTGACAATAAATTGAATTAATTTCGTTTTTTTTCGCTCTATCTTGCCGTTATTTAATAGATTTTTTTTTTTTATTTTTACCAACAGCAACTTGTTTGATTTTGAACTTTAAATGCTTTTATCCATTGGTGTATACAATTTGAATATTAAATTTATTTCATGTTTTGAACAAAAAAATTACGAATTCAGTAGTAGCATTGAGGTTTTAAGTCAAGTGTTTGAACAATTAATGAGCCCATAATTGCCACTTATTTAAGAAGAATTAAGAAAATTCTATTTTGTTTCGAAGATCCTTTAGCAGAATCTATTACTCACACTAGCAGACTAGCATGCTATTCACTCGTTTAGTAAGGCTTCCAGTATTTTCTATAACCTTAGCTGAAAAATTATATTTTTTGTTTAAATCTAGAAACTAATAGGTTTTATAAAAGTCAATCATTTATTTGTTTTTTTAGAAAATATTTTAATCTTTAAAACATTCTATCAAAATCAATCATCGATTATTGTGACGATGATTGAAGAAATCATAATAAGTAACGAGGCACATTTTCATTCACCCCTCACCTTTGCCTCTATTAAAAGTGACAATCTGGTGTGCAATTTGATCAAGAGGAATCATTCGACTTTACGTTTTTAAAACTGAAAACAGCGTAACGGTAACTGTCAATGGGTAACGATATCGTGATATGATTAAAAACTTTTTAACGCCACAACTACATGCTTTAGGCTTGAATAACATGTGGTTTCAACAAGACGGTGCTACATCGCATACAGCCAGGACTACAATGGAATTACTGCGAGACCTCTTTCCACAACAAGTTATTTCAAGGAATAATGATGTTGATTGGCCTTCACAGTCGCCTGATTTAACTGCTCCGGACTTCTTTTTGTGGGGATATCGCAAAAGCAAAATGTATGTGCTCAAAAAGGCTCGCATTTCTGAGGCTAACAAAGGCGGACCTCTATCTGATATTGTATTGCATACATAATTGCCGACATTATATAAAACATTTATCAACAAAAGACCCATTCTCTTTCATTTAATTAAAAATTATAAACAAACAAAATAGTATACCTTCCCGGCGGACACCTCGTAAACCTATTGCATAATTAAAGTGTTATATCAGCTTTAGTATTCTAAAACTGGTATTTTTATGAGAATTAACATCCGCTAAAGAATATGTTTAATTTCGCTAGTGTTATTACAAGCGGAGGGACCGCTTGATGTAGTGTCACCGACCAGGGTCTCTGGTTGAATACACTACCCACTAAAGTGCTGGGGCACCCACTTTAAAAAAAAACATGAGACATTTATTTTCAAAACTAAGAAAAATGCATAGAAATCGATTCTTATTATAAGTGATTAAAGAGATATTGAGAGAAAAAGATAAATTATTTACCAAGAAGTTCTTATCCAATTGAATTAAACACTTTTTAACTTTTAGATGCGTTAACAATTGAATAGATGTAACCGCTGTTAATGACGTAACGCACGCATTATGAACAAACATTTAAAGATTTTTGATGATGATCTGAAAATTCCAATTCAATCGAAATAAAGCATTTTATGACAAAACAAAAATAATTAAAGAATGCTAAACAAAAAAAAATTTAAAGAATCGTAATTTCGATTTCTACCAAAAACTTTTGTCTTGAACCTTATGCACACAGGAATAGAGATTTTATGTGAAAACCTTAATAGTTGTAAAGTGTTCTTTAGTCGTTTTTGACTAGAGAAATTATTATCGTTTGTTTATTATTTTAATTTGTTTTGCAATTTAAGAATTTATTGTTTTTATTTATTTATCAACTTGTTTTAATTATAATGGATTAAATTATCCGCTTGTGTTTTTGCTCTTTTTTTTATTTATTTACTTTTTATTATAGTACTTACTTATATGTAAATGTTTGTGGGTGATTGGCGTTTAAATAATAGTCCATTTATATATAAGTATACTATGTCTGTTTGTTCGTTGGTCAATCACGCCTAAAGAAATACACAGATTTTCTTGAAATTTGAAACATAGACAGACTTAACTACCGAAAGTGCAATAGGGTATGTTTTTTTTAATTGGACATGGGCCTGGTAACTACCTCCCATACAAACTAAATACTGAGTTTGATATATCATGGTTCTGAATGATTTCACGGTCAAGGCAAATCATCAGCAAGAGAATTAGAGTAAAATAGACATTTGGGCGTGGCACCTCCCATGCAAACGAAGTGCTCATTTTTGTATATCTTGAGAACGGTTAAAGCTAAAGTTTCTAAATTCGGTCTGAATGACTTCACTGAAAACAAAAATCATCAGTCAGAAAGTAAGCGGATTTTTTTTTAAGACCAATACTCAGGGGTAAACCCCCACTCATGCAGTGTGCATTGTATTGGAATGTGAAAATGGTTGATAGAAGTTTTTTTTTTTTCATAGATTTTGTATATTTTGCGCCTTTATTTGTTGGGAAAATGGCGAAGTTAAAGCTAAAGTTTCTGAATTTACTGTGATTGATAACGTAATCACTAAATAGACAATGGACAAATAGTAGTAGTTGCGGCGAAGCACGCCGGGTTTAGCCCAGCAAAAATAGTAAAAATAGAAAGCAATTAAAATGCCTTGTCTTTCTTAAACAATTTTTGTTTTTATAATTATTTGGTAATAATTAAAAAAATGCTCTAAAACACAATAGAAGTTAATACATACAGTATAGATTTATTTTTAAAGTTGTTGTTTGAAGTAATTGACTGCTATGAAAAAGCTTCTCAAATCCCGGTACACACAACATGAGTGCTGTGAGAAGCTAGGCCGTAGCCCTGACACAGGGTTGTGGTGGACAATTTTGTATGTATGTTAGAAGTTTTAAAAGACATAAATCAACACATCTCTCTCGTACGATTCACTAATTTTTAACGATTTTTATTTCTGTTATTGTCAAAACAATTGCTGTTTCTGTTAAATAATAAAGCACCCAGTTGACTCTGCCTTAAAGCCATCCTCTAGAATGGGTGCTCGACAATAGACTATCCTGCTCGACTCATAGACAACAGCCAGAACAAGTGACGATGGCTGGATACTGAGCTGTTCGTCGACTGCCCATTGCATGAACTATGAAAGCTTGTGGCAACTTCAGGAAAATTGACTACAATATATCGTGCACGAAAACCTTCGCGATGTTGTCGAAAACCGTTAGTGATATGTCTTAAAGACATACTTGACGTCAATGTCGTGCACGATGATTGTTATAATTGGATATACATATTTGGCTGTACAGAAAATTTTTAGAAAAAAAAAATGAAAAGCCGACAAAATTTTATAAGAAAAATAGCATAATTTTTGTATTCAATACAGTTATGCAATACTCGTATCTTGGCAAAGCTTAACAGTAATTACGTGAAAAATCTCTTTATGTTTTTGCTTAAAATAGACAGCAAAATAATTCGCGTTTAAAAATCTGGAATCATGGGAAGAACATACTGTATCGCCAAAAGTTTACACACGGTGTACAACAGTCTGTTAACTAACAGGCCGATTAAGGTTAACAGAGTGTTAGCAAAGAGTTTATTTATAAATAATTTTTGTAAGCTAATTAATTAGTGAAAACTCAACTCTGAAATTGTATTATATTGCCATCTCTATATTATAATGAAAATCAGCTCTGAATCATGTTATTTGTTAAGAGAAGGACTTTAAAAATTAAACGCAACTTTGCTAAAAGTGAGCAAAAGTAGTTTCGTAATTCGGTAACTAGTCTTGCAAACTCGACAATCCGTGTATTTTTTGTTATTGTTTGACTTGATTTGCTACGTTTCCAAGATTTGCTAGAGCGTTTGCAATGAAGAGACACTGTTTCTCAATAAAGTCTTCTTTAAGCTGGATACGTATAGATTTTTTTTTTCAAAAATTTAAGGGCCTATTTTATTACTAACCAGAGGCCTTATTCTGTAACTCTCCTAAGATAAAACTTTCTTGTTAAAAATGTATAAACTTGATTTAGCACTTTTTGGCTACGAATTCAATTTATGTCCGCGTATTGTAGTTTAAAAGCTTCATGCCTCTCATCTCTAAAATTTTTAATTTTATATGTTCTAAGGCCTAGCCTGTTTAGAAAACCCAAATTTTTAGCATTTTAGCTAAAGATAATAACAGAATAGGGCACCAGAGTGCACAATCTAACCTAAAAAAATATGTTTCAGGAACGATTAACGACTATTATGTATGTATGTAGATTAAAAAAAACATATCTAGACGTGTCGCGACGGGCATGGTTTTTATTACCGCCATTACTTCCAGTTTCAACTTTGTAATCCCATCTCTGCAAAATCAATGAAACAAAAACAAATTTTATGCTGAGCGTCTTAATGCTTCTCATAAGTAAGAATGCCTGCAGGAATAATATTTCGCTGCAATATATTTACGTTTTAAACGATAATCAATGTGAAAGGCATGTGATTGGGGGGTGCGTGGTATAGTATTTAAGTCGCTCGCACAAGAAATCCAACGACCCGGGTTCAAATCCCAGCAAAGGTGAAAAATGAAAAAATTAGTTTCCGGTTTTTTCAAAATTATAATTTAAAAATAAGAGGTCTCCCCGCTCCAAGAAGACCATCTACAAAGAAACCGCTCCCCGACACTCCACTCTATTTCACCAATGTCATCAGAAAATCGAATGATCAGGAGAAAAGCGCCACCTATTGGGAAGTAGCAGATAACAGCTTAACCTACTAAACCTACTTAACGAAGACACTCACCACCCTATTAACATGCAATGATGAGACAATTGGTGTTGATCATTCAAGGGTGAAGGTATAACACTGGCCTTTGAATGATCAATTCACAGCAACTTGACTCATTCCTAAGGCGCTTAACAGTAATATAAGAAAAAAAACTGTATGTTCTGTCATAAATGAACTGTCCTTTCCAAACATTACAATACAATGCACTGCATTTAGTACGGCTATACCCCTGAGTATTGGTCTTAAATAAAAAAAAAATTATTACAAATTTCCTTAGTTCTAGTGGCTGATAGTGCTATTTTAGCCTTCTTCTTAATTATGTCGAATATCGCCTACTATTTATCCGATCTTGTTCATGGAGCACTAATTTTGTTTTGTGTTATTGTGTTTTCTTTTAAATGGGTGTATTGGGAGTACAATCTATAAACCGTTATTTTTTATGTAAAACCCAACTTTAAACATGAAAACATAATTTAAAGCTAAAACAGGTTGAAGTTGTTTTTAACTTCTTTAATATAAAATTTAATGGAAACAGCTGTTTACCGGTTACATAAAAAACTATCTAGAAATTAAATCCTATTGTTTTCCGTATCGTTGCTCATTTGGTTCAAGGGTTTCCCGTACATAGAATATATGCACTCTCACAAATATGTTTTTCATCTGTGCTACAGGTCACCTCCCACAAAAACCAGCCTGTTTTTGTTCCTGTTAGGAACTTAAGTTAAATTTTTTTTTTTTGCTTTTTTATAAAATGCTTTAAAATACATATTTGTCATGTTGCTGTTCTTTTGTTATTTTTAGTATCAGCTGTTTCGAGATGCCACTACTAGAAATTTGTTGCAGATTGTATGAAAACATTTCTCAAATTTTTTATGGCATCCACTTAAACTTGGCTCAACTTAACACACACATACATATGTGCTTTAACTTTCACCATAATTGCAAAAGAAATAAAAATAGGTTTTTAATACAGAGTTGTTTTTCAAAAAAAAACCGAACTCAGCATGTGACACATTTAAACAAGACTAGAAGAAGAAATTTTTTAGACGTCATTACAAAAACGTGTTTATAGCTCTCAAACTCGAGCATATATTGATCTAACTTTAAAGTATTTTTTGTTTTTACTATTTAAATTCGACTTTCATATAAATAAGTTTTTCACATTACCTTAACTGTTAGCAGGAACTTAAATCCACTTTAGCAATAGGTTTAAGTACGTGTATAAAGCTATAAAATTTTTTATTTTTTTATAGATTTTTTATAGCTTTTTTATTTCTTTTTATATTTAACAATATTTTATTATTATTATTATTTTTTTGTTTTAATTTATATTAAATGGCAAATAAATTTGGCGTTGTTTTCTTTTTCTATTTTATTTTGGCAACAATTTTTGCAAATGCAAGAAATGTCAACAAAAAAAAACTTTTAAACAAAAGCTCGAATTTTGTATGATTTTTTTTTTTTTTTTTTTTTTGTAATATTTACATACACATAGACACTTGTATATAAATTTATATATTTTTTCTGCACTAATTTATGTGTATTTGAATATGGTCTTTGAACTGTGGAAGTTTTGAAAGCAAAACTAGGATACACAATAGAGGGGTCACACTGATTTATTTTTTATTTCTTTTTTCTTATACACCGCCTGTAACTTCATCTGTATCGGCTGTAATGACAAAAATTTATTTAAACAAAATAAATTTCGCGCCTTTATAAAAAAAAACACTTAAAAAAACAAAACATGATCAAAAATTATTGATTTAAAAAATTTTTATTTTTTTATACACATTCATACATACATATGTACGCGTATGAATATACATATGTATTTATTTAAATAAACACGACAACACGTTGTTAATGCGAAATTCAAAAAAAGGAAACAATAAAAAAAACTATTTTACAATTTATACCACAAAAACAAAATATATAATTTCAGCATTATTAGAATGCATTTTAATAAACGCACGTTTTATTGGTAAAATCTAAAAAAAATCGTATATTCACGCCTTCACTATGTTATGCTACTGCGAACGTCAAACGACAGACTGAAGCAGGCATTTTACTTTTAGAACGATGATACCCACCAAACAAAATAAAAAAAAAATAAATAAAATAGTCAACAACAATCAACCATGTATCCAACCAACAACACAGGCAGACATACACACAACAAGCAAAACAAAACACTGGCGCAGGCATATTAATGTAGTGTAGACAACGTCTCATACAAAACAAAAACAAAACCCCCACGAGAAGAAGGCCGATAAGCACATATACTCCAACCAAACACTCTCCATAAACACAAACAAAGTCAAGCATTAAACATCAAAGGCAGCAACAGCAATTTCAACTGCAGCAGTGTAGTAACCTAGCAGTAACTGAGCTCCAAAAGAAATACAAGAGATCCAAAACATATGGAGCAAAACAAAAAAGAAAACCAGCAAGAAAATCAATGCCATTTACCAAGCAAATGAGCCAGCAAAAAAAAGAATGACAACAATAAAAACACACATATTCAAACAAACATCTGAGAATTACTATCAAAAATCAGTGACACCAAAATAGCAAAAATAATCACAAGAAATTGGTAACGGTCAAACCGATCATTTTGGGTCCTATACAATCTACACCAATTTTGGCCAGAGAGAAAATGAAAGAGATTGTGTTCTCAATACTATTATATGTAAAGCCGATAAGACTTGGGTAATTGAGCGCCCATAACTAGCCATGATCTGAACCTACATAAGTCTAAATTGAAAAAAAATCTTAACGTAACAACACAAGTAGATATCATATGGATGTAGTAAGTCGAATTGGTTAAAATATAAATCATAGCTAAGAGAATGGAAATTTAACGACTCATATCGGTTAGACTAATCAAAGACTAGAGAATGTTTAGAAGGTATAAAGAAAGACACTAAAAAGCGCTCTAAAGGTTGTACCCATTTAAAGTTGGTTTAACATAAAATATACTTTAATTCTAATTATAATTGCAGAAAAAATAAAAACAGGGTTTTAATTTGAAGTTGTTTTTAAAAAGAAAAGACTCCTACTTAATTCAGTGCATTCTATTGGAATGTTGAATATATTGATATAGATACGTAGATAGATGTGAAGATTACATGCCATACATATGTACTTAGCATTACAACTCTGCTTCAGGGTGAGGGCCAGGCTTCTCGAAGCATACATGTTGTATGTCAATTTTTACCAATGACTACAGAGACCTACAGCGTAAAGTCGACTCCGAAATACACGCTTGAGAAACTTGTTCATTGTCATCAGTTACTCTCAGAGCTTTTGCCAGAAAACTGCTAAGAGGTAGTCGCCGAAATATAAATTTTTTTTCCAAATTCTTCTATTCAAGATGTCAGAGCTGAGATTAGAACCCGGAGCTCTTGTCTAGTAAGCCAACACACTAACCCCTAGACTACGGCGACTACACTACTTGCCAAAGTTATTAATAATAGGTCTTATTCCAGTTGGTGACGTCGTCATCGTTTTACGACATTTTTGTAATAGAATAAAGAAAAATATGTTCTCTTGCCTTTAATCTATAACAAAAATATCGTTAGACGACGACGACGACGCCAATTGGAATGCGGCCTAATATTAGTTCTACACAAAAATATTTTATACATGAATTTTTTTTTTTTTGTAGTTGCAATTCAAATTCAATCAAAATCAGCGGGTTTTTCATTGCACAAAAAAAAGTTCTACCTCTACTTACATAAGTACACACATACATATGTATATTAAAAATGTTCCCATATAATCGTAGTAATATGAATATTAAATTGAAAGGACACATTTTATTCAGTTGTTAACAAACCTACCATATTGGTGTAGGGTATAACAACACAATCCGAGTAAAAGCACAGGCAAATACAAAAATCAATGAACACGAGAAAGTAAAATACCAGAGAGTTTGTGTACAATAAGAAAGAAAACAAAAACAAGTAGTACAATAACAATGTTGGGTAAATTGGAGAAAGCCTCCATGTTTGTGTTGATACACACATACAAAATACAAACTCTAGTAAGAGAAAATAATAAAAACACAACACTTGTTAAAACGTAAGAAATGCCGGTATATACAGTGAATGGCAAATAAAACCATCAGCTTTATTAAGTCTTAGACCACTATAAAGAAATCAGATTAAACGTGTTTTTTTTCTGTTTTTTCTTTGTATACATACATACATACATACATAATTGGCCATTACAACCCTGTGTCAGGGTTACGGCCTAGCTTCTCGCAGCACTCATGTTGTGTGTGTTAATTTAAATCCATGAGTACCGGGACCTATAGTTTACCTACAAAAGACTGCTGAGAGGTAGTCGCCGAAAGAAATAATATTTTCATATTTCTTTCTGTCAAAAGGTCAGAGCTGAGATTTGAACCCGGTGCTATCGTCTTGGTAAACCAACACACTAACCACTAGACCACGGCGATTACAAGGTTTCCTTTCTATAGCAAAATTAAAATGAAAAATTAACAAATTTCAAATAACAAAGAATATTAGAAAACAAATCTGTATATCGTCCCCTTAAATGCACACACGTTTTACTATGTTACTGAAAAAGCAAAAAACCTGATGTAAAAGAAAAAACAGTTAAAAGTTTTCTTGGCGTTAATAAAATTTATTTAAAAGAAAAACTAGCAAAAACAGGAAACTAAAAAATCTTGTATTAATATGTTTTTAAAACAATTAGGAAATGCATACAATCTCTTACAGTTATGTATGCAAATATGTATGTATGTAAACCTATGTATCCTTCCGTTTGAAATTTTTTAGTTTACAAATGTTATTAAAATATTTATTTACTATTTTAAATTTGTATGCATTGGTATTAACGAACGATATGCACTTGTACATAAATACATACAATGTATAAATGACTGGAATATGAAATTTTTTGGCTTTTGCAATTATTATTGAGTGATATATACATACATAAGTAATAGTAAACGAGCTTTTCTTAAAATCCGGGAAAGACCCAATTTATAACCCATTCATAATTTTCAAAAAGAGTACAAAATTATGGCAAAAAAAATTACAAACAAATGATAATAAAATATTTGCCCAACCGGCTATATGTAGAATAAGTATTAGCGCAAAAGCTTTATCAAACAATAAGAAATTATTTCTTAGTGTTGATAAACGCTGAGAGTAAATAAAAATTTTTAGTGAAGCTTTAAACAAGAAAATATTTCAGAGAATAATTTTTTTCAAGTGAGAATAATAAACGCAAACAACCACAATATCTGCGTTATCTACTTATACATATTCTATATACATATCGTAGGGTGGTTCAAAATCATATTTATTTTTAATAAATGTACTTATGTAACCCCTTAATTACAAAATGTGAGCTTTTTTTTCTTAAATATATATGCTGTTCATTGCACAATCATAAAAAAATAAATATTGGTTTGCAAAAACAATAAACCGCTGTATCAAACGGAAATGAAAAAACCTTTTTTCTTATTTCTTTATAATTAGACCTGAAATCAATATAATATATAAAATTCTAGTGTCACGGTTTATGTTGTCAAACTCCATGCTTGAAATGGCTTGAACGACTTTCACAAAATTTTTTGTGTTTATCGGGTAGATCTGAGAATCGGGGAACACCTATTTCTCATATTCTTAAATGTTAAGGGAGACCCAAGGGACAATATAAAAATAATAGAATAACGTAGCGACTTCGAAACAATTTTTAACTAGATTGTTTTGCGTAAAGCAGAACACTTACGCTTTTTTTTAAGAAATACCGTGAGGAGGCGGTATATGGACTATTTCTCCCTATTACCAACTATCAAACTGAAGTACGGAAATCATCGGGCACTCTTGCATCAAAACTATCAGTAACGCAGACATTGACGTTGATAATCGTTGGTTGGTACCATATTCACCTCTGCTGAGCAAAACACTCAACGCTCCTATTAATGTTGAGTTTTGCAGTTTGGTGAAGAGTATCAAATGTATTTAAAATAAAAAAAATATTTCTTAGAAAAAATTTACATGCCAAAAAATGCATAAAAAATCAAATTTAATAGCGAAAATAAAAAAACAAACAAAAAACTCTTGCATTTCATAAATGCCAAAAAGAAAATACAAGAAGTACGATAGGAATTTCATAAATTTTACTATAATTAACCACAGTATGCTTTGTTTTGACAATTGCAAAGTGAGAGGTTTACATGTCATTTAAAACCAAAGATAAATTCATATTTGACGAACATTTGAAGAAAAAAAGCGTAAAGCTCTGTTTAAATTGTTGTCAGATCTATCATATTCTTAAAGCTGGCAATGAACTAACAATTTCATTGTCAATTTTCTGCTATTATTAAAGGTATACAACCATGTTTTGTCGTTTCTAAATTTGGTTTATATTATGTACTGTCATTCATTCATATACGAGTAAAAGGTAATAAAAGTACTTGGACTACTACTTTACATAGTCAGTTGGTGACTGTCTTTTACAACTGTGAAACAGGTTTGTAATGGCCAATTATGTATGTATGTATGTGTCTTAAAATTGTAATAACTTTTTATTAGTTCTCACAATTTTATATAATAGCACACCTTATAAAAACCCCAATACATTTCGGTTTTGCTATTTAAATGTCAAACAAAACATAAAAGTGCTAATTAACATTGATGTATCGAAACACATTTCAAAACCTATAATCGGTAATGCCTCAGTGAAGTAGTCCGTCGTTCACAAAGGAGTTCTGTACATCCCTCTTATAAATAATGTTCAAAGATTAATTGTTGGGATTAGAAATGTGTGTTATTATAGATAAAGGTTAAAGTTCGTAAGACCAGCAAATCGTGTTTGGAAGACTAGAACGGATTTAATATTGACTTAATGGCTTAGACCTCATTTAAAATAATAAACGATAAACCTTAAATATAACAGTAAACTTAATTAAATTCAACCTCTAATGCCCACACCATTATTCAAAATATGAGCCTAATTGAGCTATTAAGATTTAAATTTAACTCAAAATTTTGTTCTACACAAAAAACTAAATTTTATGAACTTCCCTAATGTAATATTGCTTTGCATTTGCATGCAATTAAAAACAAATAAACAAAGTACATAAGTGAGAAGACATAAGCAAAAATGAGTATAAAAACCAAAAGGGGCATTTTCATTCACTGCAAATAACAAGTAAACTTCAGACAAAATAAACCGCGAAGCGATATATTAAAAATTATAATTTAAACAAAACAATGGAGAAAGAATTTATAGAAAAAGGAAAAATTTCTTTTGAAATCCAACCTAAACAAAATTTTCATTTTCGTTATAAATCAGAAATGGATTTGAGTCATGGTGTTATAAGTGGCCAAAGATATAATACTTTTCCGAAAATAAAATTAAATTTACCATCAAATAATTATTTGGATGAATTCGGGAATATGCGTAATTTTTATGTACTGTGTACATTGCATTGTTATCTTAATGGCAAACATTTATCGCCACATCTTCTACTGAGAAAAGAAGAAATCGAGCCAAACTATAAACTTGTATTTGAAGAAATGAAAGGGGATAATAATAATCCTTTAGAGAGATGGTGGGAATTAAAGGATTATGTCATTATACGCTTACCTGAAAAAGAATACAAAACTTCATTCGAACATAAGATGTCACATTATAATACACTATCTTTACCGCTACAGTTCGAAGAATTATTTGGCAATATTGCTATGAATGATGCAAAAAGTATTAAAAATAGTGGAGAAGTAAATGTAAGTAAAACAAAAGACATTTCAATAATTTTTATTAATGTTTAATCGATTTAACAAAAAAAATAAGCAAATATTCTTTTGATATGGCTGGGGAACAGAATTGTGTATGTGTGTGTTTTGGTTTATATTCCATAGAACGTGAAATATCTGAATTATCTTACTAACCGTCTGTATTAAATTAAAATTGGAGAATAAATATTGAGTAATTTTTTATTTTCTCATAAACTACGCTACTAAAATTCTTTACAATCAAGAAAATCATATAATATATAGAGAGAGAGAGAGAGCATTAATAACAATAATTTAGTTTTACATATGCTGCTGTTATCTGATTAATTCTAAAAGCGTGGTACGCGCCGAAACCAATTGTTCGCCTTTTATTTTTATAATTGAGTAGAAAAAAGTGTGTGAGTTTAATAAATAATAAAAATTTAAAGCAATGATCGGCATTAGAAGAGACCGGTAGATTTACCTATGGCTTCTTCACACACATTCGAATATTTTTTCAGAATATTGTACAACCAGCAAAACTCCGCTGGTCATTAAAAGTGGGATTAAAAAAATTATAAATCATTTTATTTAATGAAAAACAAAGTGATTTTTTTATTGAACTTTTTTCTTTAATAAAAATTACAACAAATGTTGTGAGTTTAAGACTCAGAAAAAAAATTACTTTTCATTATATATTTGAAACCAGAAATATATCTTTAGTCTTATGCAAATTCTTTATTTATTAAAATTTTATTTAAAAAAAAACAGTGAGAGCCATATGACTGTCAAGTTTGCATGCATACATATGTATGTATATATGAATAGAGTATACTTAAACTATCACATTAGTACTCTTGTATACAAAAACTTGACACCTTATACGAATTTTTGAATAACCTAAAACCCCTTTAACTTTGTAAAGAAGGTATCATGACCGTTTGTGCCATGCCAGTCTCTTTCTAGTTGATGATTTATATTGGCCATGTTGTTAGATGGACCAAATTGAGAAAAATCTGTATGTATTACCATTTTAAAGCTATGCCAAAATCAATATTAAATAGGTTGATATGATAGATACCATACCTCCTTTTTTTCATTGAGACCAATAGGGGTGTAGTCACCGTGGTCTAGTCGTTAGTGTGTTGGCTTATTAAGACGACGCTGGGTTCAAGTCTCAGCTCTGACATCTTGAAAAAAAAAATATGAAAAAATTATCTCTTGCGGCCACTACCTTTCAGCAGTCTTTTGGCAAAAGCTCTGGGAGCAATTGATTGCCATGAAAAAGCTTCTCAAATCTGTCGTTTGCAGTAGACTTTAAACTGTAGGTCCCGGTACTCATGGCTAAAAATTAACACACACAACATGAGTGCTGCGAGAAGCTAGGCCGTAACTCTAAAACAGGGTGATTAATGGCAATACATACATAACTGTATGTGTGTAATACTCAGGGGTAAACCCCTACTAAATACTTGCATTGCATTGGAATTTTAGTGTAAAGGACAGTACATATACATTTTTTTCTTATATTATTAACCGCCTTAGGAATGAGACAAATTGCTGTGAATTGATCATTCAAATATCATTGATCATTGTTATACCTTCCCCCTTGAATGATCAATTGGCCCAATCGTTGCATGTTGATTGTGGTGAGTGCCTTCGCTAAGTAAGTTTAGTTGCATCTGCTACTTATTCGATTTGGCGCTTTTTTTGATGACTTGTATTGGCTATGAAATTATTTTTAAGAAATTTAGTACCTCTGACTTAGAGTGATCGATTCAGTTCTTAGTAATCTGTTTTCGCCGATATTCGGCAACTTTAGCTTCAACCGTTCTCAATGGGAGGGGAGGTTACACGCTTACTTTTCCTATGCCGCCTAATTTTTAGGTGACGATTGGCGTTGACTATTGAGTTTGTCAAACAAAATTCAAAATCTTTCTTTTAACGTTCTCAAGATATACAAAAAATAAGGACAATTTAGAGGTGATTTGAGACTTATTTATCGCACACATGCGGTTTCGGATTTTAACCAAACAATCAACTTGGCGTGATGAAGGAGATTACACTACAAGGATTCAACTGGCTAAGCTGCCTGAAAAGCAGTTGAGGAGCAGTAACTAAGAATTATCCCAGGGGCTGGATCAAGGAGAACAATATCACTATAATATTTTATTCCTCCCCTAATTTAAACTTTACTGTGCGGGCTTCTTAGGGTTGATTGATGTTGGATTATTTAGTGGTGAAGGCATAACACTGGTCATTGAATAGTCAATGAACAGCAAACGATTTCCTTGCGGTTTCCATTTTTAAAGTAGATCCTTTGGTTTATTCTGACTGATATTATGATATGATATTAGTGAGTTTTTATTCTTCTCCTCATATTTTCCAACATCATCACAATGTACTGCATGCGTGGAGGTCATCCCCTGAGTGCGAGCCTCATTAAAAAGAAGAAAAAATAGACCAAATAGGTCCCAGTAACTGCCCTTTTCATAAATTTGGTTGAAATGGGTCCACGCTTTTAAGCGTGATACGGCGATATATGACCTCTTCATAAATTTGGTTGAAATGGGTCCACACTTTTAAGCGTGATGCGGCGATATATGTATGTACGTAAGCCAAAATTCGCCTTCCTCTTAAATATATTTAGCTTTTAGTTTCAAAAAGCAGAATTTGTTTTAGTTTTGCAAGTCTGTAATTTTAAAAGATTGAAAATAAAAAAAAATTTCAAATAAAATATAACCCAGTAAACATTTTTTTTTAAATCAAAAACAAAAATTATTAAATTTTATAACTGAACAAAAAATATCTTTTGAAGTACCTAGAGTACCAATAAATTTTAACTTTCTTATAATGTATCATATAGTTTACAAATTTTAAATATTTTAAGGTCTGCTTGGGTATTACTATCTTTGAGAGAAATTTCTATGAAGACACCTACTCCCTGTATGAAAACACATTATTTTCCTGTAACATACTTAATGGCGATGATCTACGTATACACCAAATATGTAATACAAAGGGCAACATTGATGGTGGGACCAGAGTAACTTTACTTATTAAATTAGGTTCAAAGCTGCCCATACAGATAGGCATTAAAAAAATTAATGCAATCAGTAAATTAACAGAATGGTATGAAACAGTAAATGTGGATCCAAAAGATATATTCGGAAATCATGCCATAACATTTTGTATGCCACCCTATAGAGGGCCACCATATGACAACAATGAAATAGATGTTTATTTGTGTGTTATTGTCAATGGATCAACTTATAAGAGCAACTGTGTTAAATTTCACTATTTAAATAATTGTGAATATCAACTTGCACGTAAACGTTTGCGTGTTAATAACGAAAGTGGAGAAAATGTGAGAGATTCCAGATCAGAGTTTATATCACGTGATAGCATTTCTACAGATGATATTGTGCCTCAGCTAAATAAATTGCACTTGAATGATGAGAAAATAAATGTTAAACGAGATATTGATCGTGTTTATGAAATGATAACGTCGGGAAAAGAAGTTGATGTGGGTAAGTAAGAGTTGTTTAGTTGTTTGTTTCATATACTGTATTTTACTAATTTTGGGGGTCTGGAATAAATGCTTTTTTTTTATTTGAGACCAATACTCAGGAGTAAACCCCTACTAAATGCAGAGCATTGTATTGGAATTTTTTGGAAAGGACAGTATATTTATCACAGAACATACATATTGTTTTTCTTATATTACTATTAAGCGCCTTAGGAATGAGACAAGTTGCTGTGAATTGCTAATTCAAAGGCCAGTGTTATACCTTCTCCCTTGAATTATCAATAGCAATTGCCTCATCGTTGCATGTTGTGTGGTAAGTGTCTTCGCTAAGTAGGTTTAGCTGTTATCTGCTACTTCCCAATAAGTGGCTTTTTTCTCCTGATCATTCGTTTTTTGTTGACATTGGTTAAGGTGGAATAGAGTGGAATGTCGGGGAGCGATTTCTTTGTAGATGGTCTTCTTGTTGGAGAGGGGGAGAACCTCTTATTTTTATATTATAATTTTTAAAAACCGCAAACTAACTCTTTTATTTTTCACCTTTGCAGCAGCCACTTAAAAAATCAGAGTTGCCCTACTAATTTATTTAAGATTTCGACCAGATTTTTATTAAAATTAGTTATTATACATGTTTTTAGAATTCCAAATCCGAATATACAATATATTGGATCTATATTATGTTAAGGACCGGTTGCACTGGCGAGGTTTCCGTCTAGCTCATTGAGATCTCAGGTGGTTCCAACCCTTCCCGCCAGCCGCGTATCCTAACAAAAAAAAAAAAAAAACATTCAAAATCAAACTCCACGGGACCACATGAAAAGACTTTGTTTGGAAGCAGGTGTTAAGCTCCAAAATTGCCCTCCCAACATTGTCGTCGAGGAGATCCAACATGTATTTATTCGACGACCCTATTTCCACCTGACCTCGTGCCCACTTACCTGTCTATATCTGGCGGGGGTCGAAAACTAGTTCAGTTCTGCTAGTGTTGTATGTCAATATGCTTTTAAGGATGTTATTTCTCAGCAAAAAAAAACCCTAGATTTCGATGGAAATCTTATATATTTTATATACTTCATATAAATACATACACCTATACATATTTGTAAATGTTATATAAGTGCATTGCATAAATTTCGATTTATAATACGTTTTTTTATATCTTTTTCTTTTTCAGATGATCATATTGTTCTTACAAATTTAGTTTCACTCGACAACTGTATACATCTTTACAAGTTGTGTGCAAATACGGAATTCCGAAGTTTTGTCATAAATTTGCGTAACAAATATCGTGAAAACCTCTTACATGTTGCCTGTCAGAATGACAATTACAAATTGATTTCGCCTTTTATTGGTATGGGTTGCCGTATAAATGAACAGGATCTTTTCGGCCGAACACCGCTACATATTGCCATAGATAAACGGCATCAGAATTGTATATTGGAAGTTCAGAAAATTTTACAAAATATTTCATTGTATTCATCGAATGTGGAGAAAGATTTTATAAAAATGTTAAAATCCTACGATGAAAATGGTTATACAGTTTTGCATACTGCTACTCTGGGGTGCCATTGTGAATTACTGGAAAATTTACTACAGTTTTGTGTGAGAAACCATATAAATATTCTGAACTATGGAACACTGCAAAATGGTGACTCAATTGGTCATTTGATAATTAAAAACGATTTGAAGCAATTAATGGATTTAGTGCAAGAATATGTACCGGATTTTCAAAGTAGTAAAAATTTTGAGGGCAAAACAGTTACGGATTTAATGAAGAGATAAAAATAAAATGCAGAATTTTTAAATGATACGGATATGTTCTGGAAAACGAATGCGAGTAAAGTTAAAATCCAGTATTTTTTTAAGATTTTTATATTTTAAAATATAACCGATAGTGTCGACATAAGTCGTATTGTTTAAATTTATTTTAAATACTAGAAATACTTAATAAATATATTGCAAGTAAATAACAACTCTTATTTTTTTCGTAATAGAGATTTTTTGAGCTCTGGATACAAGCAAATAAAACATACACATAATTGGCCATTACAACCCTGTTTCAGAGTTACGGCCTAGCTTCTCGTAGCACTCATGTTGTGTTAGTCAACTTTTATCCATGAGTACCGGAACCTATAGTTTACAGTCGATTCCGAACGACAGACTTGAGAAGCTTTTGCCAGAAGACTGCTAAGAGCTAGTCGCCGAAAGAAATATATTTTTATATTTCTTCTTTTTTTTGACATGATGACAGAGCTGAGGTTTGAACCCTGAGCTATTGTCTTAGTAAGCCAACACACTAATCACTAGACCACGGCGACTACAAGCAAACAAAAATGAATGCAAATTTTACAAATATTTTTCTCTTAAGCTTTGTATGATCACGCATAGGCGTGGTGGTGATAATGCAACATTGTCATCTGTGACTATGGGTAATGTAAATATCGATTAGGCGGATGCTCTTGATGTTCTGTGCATCAGAATTAATTGTGATGTCTATTGGAATGATCACATATTTCGAGTGGAATGATCACATATTAGAATGGAATACAACTCTCAGGTATGATCTGGTGCTTCAAAGTCTATTTTGGGGCTTCTCGACCATGTACAGGAAAGAGCGAAGGTGGTTATCAGCGACTGGAAGGTATCCAACATTCGTTGCAGCATCAGCACAATGTGGCGTGCGTTTCATTGTTGTATCCATACTACAATGGGAGATGCTCTGATGAAATAAAGGACCTGATTCCGAAAGATCGCATATTTTTGCGGACTACTCGTATCTCACTCAGAGCACATCCAGTGAATCGCACAATGCATTATAGCCTCACCCTCTATGGAACAATCTTCCAGCAAATGTTTTTTTTGCCAGTTACGTTATCAGTAAGTTTAAATCAAATGTCCACAAGCACTACTCCCTCTTTCCCCATCCCATAACATATTTCCAGCACATTGCACTGAATGAGTATTAGTCGTCCCCTGAGTGCTGGCCTGAATACTAAAAAACAAGCTTCTGAAGTCTGACGTCCCAGTAGTCATGAATAAAAATTGCACACACCCCATGGGGCTGCGAGAAGCTAAACCAATTATGTATGTATATACATACATATGTATGAATGAATAACAGTTCACCATTATCAACAGCCACTTGCGAATTTCCTGTTCTAAGAGAATAATAAGAGTCCGTTAATAGTTTTCAATTGTTGTCGATATCGACTTCACTCTGGTCAATTGTTTGCTGTCTGATGTCAGTTCATTCAACCTAGACAAGGTCATGCATAATATGTAGTGAGAAATATAAGAGTTTTTTATTAAGAGTTTGTTATTGCATACATACTCGTATCTTGTAGAACATGACACTAGTTTAGTGCTGGCAATCTTGTCGCCTGTTACTTGAGCGACAAAATTCTACAGCTAAATAAGAGAAACTTCTCACTAATTTGTAAATGGGCCAGCACTAAACTACACTGTAACTACACTGTATATGTAATAATAAAAATTTTTTTAATTTTCTTTAATTGCAAGGCTGTCTTTTACTCCTTTTAATTTTTTTTTTTCTTTTGTTTTTTTTTTTGCAAAATCTTTTAGAGCCAAAGCATAAAATTTGTTTTCTTGTTGCTTCTTTTTAACTCAATAATAGCCCAGAATGAATTTTTCTTGTGATACCCATTTTCCCCAACACTGTATATACACCTTTTGTTGATGTAAATATTACCCTTTAACACCTCAAAAATATTTTTCTTATACATACATATACACATACTTGCAACCATATGTACATATGTTTGTATGTGTAGTTTAAACAGTGAGCACACAAGCTTGTAAACAAAAATTTTTTTCTTTTTCTTTTTCTTTTTTTATCAATATACAACTACCGGCTTGCATTCAAACAAGTTGTTGTGCGTAATATTCTGACAATGAGAATTTTCGTTAGAGAAATACGAAATCAAATACAAAAAAGGCAGGAAAAACAAAAACAAGCAGCAGCGCAAAATGTAAACAAGCAAAACAAAAACAAGAGAGCACATGTATTATGTATTTATATGACTATGGGCTCCAATATATAACAACCATTAAAAGTGTTGCCACCGCTCAGAATAGGTATTTCAAAATAAAATTTTTATAAGAAAGAGAGTAATCAAATTAGCTCCTTTTCATAGTCATAAGTAAAGTCGACTTTAACGGAAATAAAGACGACGTGTGTTTAAGTGGACTCCAATACATTCATGAACAAAGTAGAGTATACTTTTAACATTAAAGTCAGCTCAAAAATTAAAACCAGCTAAACCTGCTTTTACCTTTTTAAACACCTATTTAGAGCCACCTCAACTTAGAATATGGTTTTTTTTTTGACAATGAAACTTAACACGAACTTTTTGTTTAAAGACTCACTTTAGCCAGAGTTAACTTTTGTGTATGACTATGAATAGACGCCAATATAGTCAGGCTTCTACTGATTTAATACGGGTATTAAATAAATATATTTACAGTATTACTGTAACCCCATAAATATGCTCAAAAGAATAATTATCTTTTCTAATTGAGGGGTACGTGGTATAGTGGTTAGAGCGCTCGCACAAAAACTTCAACTACCCAAGTTCAAATTCCAGCAAAGGTGAAAAAAAATAAAATGTTAGTTTGCGGCTTTTTCAAAATTATAATTTAAAAATAAGAGAAGACCACCTACAAACAAATCGCTCCCCGACATTCCACTCTACTCCACCTTAACCAATGTCAACAAACAAAATAAAACGAATGACCAGGAGAAAAGCGCCACCTATTGAAAAGTATCAGATAACAACTAAACCTGCTTAGCGAAGGCCTAACCACACAACCAACATGCAACGATGAGGCAATTGCTGTTGATCAGTCAAGGTTGAAGGTATAACACTGGCTTTGAATGATAAATTCACAGCAATTTGTGTCATTCCTAAGGCGCTTAACAATAATGTAAGAAAAAATATATAAGTATTGTCCTTTCCAAAAAATTCCAATACAATGCCTGTGCATTTAGTAGAGAGGTTTACCCAAATTGTATTGTTGCAAAATTAAAAAAAAAAATTCTGCTAAGTATGTGCTAATCGTATGATAATGTGCGGGACCAAGAGTTTAATAACTAAATAGTAGATTAAACGAATATACCTCTAGCTTTAGGCATTATTATAAAACATTGATGAAATATACATACATTTATGGAATGCCCAATATTACGAGTAGTAAAAATTAGCGATGACTTTTCCCAATATTCTGTTATCTTAAGGAACCCGTCTCGAAAGAACTACAAATTTCCTTAGCATTAGGAGCGTATCAACTCAATTTTGGATACCATGTACTGTGAGTGTTTTGCAATAAGTGAAACAAATTTTTGTCAGTCGAGTCAATGTCTAAAATATCAATATAAATGAAACAAAACTTTTCAACCACTCCTTTTTATACAGCAACATGTGACCGAGCGTTGTGATGATGAAGTTTGGTTTTCGGCGAATTCTTTAAACCAATTAATTATATAGTTTCCTTAAGATTTCACCACATGCTGCATTTAAATTAAAAAGAGTTTAATAAATGCATTAATTTTTCCATCTTTTTTTTTTAATCCTGTCATACACAATCCTGATGTGTTCGGTCTAGGCCAACGATTTGATGATCGCATAGCCCCACTGGAATACATATGATATCCAAAAAGCGCAAAATAAGGGGTAAAACCAGTTGCCGAATGTACTGCCGTCCTCAGGGCACACTCTATTTCTGAGAGGTATGAATCCCAATCTCTGTGATCTTCCTTCAGATGCGCTCGTATGGCCGCTAATACTGACTGGTTCACCCTTTCACTCGCATTGCTTTGTGGTGAATATACAGCAGTCTTTAAATGTTGTATTTTATATGTTTTCATCAGATTTTCAAACTGTTTAGATATGAATTGGGCCCCATTATCGCTATGGATAACTTCGGGTACTCCAAACTTGTGGAAAATTTCATGCACCAAAAATTTAATCACGTTGCCAGTGGAAGCTTCCCTCATCGCCTTCAGAAAAGTAAACTTCGTAAAGTGGTCAACCACTACGAATATATAACAATTGCCGTTTTTTGATCGAGGGTACTTTCCCATAAAATCTATATAGATTTTTTTTAATATGGTAAATGTGTCATCCCAAAATTATAACAGACACCATTAGGCTAAACTATAGACACTGAAAAGAAATCTGTTGCCCTGTCTATAATTATTTTACTAACCCAGATATTTAGTGTCATTAATTAGACCCAACAATTTTTACAACACTTAACCTATATTATATAACCTATAAATATTCTTTCAGGATAAATATGTAAAATTTCATTGCTGTAGCTTAAACAATTTTGTGGTTTTAAATAAATGTGCCATACATTTGTTTAAACCATAAGTGAAAGTAAACCTTTCCAGCAAAAGTATTGGTTTGCATAGCTGTGGATCTGACCTACTCAAAATTATGGGCGAAAACAATATAAAATTAATATCTAAATTTATTGGCATAATATACTTATACTTTGTAATATAATAATAATATAATCAAATCCCTAAACTATACACATTTTTTCTTTCAAGTGACAAAAATGGAAAAAGTTTAGATGGTTCACATTGAAGAAAATATATTAAAATAATAAAAACGGCAACTCTGGTCACTATTATAAGAAAACACATTTACTTATGTATATTTGTGCCGTCAACGCTGCCACAAACGTAGACGTTAACGTTTACTTTAAATATGCAGAGCGCAAGCAGTTTTGGAAGCAGCATTAATTTATTAAAGTTTGTGGCCTCTATGTTTACGGCCTTTTGTTACACACATACATACATACATACAACATATTTTGCCTTTTTTAACTTACTTACAGTTACGACATTACATTAGTATATGTAAATGTGTGCATATGGATGTATGTATATGTGTGCATACATGACTACATATATTTTTTTTCCTTTGTCACACTAAGAGCATCGTTATCAAACGATTAGAAATGTATTTTATTACAAGAAGAGAACGACACTCACACAAAAACAAAACGACTAGAGAAAACTCGCAACTAAAATTACAATTTAAATGATATTTTTCCAACACACACATACACATGTTTACATGCATTTTGATGCATATGATTAGATATGTGTGTAGGCTTAAATTCTTTTTTTTGCCCATAATATTTACAATGATGATAGAAATTTTCAAGTGTAAAGTTTAATACAATTACACATGTTTAAACGTGTGTGCATGCATAAGTGTGTGTTAATGTCCTTATGTATGTATGCATGCATGCATGTGAATAGTACAAATGTTATTTCAATGGAATCAGAAACATATATGCAAACAAACATAAATATATACATACATATATACATAAATATCCACATACTAAGGGTTGTCAGTATTATACTACATGAGTACAGGATAATGTAATGATAAGTGCTTAGTGTTGGCGCAGGCTGCTTGTGAGTGCAAAACGGAAGTTAAAATGTTTGCATGTCTACAGCAACAATCAGTGTTTGCCGTGTTACTTTTATAATCTTAAATTTATTATTCGACACTATAGAAAAAATGCCTGCCTCCAAAATAATCCAAAAAAAAGGAAAAAACACAAAAGAGATACCAAAACAAGAATCCCAAAAGTTGACAATAATTAAATGATTGTTAGTGAATAAAGGCAACCAGGCAACATTTTATTTGATGTTATAAATAGTGTAATGAAAACAACAAAAAAATAGTAAAAGCAAATACAAATACAAATAACAAACTTTTTACATACATATGTAAAGTATTTTATCACAGATAATAACATTCTTAAATGGCTCAACAGTAGTCCAAAAAAATTTGTATGGTGGTTAAGACAAGTGTTAGTACATTTTTTCTAGCATGAAGAATGAATAACTTTATTACAGTGCGTACATATGTAAGTATGTATGTTGTAAAGTATATGGTTAGAACAGTAACCCTGCTAGATTATTTATATATAATACCACAACAGTCTTACTTCTTCCGTGCAGAAGGATCTTAAAAGAGAAGCACTTTGTTTTAGATTAAAAAAAATGTTTTGATTCTTTATTAAATATGTTCTACTATTTATACTAATTATGACTAATTTTGCGAAACTATACCCTACTCAATCTAATGCAAAGTAAGACCTACTTTCACCAAACACTTCATTTCCATTGGTTATAATTTCACTCAACATTTCACTCATTTTACAATATAATGAGTTATTCCAAAATCTGGCAGCAATAAATTTTCTTCTTCTTCTATTTTTTTGAAATGATATCCAACGATATGTGTTTTAGTGAGCGTGGCAGTCTGTAAATTTTTTTTCAAAATCGTTGGCAAGTATTTAAAGTATATGTACGCCTACCAAATTATATGATTTTATGTTTGTAGCCGCCGTAGTCTAGTAGTTAGTGTGTTGGCTTACTAGACAAGATTTCCGCTTTCATACCCCAGCTCTGACATCTTGAAAAAAAAAGAAATTTGAAAAAATAGTCCTTTCTGCGACTGCCTCATAGCAGTCTTCTGGCAAAAGCTCTAAAAGTAACTGATTGCCATGAACAAGCATGGCCCCAGTACTCATGGATAAAAATTGACGCAACCGAAATAGGTGCTTACCAGTAAGTTGTTTTGTAAGAGAGAAATTGTAAACAATCACTTACTCGTGAGCGTCAATAATGCATGACTTTTATATGAAATGAGCCGCTAAAATGCAACTGAAATGCACATTTATTTCAACCAGTAAGCAAATAGTACAAAAAATCAAAAATAATACCTTATCCTGTAGCATATTTGGAACCTTTAATGTATAAAAAACCATATAATGCTTCCATTATTGCTTACAATATTATTTATTGCTTCCAAGTCTTAAAAATTGTTTTCTGGGGAGAAGCTATGCCGTAGCCCTAAAGCAGGTCTTAAAAACTATTGCTTTTGGTCAAGAGAAGCAAGCGTTCTTTTCCATCTCTACAATGCAAGGTTGCACAAATGTCCATTTTCTATCAAATAAACCTGTGATCCTTATTGTTTTATAGAAAATTATATAGGAGTTTATTAGGTTTTTATTGAATAACTACAGTTTTGTTACACTGTGACCTAAACTTTTCATTCTATTACATTTTCAATACGCACATTTAAACACAATTGTTGCGCTCTCCAAGTGTATTGTAGAGGAATGGAGAATTAAAAGGCTCGGTGTCATGACTACGTTTAGGAATAAAATTTTGCTACTTTTTCTTTTCCGTATTTTTTCTTCTTTCTTTTTTTTTTTTTTTTCATTAGGTATTTATAGAAACACACACATATGCGTGTATGTACGTCTGTGTATTTACAAAATCGTATGTGAAAATAATTTATTGTGTCACGAGTTGTTGGCTTTTTTAGTTTATGCTGCTCTTATTGTTGTTTTGGTTTTTATTTTTCACACAGCACTTTTATTAGTGTTTCACCTGTTTGATTTTGTTGATATTCATAGTAGATGTTGCAAAAACTAGTGAATACATTTAATGGTTAAACAACAGAATACAAAAAAAAGGAAAACAAAAGTGAAACGAAAAGTTTGTGAATTAATGTATGTACTCGTGTGTGTAGAAGATTTACAGTATGCATAGGAGAACAGTAGCTGTTATTTCTATTTAAGACAAAGTCTCTACATTACGCATTTATACAACACTCTCCATATCCCAAAGGAAACAGGAAAAATATCCCCACAATGGTAAAGCCTTTTTAACTACCTACAGCCATTCTACGCATGCAATACTTGCATGCATGCCACTTGTTTATTGTGCATACACCCCCTGACTATTATAGTTTGCAGTTCGGTTAAAGATATATATTTTTTTTCGTTGCATCACATAACGGCTTAAAAGCCACTCAATTGCCACAAGACCGTGTAATCTTTTTAATGGAACTTTAACATCGATATTGCTTTTGTATATTTCACATTATTATTATTGTTTTTGTTACTATTCTAGGAGGTATACATTTTTGCAATAACCATACCTAAAAGTATTGCCATATCTGACACACTCAAAACTTATTGAAAGACTAAAAATATTTCTATTCGTTTTTGTCATGATAACACAAACATATTGAATTGGTAGATACGTTTCATGTTATCAAGGTTCTATCAACCCAATCAATTATAATTTAAAACTTCGCTGAGAAACTTTTCACAAATTATTATCCACTTTCCTCTCTCTTTTTATAGAAAATCTGTTATAGTCCAGAAAACTTATTCAGTATCGAATCAGAAAGATTTTATTTAAAATCGTAATATTCGGCAATCTTTAGGTCGAGGCCATGCAATGAGCGGCAAGTGGCTTATTACTGAGCGTCATTTCTGAACGATGAGTGCGGTTAATTGTTAAAATGCCATATTTTTATTTTTAAAATTTGGTAATCTATTTTTCCATAATAGCGGCTTTGCCATGTTTATACTTCGTTGCTCAGAAATCAACTAAGAATTAGAACTAGTTCTATTCCTCAGCGGCGCCGCTTAGAAATGCCGCTCATTGTGTGGCCTCGGCCTTAGGTGTTCGGAATCAACTTTCTTTTAATTTGTATACTTAGTTTGAAATGTTTTCCTATATTTTTCATATCTTCAAACAAAAATTGATATAAACTATGAAATTGAAATTTGTATACAAATTTTAACAATGAATATAGAACAGGGACGATAACAATTTTTTATCTTAACTATGCCCCGTTTCAACTGTTGTTGAATTAAATATTGAAATATAAATAAATAATTAAAATTTACCAACGACTTTATTCGAGTGTATTTTTAAACAAAAAAAACAATTATTGGAGATATTTTATTCCCATACCCAGTGTACTTAGAAATAACTAATTTTCACTACTGAAGTAAAATTTTTTGTAATTTGTTAATTAAGGCCTAATACCCAGTATAATATGGTAAAAATAACTCTTATATAATCGAAAGAGAACAAATAGAGGAGGGAAATGTTTAATTCTTTTTCTTTAATTTTTAAAGAATATTTAATTCAGTTCGAACCTAAGCTCTGTTGCTAATTAAGAAACCACGTGAAATATATATCCCGAAAATAAAAATAGAAGCATTTCTAAAATAAGTACATAGAGAAGTTTCTAAACTCCGATACCTATTACCAAGTGGCAAAAAAATTTGTTATTTCCAATTGGATAGGAGAGACCGTACTTATCTGCAAATTTTTCTTGCCGAGATTGTAGATCGGTGGCGGAAGAGGAGAATGTATCCCACTCTATATATGCTAATGTTCGTCTCTAGCTAATCATAGGATCCTTTCTCGATAGTTTGACTGAGCTATCGTTCTTGGACATAAGGGCCATTAGGTGAAGAAGAGTCATGCTCTTAAACAAACCCTGAGATTTGATCAACAGGAGTGGTTAATCTGATCCGGTTGTCATTCGTGATATCACTATGAGTAGGTATATCTGCGTAAGTAAGCTTTACCGCTTCATTCAATTCTATTTTATCCTATCTTGTCCTTAATCTATCTTTTCTTTTTAAATTTGACTTAAATAAATCAAAAGAGATATAGTTGAAGTAGAAGGGGAATATTCCAAGTATTCAAGTAATACTTAAAAAAAATTAAGCCAATTCCTAATTATAGGTACAAAACATACTGGATATTACCCCCTGTTTCACTGTTACGGCCTAGCTTCTCGCAGCACCCATGTCGTGTGCGTCAATTTCTATTTATCAGTACCGGGATCTACAGTTTACCATCGACTCCGAGCGACAGACTTGAGAGTCATAAGATAATGTTTGAAAGGACACTTTTGAAATATAATGTTATCTTCTACATGATACAAAAATGTAGTCGAACATGATTAAATAAATAGCCAATTGATTGATTGTCAACACATTACTTGACTCTTTCTCGGATTAAAAGGAGAGAATGAAGAAGAACAATTTTGTTATATATGGATTGGTCAAAGATCTGAGACAAAATGTTCGCAGTCCATGATGAAATTTACCAGCTTTTTCCCTTTTATGCAATGGGGGGTTCCATAGTATAGTAGTTAGAGCGCTCGCACAAAAACTTAAACGGCTCATTTTCAAATCCCAGCAAAGATGAAAAATAAAAATTTATTTTATGGTTTTTTCAAAATTATAATTTAAAAATAAGAGGTTCCCCTCCCCCCCTCCCCCACCAAGAAGACTATCTACAAAGAAACCGCTCCACTCTATTCCATCTTAAATAATGTCAACAAACAAAAATAACTAATGATCAGGAGAAAAGCGCCACCTATTGGGAAGTAGCAGATAACAGCTAAACCTACTTAGCGAAGGTACTCACCACACAATCAACATGCAACGATGAGGCAATTGCTGTTGATCATTCAAGGCTGAAGGCATAACACTGGCATTTGAATTATCAATTCACAGCAATTTGTGCCATTCTTAAGGCGCTTAGTAATAATAAAAGAAAAAAATTTATATATACTGTCCTTTCTAAAAATTCCAATACAATCATTATTAGGGGTTTACCCCTGAGTATTGGTCTTAATAAAAAAATTGAAAGAAGTGCTCAATTTAAATTGAATAGAAGTTACAGAAAGCAGGATATAAGCATACTACTTCCGAGCACTTGATTCCCATAAAATTGACTAGTATGGAATTAGTCCACAACCCTTCTGTGCAATAAAAACAGGGCTCACTATGAAAGAGGATAAGGAAAAGCGCTTACTTCACCCTGACCAGACAGATCTGAGACTTTCTAAACTTTTATTTGGCTACTATAATAGTAGAAAATTTGAGTGATGCATTGAATTGCTCATGTGTACCCTAAGGGTAGTAAATGGACTCCTAGCCGGACACTGAAGAGCAGTTATGGATACTTAAAAGAAATATGAATTATTTAAAGTCAAATTTTGGCACTTGTGAAGCATTAGTGCTCCTTAGCAAGAGGCACTTACGAGTCAATTAGGTATTGAATAGTTAATTGTTATTGCTCGTAGCGGTAGACATTCTGAATTTAGTCAGAGTGACAAAGTGGGGAAATTCTACAGGATCCTGCTTCAGTCAAGAGCTATACAATAGTAGATCGCAATACTTGTAAAACTTTGAGATTATTTTAAAAACAAATGAAGCTCTAAGAAAACTAAAATTAATACCAGACTTTACACTCATTCAAAGCGATATTTGCTGAGCCGAGTTATTAGAAAAAGCACAATAATAGTGGTGTTGCACAAAAGTTTACACATCCTATAATGGATAACTCCAATTTAAGTGGATGGTCATGCTTGTTGAATTTAAAATTGTATTGATTTTCTAAAACATCTGTTATTAAAAGTTCATATCTGTTATTAAAGTTGATAAAAAATAAATAAAACTAAACTAAGCGTTCATAAATCATATTTTTTAGCCTCCTGAAGTGTTAAGAATCTCATAAATATGCAAACGAATCCTTGCATATATTCGTACAGTTACTTTTCCCATATAAATTCTAGAGAATCGCTTTAAATTTATTGGCAATATAAGTACTCGTATGAACTTAATATTTTTTATTATATTTACAAACGAATATAGACGAAGACTACGCAAACAAATAACATTTATGAGTGAAATATTAAATAGAGACCATTGAATATGAACCCGTAGCTACACTATATACGAGTATTATAAAATATTTGTTATTACTACTTATCTATCTATCTATCTATTCCTTAAGTTTATTTAAAGATTTGCATATAAAATATTTTTCTTATATGTAGTCTGTAATATTTATATATTTAAAATAGTGTTAAGACTGAATGAAAATAAACGATTTGTAAAATATACAATACATATACATACATACCGATATACATATATAAACTATTTATAGTATGTATTTTGTGCAAATTTCCTATACGAATAATTCATATTTTGTATACGTATATACGAAAGACTAAGTCAAGTAAAAATCAAATGTCTAGCCAAGGATATTGTTGTAGGAAATTGTGGGATTAAAAGGAAATGCATACAAAAATTATAAAAAAAAAGAAATGCTGAATTTGAACTCAATTTTACAGTTTCAGTTAAAGGTAAGATTTTGTGTATTTTTTTCCAATTTATTTTAAATATTCCAAAAATTTTAAATATTTTTTTTCTTTTTTTGAATTTATAGAACTTAATGCTCGTATTCATACAAAATAACATAAATTTTAAATGAGTTTTATTTAAGTCAAATTTTCCATAAAATTTTTTTCTAAACTAGATTTCAAATCTGTTTTAATTTTTTATGAGTATGGGGATAATGCTTTTAAGTAACTGGTTGTATGTTTACAATAAAAACAATTAAAAAGTATAAGAAATTTTAAGTTACAATTGAAAAATCTAAAAAAAATTGTTTTAAATTATAAAGGGTTATCCATTTTGCGGTTTCAAAAGTAAACGTAAACAAAACATATATAAAATATTTCTTTCATGATATTTCTTTCTTATTATAAAGTTTGAACGTTGACATTATGTGTGAAACACTACATCATTTCAATGACCTCCATGCGAAGTGTTGCAAGCATTGATTCTTTTGAGGTAATGACACATATTGGGCGCTATCTCAGACATAATTTGACGAATGTTGGTTTTTAAGTGCTCAAGAGTTGAAGGTTTATCTGCATAAACACGGTCTTTCGCGTTGCCTCACAAAAAAAAGTCTAATGGTGTCAAATCGCATGATCTTGGTTGCCAATTGATATCGCCATGACGAGAAATTACGCGGCCAGGAAATGTCTCTTGCAATAAAGCCATATTCGATCGAGTTGTGTGGCATGTGGCACCGTCTTGTTGAAACCACCTATTCTCCAAGTCGTATTCTTCAATAATGTGCCGTATGACAGTCCTAATTCCTGAGAACGACGAGGAATCGACACATTGGGGCCTTCGGCAACACTTTCACTTACATCAGCGATATTTTCAGCGGAACGAGCGAAACGGTGATGCACAGGCCTTACAATATTTGTAATCGCTCCAGTCTCTTTAAATTTGATCACAATTTTGCCATTTGCTTGCGTAGTTGGACGATTATGTAAACCATAATCTCCTCTTAAACCACAATATGTGGCTGTGGCAGAATCACCATTTTTGTAGTAAGTTTTATGTATAATTTTTATGCGTGGTGTGATAGTTAAGCGATCCATTTTCGTCAATTTCAGACTTTCAACTGAAAAGAAAAAATTTGGTTTAACAACTTAGTTTGACAGATGTCGAATTTCAGTCCCATATTTTTGAAACCACGAAATGGATAACCCATTACAAGTATGCATGTAAATATAAAAAAAAAAACAGTTTGATTGCCTGTTTATGAGCTTTGAATGCATTCGCACAAAATCAGCAATACAAATACAAAGTTTCTAAGTTTCTCAAGTCTGTCGTTCGGAGTCGACTTTAAACTGTAGGTTCCAGTACTCGTGAATAAAAAATTAACACACACAACATGGGTGCTGCGGGAAGCTAGACCATAACCCTGACACAGGGTTGTAATGGCCAGTTGTGTATGGATGTATGTATAAGAAATTGACTGATTTATGAGGCTTATTAAAAATTATTGATGAATGTAGCAAAGAGTAGGAGTTTTTATTAAAATGTGGCTTTCAGTAATATGTATTAGTTAGTCGATTATCATTTTATTTGTAATGAAATTATTTTTACGAGAAGTGTAAAAAAACTTAAAATTTTTGTTGCTTTGAAAAACAGCAATTTTAAAATTTTTTATGTAACAGTTTTTTTTTCGAAGCTAGTTTCCTATAAAACTCTAAAACTATTAAGCATAGCACCACATAATGTTAAAAAATAAATTTAAAGACGACTTTATGAATTATTATGTAGAAAATTAAACACCCATTACAAGACATATCGACCAAAAGGAAAAAAACTGTAGACACATTCTTTCATCATAACATCCAATCATTAACATATTCAATATATATTTGTTGTTGTGGATTTTTCTTTTGCTTTTTTGTTTTGGTTCCAGTATTTTCGGAATCTTGTGTTCTACTCATAATTTAGACAAATTTTTGAATTTCTTCTTCAAACAATTAATTGCTTCGACTATTAAAATAAATGTTCTTTTGGTTCGAACAATTAATTTTGAATTAAAAAGTCTGAATTTTCAAAAATCACTTATGCTGTAATTCTTATATGTATGACCGTTTGTCAGACAGAGTATATGTTTTTGCTGGCCAGCTTATATATGCATGTTCACATCTGTTTGTGAACACTTTACTTGTCCAACAAAACATTGAAATTGTCATCAGCGTGTGGTATGTAATTGCTTTAGTTCTTCATTTTTCCTGTACTCTTTTCCCCTCCCTGCTTCTTGGGAAGATTAATGAAGTTGAATAATAAATTTAATTATTTTGATTGCAATGCGTTTTAAGCTTCAATGCATACTTTTGTGTTCTATTTTTCATGTACGAGTAGACAAAAAGATAAAAAATAAAAAAAATATTAAAAGAATTGACCACATTTGTGTGTGTGGTTCTGTAAATAATTCAGTTGTTTTCCTTTTGTTTTGTTGTTTTTTTTTTTTTTTTTGGTTTTGGTTTTTTTATATAGTATGTATAAATAAAAGTAAAAAAAATTGAAGTATTATCTATTCAAATTTATTGTTAATAAAATAAAAATCAATTTAAAGAATAATGTTCTTGGAATCAAAATATTTAAGTCCTCTTGTTGGAAAGCAAAAAATTTTAAATAATTGTTTTATTTAAATAAGAATTGGTTGCACAAATAGTGCTACAATTTACAAATTAGCTATTAGCAATATGCTGAAAATCGGCATATGACTGCGAAGTTCAATGGTCGATTTAAAAAAATTCCAACTAACATAAACAAACGCCACGATACTGGTCTTCTAATTTAGCCTCTATTTTCACCCCTCACTCTCAGAATCGACCTAACTGCAGTCGCCGTAGTCTAATGGTTAGTATGTTGGCTTAATAGACAAGAGCTCTGGGTTCAAATACTAGATCTGGCATCTTGAAAACAAAAGAAAAATTTGTTAAAATATTTCTTTCCGCGACTATCTCTTAGAAGTCTTCTGGAAAAAGCTCTGAGAGTAACTTACTGCCATGAAAAAGTTTCTTATGTCTGTCGTTCTGAGTCGACTTTAAACTGTAGGTCCCGATACTCATGGATAAAAATTGAGACACACAACATGGGTGCTGCACAAAAATATAGGCCGTAGCCCTGAGAGAGAGTTGTAATGGCCAATTAAATATGTATGTATGATAATATTATTATATTAACTTATAGTTTTTAATTAATCAAGCTTTACTCATGTAATTTTTAAATTGATTTTAATATCTCAAAAAAAATTTTTTTTTCTCAGAACGATGTGGAATATAAAACTTTTCTTAAACGTGAATAACTTTATTCTTTTAAAGATCAAACCTTAATATCATCAATAATATTTATGGCATTCTTTATTCACATACTGTGTCTACAGAATCGTACCCACATAAATTTCCTTGTTTGCCTGCAGTCAAATGGTTTGCACAATACTAAAACGGCTGTTGAACTTTAGAAATATTTGAAAACGTAAAAACTTTAACAGAAAATTATGCAAAAAATGTCCATTTGATATGAGTTTATAAAATAAAAGTAAAAAAGCAAAACGTCAAAATCAAATGAATTTATTTGAAAATAATATAAATGTGAGTCATTAGAATACATTAACGACAACAAAAAAAATAAGAAAATTACTTTGAAAACTTTATTTTTTCTTTTTCATTTTTTTATGGTTTGACATCAAGACCGTCTCTACATTGTATGGTATTTACGTATTAGAATGCACTTAAAACAGATATTGATATTTTTTGTAGTGTTGCATCCACTTATTCAGTTATTCAGACAGTCATTCACTTATAAAAGACACACCTATATGCAGGTATTTTTGAAAAAAAAAATTAAATTTTACAGAAAAATTAATGCTAAAGAAATTTTCGATTGTTTTCAAAATTGCCATTTACTTTATTGAACAACAAAACCAAATTAACAGCATTAATCACACAACATTTACAAAAAAAAAGTGTTTTTTTTTTAAATATTTATTAGGAGTTTTGTAACAACAAACCGTATTAATTGCACAAAATCTATTCCACAACCTCTTTGAAAAGACTTGAAGTCTAATGGCATTAATTGCATTAAAGAGTGGGTGGTTTTTGAATTTAAAATTATGGAAAGTTATGTAGTCCGTTTACTCTACAGTTTGTCATAAGTAAAAAAAATAAATAAAATATAAAATTAATTAATTGAATACGCTTTGAAATACAAAGAGTAGGATTATTTTAAAACTTACTTAAACCCGACGTGCTTCGCTGTATATATCTACTTTTCGACTGCTGATATTTATTTACTGCGAAGGCATTCACAAAAAATTTGGACATTTTAGCTTTAATAGTTCTTAAGATATAATAAAATCAGTACTGAGTTTGTATGAGAGGTACCACGTCCACTTGTCCAATTTCACCCTTCTTTTTGTGATGCTTTGTAGTGATTCAAAGTCAATCAGGGGCCTTATTCTGTAATCCTCTTAAGCTAAAATGCTAAAATTTTAGGTTTTTGAAACAGGCTGGGCGTTAGAATATATAAAATTAGAAAGTTAGAGGCATGAAGTTTTCAAATTACAATAAGCGTTCAGGAATTTTATTCGCAGAAAAAAAGTTCTAAATAAAGTTTATAACTTTTAAGCGATAGAGTTTTAGTGTAAAGAATTACTCAAGCTTAAGGTCTTTTTTTAATAAAAATCGTTTATTTATTTATCGATATTTCGCTACTCCTGCATGTAGCGTCATCTTGAGTAATTCTTTACATTAAATAAAAAAGGTCGAAAAACCAGAATTAAAATTATTGATAGAGTTTTAGCTTATGAGAGTTACAGAATAAAGCCTCACGTCTAATTTTAAAACTTTAGCTGTAAGCATTCTCAAGATATACAAAAATCACTATTTAGTTTGTATAACAAATACCACGCCAGTTGCTTCCCCCGCTGGTTCGCTTTATTTACCACCTTTTAAATACTTTTTTTATAAAGTTCTTGGTTCTTCTTACAACTCTTAAAGCATTAACTAACAATCAATATTAAAGTCACATGGCCAGATTTATTGGAAAAAGTAGAAAAACTTAAATTATCTTTTGGATTATAATCTCAGAAATTTTATTCCAACAATACTTATTTCTTGTATTATCAATTTAAATTCTTAAACTCTTAAGAATAAACACCCATTATTTTTAGAGCTTTAAATTACAAAAACATATCTACTATGCCATTAACATATAAACACAGTTTTCCCGATTTCTTCCGCTACAATTAACCATTCCTCGATTTTGCAGTACATACTGGTATTGTTTTCTTTTTAACTCGACTTTTGTTGTATTAAAATGTATAGATTGAATATCTGCATATACTCGTATACCACATAAACAAGATTATTGTATATATTTACAATATGTAAATAATGAATTTATTTAATTTTGTTTTTTAACAACCATAACATGGTATTTTTATTTAAAACCAAAATCAAAAAAAAAGGAAGAAGAAACGCTTATAACACGTAGGGCTGGTATAATTTACAACTTACTGGATTTACATACATATGTTCATAAATGCAGTTCGTATTCCCATATATGTGTATGCGTACGTACAGGGTGTCCACCGTAAAGGTATATTACTTTTTTGTTTATAATTTTGATTAAATGAAAGAGAATGGATCTTATATTGATGAATATTGTATTTAATGTCGGCATTTATGTATGGAATACTATATCAAATAAATGTCCCCATCTGTTAGCCTCACAAATGCGAGACCTTTTGAACACATTTTTCATTACACTCTCACACATTTCGCGCTATATTTTATTAATTTCATCACGAATATTTTGTTTGAGTTGCACCCGCGTTTCTTGTTTGTTTGCATAAACCTTACTTTTCAGATATCCTTACAAAAAGAAATCTAGAGCAGTCAAAATAGGTGATCGTGGAGGCTAATCAACATCACCATTAATTGAAATAACTTGTAATTCCATTGTAATCCTGGCTTTTGTTGAAACCACATGTTCGTCAAGCCCAAAGCATGCAGTTGTGGCATTAGAAAGTTTTCTATCATATCACAATATCGTTCCCCATTAACAGTTACCGTTGCACCGTTTTCAGTTTCAAAGAAGTAAGGTCCAATGTATCCTTCTGACCAAATTACCCACTAGACTGTCACTTTTAATGGATGCAAAGGTGACTGATGAATAATTTAAAGGTTTTCCATTGCCTAGAGCCAACTATTCTGTTTATTCACATATCCATTCAAATGAAAATGTGCCTCGTCACTCATTATGTTATTTTCATGAAAATCGGGGTTGTCATGGGCGAACTGTAGCACTCTATTGGCATATGTACGGCCGCGTAAATGGTCTTCTGATAGAAGCTCTTGTGTCAACTGAATCTTAAATGGAAACAAATGCAAATCTTTGTGCAAAATTGTGGCCAAACTGGTTCTTTGAAGACCAAGCTCCTGAGCACGGCGTTGAATGGATTAGTTTGAACAGTTTCTTGAACAGCAGTAATGTTTTCAGTCGATCTTTCAATAGGTTGTGATCCATGCTTAGGTCTAGCAGTTTCAATACCTTTTTCGTCGGAATCATTCACTACACGATGAATAGTGAGCCTTGTTGGCTCGATGTTTTTCTCAAAAATTTCACGTAACTTTCTCATCGTCACAGTAATTGATGATTGATTTTGATGAAATGTTTTAACGATTAAAACACGTTGGTTTACCGAATATTTTTCCATAACAAATTTGCCACGTCTCCACTTCACGGATACCAAATACGAACTGTCAAGACGAATTTTTGCCAAAATAGCTGCAAAACAAAGTAGTATACCTTACCAGCGGACACCCTGTGTAACCAGCAGTTTCATCAAATTAAATTCATATTCCACTTGTCTATAATTTGTTATGATACTGTCAGTTTACTATGGCGCTGAATATTGAAATTTATTATTAAAAAAAATTATTTATTCCATTTAATAGACACTACATTTATATGTTTTAAACGCGTATATAATCTCACAGTTTGAGTGTCTAAAATTCATTAAAAAAAAAATAAATCAAATTAAAGTTGGTGATTAAACACTTCAATACATTACATGCTGGTATTTTAAAGTATTTTTAAAGTTTAACTTTTAAAACTTAATAGCACAGAAATTGAATATTTGCCAATTGTTACTCTTGAGTAAATAATATTTCTTTAATTAAGAATATTATGAAAGGTTTGAGGTACGTTTACATTTGTCAAATATTTGATGAAAATAAGCGTGACCAATATTTTATTGAAACATTTATTTTGCGTATTATTTATTACTTGAAACTTAATTAATTAACAATTTAAATATTATTTGTTGTGCTTAATTGCTTTCAAATAATTCTTTAAAAAATTTTGGCAACGCTACTAGTCTTAAGGTAGAAGTACATAGCATGGGTTACGTCAGCGATTAAAATGTACAATCCAAGTCAACTGATCAACTATCAACGCATCTAAAAGTTAACATTTGCCCAACTTCTATACGTTACCCAGCAGAAATTAGTGCTTACCAGTATGCTATTTTGTAAGGGAGAAATTGTGAACAATCACTTACAGGTACGCATCAATAATGCATGATTTTTATATGAAATGAGCCGCAAAAATGCAATAGAAATGCACATTTATTGCAACCAGTAAGCAAATAGTACATACAATCAAAAATAATACCTTATTATGTAGCATATTTGGAAGCTTTAATGTATAAAAAACCATATAATGCTTCCATTATTGCTTACAATTTTATTTATTGCTTCCAAATTTGAAAAATTTTCTGCTGGGTAGGAGCGACATCTTGAAAAAAAAAGAAATATAAAAAAAATATTTTTTTCGGCGATTACCTCCTAGCAGTCTTCAACGGGCAAAAGCTCTAAGAGTAACTGAAACTAGGCCGTAGCCCTGAAACAGGGTTGTAATTACCAATTATGTATGTATTTTAATTTAACAGCAAAGCAGGTTCACAAATAGACTACATTTCTGTATCGTTTCAATTTCGTTTTTGATAAATTAGTAAATCGCTTTCGTTTAGTTGATAACATTTGCTCCATTGCATCTTTTAACCAAACACATAGAACGCCAAAGTCGCAAATACTGTTACTTTTAACGCCTGATGTCATTGTGGGAAACTTTTGCAGAGACACGCAATCCAAATAATATTAAAGTGTCTGGTATGATGCCTGGCGTTAAATAGCTTTGGTTACAACACAATGACGATATAAACATATACTCGTACATAAATTTTAAAAGTATTAGTGATGATTTTAAATTTAATGAGTTAACTGAAATGCAAAAGTTATTGGTATGGAAAAAACTATACTTGTGTATGTTGAACCTCATCTTGCCAAGAAGTACAAGACTAAATGATTTCAGTGTTAAATTCATTCAGATTATCGTTATGAGAATGTACACGTTAAGTCGTTTATAAACCAGGTTTGCTTTTTGCGCTTCAAACAAAAGCATAAGTCAAGTTTCTTTTAATCTTTAAAGATGGTATAATGTAAGTCAAGGTGAAGTCAAAAACCTTTATCAAAACTTAAGCTAATTTTTTTTGTAACAGTAGATAGGCAGGCAGCAGGCAATAAAGAAAACCAGAGAAATAAAACTGCAAGAGTAGAATTTACCAAGAGAGATTTCTTACTTTAAAAAATTTTTGTCTCAAAAAAAAATTTTTTGAGTCTTGAAAGTACCAACACTGTATGTTAGGAAAATTTTATGATTTTCTAACACACACTAAATTAAATTTAAAATTTGAATTTTCACTTGGATTGTGCATATGGTCAATTCCATGAAAATATCAACCACAACTGAAAAACTAAAAACCCTTAACACTTTATTTCAATTACGGCAAAGAAGAAAAAAGTGCTCAAATTTTACTACGTAGATATGTTTATAACTTTATAACAATTATTTCTTTGTTTCTTTTGATGCAAGGTTGCAAATTAATCTTCTATATAAATAAAAATTAATGTTGTTCGTTGGTCATCGCATCAGTGAAGAAGATTTTGACGATTTTTTTTTTCTTATGATCGTCGTGATCCAACTTAGGTTTTTACAGGTTACTTAAAAAAAATTGGCCCCCCCACTTTACGCCCACTTTTTTTTCTATTTAACAAAAATCAGAAAATGGCTCCATCGATTTGACTAATTTTTCTTTCAAATGTTTGTATTAATCTATTTTAGGTTTTTATCGAGAGAAAAACTTGGCACGCCTTCTTTTACGCCCACCTTTTTATATTTATCTCTAAATACTGATTTTTGTATATCATGAGGACGGTTAACCCTAGTAGGTATATCCAGGTCTGTGCAGACTTTTTGCATATAAAAGTATGTATAACTTTTTTGCTTTTCATGTTAGAGACAAATCCTTCCATGACTTCCTGGGTTTACAAATTTTTAGTCATAAACAGCATAAACAGCTGTTGACCAAATCTTATCATCCTTTGACTTGTACGATGTAGTTGAGTTCATTTTCATTGCATGTATTGCAAAAATCCGGTATGCCAACAACTCTCAAATGCCAGGTACATCTGCGTTAAATGCCGTGTATAAAATTCCTTTGTATACATATTATTAATAAAATACCCTTAATATATAACTAAGATGTATAAAAATACATTTTTATTGTTTATTTTGTGGTTTTCCTAGCATAAAATGCATGTATACAGACTTTTAACACATCTGTCTATGCATTTCCATACAAATCCCATGTAGGTCTGCACAGACCTGGTTATGCCATTTAGCGACAAAAAACCCTCATACCTACTAGGGTTAAAGCTAAAGTTTCGGAATTGGGTCTGAATGACTTCATGGGAAGCAAATCATCAGTCAAAAAGTGGGAGAAATTAGACAAGTGGGCGTGACACTTCCTATATAAATCAAGTTTTATTTACCCAATGACACATATCGTAATTAAAAAATGTAAAAACGCACAAAAAAGCAATTTTTCTCGAAATGCAGTTTTTCAGTTATGCCACTATTCATGTCAGTGAGCACACAGTATCTACTATCAGTCATTTAATGTTTACTGAATTTTTTACCAGGGACGGTAACAGTTATAAGAGAAACTACGAAACAGTCATATTAAACCATTAATGACAATGAATTTATGTAATGGTTATAACTAACCATTAACAAGAAATATAATTTATTTTGGTCATCGTAACCAATTAAAATGAGAAATATTTTTTTTGGTTGAAAATAACCATTATATCAACCTAAAATTTGTTTTGGTCCTAAATAACCATTATACTAATAAAAAAATTTTTTTGGTTAAAAATAACCAATATCTAAAAAAAAAAATTTTTTTTTTTGGTTATTACCCCACAAAATGCAACATTTTTTGTATATTTTGGATGATACAAAGGAAGCTGTTGATTCTTAACAATAAATTTCCTACTGGGTCTTACACACTGTTTAATTATTTTTTCTAGTTAATATGTAGTCATACAGATATTACATTTTATTCTATTGTTATATTTAAACCAACAAAAAACACAAATATTGTAATAACCGCTAATCGCGACACTCATTTAAACTCTATTTATAAAAAAGGTTTGTTAAAGACCGAAGTTAAACAATCTGCATAACGTTTTATAAATTTTTTGTATTTTTGTTAAGTCGATATCAAACCATTGGAGTGTAAAGCACATGTACTAAATAAGAAAATAAAATTGAATTTTAAGAAATAAAGTAAATTAAATTTTCTAATTTTTTTTAACGCAACGTAAGTAAGGCAACATAGGGCAAAAAAAATCTTTTGTCCTCGAACAGAAGCTATTGCAAGAATGATTAAAATCAATAAAAAGATTTTACAAATTCAGGATGTAACCAAAATTTTTGTTTACACAATCCAGTATTTTGTACTGAATACTGATTTCTCTTTTCAGTAATCAGTACTTTTTACTGAATACTCATTTCTCTTTTCAGTAATCAGTAAAATTTATTGAATACTGAAACGCGTATTGCAGTAAAAAAGTAATGCAGTATGCCCATGTATGCTATATAGGTATACTTCAAAAAGAAGCAGTTATTGGTAGTCCTGAAATGGTGAAAGGCCAAGGAATTCGAAATCATTAAACATATAGTTCTACTTTTGAGACCTTTCGAGTTTGTTATAAAATAATCGTCAGGCCAAAAACATGTATCTTTACCGAAAATTATTATTTTTTTCTATTTAACAAAAATCAGAAAATGGCTCCATCGATTTGACTAATTTTTCTTTCAAATGCTTGTATTAATCTAAGTGTTGATGCTAAAGTTTCTGAATTTGGTGTGCTTGATTTCGTAGTCATTAAAAATTATCAGTAGAAAAAGGGCGGACAAGCAGACGTGGTAGATTCCAGACAAACTAACTATTGATTGAGTTCAGTAAATCTTGCAATCAGTAACAGTTAAAGTTTTTGAATTTGGTCTGAATTACTCGTCGATTGGTTCCGGTCCCACATTTCTACGATGAAAATAAATTCACATACGCCGTCTGCGTTTTGAAAAATACCAGTGTATTTGTTCTACTTTCACATAGGTTTTTTGGCTCTGGTGAACATTTAAGGTTTTGTCAGTTACAGCGTTCTTTAATTCCATCGACGATATTTTCCTAACACACTAGTACAATGCACTGCATAAGTAGGGGTCGCGACCGGTCGTTCCCTTGTAAAAAAATAAATAAAAGTTAAAAAATATTTCCTGCTGAATTTTAAGATTTTGAATACAATCTGGTGTTTTCCACCCTCTGACTGCATTAGATTTTAGTTGCAGAACATAACGATTAAAGATTTTTAATAAATTATTTTAATTTTACATTAAATTTAAACCAGACTGTGTTATTTCAATGTAAAAATTTCAAGTTTGTTACCATTCTGACATACTTACATATCGTCATATTAAATGCAAACGGGCGTAATTACACAAAATTTCGAAATTGAGTTTTTTATTAATTATGGTTTGTTTTATCAAAATACATGTTCGTGCAAAATTTTGGATGCCTACAATCAAAAATAGCGATTTTATTAACCAAATTTAATCGGACGTAACTATAAGTGCATGTATTATTGCAAGAAGACATAACATACATATTTCTATCAAAACCTTTCATTCAAACTCATTTGTTGTATATAGGGATGCCAATCCTTATACCTCGATTCTGAAAATTATATGATTTTCAGGATTTATAAAATTTTTGATTTTAAGGTTTTTTGCTTCTCCTGTAAAAAAATAAAAAGGGTAGTTACGACCGTTTGTATTTAATATGACGATATGTACATACATATCTGTGGAATTTTGAAAAAACGTCTTCTCTCGAAATAAGACAATTTTCCAAGATTTTTATAGTAAATATAGAATTTCCTCGTCCTTCTTTTGCTCTAATCCCCGTATTTCTACGACCTTTGGAAGGCAAGATATGCAGTTGACTAATCGACCTCTTTCAGACTTTCCCCCAATTTCAATTTGACAAAACGACTTCTTTCAGAGAATTAAGAATAATTTAAAAAATTGAAAGTCTATAAAAAATTGTATTTCATTTTTATTATTATTTTTTAATTATCTGCATATTGAAGGGAAAAATAGAACCGAAATATATTTTCCTGATCAACTTCTTTCAACCTTTTTTTCATATTCCATTTTAACAAAACAACTTGTCTTGACATAAGCGATTAAAATAATTTTCAAATTTAATCAAAAAAATTTTGACAAAACGACTTGTATAGTGGTAGCTAATTTTTTTCTTTAAAATTTAAACAAAAGAAAATTTAACAAAAAGTCTTAAATTAATTTTTTGTCGTTTTAAAAAAAACTATTGCTTCTAGAGGGAAAAAAAGTTCGCATAATGTTCGTTAAGTATTTGTGTATAATATCCAAGTTCAAAATTTCTTTAATTTTCTAAGCAATAACTTGTATTAGCCTTTTTAACTGTTTTTTGCTCTACTGAAAAGTTGTTGATTTTGAAAGAAGACGTTTTGTCAAATGTCCACAGATATGTATGTGTATATATATTTCTCTGAATTTTAAATTACAATAACAATTTTGTGTATTTTAAATTATTTTCAATAATTAAATATAACTTTAAAAGAATTTAATTTCACATAGAAAACCATTAAAATGTCTGAACCCAGTTGTCAAGGAAAGCGGCATGTCAATTTAAAAATTTTGAAATTAATTGTAAGGAGTTGCAATGTTACATTTATTTTCTAGCAAAAACCAAAACTACTTATAGTTTAGATTTTACAAATCTAATGACACAAAATTTTATTTTAATTTTTTTTTTCTCAGTTGGTTTTGTTTCTGTTTTTGTTATGCATAAACTATCAGATGTAATTGAAAACTTGAAAACTCGTTTAAATACTGCAATTGACTTGATTTAAAGCATTAAACGATAAATCATAAAACTTGCAAGTCAAAATATTTTCTTATTTTAAACGCATAAATACTCGTAAACCTGTGCTGCATTAAGCGTTTTAACTAATTTAATTGGCTTTAAAGTTGAAATAATTGTATAGAGAATAGGCATTATATTAAATGAAAATAATATAAAACGCCCTATCATTAAGTGATCAAATAAAATAATTAATACATAAAAATATAATTTATAAAACTACCCAGTTGGCACAATAGTCGTACATTACATTGTCGTCATGGATGGCTTTAAGACATGTGACTAACGGTTGTCGACAACAATGCGGAAGTGTTCGTGCACGATATTTAGTGGCCTATTTCCTTGAAATTGTCGACGATAAACAGAAAAATGACAACATGCTTGCATAGTTCATACAATGTGCGTTTGACGACAACCTCAGTGAAATTGTCGCTCAGCCAGTCGTCTACGATTTTTACGACATTTGAAAATCGACGAATTGTTCTAGCTGTCGTGTATGTGTCGTGCAAAATAGTCTATTGTCGTGCACCCATTCTCGAGGATGTCTGGGTAAATAAATGTTGTATTTGAAAAGATTTATTTTAAAGCAGGGACTGAAACCGAACCCGAACCGAAATGGTTCTTCTTCTTCTTCACTCCAAAATCGACAATTCTGCTTATTTACGTATCCATTAAGCCAAAAATGAGCTTCGTCGCTGAAGACAATTTTTCGAACACAAACTTTCTTAACAGAGCACGCACTTTGATAATAAAATTCAATAATTTGTAAGCGTTGTTCGTTTGTAAGACGATTAATGGTTAAATTATAGAACAAACTGAAGATGTTTGACAGTGAAACAAAACACGAAACGTGCGTCAGCTGTTTAAACCAGTGTTGCCAAAAAGATAATAGATAAAAAATCACCCTTTGTTTAGACTATCATACCGCTAGTCTTCTGCACAAAAACTTGGTAAAACTAAAGGCCCCTTAAGTTTGGTTCAAATAGTACATAAATAGTAGTTCATACAAGTCATCTGATAAAAAATGGGCGAAATTGGATAAGTGGGCATGGTACCTTCTATACAAAATAAATATTGAATTTTATACATCATGAGAACGGTAATACTAGAAGTTCTTAAATTTGGTACGAGTAGCTTCAGGGTCAATAGACTCATTATATCTTAAGAATGGTTAAAGGGTAAGTTTAAAAATTTGGTCTAAGTAACTTCATAGTAAATACAAATCATCAGTCGGAAAGTAGAAAGAAATGGCATGATACTTTCCAAAAAACAACTAAATGTTGAATTTTATAAAGCTGGACAAGTTTAAACCCTTGAAACTATACCTCATCAGCCAAAAGGTGGGCGATGTTGAATTTTTTGAAGTGGGCCTCTCCACACTTATTTATATTAGGCTTTGATTTCAATTGGGAGAGCGAAGAATGTTAGAGTTTAGCTACTGAAAAGAATAAATACAAAATTTTACACTTTTGTAATCAAAAACGACATTGTTATGACAAACACTTAAATTGATTTTTTATGTAGAAGCATTGCTTGTTAGAAAGGTTTTTGTTCTCTCTGTAAATTATATTTGTGCAAGTTACGATTTTTTTGCATTTTAGCTGTTAAGCCTATTGAAGTCTAGGTAGACAACCCTTCAATGAGTGTAGTGGATTTGTTTTAACTTAAAATTGTATTTTGATCTTTTATCTTGGTTTAAAACTGAAGAGAATTTTGAAATTATGATATGGAGAATATCGAACCAGTGAACCATACGTTATTAACTCTAATCATTCCTTTAATTAGAAAGTAATTTATTTAAATTCTTACACAAACTCCATAATATCTAATGGCACACTTGCATGTGTCAAATAAGTTAAACCCCTTCGTTAACACTAGTACTTATGATTTGAAAACATTTTGATCGTGTAATACTGTGTAGGGTCTTATTATAATGATATTAACCTCGTTTTTATAAATAAAATGCTTTTTTATTACCTATTCGTTCTTCATTAAAACAAAAAATCTATATAAAAACGAGCGATCTGATTAATTCTGAAAGTAATAAAATTATAAAAACTGTATAAAACCTAATGAAGAAATTAAAAAACATACAAAATAATAAATGGACTACCAAATTAGAGGAATAATTAACAAAGTGATTTTGCAGAAGTAGATTTACTAGAAAATTATATAAAATACTCATTCTTATGTGTACGCATGTGTGTGTATATGTATGCATGTGTATACTTTGATAGCAATGCCAATAATAGGAAGAGAAATACATAATGATTTGCAAATTGGTCAGCAACAGTTTAAACAGTTTTCGTCATAAAATAAAACTCATTTTGTGAGTTTTATTTTTCAGTCAGAAAATAACCGTTATTTTTCGAGTTTTATTTTTCCGTCAAAAAATAAAACTCTATTTAAGAGTCTATTTAAGAGTTTTATTTTTTCTGTCATAAAATAAAACTCGTTTTTAATACAGATTTTATTTTTAATCTAATCCCGTTGCTTGTGGTATCTTTATTTTATTTGTTTTTTATAGCTGAATACCTAAAATCTCAAGTTGAACGAGAATAGAGCTTTATTTTATGACGGAAAAATAAAACTCACTTTATTTTATCTTCATAAAAAAAAACTCTCTTTTTGAGAATTTTTTTTTAATTTTTTCTATTTTTTTCGTTGAAAAATAACTCGTTCTGCTGACTTTTTTTGGAAAAACTCTCAAAATAACCATAAAAAAATAAGTTTTTCGATATAGTTTATAATTATATAAATTAAGAATTGAAAAAATTATTTTCTTTTACATTTTTCAGTATATTTTTTGAATTTAAAATCTCAGCTATATAAATCAGTTTTTATTTACCCAATAACACATTTCGTAATTAAAAAAAGTAAAAATGCACAAAAAAGCAATTTTTCTCGAAAAGCAGTTTTCCAGTTATGCCACTATTCATCTCAGTGAGCAATGCGTAAATATAATTTTTAAAACACACAGTATCTACTATCAGTCTTTTAATGATTACTCAATTTTTTTACACAAATCAGTACTTTTTACTGAATACTGATTTATCTTTCCAGTAGTGCGATTCACTAACTTTTAAAACCTTCAACATGTTTTACCATTAACCACACATTTTGAGGTTTGCACTAACCACTATGTGATTCACTAACTTGTTTTTAGCCACGGTAAACAGTTTTATTTTTCTCTATATTCGAATTAAAGTTACGTGGCAACTTTATTAAATGACATTTTAAAATAAGAGAAAAGAACAAAGAAGAATAGAAAAAAAAAAAACAAATTAAAACCCATTATTTTGGAAATTTAAAAAAGTAGGGTAAGTTAAACATTACAAATAATTATTATTTTATTTATTTTAACTAGGTTTTTATTTATTTTGATAGAATAGATAAATTATAGGCTAAATACTCAAAATCCATTATATTTTTTATTAAAATTATAATTTATTATTTATATAAAGAAACACTTTTCTAAAAACACATTAAACAGCACCAAAAATGTTGGCGTTAATAAACCACAATTTAATTGGTTAAAAATAACAGCTGATTGAAACAGCTGACTTTAAACGACAACAGAAATCGTTAAAGTATTAGTGAATAGCAGAATGGTTAATTTTGTAGTTACAATTTTTAAAAGAAACAATTGTTGTTAAAAAAGCTTAGTGAATCGCCCTACAGTAATCAGTAAAATTTATTGAATACTGAAACACGTATTGCAGTAAAAAAGTAATGCAGTATGCCCATGTACATATGCTATATAGGTATACTTCAAAAAGAAGCAGTTATTGGTAGTGCTGAAATGGTGACAGGGAACCGAATTCGAAATCATTAAACATATAGTTCTACTTTTGAGAACTTTCTGAGTTTGTTATAAAATAATCGTCAGGCCAACAACATGTATCTTTACCGAAAATTATTATTATTTTATTTTATTATTATTAAGGCCAGCACCTAAGGAATGACTCCTACTCGTACAGTACATTGTTTTGGTCTGGGAATATATGTTATGGGAAGGAGATATGAAGGAGTAGTGCTTGTGGTCGTTTTATTTCAGCTTATTAATATCGAATTTGGCGGAAACACTTTCGCAGGAAGGTTATTTCATAAACGAACTCTGCGGCTAGAGAACGAATTCTTCCTATAGTACATTATGCGATTCACTCGACAATTAACTACGAAAACATACTTAGAGTTAATGTCTTTATTTCATTAGAGCATCTCCCGTGGTAGTACCCATAGAACAGTGAAAGATTGTTATCTAAAGCAGGAGCTATAGTTACAACAGCTAAACATTGTTTGTCTAGCAAACACCTTGAGAATTTATTAGTTTTAGGAAGTACGTCGCAAAACGAATTTGGTTTTTGAAAATTTTGATCCCTACTTCTATGAACAGGATGTTAATTGGGGTATTCACAAGATGTGCTAATATATCATGAATGTCATGAATTTGTCGTTTGGTTACTTATAAAAATATTTTCTTACTAATAAAAAATGTAACAATGTTATGATATATTTTAAAAAATATCACATAATTTGAGTTATAGAAACCAAATTTAATTAAATTGATGTTTAAATTAACTCCAAGAAAAATTCAATAGGGTTTCCTGCAACTAAGTATGTATGTATGTCATTTTAACAAAATGACAGTAACATGTAACATGCTTCTTTGCTATTATTATATTATTCTACTAATGAAAATGTCTGTAAGGCAACAATTTGTAGACTAACTACCAAATTCATATAAAAAATTTTGTACATTTTGCAATAAATAAAAAAAAATATATAAAAAAAAAACTTAAAAATTTCTTCTAATTTTATGTCGTTCTTTATGGCTTAAATATCCTTTTAAACTTTTATAGTTTTGCTGGTTTTATAACCGCTGTGCTATAAACCTTTTAAGTAATTGTGAATATTACAGGTTTGTTTCTTTGCTAAAAATTTCTGAAAAGCCTTTGCGTCATGTTAAGTCCTGGCGTTATTAGATAAATTATTGGGAAATTCGGAGTATGTGAGAAATTCAAGGATATGTTTTATTTAAATTTTATAGTTCAGCCAAAAACAATGCAGTAAAGTATGTATGTACATACTTTCAAGAAATACGGACACATATGAAGTAGTATTATTTTGTACTAAAAACAAAACCGTAGTACTGGACAAGTGTTGCCAACTCCATATGAAAAAAAATCCTTAAATGAAGAAAAATCGATCTTAAGTGTCTACGAAATAGATGTATGTAATACATACATATTGCTTTAAACTTTTTTGTGTTTTATTACAAAAATTATGAATTTATTTTTTAATTTAAATTTATTTTCTCAAATTTAAATAAATCACTAATTTCTAAATTATTTTGATATTTTTTCTCTGCTACATATGTACAATATTTATTTGTAAGCAATTTAAGCAATTTTGGAGAGGTTGTAAAGAAAACGTATATCTTATAAGTGATTTAAATGTCGAAATAGCCATTAAATTTTGTAATTAATATTTGTTTTTTCACCACATTTACTTTGTCAACATACTATAAATAAATTTGAAAGAATTTTTCCACGAAAAAGTTAATATTTGCCCAATTATGTATGTACGGTTACATTGTATGGGAGTCTTTGCTTTAGTTGAAAAACTTATTAACTGGTACCTGTACAGAAAATCCTTATGGGCATCGAGATTTTTTTTTTTCGGTCAGTTTAATCGTCCAAATGTGCGTACAATCGGAAAATTCTTGCAAAAGTTTGAGCAAACCGGGTGTGTAGTTGATATGAAAACACCAGTGCATGCTCGTACAACTCGTACTGCTGAAAATATTGCTGCTGTTCGCGTCACACGACTGGAGTGTGGCCGTCCACCTCAACTCGACGTCATGCCCAACAATTGCAACTCTCACGCTCACCATTGATGAACATTATGATGTAGCGATATGTAGTTTCAACAGGACGGTGCCACTTGCCACACAGCTAACGAAACAATGGCTCTTTTGCGCGACAAATGCAAGTTGCAAATTTTACTTGGAGCCTTAGTATGCATGTGTATTGCCAAAAAATATTAGTTTCCCGGTAAAGTAATTCACTATTACTTATTATTCTACTGCGAATTGTTCACCGCCAAGGTATCTTGTTTTAGTGTCTTTATACCACTTACACGATTATACAGATTCTAATTATTCAGAGTAAAGCAATAGTCAACAACTTAAGAAGCCACATGCCGTGCTAAACAATTTGTTAAAGTAAAGTGCTACCCTGTATATAGAGGCCGACAGCTAAATTACCGGTCTTACAGCCACAGTCTTGATGTTATATTCAGGGCTGTTCGGAATAGCTAAAATTGTGTTCAGCACATCAAGGACATTATAAAGTTTGACACACTTATGGTATATATCTGATTTTTACGTTGGTTGTATGTTCTTTTATATTTAAGAAAAACTTACGTTGACAGCTGCCACATAATGTTGGCGAAATATTTCTGTAATATTTATTAGATGTATTATCATACTTTTTATTATAATTTTACACAAACTAATTCTGAAACACATTTTTAATATATTTTTTATAAAACTGCTACAAAAATCACACAAATTTATTTAAAAATGCAACACGAAAACTGAACAAAGTTACACTTCACAGAGAATATGAAAAACTAAATCGCCATTATGAAAAATGATTGTCAATAAGATTTACAGCAATGGTAATGAGGTGCATAATTTTTTCACTACTAGTAGGGGGAATATAAACGGTTGTATCTTTTGGATAATGCAGTGTTCATCAATTGTTGGTGTTACCTACACAGTCTGTTATTAACGCTTAGAGGGAGATCTTTAATTTAAATTTAAAAATAAAAATTTTTCTAACTGTATTTTAAATAAAAATTTTAATACAATTTTATTTTGCATATACGTTTTAAGTGCTTTTTAATATTTTTTCCTCAATGAAAAGGTTTAATTTATTAAAAATATTAATTGTTTGCAATAAATATTCAAAATAACGTTTTTTTATTTTTAAATTTAAATGTATAGAAATGGTAATGATGGGTTCCACATAATAACTAAATTTTGTGGATAGAGCAGTCTTTAGGTGTGGTTTGGTGTTATCTTTTTCCTTTTTACAGAAATACTAAAGATATCGTTATTTTAAAAAAACATTTAAATAAAACTAATTTAAAATATTTAGAGCTTAACGCAGAGCAAAATACCGTTAATTTAATAAATCTTCGAAAACTAGTATTATCGGGTATATGCGGTAAAACGTTTTATGCGAATTCAATTTATGTGATTTTTTAAACGAAACATGGTGTAATAAGTGCTAAAATTTATGTATAAATAGTTATAGTTTTGATATTTTTACTCTGATAAAATTGTCATATAAAATATTCTATTAAAATATTATAAATCTAGAAACTGTGAACCTCAAATGTCTAAAGAGCTTATAAAATAAAAATACTAAAAAAATAGAAGAAATATATAGTTTTATTGACCTTTCTTTTCTGGCGCATGATGTGGAGTTTAAAATGCCTTCGCACTCACAACTGGTCATTACCAGCTGCGTCGAGTGGTGCATCCACTAAAACAATCCCTCCTCTTTCTCTGGTGAGAATAACTTCCCGGAACCGCTTTCCGCATTACTTCGGGAAGGCCCAGAACAACGCCCTCATACGGACCATTTTCACCCTCCCATGTCTGGGGACGCCAGAATTGGAGCCAGCACCAAGCCATCTGCTCCTGCTCTCATCTCGTTTCGCTGGAATATATCCAGATCCCTCTTCTTCCTTCGCAGTATGCGCGCAACGTAGTTCCGTATGGTACTCCATAGGTGCTCGCAGCGCGTCTCTTTCATTCTGCCATTTGATGCAGTAGGAAAAAGGTATGTTCAGTATCATCATCAAACGTCTCGCAGTAGGTGCAAGAGGGGTTAGCCACCTTGCCCATTCGGTACAAGTAATAACCATGGCCCAAAAGGAATTGAGTCAAGAAGTAGTTAACCTCCCCGAACTTCCTTCGGGTCTAACTCTCTATGCAGGGGATGACTTTCGTCGTCCATCTATTTGGCAAAGGATTAGCAAAATTGGAAGCAGAAATTCTTTATTTACATGTTGGCAAACAACAAAAACAATGAGCCTGCTACACTCTTGTGGGTAATTGTTAGTCGGTGGGATTGGTGGAAATTTTCAACTCTCTATTTCCGAGCAAGGGAAATTCTGAAAATATGTTTGATGTATTTACTGGGGCCGGTCCAGAGCCTAATACAAATATCGCTACTAGCTCTAATGAAAACAGCAGCTCCTCTGGAAACAATAGTAGTTCCGGCCAAGAGCGTGTAAATAACAATGTTCAAAGGACTCTTGCCCAGGTAATTGCTGCCTTTGAAGAATATTGTCTGCTAAGGAAAAATCTTGCAGTTGAAGCATTTAAATTTAATTTAGAGGTACAAAACTAAAAACAATCGTTTAGTGAATTTGAAAAAGAACTTCGCACACAACTGCAATATTACAGATCGGATTCTACGTGATCACATTATGGTTGGGGTACAAGACAAGAAGTTGCAGTTGAAAGTTTTAGATGGAAAAGATTGAGATTACAGCTGTTCGTTAAAGATGCAGCGGAATATTTCTATAAAATTACCTCAAATAAGAGATTTTTGTTTTTGCTTCTTGAAAAAAAAAATAAAATAAAACAAGCTTATAAGAAGAAATATATTGTTTTATTTAACCTTAATACAACTGGTACCACTAAAAATTTGTTTCGCTTCTTATGTGCTATTTTTCATGTGTTACGTTGGTAAAACCTTTATTTCATACATCCTATTGTATTGACAGCACTAACTTGTATAATATCGCCAACAAAAACAGAAACTTGCTCAAGTTGGCTGCTGTCTACAACAGTAGTCTACTAATCGGTATATGGTAACGTCAACACCGTTTTACCTGAACATCGCTTAACGTGAACATTGACTGCTCTGAAATATAAGCTCTATAACGTGAACCATTGTTTTATTGCATATAACTTTGATATTACAATTGAAGCATTGCTTTACTTAACTTTAGGTTGTGTTTAGCATGCCAATGTTTCTTGTGTTGATGGTACCACTGAAATCCATGAAATTTGGCAAAACGAAAAAATCATAACCATTATTGTACTGCCGATATTCCTGTGAAAAATATAACGATGATGTTTGTATTGAGAAATGATTCAATTGAAACCTTTAACAAGGCATTGCAATGACCAGGGGATGCAATAGTGGAACAAAATGACACCAGTGTACTTAGACTTTTGAGCGATAAAACAGTATATCGAGATCTCGTTTATTTTAATAATTGAATTTCACTTTTAAGCGTGTAAAACGCAAGTTTATGTCTTAAAATTTTATACTTTTTTCATAAAATTCGACAATCGCTAATGTGAACAATTTCAATAACATGGACTCTCATGGATTTAATTAATTCACGTTACCGCAAGTGCACAGTAAATACATACCTATGTGCATACATATATTCAAATTTTTGACAGCTTGTAGTCAATGGTCAATTGTCGCCTTTTAGAGGAAGCCACGCTGAACTAACTTAAACCAATTTGATATGAGAGTCAACTGTTGTAGTACAATTATATCCATTTGGAAAAATAATGATGATGATAATGATAGTAACATGTTTCATTTGTATGCATGTCGGTCGTTCGCACTATACAAACATACCCTGCAATTTTAAAAGTAGAAATTGACTTAAAATCGTTAGGAATTTGCTTAACGAAAAGCCGACTAGATACTTCAGTTGTTACAAGTAATGCAAGGATTCGTCGTTATTGCTTTACTTGCTACTCCAGTTGCCATAAGTAATGCAAAGATTCGCCTTTTTATTTCTCACTCATTCTTACTCAACTTAAAAAATTTTTTTAAGTACAAAAAAACAGCCGTTATTTCCAAGAATATATAAATGTATATAAAAAAGATGTATTTTTTATTTTGTGTTGGCGTCAGTTGCAATTGAAACTTCAAAATAGAAATCTCGTTGTAAGTAAACTTTTAATTTTGTGTGAAACAAAACAAGTGCGTTTTAATAAAAAGTAAGGTAAGATGAAGGTAAATGCGATGAATTAATAAAATGAGTTAAAGAATTAAAAGGTAACAAGCCTCTGCCATCAGTTTTTTGTATATTTTAAAGTTTTCTATTTTCAGATGCCGTTGAACAAAGAGAAAAGGTGATAACCGGCCAAATGAAATTGCTACTAGAAACGAACGCAGAGCAAAAAGTTCTCTTGAGCAAACTTTTACGTCAACAAAATGATTCATTGAATTTATATAAAATATTCCCCGTTCCATCAAAAGAGAAATTAATTTTATTAAATAGCGAAATCACTAACGACAACAAGCATGCTTATGTAAGTACCTATTACTAAATATTTTTTATATTATTTTTATAATCTTTAGTACTACTACCATCTTTTTTAGATGAAATTTGTGAACTCTCTACTAAAATCAGGTGGAGTTCAAAAAAATTTTAAAATGTATTAAGTAGTGATGTCGTCATGGCCTACAACAGGGATGAGCAACACGCGGCCCGCGGGCCGCTTGCGGCTCTTTCAACCTATTTATGCGGCCCACAAAACAAATGTTGCTACTTCTAAAAAATACACATAATATATAGACACATTAATCAACGAATTTCAATTACGAAGAAACTGAGAAGAGAGCAGTTTCCATGAAAATGTTTTCCTAACCATTAATTACCGATGTGGATACAGTTCCCGAAGACTTTCAAAGGGAAGTGATGGACATGCAGAATAATACTGATGTAAAAAATGTATTTCTCTCAGTAAACATCGAGAATGTTTATAAATCCGACCACCGACCAATTACCACCGATCAAGACTGAGTAATGCACGATTAGAAACTTGTGTATGTGTAGATACCTCATCAATTCCGGCTGATATTGATCAGGTTGTATCGAAAAAACAGTGCCAAATTTCTCATTAAAAATTTCAAGCAAATACTTTTTTTTTTTTGGCATTAAATTTTATATTTTTTTATTCTAATTTTTATTATAAATAGCGTTTTGTAAATTATTAGTATTTATGTGCGGCCCGCCAAAAAATTTTAAAATTTATAAGTGGCCCGTTGATTAGAAAGGTTGCTCACCCCTGGCCTACCACATTGATGGTGTCCATGGCAAAGAGAGCCTTAAAAAATTGGAAAATGTATACTCCGTACTGATAGGTAATATATTGCATATACATATAAAATATTATATATACATATAAAATATTATATTTACGTAAACTTTTATTTTTATTATTTTGTTATATCTGTTATGTACTAATTATTTATTTTATCACTTTTCAGAATCCATACCAATAGCTGCAAACTTCCCTGGACCAGCCGAAATCCAATTAAGAAAGCTATTCAGTTGCAAAAGAAAAGAGAGATAAAGGCAAATTGTGTCTCAAAAAAAGGACTAGCTGAGAACAACAACTAAAAATCTCTTAATTTTATTTTTAATGGACTATAATTTATTTTATTTTTTTTTTTTTTTTAATTTTGTTTTTTAGTTATAGTTTTAAAATGAATTATTTAAATTTTAAGTTTTATTTGTTAATTAAAATAAATAAAAAAAAACAAATATCATTAGTGAAATAACTGGAACATTTGGACTAGGAAAATAGTTGGATTTTACTGACCATTGATAAAATCAGTCATACCGTATTATTTAACTAGCTAATGTCAATATTTTAACTACTTTGATATAGCATCAGCATTAGTGAAATTGCACATCACATGTAATTAGTCAAATCATTAGCAAAAGGTAATGCAGGGGATGGCAATTGACTACCATCAATGTCATCCCCATGTTAAAATCGTCAGTCATAAACATTGGTAGTAGTTTGGACTGTAACGATTGTTGGTTAAAGAAATAGATAGTCATTCGCTGGCTACATCGACTGCAGGGTACTGAATAAAATAATACATGGAAATGGCGCTTTAGCCAAGCATACCATACGTATTAAAAATTAATAAAACCAAATTTAGCAAAGAGAAAGTCATGTGGTTCCATGGTGTAATGGTTAGCACTCTGGACTCTGAATCCAGCGATCCGAGTTCAAATCTCGGTGGAACCTGTGAGAAAATTTTATATTTTGCAAAAAATAATAAAATTTGTATTAATAAGTTTTGTTGACCTAACCTTATTGTTTTAATTAAATTTAAACTTGAATTCAAGTCAATTAATATTTTTTTTTACTAGCTTCGTCAGATATTATTATTTATTATTAAAAATTGCTAGTAAAATAACTATTACAACTTGAAAAAAAAAATTTTTAATTTAATTAAAAATAATAAAATATTAATTTTTTAATACCAAAAATATTATAAAAATTTAGTCCTAGGTTCCACCGAGATTTGAACTCGGATCGCTGGATTCAGAGTCCAGAGTGCTAACCATTACACCATGGAACCACACACCAAACATCTGTTAAAATTTTAATTTCAATGGTTGAAGATATCAATGCGCATGTGAGTAAATAACATCCACAAGTAATTTCTTTAACATCCACATACTATGAATAAATTAAAACATCCCTAAAGTATGCTACGTAAACGGTGTACGTATATATGGGTTGATTTTTTTTTTTTATTTTAAAAATTCAAAACAGGCATAATATTAAAAAAATCCCACATTTTACAAAAAAAAAATAATCAAAAGAATTTATTTATTGGTTTCAAGGTTCTACCGAGATTTGAACTCGGATCGCTGGATTCAAAGTCCAGAGTGCTAACCATTACACCATAGAACCGGTTGAATAATTCAGCTCAATTAAAAGTTTTGTATTTTTTGTCGAAGAAGGATGATCCAATATAATACCACTCAATGCAACCAATCTGTTATTGAAATTATTTGTGGGTACAGCGGAATTCGGTTATAAGAAAATTAAAAAAACAGCATTAATTTTTTCCTTTAAAAGAGCTTCGGATAATTGCAAAATTATTTCGTTTAAACGAACTTTTAAGATATTATTGAAATAAAGATAAAACAAATCGATTTTTTCGAAAAATTCAAATGCTGACAAAATTAACGCACAAACAATTTTAGCAATAAATGATTATTCTTACCTTAAAAAATACTTTTGAAAATGTAGGCATGCATAAAATAAAAAAGAAATGAGCCGATTCTAAAATTTTTAGTCGTCGATAAATTCTTAATAATCGTATTTATTTGCAATTAAGCGGAGTTCTTTTTATACAATTTCTTGCTTTTTAACGCAAAATCTGTTTCTTTTAAACGGTCTTTCTTTAAAACGGATTTTCTTTTAAACGGAATTAAATACATACCTTTGAATTTAATAGAAAACAAAAGTAAATACATTTATTTTGTTTATATCCGATTTTTTTCTTTTAAACGGTGTGCTTATATACATATTTCAATTTTTGTCAATATGCATCTTGAATAATATTTTTTTTATCAAAATCCTCTAGAAAAAATAAAAATTTTAAATGTTGAATTAAAAAGAAAAAAATTATTTAAAAGAAGTTCTTTCATCACTCCTTCTCTTCATAAGCAATTACCTTTTTTTCAATAATTTAATAGACATTTGAGGTGTTATTTGTAGTACAGAAGGCAGAAATTTCAAATCCATTTAAATTTTATTAATTGCTTTTGTATTAAAACCTTTTTACTTTGGCAATATCCTATGTGTTTTTAATTTATTTTTTCAATACTGATACCAAAACTGTATCAAATTTTTATTATCCTCAATAACAGAATATACTTAAAATACAGATAAAAAACAGAAAAACAAAATAGTGGTACAAACAGGGTTGTCAGATAGTTTTCAATTTTTATCCCCGATATCGAAATTCATATACCCAAAAATCCCTATAGAAACTGTATCACTAATTTTGATCGTATGTGCATATGTTTTATGATTCACCACTGTACTTAGTGGAATTGCCCTGATTTTTAATAAATTTTTAAAACATATTGATTGCAATGTTCTTCTTAATTGAAAGGTTGTTTCCTCTTTAAGAAGATTAAAATTTGGAGACTGTGCAGACCTTAACACCATTATTTGGAAACCAAGGTTTTCTTCACTTCAATGTGTAGTTCGGGTCGCTAAATTGTTGAGACAACTATCGATGTGCCATTTCATATTCAGCATAAGACATGATGTCGTTTAAAATACTTGTATAGTACACGGCATCTATTGTGCCAATAATTCTAAATAAATATTCTGTAGCATAGTATGAGAAATATTCCCATACCATTACGTGGAGAAGTAATTTGTGGTCAGACGAAACAAAAAATATTTTGCTTATCTCCGAAAGAAGTAGTTTAACTATAAGAATACCTTCTAATACTTAATTCCTCCGCAATAAAAACCATTTAAATCCGTGGCGGAAACATAATGGTGTGGAGATGTTTTTATTTATATGAGAAGAAATCAAACTAAAACCAAAAGCACACGTTTCAAAAATTATATAAGAAAACATGAGTTTTAATCAAGTTTATAAGCAAGTCTTGCTTATAAACTCATACTTTCATTTGAAATTTTAAAAATCGCCGAAAACTTGTCGATTATCCCCAAAAACTCCCATCCCCAAATGAATTTTTTATTCCCGTTTCAGAAAAAAAATCCCCATTTTGGGGATAAATCCCCTAAACTAACAATACTGGGTAACAATTTCAAACAATTTTTTTAAAACAAAAAAAAAAAAAACGAGTAACATGTAGCGGTGTTGTCAAGTTGGGGATTTTACCCTAAATTTGGTGTATTTTTTATGCTTTGGGATATTGTAGGAAATGAAATATTTCTAGGGATGTCAATCGGGATATTCCGAATCCCGTAGTTTTCAAAAATTTGTCCCCATACTTTAATATTTTCCTTTCCAATTATAGAAGCATATTTTATACGAATAAAAAATTTGGTGGGAATCAAATTGGGCACTCTTTAGCAGGTTAATGACCACTAAAGCTGTATGAAATATGAGCAAATTTTAGTGAGCAACTAAGGAGTAAAACCATTATTTATAAACTGTGTACGTCGATTCGACAAAGAAAATGCGTCTAGGGTTAAGGTAGAAATACATAACTTGCATTGCGCCAATTGTGTGTTTCGCACATCTGTCAAACAAAGTTAAAATAGTGAATTTTCAATAAGCAAGTTATTGGCAACTCATCTAACGTATAACTTGCATTGTACATTGCAACCGCTGTGAACAACGTAACGCATGGTATTTTTTGGGGTTTTTCATTTTAAAATTCCATAAAAAGTTAGGGATTAAGTATTTTGATTTATGGATTTTTGTCCATAAATCTTGGCAACACTGATATGCACAGAAATGAGATAACAACAACCCTTCAATTGTTATAATACAACATGCCTTTTGATAATAGTGTTCATGGTAATACCGTCTTATTTGGTCAAAGTAATGAATGTGCGTTTGTATGTTGCCTTCGAAGGGTACTGCCAACATAAAATGGAGGATTTCGCATAAATCATATGCAAATCGTTAATTTAAATTAATTAAAGCAAGCTAAAATATGTTATCATTCGTTTGGTCTTATAGTTTTTAGAAAAAATAATAAAATATTTAGGTAAGATACTGGGGCATTCTTGTGTCAATATAATTTTAGCAAACCGACACGCGCCAGTAGAATCTATAGCACATACATATGTATGTATTTATAAGGTGTCTTAATCTAAATATGCACCAATTCCATAGCAAATTTTATATAAATACTTATACAATTATGATAACGATGACTTGTATGGAGACTATACCCACAATATACATAAAACGGATAATTTAAACTCATTTATTTAGAGTCATAAGTACAATATACAGGCCTGTTTATACATAAAAGATAGCCTTCAGACAATCAATTTTATACATACATGTGTATGTACATATGTTGTATTTACTATAAGAAAAACACTCGAATTTATGTGTACCGCAGACAATCCTCTTCAAAAGTACCCATAAAAATATACACCAATGAATACAATAAAAAATGTACTTGTAAAATATTTAAATATCCTTTAAATTACTGTCTGCATTAAAAAATACACATTTCGATAGCTTAACAATAAACAAACATTTTATTAAAATAAAAATTTAGAAATAAAAAAAAAGAAACAGCAAGCCTTAGGTCCCACCGAGATTTGAACTCGGATCGCTGGATTCAGAGTCCAGAGTGCTAACCATTACACCATGGAACCCGTTAAGGACATAAAGTTGCAGTAAAAAATATAAAGCATGTGTTTCGTAGTGCACACATATAAACACATTCCCTATTCTTGCCGTACTTGTTAATATGAATCAGTAGCATACCCAGACCAGACTCTGCTTGTAATGCACTTGTCGTCACTCACTACGACTCTTAAAGGATATTCAGGCATATATTTTTTTATTCAGAGAAAAACACACATCTTTTAAGGGGTTTTTAGAGAGAAAATAAAGGAAATTGGAACTTTTATTGAAATTATTTGTGAATGATAAACAAGTTTAGGAATTTTATGACATTAATAATTTTAAAGAAGAGTTAAAAGTTTATATATTAGTTAGGAAATAACTGTGGAATTATAACCATAATTTAAAGAATAATTTAATTCAAGGCTGTGGAAGTCAAAATGGCTACACCGCGTTCATAGAAACTGTGTGGATCCTGACCAGCAGCTACAGCCAAATCAACAGTGAATAGCAATTCAGAGCGTGTTGAGTTTAAGTATACAGGCAAAGTCAATTTGCTTACACGATGGTCAGTAGTAATTCTATAAGGAAATTAAGATTTATTTATTTGTGCAACGTAAGGAAAACAAAATTTTACTTACTTGACCCATTTCAGCACAGTTACTGGTAGATCCATCATTATGGTGGAAGCCAATAGCAATTCATTGTTCTTACATTGGGCTCCTTGCAGTTTAAGGCCGATTACACCAAAACTACTGTCTTTGGATTCGGCATTTGCTCCAGTTTCTGTGATGGTAACTTCTAAAGCCAATTCTTCCAAAGACCAGCTATTGGCTTGAGCTACACACTGTCTGGTGGCGGTGATATACGCCTCGGGATTTAAAAGACCACCCAGCCAAACATGGAAGCCTTGTAATTCTTTAGCTCCTGCCTGTGATACCAATTGCGAAACCTTTTGCAATTGTTTAACACGATTGCTAAAATCAGTAATCCACTGGATAACAGTACAGCCGGCTGGTACAGTGTAACGTTTCCAACCCTTAGGTATAATACCACGTACCAATTCCGAAAGCATAGAACGATGATGATTGGTTTGTTTCTTTTCGCCTTGACAGATGAGTACAACATCTTGCAAATCGGATATAACGGTCTGTAACAATTTAGCTCCCATAGTTACTTCACGCTCAAAGTAGCGATAAAGTGGATCTTTGATGTTTTCAACAGTTCTTCTTAGAGTAGGCAAACTCTTGGGCAACAACTCTAACCAAGCAGTTGCGGAATTGTGTAAGACCTTCATCCAGGAAGGTCTGCCATCCTCTTGACGTTGAGCTGCTGCAGCAGCGGCTTCGTTCGTTTCTTCAATGGTATATGCCAGCTCTTCATCGTCTTCGAGTTGTTGCATTTTCAAAAGTTTACTAACCAGATCTGTACCGCGTGTTGTAAGTAAGACCTTTTCAGCATTGTTAGGTAGACCCAACCATGAGGGTGTTTGACGGTCAGTAAGATTTTCAATCCATTTAAGGAAATGGTCTCTGCGTGTGCCATCAGGCATGGTAATATGTCTTTGACCACCACTAGCACCATCCACATTAGCAACTAAAGCAAAATCGGCCTCAAATGAACGAGCGGTAAAAAGTTTCTTCAAGAAGGAGGTCAACAGACGCTGATCGAAATCATTATCAATTTTACCGCCATAAATTGATTGAGACAGTAAAGTGACCAAAGCATCCCATGGCACCTTTTCAGGAGGCAAATTAGTTCTGCCCATAGCAGTGGTATCTATCCAAGTATCGAGTGTATCACAAGCCACTCTCAAATCACTTTCATTAAATTCGTATTTCTTGGCCCAACCCAGGGGTACATAACGAAGACGTTCCTGTACTATGGCATGGAACCATGCAAGCAAGAAGTACAATCTGGCTCTTTCACTAGGCGTTTTCATCATACGGCCTGGTGGTACTGTATTAAACGTTCTCAATAGATTGGCTCTTATGCCTGGTGGTGGTTCAAATACAAAGATTCTGCCAGCTCTCAAAAGGTTAACGGGTACCTTGGGATTGATTTCCATGGTTAAGAAGAGACGGAAGCCAGAGTGAGGTTGCAAAGAGTGCAATTTCTTTTCCAATTGCACCAGCCACTGAGGAGCCAAGTGGACGTTTTTAAGTAATACCCATCTGCCAGTCTTGCAAGCCATATTAATAGCACTTTCAGCCTGATTGAAACCTTCCGCAGAACCTATAGCAATACTGGATATTTGTTTGTTTAATTCAGCGGCCAAATCATCTACACGGCCAGAAGCATCGAAACCAGGAACAGAGCACAATAAAGCTGGTGTATTGGCATTCAGTTGTTTATCGACTACAGCAGCAAAGTTTAATTCATCTTCAGCAGTTTGCATGAAATCTTCTCCTAAAACAGCATTTACCACATTATGAGCTGCTGCAATTACACGATCTGGTCTAAAGGCTTGTATCAATAGCAACTGGTGTACTGAAGTAGCAATGCGTGACAGAGCCTTAGACTCATCCCACAATTGTGGTACACATTGTTCGGGAGAACTTTGCTGTAACCAGGCCCCCAATTCTGGTATAGAACGTAATTTATCTATTAGTTTACGGAATATTGGTACGCGGGTCTGCAAACGATTAACGCCATCAATTTGTTCATGAGTCAAACCCTCCACCGGCATAGGATTGGCCAAAAGACCTTCTTTGCTTCTCAAGAAGAAATTAAATTCTGGATCCAGATTCATTTCAGAAGTGCCCTTCAGATGAATCTTACACATAAGCAAAGCAAAGGTTAACCTATCGTTATGCAACATGCCTCGAGCTACACGTTCATAGCAAACTTGGAAAAGATCACGCGTTATTATATCCAAGCGTTCTGTATTATCATGTCTGCCATCCAGTTTTTTGTTGTTGTACAACACGGTAGAGAATATGTCCAAAAACATTTTCAAAGAATACTGATACAAGAAATGGACCTGGTTCAAGCTGTCCATAGTGAAGTATATGTTACTACAAGCCACCGACAAAGGCAAATATTGTTGAGAAACTGTCTCAATTTCGGCGATAACCTTATCAGTTTCGTCCACCTTTTGGTTAATGTCATAGGCTTCCTTCTTTAAGGTCTCAAGCGTTGCTATAACCGAATCATCATCCAAAATCTTACCCTTGGCATCGTTCAAAGCCTGTAAAAGACTCTTTTCGAGCTGACGCAAACGTAAACGGAACTCGCCTTGTAGTTTCAGCAAATCTGATCGCTTTTCGTCGATATCGGGTCTTTCGGCCTTTAATACTTGATTCAAACACTGAGACTGTAATGAACTTCTGGTCACAGTGAAGTTGACAAATGTTACACGAGAACAAATATCGGGAGGAAATTCAACGGTAGGATCTCTGGTAGACAAGAATATTACAAATGATGGTGACAAATCGATATCCTGGTCACCCAAAGTAATCAAAACTCGGCCACCGCTTCTTCTCAATTCACGATTCAATACAGGATTCAATATGGGATCGTAGTTTTCGACATCTTGAACCAATAGAGGATTACCGAAACGCAAAGCAGATTCCAAGTTCTTACGGAATGAATCATCTAAGAAACTGGTCTTTGTAATCTTTTTGCCAGCATACTCATTTAATAAGAACGTAGTGGCCTGGCCAGAGGGATCTATAATCAAAGGATATCTATTAAATCTCTTCAGCATGATGGCATTTTCAGTGCACAAGTCATCAGTAGGCAAAGCATTGGCCTGCCATCTTAAACGCTCATCAGGATTTGATAAGTATTCGGTACGAGCTATATCAGCTCTATATTGTATATTGGCGGCCTGCAAATGTTGTGACCATGTGGTGAATAAATTGGTACGATAATGCTGATCAAAGTAACCACCGTAGGCTATAAAAGCTGCAGACAAAAGAACATCACCAATAATGGTAGACATTTGAGATTTGAATGTTTCACTAGTGCACTCCCAACGTTCACGTTCGATATTCAAACTCTTTAGTAAAGCTATAGAACGATCAACCTTAGCTTGGACATTTTCAAGATCAGTTTTAATAGCTTGAGCCTGAGAAATCAATTGGGCATACTCTTCCTTATAGGCCGAAATACTTTGTTCCAGTTGTTCTACAAGTGACTTGGTTTCATCAGCATTCTTCTTATTGACTTCAGCTTGATCTTCCAGAGAGCGTAACTCATCACGTAAAGGCTCTACACGTTTTAACATATCAGCATATTCAATCTAAAGCAAATAAAATACCGTAATAGATTAAACAGATATAATAAGAGACTTTGGTTTTTTTTTCACAAATTCAATTTACCTGTGCAATGGCCCATTTAACCATAGGACCACAAGCCAATGAAGCACGATTAACCTTTTCAAAGTTATAATCCGGATTACTTAAATATTTCGATTTCATCTTTTCACGCACATCATCACTATACAATAGGACGAATATGGTTTAAAATAAAGCAACAACAAAAATAATTTCATTAATTTCAAGAATAACAAAGAAGGTTTCATAGATATTTTCTTTAATTAATAGACAAGCAGGTGAATGAAATGCAATTGAAAGCAAAAAAGCAACATAACCCAAAGCCATTAAGAGAAGTGTTTAAAGAAATGAAACACAAAAGTAAAAAATATTAGTAAAAACAAAAAAGTTATTACAACATAATACATATATCTGTACCTTAAGGGTTAATAAACTCAACTTGAAAAAAAAAATATATGTAAAAAATAAACTTAAATCACAACATTACTGAAAAATCAACAAATTCAAACTACAACAACTCAAAATTATAATTAAAAACAAAAAAGGATTCTAATTCAGAGACCAAATCATTGCATTCGTAATCGGACGACCCTGTTCCCTGTTCGAAATTTATTATGACATTTTGTAAATTAAATTTAAATTATTATTCGATACAAAAGATTCGATACGATCGATCACGAATGAGACGAATTGGCACCAGAAGTTTATAATAAAAAAAAAAATAATCATGAAAAAATGTTTTTCTTTCAAAATTCTTGTAAAGAATGTAAAAATTTTTATTTTTTGTATTAAAACATGCTTACTTTATCATTTCAGTACTGAAGTTAGAGACAATTGAATTAATAAAATTTTCACGCATTATAACAGCACGAATCGATTTCCAATCGTTGGCATTTTCACCCAGTAACAAACAGATCGATTCAAGTGCCAATTTAACCACGGAAGGTGGATTTGCCATTGTTCTCACTTCAACGAGTTGTTGTTTGCGTATCGATTTTACAGCTAAACACGTACGTGGTTGAGGGATGATTTTTATTATTTCGTTAAATTTTTTTAATAGTATTTGTGAGTAAAATTAATTAAATTAATTAACAACAGTTTTTTGATATATGGTTGGTTATTTAAATATTACATACAATGTATTTATAAAAAACAATATATAAAGACGTTTTTTTTTTTTTGTTAAAAAAAAATAATCGGCCTTATTCCAGTTGGCGAGGTCGTTGTTGTCTGATGACAATTTTGTAGCAGAATAAAGAAAAAATGTGTCTCTTGCCTTTAATCTATTACAAAAATGTCGTTACACGACGACGACGTCGCCAATTGGAATACGGCTAAATATTATCTGGTATGTGATGGAAATCGATTTCGATCCTTTTTTATTTTGAATTCCTTTTTCACTCATTACCTTGCTAATTATTGCCACTACTACATCCTTGATTATTAAAATTTTAAAATAATTATAACAGATAAGTTTTATATGATTTTGAAAATACAGACGATTTCAAATTCGATCGAAATCGTTTTTCATTATATACCGGTATTATTTACTATTAACTTTTATTATGCTGTCTGCCTGCCTGGCTGTGTCTACTATATATTATTACTTCGTTTTAAGTACATATGTATGTTTGTTAAATAAGTTGCATAGTAACTTAATTTTAGTAAGAGGTAAGAGGTGAATATATCCTTTAATTGCATGAATATTTTTTATTTCTGTGAAGTAAACCGTTGATAAAATTCAAACTGAATATTAAGGAAAAAATATTTGAAAATATTTTATTACAAATCTCTTAAACTACAGCTATACTCTAATGCAGAAATATTTCAGCAGCAATCAATTTACACTAAATTTTTTGTATATTTCCGTTTCTTTTTCTTCAAATAAAAAATGATGATGGAAATTCCTATCAGTATGAAATTAAGGGATATACATTCTAGGATGAATTAAAACAAAAGAAAATCAAGTAAATGTTGTTCCGTCAGAAACGCTTCAATTAGATCAAGGCTAAATTCTTTAAAGGATTTTATATTTTTGCAAATAATTTTTATGATGATCAAAGGAGAAAATGCTTTAGCTATGCCCATTAACCACCACGGCTGCACAGTCGTACATGTCGTCAATGTGGACTAATGTGGATAAAACGGAAAGGGGGGCAGAAACAAAAATATTGTAAAACTGTAATTCTGTTTCATCCAAATAAGATGACAATTACAAAAAACTGGAATGATCTATACAACATAGTAACAAATGTCATATCATGTGATTGCCATGCCATGTTATGCCGTTCAAATATGTTCGACAATGACATGCTCGTATTAAGACAATGTAAAATATGTTGGAGTCAAGCATATGCATCGTTTTTATACACAATTTGTGCACAACAACATGGAAAAATAACATGTCAACACATGCGATATATGTATGTTCTTAATTATTTTAAAATATATATAAAAGAAAATGAAAAATAAAGCTAGCAGACTAACGGCACATTTATATTTGTTCCATTATTATAAAAATATTGTGCATATCGACGATGGAATTAAAGAACGCTGTAACTGACAAAAAATTGATAATACGTTTTTTGCATCATTTTTATCAGCAGAAAAATACGCGTCGATTGGTCCAAGTCCCAGATTTCTACGATGAAAATAAGTCCACTTACGCCGTCTGCGAAATGAAAAATACCAGTGTATTTGTTCTACATTTATGAAAGTTTTTTGGCTCTGGTGAACATTTAAGGTTTTGTCAGTTACAGCGTTCTTTAATTCCATCGTCGATATACATATTTGAAAAAGAAAACTCCAGTTATATAGTAAATAAATCAGGGACTGAAACCCTGAAAAAATTGGGTTCGGGTTCAGGTTCGGGTTAATCAAAATAAAAAGTTTGGGTTCAGGTTCAGGTTCGGTCCAGGGTTCAGGTTCGGGTTCAAAACTTAGAAAAAAAAGTAGAATATCATTAATTTATTTTCCAAAAAAATTCATTTAATTTAATAATTGAAATATATTTTAAATTTGATCTTTGTGGTGATAAAATAAATATCAAAGCTGAAAAAGCGCTTTCTACGCTTACTTGCGTTGCAGGAACTGCGAAGATGATCTGGGCCACCTGATATAATAATGGTGTTTCCATTTTATGTTGCTCCCAAAATCATAAAATATTTTTTCTTTTGCCAGCCTTGGATAATTTTCGTATATTTTCATCTCATTTTTAACTGAACTATCAATTGAAGAGGTAGCATTTATATTTGATGAATTATTTTGAGAAAGTACACATAATATTTTTATGTGCAAAAATAATTTTTTTAAATTTATGAACCCAAATCTGGATGAGTCTTGGGGTTCAACGGGGTTCATGGTTCATGGTTCATGGTTATAAAAGCACCGAACCCGAAATGGGTTCGGGTTCGGTTTCAGTCCCTGAAATAAATATATTCTGTAACATCGAGTAATGTAGCTAATATTTGTACATTAGTATTTAAAACGTTCTGCACAAAAAACATTCATAGACATGGTACGAGTATTCAACATAGGGAGCTACAACAGCTTAGATGATTTGCAATAACATGCCAAGACACTATAAAGACTTTCCGCGACATGGCATGTCTTTAAGTCGACATGACAGCATAGCATGGTTTTTTACACAAAATATTACGACATATTTTTCAAAAAATTTTGCGTTTTGCAGTATTTTAATACGAGTATATTACGACATTTTATAAGCAGAATTTGCTTTCAAACATGTTTTGTCTTTTTTCACCTTTAATATCTTATATGTATATAGAGGACTTAACGAAAAAACTAGCCGCTTTTTTCTTTGTCACAAAAATTACTATTTAAAACAGTTTTCGATATTTTAATAAAAAAAAAGGTACAACAACATTCGAGAAAAAAATTGTTGAAGAAGTTTATTATATACACGGATGGGGGGTACTCAAATTTATACTGAACTTGTATTTAATATTCGAGTATACGTGTATGCTTTTAATATTATTGCTGCTAAAAAAATGTATTACCAAACTGTGTATAATAAAATAAAAATATAAACTTTTGGTTTTTTTTTACATTAGAACTTATCTGTATGGATGTTAGACCTGAGGTTATGTAGCAAAAAAAAAAAACAAATACAGCCATAACTAACCAACTATTTTCTAAAGAAAACTATAATTCATACACAATAAACTTAAAAAAACATTTCGTTTTTTTTGTTTTTCTAGAAATAAACTTAAAAAGACAATGGCTCTTCTAAATAATATTTGTAAAAATTAATTAAAATACTTAAATCTTAATAAATAATGAAAAAAAAGTTTGTTATTTAGAGTGCGCGGCATTTTGCATATTGTGTTTGGTGACTCTTTGCTTTGGTTTATAGGTTGTACTTGATAGTTGGATGGATATATTAAGGGAAATTGTTGTGAAGTTTCACATATACGAGTATAAATACATATGTATGTATATAGATAAAGACAAATTAATCCGATTTCGATTTCAATTTCAAAAAGAAAGGAGCAAAAAATTAAATTAAAATATTTACACAAGACAGCCCTAATTGAAGTTTTAATTTAAAAATAATTTCGTATATATTTTTGGTTTGTTTTCGTTTTTGCATCAATTCAATTCAATTCAATTTTTAAATTGATAATTTCATTAATTAAATGAGTTTTTGTTTTAATTGGTTTTGGTGGATGAATTGAATTTTAGGCATTAGAGAACAAATATTGTTTTAGAATATTATTTATAAATGTGAGTCAAGATGGGTAGGAGATTAGGACAACAGTTAAGGTATATATATTGTTAAAAAAAAAAGTATGAATATGTATGTGTGTAGGTATGTATATATATATATGTATGTATAAGAGAGAGCAAAAAAAATTTATGAATATATATTATAAAGTGGGTCGTACGTGATCATTTCGGTTTGGAAGTTAACAATGGACGATATAAAAGTATCTTTAACAATGATGCCACGCATTGCCTTCCAGTCGGGTGCACTCTCATTGAGTAGCTCACACACCGATTCCAAAGCCAATTTAACAGGTGGCGGAGGATTTGCCATGGTACGTATTTCAGCCAATTGTTTCTTTTTAATGCCGCTAACAGCTAAAGATTCATTTATTTATTTATTTATTTATTATTTAGACAATGTTATAATTAAACTTAAACTTATACGACGAGTATCGTAATTTCTTTTAAAGAAAAACTTAATTTTAACTTAAACTGTTTTGGTTGTTCTGTTCTTGATAAAATCTGAGTAAATTGGAAATTTAATTGGATAATCAGAAACTTACCTTGTTGTGCTTCAATAACAGCCGGTTCAACTTGTGCCAAATCGGCCATGACAAATTTACGTTTCTCCTCAATTTTAATAGTCTGTTCAGCCAATTTATTTTGCAATTCTTGTGACTGCACCTTTTTAATTTCAGCCTCTTGTTGGTCCTTAAACATTTGTTTTAGTTTGGCATTGGCAGCTTCATTCTTAGCCTGTAATTCTTGTTTCTTAACGGCTAACGATTTTTGCATTTCCTCAACTTGTTCCACAGTTTCGGCAATCTTATTCAGACCAACATTCAAATGTAATTGTTGCTCTTCCAAGTCACTACGCTTCTCATTGTATAGCTTAACAAAGTGATGAATGAAATCAAGATAATGGCGAGGTGTTACAGCCATAGTACGACCACCACGTTTAGCCAAACGAGCATTAGCTTGATGCAGAGTTTGATGAACATACACACAACTATTAATGACAGCATCACGATGGGTTGGTTGAGTTGGCACCAAAGGACAAACTGCTGGGAAGAAGTCTGGAGATGTCCACGATGGTTTTTCCAAATCAACTCGAGTTGTGAACTCTTTGCCCACTTGGAAGAGGGCTGAGTCGGACCAATCACCAAACCAATTAAGTACACAGCGATTGAACAAAGCTGGGGAGGTAGCAGCACGATCTTTAAGACCATCAGTAGAGGGATTCATGGTAAAGACAACATGCAAATTCCTCATAACTTGCTGTGTAAACCTAAGAAACAAAAACAAAAAAAAACCCCATTAGTTAATTAAATGTCATCAGTAAGACTTAAAGGAGTCAAATTATAGCTTACAAATGTAACAATTTTCTTCGTGCTCTACTGAAATTAAAATCAAATTATTTTTTAAAATATTTCTTACCATTTATATAATTCATCGCTTGAATCCAACATTAGACCTTCACGTTGTGCTCCCTCTTTACATTGAGTCATTAGAGTGGTATATTCATCACCCTCAAATAGACCAGGCACTTCACCGTTGGCCAATAGAGTGTTCATGCGTTCTAAGAATCCAGAATCTAAAACATTCGATTCGTCCAAAATGAAAGCAATCTTTTCATCACGACAACCCGAACGACGCAATACCGAACGCAAATCTTCATCAAAATCTTCACTGGTGTATTTATTGTGCACTTTAATTTGGAATATAGACAAGCCATTCATCCAGGCTACAAAACGTGACAACGTTGTTTTACCAGCACCTGATACACCAATTAATAACAAATGTCCTTGAGGCTGACGGAAAATACGATCGATACGTAAAACGTGTTCTAAAACCTCATCGAAAAGTACTAGCGGAACATCTAATTCTTCTTCGTAGAAGACCTTGAGACGAGCTCGTACATAATCACGTAATTCTTCACGATTAACAGGCATATAATCCTTAGACAACCAGTTGCTATACAATATAGGACGGGCCAACGCCTCATCGGAATTAATGCCTGGGAAATGTTTGAAGGCTACAATATCAATGTTATCATTAGTCCATTTACGTTCAGTGTCATCTACTAAACGATCCTGGAATAGACGCAAAGCTTCATGAGCCCAAATACGTACTAATCCCTCAACAGGTAGAGAGTCTAGAGGTCGTATAGCTTCACAAATACCCCGCACCCAACGAGTCATTTCACGTGGCGAGTAAACATAATGCGGTTGCATATCTTGAGTGAAACGATCTTGTGAGGCCAGATAGAATTCTACCATAGCATTGGTTAAAGGTTCTGCATAGCCACGTAGAGTTGGCATTAAACGTAACATGGCCCGAGAGAATGTGCCATAAATCTGCTTCAATGAAGTTTCCCCAGGATAGTCGACATAAATAATGGGCACATGTCTTAAGAAACGATGTGATAGTGGTTTACGTCCGGGATCTGTAGGTGGATTACAGGCTCCTACAAATTGTATGCGTTCCAAAGAAACCCAAGCCTGATCACTGGCCCGATAGAAGCCTTTATGTTCAACCAACTGACGTAAGAATGATATAACACGTTGAGTGCCATACGAATCCATATCAGGCAAATTGATTTCATCACAGAATAAAACCAACCATTTACCAATTTGTACTGGAGACAAGACAACACCATTAGGCGTCTTACGATACTCGCAATAATGATCAAATGTCTTGAGTAAAAGTTCTGGTGTAGTGGCCGAGGAGAAATTCAAGCCGACAACTTCCATATCGGGTAGAGCTCTCAAAGCTGAGAACAAAGTCATAGTCTTACCAGAGCCAGGAGGACCGCACAAAACTTTGAAGAAGAGAATAAATAGAAAATTTTCATTTTTAAATGATAAACTACACACAATTAACTTATTTTCACTTTTAACTTATTTTCACTTTTTTATTTCTTCTTAAATTTTAATTTTAACACTTACCCAAAGGCTTATGTTCAGCTAGCCAAGTGTAGAGTAACGATTCATGTCTTACTGTATCCAAAGTAGGTACCACAATATCGGGTGAAGCCACCTTATGAGTTTCAACTTCAATAACGGGCACTTTATTTGACCATGGCACCCATTCACCATTCATGCTGACTTCGAAATCTATAATAGGCACACCAGAAGACCCTGGTAGAGGAATAGTGGTAACACTACGTACAAAATCTCCCAAATCAGTGCGAACTTTAAGTTTGGCGTCGCCGGCAAACGACCAAAGAACAGAGTATACTAAAGCTTTTGGTATATAATGCTCTAATTGATCAGCCGAGCAAGGAAAATCAGGATGAGTTGAATTGTAATTCAAAACATTTCTAAATACAAAGAAAAATTTATGCATTAACTCAAATTAAATTTGATTTTCATTATTATTTGTCCTACCTAGCAGCTTGATTTAACATTGAGAACAGAGAACTTAATGCTCTTAAACGGGTAAAGTCCATAATATGCTCTTGATCCATAGCATATTCCAAACTGCGTACTACAATACCATCAGCAGAAAAGAATGGTTGTAATAACAGGGCAATATCACGCTGTACTTGTAAGGAAGGCGACACTTCATCTTCTTTATCCTTAATAGGCTTAACAATGCCAACAAAATCATCATCATTATCTTCCAATGGTATAGAACGCAAGCGCGATAGATAATTTTCAAAGATCATTTCGGTTGATAACACATCTTCAGAGAACCACACCATACCGCAACGTGAGACTGTGGCTAAGGTTGCGAATTTCAAATCCTGCACTTCAAACATAATGCGAACATTTGGTGGTAATGATAGACGTTCACCGTTTGGTAAAGTCAAAAGTTTATTGTCATCCAAAACGGAATTCAAATTTTCAACCCACTCAGGATCGACATCACCATCGAATATAATCCATTGACGTTTATTGATTTCACCTCGCACGTTATCGATAATTTTACGCAATACATGTGTAAACAGGCCATCGGTCCATTCGCGTGTATTGGGATCCATAACACCATAGAGAGCTTCTTTTGAAATCGCTTTAGGATCAATTACATGAGCTACGCCCTCAATTCCTTCGAAACGTTCTAGAGCCTTAAGCAAAGTACGCCAGGCAGTGGATTTGCCAGAACCAGAGGGACCTACCATCATAAGACCATGATTGAGACGAGAAATTTGGTAGAGTTGCAATACCTGGATAGAAGTTTAAAATAAATATAAAATAAATACGTTTTCATTGAAGCAGACAATGCAAACAAATAAATCCTATTTTCGATAACTTCTACAGATTTCGAAAAAAAAAATGTTTCCGAAATTTCGATATTTTAATTTCGAAACTAAAGATTCTTTGTAAATTTTAAAATCACAAGTTTTTTCCCCCGATATCGAAATATTCTTTCGATATCACGAATGAAAAAGGTTGTTCATTTTGTTCTTCTTTTTTATTAAAATCCGCATATCCAGTGTAATGCGGTCTTGTCAATTTTAAATTTTTTTTATAATAGATTATAGTGGCTATCGAATACAAATTTATTTGTTGCATGATATATGTAGTTTTAGTTCTTATTTTTAGAGGCATTATGGGCAAATTTAAAGAAGTCTTTTAACTTTTTTAAACTTGTCTTTTATAATTTACAATAAAGCAAAACAAATTAATTTAGAAAATTTCTTACTTTATCAACCCAAGTTTCACCAAATCCCTGTTTTATCATTTATGTACAGTTTTAAAAAAATTGTTAATATATACAGTGTTATTATAATGTATTTTTGAATGATTTGAAGAGAAATTTGAAATTAATAAGGAAGAAATTTAATAAAAGAGAAATATGTACTTGTTTTAAAATTGTATAACTTAAAGAAAGGGAAACTAATAAAAAGGAAAAACTAATATAAAAAAAGAAAAACAAAATAATTTAAACTTACTTTTTCCATCCAAGCAGCACCTTGTTCATCACCTTCGCCGCATACCAAATAATCCTCTTGACAAACTTTACGTATTTCTTCTTTCAAACCCTTCATTTCAGCTCTAGTATAGCCTACATTGGGGAAGACATCACTCAAGAGAGAGAACAACAGCGGTATATCTTCAGCAACCAATTTGGGCACCATAGTTTCGCATACAGATTGTATAAGTATCTCTTGTTCGGGTAGATTTTCAGCTACTTGTGCCTCATCGATGTTCTCTTCGCCACGTGCTTTAAGAGTTTCTTTGATTTTTTGTATTCTATCACGTTTGACATTACCAGCCGAAATTAGAACAGACTTCAAGGCACGCAAACCGAAATCGTAGTGAGACTGATTAGATAATTGTTCGTCACACAATTTAAAGAATGGTACAATTTTACAAGCCAATTTTTCGGCAGAACGGAAACCTTGAGAGAACAACATAACTTCAGCAATAAGTTGACGATCTGGTTTGGTCATGGCCAAAGAGCGGAAGAGTTTCTTCAAATTATCGGGTAAATTGGAACGGCCAGCATAGCCGGGATTCATGGTAATAAAGATGGCCATATCGGGTGATACACGCACTTGTTTGCCTACTAGCTCTACGGTTATGCTCTCCTTATTTGAGTCCATTTCATATTTCAAGGCCTCCTGTATGGTTTGTATCTGTTGTGAGCAGGCGGATAGCATTCGTTCTTCCAAACGATTGAATTCGTCGAAACAACCCCAAGCGCCTACTTGACAAAGACCCACAAATATACGACCCATTGCTTGGAAATCAAATGTTTCGTCACAATTAAACACCAAAACGAAGCGACCCAATTGATTGCCCAAAGCTTTAACGGATTCTGTTTTACCCGTACCAGCTGGACCGAATGGAGAACCACCCAAACGTGATTCTAAAGCCTGAGTCATTGTCAAATAGCAACGATCGGTAAGTGGTGTTTGGACTAAACGATCTTGTACGCCCAAATACTCGAACCCATAGAAGAAACGTGCATTAGCCATGTGTATGGTTAATTGTTGAAGGACCTAAAAGATATTTATATATTTAAAAAAACAAAAACTTAAACAAACTTTATTTAATTTTAAAATTCAGCCTAAATTAAATCAATCTATGCTATTATTTTTTAATACCTTCAACAGCAATTTATGGTACTTACCTCAGTTTGTCTAGGATCAAAATAGAATCTCATTTCGCATAGCCATTGGAATGATTTTGGACTGGTTACCCCATTGGTAATCAAACGCCGAGTGACCGTACGCTTGTGTACAAATTCATTGATCTAAAGCCAACAAATAATTATTAAAGAGCTCTATTAGAATTCAAAATGGACCCTTACCAAATGTTCTAATTTCTTTCTGCGCAAAGCTGGTTGTTCTTGAAGCACAGAATCAGCTAAAACATTGAGAGTAGACTCTACTGTACCCAAAACACGTTGCAATGGCTTAGTGCTATTGACCTCAGAAGCCTGTTGTAAAGCGGCTTCTACATCTTCGGACCATAGAATTTGAGCTGCCAAAACAACAATTTGGGCTTGATACTTATCACACCATTCCATATACTTTTGGGGTTCAATTTGTCCTTCGCGGAACTGTTTAATATCTTGTACAGCCTGGGCCAAAAATGAAGCTAAAGTAAAACGCATTTGCTTTTCTACCAAAGATAACCATTCGTTGATTTTGGGATGCTCCACCGTAGAAACGGGGTTAATAAACTTGACTTCTTCACCTTCGCGTGAAGAAATACCCAAAATAACAGTGTTGTCTTCGTTAAGTAGAATAGCAGCAATGCCGGCAAACATTTTCTTGAAATGCTTTTGTAAACGAGCAATATTTTTGCTGTTGCCTATAATTTCCAAGAGATCTTCATCGCCCACAAAGTAGAAACGTGGAAAGGAAGTACGTTCTCTTTCCAAATATTCGCCCAAAGCTTTTTGAATTTTACCCAAAAGATCAGCTAAACGCTCTAGAGATCTTTGCACAGCAGGAATGTTTAAAACATCCATAACCTTAGGGGATTTTGCAACCTTCTTCATTAAACCTAAGAATTCGGAACTAATGCTCTGGAACCGAGAAGTTTCCTGGGGCAATAAAGATTTTATATCAGCACTGCCTGAGAAAATGCCTTCCAAGTACACCCAGCGACGTTGTACATCAATCCAAACATCAAAAAGAGCATTAATACGATTCAATTTCTCTTCCCATGTAATTGTTTCCTCTTCAAAGACTTTGTAAAACGGTGACAATTTCATTGCAGCCACTGAATTGATATGTTCCTTCACCTTATTGAACAAATCATCCCAACCTCTAATAATGCGGCATTTATTTTGATAGTTTATCAAATCCAGTTCATAACTTTGCCAAGTATCTCGGACTTGCTTCAAGAATTCTTCAAGAGCCATTTCACCCTGGGCAACACGCATTATATCCTTGACAATATTTTCATTCTTTTGCAAATTGACATCCCAGACTTGACCAAGAGTGAGATCAGATATTACCCAATTAACACGCAACTCTTTCGTCAACTGTTTCCAGTGACGTTCTTTAAGAGCATCTGATTTCAGTTCAACAATTAACATGTTAACCTTGATATAGCTTTGTATCAGCTTCTTAACGTATTCGTAAGACTCGTACATACGCAAACGAGCAGGTAGCTCTTTGAGCTGAGACATCAATGCCTCCAATTGTTGACGCAATTTTCGCGGTTGTACAGACAACCAAGGTTTTTCACGTGTCTCATCAATCTGAGTCCATACTTTAGACAATTCACTCCAGACACCACGCAAATCTTGCAGTTCTTCCAATGCTACATTCATACGTTCCGAACTGTTGTTGGGAACAGCTGATTCTTGTAATTCTAAGGCTTCCTTAGCCTTTGCAACATTATCACGCTCTTCCTTTAGGCGAGAATATTTGCTCTCAAACATTTGCAATTGTTGGAGAGCATCATCAGGACGTATTTTGCCACCAGTAGGCTTATTATCTTCCCAATCTTTAAGGAAATCAGTAGTGCGGGTTTCCACGGCCTTATCTTCGGCAACAATTTTAGCCTGCAAACTAGCCACTTGGGTTTGAATGGCAGTGTCTTTGCGTTTAATGATTTCATTAAAGGCAGACCATTCACCTTCGATATTATCCACATGCAACCAATTGTTGGGAAATTGGAAACGTTGACGCTCCAAAATGCGTTGGGCCTCACGGAAAACTTCAACTTGTTTGTCCCAGACAAGCATTTCCTTCTTAAGGGACTGCACGTAAGTAATGAAACTGACAGCATCAGTAGTGCTGGCGGCCTCTGTTTGAGAAAGGGAAAGAGGGAAATGTATTATAGTTCAAATTACCAAGGAAGAAGTAGACGAAGAAGATTCGACGTAGCTGATTTCCTAACTTACCAATGCTCTGCATTTCCAAATCAGTTCTTGACTTGGAAACCTTAGTATGGAATGTCGACATTTCATTACCCAATAGAGAACCAAATTTACCCAAAGCCTCTTTATGCCAGGAGTCATATTTCAAAGTAACCTTAGCTTGAACCTTGGCATAATCGATAATTATAGGTCCATAGGCACGTCTAGTATCAGAAGTGTCAAAGGTGGTTCTAGATTTCTTGATATCATTTAGACATTTAATCCATAGGTTAACATCTTCACCCAAACGGCCATATAAAGTATCAGCTTGAAGATCCCACAAGGATTGATAGCGCAACCATTCGTCCACATAATTACGCACTTCACTAATCTTGCTCTCTATGGCGCCATAGGCATTTTCCAAAATTTTGTTGTCCGGCAATTTAGTCAATAAGTTACGATAGGTTTGTGAAACCGGCTGATCTAAGCCCACCTGATAACGAGAACTTTGTAAACGCACTTGAGAGGTAACAATGGCTTCCCAAGCAAATAACTGTTGCATGATTTGGAATCTGGCTTCTTCAATGGAAGGATACAAGTACATTTGCTGATTAGTTATACGAATTTCGTGTATAGCATTTTGTATTTGCGGTTCTCCACCCAATTTATGTGTAGGCTGTGCTGGAGCATCAGTATCCATAGAAAGATCAACTTCCTTTTTATTACCAGTCAAAGCCTCAGTCCAGGCCTGAATGCCAGCCTGCAAACGCATGGCCAACTTCTTTTCTACTTCTTCATCAAGACGAGAAACCCAAACACTTAAATTAGAGTATTGGCGCAAAGACAAATCATCAACAGCATGTTGTATTTTTGAGAGTATTTCCACAAAAGTAGCAGCACTATAAGGACAAGTTTCCAAAGAACGAACATCAACATCTAATTGTTCTTCGACTACCAGAAGATCTTCAACCTTAAGTCAACAATTTGTACAAATAAGTTATGGAATTGTGAAGTACAATGAGAAATTTACCTTTTCTTGGAACTGTGTCACACACTCTGACAAACGTAAAACATATGGATCCAATTTATAGGATTCCCATACTAGGCCTATACCTTCAGAAACCAAATTCAAAACTTCTTTACGCAAACCAGCTACTAAGGGTACAATGCTGGCACGATCTTCAATCTATTGACGATTACAAAAACAAACAAATTTAAATTTAAAAATTATTCTTTAATTTTTTCTTTTTCTTTTCTTGAAGAAATATTTATATTTTAAAGTGCTTTTAGGTTTGTCTAAGCATGCTCTATGTGGTATAAAAATTATTGTACGGTTGAGAATAGAAACCACTACTGCACTGACAATAAATTTTGAATTTAACGAAAAACATAAAAATAACAACTGAGGAACATAAAATGAACTTTTTTAATTTTTTTTTTTTTGGTTACTACCTTGAAGACAGAATTTTGTGCTAAATTCCTATTATTTAGCTGCATGTAAGTAAAAAAGGATAATGATATTTCGTTTGTAGGTGTAAAGGATAACATTTTAAAAGGAATATATTTCAATAAAAAAAAAACATGTGTTACTTGAAAAAGAAAAAAAATGAGAAAAATTAAACAAAATACTAAAGCTTTTTGCCGCTGACCTTATGGAAAAGGTGCATGCTTTTGAAAGTCATAAAAAATTAAGAAAACTTACAATAAAACAAAAAATAGTATTTTTAAAACTGTGTTGTGGTATAAAAAATATATAAAAAATAGTTTGTATTATGAAAAGAAAATGAAATTCGAAAAAGTGATAATTTGTTAAGATAAAGACAAAAGAAATAATTGTTTTGATAAAATGTTATGAGGAGATGCAAAAATTTAAGCAAATTTTTTTTAACACAAAGAATTTTCAAAAAGTATTCGTTTTTTTGTCGAATCAAAATATATAAATGAGTACAGGTTGGATTTGCTTAAATTTTGTATCTCTTTGCAATTTTTTTCTTTGCTTTTGATTTTGCTGTATAATATAAAGACTACCGTGTTTACCTTTTCCAGTGTACGTTCATAAGTGCGAACACTTTCAATTAATGAAATAGCATAGGGATAAATTTGATTTGCCTGATGAGCCTTATTGACAATAGTTAAAGGAACTCTACAATATAAAATATTAATACATTTAATAAACATAAGAAACAAAGTTATACGAGAACCCACCTAAAATTTAAATTCTTGATGTTACGCACTTCCTTCGACAATGTTATAATTTCAGGTAAAAAATTCACACGCAACTTTAAAATGTTTCCTTTACCCGAACGAGAACGAGCGGAATCGATGGTAAATATACGGCCAGTGTTGCCAAAGTTACGTTCTTGTACTTTACGAGCCCATTCTTGGAAAACCTCATCGATATTAAGTTTAGCACGAAAACTGTCACCGTCAGCTTTAAGTTTTTGTCCTTCAATGTGAGATTCCCAACCTTTGCCCAAAACATCTTCAACACGTTTTAAGTACATAGTAAGTTGGTTGTTGATTTGACGAGCCCAAATTATTGAACCTGCTACAGGTGGTAAATCACGCACGGTCGATAAACGGCAACTTTTTGATTGAGGATATTGAACCTAAACATATAAAAGTATTAAAAAATTTTTATTTTAATTTCTGAATAGGATATTGTTACTTTAAATTTCTCATGCAAAGCCTCAATATCATCCTTGACTCTTTGTATTAATTGAGTTTGATATTCACGTATAGCTCCACGTATATGGGGTCTTACAAATAGAGCATTAAATCTAGAAAAAATACGGAACATTTCATTGGCATTCTTTGCAGTACCAAGTTGATCACGTAAATGAGCTGTAATGCGTGTTTCAACGCGATCAATACGCTCCTCGTAACGCCTAACGGCAGCTTCCCATGCGTCCGAACCCTCTTTAGAGATGTCCAAGCAATCAACCTCTTTAACATTTTCATATGCTAAATTAACCTCTTCAATTGCATTGGCATCATCAGCCTCAAGGCTATAGGGTTGTTTAGCCTCAATAGCATTGTTTTCATTTGCCTGCTGTTGTTTAGTAGGACGCAATACACGTAAGATGACGGTGCGCAATTGCTCATGTTGACGTCTGAACTTGCGCATATGTTCCATGCGTGTTTGCAATTTTTTATGAGCTGGCGATACACGCCATACCATTTTTAAATGCTCGTCACGCTTCTTCTTGACAATGTCACGCAACAAGCCTTGCAATTTATCATATTCATCATCCCAGCAGCTAAAGATTTCAAAGCATTGATTCATGACACGTTCGAACTCGTCAAAAGGAATGTGCATAAGTCGACGAGTGCCCAAAACCTTTAATAATTGTTGAGACAAATCACGTGAAATCGCCTCAATCAGCTTGAGACAACGTTGTATGGGATACTTAGTATTACGAACTTTACGCAAATGAGAGAAAATCTGTTGCACAGCTGGTCTTATTTTCTCCAACTCGGTAGCAGATAGTAAATCGTTAATGGGAAAATCTTTCATTAAAGGATTGTAGTCAGCCACCTTGGCCAAAGCCTGTTTAAGACCAGTATCAGTGTCAAACGATACAGTAGCATGAAAGCGTTTGCCATGCTTTAAAATATCTAATGTTAAAGCAACTTCAGGGCTTTCACGTTTTTCCTGTATGCGATAAAGAGCCCTTTCCAGATTTAACCAGAAGGAGATTTCCTAAAATTTTCAAAAAGCATTAAAACTAAATACTGTAAATACAAAAACAAAGCAATGTGATGTGATTACCTGCAAGGCAGTACCCGACGATGGATCACGATCCAATTTGGTAACTTTTTTAATTTCCTTGATCCAACGATTTACTCCTTGCTGAAGTTGATTTAGAAATGATGAATCTTCTACTTTATCACCAAAATCACTAACTTTAGCTTTACGATTTTCATCCGAACACCTGCGTATGACAGAATTCACCGTTTGGTGAGCAGTCAGTGTAATTTCGGGTATATCAATATTCTGCTGCAAATGCAATAGACCCATTTCCAGTTCGGCCAATTTCTTTTCCACTGATGGTGCCATTTTATCACCATCGCGATCAGCTCTACCGGATTCTTTAATATACGACTTAAAATAGGGTGCTAAAGATTTACTTATAAAAGCATGCAAAGTTTCGTAAGGTGAACCGTCCGAAAAGTTAATCAGATGCAATTGGGAATGTATAGACTTGTCAGCTTCAACGACAGCACCACGTTTAATGCAAGCCAATGAAGCTGTACGACTGTTGGAAAAATGAACGTCATTGCTGATTTGATAGTTGACATATTCTTTTTCTTCCTCGCCTTCAGCAGGTTGTTCATTTTCGTCTTCTAGAAAAAAAAAAAATATTGAGAATGTTTTCAAAACTTTCTTCAAAAATCCTTATTTTTACTTTCTTCAAAAGGAAATTTTTATTGCGAAAGTAATTTATATTCTAAAGGCTATATGAATAATTATGTAAAGAAATTTTCTTGTTCGACTTTATTCGAATAACTAGTATTTTTACACTAAAATATGATAAAACACGATACAATCCTGTTTTACTTCAGTGTCAATGCAATTGCACTTTCATTCTCATTTAATTAATCAAATTTTATCTTTAAAATCATCATTATCAATAAATAAAAGTCCATTCAACATTTTTATTTAGAATTTAAGAGAAAGAGAAGAAAAATACAAATCAAATCAAATCAGTATTCGTCTGAGTAATTGTTTTTAATATCAAGGTAATTCAATAAACTTGTGTACTCGTATATACTCTCGTATATAACTTGACTCAACCTTGACTACAACCTTGATGGAAAAATAATTTCAAGGTTTTCACCTTGATTATGAAGGTAGTCTTAGTACATTACTCCCTACAATATTTAACCTTCGCATTCAATGATATGGCATTGAATCGTATACGACAACAACCTTCAATTCAATGTCAAGTTCATTGTCACATTTTTCTCAATGCCTTTAGTAGTGAAGTATTATAATTATTCAAGGTCACTTAATTCGCTTAGGTAGAAAATGATATAAAAACGACTATTAAAAAAGCTAAAAATAAGCTTTTTTTATTAATACTAAAGAGAGTTTTATTAATAAAAATGATAAACTTTTTTCTGACGATTGGGGAATAAAGGTTCATATTCGAATATGTATTAAGAGTATATTGCGAATACAGTCACACTACACATTTAGACAAAATGCTTTCAGAGAAAAACAATTTTAACGAACAATTCTTTCTAATCAACGTTAGTAGGTATATACATACAGTAAGGGACAAAATTGTTCACAAAAATACTAAAATTTATAATATATCCAAAAAAGTATGTTTTATTCAAATATGTATATTTTAATTTTTTTTACCTATATAGAATAATGTACATCTAAAAAACTTAAAAAGAACAAAATTTTAAAAGAATGTGTGTTAAGAGTAAAAAAAATTAATATTAATTTAAAAATTCACATGTGAACAATTATGACCGTTGTTGAATATTGCATTGATTTTAGGTCCTAATATTTGGTATGTCTACCGTTTGCTTTTTTAACTGCCTTAATTCTTTTTGGCATAATTTTCACTAAATTCGTCAAGACATTAGGGTCAATACTTTCCCAAGCTTCAACAGCACGCTCCCAGAGTTCGTCTACGGTCTTTGGAGGGTCTTTTTGAGCAAAAATTTTTCTCTTTAATATGAACCACAGGTGTTCTATCGGGTTTAGATCCGGCGACTGAGGAGGCCAATCCAAAAGCTTGATCCCATTTTCTTCAAACCAACGTTTTGTTATCTTCGCGGTATGCTTAGGATCGTTGTCCTGCATAAAGATGCTATTCTGTCCCGGATCTAAACCAAATATGTCGAGACTTGGAATGTATGAGTCTTCTAAAATGTCTATATAATCTTTAGCACACATTTTGCCTCTAATTCGGCGAAGTACTCCAAGTTGATTCCCGCGAAAACAGCCCCAAGCTATTAATGAGCCAACTCCAAATTTAATTTAAGACGCCTAGAGTTCGCGAAAAAATATGAAATATTTACTTTTGAAGACTGGATGAGTGTAAGATGGTCCGATGAAACAAAAATTAATAGAATCGGGTCAGACGGACGACAATGGACATGGGTGGATAAAAGTGTTGGTGTCAAAGAAAGAAATATTTGCCAAACACTTAAATTTGGAGTTGGCTCATTAATGGCTTGGGGCTGTTTTCGCGGGAATCAACTTGGAGTACTTCGCCGAATTAGAGGCAAAATGTGTGCTAAAGATTATATAGACATTTTAGAAGACTCATACATTCCAAGTCTCGACATATTTGGTTTAGATCCGGGACAGAATAGCATCTTTATGCAGGACAACGATCCTAAGCATACCGCGAAGATAACAAAACGTTGGTTTGAAGAAAATGGGATCAAGCTTTTGGATTGGCCTCCTCAGTCGCCGGATCTAAACCCGATAGAACACCTGTGGTCCATATTAAAGAGAAAAATTTTTGCTCAAAAAGACCCTCCAAAGACCGTAGACGAACTCTGGGAGCGTGCTGTTGAAGCTTGGGAAAGTATTGACCCTAATGTCTTGACGAATTTAGTGAAAAGTATGCCAAAAAGAATTAAGGCAGTTAAAAAAGCAAACGGTAGACATACCAAATATTAGGACCTAAAATCAATGCAGTATTCAACAACGGTCATAATTGTTCACATGTGAATTTTTAAATTAATATTTATTTTTTTTACTCTTAACACACATTCTCTTAAAATTTTGTTCTTTTTAAGTTTTTTAGATGTACATTATTCTATATAGGTAAAAAAAATTAAAATATATTTGAATAAAACATACTTTTTTGGATATATTATAAATTTTAGTATTTTTGTGAACAATTTTGTCCCTTACTGTATATTAAAAAAAATGCTTCATTAAAAGGCGAAGTTTTTATCTAATTGAGCCTACGCGTACACATAATAGAATTACAATTTATTAAACTTAATATTTTAACGACTGAAACAAGACTAATTAAAATAATTGTTTAGGCTCACGTTTCTTTTTTTAATCTTTTATTTATAGTGATATTTCGCTACTTCTTTCTGTACCCTCGTCAGAATAAACCAGGGGGCCTGGCCTACCGTGTAATTCAATTCGAAAAGCAAAAACGTTCGTATGTAACTTTCTAATCGAAAACCAATTGGTACTCTCTTCGTTCGATACGAAAGGGAAGAACATAAAAAGCAAAAAATATTGACACATACATATCGCGCAAGAATTATAGAAAGCTGTAACTGACAAAAAATCGGAAATACGTTTTTTTGCATCATTTTTAAGATATTTTTTTCACAAATCCTTCATATACGATACGAGTAGCTTGTTTTTCAACACATTTGTTAGAATAACGTCGAATATCACTACTTTCTTGTGTTTTTATAATTAATTTTAATATTTTAAAGAGAAAATGTTTTCAGAAAATATTGGCGCATATTCATATATCATATTTAAAGTCGAAACCAACAAAACAAACAAAAAACCTTGGTTCACACGAATAGCAATTATCGATGTTCGCTTTCTTATTTGCGGCCGAATGTTGTTTAAAACAAATAGATTCGCCATAGAAAATTTTGAGAGCGAACCATCGTATTTCATTTTAAATGTTGAGAACCTGTAAGAATTTACTGTTATCTCTAATTTTGATAACAATTTATGGCTATTTTATCTGCACTAGATGGAAAAAAACAACAATTCGTAAGAATTAAAATTATTAGTTTTGTTTAAGAAATAACAGAAATAACGTAATTATATAAAGATTTACATAAAAATCAAAACAATAATGAAATTATACAAATACCCAATTCACAAAATGTTATATTGTTGTAGATTATAGTTAAATAAATAAATAAAAAACAAACTAAAAAAAAAGTTTCCAACTCTGGTGTATTGATACGACATTTCGGAAACATAGGAAAAATTGTCGTACATGTTGTAGTAGTTTTTGACATGGAAATTACCAACAAGATTATGTACAATACATAGTTGTAGTTTTTCATAGTTTTTACCGATCTACGACAACTATAACATTTTGTGAATTGGGTAAATATACATTGTGGTGTACATAAATATGTATGTATGTATAAGTGTATGTACATTAAGAAGAAATGCCAAAATGAAACATTAAATTGTCGAGTGAACGGTGTGATTCCTAAGTGGTTCACATTGTCATGTTAACATAGCAGAAACTGCTCTCAGCTGGTATATGAAACGCAAAACCGCATATTGGCATTTAGAGAAGATAAATGTGTATATTCTGACAAACGAATTCGAGTTAAATTAAAATCGATTGAAATTTCAAATTGCCATAATCTTAAATTGTGAAACGGTTTTTATACTTTTTACTATTCATTCCCTTAACAACCAATAATTTAATTTTTTTTAATACCAAAAATAATTTGCGCATTTAAGTTTTATTTGCCTTTGAAAAAACATAAGATTTTCACTCGAAGAACATACCCGAAAATGTTAATAATATTTTAAACGATATATACTGTAATTTTTTGGGTTATAATTTGTTTATATATCAATTAACATAAGGCACTGTAAAAAAAGAATTATTCGATTGAATATTATCGACAAACGCACATCTCTACTGTATTTTCTGTTTTGTCGTGATGTTTTTTAGTTTAGGCGCTGTAAAAATTTGATTTTAAAAGTTTAAACTTTTGTCATCTTATTTTCAACTATTAATTGAATATTTTTTTATAATTTTTTCCATTCCTTTCGTCGCTTCTTATTACTTCACAACTGTGTAACTTTGTATATAGATTATAAAATATAAAAATGTAAACAAATGAAAACAGCTGTTCTTTGAATGGCTTAGTTAGTTGGCAATTAGTTACAACTTTGCCCATCATTAAGGGTAAACTTTTCTTGCTGAAAGTAACGATCTGTGAATAACTTAGATACTTTAAAAAAGTTAACACTTAGGGCCACTTTTTGAGTTGGAGATTAGCGATTAAATTAACTTTAATCTTTGATTTCACTTTTTGGGTTGACATAATCTTATTGTTAATTGCTAGTTTAATCGACCGATGCTGGTAGTTTAATCTTAAGGGAGAAATGTCAAATTCCATGTGTGTAATATAAACAACTGTTGAAAATATTGTATTATTTATTCATTTATTTAATAGAAGAAAACACAAAAATTAAAAGTTAAGTAAAAATGGATTGTTCCAGTGCTGATAAAGATTTGAATGATCACAAATATCGTTGGCTAGGTTCAGCACATGGGTTTTTTTTGCACTCTATAATGTTTTTTTGTTTAATTTTAATAAATAGGTTACTTCACTTGAAGTAAAATTTGAATTTTCATATTAAATATTTTTTCTTCACTGTTTGAAGACATCTTTTTTTTATAAATCTCTTTATTATGCTCAAAAATATTTGGCGGAATTATTTTTTCATTAATAACAAAAACAAAAGGTAGAATTAGCCAAACGTAACGTAGCGTATCTTAACGTTGACGAGTCAGCTGATCATTTATTTTACATGCAAAGTAATGGCAGCGCTTACCGAATAAAAAATGTAACGTAACGGCACGTATCAATCTGTAGAAAATAGAAATTCTCTACGTTTTTACGGGACATTTGCAAACAGCTGGTTTATTTAGGCTTGCCAAACGTCCTTTTTTAAGCAGTAAGGGTAATTTTGTTTTGTTCAATGTACTTATTTCTGCATAACAACTAAAAAGGTACGCTAATGAACTTTTTTTTAATTTTGTATTTCTTTTTTGTTCTGAACACTTGAAACTAACATATATAATATTAAAGTACATTTGCACCAAAGTACTATAATTTTAAAAAGGTCTATGTTTTAAGTCTCAATTCAAAAATTTTATTTCGTAATTCTACAGAAGTTATTGAATAATTTTTTGTCAATACAATTAACATGGATCTACCGTTTGATGAATTTATTTATTTCATTTTAATTTAATTTTCCACTAAATTTAGTGGTAGTGAAAAAAAAAATAGTGCATTATCGCCTCTAATATAACGCACTAAATTTTCACTACCACTAAAATGGTTTAATTTAGAGGTTAATTATTTCCATCTGCATTTAGTGGAGGCTGCAATATCGTTTAAGGGCAGTTTAGAAGATAATACTTTACGTATATTTATAGAAAAAATATTATGACATTCCATCAGTATTTTAAAAATAAAAGTCTTACGGCAGATTTTTTTACGCCTACACGGTTGTTTAAAAATCAAATCAAAGTCAATTGAAAGAATAAAATGCACGTATACGTACACACAAACTTTACATACATTGTGAATACATTAAACATAAATAAAAAATAAAATAAAAGCGCATCTCTGATCTAATGGAATGTGATTGTTTTCTTAAAAATTAAAAAAAAATTAAAAACAAAGCGAGCCTTACTACTGTCAAAATTTCCTCCGTATTTTCTCTCAATGTCGTACGTTCTCATTACATATAAAGTTTACACGATACTATTCATTCTCTTCTACACAAAAATTTGACATGTATGTCTAAACCCGCCTTTAGTTGTAGTGGAAACGATAATGCATTACAAATTCAATGCAATAAACCCACCTCTCATTTAATTAAAATTATTTACTGAAAAAGTATTAAAAGAAAATGAATAGAATTGTTAAATAGTAGATTGTTTCAAAATTTTGAAAAGAATTTGTATGTTTATATTGGCTATACCGCATTCAAACGCGGCATCTGACAGAACATTCAGTTCGATTTTGCCCTTTTGAAAGAAGGAAATGAACAAACAAGCTTTTAATAGAAAGTTTGTAATGTGAATTGATATTTGAAACTAATTTTAACACACTTGTGCCAAGTTTTACAATTTTCTTACATTGGCAAAAATGGCATTGTAAATCAAGTTCAAAAAATTTTTACAAATACATGAATGTATATAAAATATACAATACATATTTCTATGCAATACTTGTCAAATAAATCCTCAATAAACCTAAAATATTTTTTATAAATACGGGCATAAAATTTATTTTTAAATTTATACCAAATTATTTTACATTTGAAAAGTTGAATATTATAGACTAGAATTTAAAAATAAAAATCCGAATAATTTTGGGCTATTACTTTGTTGTAAACAATAATTACGATCTTATTATTTGTATTATTATTTGCCATTTTATTTTTCGTAATGGTGAACAGGAAAAATAGAATTTCAATTTTTAAAAAACAGAAATGTATAACTTTGTAAATACTTTTGTTCGGTTTTTTTATACTAAATGTGATTCGCATTTAGTTTATAACTATTTGAATATAAGTATTTGTATTTTTGCTTACCACCTTTGGGAAAAAGTCTCCTGACGAGTCTCTTAAGCAGAGACGAAATGGCCATAGAGACATGCTTATCCCCAAAGCAATACATTTCATATATTATGTATATTTCCTAATGAATTTTAAAAAAAGTTTTCAATAAAAATCCAATGTATTTTTTTTACTAAAATGTACGTTTTTTTTCCCTCAATGTACTTTTTTCAATTCACTATATGGCAACTCTACATTTATTATACAAATTTTCAGCAAGAATATTACAAAGAAAAGCAAATTTCAGAAATTTTTAGCAAATTAAAAAAACTGTAGCCCAACACACAAATACGCATCCATATTTATTTATTTGTCTTTTAATTATTTGATAAAAAACTATTAAGTACACACTATAAACAAATTACTATTTCACAATATATTTTCTGTTTTGTTTTTTTGTTAGTTTTTTATGTCCAAAACATATGACACGTTTTTAAATGTTCTATAAGTGCACTTACGTTTCTACGTTAGGGGACGTTACATTACGATACAGCAACGTTTGGCTAACCAGGCCTAAAGTGTTATGAAAATGTATATGTATGGTATACATAAGTAGAATGTTGTGAAAATATATTTGACATTTGCAAAAAAGAAGTTGCCATTTGTCTTATTCAGTATGGCAATACTAGTAGGTTTAAACTCTTACTCAAAAACACAAAACACAATTTATACCGGATTAAATTTAATCTTAGATTAGGTGACTAAATCGTAAACTTGACTTTAATCTCCAACTCAAAAAGTGGCCCTTAATGAATAAACAGAACTGGGGCATGACGTTTTCTTCCATACAAATTGACAGATAAAAACGCTGGAGAATGCAGTCGTAAAATAGAATTTATTTTATTTTGACAGCGATTTTTCTTATGCTCTCATTTTTAGAAACAAATTCTCTCAACAATATTACCACACTTTTATTAAATTGCATACATTTTGTAAACAAACCCTTTTGTTTTTTGTTGTTGGCGCAAAGAAAATTAAGAACAAAAGAAAATCGAAAAAACATTTGAAAGTTTTAAATTAAAAAATGCTGAAATTTGTTAAATAAAATGAGTGTAATTTTAGAAAAAATAATTGAAAAAGTGAGTGATGATGATTAAATTATAAAATATAAACTCAATTCTCCGCAGAAACTCCCATAAACTTAATTTTTAATAGCTTTAGATATAACAAATGTAAAAACAATAAATGACAGTTCGTGAAGTTGCGGCCGTCGTTTTAATTTTGGGCATGTTTTCTCTGAGAGTCGTTTTTGCCTGAAGTTGCGGTCGTATTCTGTTTAATCATTTACTCTGTGTTTTCACGTAGAGATTCTTATTTTTAAGATTGCATGTTTAATGGCGAAGGAGGCGAGGGGTAAAGAAAAGAGTACACTCTGTCTTGTACTGGCAATACGCTTTACTCTCTCATTCGTAATTGCACACATGCATACACACAATTGTAAATAACATACGTGACGTCAAAAATAAGAATTGTATTGTCTGAACGCCGAAGATAGTTCAAAGAAGAATAAACCAAAATCTTAAAAATAAGAATCTCTACGTGTAAACGTGAATATGCGCCATTTTGCTATGGGTGCTCGATACTCGGTACCCATTATTCAATACTTTGCCATCACTAAATTTGACATTATCCCAATACAAAATTTAATTAAAAACATTTAGCCAAATATTATTGTACCTTCAGCACCAAACATGCTATTGACCTACCTTTAGATGTAATTTTTCACGTAATCACCTGTGAATTTTTTATTTGTTTGTAAACAAACAAAAAAACACATGTGGCAGAATGCAGCACGCAAATAGTAATAGATTTAATAATTGGCACTTATTTGTTTACAAACAAATCACAACTGCTGTTTGTTTATACCGGCTTTGTCAGTTGGACACAAATGTAGTAGAACACAGATGATGTTTAAATGTAATAGAAGAGCATGAGTCATCATATAAAAAATGACGTCAACTTTTGCAGTCAAATAAGAAAAAAAAAACAGTATGTACATACAGATATTTTTTCTAATTAAAATATTTGGCGAATCCCCGTATCTGGTACAGATTAATATGAAAATATATTATAATTTTAGGACCCATAATAGGCTTTAAACCCATTAAGCCTTTCTAAATACGTCAAAATAGTTTTTAATGCAAGAATTTCTAGGGCGTTACCTTAACGGTGTCATTATGCATTTATTTTAAACACATACCTTTAAGACAATTTCTTTGTATATACAAAGCTTGCACTTGAGAGTCCGATAAAAATTTGCGAATTTTCTCCTGATTATCAGGATTCTCTAGGGCCTTATTCAATGCTGGTGGTACAACATCTTCCTCCGGCAGAAGAATAGTCACAGCTTTGCGTAAATAATTGGCGAAAGCTCCATAATCCACAATGGTGACATTTTGAACTGCCTCCACCGAAGTGTCGGGATTTTCCAAAGAATCACCCATCAGGATACACCTAGACTTTTACTGGTTGTTTTATGTGTAATTTTTGTTATCTTCAAAAAAAATTTTACTTTTTATTCTTATTGCAAAATTTTTCTTTTGGTTGAGCGTCAATTGATTACGTCCGCACTTGATGTGAAAATTCAATCGACTGTGCAAAAAATTTGTGTTGGCGATGCCATATCGATGATTACTTAAATACCTAAAAAAAAAGTAAACAAGGGGAAAAATATGTTTTGCAATTTTACTGTACACAAACTGTTCTGTTTTTGGTATAATGAAATAAACTCTTATTTTTTTGAGTGCTTGGAGCCTTTGTTAAAAACAAACTGTTTATAAATATTAAGTGAGATGCTGAAAACGTAAAATTCATAAAATGTCTAAATGAATTCCTTTTGAGTCTGGAAGTATAATTTTTAATTTGGCAACACAATCATATATAAGTCTACAGAGTTGCACAATATTTGTAATAGACCGCATTAAATTGAAATACAGTCGAAACTCTCTATAACGAATTCCAAGGGACTGAATTTTTACTTCGCTATAAAGAAAATTCGCTATATGGAAAAGAAAAACAATATTGTTACTTTAGACATTTTTTATTTGTAGTAGTCAGTTATTTTGGTTTGAAGTACATTTTTCCACTTTTCTTCTTCAATGCAAAGGCAAATGGATAGCAACTGCCAGAGATGGTAATGATTCCAGTTGTCACTTGCATAGTTCGGTGGTTCCCCCACTTTTAATTTTATGGTAAATAAACGATTCAAAGCATCAGACTCTGCTTGTGCGTTGTGAAAGCAATAAAGTACACACAGAGTAACAATAACACAAAGCGACATCGATTTCTTTTTTGTGTGCGTGCCTTCGGTTTTACCTAATTCGTTACAATACTTCGTTATAAGAAAATATTCGCTATATGGAAATTCGTTGTATGGAGATTATAATACACTCAAAGTAGACCCAAAACACAGTGTTTTTATAATTGCTTCGCAATAAAGAAAACTTCGTTATACAGGAGTTCGTTATAGAGATATTCGCCAAAATAAGATGAAATTTACTATTAATAAGACAAAACTTATGGTTTGGACAAGAAATCATGTAAATAGTGGAGATTGTATATTAAAAAAAATTTTCAAATATTTTCGAAGTAAATGTAATAAAATATCTAGGTGCAGTCAGGTGTAGTAATTGATGAAAAATTAAATTTTGATGATCATCTAAATTATATTAGAAATATAATTGTAAAGAAAATTAGAATATTAACTAAATTTACAAGGTTATTAAACAGAAATTACAAAACTAAAATATATTATAATAGTATAGTTTTACCACACTTTGTTTATTGTGCTTCAATACTGTTTCTTCTAAATACAACCCAGATTGACAAACTACAGAAATTGCAGAATAGGGCTATGGGTTTTATATTCAACAAAAGTTATGATACACATTTAGTAAGCATGCTGATTGAATTGAAATTGTTAAATGTTAGACAAATTATTGTGTTCCATATAATGAAATTTATACATAATATTAAATTTGGAAATAGCACTAAGTATTTAAGTGATAAATTACAATATAATAATGAAGTTCAAAGTTATAATACCAGACAAAGAGACGATTATAGATTATAATTTATGAGAACTACTAAAGATATGAACTCCTTAGAGTATAAAGGACTTAAATTATATAACGAGTTACCACGTAACATTAATAATTATGAACATATAAGAATATTTAAGAAACTTTTGAGAATTGTAAAACAATTGTAATAATAAATAAATAAAATAACTAAATACCGGTGCTCCGAATTTCACTTTGTAAAAGTAATGTTCAATATATGTTGGTCACAAATGTATTTAGTGCTTCAATAATTCTTTACTTTAGTAATAAATATTTTATATTCCTAACTTTGAAAATAATGCACGGCAACTCTTTTTTGTTTTAATTTCAAGTAATCTATTACTAAAAGGAACAGCTGTATAGAGAAAAAACGGCTATCAGATGTTCGTTGGCTTATTTAATGCAGCGTTTAAATGTAAGAGTTGTAAAAAGAAAAAGTGTTTGAATTGCTAGAAAAAGAATTGTAAATTATAAATAAAGTCAAAATGCAAATTCTTCTGCCTACGCGATGGCTTAAACAAATTGGAAAAATTTGTCAGAGACGTTGTTTAACTCAAGGCTGTACTGATATTAAAGTAAGTAATTGTTTATTTCGTTCAATATGATACAATGCTTATTGGTTTTTTGGCGGCTTAATTTCTATTCTAGGACTTGGAATTGTCAAATGACATTAAACATAAGATTGAAAAGCATTGGCGGAGTAGTCTAAATAAGGTTAACTTCAATTACAACAAATTGGATAGCAAATTTTATGTTCTTTCAATGTTTCCCTACCCATCTGGCAATTTGCACATGGGCCACGTGAGGGTGTATGCTATAAGTGATGCAGTGGCACGATTTCAGCGTATGTGTGGCATGAATGTTTTTCAACCCATAGGTTGGGATGCTTTTGGTTTGCCTGCTGAAAACGCAGCCATACAAAGGGGTGTTGCTCCTAAGAACTGGACAGAGAAGAATATACAGCAAATGAAACAACAATTAGAGGATTTAGGTTGCTCTTTTGATTGGAAGCATGAGTTGTCGACCTGCGATCCTTCTTACTACAAGTGGACACAAAAGTTGTTTTTAATGTTGCACAAAGAGGGATTGGCATATCAAAATGAGGCCCTAGTCAATTGGGATCCTGTGGATAAAACCGTATTGGCCAATGAACAAGTAGATGCGAATGGTTGTTCCTGGCGTTCAGGGGCAAAAGTTGAAAAAAAGCTCCTTAAACAGTGGTTTATTAAGACTACAGCTTTTGCTCAACAACTTTTAGATGGCCTAGACGATCCCACTTTAAGGGATTGGAAGGATATAATAAATATACAAAGACACTGGATAGGGGAATGTGATGGTTATAGTTTTCAATTGTTTACCTCACAAGCCAGTTCACTTAGGGTTTGGACTCAACATCCTGAGCATCTTAAAGATCCTAATGCTTTTGTGGTATTGAAAACAAATCATTATTTGGCTAAAACTACAGATAATTCTTTCAATGTGACCATTGAAAATCCATTCAACGGCACTATAATGCCAGTTATTTTCAACGATACACCCGCATTTGCCGATAAATGTGATGTTTATTTGGCAGCACCTAGTTTTAGAGAAGAGGATAAAGAACTGCAAGAATCCTTAAGTCTGTCCTTTTTTGCAGATGAAGAATTTAAAGTTGAAGAACAAAAGCAATTATTGCTAAGAAAAGATGTTCTGGACGCGGCTAAAAGATTAAAAATTGGTGGCTATAAAGTTTCGTCAAAATTACAGGATTGGCTAATATCACGCCAAAGATATTGGGGTACACCCATACCAATTATACACTGTGAGAAATGTGGTGTGGTACCTGTGCCTGATGATCAGCTACCGGTAGTGTTACCAGAAAATGTATTATATGAAAAAAATCGCCAAGAATCTCTAAAATGCTCTTGCCCAAAATGCAATAACCCGAATGCAGTAAGAGAATCCGATACCATGGATACATTTGTTGATAGTTCTTGGTATTATTTACGCTACTTGGATCCTGCAAACACAAAAGAAATGTTCGATACAAATATAGCGCAACAAGCTATGCCGGTTGATTTGTATATAGGCGGCAAAGAACATGCCGTTTTGCATTTGTATTCTGCTCGTTTCATTAATCATTTTCTTCATTCACAAGGCCTGGTTCCTTGTTCGGAACCATTTTCACGTTTACTGGTACAAGGTATGGTTATGGGCAGATCTTTTCGCGTTAAAGGCAGTGGTCGCTATGTGCAAGAACAAGAGGTAGATATATTAAACGCTAAGAAAAATCAAGCCATTGTGAAAGAAACTAAAGAACCAGTAGTCATGACATGGGAAAAAATGTCAAAATCAAAAATGAATGGTGTCGACCCAGGCGATATGTTTAGAGAATACGGTACCGATACTACACGGCTGATAATATTAGCAGATGTGGCACCTACTTCCCATAGGAATTGGTCAAATGCAAGTAAGTAGATTTCAATATTTTTAAACAGTTCCAATATGAAAATTAATGACTAAAATATGTAAGAAATAACGCTGATTTTATATTTCTTCGTTAAAAACAAACAGACCCTCAAATAGTATAAGAAGTCGGAGGGTAAAATATTTTACAAATATTGCCGAGAATACAATCTCTACAATATGACTGTATTTTTTCTACTCGTAATGCTTAATAGTGATTATGAAAGAATAAATATATTTGTATTCTGAAAACATATTCATACATATGTATGTATATATGTTCTTTCCTTATTAGCAGCACTAATTAGCCTCCAAGAGTTGAGTAAATACTTAACTTTACTATTTGCTATCATTATCAACTGCAATGGAATTGTTTGCACCGGGCAATATGCAAATAAAAGTTTAAAAATATAATGTATAGTCTTTCCGTGAAGCTCAAAAATAACTCGAGTGTTGGCAAAAAAAAAAAAATCAAAAATATAAGAGGTTACCCCGCCATCTCTAAGAAGTCCATCCTTAAGAAAGCTGCCGCTTGACATTCCACTCTATCTACTTTTGAATTATCAAACGATTGATCAGGAGTAAGCGCCACCTACTGGGAAGTAATAGACATAACTAAGTGTAGTGTCTTTATTGAGATCAATTTTATGTCTGAGTGCATATTTAAAGATACGTTTATACATAAAAATAATGAGTGTTGCCATTGAGTGCGAAAACACCAAATATTCAACACTAAGCAAGGATCCCAACCTACCAAAAACTTAGCAAAGATCCTCACCACTTCACAATAGACAAAATTAACATCAACAGATGACATTAGGTGCTTAATCGAAAAAAAAAAATATTTCTGCATCTAAATCCTTCCAATTCCAATACGACAATGTACAGCATGAGTAGGGGTGTAAACCCCTGAGTATTGGTTTTGACAAAAAAAAAATATTCGACGAACTAACCGCAACATAGCAAATTTAAATAAACTACAATGCATTCGTGGTAACGTGCACACCGTTTAACGTAAACAACGTTTTGTTTCCATTGACTACTCTGTAATGTGCATAAACTCAGAAAGCTCTATAATGTAAACCATTTTTTTATTGCATATGACTTTGATATCACAATTAAAGCATTGTTTTACTAAATTTTATGCTTTGTTTAGCTTGCCAATATTACTTGTGTTGATGGGTACCACTGAAATCTATGCAATTTGGCAAAAACGAAATAATCACAATCTTGATTTTCTCGTTTGGTTTTAGTTTATATTTTAAAATTTTATACTTTTTTCACAAAATTCCACAGACGCTAACATGAACTCTCTTGGTTTTAATGAGTTCACGTTACCGCGAGTGCACTGCATTTAGTATAATATGGCTTTTTAAAATGATATTTTTCTTTCTTTTTTTGCAGCATTTCCTGGTATTTTAAATTGGCAGAAACGTCTGTGGATGACAATAAATGAATTTTTAGAATTACGTTCCTCAAAGGATGACACTCGTGTCGATATCAATTCTAGTGAATTTCAAACCGAAGATGAAAAATTATTTGATGCCCGCAATTTCTATGTTAAAGGTGCCACATTCAACTTTAGACATAGTCACCAATTAAGTGTAGGCATTTCTAAAATGCAGGGTCTAACAAATTCTTTAAGAGTAAATAATTCATAACGAAATTCATAACCTATCGAATGCTCAATATCTTACTTTTTATTTTATTTTTTTAGAGAGCACCCAAAGAAGTTATACGTTATGGCAAACAATATGAACGTGCCTTAGCTGCACAAATTATTATGTTGGCTCCCATGGCGCCACATTTTGCCTCCGAATTATGGTCAAAATTCGCCTCAGCACCAAATCGTATTAATGCATCGTTGGCAGAATTACAGTGGGATCAAGATGTCCTGGCACAAACGTGGCCAGAAATTGATAATCACTACCAATTGGATTTAGCAATTAAAATAAATGGTTTTGAAAATTGTTGCATTAAAATACCACGCAGTCATATTGACAAAGTTACTCACAACGATGCTTTAGATATTGCATTTAATACGGATTCCGTGACATCGTACTTAATTGATAAGAAAATACGTACAACTAATTTTTTATTGTATCCTGGCATAGAGGCAATATTAAATATTTATTTAGACAAAGTAAAACAGGAAAAACAAACTAACACGTCCACGGCTAATAACGAAGAACTTGTGCATTAAGTTTTTAGACGCGCATTTTTTCTGTTTCTTTAGTAGTAGAATACTTTTTATGTAATGGATTAAGAAATTTGTAAGGTGCTGTTTATGTAAAAATTAAGTATGACTTTTACAACGGAGAGAAAAAAGAAACTAAAATGGACAAAATTTATAATTTTTTTTAAAGGATAAATAGGTCATTGACCGATTTTGTATAAACACAAGGTATACCGATAAAGCTTATTTATCACTTGTCTCCAATTTAATAGGTTTTCTTTTTTTCTTACAGGCATATATACTCGTACATATATGTGTTAGAAGAGTTTGATGGGCTCGCAAATTCTCTGTTGTCCGAAAAATAATAAAAAAGAAAAAAAAAAAATATGAGAAACATTTTTATTAAGCTTTTTGAAAATTGCTTTTAAAATGCCGATGTGGTCGGCGGTAAGTTAATTTTAATTAAAAAAATCTTTTATATGGTTCCTCTTCTAAGAAGGTGGAAAAATTGTAGAAAATTGCAGAAAATTTGATTCATAGCCAAAGCAACGCAACTCTACAAAAAAAAAAAAAAAACAGGAATTTTGTTTTTCTGCAAAGTTAGTAAAATTGTCTAAATTGAACGTTCCCACGACAATTGGATCTACGTTTATTTTACCAAACAATTCTTGCTAAATTTATTTTATCTAAGTACATGCCATGTTAAAATATTCTGTAACATCAATGCACTCAAAAATTGTGATTTTTGAGAAGACACGATTATAGTTTTTAATTTGAGTTCGAAAAAGATCTTCTCTTTTAATAATATTGTCAAAAAACAAAATATAGAGTTACGACGTTGCAACACGACGTCTTGAGACTTGCTAAGCTAAAAATAAGAATTTTAATCAAAGTTGTCGACGCACTTATAAACATTTAAATAATCGTCAATTATAAATTTAATTTTTGATAACTTGTGTATGATAAAATGACGACGTAGCCTCCATTCTGCTCGCCGCCGGTGCCACAGTAGTAGTTTAAAGTTTGAAATTGACAGAATTTCTCACTTTTCCTTGCCTTGTGATCGAATATGTTATGATGGTTGGTTGGTTATTGTTGCCGCTTTACACTAGTGTTAATTAGGCACTCGTGACCAACGTCAGAATGTTCGTTATCTTCGAAACGTCAGATGGAGGTATTTGGGGATGACTCGATACCAGATATCACCACTATATCGTCGTGCGGGAGTTTATATATCTCGAGTTAATGATGTCACTTTAGGTTTTTGTAACCAAAATTTTTAAAATCTGCAATCCGTTTTCGGCGGGTTGCAGACTTTTTTTTTTTTTTTTTTCATAGTTTTTTGTATATTTTGCGCCTTTTTATTTGTTGATGAAACAAGTTGCTGTCAATTTGTCCACTCAAGAGCCAGTGTTATACCTTCACCCTCAAATGATCAAACAGCAATGGCCTCATCTGTCGGTGGATGTTTACATGTGAATGGTGAGCGTCTTCAGTAGATTAGCTGTTATCTTCCCAGAGGGTGGCGCTGTACTCCTGATCATTGGTTTCTGGTGGAATAGATTTGAAACATTTGGGGTAGAAAACCTAAAGTGACATCATTAACACGGGATATATAAAATATATGAAATGGCGGATAGAGCACATAAACTCCCGCACGATGATATCCTGTATAAACTCCAAACCGAGATCACCTTGACGTCTTAGGAGGGCAGGGCAATTGCAGGGGAAGTGTTTAATTGTCTCCTCTTCCTCCTCCGCACCACCACAGCTGCGACAGTGCATGGTTTCCAATTGGTCAGTGTCCGATAAGTACAATCACCAATCTGGAAACGCCCTTCCTACGATCTAATGTCAAAAACAGACCAAAAGTCAGCTTCGAGTTAATTACCATCCACCTGGCATTTACTTACTTACTTACTTAACTGGCCATAACAACCCGTTAACGGGTTTCGGCCTGCTTCAGCACTAGTCTTCCGGCGCCTCTGCTTAGCGCGCGCCTTCTCCAGTTGGTCACACCAATCGATGACAGGGCTTCATCAACCTGGTCCTTCCAACGTAAACAGGGTCGTCCTCTACGCCGGCTTCCAGTGACCTTCGCATCGAAAACTTTCTTCGCTGGAGCAGATTCTTCCATCCGAACAATGTGGCCGAGCCAGCGTAGCCGCTGGATGTTAATACGCTGGACAACACCTATACCGCCGAGGAGCTCATACAGCTCATGGTTGGTTCTAATGCGAAACTCATCGCCATGCCTTAGAGGACCAAAGATCTTTTTTTTTTTTTTTTTTTTTTTTTTTTTTTAAGACCAATACTCAGGGGTAAACCCCTACTCATGCAGTGTGCATTGTATTGGAATGTGAAGATGGTTGATAGTATTTTTTTTTTTTTTTTTTTTTTTCATAGATTTTTGTATTTTTTTCGCGCCTTTTTTTATTTGTTGATGAAACAAGTTGCTGGTAATTTGTGCACTCAAGAGCCAGTGTTATACCTTCACCCTCAAATGCTCAAACAGCAATGGCCTCATCTGTCGGTGGATGGTGAGCGTCTTCAGTAGATTAGCTGTTATCTTCCCAGAAGGTGGCGCTGTACTCCTGATCATTGGTTTCAGGTGGAATAGATTAGAAATGTCAGGGGGCGGTTTCTTGCAGATGGTCTTGCTGGAGGGGGGAGGAACCTCTTATTTTATTTAAATTTAATTTAAATTTAATTTAATCTTACGAAGAACTTTTCTCTCGAACACCCCCAGGACCGCTGCATCGGCACAAGACAGCGTCCATGCTTCCGCACCATAGAGAAGCACCGGGAGAATAAGCGACTTGTAGAGTGTTAATTTCGTCGCACGAGAGAGGTCTCTATTACTAAACTGCCTACCGAGACCGTAGTAGCACCTGTTGGCCAGTGTGATTCTTCGCCTGATCTCCAGACTGACATCATTTGTGCAGGTAATGGCGGTGCCAAGGTAGATGAATTCCTTGACCACATCGAATGTATAGTTGCCGGCTGTAACCTTGGAGCCGATACGATCAACATCCCTACTCGTCGACAACATGTACTTCGTCTTGCTCTCATTTACCGCCAGACCCATTTTAGCAGACTCTCGTTCAATAGCATTAAAGGCTGCAGTGACATCTCGCTTGGTATGCCCAATGATGTCTATATCGTCTGCATACGCAAGGAGCTGGACACTTTTGTTAAAAATAGTGCCATTACGATGGACACCCGCCTTTCGCAAAACACTCTCCATGACGAAATTGAAGAGGTCGCAGGATAAGTGATCGCCCTGTCTGAAACCTCGCACGGTATTAAAAGGCTCGGAGAGGTCTCTTCCTACCTTGACGGAGCTGCGGGAATTGTTCAACGTCATTCTGCACAGTCTTATCAATTTTGCAGGAATACCGAGCTCAGACATTGCTGCATATACGCGATCCCTTATCGGGCTATCGAACGCTGCCTTATAGTCGACAAAGAGGTGGTGTGTGTCGACTTGACTTTTATGGGTCTTCTCCAGGATTTGGCGCAGTGTGAATATCTGGTCAATGGTGGACTTACCAGGTCTGAAGCCGCACTGATAAGGTCCAATCAGTGAGATGGCGAATGGCTTCAGTCGTTCACACAATACGCTCGGAAGAACCTTATATGCGATAGGGAGAAGGCTTATACCCCTGTAGTTGGTGCATATTGTGGGGTCTGCCTTTTTCAGGATCGGACAGAGGGCACTGAGATTCCAATCATCGGGCATACTTTCCTCCAGCCATATTCTGCAAATGAGCTGGTGCATGCACCTAACCAGCTCATCGCCTCCATACTTGAAGAGTTCAGCGGGCAGACCGTCAGGTCCGGCTGCTTTGTTGTTCTTCAGTCGCCATATGGCAACCTTGACCTCTTCATGGCTGGGGGACGGGATCACAACGTTATCATTGATTGGGTCCGGCACAGCATCTCTAGCAGCGGAATTTGTATCATCATCGCTTTGCAGTAGATTACAAAAATGCTGTCTCCATAATCTCAGTGCACCATGTGCATCTGTAACCAGATTACCATGTTCGTCTCTGCAGGAGGTTGCTCCGGGTTTAAAACCAGTAGTAAGACGCCTTATCTTCTTATAAAAATTTCGAGCATCATGTCTGCTCCTGAACATCTCGATTTCCTCACGATCACACCTTTCTTTCTCCCTTTTCTTTCTTCTAAATAGGCGTCTCTCTTCCCTCCTCTTCTCTCTGTACACCTCCACAGTTGCTCTTGTAGTGGTGGACTGCAACGTTCTTCTGTAAGCAGCATTCTTTGCCGCAGTGGCCTCACGACACTCTTCATCGTACCATTGGTTTCTGCGGGGAGGACGCTCAAAACCAAGGACTGTTTCGGCAGCGTTGCGCAGAGAGTGAGCAATGTGAGACCACTGTCCACCAATACTTTCGAGAGAGGAAGGGATGCAATGGAGCTCATTAGAAAGACGATCGGAGAACGACCTGGCTGTCTCTTGTGATCGCAGCTTTTTGATGTCCAGCTTCCCTCGAACACTAGAACGTGCCATATTCGCTGCGCATATGCGCAGTCGCATCTTGGCTGCGACAAGATAATGATCCGAGTCGACATTCGGACCTCTAAATGTGCGCACGTCTAGTATACTGGATACATGCCTTCCATCAATCACAATGTGATCGATCTGGTTGGTAGTTGATCGATCGGGAGAGAGCCAGGTGGCCTTATGGATATCGAGATGCTGGAACCTGGTGCTACAAACTACCATGTTTCGCGCCGCGGCGAAATCGATCAGTCTCATGCCGTTCGGCGAGGTGGAAGAATGGAGACTGAACTGTCCGACAGTGGGGCCAAAGATACCTTCACGTCCAACTTTCGCATTGAAATCGCCGAGGACAATTTTGGCGTCATGTGCCGGACACTTATCGTATACATCCTCGAGCTTTGCGTAGAAAGCATCTTTGACCGCATCATCCTTCTCTTCCGTCGGGGCGTGAGCGCAAATTTGGCTGATGTTATAAAATTTCGCCTTCATCCGGATCGTAGCTATTCTTTCGTTCACGGGGGTGAACTCTGAGACAAGATGGCGAAGTCTCTTGCTAACTACGAATCCGCAGCCAAATTCACGTCTGTTATCATGGCAGCTGTAGTAGATGTCACATGTTGCTTGCCTTGTACAACCCTGTCCTATCCATCGCATTTCCTGGATGGCGGTGATGTCAGCCCTACATTTTTTGAGAGCATCCGCCAATTGGATAGAGGCACCTTCCCTATAAAGGGTGCTCAGGTTCCAGGTGCATATCCTTAAATCATAGTCCTTAAAACGTTTGCCATGGTCGTCAACATAAAAGGGGGTCCATTTAGAGGCTTTTGCTGAAGTTTTCATTGAGATTTAGTTTTTACGTGGTGGGTTTCAAGCCCTACGCACAACCCAAATTTAAAGTCCAGGGGATTGGACAATCGCCGCATACATTAGTTAACAGGCTAGCGGGTGCTAGAATGTTATCCAGGAGGGCCGCGTGGAGGCTGTATGTCGACTTGAATACAACGGGAACAAGGATCGTTCTGGAGGCCGCCAGGTTGACCCCAATCAGAGACTTTGCCTTGTCCGAAGTATCCCATCCATCCCACCTGGCATTTGCCTCCCTATAAAAGTAGCTTAAGATACCTTACTTTAAAGACCCTATTGAAGGTGATAGCGGAGCAAGACGAGATATCCTTTAAGTAGAACTTTCCTTCTCCACGATACCTCAATCTGTTATCATGTTCAGTTAAACGGCCTTCGTTAAATTCACCCACACTCATCTTATGGTTTTATTTTCAAGGTTCCTCTACTCCTCCATCTCTTAAGGCTGGCATTGTGTTAAATTGTTTATATGGTGGAATAGTTTATCTCCCTGTGAAGGCATACCCTTGTGACACTCTCGAGACAGTGCGACGTTAATCTGATTTGGGTTCCTGGTCACAGGAACATCGCGGGTAATTATACTGCGGATGAATTAGCTAGGGCGGGTACGTCTCTGCCGGACGTTCATCCTTATGTGGAAGAGGGTATACCTCTTTCCTCCATTATACTCCTTATTAGAAGGAAATATTTACTGGACGCGGACCTGTCCTGGTCGGAGGAGGAGTCTTGTCAAGTTGCTAGATTTGAGGCGTACCAATCAACTCTTTAAACTGGACCGCAGGGATATCTCTTCTGTTGCATCTATCCTCACAGGTCACTGCGTGATGGGCAGGCATGCAGAAAGACTATGCTTACCCGCGAATGACGTCTGTGGTGGCTGTGGATCAATTGAGAAAGAAGAGACTGTAGTTCACTATATTTGGCAGTGCCCATCTCTGGCTCGACGTAGATTTCTTACATTAGGATCTCCTTTTCTCGATGGCTCGACTGACCTATCGATCCTGGACATTGGATCAATTGCCAAATTCATTAGGCTCTCTGGCTGGTTTCCAGCATAATTTCCTGGGAAAGTAGTGCTTCTTGTGTGGAGCCTCTGGCTATCAGGGCTCCCTACATCATGTGGTATAGCAACGGGCAGCTATGCGTGCTCAAGTGTGCCTTGTTATTACGAGGCTGCCACTTCCTCCTATCCTATCCTAAAGCCATTTGTATAGAAATAGGGATACGTTTTTCAATGTAGTAATTGTGCAGCATTTCCGCATTACAAAAGTTCAACGTTCATAAATGCAAAATTTGGCATCATTGATTGAAGTCAAATGGCAGTATTGCTTCAATTTTCTGCAAATATGGATGGCATTAGTAAACTTTTTCATGCAATAGTGTGCGATTTTGAAAGTAATTTTTTATTTTGGAAATCGGTCTTCCTTTAAGTTTTAGATGATTTCTTATAATTATAAATCGTTTCACCTTCCTCTCGGATTTTTTTTTATAATTTAGGAAAGAAGTTGTCGCTCTTCACATTTAAGATTTTCTGTAATATTAATTAGCGTTTATTTCGAAAACATTTCAGGTATATATTAGTAGATATATACGTGTATATTTGTTTGCAGAATGTTCACAAAGGCGTACTAGTCTTCGGAGAATTTTTCCTTTTTACTAAGACCCGTACTTAGGGGAGTAAACCCCTACTTATGCTGTGCATTGTACTGGAATTTTTACCAGGGACAGGAAATAATTGTTATTTATTTTTTCTGAGGAAAAAGGTTACGCAAAAATGCCCTTTATCTGCATTTGGTAATTTTTAACCATTATCAGTACATTTATATTATTTTGGTTACCGTAACCAATTACAATGAGAAAAAAGTTTTTTTGGTTAGAAATAACCATTATATCAACCAAAAATTTTTTTTAATCATTCTTGCGATAGCTTCCTTTGCATCATCCAAAATATACAAAAAGTGTTACATTTTGTGGGGTAATAACCAAAAAAAAAAACATTTTTTTTTGATATTGGTTATTTTTAACCAAAACAAAATATTTTTTTAATATAATGGTTATTTTTAACCAAATTTTTTTTATTAGTATAATGGTTATTTGGGACCAAAACAAATTTTAGGTTGATATAATGTTTATTTTTAACCAAAAAAAAAAAATAAATATTTCTCATTTTAATTGGTTACGAAGACCAAAATAAAATATATTTCTTGTTAATGGTTAATTATAACCATTACATAAATTCATTGTCATTAATCGTTAAATATGACTGTTTCGTAGTTTCTCTTATAACTGTTACCGTCCCTGATTTTTACTGTGTTTATAACTTCTCCCTTGAATGATCAACAGTAATTGCTCCATCTGTCGTTAGATGTTGATTGTGGTGAGGGTCTTCGCTATGTAAATTGCTGTTACCTACTACTACCAAGTAGGTGACGATTTTTCCTCTGATCATTCGTTTTTGGTGACAATACCAAAGGTGGAATAAAGTGGAATGTCAGGGAACGGTTTCTTGTGGTTGGACTTCTTGTAACTACAGAATATACCCCCTTATCGTGTTTGGCATATTTTTGTTAATTTTCTTTAATCTTGTATAAAAATGCCGAAATACGACAACGACTACGCCAAACACAATAAAGCTGATAATGTTTTCTGAATATTTTACAAAAATGTATTTTTAAAATAGTTGCAAAATTATATTGCACCTCTCTTTAACTATAATTCGACTTATTGAAACTATAAAAAAGTATAATTATCGTGTGTTTTTTATAGTGTCACATCCTTGAGTTGGCATCACTGCTTTTTTGGACCACCCACTTAACAGCTGATAGTTGCCTTTTGTTAGGTTTACTTTGAAATTGCAATATGAATTGACTTACACGAGAGCAACGCGTTGTTGAAATTTTTAATCAAAATAATTGTTCTATTCTATTAATGTCGATTTTGAATTTCTTTTCAAAATTTTATTTTCCGATGAAGCCCATTTCTGGTTGAATGGGTACGTAAATAAGCAAAAGTGTCGCATTTGATGTGAGGAGAATCCAAAAGCTTTTGTCGAAACAGCATTACATCTACAAAAAATTACTCTTTGGTGCGCTTTATGTGCCGGCGGAGTCATTGGCCCATATGAATTCAAAAACGATGATGGTCAGAATGCTACTGTCAATGGTGAACGGAATAGGAACCTGATTACACCTCAATTACTTGGCATGAATCTTGCTGATATATGGTTCAAACAGAACGGAGCAACATGCCACACAGCGGCCGCTATAATTCATTTACTTAAAGTAACTTTTGATGAAAGAATAATTTCACGCAATGGCCCAACTAATTGGCCAACAAGATCGTGTGATTTAACCCATTGGATTATTTTCTTTCGGGTTATGTGAAGTCACTTGTCTACGTCGGTAAACCACAAACAATTGAACAATCCAGATTGCACTTTCTACGCTCCTCCGTGGCGGCCACATGGCAGAAACTATATTTAAACATTAATTTCATAAAATTTTCTTTTCAATAAAGCCCGTTATATTGATATTAAAAATATATTTCATTGCTTTATTATGATTTAAACTTGTGTCACTCTATAAAAACACCCATTACAAGTCAAATTTATTATGGTGTTATGGTTAGTCAATCAGCTGTTTATTTATATATGTATACGAGTATGTATGTAGTTGCTGGTTGAAGCTGTCAGAATACAGAATACGATTACAATTGTGATGCTTAGTTTTAAAAGTTTCAAGGTGTTTTGATGGGGATAACAAATAATTGGTTTATACTTACATTTTTATTTTTTTATAATGAGGTTTCTCTTTATGTTTTAAAATTTTGCTTTAGTGATATATATTTTCTATTTTATTTTACAGACACTATGAACACTTTAATTTGCTGAATTTAGTTTTGCACACCAATTAGATAAAAATATACAAATAAAATTCTACTATGAAAATAACAACCCTATCTGTGCTCAGCCTTAGCCAGCAGAGTCTTAAAAGAATTATATCGTTTTCTAAATTTGAAATGCGTTGTAATATTTTTCATTGCATACAATATATCATTCGCCATAATTACTTATTTAATTGGAATCATCCATCATCATGTCATCTTCTTCGAAACTTAAACCAGGTAAGAAATAAAAAATCAAATTTTTAAATTAAGAAATAAAAAAAGACGTTGCTAATGATGTTTTATAATTAGCTTTGACATTGGATTCAAGTTAAATACAAAATGTTTAAGAAAAAAAACGTTACATTTCCTGTGAAAATTAGTTTTAACTACAGACTGATTTTTCTTTTAAATTTTCGTGCGATGGCTAAAAATAATTCGCAAGAAGAATTTTAAGTTGTTGGTTCAAGAAGATTATCATATTCAGAATTTCTTAATTATTCCTCGAATTGAGTTTATTTTAAATTATAATTACAAATCATAAAAATTAGCATCTTTTACAGCTAAAACTTGTTAATTACACCAAATTTGGTAGATTCGTTCCAAAGAATACCATGTAATCTGATGTTATAAGTTAACTGTTTGATGTACAACGGTTTACGAGTAGTTTTTCGGAACCAAGTTTTATCGCTCGCATAAGTTTTTCTGACAGTTTTAATAACCATCAGGTTTTCAATGAATTATAATACAATGGTGAAAAGTTTCTAAAAATTTGGCCAGACCAATTTTTGTGTGTTCTTTTTCTCGATAAATATGTATGTTTATGAAAATAGTAGTCGCCGTGGTCTAGTGGTTAGTTTTTTGGTTTACTAAGACGATAGAGCCGCTCTGACATCTTGAAAAAAGAAATATGAAAAAATTATTTCTTTCGGCGACCATCTCTCGGCAAACTTCTGGCAAAAGCTCTGAGAGTAATTGATTGTCATGAAAAAGATTCTCTAATCTGTCGTTCGGAGTCGACTTTAAACTGTAGGTCCCGGTACTCATGGATAAAAATTAACACATAAAACATGAGTGCTGCGAGAAGCTAGGCCGTAACCCTGAAACAGGGTTGTAATGGCCAATTATGTACGTTAAGAAAAAATTCTTAACGATTACCTGTCACCTCAGTACCATATTTGATAACTATAAAAGAATATGTTCCCTACCACTTACACTCCGGTTCACTTATTTAAAGGCACAAAAAATCCCATATTCAGGAGCCGGTATCTTTTGCAATTTTTAACCGATTCCAGAATTTTAAAATAGAAATGGAAGCTAGACATCTTGAGATATAAACAAAATCATGACAGTGGTGGTTTTTTAACTAAGGAACCTTTTTTTGAGGAATTTATAAAAAAAATCTAAAAATGCGGTATTTTTTTTGGTTCACTTGAAAAAAGGCACTTTATTTTTTTTGTATTATTTTTAAAGTAAGCGGTGATTTTTTGTTGGGGGCGTTTGTTTATTGCAATTTATTACATCTTAGTCGATTTACGAGTCAAAATGGCAAAACAAAAAATTATAGATCTTTCGAAAAGGGCTAAAATCGATGTTTAACGTTCTGAAGGATATTCTAACCGCGCAATAGCTAAAAAAATTGGACGGAGCCCAACAGTTGTCGACAATTACATCAAGGACCCCGAGGGGTATAGAAAAAATTTTAAAGGAAGGGTTTCGTTGTCTTTATCTACTTATGAGAAGAGCAAAATCATCATAATTGCTTCTAATTCTGCCTTATCCTTGTCAAAAATAAGAGCTCAAGCTGGAGTGCAAGCGAGCAAGTCATCAGTACGCACAGTTATTAATAGCTGTGAGTATCTTAAATACAAGAAATTACAAAAAAAGCCGCCACTTAATGGTCCTCGTAAGGAAAAGCGCCTTCAATTCGCAAAACACTACATGGTATGGGATGTGCAGCAAAGAGGCTATGTAAATGACTGGAAAACCGTTGTATTTACGGATGAAAAGAAGTTTAATTTGGATGGGCCTGATGGCTACAACTATTATTTCCATGACCTGCGTAAAGAAAAGCGATTTTTGAACCGACATCACAGCCGAGAGGGCGGCGTTATGGTGTGGGGTGCTATTACGTACTATGGCACCATCGATCTTGAATTTCAAAGTGCAGAAATGACTGGTGCAACCTATAGAACGTTAATGGAGTCGGCTTTTCCGAAGTTCAATGAACTATTTGGTCCAATACCTTGGATATTGCAACAAGATAATGCCCCTATACACAACGCCAGAGTAGTAAAGGAGTACATTGCAAGCCAAAATGTTAATATTCTTGACTGGCCACCCTATTCGCCAGATCTAAACATGATCGAAAATCTGTGGGGTCTCGTAAGGTCTATGAAGGAGGTAGAAAATTTGATGACAAGCAGTTACTAATTCAGGCCATTAAGGATGCTTGGAATGAAATTTCGGTGGATTACATCAATTCTCTTTATCTGTCAATGAAAACCCGTATATTTGAAGTTATTAAAAACACAGGGGGTTGTACCCATTACTAATAGTTCTTTAATAAAGCAAATAAAGTAATAATAACTTAAAAAACAAAAAAGCTGTTTTTCATTAAAGTTAGTTAAAGTGCCTTTATTCAAGTGAACCAAAAAAAAAAAAAACACATTTTTAGATTTTTTTTATAAATTCCTCAAAAAAAGGTTCCTTAGTTAAGAAACCACCATTATCATGATTTTGTTTATATCTCAAGATGTCTAGTTTCCATTTCTATTTTAAAATTCTGGAATCGGTTAAAAATTGCAAAAGATACCGGCTCCTGAATATGGAATTTTTGTGCCTTTAAATAACTGAACCGGAGTGTATTTTAAAAATTTTAAGATCACGTTCAAGACTTCGTTGATCTGACGAATTAATTGTACAAATTTTCAAGTACGCGTTTATTGGTAAAAGAGTGAGAACTCTGATCAGGGGGGTTACTTTTTTCTATTCGAATCGAAAATCTTACGATTTCGTAAAAATTTACGGATTTTCGAAAAATTTTTGTATTCATTATTAATGATTTAACGAAAGGAAAATTTTTTCAAAAGCATTTTATATTCGAATCGGAATACAGAGTAAACCCCCAGATTGGCCTGGTTGAAGTCAAAAACACATTCAGTTCCTACGGTGTTACATATTCTTTCCGAATTATTTTTCGATTATAAAAATCATGCAAAAAAATTCGAATTATTTTTACTAATTTGGGGAAAAACTTAGTTTTGAAAAGCACAAGACTTATTTTAATTGCGAACAGAATACTATTGAGCGCATTATATGTATGAACAAATGAACACTAAAATTACCGAAATAATTGAGCCATAGACCAATATCCACTTGGCAATAGTGAAAATCAGAGAAAAAATGCCATAAAGACAGGACATGACTAAAGAGTTGTTTTCGAAAATTCGATAAGAGCGGGGCATTGATGCAAATATTCAGAATAATAATGGCTCAAATATGACAATAGGCTAAAATTGGGGATGTTCAATACTAAATGAGGTTCTAGACAAGCTGATGGTATTGCATAATGCTGTAATTAATGAATTAGAAATGAATTTACAGCATTTAACACATTTTACTTGATAATGCCGACAATATTGATATCATTAGTTCAACAGCTCAACAGTTCCAAGGTAATTGCAGGAAATGAAAGTGTGTATATCTCGATGCCGCACTTACAAAACTAACGACTATAGTTGTACCGTACGGAAGAACAGATTAAGCTGTTATTGGTGTTGTGTGAGGCAAAAATATTTCTTTGAATATTTAGACCTGTCTGGGTCGACATCTAATTTACCACGACCTGTTTGAGCTGAGAAATTAATATTTGATGAAAGTTGAATTAATGCTTTACAGGTGGTTCCACATATAATTCGAACAAACTCAGACTCAAGATTGGTATTCTTCTGCTAAAAGAGAAACAAAAAATGATTTCGCACAGGCTCCACTCAGTAAAGTAAATATATAAGAAAATCAATCCACTTAGATAGTGACCAGAAAATCTGGCTTATTGTGGATTAAAGTAGAACGAGAATTGCGTTAAATCTTTAAATCCACATAAAGCCCATCTTAGACGCGTCATAGCTGTGTTAACGAGATATTTGATACGCCCGTAGGCTGAAGATATCTCACAACGACTTATGCAGGATCTGTAATGATGCGAAACATTTTCTCTGCCCTTTATTTGCACTTGAGAACCTAAAAAGAAAGATTTTTGGACACCCAGGATTTATCGCCAGAATACGTTTGGCTGCAAGTGATTTAAATAAAATCCCTATCTTCAAAGACTATCAGGATGGTTCAAATATAATCAGGATTTGTAGACATATAACGAAATAGTTATGCGTCTGCTAATTAAACCAAATCTAATGTCGTATGAGGAACTGGCACAAATTCCATTGACGAGAGTACGTATGTTATAGAAAATCTATAAAAATTTGGTGCTATAGCCTAAACGAGAAGCGGTATGATCATGTACATACTCGTACATATTTCTTCAATAATTTTCTATTCCAAAATTTTATCAGCTTTTTATGATAAAAATTATTTTCTTATGATTTCACATTTAAAAGAATTCAACTTCTTATTTTCTTACAATTGAGAGATGTGACAATCTTTTCCCAGGAGATGACAATTAAATTTGTCATTTAAATATAAAAAAGACACAATAGATCTTATAGGTCGCAGTGTCTTGCAATTTTGTTAAGTTTAAATTTAATAAGAAAACAATAACTCTTTTAAAACTCTGCTTTCTGCTCAGGTTTCTCTATGTCTCTCTCTCTCTCTCTCTCTCTCTTCCTCTTTTATATGGATATGTGATGGAAATTTAATATTTTACTTCATTATTTCCGCCATTAAATTACGTATGTAGACGTCTAACTGTGAATAGTCTAATAAGGTATTGCGTACAATATTCAACAGTATGGTGGGCCATATTTGCTCTAATTTATGCAGTTTTTCAACCGCATTACAGGTATTTTCCATCATTAAGGTAAAATATATTTTACCACGTTCACGTGTTGTTAAAGCAACATTCAAGGATGTTGTTAGTGAGGGAAAAGGAAATGTTGATGTTGTATCACCACTGATAAGCCATTGAGTTTGTAAATGACGAATTTGTTGAGGTGTTGGCAGCTGTTGAAATTCTTGATTATTATTATTAATATTATTGGATTTTTTCCATTGTAAAGCCTCTTTGCCCACAACCAGACGTAATGATTTATTTTCCGGCTTTCTAAGCCACTGTTTGGGTAATAATTTACTGGCCGTACATGATTCGTCGAGTCGCAAACGTGTAAGCAAAGGTTGTAACATAGCATCTGGCATCGACCAGAGTATAAGATCTGATAGACCCGCATACATATTATGGGCTTTGTCGATTTCTTGTGCCGTTACTTCTTGACTGTTAAGTAGTTTCAGACCCCAATGGGAAAGCCTATAGATGGCATATTCGCGCCAAAAATCTTTGTCAGTTACAGGATTGCCCTCATCGTCTATAGTTAACGCAGTAATGCCTTGTAGCTCGGCTAAAGCATTAAGTTGGCCCAATGAATTGATATTGGTTTCACGAAATACAAAATTTTCAGCATGAACAAACCGTACCTTAATGCGTCCCAATATAGAGGCAATATTATTGAAGTTTATGTAGCTAAAATTCAGGGTATGAACATCATTAGCTTTTGTGGGATTCCATTGTTTGTCAATAAAACGTAAAGCACCTTGACCATAAATGTTTAAATAACGACCACAAATTTCTATCAAATAGTCGCCACCCTGCTCACGTTCTCTTTCAATGACTGTTAATTTAGTTGATGTGGCACCGCAGGGACCCGTTGATGCTATTGTTGCTGCTGCTGTTGTATTTGCAGCAATACCTGTAATACTATTATAGGCTACGGTAACTGGAGTTTTAGTCGTTGTATTCAATGTTAAACTGTTATTGTTACTGTTCATGGATGATGCTATTAAGCCATTGTTGTTATTGTTGTCCAACAAAGCCGGAGCAGTCGAATAACCTGTTGTTGTCGCTGGTGCTATCATTGTCATTGTTGTCGTTACTATTGTTTGTTGGTGTGCACTGTTAGTTATTGCAGCTGTTTGGGTGGTCACATTAGGGTTCAGTTTACTTTGACAACGTATGTTATTCGCTGTGGTAACAGTATTTGTTTTAACCATATATCCGTTTATATAGCCACCACCTCCACTACAACCACCACCAGCACCTGTTACTGTACCCACAATTGTTTGAGATCTCATTAAACTACTCGTCATATAGCGTTTAGCGAATGTTTCTGATGCCGGCGCTAAAGTAACAACTGCCATATAAGATGATGTTGATGATGACACCGTTGATGCTACTAATGCTGGTGATGATATCGCTGCATTCGTTTCTACTTGTGTTTGTATTGAGGATATTAAAGATGATACGGATGTTGCCATTGATGTGACTGCATGATTTTGTTGGTTACCTGACACTTTGTTAGTTTCCATAGGAAATTGCAAATTTAATGTGGGTGCACAGCTGGCAGTCGTTGTTGTTATTGCCATTGTTGAGCTGGTTGTTTCTATTGTGGTTATTGGTTTACACTGTAAAAAATCAAATTGATAATATTATAAGTCTTATATCTATCTCATAGTAAATTAAATGCAGAAGAAGATTTAAGTTATGTTCAATTATAACTGAGGCCAGATTTAAGAAATAGCTTAGCCTAGGAAAGGTCATAAACCGATTTTCAATTACTGACTTATACCTATTAGCTATATATAGTATATTATAAATGAAAGGTTGGCTAACGTGGCCGCTTCATTTAGCATAATACGACGCCGCTTTGAAATATTGTACAGAATTCATGACCACGGGCAGTATGTCCTCGATTTCCCGTTCAATACCAGATATATCCACGATATTCTTTATTAACCCCAAACCGAGAGCAACATGAAGCTAGGCTAAGTCGGAACGGGCAACTGCAATGGAAGTTCTCAACTATCTCCTCCATATCACCACAGCTGTGTCAGTGATCAGTGTACTGAATACTCCTAAAAGCGATCTAATACGTCTAATGTCAAAAACAGGTCAAGTCAGCTTCGAGATCCTGCAGAAGACAATTATGTACCATCCACCTGGAATTTTCCTTCCTATAAAAATAGCTGAGGATACGTCTCTTTAAAGGCCCTATTATAGGTCAACGAAGGGGTAGAATTAAACGAATCAGTGAACAAAATACTGAATTATTTTTGATGGCACACTGTCAACGTCATTGAATGTATCGCTACGTGTTTTAAAAATTATACGCAATATCAGTGTTAATAATAGACAGTGTGTTTGAAATGGAAAATAAAGAGACTTAAGCAGGCAACTCATGTACAGTTTTAACTGCAAGTTTCAACTGCTCAGTTATAACTGACAGACTTAACTGTGAACTGAGATGTACACACACGTGTAGTTCAATACTTCAGTTTTTAACATGGATTCGAACGAGCAGGATGGTTTGGCCGCTCTCGATGTACTTTTTGTAAATTTACAAAGAAAAAAAAAAAATAAACAGCGTAAACAGTGGTGCAAGAAGTGGTTATTACAAAGAAATTTATCTTCTTGGGGTACATGATGTACCGGCTTGTAAATGCTGTCTGCCGATGCTCGAGACTTCTTTGATGCCTCAAGTTTCTTTTTTTCCTTGCGAAAATCGGATCTTAAGCTTTTTATTTTTGATAAAACAGATTTCTTTTCCGCGTCAGGTTCCACTTCTTTTAACTTCTTCGCCAGCTTGTTATAGGCAGCATCTTTTTTGGCGCGATCATTGTACTCGCTAAATTTAACTTGCCATAAGCAAGGTTCAGATCTATATATTGCAATAAAATCAACTATCACTTGGTTCTGTTTACGCGACATAATACGCTCTCTTTCTCTCGACACAAATTGAACTAAGAACGGTACAGCTGAACCTCCACACACGTTCACTTCAGTTGAAACTATCAGTTAAAAATATAAAAATTGTAAATTTCTCAGTTAAACTGAACGGTTGAGTTGAACTGTCAGTTATTATCCACATACGTACAGCTTTAACTGACAGTTTTAACTGAAGTGAACGTGTGTGGGGGTTCAACTGTATAGTTCTCTGTTGCGTCAAGAGAGAGAGTGCGTATTATGTTGCGTAAATAGAACCAAGTGATAGTAGGTCCTGGTACTCATGGATACAAAACTGCGAGAAGCTAGGCCGTAACCCTAAAACCATGATGCCGACTTAAAATTCTTCTGCTCCTGTTATTTACTACGGTTGGTAGAAATTACTGAATGGAAAGGTACGCCTCTTAGCAGATTATTACATTTCAACAGTTGAACAAAATGATTTACTAGTTCTTGTAGCAGTAACATCAGCTCGTACAAAAAGCAGACTTGCCTGCAGTTCTCAAAGAAACTCTGGCGAGCCCGACTTGAGATATACTCGTAAATTACGGTAACGAAAAACAATAGAAATATAAATAAAACTATTTTCAACTCTAAATTTTTTAACTGAATCTAAATCGATAAAAGCTTATCCTAACTGCTATGCTCCCAATACCACTGTACTTTGTAAATGTAACTGATCGTACTTTTGATGCCTCCTAAACGCGGCATAAACTTTAGAAAGCCGACTGTTAACAGTCTCGAGTTAATAATCTTCTAAATATTTTTAATAGAGCTTTTGATATACATATGTGGTCCTGTTATTTCTATAAAATATTTAAGCAGACGCCTGCAACAACATTTACTATTAAATCGTGCACCTGAAGTTATCCTTTTTGGATTTTAAAACTTCTTATTCATTTAATTTATTTTTCTTAGCGTTATAACTTTTAAAGTGTAGAAACTGGACTTTTTTCTTTTATATACTTAGGCATACAAACATCTGTACGAGTATGAATATGAAAAAAGAAAAACAAAATGAAGAAAACATACCATTTGCTTTGACATCGAATTTTGTGCATGTGAATGTTGTTCAGGATCATTGTCATTTGGTGAGGCATAATTTATACTGTTTTCCATATGTTGTTTAGATTTTATTGACGATGATGACACGATTTTATCGAGATGAGTTTTTGGTGGTAGCGCTGATGTTTGTCTATCATCGTATTCATCTTGTGAACTATAACAACTGGAGGATGAATTTACATTTGGTCCCAGACTGGTAGCCGATGAAGAGCGTTCTTCATCGATATTCTTTTGTAAGTTTGTTGCTGTATTCTGTTGATGATTTTCAATGGGTGGTAATTTAATGAATTCTTCGTAATTGTTTTCATTGGTTTTTGCAATTTTTTCCAATTCCTTATGGTTTTTGTTTGTTAATCTTTGCTGTTGTTGTTGTTGTTGTTGCTGCTGTTTAAGTGAATTCTGCACCATTTGCTGTGACCTTAAGAGTTCCCAATTGGTGCGAGCATTTGATATGATTTCTTCACGTCTTATGATATTAAAAACTTCTCTATTACTAAGATTACAATTGGCCTCGGATAATTCTTTATTTGAACGCCAGCTCATGGCAGCTTTTCTCACTTGTTCGGTAATTGGCATTTGGCTGAGTGTTTTTAATTTAGGCAAATAGCTTACCAGGAATGATACACAATCTCCCGCCAATGTAAGCGGATTATTTTCTATGGTTATTTCAATTATATTCTGAGCTTTGGCTATGGATGCCATATCATCCACCTTGTGCAGATCGTTGTGACACAACCATAAACGTTCTAATGCTGTCAAATGCTGGAAACCATTTATACGTTTTAGTTTATTGCGTTTCAAATTCAATTCTTTGAGGTGTTGCAAACCCAAAAAATCATTATGATTAATCTGACGTATTTGATTGCCAGCCAAATTTAGCGATTTTAACTCTTTAAGACAATTGATTTTATTCGAAATAGTACACAGTTTATTGCCATGCAGATCCAAGACACGCAAAGTTGATTTTAAAGAACTGAGGCCTGTGATATCGCAAATGCGATTTTTGCCCAAAAGTAAAACCGTTAAGGCGGGTAGACCATCTAGATTGGCAATGCGTTCGATTTGGTTGTCATACAGGTCTAGAAATACTAGATTCTGGAATATATTGTCATAACTGATGCATAATTGCTTATTTTTAATGGCAAAAGGTGAATGTAGCACCTCCTCTTCCTTGTCTAAAGTAGGTTCTTCAGTTTCAGTGGTCAATATGGTTGAGACAGTAGATTCCGTGGTTAAATTGCTAGTGCTGGAATCGAAACTTTTTAAATTTGTACCACCTCTTTCAAAGCGTTTTAATACAGAGACTTTTTTATTTTGTGTTGATGCTTTATTTAAATTTAGTTGCAGATTTAAGTTGCTTACAAAACTTTGTGATTTACGCAATCCGAATTTTAATGGAACTGATTGTGGCAAGTGTGTCTTGTGGCTATTTGTTGCATGAGCATTATTTATATTAATAGACCTGTGCAGTAGTTTGTTCCGTTGCATTATAAAATTGCCAAATATGAGTGGACTTTGTGGTAAAGTAACATTCAGAGGTAACATCAATTGTTCTGTTGGAATGGAAATTTGTGATTGCAATTGTTCTGTATTTGGTTTAGTTATGGCCAATGGTAATCTTTGTTTGTTATTACCGTTTAAAGGATGATTTTGATGATGAGCTTGCATCAATTGTTGTGGCATTTGACTACCTAAAATGTTTAGTTCTGTATTTGAAACCGTAACCCCGTTATTAATTTGTTCTCTATTTGTTGTTTCCGCAAAATTTTTGCTTATTTCGTTGTCCTTGTCCTTATCCATCTCCATCTGCTCCTCTGCTGGCTGAGGTTTAGCTGCTTGTTCTTTGGGTATGTGAAATGTATTTATAAGATTATGTTGCAGAGATAGCAATCTAAGATTTGTTTCGTTTTCAAATATAGGTATCGCGGTGAGTCCTTTTTTGTCGTAATTTATGCGGTCTGGTAATTTTTCTTGTTCCTTAGCATGGCGTTGTATTCGACATATACCATTCGCTTGCTGTATCACCACGACTGCGCTTGGTGAGTTGCAAGGTGTGGTAACAGCAGAAGAAATTGCAGAGTTAACTGGCATTCCTGCTGTAATAGGACGATTGGAGTTTGAGTTCGAAGAAGAATTAGATTTGGAACGGTGTCTATTAATAGGCCCCCTTAAGGCTGGTCTTCTATGCAATGTTGCCTTAGGGAGTCCATTAATTACATTCTGTTGTGCTACTTTGGTTTTGTTTTCTATTCTACCGCCTATGGCTTTTGTATAATCTTTTTTCTGTTGTATTTCTAAACGATGATGTTGATGATGATGGAGATTATTACTAACTTGGTTTTTATTGAGATGGCGGTATGAGCTGTTGTGCTTTCTTAAGGTTGTATTCGATAAAGTACTATAAGAACGTCGTAAAGGTTTTTGTGGTCGATTGGTAAGAGTAGGAACAAATGGTTCTATTTTCAGCAAGTTTGTTTGAGGTAATAATGTTGTTATTGTGGTTTTCTTGTTTGTCTTTGTTGTTGTGGTTGTAGTTGTAGTTGCTGCAACATAAAATGAAAGAAATTTTTTTAAACACCATAACCATGTGAAGTAGTTTTTCATTAAATATATAAAATAGTGTTTGTGCTTCTAAAACTTTAGTGTACATTCTTCTATACCACAGTCCGCTTAAGATTAAGTTTGGTGATGGTGGTATTTACCATCAAAAAATATTTATCGTTGAACTCTATCGATTCTAATGAATATCGGAAGAAATAACGTACTCTTACGTAACAATTGTACCTGACTCTCACAGATCATGTTCTTTTCTAGTGGATTGCCCTGCAAATCAATTACAGAAATCATGCTTTTTTCAACCGATTTTCACTTAAGTAAAGGCTAGCCCCAGTGTATTATCTCGTAATAAAAGACAAAATATGCTATATACATATATTATATAGCAAACAAATACTTGGAAATTGATAAAAATTTTCCAATTTGTGTGGTCATTGTGCTTGAAAACACAAAAGTATGCTTGAAAATATTCAAACATCTTTAAATATTTTTCCGTTACGTTTAAAAACCCGGATTTTGGCAACTTTGAAGTTAAAATCTCAACTGTTTGGTATCTTCGTATCTTTGTGATACGTCAAGTTTCATAATTACTTCAGTGGCATTATTAACATTATCCTGCTCTTAATTAAGTACTCCACTGATTTCATTGTATTACAGAATAATCTGCATATGCTAGTAATGGATTCATTCGTAATTTACAGGTGCTTTTTACAGTGCTAGTGTTTTTATTGAGACTAAGACTCAGCTGTAAACCCCTACTAAATCCTTTGCATTGTATTGGAATTTTTATGGTACATTATGGCAACAGAAGATATATTTTGTTTTCTTGTATTATTAAGCTCCTTAGGAATGAGACATATTGCTATGAATTGGTTATTCAAAGGCCAGTGTTATACCATCACCCTTGAATGATCAACAGCAATTGCCTCTTCGTTGCATGTTAACTGTGTGGTGAGTGTCTGCGCTAAGTTGGTTTAGCTGTTATCTGCTACTTCCCCACAGGTAGTGTTTTTGTCCTGATCATTCGTTTTTTCTTTTTGACAGTCATTAAGGTGGAATAGAGTGGAGTGTCGGGGGGCGGTTTCTTTGTTTAACTACAACCTTGGTTATATTCAGTAAAAAGTTAAATTAAACTTAAATGCAATTGAAATCGCCAACCATATACAATTACGTTTCATTTAAGGTTTACACAGTACAAACTTGTGTTTTTGACGTCTTGTTGTTGTTATAAATAAAAGTGGTGTTGAAATGATATAATTATTATTAATTAATTAGATTTATTATTAATTAATGATATAGTTATTATTAATTAATTAGATTTATTATTATTGTTATTACACACATGCACACATAATTGGAAATTGGAACCCTGTTACAGGATTACAACCCTGTTTCGAATCCGAATCCGAAACAGGGTTGTTACTATGAGAGTAACTGATTGCCATGAACAAGCTTCTAAAATCTGTCATTCGGAGTCGACATTACACTCTAGGTCCTGGTACTCATGGATAAAAATTGACACACACAACATGAATGCTGCGAGAAGCTAGGACGTAATCCTGACCCAGGATTGTAAAGGCCAGTTATGTATGTATGTAATCACAGCTGTTAATTGAAAAAATTATGAATAATTTGCTTACATTTGATGCTCTTACGAGTACTCGTATTGTACTTTTATAAAGATTTTTGTAAATTTTAGTACAAAATTAAATGTATAACTAAAAAACTGATAGTGTCTTTGAATGGCACTTAAGTTTTAATTAAAATTAATTAATTTCATCTTTAATTAAGAAGTTAAAAACTGAGCATAAACGGTATACTACGAGTATAAAAGGCATTTAGTAGATTAAATGAATACCCCTATTAAAACAATCTGTTTAAGGTGCTTGTAAGTACTTGTTATTGCCTAAAATTTTTAATTAAATCTTAAATAAAATAAAGCAATAAATATAGAAATGGTTTTAATACCTAATACAGTTGTTGTTGTTGCTGCTGTTGTAGTATTTAAGGTTTTTTCTAGTTTATTTGTTGGAGTTGCTGATGATAATGTTGTTGAAGATAATATTTTGGCTTTATTTTGGTCATAATTTTTGGTTGATGCTTGGGCAGTGGTCAATGTTTTTGATGTTGATATTGCTTCTAATGCTGCTGTTGCTGTTGGTGAAATTGATGATGAGAATGCTGCAGATGCAGATATAACTGCAGCTGCAGCTGTGGATGTGGCATTTGTTGTTGTTCCCTTAAGTGGTAGTGTTTCAGTTATTGTTGCTTTTGTATAGTTGTTAGCATTTTTATCATTATTTTTGATTACAGCCGATTTAACCCGTATTTTCGAAATAGACATTTCATTAAATGACTTTTTCTATTACACTGAAAAAGAAGAAGTAGAAGTTTTGTTGTGGTCAATTTATTTTTTCCGGTTTTTAACAAATATTGGCTTTTGAAGACTTTTTCCCATTTCAGTTAGTGTTTCATAATCTTTGTTTAGCCGTTTCATTTCGCTTTATTTTCATCTCCTTATATACAAACGTATGTACATATGTGTGTATGTATGTATATTCTATGATATTTGTATTTATATTACATGACTTCCTTCTTTAAACTGCAAATATTTGATTTTTATTTATTAAAACAGAGCGAGAGACAAAGAGAGAAAGTATTTGTTAATGTTTTTCATTTTCTTATTGTGCAAGTACTTACTGTTAAGCTTTCATTTGCGATATTTTACAAATAATTTGTAAAATGAAAAATATTTTTTAATATATTTTATTATTATTTGCTATTATCTTAAGTCTATATAAAAGTAGATGTTATTTGAACACAAAATTTCTTTTTTTTACTTCTTCCATTATTAGTTTCTTTAAATAAAATATTTATTTTCTATTTCTTTTCAAAGAAAAGAAAATACTCAAGTTGTTTGTATTTTTATTAGTTTGTTTATTTGGGTTATATGTGCATGGTTGCTATAGTTTATTTTAGTTTGTTATTGAAAGGTTGCATTTTAAATTAATTATAGCGTTTGCAACAAGAGGCAAGAAATATGAAGAGTTAGATACATATACGAGTATATAATTTATGCAGTCCCAAAAAATAATTTTTATCGCCTTGATGTAGTTTTTGAAATTAATTTATAGAAAAGCTTCAAGTAATGGAGTAACCATATTTTTTATCAGGAAGGAAAAGACCTCTTTGGGTTTTTTAATACCGTGTAAAGTTTCAGACAGGGCAATCCCTTATCCTGCGACCTCTTCAATTTCGTCATGGAGAATGTTTTGTGAAAGGCGGCTGTGCATCGTAATGGCACTATTTTTAACAAGAGTGTCCAGCTCCTTGAGTATGCAGACGACATAGACATTATTGGGTATAACCAGCGAGGTGGCCATATGGATATCGAGATGCTGGAACCTGGTGCTACAAACTACCATGTTTCGCTCCGCGGCGCAATCGATCAGTCTCAAGCCGTTTGACGAAGTGGAGACAGAACTGTCCGATAGTGTGTCAAAAGATACCTTCACGTCCAACTTGAGCATTGTAATCGCCGAGGACAATTTTGGCGTCATGTGCCGGACGCCTATCGTATACACCCTCGAGCTTTGCGTAGAAAGCATCTTTGACCGCATCATACTTCTCTTCCGTCGGAACGTGCACGCAAATAACGCTGATATTATAACATTTTGCCTTCATCCGGATCGTAGCTAATCTTTCGTTAACGGAGGTAAACTCCGAGACAAGATGCCGAAGTCTCTTGCTAACTACGAATCCGAAGTCAAATTCGCGTTTGTTCTCATGGCAGCTGTATAAGATGTCACAACCTTATCCAATCCATCGCATTTCCTGTATGGTGGTGATGTCAGCCCTACATTTTGTGAGAGCATCCGCCAACTGGATAGAGGCACCTTCCCTATTAAGGGTTCTTACATTCCAGGTGCATATCCTTAAATCATAGTCCTTAAAACGGTTGCCATGGCCGTCAACATCAAAGGGAGTCCGTTTAGAGGCTTTTGCTGAAGTTTTCATTGAAAATAGTTTTTACGTGGTGGGTTTCAAGCCCTACGCACAATCAAAATTTAACGTCCAGGGGATTGGACCACGCCGCATACATTAGTTAACAAGCTAGCGGGTGCTAGATTGCCATCTAGGAGGGCCACGAGAAGGCTGTATGTGGGCTTGAATACAACAAGAACAAGGATCGTTCCGGAGGCCGCCAGCTTGACCCCAATCAGAGACTTTGCCTTGTCTGAAGTATTCCATCCATCCCATCTTTTGTCCGTTAGTTGACTTATTTACAAGGTCTGATCCCCTAAAGGATAGAGCAAAACTTTATTATTTTTTGTTACAAGATTTGAAGCTGTACGTTGGCGACAGTCATCTTTAATTAAAACTAAAACAGTTTGACATACTGGCTGACTTAACTATGCATTACTCATGTCAAAATCCAATGAATTATTTTTTTTTTAAATTCCTCTCCTTCGATTTTTTTTCCATTAACCATTATCATCTTTTTGTAAAGTTGTGGCCTGTATTAATGTTTGATAGTGTTCTTAAATAAAATTACAAAATTCGTCTTATTTAAAGAAAAAAAAAATAAAACGAAATAAATAAAAATAATTAAAATTGACAATATCAAGTACTGCTACTCACAATTCATTTGACTGTCCTTACACCCATCGTCAGTATCAGTCAAATTCATATACTTGAAATTATAAATGATAAATACATATGTATGAATTTATTCTTTCTGTTGTACCCTACAAGCCATCGATTACTTCATTTAGACAATATTTTGACATTTTAAAGGGGCAGGTACAAAATCAATGCTCTAGACTAGAGAGAATTGGTAAGAATTGCATTCACGACCGTCATCACAGTATTCTAGTACAATTTCCTTTTTTCTTGAAATAAATCGCTTGCCATAGATTGTGGATGAGAATTTTTTTAGCAATATCCCAAAGAAAAGTGTATTTAAACTCACTCAGAAGAATAAATTCATTTGAATTATGTCCCGTCATGTCTCAATATTGTGATAGAATGAAATAAAAAGAAAAATAGAAAACAACTGCAATAAATTTTATAAAAAGATTGCTTCTTAATTGATCTCGGCTGTTGTAAATTCCAAACCAAGAATTGCATAAAATTGATTTTCCTTACATAGACAACAGAGTAACGCAGAGTTACAATTTCTTTCTCTTAAAATATTTTATGGTCTTTATTTGATAATAATTTTAAAAAATTTTTAAGCGAAAGCTAAAATAATAATTAAAACACGGTATTTATACCGTGTCCGTATCGAACGTCGGCTATTAAAATTGAAATCTTCATCTTATCCGCAGCTATTCTGAAAGGCGAAGGTTTTTCCTGCCAATTACGATATCAGTAAGCTTAAAACAAATGCCCACAAGTACTACTTCCTCTTTCGCCCTTCCCATAACATATTTTCCTAGATCAGCACATCAGTACTGCATGAGAAGAGGTCGTGCCTTGAGTGGTGACCTTAAAAAAATATGCCTTGTGTTAAACTATTGGCGTAGGTTATCAAGCCCTGAAACTTTTCTTCTTTATATTCTTCGTACGTTCATTAACTTTAGTACTCCTGTATTTTTCTGGACTTAAACATTTATTGAAATTATGTTTCTCTTTAAATTCTAAAAAAAATTATATCCATTTGAAAAGATCAGCATATTGCATTGTAGAGTATCACACAAACAGATTTCATAAATATCAATTTTCTTGTTGTTGTTGTTGCTTTAAATAAAATTAATTATTAATACGATTGTGAAGTATTTAATTCATCTTATAGTTTAATTGTGGTTATTGTAACAGACCATATACTTCATTTTAAATACAACCAATTACAACAATATTTTTGTAATTATTTTCATCTGATAATGAGAAATTTTCCATTTTGTTCAGTTTTATTTCTGCATTTCGTATTTCTTCACATGACATTATTTCAACTGCGGTCTTGAATAGCCTTCTTGTTTTATTACTTAAAACTTTTCCTGCCACTTTGACATTGAATGAGTCATTTAAAGTAAATATTATCAGTCTGCCCAGTTCCATTACATTTATTTCAGTTCACAATTATCAAAAGAAATTGTTGTTGTTTGATTTTCTTTTAATTTTTTTAATAATAAATTAATAATATGCTCTTAAACATAAACAGATAAAGCAAGTAAGTGCATGCATATGCATGTAGCTTCCAACAGTCAAATCCGTTTTTATAGAGTCATATCTCGTTCAATGCAGTAAAGCTGTAAACTCCTAGTAGAGCTTTAAGTTTTTTAAACGCAATTATTTATACAATAAAATATTACTCAGTTTGCAAAATTTTATTTCTTAGCAATTTTCTTTGCAATAAAACGGTCAACTTGCCAACAACTTACTTATTTATTTAAAATATTAAAGCGGAGCAATGAGACCCTGTATGGGTTGCAGTGAACTAGTTAATAGTGTGCTATTCAACTAGTGTATAAGTAATGATCTGTTGTGCATTATATAAACACGCTTCCAAGCATTTGAAATACAATAAGAATAAAAGAAAGCTCCTGACCAGACAATATCGGGCTCTAAATACATACATACATACATATATAGATAATTGGTCATTACACCCCTTTTTCAGAGTTATGGCCTAGCTTTTCACAGCACTAATATCGTGTGCGTTAATTTTTATCTAGGAGTACCGAGACCTACAGGTTTTACTTTTGATTCCGAACAACAGACTTCAGAAGCTTGTTCATGGCAATCAGTTACTCTCAGAGCTCTTGCCAGGACTACCAACTGGTAGTCTCCGAAGGAAATATTTTGTTTCTTACTTTCAAGATGTCAGGTTTGGGGTTTGAACTCGGATCTCTCGACTACCTATTAGACTACAGCGACCACGGGTAGTAAATAAGACACTTAAATTGGGCAGTTTTAGGAGTTATGGCTGATTTTCTGATTTAAATCGTGCTTTTCAATGGAAAACCTTTGAGATCTCCCTTTTGATGACAGTCATAGGGTAGCATACATCCGAGTAGGAAGTAATAAATTTCCCTGCCGTGTAGATGCTGCTAGAAGCTTATCCGTCCCTCTCTCTCCATAATGTCCATATTATCCGGTACCCAGTCCAACGATATACTACAAGCATCATTCATAAGCTTCAGCTCCTCTTTGTAGCAAATAACTAAAGAGAAGTTACCATTAGCCGACACTAGGGCCCTGATAGTAGCCTCGGAACAAGAAAACCTCAGTTTCCTCCAAAATTGCATAATTGCAAATACCTCAGCCGAAAAAAAACACAATGCTGGATTACATACATACATAACAGGCCATTACAACCCTGTTTCGGAGTTACGGCCTAGTTTCTCGCTTCTCAGTTACTCTCAGACCTTTGCCAGAAGACTGCTGAGCTGTATTCGTCGAAAGAAATAGCTGGTTTCCATCTTAAAACTATTCGTAAATGCCTTCTGTAATACCAGAACGTATACAAATTCTGCTCGTTTCCCACTCTTTGCTATTACAGAAGAATTCCCTGGCTCATCTGCCAAAATCCAACTTCCGAAAGTCCATATCCGTATATAATTCCCTCTAATGCTGAGGAAATAGCCCCAGGTTGCTACTGTAGTGACCAAGAAATCCATACAGTCGAAGTAAATATGGCATATTGATCTCCATGTCATAAGTGCAGACAAACAGTTAGTTTGAAAACAAATCAAAAGATTCGTAGATTTCGAAACAACAATTTAGCAGCTGGTTGGTAGGAGTTAGAGTAGTTTTTAATAAGTGTAAACTTAGCTAACGAGGTGGCAACTTTCTTTTATGCAAATAGTTGTGGGTTTATATTTATTAGAGAATATACCAGTGAAAATATAGTGAACATATAGTGAAAGTGCTTTTAACCATTTTAAAAATTTTATAGTTCTCTAACACTACGTGTAAGCCACAAGCGGCTACTCTATTCAACTAATTTCCTATAAAAAAGCCACGAAAAAACCAATGTTTTTCACTTACATATGTATGTACATATGTACTTATGTATTCAAATTTAAAAGGTGTTTGATAAATTTAATTTCTGTTTGACTTGACACTAGCTACCAAAACACTAGTGCCAGTTAAACTTCATTCTTTTCGTTTTTGTAACCAAAGTAATTTCATACATACATCCATAATTGGCCATTACAACCCTGTATCAGGATTTACGACCTAGCTTCTTGCAGCACTCGTTGTGTGTGTTAATTTTTATCCTTGAGTACTGGGACCTATAGCTTAACGTCTACTCAGAACGACAGATTTGAGAAGCTTTTACATGGCAATCAGTTACTCTCAGAGCTTTTTCAAGAAGTCTGCTAAGATGTAGTCGCTGAAAGAAATAATCTTTTCATATTTCTTTTTTTGTTCAAGATGTCAGAGCTGAGATTTGAACCCGGCGTTATTATCTGAGTAAGTCTAGTAGTTACTAAATCTTTAAAAGGGAATCACATAATCCCTAACAGTCTGTTCATAGAACAAAAATTGCCTATAACATACGTATAAATAAATATTAACGTCAAGCAAATTTTCGGTCATATAAAGCGAAGGTCATTTCTTTGTGTAAAAAACGTAACAACTGACAGATTGCTTTGGTTTTGGTAACACGAATTTCTTGTGAAAAAACAAAAGAAAGCAACACAAATAGGAATTTATTTAAAATTGTATTTCTATCTCTTTTTTTCACTGAGTGGCGACCAAAAGTGTATTCTACTATTTCATATAAGTTTGCCTGAATTAAAATGTTTAAATGCATTCATCTTAGAATCGCTTTTTTTGAGCTATGCCACTCATCTCGCAAATGAGCGATATATTTGTAACACCGATCCACACATTTTTGTAATTTCTTTTTAGCGTTTAATTTGAAAATACTTGTATTCACCAACTTCTAAGAATTTCTATTTTTCGTTATTTTGCTTGTTTATAAACAGCAGCTGTTTTCCTTAATGCCCGGTTGTATTAGGATTACCCGTTTTTGTGATGAAAATATTAAATTTGTTTGAGCAAAAGTACACAAATCCAGTTTTATTGCCTACATAGCCAGGTGCGCCACATAATGTAAGGCGGTCGAAAAATGAACTAATGTGCGGGGAGTACGTGGTATACTATATCTGTTAGAGCGTTTGCATACAATTCAAGACAGACCAGGTTCAAATCCTAGCAAAGGAGAAAAATGAAGAATAAAAAATTTGCGGTTTTACGAGATTTTAATTCAGAAATTACAAGTTTTTTCCCCCTCCAAGCAGATCATTAACAACAAACCGCCCACTGGCATTCCATTTTATTCCACCTTTGGCATGCCATTAAAAACTAATGACCAGGAGAAAAGCGCATCTTAGTGGGAAGTAACAGTAACAGCTACCTCCTACTTAACAAAGATGCTTACCATTTTATAAGCAACATCTAACGACAGATGGGGCAATTGCTGTTGATCATTGAAGGGTGAATGTATAATACTATAAAACATCATAAATTGTTACGTATGCGTACATGCACGATTCGTTGGTGTCTTTAGTCGGACTTCTTCTATGAAAAGGCTGCAAGACTACTAAAGGCCGTGATACACTATCCTATCGAGTCGTAGGATTTGTCAAAAAAATCGTGTGTGTTAAAAAAGTATAACAGTGTGGCATAAAAATGCATCTGTATGACAGTTTTTTTCACAAGCCTGTCCGACTTTATAATCTTTTGAAAAAATTCATTAACATTTTTTTCTCTATGCGACCATGGTTGCATAATTTTAGCAAACAGCAACTCTGCATATGCTTTGCATCTTATTTTGTGTGATGTTGCCATTTTGATGCGACTTTTAAAAGTGTGACACAAATCGATAAGATTTTTTTTGTGAATGTTTCGTACGAATGTGCGTTATTAAAATCCGTGATTAAGTTAGTTTAGTCTAAGATTCGTTAAAAACCGGTTACAAACTTAACTCCAGCTATTGTAAAATAACAGCCTAATTTATAATAAAAAGTTTGCAGCCCGTTGTAGGTAGTGGCTAAGTTTGCCATTCCTATACGTGGAAATACTTACTCAAACGTACAAATTCTTTAATTATTTGAATTCTCTGTGGCCAGTAATCAAACAGAAGGTATAGAAACTCTTACAAATATCAGTCTATAGCAGGGGATAAACTTTGTCTTATACGCTAACGAATTGCTAACTTTTCATTATATGTATATACAGCAGTAATAGTATACAATTTAAGTATATAGTATATATTAATTTAATTAAACGATTTTATTTTATTCAATTCCATGGGCTTTTTACAAAATTTGCTGCAAGTTTGATTTGTCAAAAATTTCTATGATCTTCCGTCTTCATTAAAAATAATTATATTGTGTATGGTATCAGACAGTCGATCTTTACCCGCTATAATTTTCTTATGCGTTTTTTGTTAGCTTTTAATTTAATTCACTCCCTGCCTCCCCCTATTATCATACCATAAAATATCATTCACAAACTAGCGCTTTTATATTAATAAACTTTTTCCAACACTGCAATGAATGATTTGAATTTAGTTTCCCACAAATATTTAATTCAAAGGCAAAATTAAAAAGTTGAAAAAAAAAACACTAAAACTTTATTCCAATGATAAATTAGAATTATGTTGAGTTTGTTTATTTGTTTGCTTGTTTGTTTTTATTTTTTTTAATTTTCCTTTTGTAGTATATGTATACATATGTAGTATGTATGCATGTGTGTATGTATTTTGTAAACTGTTGTTTTGAACTTCACCTAATCTATGTATAATATCATGTTAACGTTTAGAACTTTTTAAACCGCAAACATTTTTGGTTTATTGTAGACCGAACAAGCATTTGAAATGTAAATATTTCAAAATATTTACGAAAATAAATACACTACACAGTTACACATCTATAATATCTCCCTAAATAAAAAAATAGATAACTTTACTTTTGCAAAATAAAAAAAAAGAAAACACAAATTTTTGTTATTTTAAATTAAGATGTGCGTCACTATAAACTGTAACACATCAAAAGTCAAATAAAAACTGACTGGAGTAAGCTAGAGTTAAAAATAAAACAGTTTTATTTTGCATTTTTATTACAGATTTATATTCTGTATTATTTTATTTAAAAATTAATTTAATTTTATAAAATTTTTTATTTTATTCATTATGCCATCTATAAGCAATGTTATAGTGTTTTCGGTGATATTTTTGGTACCAGCTGTCCATTTATATCGAAAACTAGTAATTGTTTTGGGAACAGATGTACTCTTCTTTAGTTCTCTTTTGACCAGAGCCCAATATCTTTCAATAGGCCGCAGCTCTGGGCAGTTTGGTGGGTTAGCCTCTTTTGGAACAAAAATAACATTATTTTTATTACACCAGTCTATTGCCCTTTTACTGTAGTGATATGTTGCCAAATCTGTCCAGAAGAATGTTGATATGTTGTGCTGTCTTAGGAATGGGAGCAACCTCTTTTGAAGACACTCTTATATATAAATATCTGAGTTTATTGATCCCAATGTAACAAACGATGCACTTCTGTTGCCGCAGCTACAAATAGCCTGCCAAACTAGGAACTTTTTGGGAAATTTTGATAGTTTTTTAGTTCGAAACTCTTCAGAAACATTGCCTCTACTATCCGCTACATAAAACTCTTGGTCAGGAAGCTGCGCAAAGTCTGCAAAAACGTAAGTTTCATCACCCATTACACAACATTCGAACTTTTGAAAAAATTCTTTTTTGAGGAGTTTTGATCTTTTTTTTGCTTCAATATTATTCTTAGCATTTCTATCCGGAACTTTTTGGTCTTTAAATGTTTTAAGGCCAGCTTTAGCTTTAACTCGGCGCACAAAACTTTCCGAAAATTGCACGCGCCGGGCCACTTCGCGACCAGAAATGTTTGGAAGAGCCAGCAAAAGCTTCTCAACCTTTTTGGCTTTCGCGTCGTTCGTTACCAGTTTTGCTTTACCTATTCCAGGCTTTCTTTCAATTTTTAGTTCTTTGTTGAACTTTTTGACAACTTTTGAAACACATTGCCTGGTCACGTGGACTTCCCTAGCAACTTTTGTATAACTCCAATATGGTTTTTTTTGAATTATTTGAATAATTTTTGTATGCACTTGTCTTTGATTATCCATTATGAACTAACTAACAAGACAAATTTGACAACCTGATACATTTTAAAATCTGACACATTTTTCAAAGATATTGTGATTAAGAAAAATAATTTTGATTAAAGGTGAAAAAAGTTATTAAGAAAAATGGGTGTTACACTTTATAGTGACGCACATCTTAAATAAAAATAAAGTTGTTTTAATATACATAAACTGATTTTATTTGGCTTTTTTTGCATAAAAATAATACGGAATACATACATTTACTTTTAAAATACTATTTAATTAAAAATATTTTAATAAAAAAGGAAAAATATTTACAGACTATTAATTTGTAAATACTCGTATACTCGTTATGAGTCTAATATTGATTTTAATTTTTGCCAAAAAAAAGGCCAATAATTCATCATGAAGTCAATAGTTCATTTGTATTTAAAGATTGTGCTAAATCGGCTTCATCTATGGTGGCTTGGCATACCAAAGGAAATGGCCATTCATGGTATATGGTGGGTCCACTATAATCTCTTAATGTTTCTATAAGATTATCTAATCTCTTGACTTCCATTAGGTCGGCATTAAACTCTTTGACTTCGTCTAAAAGCTGATTTACATTCGATTCGAGAACCTGAAAAAAAAAACAAGAAAGAAATTACATACAATGCAAAAACATTTAAGACTTTCTTAAGAGCTTATTTAACAAATTTCCAAGTAATATTAATAAGCGTACTTATAAAATATTTTTATGAATATATGTATAAAACACTTGGAATATCACATATATATCTGTGAGAATATGGAAGAATAGCTTAAGTAAATAAGGATACAGTATTCCAAGGATAATTGCCTCGACAAACATGTTAAGAATTTTGAGGTAATTAAACGAATACGCTGAATTGCCTGTATACACCCTGCAGGCAGTTCAGTTAACTTTCAATTAATTTAAAACTAACTATTTCTCAAGTTGTGGTGGTTGACACTTGGATTACTTTTATATGAAAACAACTAACTATTTTAACATTGCGATGTCCTAGGAAGTAGTCAGTTACTTTCAATTAACTTTAAAGTTAATTACCTAGCCGTTAACTTAAAGTAAATTTTTTGTAGCTAGCTATAAACACCTTGATTTTGGTAAGTTTTGGATTACAATGTAATTAGCTTTTAGTCAGCCCATAAAAGTGAATTATACGTTAGCTTTATTTGTAGTCGACTACCAATTTGCTGGCAGGGCACTGACATCAATACATGTGAAAAGCAAGTAATTTTATGCTTAACTTTTACATACATAAACTTGGTAGACTTTAATTGCAATGTTGTACAAAAAAATAGTTTAAAAGTAAATTTAACGGACATTTTATGTCTATATAAACATAGTTGAATTAAACTGTAGTTTTTAGAAAATAATTATTTTGGGTTATTAAACGATCGTATTTTAAGTGAAATATCTCTTTGGGGAAAATATATTTGTAGTAATTAAGCGAGAGTTAATTAACCGTGGAATTAGTGGAATTTATTAGAAAATGGTAAGCAAAATATGGAGATTTAGAAATTGAGGTAAATAAGCGTTAAAGGTAATTAAGCGTGGGGCATTTATCCGTGGAATACTGTATTATCATTTACATTTTAAATATCTCTTGTTATGTGGAACACCGTCGGCCACTAGAACACAGAATAGGCAAAGTTAAGGGCTTTTAATAGAGTGAGATCGAGAGCTTCAGTTCAAGCCCCGGCTCTGATACCTTGAAGCAAATCAATATTAAAAAAAATATTTTTTTCGGCTACTACCTCTTAGCAGACAGACTTTTGGCAAAAGCTCTGAGAGTAAATGATTGTCATGAACAAGCTTCTTAAGTTTGTCGTTCGGCGTCGACTTTAAACATGAGTGCTGCGAGAAGCTAGGCCGTAATCAGTCAATATAAATCAAAATCAGTAAAAAAATGGCCTTAATTGAACAAGTGAGCATGCCGACAAGGCTAATAATAAAGGTTTAAACATTTTCTACAAAATTTAGTACTTGTATCATCAATTAAAATGTGATGGATGTTGAATTTTTAGAAGTTGCTCTCTCCCTCTCTCTGTTTTTAATATAAATAAGGGTAGCAAAGTCTGCCGGGGTTTAGCTAGTTTATATCTATATATTGTATATATAAACTTAAATAATATAAATATTTAAAACTTTTTAGATAATTCTCTATTTTTATGAATTTTTTTTATTGTAATTTGGCTTTAATTAGCAAAAAAAAAAAAGAAAAAAAAAAAAAAAAAAGAAGAAAACATTGTGATCTACATGATATTCTTAAATCTCGCATGATGTGAATAAAAATTGTGAAAATTAGCATATAAAACAAATAAATGAAAATAACTTTTTTTGTCAATTTTTGGGCGTCAGACAAACAGTAATTATTGAGTAGGGCAATTTATTTTTAATACCACACAAACACATGATCTCACACTTACACTGAAATTCTGAATTATTACTATTTGTTCCATATCATGGGATGAAGGTTACTTTTGTGTCCAGTTATCTGGCCACAATATGTCTGGAACTGTAGGCTGGTATCTATTTCTAAAGATTTGAAACTTAAGAGATATGCCTCTCGAGACAGGTTATGTTTCAAATACATAAATTTGATCTATATATTCGAGCCCTGGTTTAAACAGTCAATTTTTCTGAGCGTCATATGGCAAAAACATATATTGTTCGTTTATCTTAAGTTGCCATTAGTTGAAACCATGGTTTTATTACATTTTTGTCATGTAATATATTTAAAAAAAAATATTACAGGTGTCAAATTGCAAGCAATATTTTAAAACTTGACTTTGTAAAACATTTATATCGTCGATGGAATTAAAGAACGCTGTAACTGACAAAACCTTAAATGTTCACTAGAGCAAAAAAACTTTCATAAAAGTAGAACAAATACACTGGTATTTTTCATTTCGCAGATGGCGTAAGTGAATTTATTTTCATCGTAGAAATGTGGGACCGGGACCAATCGACGCGTATTTTTTTCTGATCAAAATTATGCAAAAAACGTATTTTCGATTTTTTGTCAGTTACAGCGTTCTTTAATTCCATCGACGATATACACAAGTAAAGTTTTAGTTATCAACTGGAAACGGAACTGACGTTCGGTTGCCATCCATAATCAATCCATTCACGTCTTTTCTTGGTTTCGGTGATGTTTTTTTTTAGGTAAAAAGGCTCTTTCTAAATGTAAGAGATTTAAATTATTTGCATTTATTAGTCGCCAAAACGTAAATAATACAAGAAGATGACATTTACCGGAAGCATGGCTTTATTGAAATTTAAATGCAAAAATTTTTTTAACTTTTATTATTATTATGATTACCGTCAAGGACCCAGCTGCGGCAGTCTCATCAGAGTTCTTTGTATTCTGTACATATTTATGACCAAACATCAACTATTCAACTCACAATTTTTAAGAAATCATATACTGAAATTACTTTTTCCCATATATACAACCGTGTATGTTGCAAAAACAGTTTTTATTTAAGTGATTAAGTGATTTACAAAATAACCCTCTAAATTATGATATGACCTCCTTATTTATGTACAGAACATATAAATTTTGTGAAAAGTTTAAGTTTAAAAAATTAATTCTTTTTAAATCAATTTGTAGTTTTTTATTCCCTCTGCAGTTCTTATCATTATTAACTTGTGCTTATACAGTACTTTTTTTAAACAGTCACATGATGCTAATTAACCGCAAAAACCTTACCGATCGCTTCATTGACCATTGTAGCACTTGGCTTATTGAAGTTGTTAATTAATATGCCGCATATTGGCATCTAGAGTATGTGACAGATTAGTCAACATTATTAATTTCCTCGTAATACCCGTTTACATCTACTAAAATATCAATTGAACAGTACATTCCAATGAATTTCTTCCTCTTTGTTATTAAAAAAAACAACAATTCTTTTCGGTATTCAAATAATGATTAAATATCGTGAAAATGCTTTTTTAAACATACACTTAATGAAATAAATAAATATTATTTAATAAAGCATTCAAAAATGTATTTGATATTTTTCTTTTCCTCATTGTCATATCATGATGGAAAAATGCTATAACTGTTTGATACAAAACATTACTGAAATTTGTCCAGCAACAAACGCGGTTATATAGAAATATCTGTCAAATTTTAGTGATTTAGAACGAAATAAGTATAGCGTATATTAAATTAATATTTGAATTGGTAGTTGAATTTTGCCGCTGCTAAAGTAGCATTTTTAAATTTAAAGTGCGTTGCTTGATCTAAATCGATGTTTCTAAGAATATAAACAATTAATTTCTTCTAAGGTTCAGTTTTAATATATCGGGTGGAACGCATCTCACAGTTGAAGAGCGTGTAAAAATAAAAACTTTGAGAGAATGTGGAAAAACCATAAGAGAAATTTTTTTGATTTTTAAAAACCCCTGAAAATTATGGATTTTTCACCAATTATTTGCGAAAGGACTAAGCGCCATATAAGACGATTGGCAATAGATAAACACGTGGCACCATCACATATTAAATGCCAATTAAGCCTTCCAGTGTCTAATCAAAGAGTTCAACAAAAATTTTAAAAGGTTCCGATAATCTCCAATATGTTAAACATGTGCCACAACCCAGTCTACAGTAGCACCATAAAAATGCTGGTCTTCGATTTAAATTTTGGGATGAAGAGTGGACATCTATGGTGTTTGCATACATACATACATAATTGGTCATTACCACCCTGTTTCAGAGTTGCGGCCTAGCTTCTCGCAGCACTCATGTTGTGTGTGCCAATTTTATCCGCGAATACCGGGACCTACAGTTTTAAATCGATTCCGAACGACAGACTTACGAAGCTTTTCATGGCAATCACTTACTCTCAGAGCTCTTGCCAGAAGACTGCTGACAGGTAGTCACCGAAAGAAATATTTTTTTCTCTATTTCATTTTTCAAGATGTCAGAGCTCATGTTTGAACCGTGAGCTATCGTCTTAGTAAGCCAACACACTAACCACTAGTTTGTGTCGCGTTTACCGATCAAATAAATTCAGTTTAAATAGCCCTGATGTTTTTCAAAAATACTGAACTGATATTCGTCGGGAGCGTGAAATTCGTTATTCAAGAAATTCCCAATTAGGTTCTCTTATGGTGTGGGCCGTTTTCGTTTACAATGGTTCTACTCCTATATGTTTTATAAGTCATAAGATGAATGTGAATTTATATGTTGATTTCTTGAATAATGTTTTAATTGGCTATTGGGAATTTTTTTGTGATAATCTGAGTATTTTTGAATAGGACAATGCCACCGTCCACAATGTTAAGGAAATTAAAAATTTGTTTTCTAAATAAAAACAAAAGTGTAATAGAATTGCCGGCTATAAATCCTGATTTAAATCCTATAGAAAATATAGATAAAAATAGGGTTTATGCTAGCGTTTGTCAATTTAAAAACATAAGAGAATTAAGAACGTGCTTTATTGGTGAATGATGAAAAAATACCACCATCTGCAATTACGAATTTAATAGAATCTATGCCAAGGCGAACCCATGTTGTTATACTAACTAATGATGCTAAAATAAAATATTAGAATATTTTCTTTTAATATAACGTTGATTGTTTTATTTATGTATGTCATTGAAGAAATTTGTTAAACAATTTTGTTAAACAAATTTGTTTTTTAAATAAAGGAATTTTGTTTCTACGCAACACTAAAATTATTGTGTTCTATACTTATTTCGCTAACAGTGGTGCCAACTTTTTGCAACTAAAACGCGCTAAAACGCACTAAAACATAGCGTTGACAAATATTTATAAGCAAAACGCGCCGTTTCCAAACGCGCTAAATAAAATTGGACCCATATATTAGAAAAAGTACAGTCTTTATGGAAGCAAAATAAATAATATCTACATATTTGTTTTGGAATATAATTCAGGTGCAAAAAGTACCAAACAATAAAAATTTAAAATATTTTATTGGTATGTGCACATATCTATTGATTACTTTAATAATCAGTCAAATATTAAAATAGTAACTCAGTCTTCTTTTTTGTTTAATATTAAACTTTTAATATTTTTCTGATTAAAATCAATAATAAGGAGACTTTTGATATTATAAAAATAAGGTTGAAAAGTAAAGTTAATATCGATCATCGCCAATTTCATTCAAACCGTCTGGCTCATCTTTTGGCCACAAAACCGATTGTATGTAATACTTCGAATTATTATACGTGTTATTTGAATAAATTTTTGCATATAAGTATGTACATCTAATGGAATATCATAATTTTCACAACAAGAGTTTTTTAATCTTATTTTTGATTTAAAATAATTCATTATATTAAAAGCTCTTTAAACTTCTGCATTTGAAAATGGGAAGCTCAATAAACATATAACAAATGAAAACAGCTTGATAACAGGATTGACATTAAGAGAATTCTTAAAATTGTCGATCTCAATCCAAGATGATAATTAACATTGGTTATTACCACTATACAAACTATACATATATATATATGTAGTTAAAAATAATTTCACCAAAGTATTGTTAAAAATGATTTGTTGATACTAAAATGAAATTATACAAAATTGTTTTTATAGTTGTAAAAAAAAAGTACTAGAAATTTTACGAAAAAAGTAAAAAAATGTTGGACTGAAGTGGTTTTATTAAGTTTATTTAAAACGCTCCAACTTAGCGCGTTTTTTTGTAAACGCGCTACAACGGAAAAAAACGCGTTTTGTATGGTTAAAATGCGCTAAAACTAGCGCGAAACGCGCTAAATTGGCACCGCTGTTCGCTAAGTATGTTCATCTGCTTGTCTGTTAACACCTGTGTACTGCATTCTAAATATATTTCAAGATGTAACGGTTTGATTTATAGGTAAAAAATAATGGTTACATGGGTTACTCACCGTTTATACGAGCTATAGATTTGGTATATCATCAACAAATTTTTGGTCGATCATCGATTTGGCTCGTGTAGACTCTCTAAATCTGTCATGTCCTTTGTCGACCATCATTGGTAAAACAATTGCTCGAACAAGTATGCTCTTACAAACAATCTTCAAATCAAAATGCAACAAAATTACTACGAGTACATACATAAGAGACTAAATACTTTATTTTAAAGGTGTAAAGGCGACTCATTTTATTCCACACTGTATTTGGTATCATATTTCATATATTTGTTTTTTTTTGTTGTAATTTTGATGGTGTTTTCTTCTTTTATATTTTACATTACCCTACCGCATATCAACGTGGATGACATTGACAAAGCATTTCTAGTTAGCGGCATGAAATAGTCATTATGTTTTCGTATTAGGAAACAGTGCAAAAAGAAATGTTTGAAATGGGGGAAAAATGACAAAAGAAATAGTGGTACTGGGCAAGAGAAGAATTAGAAGGGGAAATTCCAAAAAATATAAAAAATCAATAAAAACGAATAGTTTGTTATAGTAAAGGTCGTTTGAAAAATTCAGTTATGAAATTATGTATTGAATTCAAATCGACTGACTAACTGACTGATCAAAGTGATTAGTTGCCTCAGTAGATTTTATAAACAAATTGGAGAGTTATTGTCTAAATATAGATGCATGAAGCAAAAATTTGCAGTCTTTCAAATTTTTTGAAATTTGTTTAATATGTGAGTGGATTGTTGTAGTGGCCGTGGTCTAGTGGTTAGTGTGTTGGCTTACTAAGACGATAGCTTACGGTTCAAACCTGAGCTCTGACATCTTGAAAAAAGAAATAGAGAAAAAATATTTCTTTCGGTGACTATCTGTCAGCAGTCTTCTGGCAATAACTGATTGCCATGAACAGGCTTCTCAAGTCTGTCCTTAGAAGTCGACTTTAAACTGTAGGTCCCTGTACTCATGGATAAAAATTAACACACACAACATGGGTGCTGCGGGAAGCTAGGCCGTAACCCTCACTCAGGATTGTAATGGTCAATTATGTATGTATGTATGTTAGTGAATTAATGTGCGGATATTTGACAACTAATTTACAACAAAATATCAAAATGATATGTATTGCCGAGTTGAGTTGCAAAAAACTTGTATTTTTTTTTTACAAATTTTAATTTTCAAGAGCTACTCATTGGCATGGTTCCTCGCCCTAATACACACATTTATCCACCATCAGTGAAGGAAGGTCTTGTCTCTATAACATAATTCGTGTACATAAAAACAGAAATCTCATCAGGATATTGATTAAGAAATAATAATAATTGTAATGAATGTAAATGGCTACCCTGCAATAGGTCGAGAAATATTTAACCGCAAGAATTTGCATACCCCTAAAAATCTCAACGTTTTCAATTGGCAAATCCGATTTCTACAAGGCATTAAAGAGTGCACTTGAGTGCAAAACTACTGCCATTATTTTAGTTTCTGCAGAGTTGCATTTTTCTTTGTTAAACAGTAATGATAGTTTAACAACTTCTTGGCCGATTTAGTATATGTACTCGTATATGTAAATGCATATATTTTATTTAACAAAATAAATTAACATTACCTTTCATGATATTGCGTTGACACTGTGATTAATTTATTTATTTTAGCGTCCCAGCTGAGCCCAAAGTAACTTAACGCTTGACACGCTTAACATAACATTGCGTGTTTTACACGCACTTATGTCAAAAAACTTAAAATAGTAAATTTGGAAACTCATATAACGTTAAACAACTTTTTTTTTTAAGACCAATACTCAGGGGTAAACCCTTACTCATGCAGTGCATTGTATTGGAATGTGAAGATGGTCGATAGAATTTTTTTTTTGTTTATTATTTTTTTTTATATATTTGTTTTTCTTTTTTTCATAGATGTTTAAATATTTTGCGCCTTTTTTTGTTGATGAAACAAGTTGCTGACAATTTGTCCATACAAGAGCCAGTGTTATACCTTCACCCTCGAATGATCAAACAGCAATTGCCTCATCTGTCGGTGGATATTTGAATGTGAATGGTGAGCGTCTTCAGTAGATTAGCTGTTATCTTCCCAGAAGGTGGCGCTGTACTCCTGATAATTGGTTTCTGGTGAAATAGATTAGAAATGTCAGAGAGCGGTGTCTTGCAGATGGTCTTGCTGGAGGGGGAGGAACCTCTTATTTTGTTTTTAATTTAATTAAATTGTAATTTTTAAAAAACCGCAAATTTTTATTTTTATAATTTTGTCCTTCGCTGGAATTGAACTTTGGTCGTGTGAGTTTCTGTGCGAGAGCTCTACCACTATGCCACGACCCCCCTCTATGGACTTCTTCCGTCTTTTAATTTTTTTTCTGTCAATTGTGTGCAGTGCTAACAGTTTAGCATTTTTAATGCTAGATCTAAGTTTTAGCATATTTTTAGCACATTTTTAGCACTTTTTACAAATGTAAAATTTTTTTACCATATTGTAGTTTGTAGGTATTTTTAATATATTTCAATATTTTGATAATGTTTCACAAGAGTAAATACGTAAAAGTATAACAATTAATTAGATGTTTAAAAATGTAGGAACGTTAATACAAGTATGCACTACATCCTCATTTCATATGCTAAAAAGACAGAATCGAAATATAGTGAAAGTTGAAAAAAAAGCACAAATTTGAAAATATAGAATTGAGTAAACCCCTTTCGCAAAAGTTTGGAGAGACGATTGGTTTAAGAGCCCATATTTGAAAATAAAAAGGCCATATGAAAAATCTTTTTTCAAAATTGGTCGTAACTGTTGATCACTTGACAAACTTTTATAAATGTCAACTTGACTGTTCGTCGCTGATGCTAAATAGAAAACAATGCATACTTTTATACGAATATACATATTTTTTTAATTTAGAATACAATATTAATATTATATTTAAAGATTCCGAGAGAGAGAGAGTAGTGTCACACTAGCAGTCTAGCCCACTGCCAACTGGGCCACCACTTGCTATATAAAAAAAAATAATTTAAAAAATGAGAAAAAAATTTAATTTCTTTTTAGCTTTTTTTTGGCATTAACATTTGTTTTTTTAACAAGATCTAGAATTTTTTTTTCTTGACAAATTATCCCAACATAATTTGGGTTTTATGCAGCTTTGAATTTTAAGTAACGTTATATAAGCAGACTATTTGCAACACGTTTTTTATTTCCATTATTTATTGTTGCAAAAAAAGAAAATAGAACATATCCGTAGATTATTTAGTATTATATTCACATGCAATTTTACTGACGTTTTCAACACCTCTCAATAATTGTTGGATTTACTTTATTTTCATTCAAGAATTTATTTATATACAAGAGTATAATACTTTTGTACACAAAATGTTTTTATGTTTAGGTTATCGAAATCTTTGTGTGATTAAGGGTAGATTGCATAGGTTTCAAATGCACTTGAAAGCTTTAAAAGCTATTCTAATACCTAATGAATACTCGAGTTAGACCATAGAAATTAATTGGTCATAGAGAGAACCAACCGGTACTCCGCACGAATTTGAACACATTCGTCTATGACGTTTACGTGAGATAGTGTACCAATATTATTTAATTTGAGCAAACATATAGTAGAACAGACACAAAGACGAATTTCTTATGTTGACAGCTTTAATAGTAGCAATAATATTAAGAGTATCCCATATATGTTGACATACCTTCAATCATACAGCGTACAGTAATTCTACTTCTATAAGTAAAATATTTCCATCAATGGCGAAAATGATGTCAATCCTTTCCAATGGTAGCAAAGGCTAGTGTTTAACCTTGTTTTATTCATCGATAAATTCGAATACCGCCACTAAAAGGGGTATGACTTAAGAGTTACCTTTTACTACACAGACTTGGTAAAAGCGCTGGACACTGTGAAATTGAAAATAAATATGCAGGTTCATTGTTACACAATAACAATTGTTAACGTTTTAATAAAAAAATAAACGTTTTTATGAAATATGTCAAAACTATAGTGATAATAAAACTTCGTTACAAACAACTTTGCAAGCCTTGTATACGAGCCATATATGCCTACATTTTGTTATTGTTCGACATAGTTTGCTCTATTTTCAACACTTGCAAGGGCGTGTTTAACGAAGAGTGATTACCGCTTATTTGAGAACAGGAAACACAACGTCTAACGAGGACATTACAACACCAAGCGTGGACTGGAGGATATACTAATTTCATATAACTTTATAATGCAAAATATTAGTGGGGACAACAAATTGCAACTAAGGAAAGTTTCAGACGATGCCATAATAATAGCAAAATCAGCTGAATTCAACCAGAATATATATATGTAATAATTGGCCATTAGAACCCTGTTTCAGGGTTACGGCCTAACTTCTCGCAGTATCCACGTTGTGTGTGTCAATTTTATATATAAATACCAGGACCTACAGATTAAAGTTGATTCCGAACGACAGACTTGAGAAGCTTGTTTATGGCAATCAGTTGCTCTCAGAGATTTGGCCACAAAACTGCTAAAAGATACTCGGCGAAAGAAATACTTTTTTCATCTTTTTTTTCAAGAATTCATAGCTGGATTTTATATGTATGTGCAAAGAATAACTCTGGAGACAAATAAGATATGCCCGAATCTACATATTCTCAGATAAGCAGGCGTCTTTAAGAGCTTCAAATTCGATCATGATTACATAGAAAATGGCATGAGGGTTTCTGGAACTTCTCAACACCTTGGGAAACTTTAATACCACAACACTTGATTGGGTTCCTGTATAGAAGGGTCATGTATAAGAAAAATAAACAAAGATGGCGGCTCTGGCAAAAAAATAGTCACATTTGCCTTTAGTCATCTTCGATCCATTCTGTTGACTTAGTAAAAGCCACATAAATGAAATCCACAGAAACAGGAAAATTATTGCGTTAAATCAAGTGATTCAGGGACGTGGTGTAGTGGTTAGAGTGCTCGTACAGAGACTCAAACGACCGAGGTTCAAATCCCAGCGAAGCAGAAAAATTTACAAATTAATTATGCGGTTTTTAGAAAATTATAATTTAAAAAAATAATCTTCAAGAAACCTCTCGCTGACATTCCAGTCTATTCCTGGGAAGATAACAGCTAACCTACTTATTGGAGACACTCACCAATCATTTAAACATCCACGGACAAATGGGGCAATTGCTATTGACCATTCAAGGGTGAAGGTATAACACTGGCCTTTGAGTGGTAAAATTGACAGAATCTTGTCTCATTGACAAAAAGGCGCATAATAATAAAATCTATCTACATATTTTCACATTACAATACAATGCACATCATCAGTAGGGGTTTACTCCTGACCATTGGTCTACAGAACAAAAAATTCAGTACAATGTACGGCATCCGTAGGGGTTTACTTTTCTGAGTATTGGTCTAATTATCTATCATTACAAATTTCAGTACAATGCACAGCATGAGTAAGGGTTTACCCCTGATCTTGATCTTAAAAAAAAATCCTGCACTCATGTGGCATATTTAAACATAAATTGTAAAGCACTAAATATTGAAGACTGCTATATCTTGAAAGGACGTAAGAGATTGGAAGGCAAAATAAGCTTTGCAAAATTGACCATTGATTTGGGTCGCAATGCATCATGGTCCCCAATAATAATGACATACATATATGTATATATATTATATAGGGATGAGGCTCTGAAACAAGTAATAAATTTCACATATTTAGGAATCACATTTAACCAAACTTGAAAAGCGACTAAGTGTTTAAACGGAACACCTTTAACTGCAGCGAGTCCATTCCGTGCTGGTAGAGATATAGAATTTCACTTATATAACAATTCTTACCGAAATCTAACTGAATTAAAATAACTTCGACTCAAAACAGGAAAATAACGCCAAAACAGAACAATATACGAGTACAATATAATTCGGACAAATCTAACAACATTAAGGTGGTTTGGACATGTTACTAAATAGCTTAATTATCGCTTGCCGAAAAGAGTTTCAGACACAAGATTATTTCATTTGGTAGGAGACAAAAGGAGAAGAAATTATCTGAAAAAAAAGATCAAGAAAACACTAGAAGAGAGAAAGAGAGAGACCGAGAGAGAGGATAGCGTCTAGAGTACTAAATATACTTAGATGGGCATTTTTTAGTACCAGTACTTTTTCAGTATTTTCTTTTTTTACTGATTAGTGGAAGAAAGAAATCAGTATTCAGTAAATTTTACTGATTAGTGAAAAGAGAAATCAGTGTTCAGTAAATTTTACTGATTTGTGTAAAAAATGCAGTAATCATTAAATGACTTATAGTAGATACTGTGTGTTTTAAAAACGATATGTACGCATTGCTCATTGACATGAATAGTGTCATAACTGAACCATTCTGTGCTAGAAATTACATTTATGTTATATACAAAAATTAAAAATTATTATTTACATATGTATGAATATACATACATACATACATATGTAGATATGTTCTATAAGTATTTTCTAATATTACAAGATATATGATTTTTATATTATTGCTCATACCAATATATCAATGTGTAAATTAATTACACATTTTAATATCTGATGTACACGATGTCGTAATTTTTCAATTGTTAATCGATGTCGTTGCACTAACGATGTTGTCGATGGAGCTATTGTTGTTGATGATGGTGATGATGATAACGTCACTACTGATAATCTTTTTGCTACTGCTGGACATCTGCTTGTCGATAGTGATGATTCTTTTTTCAATGACATTGATGATGTCGTATATATTGTTTTCGATATGTTTGGTGTTGTTGTAGTAGTTGTTGCTGTTATTGTTGCTTTCGTTATTATATCTGGTGACATTTTACTTTATTATAAAATTTTTTTTATATACTTTTATTTTGTAATTTTTTTGTAGTTGCATTGGTTTATGTTGCTTTTAATTTTGATAAACATCAGCTCATTCAATTGTCATGCTGCTGTTAATGTTTAACCAAAAAAAATTTAATTAATTATTTAAAAAGGGTTTTTTTATAGTTAAATACGTGTTTTGTTAAACCATTAGTCTTTATTAATTGTCTACTATTTAATAAATTACAACAATTTCATAAAAATTTGAAGTGAATAATTTTAATAGTGATAGTACGGTATCAGGTTTAGCAGTGACAAATGCTACATAAAGCATTAAACACATAGACGACAGCAAGCAGCATGACAGCAAGCAGCAAATGCAGCCGACAATATTTGCTGCCATGCAGTCGGCAACTTAAATATTTTGAAGGCAGCAACAGCAAAACAATAAAAAAAAACAAATAAAATAATGAACATGTGTTTGTTGTTGAAATAAATATTTCAGTGATACCACTTTCAAGTGTACGAAACCGCAAAAATAAAATCGCTGGTTTGAAATGTATATATATTTTGTTTTTATTTTAATTTGTTAAATATTAAAAAACTATAAAACTCATTAACAAAATATACTTTTTGCTAATTGTACACATACTCTTTAAAAAAATTAAAATTTTGGTCTAATCTCAAAGTTTTTGGCTATAATTGGAAAATAATGATTTTTGCTTAGTGATTGATTTTACCCGATGAATTCTGAAATACTGTGTATTTCTCAACTGGTACGGCTGTCTATCTCCCAAATGAATCCCTTGTTCAGAAAGATATTTTGGTGCATCACACCTTTGCATATTTCTTACAAGACATAACGTAGTTCATTCACCACTTCCTCGTATTTCCCATCATATCCATGTATTTTTAACAACAATGCATATTGATCATTGTGGGAAACCAAACATAGCTTTAAAATCTTAAATTTAATTAAATAAATACCGACTTGCAATGTTAAAAGTTTTTAATTGTTAATATCTTTATTAATAAATAAATTTTTTGTCATTGTAATAAAAAATATTTTTTAGGTCGTTTTTATTTAAAATTTTATATTGTATTAGCATCACTAATCAGTTTTTGCTGCCTCAAAAAATAGAAATTATTCTAATTTGGGCAGCAGCAGCAAAGGTTTTTGTCTAGGGATTTGCTGTGCTGCCTTTAAAATAATCGTTTCCATATAAACGTGTGTATTCTAATTTTGACAACTTGCTGCCTGCTGCTTGCTGTCGTCTATGTGTTTAATGCTTAATGTTAGATTTTTTCATACAAATAACAACTGAACTGAACAACTGAACATTGTGAATCACAATGCATTTGGCTTTAGAGAACATAATAAATATTAATATTATATAGTGTGGTTACTTGTTCAGACAATTTATGTATGTATGTAATTACCTCAATTATAAATTAAAGGTAAACTTTTAGTAATTTTGCAGAACAGGGTTATCCATTTTTCGGTTTCCAAAGTAAAGTTAAGATACACATAAAGCTATGATTTCAATGAAACTTTTATTTTATTACAATGCTTGGATCTTGCCAATATGTATGTACCAAATATAATGTAATTTAAATGTTACTAGGAATAACGTTTGCTAAGTTGGCAACGAAAACGCGAAAATGAAAAAGAGGTTTTCGAATCCTAAAGACCGTGATACACTATCCTATCGAGTCCTACGATTTGTCAACAAAATCGTGTGTATTAAGAAAGTATAACAGTGTGACAAAAAATGCATCTGTATGAGAGATTTTTTGACAAGTCTGTCCGACTTCATAATAATCTTTTGAAAAAATTCATAAACATTTTTTCTCCATGCGATCAGGGTTGCATTTTGCAAATAGCAACTCTGCATATGCTTTGCATCTTATTTTGTGTCATGGTGTGGTACTAATGTTGCCATTTTGATGCGACTTTTAAAAGTGTGACAGAAATCGATAAGAAATTCTTGTGAATGAGTCGTAACACTGTGTATAATAGTGTATCAAGGCCTTAATTAGCAACAGAAAAATTCATCAAATTCGTTTTACCGTTTTTGTAAAAATTGCATTTGAAAAAAATATTTTTTGAGAAGAAATATCTAAAAATCTATTAATGGCGGCATATGAAGCGTCTGCACACAGTTGCATTAAAATTTACACAGAGATAAAATTTGTTCATAAGAATAGAAAAAAAAAATAATATTAAATGTAATTTTTAAGTGAAAGCTCTACATTTTAATTTTTTATATATTTTTATTTTTTATATATTTTGTTTTCAAAACTCCTATTTCTTTATGCATAATTGGCCATTACAACCCTGTGTCAGGGTTACGACTTAACTTCTCGCAGCACCCATTTTGTGAGTGTTAATTTTTATCTATGAGTACTGGGACCTACAGTTGCCGAAAGGTATATTTTTTTCGTTACCCAACACACTAACCACTAGACCACGGCGACTACACTCCTATTTGAATGTGAAAAATAAAATGTCCAATATTTCGGGGCTATTTAATTTTTTGCGAACAAAAACAATTTATGAATACCCCCAAAATATTTTAGAGAGTTTTTCTACGATTTACGACGCCACTGTTAAAGTTAGTGTTTGTATGATGAAAATGTTTTAGCATCAGATTTCAAATATGCCTTCATTCCTGTTATTCATTCATTCAACAATTTGTTGAAAACAGGAAATAATTGCTTTGATTAAAAATCATTTTGGTTTTTGGCAATTTGATATGTTTTCTCTTGTTTTGTTCTGGAAAAATAATTCATATGAATTTTTGTAAATTAAAAAGCCTTAGTTGAGAATTAATGAAACTTTTGTGCGTTTGTGACGTACATAATATATAGTACATACATATAGAGATACATACATGCATGCACTCGAAAAAATTATGCAGGTAAATTCAACTGAAAATTAATTAAAAACAAAGATAATTACAGTTAACAAACGCATAACTACCTTTTTATTTAAGCTGTTTTTAAGTTATTTTTAAATGTTAATTTTTTAAGTACAGAATTATGTACAAACAATTGATTATTTCTTTAATTTACATATACATAAATGTTTATTTGTTTATATACCCTTACTGACACAAACTCATAATAATTACAGAAAAAATTAGGGTGCGAAAGTACATCAGCATATCATACAATGAATAATGTTCTAGGAATTTAGACAAACAATTATTAATTTTTTTATCACATTTGGATTCGAAGAATAATCAATATAATATATAAAGTTCTTGTGTCACGGTGTATGTTGCCAAGCTCCTCCGAAATGGCTTGACCAATTTTCATGAAATTTTGTTTGTATATCGGCTAGATCTGAGAATTGGTCAACATCTATTCTTCATGCCCCTAAGTGTTAAAGGTGACTCAAGAGACAAACTATTTATAAATAACGTACGGACTTCGAAGAAAATTTTAAACACATATCGTCGTGCGGGAGTTTTGGTGCTCTATCCGCCATTTCATATTTTTATATATCTCGATTTAATGATGCCACTTTAGGTTTTCGTCAAATTTCTCAAATCTGCACTCCGTTTTTGAATATCTGGTCCAGTTTCGGATATAAATAGCCGAAAACGAATTGCAGATTTTAAAAATGTTGGTGTCAAAAACCTAAAGTAGCATCATTAACGCGAGATATATTAAATTGCGAAAAGAGTACATAAACTCCAGAACGACGATATAGTTTACTTATTTTTTTAAGAAGCACTCAGAGGGGGCGGTACAGGGGCTTCTTCTCTCTATACCCAACTGTTTAACTGAAGTACCGAAAACGGCGGACAATCATTTATTAAAACTATTAGTAACACAGACATTGACGTTGATAATCGTTGGGTGGTCCCAAATTCACTTCTGCTGAGCAAAACATTTTTTTTTTTTTTTTATTTAAGACTAATACTCAGGAGTAAACCCCTACTAAATGCAGTGCATTGTATTGGAATATTGAATATATAGATATACATAGATACATAGATGTGAAGAAGTCATGTTAAGCGCCTTATGTCAATGGGACAAATTGCTGTCAATTTGATCACTCAAAGGCCAGTGTTATACCTTCACCTTTGAATGATCATCAGCAAGTGCCCCATCTGGATGTTGAATGTGAGTGTTGAGCATCTTTTTTTTTAATGTAGGTTAGCTGTTATCTTCCCAGAAGATGGCGCTGTACTCCTGATCATTCGTTTTCTTGGTGGAATAGGCTGGAAATGCCAGGGAGCGGTTTCGTGAAGATGGATTTCTCGGAGGTGGGGGGGGGGAACCTCTTATTATTTTTTTAAATTATAATTTTAGAAAAACCGCAAATTAATTTTTTTATTTTTCCTCCTTCGCTGGGATTTGAACCTGGGTCCTTTGAGCTAAACATTCAATGTTTAGTTTTGCAGTTCGATGAAGAGCATCAAATATATTTGAACTAAAAAAATATTTCCTAGAAATAATTTATATGGCAAACAACGTTTGGCGAGTCAACTAGTAAGTCTATAGACTCGGTCAAATTCATTACACATCCTTTTAAAAAGGTCAACATTAGAATAATTATACCTAAAAAATTTAATAGGTAATAATTAGAAAAATAGTGATAACCACTCGGTTATGTTAAAAGAGATTTCATTAATAAAAAATCCGGAATATATATCACCTTTAATAATATTCAGTAAAAATGACACGTTTAACAGGGTTCTTCTGCTTTTCTATGTTGGCAACTTTATAAGACCTAACCGAGCAGAGTATGAAGGCATATTACGTCGGTCATAATGTAGTCCATACCCAGCAGAAAATTTTTAAGATTTTGAAACAATAAATAAAATTGTAAGCAATAATGGAATCATTATATTGTTTTTTATATATTAAAGCTTCCAAATATGTTACAGGATAAGGTATTATTTTTAATTCTTTTATTATTTGCTTACTGGTTGCAATAAATTTGAATTTCTATTGCATTTTAGCTTCTCACTTCATATAAAAATCATGCATTATTGATGCGCACGAGTAAGTAATTGTTTCACTAATTTCTGCTGGGTATAGGCAAAATAATAAAAATTGCTTCTGAACTGACTATCTATCACATTGGAATGTATCTGGTAAATATATATAGTTTTTATACGTAAAAAATCTTGTTGGCAGTTAAAGAGTTTCAGTTTTACTTTAGGCAACAAAAAAAAAAAAAAAAAAAAAAAAGCAACGGAATTATTTTAAGTGAACGAAAAATACATTATTTTTTAAGGTTAGATTTTTAATAATCGCTTAAAATATTAAAAACAAATTCCTTTCTATAATAACGGCCTGTCCCACTATATTGAAAGGTTTCGTTTGTTCGCATTCTTAACGAAAGCCAGCTGTTTTGCGTTGCAGTAACTGTTTTAAGTACGACAAGCTTAAGAAGAAATAATTCGAACAATAATGTAAATATTTTAGGGTCATAATTTACCCATTTTAGCAATTGTTTGCTTCTCTTTTTAATTTTCATTTAACTTGTCAAATTGCTGATTCACCAACATTGAAAATTGAATATTTTTTTATTTTAGACGCCACAAATATAAAGCCAGGAACACGATACATTTAAACATAGTTTGACGCTTTTACGAACAATAACACTGGTCAACAAAAGACCAAAAATTTCTTGTTTCCTGTGATTTTTTATTGTTTCTATATTAATAGTTTTTCCGCAACAGCTTTTGCTTTTAAGTTATATGTAGCTAACTGCCCTCGCATAATGGTCTAAAAGATCATAGTATTCGAAAGAAGTTTTGTTAACATTTGTTTTGTTCAGAAAATAGAGCTGATGGCTATCTTCCAGTTTTTTTTTTCATGTTTACGGCCATAGAAGTAGCCAATAATAGAAGAAGAAAAAAAGAAATCCAAAGGAAACAAGAGATGTGTTGACCAGTGTAATGAGTGACTTGTTTTCGTTGGCATAGTTTTGCGTTCTCCGTGGTCTAGTTGTTAGTGTGTTGGCTTACTAAGACATGAGCCCCGGGTTCTACACCCAGCTTTGACATCAAAAAAGAAATATGAAAAAAATATTTCTGTCGGCGACTACCTCTCACCAGTCTTCCGGAAAAAGCTCTGAGAGTAATTATTTGCCATGAACAAGCTTCTCAAGTCTGTCGTTCGCAGTCGACAATAAACTGTAGGTCCCGGCACTCATGGATGAAAATTGGCACACACTACATGAATGCTGCGAAAAGCTAGGCCGTAATCCTGACACAGGGTTGTAAAGGCCAGTTATGTATGCATGTATGTATGTAGTTTTGCATTGGACATCGTGATACAGACTGTAAATGTTTTTTCTTTACTTTTTAACTTTACGAAAAACTTTCTGAATAACGTACACACAATCATTTACTGTAAAAATTCGTTGAGTGTACACAAATACGTAATTAAAATGTCGAAATATTTTAAAAATTCATTATAAAAGGTTTTTTTTTCTGTTGAGGCTTTGTAATGTGAAGACCATAAGTATGTATAGCTTGTGTTTCTTTTTGTATTTTTTTTTTAATTTGTGCACTTCTATTATTATTTACTCTTGGAAATTGCACTTAATTTGTAGTTGATATTGTTGTTTTTATTTAAAATACATATTTTGTTTCATTAAAAACTTTAATTTTTAAATTTTGTTGTTATGCCTTGGTAGGGATCTATTTGACTCAATTTAATATTTGTAAAAATTAAATTCAACAAAATACTCGTACATTGTAAAAAAAAAGAAATTAAACAGAACGAAAAGAAAACCGAAAAAATAATTGCAAATTAAATCACAGCAAATGAAACCGTTCACGTTAAATTGGCTTTTCACACTGAAATAAACAATTCCAACGTAAATAATTTTTATTTTTACGAGTATTGTGATATTTCAGACAATTAGTCTTTCAGTTACTAAAAATTCGTTTCAGTTTTCTTTACACTCAGTTTGTCGGTTAGTTTGTATAGAATGTTTGCTGACATTGCTGATATTATTGCTGTTGCCTGCATTTGTTGAAATCTTACTCTCATTGCTTTTAATCTTTATATGCATGCATGTAGATAATAAGGGCTTCCCTTTAAGTTAATTAAATTTTATATTAATTTTAATTATGTATGTTCATCATAAATAAGACATACACACTCGTACAAACATACGTCTGATAAGACAAAATTGATAACAATATGCGAAATTAAAGTTAAAAAATGATAATTTTTCTTGCATGCACTGTCGAGAATTTATTTTTATTTGTTTTCATTATTTATGTAAACACAAACGAATTTGGCCCTTGAGCTACTTTCGGAATATGTTACTGATCTAGGCCTCGTTTCTTTATCAAAAAGTATAACACAAAATATTCTACCGTTTCTCGATTTGTGAGTAAAGGTTGTTTGTGAGGGGTAAGTGAATGCGAGAAAAGATATTTCGTTTTAATAGGAATACTACAATACGATGCTGTCAAAATATGTAAAAAAAATAAGCACAATAAAAGCACAAACGAATAAGTAAAGGTTTTTGGAGTTTGAATTAAAGTTTTAAAAAGCTGAACTAAAATTAAACGCAATTCATACATAAATAAATGTGCATGTACAACATTGGCCATAACAATCCTGTTTCATGGCTACGGCCTAGCTTCTAGCAGCACCCATGTTGTGTGTATCTATTTTTATTCATGAGTACCGGAACCTACAGTTTAAACTCGTCTCCGAAGCTTGTTCATGGCAATCAATTACCCTCAGACCTTTTGCCAGAACACTGCTCATAAGTAGTCGCTGAAAGAAATATTTTTTCTAAGTTTCTTTTTCAAGATATCAGAGCTGCAGTTTGAACCCGGAACTCTTCTCTAGTAAGCCATCACACTAACCACTAGACTACGGCAACTGCATGTAAATATTAACAGAAAATATAAATACAGTCGAATTCGGATATAAGCACACTGTTTAAATGGACAAATCAGATAATTACAAAACAAATGTGTTTACTTTTGTTTTCTATTAAATTCAAAGGTATTTAACTTCGTTTAATTTTCCTTAATGATCTTCTCCTTTTAACCTCAAATCCCATCTACTACTTCGGAGATGACAGCAACATTTGTCACTTATATATATTTGGTCTTAGGCCGAGCCCTTTGGTGGTCGGGGTGAGAAGGCAAAATATGATTGAATGACTCTCTCTCAAATTACCTGCAAAGAATCTCCGAACAGGGTCGAATTTAACGCGCGCAAGACCCGTATGACGCATAGGAGTTCTGATGATTTTATCCTGCCATCTGTAACTATGGGTAATGCAAATATTGAGGAGACGGACGCTCTTGATGTTCTGGGCATGAGAATTAATTGTGATGTGAAATGATCACATATTTCAAGTGTTGAAAGAAGCATTCAAGTGCCTCGGCGTTTTTCAAACGGTGAAAAAATACTTCACTCCGTCCGACCTTCTCAATACTTGCAAGACATTCATCCGACCTGAGATGGAATAAGACTCTCATGTAATGGCCGGTGCTTCAAAATCTGTTTTTGGGCTTCTCAACCGCATACAGAAAGGAGCGAAGGTGCTTATTAGCGACGGTAGGGTATCCAACTCTATTGATTCGTTGGAGCATTGGCGCAATGTGGCGTGCGTTTCATTGTTCTGTCGATACTATCATGGCAGGTGCTCTGATAAGATAAGGGATTTGATTCCGAGTGGTCGCATATTCTTGCGGACTATACGTACCTCTCTCAGAGCGCACCCATTTGTGGTTGATTGTTCATCGAATCGCACAATGCATTATAGAGAGAATTTGTTTTTCAGCCGCACCGCTCGTTTATGAAATAATCTTCCAGCGAATGTTTTTCCTACCAATTACGTTATCGGTAGGTCTAAATCAAATGTCCACAAACACTATTCCCTCTTTCCCATTTCCGTTAACCTATTTTTCTAGACCAGCACAATGTCCTGTATGAGTAGGGGCCGTACCTTGAGTGCTGGCCTTAAATAAAAAAAATTAAAATCCGTTTTAAAGAAAATCCGCTTTAAAGAAACAGATTTTACGTTAAAAAGCACAAAATTGTATGAAAAGAACTGTGCTCAATTGCAAATACGAGTATTAAGAATTTATCAACGAGAAACAATTTTTAACACCGGCTCACTTCTTTTTTAGTTTGTGCATACTTACACTTTCAGTGGTGCGATTCAGTAACATATTTTTACGATAATCGCATTGTTTTCAACAGTAAACAACAAAATTGTCGATATTGCTATTCATTATTTTTTGTTTACGATGGCTGTTGTCGTAAACTAACGCCAAAAATTTTTATGCTGTTTATTCAGTTGGAAAATCGTAAATTTTTTATATTGAAATTTTGTAGAGAGATGTGCCTACGCTATTAACTAGTTTGTTTGAGAACCATTTTTGTGTGTTTGTATACCCAAAGAAACTAGAGGTTTGTAGCTTTGCTAACTTTCTACCCAAAAACTGACTAATTTTATACTGTGCTGCCAAATTATAGCAATTTAAACATAAAGAAAACTACAGTTGTAGACTGTCGATAAAATGTACTTAGTGAATCACATAATCGTTACTGCAAACAATATAAACTGTCGACTTCTTTTGCGAATATCGTATTGTTAAAAGTTACTGAATCCCGGTACAGAAGTGTGCATTTATTGCTAAAATTGTATGTAATTTGTTTGTCAGCTTTGTATATGCCTAAAAAATATAGAGTTGTTTAATTTTCAATTCAATAATATTTTAAGAGTTGGTTTAAACGAAATCATTTTGTATTTATCCGAAGGAAAATTCCGCTTAAAAGGAAAGCAAGTGCTGTTTATTTACATTTTCTTATAACCGAATTCGACTGTACATCAATTTTTATAGACCTTTTTCGAACTAAAGACAATAGGGTCCCTAATTTTGATCCCAGAAAATATCTTTGCAAACGTTATTAAATTGCATTTTTTTAATTGCGAACTCTGTTTACCTGGACAGGTTTCAATAATTCTAAAGAAAAAAGCGGTTCAGATTTAAAACATAATTGTATATTTGCTCGACTTACTTTGGTCTGAAATGATACTTATAACGCTCTCTGTGTGATTATTGCATTCTATTCTATTGTTATTGTTGTTGACGAGAGAAAATAAGTGTATTCGCGCACTTGTCAATGAAATACATACATATGTATATATGCATGTGTAAGTTATGCTACTAAAACTTTTTTTATTTATTTAAACAACTACGAGTATAGTATAAAAACAAGAAAAAAAGACAGAAATACTTTTATACATAATTTTACATGTGTAATCGTATGTATGAGTAATGTAAATAATGATATGGAATATGGATGTATGTCAATAATACTCATATTGTATACATCTTTTAAGTATTATTCTCTTAATATTGTATGTATTTATTCTCTTAAATTCTAAGTAGATTTTTGTTTCAGCTGTTTTTGAGAACCCTCATTATTATTATCATCGTTTTTATTATTTTTTATTCGTTGTTGTTGTTGTTGCTATTCCATATTTTATTACACTAAATGACGGTTAAATAAGCAGAAATTATTTAAAATACAAACAAAAAGCACAAGAATAACAAGAGCATGAACAAAAATATGATTTCAATTTATTTACACACTTGGTTTCTGCACAGTAATTAAAGTTCATTGAAAACAGATTATGTATTTCGTTTAAAAATCCAGTGGTGAGAAATTTGCATCTAATAACGAGGGTTGTTTTACTTTTTGTCTTGTTGAAGAAAGACATTCGTATTAATAATTATAATTTGAAGTATATTTTTCCATTCACATCGTTTAGTTAATTATTGTATTTTCAGTTTACATGCCTCATAAATAAAAGTACTTTTAATTTTTTTAAAAGCATTTTAGCAAATATTATGGAAATTATTAAATCAGGGAATTTTTTTATGACTACACAAATAGTTAAGGCATGAGCTCTACTGGTACAGTGCACTGTACTAGAGTTAGAAAAACATGTTGTGAAAAGGAGGAAAAAGGTGGGAGTATTTATTATTTATAGGCATTCGATTTGACCTACTCGTATCCTAATTCACGAAATTATTGTCTCACAAACAAGGAGCAGCTAAAGAAGATATTTATTCTCTTAAAGAGTGCACAATTGACTGATAAGTCTGTAAGAGCTCTTTGAAATTATGTCTTTGCTCGGTTTTACATTTGGATTCGCAGCAAATCGGATGGATCATGAATCTATGAAATTCTATATTTCCGGCTAGACCGCACTAGGACAAATATAATTAATCTTGATACAGTGTCGTTTTGGCTCTTGGGAGGCCAGTGCATTGTACTATAAGATGGTATAGTGGTGTATAGTGTATATTTGGTATAGTGGTTAGAGCGCTCGCATAAAAACTCAAACGGCCCAGGATCAAATCCTAGCGAAAGAGAAAAATGAAAAAATAAAATTAGCGGTTTTATAAAAATTATAATTTAAAAATAAGAGGTCATCCCACCCCAATCCAAAGTCCATCTTCATGAAACCGCTTCCTAACATTCCAGTCTATTCTACCTTTGAAACGAATGATCAGGAGTACAGCTCGCCACATTCTGGGAAGATAACAGTTAAACTACTTACTGAAGACGCTTGCCATTTACATTTAACATCCACCGACAGATGGGGCAATTGCTGTTGATCATTTAACCTTTGAGTGGTTAAATTTACAGCAACTTGTTTTATCAACAAAAAGAGTATAATAAAAAAAAAAATAAAATGAAATAAAATAAAATAAAATAAAATAAATCTGTCTATGTATCTTCAAATTCCAATACAATTCACTGCATGAGTAGGGGTTTACCCCTGAGTATTGGTCTTAAAAAAAGAAACTACCAGTTTGTGAGAACTCTTACAAAAAAACTGGAAATTTTGAAAGAAAATTTGTATTCTGAAGACTGGATCTCTTTGTCACACAGTTTGCACAAAATTATTATTCAAAAGCCCAGTTAGCACTCTTAGGTTGTTCCTATACAAATTAATGTACGATTTAAATGTCTGCCTATTATAATGTCTTTGTAGAAGTTTAGAAAACCTAAGACCTGTGTGTCACAATAAGATTGACTGCATATCCTTGTCCTATGTTTTTCTCAATATGCCCTTTAAAATTCATTTCACAAAAAGGTTCGGCCGACATTAGTGAGCAAGAAGTTTTCTTTCTGGAAAGTTCGTCCACCATTTCATTTCTCTAAATTGTGACATGTACGGGGAGCCAGCATTGGCTGCTTAATTCAACCAGATAGTCTTATACTCTAGTGCTAGGATGGTAGCCTGACCATTGTCTTTCTTTTTCTAGATTAAATTGAGTCCATTTTTAAATGACATACATTTCTGACTAGAGCATGGTAGCGTTTTTCCCCTTGGGCTACAAATATTTTGTTTCAAACCTAAATATAATCTCTCCTGTGACGCCTTCATTGCCTGACTCATCCGTATACTATAGAATAATATTTTACCACCATAGACAATGCAGCGCATAAACTGTTATTTTTACTCTTCTTAGTTTAAACGCAAATCTTCTCAAAGTCATAGAGTTTTCTGATCCGATCCAAAGGAATAGTAAAAAACTAAGTCGTTAACCACTAGGCTGTCAATATTCTAGCTTTCTATCTATCCCTCATAATCCTAATTGCAGTCTCTGTGGCTTTGTTGCCCACTGCAATATGTAGCGAGCTTTGATCCAAGAAAACCCTCAGAGAACCTAGAGAAAACTGTACGCCAGTCTCTGCACCTTCTGCAGCTCTGTCCGGATTGTAACCAAACTTATCCTCTTAGTCCACACAATGCCACTAATAAGGTATTATTGGCATATTTTATCTTCTTCTAAACGCTCTCTATATGAGTTTACTTTCCAGTATTATTACGATATCTTTAAACTCTATGCTTTGTAACATTACATTACCTAATCTCCTAAAATTCCTGTATTTAGGGACCTTCCATTGCCTAGTGAATTACAGTGTTATGGTCTTTCTCGTTGACATATGCCATCTACTCATGTCTTTAATAGCTTTCTAAAGGACCACAGTGTATGCAGTGACGAGATTTCAACAAGTAAAACAAGAAAAACACAACAATTTGACTACCATTTAAAATGAAAGAGATAGCAAGTATTAGGAAAAATACATACAATTGTTGTCTTTAAGTGATAGCAAAATTAATAACAGCTGATTTTTCCTTTTGGAGCTGTCATTTGTTGCATCACTGTATACACTGTGTCTCCTACTACCCTTTAAGTTGTAATGACCAATCTTTGAGAATTTATTATTTTTGTTTCTTTCTCTAATGCTCTAATGCTTTAGCTTTAAAACTTTTGTACAAATAAAGTCATAAACTTAAAAAAATTTTGTTTTTATCAGAAAACGCTTTAATTAGATCAAAGTTAACTGCAATGAATATTTTTTGGTAATTAAAGAAGAAATGATGTCCGTGAAGGAATAGTACACTAGCCAAACTGAACAATTGTTTTCAACTCCAGCTACGGTAGTCTCATCAGAGTTCTTTGTGTCCTGTGCATATTCAAGATCAAACATCAACTATTTAATTCACACTTTTCTGGAAATCGCATACTGAAATTATATTCTTTCACATGTATGTACATACACTTGTATGAGTTAGTCGAAGTAAAGTCACACAACAGTTTCTATCATATTCTCCTTTTCTTACCATTGTTCTTGTAATTGTCATCTTATTTGGATAAAACAGAATTACAAATTTATTTTGTTTTTGCCCTTTATTCCACCTTATCCACATTAGTCGACATGAATGATATGTACAACGGTGGCCGTGGTGGTTAGAACGCAGCGCCATAGCCGGGCGTAATTTGTGTTAAGTGCTGAAGACTCGGGTTCGAGCCCCAGGAAAGTGTGATCAATTTAATTTTGTTTTTATCAGAAAACGCTTTAATTATATCAAAGTTAACTGCAATGAATATTTTTTGGTAATTAAAGAAGAAATGATGTCCGTGAAGGAATAGTACACTAGCCAAACTGAACAATTGTTTTCGACTCCAGCTACGGTAGTCTCATGAGAGTTCTTTGTGTCCTGTGCATATTCAAGACCAAAAAAAAAAAATTAAAAAAATTTTTTTAATCGTATTCTACATGAGCAAAACCAAAACAAATACTTTCTAAATGAGAAAGAGTGCAAACAAAAAAAATTTGCTTGTGCTCTTGTGCTTGCTTTGTTATTCTATTAAATTTGTATAATTTGCTCTTTTTTCTCTTCTTCTTTTCTTTTTCATCTCAATCATTGTTGTACCTACGCACATTTGAGTTAGTGTATTTGTAGTGCTCAAAATAAGAATAATATACAAAACTAAATGCGACAATCGCTCTCACTATTTTTGTTTTGTTTTTGTTTTACTCATTGTAAAGAACAGAACAAAATGAGATCAAACGTTTCGTTTTGTTTATTTTCCTACTCTGATTTAAACTCACCTAAAGCTTTCGCTTGCTTTTTTTCGAATTGAAATTATGGACCCAAACAAAAATTTACAAAAAAAGTCTTAATTTTGCTATAGAATTATTACGTAGATGTAAATTATTTTTTATTAATTAATGTTTTATTATTGAGTGTTTATTATCATTTTTACCTATAGCTTTTTTAACATTTATTTAAACCCATTTATCAACAATTTTATACAATTTCTTAAGCCATTAAAATGATTTACCCCATAATTTATGTTAATAAAATAACACCATACAAAAAAATGCAGTATCGATTCATTATTATAAATTGAAAAAAGAAAAAAAATATTTACATTTTACATATTGTTACAAATTAATACAATAAACATACACTGGAGACAGAACAAACGGCCTTAAGTAATGAGAAAAAGGATCTCTATTAAATTTTTTTTTCATGCTGAATTTATAAAGGGTGGTTAAATTCTAAGAGCCGATGTTGAGTATGAATAAAACAGAAATTATTTAGGAAATTATTGTCGTTACTTTTTATTATGATAACTTAGTATGGTTCAATTATGTGTGGAATAAAGTATCGGCCAAAAGGAAGCCGCCATGTCGGCGGTACATCTCCATTCGTTGGTCCCAACTTTCTACGACGCTAAGGCATAATTTAGTTTCTATGCCTTTAACGTGCCAAATTATCTAATCCTGAAGCTCTTGAATTGTCGCTGGCTTATCGAGGTACACCTTTTCTTTCAAATAAACAGAATGAAGGAAGTCCAACGGTGTCAATTCACATGATCTTGGCAGCCAATTGACATCGCCGCCACGTGAGATAACACAGCCATTGAATTTGTCGCGCAAAAGAGCCATTGTTTCGTTAGCTGTGGGCCAAGTGGCACTGTGCATTGTTTAATTGAAAAATGGCGTAATGTTTTATGAGCAGATGAGTTCAAAATTGTTTTATTTGGTGGTAAAGGTTCTCCATCACATGTAAGAAGACCTTTAAAGTCTGAATTCAACCCGAAATTTACAGCAAAGACTGATTGGGCTTTTTGAGTTTCTGTGTGAGAGCTCTACCCACTATACTATGTTTTTTCTTAAGGGTATCATAACGAACCGTAGGGCTTTCAAATCTACTTGCTAACTTTGAGTTACGAGTACGTAGTAAACCTTTACAATTTGTGATTTTTACAATTTGGCCTGAATCGTTAAATATAAACCAACATTAAAGAAGTTGTTTGCATATTAATGACGTTTAAATACACATCGTTAATGGAATACATTGTAAACAATTGACATTGATTCGCGAGAAAACAAAATAGTTTCAAACAAGAAAAAAGGTAATTTTTCATAGAGTCGATGAAACAATTATTTTTAACCAAAGCAAACATTTTCAATAACGATGATAAAATTATTTTATTCTCATTAATTTATTACGGAATTCTTTTATGTGCTTAAAAAACTGTTTTTTTTCTTCTGTTGCCTTTTAATTATGCAATTGAGTTCGAAACTATAAAAAAGACCGGATAAAATGAATTAATTAATATGAAAATAATAATTAATTTGAAATTTAATTTTGCGAGTTGTAATTATTTTAACAGTACACTTTGTCAGTCTTATAATATTATTAAAAAAAACATTTAAATAATAATTATTTCTTGCACAGCAATGTAATGCAATAGGCCTTCTATTGAATTACGAGAACGATAAGAGAATACTTGTTTTTATATTTAATTTATTTTTGTTTTTTAAATAAAGAAAAGTAAATTTTAAATAAGTTGCAAGCAATACTATTATTCAGGCAAATTCTGAATAAAAATTCCCCGGGAGTTGTTCCTATTTTTACAACTGAATTTATATTGGAAAAATGAGAGAAGGAAAAAAACTCCAGGGGAAACTTTATTCAGAATTGGGCTGATTATGTTTTTTTTGTTGCCATTAAAATCAGGAGGTTCAAATGTCAAGCGAAAACTTGTATTTTTTGTAATATTTAAATATTAAACTATTAATTGTATTGACGAAAAAATTAAGTGTGAAAATTAAAAAATACCAATTAATTTTTTTATTGAACTTTTTCCGATAAAAATCCCGACTAATATTTGCCCCAATTATTATTCTTAATCAACTATTTTGGGCCCAAATTATTGCATAAGGATCGAAAAGCCTTTCAATTCGAATTCTATTTTATAAAGTATCGTATAAATGGATTGCGGCCTACGATGTCTTATGTAACGAAATTTAATAATAATAGTACAACGTGAATATTTGCTTGTAGCCAGTCAGCATTTTTGACAAATTTTTAGTCTTTTTTGACTCCTTAGTACGATTAAAAAAATAACTTTTGATCTCATTTTTGAGTTGAGAGTGAATGTTTTGTTGGGAGAAAATGGTACCTTTGCGCGACTCTGCTGAACGATTCATTTGTGACACCGCGCTCTAAACGATTACAACTCATGTTTAACACTTTTGCACTCATTTGAGAATGTTATAGTCTTATCTCGCTTTACTTACCTTTTTAGTTTTGTTGTAAAATATATTAAAAAAATAAATTAAACAAATTCATAATCCGGTATGTGATGAAAAACGATTTCAATCGAAATTTGTTTTTTCAAAGTCATATAAAACTTTATATGCTTTAATCTTTTTAAAATTGATAAAATCAAAGAATTAGTTTCAATTAAGTTTTTCTCTATTTAATATTTTTTTCATTAAATATCTAGAATATACAAAATTATAATTTAAGTATCAATTAATTGTAAAACAATTCAATTCCTTTAATAACTGCGTCCACGTTTTACTGTCGGCTACCAAAATAATGGTGAACTACTGTTGGAGTTCCATAATTGTACCATAATGATGACATTATTAGGACTGTAATTAATAAAAATAAAATTAAGTGAGTGTTTGCAAGAAGTGTTGTATATAAGGGATTATACAATTTAAATCAGAAATCATGTGCTTCACATATATATATTTTTTTATTGAGGCCAGAACTCAGGGGATGACACGTACTCATGCACTACATTGTGCTGGTATAATAAAATATATTACGAAAGGAAGGTAAGAATTTCGAAAAAAAGCCCTTATAACAATAGATTTATTTCCTATTGATAAATACTTGGAGAACAGTGAAAATACCACATAATATTAAAGTGTAGCGAGTGTATAGAGTTCAGTGATATTCATATCAATACAAAATTGTCAAAATATTTACAGATGTTGAAATTGACATTTAAAACCTAAAATACTATAGTGCTGGTAACTTATTAGTGTTGTAATCCAATTAAACGGTTTTACGGTAATTAATCCGTCAAAGCACCGTTTTTTGTTTTACAAAATAAAATGTTTCACAGTTGAAATACATAAATGTAAACACAAAAACAATGGCATAATGATTACAAGGTACATTTGCTGCAGCTGCAGCTGAGTAACTTATTTTTTTGACAATTTGTGTAGAGAGTTGTGAAATTTGTCTTTGTTTGTCATAAATTGTTTTTGTTTAAAACTTATTATGATTTTTTTTTCTAATCGTCCAGTAATCGATGATTGATTTTGATACAATTTTTTAACGATTAAAACACGTTGGTTTACCGAATTCTTATCCATAATAAGTTTGCCATACATATCTCTACTTTTCGAGTGCTCAATATGAACTATCAAGACTAATGTTTACCAAAATGGCGGCAAAACAAAGTAATATATTTTCCCGACGGACAACCTGTATTAGTGCGAAAACATTTTTTTTATTAAAATAAATAACAACAAGTTATTTAAACTACTTTCTGCATTTTTTTTTTTTTTTTTTTTTTTTTAAGACCAATACTCAGGGGTAAACCCCTACTCATGCAGTGTGCATTGTACTGGAATGTGAAGATGGTTGATAGAATTTTTTTTTACGAGGAGGACGAAGGTATCATTGACCACGAGAAGCACACCATTTTCGATTGCAGGCGTTGGCATTGCTATCGAGAGGAACTGATGTTAGCAGTTGGAAGAATAACGGTCGAGAATGTCGTTGGAATCAGGACGACAATCATGGTCAACTGGACCTCCATTGCAGGATACTTTGAACGTATCCTAAAAAGGGAAAGAGAGGACCTTGAGGCTATTAAAAGTGCGGGTGCTGGACCCAGGATAACCTAGACGGAACTGCCAACCATGCCAAAAAAGGGGTCCACCTTGAAATTATGCGAATGTGGTTCCGAGGTAGTATTCTTCCCCTGGAGAAGAGACAAGGGGGTGTATCCTTTTGGGTCAGTCCGACATATCATGCGAGGTGGAACCTCCGCGAAAGCAAAACGATTTTTCCCATCTTCCTGCACAAAAAAACTTTTTAAATTACTATAAAATGTTATGCCATTTGAATCCCCCACATATTATTGTTTTTTTAATAAAGCATTTGAAAAAAAAACCCAAAAATTTATTTATTTATTTTTTTTTTAAATAAAATCTTTCATTTATTAGTTATTATTTAAGACTTACTTTAAAAAAATATATTTGAGCTGATTATACAAGAATAATAATAAAATTAAACACATAAAGTTTTATTTTTTTTATAATAAATATTCACAAATTTTTAACAAAAACTAAAAATATTCACAAGTTTACAATAAATTGTTATACAAAGGAAAGAAAACGAAACAAAACAATTGCATACATTTCTGTATTAATTAAAAAGAGAAAAACACATACATACGAATATGTATGTTCGTCTATACATATGATGAACAACATTGAAAATCAAATTAGAATCAAATAATCAATAAAACAAAATAGTGTAAAAATTACAACTAAAGGTACGTTCACATCTGTCAAATATTTGTTGAAAAAAGCGTAACCACCATTATTAACACATTTATTGTGTTTATTGTGACAAATTTAATAAATTAAAAATCTAAACATTATTTCGGGTGTGTTTATCTAACATGTTTATATAAAATTTTTGTATCAAATATTTGACTCGTGTAAACGTATTAGCTTAATAATCATAAAATTATTTGTTGTAATTATATTGCATTTGAAAACAAATAAAGAAGCAAACAAAAATTAACAGCATAGAAACATATATTTTAAAATTGTACAGTAAAAGTTGCAAATAAAGTTACTGTGAATGGGTCTTCTGGTTGTTTAACTGTATGTATTTTCATTTAAATTATTTTAAATATACTCGTATAAGTATGTGCATTGGTGGTATGGTGTAAAGTGGTCTGATGTGGTCTGGTGGTATTGTGTGTGTGTGTTTACAAATTGTTTATATTTTTGAAAATACATATATTTTTGGTTTTTGTTGTTTTGTTCACTTTACTATTCATCCTTATGTTCGGGCACCTCCCAATAGAGTTCATCCTGATGATGTTCTTCCTTTTGTAATTTACGGAAACTGGTATATTTTAAGACCAGACCTGTTAGACAAAATAGTTGTTGCATTTTGTAATTTTCAATGTTTAAATGTAGAGTGAGTTGTTTTTTGTTATTTGAACAAATATTACAGATATTATTATTTTATTTGTTGTGGTTGTTGTTGTTGTTATTTATATATGTTTTGGACCATAAAAATATTTTGGTTTAAAAATAACCGAGCAAGAGTCAGTCAGACCATTGTTAAATAAAAGTTTTATGTTTTCCATGATATTTACCAAGTTTTTTTTTTTCATGAAAAATAAAGAAAAAAATAAAATTTTATTAGTTTTTTAATAAATATTTTTGCAAAGTTTCGTTTAAAACTTACCTGCTAAAATGCCACCCACTATGGCTACCAAAACTGTAACACCAATATACAATAGTTGATAACCAGCCTGTTGGCTTGCTGAACGGTCATAGCCCTATTCAGGACAACAATAAGAAAGAGTAGAGATATTAAATAGTGAAATATTTTATAAAATTATTAAATAAAAATGTTTCTTTTATATAAATGCACAACATAAGATACCATATTTATTTGCCTTGTTACGTGTTGTTGGCATCAGTACTCTAAAGTAATGAAATCAATGAAGTCATATAACATATGTAGGTGGCAAGAAGAAAAACAAAAAATAACTGACTAGGTAAACAATTTCTATGGTGTGTTAGACATTTCGTCGTGCGGGAGTTTATGTGCTCTATCCGCTATTATATATATCTGGAGTTAATGATGCCACTTTAGGTTTTTGACACCAAAATTTTTAAAATCTGTAATCCGTTTTCGGCTATATATCTCTGAAACTGGACGAGAGTTGAATTAAAATTATCAGTAGATGGCTCTAAAACAATTGCGACTACTCCATGTGAACACTGTAAAATAGTACTACTCTGGACGTTTCAGTTAAGGACTCATACCAATCAATACCTTAACGATTTTCTTGTGTTTAAAAAATTTTACAAATATTATTTAACCCTGCTACTACGTTAGAAAAAACTTACGTATATTATGTTGAGGGTCATTTTATGACCCGATATATTTTTATTATAAAAATATTAATTTTTACAAAAGAAAAAAGTTTTGAAGACTCGGGATGATTGCAGTAGGTTTTATATAAACTTATGTTTGGTGTTTCGGTGCGATGGACACACATAATTATTACAAGTAATGCATTCTGTAAAGGTCTTTTTCTCTTTACTCGCCGGAAAAATGCAATTTGGGTCATAAAATGACCCTAACGTAGTAGCAGGGTTAATTCATAAAAACTAATGTTGATTAATAAATAATGCAATAAAAAACTTGAATTAATAATTCAATCATATGTTATAAACACAATAGAGACTATCGTTGAGTAACTAAAGTGTGTTTTTTATAGAGTGTCACAACTTTGAGTTGCAATCACTGCTTTATTGAACCACCCATTTAACAACTGATAGTTGATTTTTGTTAAGCTTGCTTTGAAAATTCAATACAATTCGACTTAAACCCGAGCAACGTGTGCAAATTGTTGAAATTTTTAATCAAAATAATTGTTCTATTCGTCAAACTCATCGTGGACTGCTTCCATTTTATGGCGTACATAATGGTGCGCCAGAGCAGCTAATTCGAAGAACAATATATTGTTTTCGGACAACATTTACTGTCACTGATAATGTGCATCCCGTGAGACGCCGAACAGTGCGGAAGAAGCTGTAGCCGCTGTACAGGAAAGCATTGAAGATGATTCTAATCAAACAATTCGTCGTCGTTCTCAGCAACTGGGGTTGTGTCCTTCCACTTTATGGAAGACTTTACGAAAGGATCTTGACTTAAAAGCTTACAAGATTCAACTTGTGCGTGGAATTATAGCCAAACGACCATCGTATGCACCACCAATTTGGCGAATGGACTGAAGCACAAATTGATTTCGATTTGCAATTTCCATTCAATATTTTATTTTCCAATAAAGCCCATTTCTGGTTGTCTGGGTACGTAAATAAGCAGAATTGTAGCATTTGGAGTGAGGAGAATCCACAAGCTTTTGCCGAAATTTATTGTTTTTATGGGTCGTCGGATTCATTGGATCATATGTATTCAAAAACGATGATGGTCAGAATGTTACTGTGAATTGTGAACGGTATAAGAACATGATTCCACCTCAATTACGTGGCGTGAATCCTACTGATATGTGGTTCCAGCAAGACGGAGCCACATAGCGGGCGCTACAATTGAAACTTTTGTTGAAAGAATAATTTCATGTAATGGCCCAACTAATTGGCCATCAAGATCGTGAGATTTAACCCCATTGGATTATTTTCTTTGGGGTTATGTTAAGTCACTTGTCTACGTCGATAAACCACAAGCAATTGAACACCTGGAAATCAACATTCGAAAAGTTATCGTCGAAATACCGCCGCAAATGCTATGAAAAGTTGTTGAAAATTGGTATTTCAGATTGCGCTTTCTACGCGCCAGCCCTGCAGTCACATGGCAGAAATTATATTTAAACATTAATTTCATAAACATTTATTTTCAATAAAGATCGTTATATTGATAATAAAAATATATTTCATTGCTTTATTATTATTTATTATGATTTAATTATGATTTTATTAAAGGGACCTACAGTTTAATGTCAACTCAGAACGACAGACTTGGGAAGCTTGTTCATGGCAATTAATTACTCTCAGAACTTTTGCCTGAAGTCTGCTAAGAGGTAGTCGCCGAAAGAAATATATTTTTTTTATATTTCTTTGCTTCAAGATGTCAGAGCCGGGGCTTGAACCGGAGCTCTCTTCTTAGTAAGCCAACACACAAATAACTAGACCACGGCAAGCGTCCAATGCTTCCCGAAGAACTGACTGTTTGGTTTGGAATTTGGGCTGGCGGTGTTATTGGCTCACATTTTTAATTGCGAACGACGTTGGCCAGGCCATCACTGTCAACGGTCAATGTTTGGTCACTTTTTTTCTACCTAAATTGGGGGATCTGAACACCAACGACACACATTTTGTTCTTTTAACAATTAATTCTTTTACAATTTTTTTGCCTTAAAACTGTTCTTTAATATTCAGTATATTTTTATTGCTCAGACAATGTCTACAATTTGTAAAGTTTGTTTTTTTCCACTCTTCTATCATTTTGTAATTTTATTGTAAGTTTTCTATTTTTATAATCGTATACTTACGCCCAAAATTATTGTTGTTTCGTTATTTGGTTGACTTAACATTGCCGGAAAGATATCATCCAAATCGGATTTATATTGTTCTGGTTTTGCCAAAGACGCATAAATGACGGAGGCAAGGGCTGAGATTATGGCTGGCATACCATGAAGATTGTGTACACCACAGGTGTCGTGGATACGTAATTTGGCTGTTAAAAAGGGCTGTAAAAATATCATAAAAAGAAAAAAAAAAAAAAAAAATACAAAAATTATTAATAAAGTTTTAAAGTTTATCTTACTAAAATACAAAGAAATTTCGATGACAAAAATTTAAAACAAAAATTCTGTTTTTATTGTACATTTCAAGAAACATGCCTTTAATTTTTTGGTTTTCTTTTTGTAGAATAAAAAAATTTATAATTTTTCCAAAATGTTTCTTTGTATCTGAGAAAATTAGAAAATTTTCTCAATATCTTTTAATAGAACCTCAATACTTTATGTGTATTGAAACTACATCTGTCAAATTAGCAGCTACTTGTTTTGTTTGTTTTGCCATATCACCATGAAAGGAAATAGCGTTTAACTCTTCCTAGCGTTGACAGAAAAATCATTTGAATCAATCTACAAAACCACAAAAAAACTAAGAAGGTTTTATTAATCCCCTATGATATATTTAGTTTTGTTGGCAATGTCAGCGACCCATATTTGAATAATAATATCGAACACCACATGCACATGTAGTCGCCGTGGTCTAGTGGTTAGTGTGTTGGCTTACTAAGACGATAGTGCCGGGTTCAAATCTCAGCACCGACATCTTGAAAAAAGAAATATGAAAAAAATATTTCTTTCGGCGACTACCTCTCAGCAGTCTTCTGGCAAAAGCTCTGAGAGTAATTAATTGTCATGAAAGAGCTTCTCAAGTCTGTCGTTCGGAGTCGACATTAAACTGTAGGTCCCGGTACTCATTGATAGAAATTTACACACACAACATGAATGCTACGAGAAGCTAGGCCGTAATCCTGACACAGGGTTGTAAAGGCCAGTTATGTATGTATGCATGTATGTATGTACCACATGCACAGCATGCATGTCTGCAGACATGTGCTACATGCCAAATAACTGCCACATTGGCCTTATCACGTGGTATATTCAACTGGTCACTGGGACTATACGATTAGGTTGTTAATCAACTTCCAAGCCAACAATTTTCATGTCATTATTCAAAATCAGTTTCAAATACACGCTGTTTAGCTAAGTCGCGGAGGATATTTACTTGATAATATATACAAAGAATATATCAATGAAATATGAACAAATATATCCTTCGGCGTATACCTCTTGGCGGACAGAGTTCTGGTAAAAGCACTGAGAGCAATTGATTGCTATGAACAATCTTCTCAAGTCTGTCGTTCGGAGTCTAAATTAAACAATTGACACACACAATATGGGTGCTGCTAGAAGCTAGACCGTAATCCTGACACAGGGTTGTAAAGGCCAATTATGTATGTAATATATACATGTATGTATAAACATGTCATAAATAATGACAAGAATAAACCTTTTAAGCGACATGCAGCACTGTATGTTATTTATTAGTACTGGCGGAGTTCGTCCACCAAATTTGTAAGACTTGTTTCATATTGAGGTATTAACTTGTCTACGATCAGTGGAAAGACCAATGAGTTGAAATGCGAACTCCAATGGTTGCTTTGGGCACAGTACCTGAAGCGACCGAGCGCAACTTTTACCTCTAATAGGGGAAAAGGCTAAAAAAAATTTCTTTTTTTTCGAACTATTCTTGCAAAAAGAATTTATATTAGAGGCGTTACGAGGAAACTTTTCTTTGAGGTACGTACATTAGACCATATGTATCTCTATAGCTAAGTACGAATTTAAATATTTTTTTTCAAGACCAATACTCATTAGTAAACCCCTACTCATGCATTGAATTGTATTGGAATATTGAAGATAGAAAAAAGATACATAGATTTTTTTTCTTGTTGTAATTTTATTGATCGCCATGTATCAATGAGGCAAGTCGCTATCAGTTGGTCACTCAGAGGCCAGTGTTATTTATACCTTCACCCTTGAATGATCAACAGCAATTGCCCCAATTGTCGGTGGATGTTAATAATGTGTGGTGACCGTCTTCACTAATTATGTTAGCTGTTATCTTCCAGAAGGTGGCGCTGTAGTCCTGATCATTCGTTTCTGATGGAATAGACTAGATATGTCAGGGAGCGGGTTTTCTTGCAGATGGACATCTTTGGAAGGGAACCACTTACTTTTTAAAATTATAATTTAGAAAAACCGCACATTTAATTTTTAAAATTTGTCTTTCGCTGGGATTGAACCTTGGTCCTTTGAGTTTGTGCGAACGCTCTAACCACTATGCCACGACTACACTGTTATGAAGATTTTTTTTTCAGAAATACTTGTAAATTTTTTCTATTGTTTTTAATTGCTTTCAAATTAGTTTTTCCTTTAAATATTTAAAATTTTTTTTAAGGATATTCCCAAATAGTATGCTCTTCTTAAACTTCCGTTTATTTTTTATGTGCTCTGTTCTATTCTCATAAATTTTTCTAAAATGTTTGTCAAGTACTCATACCCGTTGCGGTACCAGAACATGCAAGAACATGAAATATTGTGAATTTGGGTGCGATAAACTAATCCCATTTCTATTATTTTCAAACATGAATGACTATTTAGTATTGAAATACCTGGGGAATGAGTGGAACAGAGTAGAGAGAAAAACAATTACCACTAAAGGCTTTTTTTTAATAGAAATCTTCAATTGTCTGTCTAACTATTAAAAATGCTTATGGGCATACAAATTGGTAACCCATATGGAAACAATAAACTGCAATTAATAATACCGTTTAGTCGTAAGATATCCTTATGTACTTTAAATACAAATAGAAAAAAAAGAAAGAATAGAAATTAGAGAATAGGGAACAAAGTATTGTCAAAAACTATTAAAATGGAAAATAAAATAAAAAAAATCAGTTTTGCAAAACATCTTCAAATTGATATTCGGCAATAAAAACTGGTTGACAGAAATTTGAAAGAATGTTGGTGGCTTTCTTTGACATTTTAGAGATTTTTGTCTAATAAAGGACAGGAAATCATTCTTTCAAGATTTGTGTAGTTTCTGTTGCATAAGTATTTCAAACAAAAACAAACAATTAATTCTTTTAATTACTTGACTGCAAAATTTATTACCTACATATCTACTAGTATAATGAAAACGGCTCAGCATGAAAGAATTTTATTGTTTTCCAGTACTTTTTTTTTCTTGAAAAAAGCATACAAGTTTTATAGGATATTGTAGAAATGAATTCTCTACCAAATTTCATGCAATTTAAGAAAAATTTAATGACTGATATATTCGTATACCAGTCTAATCGTATTATTTGTTTTAAATAAATTAATATTAAAAAACAAAAAATATTTTTCGCCTTATTGGCAAAATACATTCAATATAATTTTGTTTGGGAAATATTATTAAAGAAAAATCAAAAATAGAAAGAAAACCAGACAAATACATTACACTTTAATATATTTTCTAAAATAAGTATGTATGTTGGCCGAATATCTAAAATTAAGGAACAAAATCAACTTGAAGTTAAAGTCAGTCAAACAAAAAACTTTCCAACATATCGACGGTTAAAGTTGTACAGTTTTTGTTTTGCTGCAATTTTTGCTGTTTGTTTAACTGTGACTACTTTGCTTAATGCTTAGGAAGCAATAGCAAAGCTTTTAAAAGCTGAAAAATACTCGCTTTAACTATGTATGAATTAAGATTTTTTGACTGAATACATACATACATTACAACCCTGTTACAGGGTTACGGCTTAGCTTCTCGCAGCACCCATGTTGTGTGTATTAGCTTTTATCTATGAGTATCGGGACCTATAGTTTAAAATCGACTCCGAACGGTAGATTTTTATGGCAATCAATTACTCTTAGGGGTTTTGCCAGAAGTCCTCTAAGAGGTAGTCGTCGAAAGAAATATTTATTCATATTTCTTTTTTTCAAGATATCAGAGCTGGGGTTTGAGCCCGGAGCTCTTGTCTAGTAAGCCAACACACCAAATGCTCGACTACGGCGACTATATTAGTCTGAATAGCAAATTAACTTGTTGTTTAAAATTATATAGTAGGTGAATCGTACTACTGAGATGCCAACAATTAGTACAGAAGTTTTACATCAACGTTCATAGAAACAACCAACAAGTAGCGATATTTACAAGAGCATAAAAGTTGGGCTGAAAAGTCTGAAGACTTACACCCCAGTAGAAAATAGGGCTTACCAGTAATTTATTTTGTAAGGGAAAAATTGTAAGCAATCACTTACTTGTGTACTTCAATAATGCCTGATTTTTATATTAAATGAGCCGTTAAAATACAATAGAAATGCAAATTTATTGCAACCAGTAAGCAAATAGTACCAAAAATCAACAATAATACCTTATCCTGTAGCATATTTGGAAGCTTTAATGTATAAAAAACAATATAATGCTTCCATTATTGCTTCCAAATTTTAAAAATTTTCTGCTGGGACATAGATGAACAGGAGAAAACCAGATCATTGTTGAATATGAAACGTAGAAATAGCAGTAGGATAACAGGGCTATTGTTGAGAAAGTAAGGCAAGATGAGCAATATATTCAATGCCCAGTGCCACAGCTGCAAACTACCGGGGAAAAGGGGAACAATATTTAATTTTTTCTGCGAATGATCTTTCTAGGTAAACCGCTTTTCGATAATATTGGAGAGTTGGTTTATGTGAGCATTAGCAAGTTTCTGAATCACACGGACTGGATTTAGTTACATAGTGCATGACCGTGTTTTTAAAGATAGTAACGAGAAAGTTAAATCTTAAAAAAAAAACAAAACAATTTATATCAGTTGCATTAAAAAAAAAAAAAAACAAAATAAAAACAGGAACCGGAGAAACAACTTCCAAACAAAAAAAAAGTAGCTCAGCTGATATCTCCAGAGCAGATTTTCTTTAAAAGAGACTTTCAAAATCTTTTAGCATTTCCATTGTCCATATCAAATCGCGATTTTTTTATCACTTCTTTATAACTTTTTCAATCTTCGTTATTTTCTTTTTCGTCTAAAGAAAGTGTGAGGTAAAAAGAAAAAGATTAACGTAAAAGAGAACGACGAAAAAGTACCAAAAAACAGATTTCGCGCCTTCTTTCTGACCCCTTTACCTATTCTATATGCTTCGGCAACGAACAAAAACCCCAAAAGGAACCGATTTGTCGTATTAATGGGGGCAGTAATTTGAAAAAAGAAAAAAAAAAAAACACTTTGGTTATTATTCGTGTTTCATTTTAAAGTGCTTCTGTGTTTTTTTAGTATTTTTTGGAGAATTTAAAATAATAACGATCACATTCTTGGCAGTTAGAGTGACCTGGGCTAAATTCTACTATTCGTAATTTTATAGTCATAAACGAAGGTGTAGACTTCACTGCTTTTAATATTGTGGTCGCCGTAGTCTAGTATGTAGTGTATTGGCTTACAAAGATGACAGCTTCGTGTTCAAACCCCAGCTCTGAAATCTTGAAAGAAGCTCTTTAGAGTAGTAACTAATTGCCATTAACAAACTTCTCAAGTTTGTCCCAGTACTCATGGATAAAAATTGAGACACACAATATGGGTGCTGTAAGTAAGGGTTGTAATGGTCAGTTATAGTTGTATGTGTAAAAAGAGAATTAGGTGTATCTTCATTATCTTCATTTTGCATGAGAATTCAATTGGTTTTTACTTTCAAATTTGTTTCAAATGATATACTTGTATTATATGCGTTTGTTTAAGTAAACAAACAAAATTTTTTTCAGTGTTCAAATTGCATTCAAATATTTCTATGAACCTTCTTTATTTACTTTAAAACATAATATATAAAATAAATTTATTAAATAAACAACAAATATTCACAAAAACTAATTTAGACATATTTTTTGTTTTCCAACTGAACAATATTTGTATTTGCAGTACATGTATTGGTAAAAATATTTCTATTTCCGATGATATTGATATACAGTCATCCCTTGATTTATGTAGCCTTGATTTACATCGTTTCTGTATTCATTCTCAAAATTTGTATTTCATCAGATATTGAAAAAAAAAAATCTTAATTTTAGGCAAAACTGGGTTGGGTGTCTTTGATCACATAGTGGTGTCCGTGTATGGTTATATTTCCATGATTTACATACAGTGCTATTTAACTCGCACAATTTTATAGCAACCATGTATTGGAATTATATTTTTTGCTATGTACTTTGTAAAGAGTTCGTCCAAGACTCACTAAGCACATCATTGCATTTTCTTTTTTGTAAATGTTTTCCATTCTGGATTAATTGAATTACAATAGATCACCACAACCCTTCTGAGAAAATATAATTTTGATTTAATTTGTCGCCATATTTTGGAATCAATCACGACATAAATCGAGGGATTACTGTACGTATATGGCCTATTTTAAAAATGCTTTTAATAATTTTATAAACACTAAAATGTAAATTCCTTGTTAGTAAATATTTGTATCATTGACTGCAATTTTACCCTTTTAGAATATAATTTAATGGTACTTTTTAAATAAAATCTATACATTTACGAGTATATTACAGATAAGAGCCTTACATATAGGCCAGTTTTTGTTTTTTTACTATTCATTTAGAAAAAATTTTATTAAAAAATATATTCATCTGCACTCTGGTATACGTGTATGCCCATAGAGTAAGACGAATGAAATGATTTCAATATTGATTTTAAAAACTGAAATTGTGCCTTAAAGTGTATACTTGTAGCATAAACTGAATGGATGGATGATTGAGTTAAAGTGATTGTATGATAAATGCTTGAATGCTGTTGTATATTGTGTTTTAAAATATTTAGACTTGAATAAATTTGATTTTAATTAAAAAATTTTTACAAAATGGCAAAAATATGTATATAATTTCAGTATGAGTATTAATTAAACATTTTCCATACTTTTATGAATGTATACATACAGTGGTCAATAAAAGTGTGTGTACAGATAAATATATTGTGAATACAACCTAAGGGCCTTCACTTTCATTTTTATGTTCTATCAATATATGTTGAGAAACTATTAAATTTTTGTATCATTTATTAACCTTTTGATTTGAAGTTCATCAAAAATGCCAAGAAATTAACTTGAATATTGCCTAAAAGCGAATCGTGTTCATCGACTTTTGTGATAAGGTTCTCATTTTATTCATAGGCTATGTGACATTACGACAAGCAATAAGGCTTTACACTTTTTCTCGTTTTGGATTTTTTATGATTTTTGAAAATATAAAAATTTTTATTTTTTTACCACGGAATAGCACAACTCATTAAATTTTCACTCGATTTTTGTTGCACGTATGTCTGCACATGTTATAGAACGCTATCGGATGGCTAAATTTTAAGGGCCGATGCTGCATTTCTCAACTTAGATTAACTCAATTTGAACCATGGAAAGATACACAATCGAGGAACGCCTTAAAGTTATTCAGTTACAAGAATTAAAGAACACTGTAACTGACAAAACATTTAATGTTCACCAGAGCCAAAAAACCTGTACGAAAGTAGATCAAGTTCAAATGTGCGTACATTTGGAAAAATCGTGCAAAAGTTTGATCAAACCAGGTCTGTGGGAGATGTGAAAACACCAGTGCATGCTCGTACAACTCGTACTGTAGAAAATATTGCCGTCGTCGTCGTGCCCAAAAATTGCACCTTCCCGATTGTCGATAATGAACATTATGATGTAGACGACAAATTCAATGGCCGTGTTATCACACGTGGTGGCGATGTCAATTGGCTGCCAAGATAATGCGATTTGACACCGTTGGACTTTTTTCTTTCGTTGGGGTTATTTGAAAGAAAAGTTGTATTTGTTTCATACCAGGGACCGCAAATAACAGTTATTGCCTAAAAATTAAACTAAAAAAATCATCGTATTAGAGTCGACAGACATATATAATGTTATATACCAAATTAATAGTCTTGGAGAGCTCTCACAGAATTTGTGGTGATCTTGCAAAAATGATCAATAATCAGATTTAAATTGTTACTTTTTGACGGAAAAATAAAAGGTTAGATGAAACCTTTAAAAAGAGAGTTTTATTTTTCCGTCATAAAATAAAACTCATTTTGTGAGTTTTATTTTTTCGTCATAAAATAAAACTTATTTTTGAGTTTTATTTTTCAGTCAGAAAATAATCGTTATTGTTTTAGTTTTATTTTTCAGTTAAAAAATAAAACTCTATTTATGAGTTTTATTTAGGAGTTTTATTTTTTCCGTCATAAAATAAAACTCGTTTTTAATGCAGATTTTATTTTTAATCTAGTCCCGTTGCTTGTGGTATCTTTATTTTATGGTTTTTTATAGCTGAATACCTAAAATCTCAAGTTAAACGATTTTTTTTTTAATAAAAGAGCAAATTTAATATAGGCAGAAGTATAATTGTTCCTAGATATACATAAATGCCTTGTTTCTGAATGGCAGTTCTTTCTCCATGCTGTGCGTCTTTGGAATTCTTTTCCACATCAACAACAATTGAATAGCAACGCAGCAAGTTTCAGAAAATTTCTTTTTCAATATTTTGATTAAATATAATTACATATATATATGCATAAATATAATTTTATAACTTATTTTATCAATATTTTTTTTTTACTCCGTAAAACCTTTTGCAGTCACGATTATTATTGTTTTTTTTTCTTTTTTCTGTTTTGGTAAAGTTAACTACATTTTTATAATTTAATATTTTAATAATTTTTATATTATATACATATTATTTTTGGTACAAATATTAACCTTACATTGTAATTATAAGACAAGTTCTTGTTATGTAGGGGAATTCAAATCAAATAAATAAATAAATAAATAAATAAAATAAAAAAAAAATAAGTTTTTCAATATAACTTATAACCGTTACGGTCCCTGTTTCATACATAATTGAACCATACCAAGTTATCATAATAAGAAGAAATGACAATAATTTCCTAAATAATTTGTGTTTCTTTTTTAATTTTTTATTTAGGACAAATACTCAGGGGTAAACCACTACTAAATTCAGTGCATTGTATTGGAATGTTGAATACATACATAGTTATGGATAGATACTTAGTTGTTAAGCGCCTTATGTCTATGGGACATATTGCTGTCAATTTGATCACTCAAAGGCCAGTGTTATACCTTCACCTTTGTCCCATCTGTCGGTGGATGTTGATGGAGAGTTCTGACGTTTTTCATTAAGCTGTTATCTTCCCAGAAGGTGGCATTGTACTCCTGATCATTAGTTTCTTGGTGGAATAGACTGGAAATGTCAGGGAGCGGTTAGGTGAAGATGGACTTCTTAGAGGGGTGGGGGAAGCTCTTATTTTTTAAATTATAATTTTTGAAAAACCGCAAATTCATTTTTAGCTGAGATTTGAACCACGGTCGTTTGAGTTTCTGTGCACACGTCTAACCACTATACCACGACCCCCTAAATTTTTATTCAAAATCAACATCGGCTTTTAAAATTTAACCAGCCGTTACTTTAATAAAATTTTTTCTAAAAAAAAAAAAAACACAATTACGCCGATGACACACGTTCAATGTTTTCTTTTAATTTTTTTTACACACACTTGTCAAAATTTGTAGAAATCGAAAGCTGTAACGTAGGCTGCATTCAATTTGATAGCAATTTTATTATTCAAAATGCAATACAAAACGAAATAACTATGGCAGTCGTACAAAATGAAAAAAGAAGAAGAAGTAGAAAAAATAACATAGCGAATTGATAGTAAATTGAAACACTCGCATGAAAAACAAATTTGATATCCAGTTCGTTTCAATGTCCAAAAGTGTCTGTGTATTAGTAAAAATGTTTGAATGTATTGAAAATTGAAAGCCAGAAATTGAAAGTGTAACCCCCAAGTTAAATCCCAGGCAAAAAATTGTGTTTGATTTTATTATATTTTTACTTAAACACCCATTTTTTTAAAAATTGGATATTTTGGAGATTTTTAAAAATTTTATTGTTTTCTAAAGGTAACAACCTTACCATGAAAAAATCTTTAATTTTGAAAATCACTTAATAAAGAATAAAGTTGTGGTTTTCTGCATTTTTAATTTTTTTTAAAGAAATAGTCAAAAATACGATTATTGCCTGTAATTTATTGTAACTTGTATTGCGAGATGATTGAACAGAATGGAGATAAGATTTGAAATCAGTTAGTAAAAAAAAATTGTAATAAACTTCCCATCAATTCGAAAACAAAGTTCAATTTTGTTACCCTGTGTAACTTGCTTACTTAATATCAATATTTATTGTGCATATTGAAAAACGTATCGAAATGTACTTACTTCTGTTCCCACTGTATGTCCTTCTATGCACGTACACGTACATACATATTGTCGTGCGGGAGTTTATGTGCTCTATCCGCCATTTCATACTTCTCGAGTTATTGATGCCACTTTAGGTTTTTGACACCAACATTTTTAAAATCTGCAATCTGCTTTTGGCTATTTATTATAGAGTACTTAAACTCCCGCACGACAATATGTACATATATGTTTGTGTGCATCTACAATAATAGAGTGTAGATGTTTTTCTAATATTTCTTCCATTAACACAAATTTAAATGCGAATATGTATGTTTTTCTTTTACGAAACTTAAATTTTTTTCAAATGAAAAAGATCAATTCAATATTACTATTAATAATTGCTAATGGCTTGCAATGGAGCACATAAATAAAATTAAAAAAAGTCAATTCTTCAGGCTACAAATATTTCATTACGTACTACAAACATACATTTCTAATCATCTAAAAATATCCATAATTTATTTTAATATTCAAGGTAGAGTTAAAATGGTAGAGTGCAGAAGATTGTGATGCGCATACATACATATGAATATGACTACTTTCTAAAACGAATGTCTGCCGTTTTTGTTAAAATGACTATGAAAGTTCGTAGCTTGTTTTTTTGTGAATATCCTGCAGTCGCTGAAGAAAAATTTCGCCCTTAGAGTTGTAATGCGATTAAAAAAATTTTTTTTTTTGGTTTTAAAATAATTTTAAAAACTTTAGAAACTATTATCCCTTTTAGAGGTCTAGAAAATTGGCGCCTGACCGTAGTTTTACAACTGGTGCCAGTATAGAGACAGAGCGATAGACTTGGGGATTTGTCGCCAAACTTAGTGATCTTTTGTTGATCAAAAGAACACAACAACTGATGTAAGTACGGATTGAGTATTTTTGGCAAATATGTATTACGTGTGAAAAATACATTTTGTTTCGTTAAAAATTAGAAAAAATATAAATTCTATTAAGAACTTAGATTTTTTGCAATGAATTTTTTTTTTTTTTTTTTTGATAACCAAAGAGTAAATGATGTGCGTATAGGAATTGTACACAAGCCGAACTGACGCAACAAAAATTCATTGAAAAAATTATCACTCTTGCTATCATAACTGGCCATTACCACACTGTTTCAGAGTTACGGCTTATGTTCTCGCAGCACTCATGTTGTGTGTCTTAGTTTTTATCCATGAGCAACGAGTCGACACCGAACGACAGATTTGAGAATCCTTTTCATGGCAATCAATTACTCTCAGAGCTTTTACTGAAAGACTGCTGACAGGTAGTCGCCGAAACAAATAATTTGTTCATATTTCTTTTTTCAAGATATCAGAGCCGAGATTTGAACCCAGCGCTATCGTCTTAGTAATCCCATACACTAACCACTAGACCACAGCTTGTACACAAGCCGAACTAACGCAATAAAAGTTAATTGAATAAATTATCACTTTTGCTAGGATTTCCAGACAATATTCCAACAATATTATACGGTTGCTTTAGTAATGACCTCTAGCCACCACGCCTACAGTCGTCGATATCGACTAATGTGAATAAAATGGGATAAGAAGGCAAAAAGAAAAAAAGTTGTAATTCTGATTCATTAAAATAAAATACAATTACAAAAAAAAAAAAAGATGGAAATGATGGTGAGAAAAGGTGAGTATGATAGAATGTGTTGTATTTGACTTTACTTCTACTAACGCAATACAAGTACAAGTATACGAGAATATGTTGAAAGTATAATTTAAATAGCTGGTGATTGTCATGAATATGTACAAAACACAAAGAGCTCTTATGAAACTACTGCAGTGAAGTCGAAAACATGTTCATTACGGCTTGTGTAAAATTCCTTCACGGATATCATTTTCTTCTTTTATTATCAAAAATCATTTCAAAGAACACTAAATTCGTAATAGAATTTAATTTTTTTCTTCGTTTCTTCTGATGAAACAAAAATTATTTGTAAAAATTATCACTCTGGGATTCGAACTCGGATTTTCAGACAATACACCAGCAATTAAGAAATACTTTTGGTGTGTTCTTATTTGTCAATTTTTTCGTACTCGTGAACATAAATTGGCATTTTCATAGTCACATTTATTCACAAATTCTTAAAAACAATTTTTGAAAAAATTTTTTTTTAGAAACTCGTATTCACACACGAATAGTAAACGGCTGATAGAAAAGTTTATCGCCGAATATCATATTTTTCTAAAAATTAAAATTTAACATCATTGGGAGTTAGAATATAAGCTAAATGTAAAGTTTTCATAGCAAAAGTTAAGCTCAAAAAACCTGAATCTTGATTAAGTGGCTCTTAACGCGAGATCCTGGTTGCTATATAATGTCTTCCAAGTTGTTAAAATAAGTTCACAAACATCTAACCATAATTCTATAGGATGTTAGCTGACAAAAAAGTGTTTTGTAGCACTTGATACCGAGCTAATTTTGGAGTAAAATATAAGTATTTGGAAAATATCTTGGTTTTTAAAACTTAGTCAAATCTAAGTCTAATACTGAAACAGTGTTGTAATGGCCAATTATGTTTCGTATGCACGTATGTATTACTTCATAATAAGGCTCGAGTTTAGTTTTTAGCCACTATAATTGCTAGTACTTAGATCACTTCTTATTTTCTACAAAAAAAAAAAAAAAAAAAAAAACAAAAAATAATATGTATATTAATTTTTCTAAATAAAATAGCAATTTTTTAAATTTTGGGGATTTTTGGGGATTTTAATTTTTTTTTGGGGACAGCGAAAAAAAGTGTCTGAGAGCTTTGGAGTTCGCTATACAATGTAGAAACTGAAAGGCATATATTTCTTTTACATTCTGGAACTTAAAAGACATTCAGAAATGTTTAATCTCTTTTCGTTTTATATACGCCAGTATGAAAATGACAATAATTTTAAACTTCAAAATCTTGAAAAGAGAAACGAAAAACTTCATCGTCCTTTTTGCTACAAGCATTTATCTATCTGTCGTTTCAATTTTCATATTCTAAATGCTGTCTTACTTTAATTGTGTGTACTTATTAGCCAAAGATAGAAACAAATCCTCTGAAAATCATCGACAATCGTGTTGCTAAACTATTGACAAAAGCCAAAGATGTAGTAATTCTAGCATTGAGTAAAACTTCATCGGTATTGTGTAGGGTTTAAAAGGACCTTAGGTTTTGGGGGATGAAGGAAACCCGGACTTTAAAATTGCAAACGCTGGGAAGAAATTAATTCTGCTAATCATGTAAGAAAAGCTGCAGTAAGTTACTCCATTTGTCGGTGGTAAAATGGTCTGTGACAAAAAAAGTTGGGACCATTAACGTAACAACTAGGGCAAGGAATCCCATGCACTAAAAAATCGAAAATATGCGCATAAAACATGCACTTAAAATTTGAAAATATGCACTAAAAACACAGAAAATATGCAATTAAAAATATTTTATTAATATTTTATTAAAAAAAGCAAGTAATTTAACAAAAAAGGCAGAAAACAATTCATTTAATATACATACATATCTACATACGTATGAAATTAACAATAAATTCAACAACAAAAAATTAAGTTAAATTAAATTTAAATAAAATTATAGGAACTAAGTACTTACAGTAAGGGACAAAATTGTTCACAAAATTACTAAAATTTATAATAAATCCAAAAAAGTATGTTTTATTCAAATATATTTTAATTTTTTTTACCTATATAGAATAATGTACATCTAAAAAACGTAAAAAGAACAAAATTTTAAAAGAATGTGTGTTAAGAGTAAAAAAATAAATATTAATTTAAAAATTCACATGTGAACAATTATGACCGTTGTTGAATATTCCATTGATTTTAGGTCCTAATATTTGGTATGTACACCATTTGCTTTTTTAACTGCCTTAATACTTTTTGGCATACTTTTCACTAAATTCGTCAAGACATTAGGGTCAATACTTTCCCAAGCTTCAACAGCACGCTCCCAGTGTTCGTCTACGGTCTTTGGAGGGTCTTTTTGAGCAAAATATTTTCTCTTTAATATGGACCACAGGTGTTCTAATGGGTTTAGATCCGGCGACTGAGGAGGCCAATCCAAAAGCTTGATCCCATTTTCTTCAAACCAACGTTTTGTTATCTTCGCGGTATGCTTAGGATCGTTGTCCTGCATAAAGATGCTATTCTGTCCCGGATCTAAACCAAATATGTCGGGACTTGGAATGTATGAGTCTTCTAAAATGTCTATATAATCTTTAGCACACATTTTGCCTCTAATTCGGAGAAGTAATTCAAGTTGATTCCCGCGAAAACAGCCCCAAGCCATTAATGAGCCACCTCCAAATTTAATTTAAGACGCCTAGAGTTCGCGAAAAAATATGAAAAATTCACTTTTGAAGTCTGGATGAGTGTAACATGGTCCGATGAAACAAAAATAAATAGAATCGGGTCAGATGGACGACAATGGACATGGGTGGATAAAAGTGTTGGTGTAAAAGAAAGAAATATTTGCCAAACACTTAAATTTGGAGGTGGCTCATTAATGGCTTGGGGCTGTTTTCGCGGGAATCAACTTGAAGTACTTCGCCGAATTAGAGGCAAAATGTGTGCTAAAGATTATATAGACATTTTAGAAGACTCATACATTCCAAGTCCCGACATATTTGGTTTAGATCCGGGACAGAATAGCATCTTTATGCAGGACAACGATCCTAAGCATACCGCGAAGATAACAAAACGTTGGTTTGAAGAAAATGGGATCAAGCTTTTGGATTGGCCTCCTCAGTCGCCGGATCTAAACCCATTAGAACACCTGTGGTCCATATTAAAGAGAAAAATTTTTGCTCAAAAAGACCCTCCAAAGACCGTAGACGAACTCTAGGAGCGTGCTGTTGAAGCTTGGGAAAGTATTGACCCTAATGTCTTGACGAATTTAGTGAAAAGTATGCCAAAAAGTATTGAGGCAGTTAAAAAAGCAAATGGTGTACATACCAAATATTAGGACCTAAAATCAATGGAATATTCAACAACGGTCATAATTGTTCACATGTGAATTTTTAAATTAATATTTATTTTTTTTACTCTTAACACACATTCTTTTAAAATTTTGTTCTTTTTACGTTTTTTAGATGTACATTATTCTATATAGGTAAAAAAAATTAAAATATATTTGAATAAAACATACTTTTTTGGATTTATTATAAATTTTTGTAATTTTGTGAACAATTTTGTCCCTTACTGTATATATAAGAGATCAATTTTAATTTATTGCGTTATTGGCGTAAACAAAAAAGTTCTTTTTAAGGTTTTCAAACACAAAGCTTTCCCGATTAGTTCTTAAAAAGTTCTTGTACAAAGAAAATGAGCGCTCAACATCAACTGATGTTACAGGAGCATATTTAAAAGCACACACTTCTTTTATTGTATAATTGGTTTCTGAAGAATTTTCATTAAGTTCCAAAATTCCCGCAAGTTTCCTTATTTCAAGGAAACCTTTATTCTTCAAGAGAACATTGTTTAATTTTTCAATAATTTTTTGGCCAATTGACCCTTTCACATCATTTATTTTCTTCACAGTATTATTTATTAAATCGACTGCATCTTTCAAAGAATTTCTTCCTTCTAATTTTTTTATTACTTCGCATAAAAACCCTTAATTGCCATGTACAAAAATCAGTTGAGATTTAAGAGACGGCAAGTCTAAAAGTTCTTTTACGGTTTTAATCGATATCGAATCGGAATCGTCAAGCTCCTTTACTACTATTTACTATTTGACAGTATTTAGCCACGTTCCCCATCTTGTTATAATTGGCTCTGGAGGAAGCGAAATACCAGGAGACTTTTCATTAAAAATCTGTACTCGCGAAGGCGCTTTTAAAAAGATTTTTTTTCCATGTGATATAAGAGAGTTCAGTTCAATAAAATTACTTCGAATTTCTTCTGCTACTCGGTGGATAGCATGAGCGATACAAGTAACATGCAATAGCTTCGGATAAAAAATTTGTAACCCCTTTGCCGCTTTTACCATGTAGGGCGCTGCGTCGGTTAAAAAAAGAAGAACTTTATTATTGTCAAAATCCTCACCGAGCAAAGCAATGGAGTCGTCAAAGGCACGAGATATTGTCGCGAAATTAGTTTTGTTCATTTCTACAACATTGAGCAAACATTTTTTGTCGCACATATCTTCACTTTCATATAAAATTCCCACAATAACATTTGCAATATACCTCCCCTGGATATCGGTGGTTTCGTCTATGGAAATCCATAGGAAATGGTCTGTTAAAGCTTTTTTGATTTTGTTTAATGGGCGAACATATATTTCCTCAATATAAGTTTTGCGCACTGACGATTCATATGGAATGTGCTCGTTAGTATATGTTTTCAAAAAATCTCTTAGTTTTGGGTTACTGGGCTTATACAATGGAATATCTGCTGATACGAAAGCTTCGCATAAATCCATGGAGAATTTGCTAAGTCCAGCTGTTACAGAAGTAGTAATCAAGGGCTGTGTTTTTTCAGAGCGTCGATCATGCAATTCCTTATGTTTCGTGCTTTTCAGATGCTGGTCAACTTGAAATTTCCTTTCACAGCCCACTGCCTTACTGCAAATTTTGCAGAAAAAGACGACTCCATCGGTTTGAAATACATCCGGATGTTCAGACACGTATTTATTTATATTTGAAGATAACGTTGCTTTGATTTTCGGCATTTTACTCTGAAAGTATTATCAAATGTTAATTTCCATAATTTTGCAGAAAAAATCTCAAAACCAGCTCACTTTCCATTTAAAACGTGTTATGTTGTGTAAAGTTACAAATTTTCAGCGAATTCCCGAACAAAACAATAAAAATGTTGTGTAAATACATACATATAACAATTTAGAGTTCAACAGGGTGATTCAGGCAAATATTTTGTAACAAATTATGTGTCAACTTTTACCAGAAGATGCCGCACTAAGTATCAGGAGCGTTTTACTTTTTCAAATGGATGCTAATCAAAGTAGCAAAAATATGCACAAAAAACATGCATTTATTGAAAAATATGCACAAAAATATGCAAAAACGAGTATTTTTAGCAAAATATGCAAAAACGATTGAATGCCATTTCAAAGGAAATTTCACGATTCGCATAGATAACTTAACCGTTTCCGTCTTATGATGCCCAGTGAAAACATGCATTTGCATGAGATTCCTAGCCCTAGTAATAACCAAAAACAAAGCTCTTAATAGCCCGTTCGAATTGTTAATCTTTGCTAGAGCGCTCAACAGCATAGTGGGGTTATTATCTTTATGGATATGGTACACTAACAAACCTATAATTTAATTAAATTATTTAAAGTTTTTCTAACAATAATTTTTCTATAGCGGTAATCACACTTCGTTGTAAATACTCTTGCAAGCCTTGTAAACAAGCAATTGTAGCATATATGTCTGCATTTTCTTATTGTGTGACATGGTGTGCTACATTTGCAACACTTGCAAGGGCGATTACAGCAACGAAGAATAATCACCGCTTTCATTATTTTTATTTATTATTCCATTAATTTTTAAAACTAAAAAAAAAATTTTTAAAATTCCATTTATAAAGCTTTAAGCTAATTTATAAAAGTACGAGAAAACAAAATCATTTTATTCTTTTATATATTGTTTTTTAACTCTATAAATCATTTTATTTTCTACAATAAACCATCACTCTTTATCGCTTTACGCTCTACTCTATAAAAAACTTTAATAGTGCGTTTAAGATATCGGCCGGCCATTATATGATTGTGTCTCTTTATATGTATTTTCATATATTTTTTTCTTTTATTATTTTTATATGCCAGTGTTTTCTATCACATCTGGTATTTTCTTACTTACCGTAATAAAACGATAACCCAACACCGATACTGTACCAGCAATAATACCAATTAAAATTGCACCATGAGCACCAATCAGTAGATTACAAACACTACCAACAGCAACACCTCCTGCCAGTGTTGAATTTTGTACATGAACCATGTCCAATTTATTCTCGTGGCTGACAAGTGCCGATAAAACAAATGTTGTAACTGGTTATAAATGACAAAAAAGAAAAAAAAAAAAGAAAAGGAAAAGAAAAAAAAGAGGAGATGAACATCGTTAACAAAAAAGTTGAAAAAAAAACTTTTTTTAAAGGCAAAATATTAAAAAGAGTTGCAATAAAAAAGGGGAAATAGAGGGAATACATATGTATATACTATGTACTCGTATGTGCTAGTGGAACTGGGAACACAAATTTTGTTAAAATAAAAAAAAAAAAAAAATAAAAAAATAGGAATTTATTTTTTTTTATTATTTTGTATCTAGAAAGGAAGGTCATCTAATCTTTTAATTTAGTTTTGACCAAACAAAGGTTTTGGTTAAACTTTAAATTGCTCTATAAAATAGCAAATTGCCCAAATATCTATCTAGATCAGTATAATTGTTGGATTTTTCTAGCTGTTGCATTTTAAATTTTTTTTGTTTGTACCCTAATAGGTTTATGTCTTAGAAACCAAGCTTTGTTACTTAAAAATACTAAATTGTCATTAGTTTCAGAATAATCAAATTATTCAGGAGCCACTAAATGAATGCATTTGCTTGTAACTTAGGCAGTTAAATTTGTATAATGGTTAGAGACTCGCACATAAACTCAAACAGCCCAGGTTCAAATCCCAGCAAAGGAGAAAAATAAAGAATAAACAAATTTACGGTGTTTCGAAATTTTAATAAAAAAAAGGTTCTTCCACCCCTTCAAGGCGTCTATCTACAAGAAACCGTACCCTGACATTCCACTCTATTCCACCTTTGACATTGACATTGACATCGTAAATGAATGATCAGGAGTAAAGCGTTACCTCATGGGAAGATAGCAGCTGTCTATTTAGTGAAGACGTTCACCAATCATAATCAACATTCAACGACAGATGGGGAAATAGCTGTTGATCATTCAAGGGTGAAAGTATAACACTGTCCTTTGATTGATCAAATTGACAGCTTGAATTGTCTCTTTGAGAGGAAGAGCTTAATAGAAAAAAAAAATACTATCCTTCTCCACATTCCAATACAATTAGTATTGTATATAAAAAAAATTAGTAAACAATTGAATTGGTAGTAGAAGTTTGTTAAAACTTGAGAGAATTTTGCAAATTTTTTAAAGGGGTTAATAAAATTATTGTCTATTGCAAATTAACATTAAATGAAATGTATTTTAATATCTTTTTCACTATATTTTATTTTCAGCTCTGTTGGTATTTAATTTAATGAGTTCCATATATGTGGTAAGTACACCTGCTTACATCAAGATATTATCCTATTGTACATATGTACATACGTATAAAGAGTGTTTTTTATTGAGTGTCTCAACTTTGGCCATGAACTGTTTGATCCTGAGGCTGGCAGAGGGGGGGCTTGTGGCCTAGTGGTTAGTGTGTTGACTAACTAAGACATAAGCCCAGGGTTCAAACCCCAGCTATGACATCTTGAAAAAAAAGCAATATGAAAAAATTATTTCTTTCTGCGTCTACCTCTCAGCAGTCTTTTGGCAAGAGCTCTAAGAGTAACTGATTGCCATGAACAAGCTTCTCAAGTCTGTCGCTCGGAGTCGACTTTAAACTGTAGGTCCCGGTACTCATGAATAAAAATTAGCACACACAACATGGGTGCTGCTAGAATCTAGGCTGTAACCCTGACACAGAGTTGTAATGGCCAATTAGGTAGGTAGGTAAGTAGGTCACAACTTTGAGTTGGTATCACTGCATTATTGGACCACCCACTTAACAGCTGATAGTTGTTTTTTGTTAAGTTTGCTTTTAAACTTCAATATGAGTCGACTTACCCTAGAGCAACGCCTTCAAATTGTTGAAATTTTTAGGCAAATTAATTGTTCTCTTCTATTGATGTCGAATTTTGAATTTCCATTCAAAATTTTATTTTTCGATGAAACCCATTTCTGGTTGAATGGGTACGTAAATAAGCAGTATTGTCGCATTTGGAGTGATGAGAATTCAAAACCATTAATTTACTGTTTGGTGCGCTTTATGGGACGGCGAAGTCATGCTGCGAAAAGTTATTGAAAATTGATGTTCCAGAACAAAAAATCACAAAATTTTATTTTCAATAAAGCCCATTAATTCATTACTCTATTATGATTTAAACTTGTGTCAGTCCATGAAAAACACCCATTGTATGCACAATGTGCATTTCCACTTGATTTTCTATTTAATTTTAACACAAACAAATTAAACAATTAAACACGCAATAATAGAAAACAAATATTTTACAAAATTTTGAACCTATGCTTCGCTTGTTTCCGTATCTTGAAAATTTGAAACAAAATATTCCATCGTTTCTGAAATTATGAACAAAAATCTAACAATGAAAATTAGTTGGAAAGTGGTCGGAATTGGACAAGTTGGCGTGGTACCCCACATACAAACTAAATACTGATTTTTGTATATCTTGAGAATGGTTAAACATTACATTGCTTATGTTGAAAATTTCGTCTATTATTTGGTCTGACAAATCTGGTACAGAATGCGCTAGCATTTTTATACCGTTACTGAGAACCTGTACTGATACCATGTACGTTTACCAAGGCCAAAATTTATGTTTTCTCTGCCGCAGAACCATCGATTTGTTTGGTTTTGTTTATCGAATATCCCAAAAAAAAAAAAAACAGCCGGTACTGAATATTCAATACCCAAATACTCAATGCTTTAGAAACCTAACTTGTATGGACTTTAGAATACTTTCCCCAAAACAATACCTTAAAAAAGAAAAATATTTTTCAATTTTTGTTTGTACGATTGAATCCATCAATTAATTTGTTTGTGGTTGTTAAAGTTGCTGGTTTTTTTTTCTATTCCTTTTTGCTTGTTGTACAAAATTAGTTTCACTAAACCACAGCTAATCTATGGACAGAAAGTAATTTTATTAAATTTAGAATGGTTGGAAAATATATATATTGTATATAAGTAGTTTAAACTATTTGGTATGTGAAAACATTCTACACATTTCAATCAAATTAAATTACTCCTATGCTGAGAAAAAGTTTATGGAAACCATCACTAAATTTGCTCACTCACATAAAAAACTTACTGAGGTTAAATTGTTTTTTTTTTTTGTTTTTTTAGAGAAAAAAAATTAAGAACTATATTCACAAGAAATATTTTTAATTTTATTCATTTATATTATTTATCTCTATTATCTTCAATTAAAGTAGTTACTCACATACATACATACATCCATGTAATACTTTTGATTTACAACAGATTTACTTATTTTTTTATTTACGAATATTTGATTTAGAATCTATGAAGATAAAAAACAGACAATTTGTGTAAATCTTTATATGGAAGTTATTTATATTTATATGGAAATAAGAAAAGAATACACATTTTTTAAACATTAAAATGATATTAAAATTCAATCAGATATCGGTGTACGAACAAAGTTTGTTTAAAGGTTTGCGGCAAATTTTTTTACTCAGGGGAATACTGCTACTAAGTACTTTGCATTGTATTGGATTTTTTTGGAAAGGACAGTACATATACATATATTTTTTCTTATATTATAATTAGGCACCTTAGGAATGCGACAAATTGCTGTTAATTGATCATTCAAAGGCCAGTGTTATACCTTCACCCTTGAATGACCAACAGCAATTGCCTCATCTTGCATCTTGATTGTATGGTGAATGTCTTCGCTAAGTATCTGTTATCTGCTGCTTCCCAATAGGTGGCGCTTTTTTTTCCTGATCATTAATTTTTTGTTGTCAATGGTTAAGGTGGAATGTCAGGGAGCGGATTCTTTGTTTTTAAATTATAATTTTTTTTAAATTATAATTTTTTTAATTTAAAAACAATTTGTATTTTTAAATCATAATTTTGAAAAAAACCAATAGTAGTTGACCAATAGTTTTCTATTTCCTTTAATTGTATAATACACTGGTCGACAAAATAAAGATATTTTTGTGTTACGAAAACAAAAGCGGTAAAAACGTAAGGTATTTGACGTAGAAGCCGTGGTATAGTGGTTAGTGTATTGGCCTACTAAGACAAGAGCTCCGGGTTCAAGCCTCAGATGTGCCACCTTGAAAAAAGAAATATGGAAGAAATATATCTTTCGGCGACTACCTCTTAACAGTCTTTTGGCAAAAGCTCTGTGAGTAACAGATTGCGGTGAAAAAGCTTTTCAAGTCTGTCGTTTGGAGTCGAGTTTAAACTGTAGGTCCCGGTACTTATGGATAAAAATTGACACACACTCGTGAGAAGTTAGGCCGTAACTCTGATGTAATGTTCTTTTAAGAAACACTTTAAATGTTATAGCGTTTTTAGCTATTAAATGGCAACTTAAATTCTTATATACTGTAATACAAACCATGAGTCCAACTGGAATGAAGATCTGGAATGCTTTATTTTTTTTACCAAATAGTTTATTTAATTACCAATATTTTAAGCGTATTTTGAATAAAATCGGATAAAAAATTTTTATTAAGAATTTTGTGGAACTTGGGCTGAACAAGGTGAAAGATTTCACTAGAAAGTGTAAGAAATCGAGAGACGTTACAAAGGCTGGTGGGATGAATAAATGAAAGCGGACTATTTTTGGTTCCTCATTCGCGAAGATTCATCCGAAAAAAAAAGAAAAAGTCCAAGTAGCTCGTCATTTTAACTAAATTTTTTTGAATTTACGCCGAATATACTGTGTGAGCAATGAAAATTAAAATATTGTCATTCCACAAAATCCTTAATAAAAACTTTATTTTTCCTCCGATTTCATTCAAAATACGCTTAAAATATTGGTAATTAAATAAACTATTTCGTAAAAAAATAAAATATTCCAGATCTTCAATATAACGTAGGAAAAAATTTAAATGAAAAATTTTGAAAAAAAACGTAAAAAATGCAAATTTTGAATTTTGAGGTGCCATATCTCAGTGATTTCTTATCAGACAGAATTTTCCAGCATATCAACGGAAAAGCATTGAATTACCTTTCCACCGATATGCCACTTATCTCGATCGGACTTTTCGGTTGAACTCCACAATGGTTTGAGTGGGAGCATACACCGCAAAACACAAAAGTACCGTTATCTAAAAAACGGTGCTTAGGAAAAGAATATAAAAGCGTTTTTTGTGTTCAGGAGATCCCAATTAACTTATCTAGGCATGTGGCGTTCTTGTTATTTTTCCAAATTAATAATTTGTAAACCTGTGATATTTATTAATTGGTTGAGTGAGTGAGTGAGTTTGCCATTTACGGGTATAGATTGTTTAACAAGCAAAGAACCCATAAAAATAGTAAAAGCTTTTATAATATTTTTTTTTACAAGTATACTTGGCTCTATAAAGGCTACATTTTTAAATTTCGAAGAAAAGGTTTCTACGCGCAGGTCCAAATTTAAAAAAACCATACCCTATTTCACTTTCGACTTCACAGACCAAATTTAAAAACTTTAGCCTTCACCTTTCTCAAGATATACAAAAAATTAGTAGTATTTCGTTCCGACTATACCCACTATCTGACCGATAATTTTACTTTACTTTGAAGTCATTCAGACTAAGCGTAAAAGCTTTAGCCATTCTGAATGGGTTGTTGTCGGAGCTTTTGCCCGTCACCGATAGAAACATTTTTTCATATTTCTTTTTTACAAGATGTCAGAGCTGGGATTTGAACCCGAAACTCTTGTCTTGTAAGCCAACACACTAACCACTAGACTACAAAAGAATTTTGTTCAGTTCAAGTACTACATCTTGAAATTATAAAGAAACAAATCAAATCAAAACGTGATCGTATAAGGTTTCGTATCTCGAATCAAATTTCGTGAAGTTTCGAAAACCGCAGTCTAGTATGCAGTGTGTTGGCTTATTAAGACGATTGCATGCCAAACCTGACATTTTAAAATAAAGAAATGTAAAAAACTTTTAAATACTAAAATAAAATTGTTTTCGTTTGCAAAATCAATTGTTTGATGATTTTCTTATACAATTGCTATATCGTCGCAAGAATTAAAAAACGCTGTAACTGACAAAAAATCGAAAATACGTTTTTTGCATCATTTTTATCAGAAAAAAAAAAAATACGCGTCGATTGGTCCCGGTCCCATACGTACGATGAAAATAAATTCACCTACACCGTCTGGGTTTTGAAAAATGCCAGTGTCTTTGTTCTACTTTCATATTGGTTTTTTTTTCGCTCTGATGAACATTTACGGTTTTTTCATTTACAGCGTTCTTTAATTCCGTCGACGATATGTATATGAAACATATTGTTGAATAATAAAAAATAAAAAAAGTAAATTAAATAGTTTCTTTCGAAAACTCTAAATCAACCCCAAGCTAAGATATTTCGAGTAAAGGCTAATGAATGTGACAATTTTTAAAAGAAAAATTTTTGATTTAAGTCATTGAGAAAGTAACATATGTACATATTGCAACTGATAGTTGTTTTGAAATGCATACAATTAATTTATATTAAAACTCTCTTCCCTTTGGTAATTTTAATTAAACAAGCAATTGAACATTTTTATGGAAACTGCACATCTATCTACAAACCATTTTTAATTATCGCCTATTCAATAACTAATTTGATCAATTTGTTAATATTTGCTGTATGCGAAATGAAATAATTTATGTTCCATAAAACAAATGAAAGCACGTACATACATGTTTAGATGCAATACTCGTACACAAAACTCAACCAACACAATTTCACATTCATATCTAAAAAAATTTAACGCCATTTAAAAACACAGACACACACATACCCACGTACATTCAGTTACAACCAACCAAATGCATTAGTATGAATTTCCGGTATTGAAATTGAAATAAAACATAATTTTTATATTTTAACACGCTTACACTGTATGCATGTAAGTAAACGTATACATACATGAGACATACAAATACATTAAGAGACTAATAAAAACATATTTACTAATACCAATTATATGCACTTGTATGTCAAGCGTATTTAACAAATTGTTTGCACAAAAACCAATATTACAAACTGATGTCCTTTTTCTATGTATTTTTATAAATTCTGCATTGGAATGCATACGTAGTACGTATTGTAGGTTCGTTGTATTTTTAATTATTATTTTTGATTCAGTTTTTTTTTGCAATAGGTATTCGATACTATTATTTCGTTTATTATGATTATTTTCGGGGGTGTAATAAAAATTATACCAATTTTTTTTTTATCAATTTATGTATATTGTAAACAACAAATACCGGAAATTATGTGGAATAATAAAAGTTTCTGTTTTTCTTTCGGCTAGTTGAACTGTTGCTTGTTTCGCAATGTTTGGTTACATACATACGAGGATAGTTTGATTATTCCGTAGAAAAACTGATATCATAAGCTATTTTAATATTTGATTCACATCATAACTTTTATTATACGTGGTTGTGCAAATTCAATGCTTCAGTCATAGTAAGTGGTGTGAGATAGTTTTTTATACTAGTAGAGTTACACATTACCCTTTAGTCTATTACGTTCTTCCAATAAGAAGTTTGGCTTTAACTTTTTTAGTTTTTTTTTCGCCAAGTCACTATGGACTGATATAACTTAACACGCCCTGATGCGGTTGATATCTTTACCTGATTTTAATTAAAATGTATACGTCAACAAATAAGAAAATGTAATTTTTTTATTGTACAGGGTGTGTCCGCAGGGAAGGTATACTACTTTGAAAGGGAATGGATTTTATATTGATAAATGTTTTTCTTAATGTCAGCAATTATGTATGAAATACAATACCCAGCAGAAAATATTTACGATTTGGTAGCAATAAATACAATTGTAAGCAATGTTTCCATGCATTATATTGTTTTTTATATATTAACCCGGCATTACTAACCTTAAATCATGTCGCATGGTTACTAACCATGGGTCTTATCGACCCTGAATTGTATTATCCATTGAAACCGTCTCAACTTATAAATTGATACAACGTATACTTCTTTTGGTAGATTATAGTCTTTTATTGTTTAATTTTAGTATACAATGGTGTAAAATAAAAAAATATATTTAAATTAAAATTAAGTACGAATTCATCACAACATAGCTAAAGAAAGTGGAAAAAAAAAGTTATCCAGCCGAATTGCGCATAAAATTATGAGTTTTTAAGATATTGACGTCAAATAAAGTACATTTGAAACCTGAAATATAATAGTAAAATGTTAGAAAGAAAAATTGGTACGGCTAAAGCAAACATTTTTCAGTTATGTACTATAAATGTTACCTTTTATTCGGAATTTTCATCATCGAACATATCGTCATAAATGGATTCCTCTTGTGCAGAAGCAATGTAATTTGAGCACAGTGCTTCTGGCAAATATATTTTCCACATTTAGAGCACGTGGTTTTGGTTTTGCGTTTTAATTTCGTTGGTCTCAGGTAGAAAGGCCCTAACTCGATTTTTTTTCAAAACTGATTTTTTTTAGTATTCCAATAAATTTCAGAAATATGCACATCCTAACAAAAAATCTTTGCAATATTATTAAAACTAACGGTATTACAAGTAATTGTACAGCATTTAATAAAAAGTTGTATATTAATAATTACAGTATCTGTTGTATTTTTACCTCCTCCTGTAAATTTTAAATTATGTGAGTTAGGGCCTTTCTACCTGAGACCAACGATTTATTACAATGTGAATAAATGAACATATATTTTTTGTATAATGGCATAACTAACCTGGGTCTAATCGACCCATAATCTTTGTTACATTATTGCTAACTATTGGTATAGTCGACCCATAATCTTTGTTACATTATTGCTAACTATGGGTATAATCGACCCAGGTTGTTTTTTAAAATAATTTTATATGGATAATATCATAAATTTTCCTTATATTTATTATTTATAAACGTTTAAATATAAACAAATTTAGATTACACATATATCTTGAGTTAAAATATCGTCATGTTTTTTTTTTAATTTAAAAAATTTGCGTGTCTGGGTCGATTCGACCCAGAGGTTAGTAATGGAGGGTTAAAGCTTCCAAACATGCTACAGGATAAGGTATTATTTTTAATTTTTTGTACTACTTGCTTACTGGTTGCAATAGATTTGGATTTCTATTGCGTTTTAGCGGCTCATTTCATATAAAAGTCATGGATTATTGATGCGCACGAGTAAGTGTTTGTTTACAATTTCTCCCTTACTGACAGATAAATGTCCGAATCTGTTAGCCTCACAAATGCGATACATTTTAAGCACATTTTTCATTATATTTCATTAAGAATATTTTGTTTAAGTTGCTACAGCATTCCTGGTTTGTTTGCATAAACCTTTCTTTTCAGATATTCCCACAAAAAAAAGTCCATAGCAATCAAATCAGGCGACCATGGAGGCCAATCAATATTACAATTTCTTGAAATAACTTGTTGTGAAAAGAGGTCTCGCACATGTTAGTCCAGCCCAAAGCATGCAGTTGTGGCATTAAAAAGTTTTTAATCATATTACGACATCGCTCCCCATTGACAGTTATTTTTTAAGATCAATAGTCAGAAGTAAACCCCTACTTATGCAGTGCATTGTATTGGAATGTTGAAGATAGAAGCGAGATACATAGATTTTTGTTGTTGTAATTTTATTGATCGCCATATATCAATGAGACAAGTTGCTATCAGTTGACCACTCAAAGGCCAGTGTTATACCTTCACCCTTGAATGATCAACAGCAATTGTCCCAATTGTCGGTGATCATCTTTTTAGGCAGATTAGCTGCTATCTTCCCAGAAAGTAGCGCTGTACTCCTGATCATTCCTTACTGGTGGAATAGACTGGTTATGTCAGGGGGCAGTTTTTCTTGCAGATGGGCAACTTGGCAGGGGGGGGGGTTGTAGGGAACTTTTTATTTTTTATATTATAATTTAGAAAAACCGCAAATATTATTTTACAATTTTTGCCCTTCGCTGGAATTGAACCTCGGTTGTTTGAGTTTCTGTGCAAACGCAGTAACAACTATGCCACGACCCCCCAGTTACCATAACGCCGTTTTCAGTTTCATAGAAGTAAAGTCCAATGATTCCTCCTGACTAAATTACACATAAAACTGTCACTTTTAATGGATGCAAATGAATAATTTTAGGGTTTTCCATTGCCCGGAATCGACTATTATGTTTACTCAGATATTCATTCACTCATTATGAATTTTTAATGAAAATCGGAGTGGTCATGGGCGAACAGTAGCCTCCTATTGGCATATGCACGGCGGCGTAAATGGTCTTCTGGAAGAAGCTCTTGTGTCAACTGAATCTTGAATGGAAACAAATGCAAATCTCTGTGGCCAAAATTGCTCTCTGAAGACCAAGCTCCTGAGCACGGCACCCATTTAAAGTTGATGGATTGTTTTGAACATTTTCCTGAACAGCAGTAATGTTTTTAGCCGATCGTGCAGTACGTTGTGGTCCATTGTTGGGCCTATCAGCTACATTCCTTCTTTCTTCGATATCATTCACTACACGATAAATAGTGCGTGTTGTTGCCACTTGGTTTCTCCCAAAAATTTCAAGTAACTTACTCATCGTCACAGTAATCGTTGATTGATTTTAATAAAAACTTTTAACGATTAAAACACGTTATTTTTCCAAAATAAATTTGCCACCTCTCTACTTCACTACTGCCAAATATGAATTGTGAAGACTAATGTTTGCCAAAATGGCGGCAAAACAAAGTAGTGTACCTTCCCGACGGACATCTTGTAGAATAATGTGGCCAGGTTAACACCGACAACGGTTAGTGTATAGATTGATGATCATCAACTTTTTCGTCCTCAATTTGTTGTTGTGATCATCAATGATATATGGTTCTTATCGACTGCTTTTTTTTACAATTACACATATTTAAATCGCAATAAGACAAAGATATATATTTTTGATATAAAAAAATTTTTTATGGATTTTGCATTACAATCCTGAAATCCCGATACCAAAAAATCCTCAATCCTGGGGCTGGTGAAAAATAATCCTGTTTGGCATTACTACTTCATATAACAAAAAAAAAATTCCATTGTAATAACAGAAAGTGATCTAATGTGGTTGTATCAGACAATCTCAAGTAATTTTTTGGCAGTACGTAAACTAATTCTTTCATCAACATTTTCCATGAGTAAATTGGTTGGTATTGTGGTGGTATTTAGTGCAGGGGTTCCAAAAAATTTTTTGGTTGTGTATTAGTGAGTAAGAGAGAAAAAAGAAGTTTGGAGAATTTATTTATTTACAGTCATAGAAAAATTTTAGTAATATACGCTATACTGACACTCATTTCATCAACATTCATACATAAAGTTATAAATGTTTGACTATATTTACGGCATGTTTTTTATATATTTGCTGAGAAATAAAAAGTCCATTTCTTCTTCTTAAAAAAATATTTTTTAAAAGTATAAGTATACATATATGTATATAACTGGGCTATTAGATAAAATATTCTATATTTATACTCTTATGACAGTTTAATATTTGTATTGTAATTTGTTGCGTTACTTGGAACAAATATATTTTAAGTCGGAAAATACTTCCAAATTTTTTTCAACAATTGCTTAATAAAAACATCATCACTAACATAGATGGGCATTTTTCAGTACCAGTACTTTTTCAGTATTTTCTTTTTTTACTGATTATTGAAAAGAAAAATCAGTATTCAGTAAATTTTACTGTTTACTGAAAAGAGAAATCAGTATTCAGTAAAAAGTACTGTTTACTGAAAAGAAAAATCAGTATTCAGTAAATTTTACTGATTACTGAAAAAAGAAATCAGTATTCAGTAAAAAGTACTGTTTACTGAAAAGAAAAATCAGTATTCAGTAAAAAGTACTGATTACTGAAAAGTGAAATCAGTATTCAGTAAAAAGTACTGATTACTGAAAAGAAAAATCAGTATTCAGTAAAAAGTACTGATTACTGAAAAGTGAAATCAGTATTCAGTAAAAAGTACTGATTTGTGTAAAAAAATTCAGTAAACATTAAATGACTGATGGTAGATACTGTGTGTTTTAAAAATGATATGTACGCATTGCTCACTTACATGAATAGTGGCATAACTGAAAAACTGAATTTCGAGGAATATTTCTGTTTTGTATGTTTTTACTTTTTTTAATTATGAAATGTGTTATTGGGTAAATAAAAACTGATTTATATAGCTGAGAATTCAAGTTCAGAAAATATACTGAAAAATGTAAAATAAAATAATTTTTTCAGTTCTTAATTTTTTTCGAAATGCAGTTTTTCAGTTATGCCACTATTCATGTAAGTGAGCAATGCGTACATATCATTTTTAAAACACACAGTATCTACCTACTATCAGTCATTTAATGTTTACTGAATTTTTTTACACAAATCAGTACTTTTTACTGAATACTGATTTCACTTAATGTTTACTGAATTTTTTTACACAAATCAGTACTTTTTACTGAATACTGATTTCACTTTTCAGTAATCAGTACTTTTTACTGAATACTGATTTTTCTTTTCAGTAATCAGTACTTTTTACTGAATACTGATTTCTCTTTTCAGTAATCAGTAAAATTTACTGAATACTGATTTCTGTTTTCAGTAATCAGTACTTTTTACTGAATACTGATTTCTCTTTTCAGTAAACAGTAAAATTTACTGAATACTGATTTCTGTTTTCAGTAATCAGTACTTTTTACTGAATACTGATTTTTCTTTCCAGTAATCAGTAAAATTTACTGAATACTGATTTTTATTTTCAATAATCAGTACTTTTTACTGAATACTGGTTTACGTATTGCAGTAAAAAAGTAATGCAGTATGCCCATGTATGATCACTAAATGGTCTACCCTTTCTAACAATTTTTAAGCTTATTAAGCTTGAAATGACAATTTTTAATTTAGAATCTATTTTTGGTGCACAACCTACTAACCAACTTTTTAATGTTTCTAAAAAAATTTAACTTTTTAATATAAAATATATTTTGAGTGTAATCGATCAGTTTTTTTGAGCAAACCTGAAAAAAATAAAAGAGCGTAAGCAATACGTGGGAATGCTCTCTGCACAATTGTGCTATGTAATGGTACTCACTGATTTAGTGTTTGGCTTACTAGATGAAAGCTACGAGTTCAAACCCCAGCTCTGAAATAATGACAGAAAGAAATATAACAAAAATATTTCATTCGGCTTCCATTTCTTAGTAGCCTTCTGGCAAAAGCTCAGAGTGTAACTGTTTGCCAACATACTTCTCAAGTACTCATGTATTAAACCTGATGCACACAATATGGGTGCTGTGAGAGGAGATCATAACGCAAGAAACAGTCGATAACCGTAAGGTGGCTGAGAATTTTTTTCAATTCTTTTAAAAATATTGCAACCGAAAATCGAAAAGCAAATTTGCCTAAGATTACAAAAAACAACATTAAACCTTTTTAATGCGATAGTATTTTAAGAGGACAGCATTAAAAAATAAAACGCTTTTATTTTTATATTTTGTTTTCTACTCGTAAACTCTAGGTCCCAGTGCTCATGGATAAAAATAGACACACACAACATGGGTGCTGCGAGAAGCTAGGCCGTAATTCTGAAACAGGGTTCTAATGGCTAATTATGTATGTATTATTTTACTCGTGTTTAACGGCCCTCGGTGTTCAATATCAAAATTTTTTCAGCATTTGTGCATTTGAGTATGATTATTTACATTCATATTTGTTTTTATTGAATGGCGTTATTAAATACCAAAAATAACAGCACAATACTTATATAAAAATATATGAAATTATTATTTAAGCATATGCCTGTTGATATTTGCGTTTACTTTTTTATTTAATGTGTTTGTGCAAGTGTTGTAAATGATCGCATTGTGTGCACAGGAACCTTTTAATAGTTGCTATAATGGCAGGAAAATAACCAATTACAAAATAGAAAAGTAACGAGCAACGAAATACAAAACCATAGAAGATACAAATAATAAAAGACAGATTTCAGAAATACATTTAAGTTATAGGCACAAAAAAATGTATATTTTTTTTTCTAAGAAATAAGGGCATTGCCATAATTTTAACGAGCAAACTAATGTAGCTTTTAGATGGAAGGAGATTAGTTAGGGTTACAAGTTTTTATTTAAAAATTTTAATATAAAACAGCGATTTTTTATAAAAAAAATACATGAAATAGAATATCCTTTAAAATTTAAATTCAATTCAATGCAAGATTGCAATACAAAAGCTTGTCATACTCGTATTCGTATATTATCTGGAAAAATAAGTTTTCTCTACCAAAATCAATGATAAGGAGGCAATTAAGTAATTACTTATGGTGTATTCTTTTCTGCATAAAAAATGGCATGTTTTTTTTTCTTGGCATTAAAAATGCTTCTTAATCTTTTTTAAAAAGAAAAGGTTCCTGCCTATGAGTTAAAAAAAACTACGTTTTTCGTGTCAAATGCTCTCAAAAACAGCTGACTTGGTTTCATTTTGATGATAAACTTTTTCTTTTTCTTTTTCTTTCTGACAATTATTTATAAATAAAATGTCAGCTTTTTTTAGTTTTCATGTTGCCTTCTTAACCCAAAATACGATCACACAATGACGAGGTTAGTAGAATATTGTAGAAATATGCGCTTTAATATGGCATCTATTTTTTTTTAACAAAACACTATTCATTTGAGTGACAGCTAAAAGTGTTGAAACAATTTTCGAGTTTAATTTAGGTAGGTAGAGCGGTTACTCGATTAACCATAAGTAACAATTTTCTTATACAGAAAAATAACGAAAACCAACAAACCTGAGTTGTCTACATAGCGAATCCCCCAGATTTGTGCAATCACAGAACAAACAACCATTAGTTTCCCTCTCGGAAGTAAACCCGCAACATCTGCAGTAACAGTTAAAGGGCAGATTCATCTTTTCAGCATGCATACCGGCTATACAGAGGTTTGTGTTATGGTTTTCAATCGGTCTAGTTAATACAGGCTTTAGTCTGAATACTTGTTTTCTGTCCTGGTGTCAAATTACTGCATTCTGTATCGAACGAAATTTCTATATAAATTATTTAAAAAATATATCGTCGCAAGAATTAAAGAACTCTGTAACTGACAAAAAAAATGAAAATACGTTCATTTCCATCAATTTTATTAGAAAAAAAAAATACGCGTCGATTGGTCCCGGTCCCAGATTTCTACAATGAAAGGAAATTCAATTACGGCGTCTGCGTTTTGAAGAATACCAGTGTCTTCTTTCTACTTTTATACAGGTTTTTTGGCTCTTATGAACATTAAACGTTTTGCCACTTACAGCGTTCTTTAATTCTTGTGACAATATGAAATTCCGCTCGATATTGAATGCCGTAAGTTGCCCTCTTATCAATGCTATTTTGCTAAGCATCACTGTATCATTTGAGCCTATGCGTATCTATTTGTTTTAAGTGTAATTGTTTATATTCAAAGCGAGACAGAGAGAGAAAGAGAGAGATGGGGTGAGAGAAATAGTGGTAGAAGGAGAGGGAGTGAGAGAGAAGCAAAAGCAACAGTTACAATAATATTTTGATATTCCACTCACAAACTAATTAAATGTCAAATAGTTGCGTTAACACATTTCATAGAAAATAAAACCGAAAGGAAAATCTACAAATGCAAACAATTATTTAAACACGTACTCATTTCGTTAATTTCGTTCATGAATTTAATCATTTACTCCTTTACTTGTGCCTATTTCTACCTCTAAAAGCTGCTGTAACAAGGTTCCGTTAGTAAAGTGTGGTACTACACAGTTTTGGTTTGAAAAATTACAACAATAATTTTGCGTATAGACTTAAAAGAGACCATAACACAGATAAAAGTTGTGGCATTTACAAAAAATTATGCAAACATTGTTGGCTTATTTACATTGTTACACCCATACTAAGTAAATGCTATACACACGATTTCGCTTTATACAATATCTCTGTTTATTCTACCCCACAGTATTACTCTGCCGATATATGTGTGTGAGTGTGTGTGGTGTTACAAAAACAAGTTCATTTAAATTACACTATAAACAGGACATACATATATTCTATGTTTACTTGTGCAATGTACTTTGGGTTGCCAGACTCATATTTGTACAATCATCTTCTTCTCAAGCAATGACCTCCGTGTTATTTTTTAGACACATTGAAGTGGAACACATTGAATTCGCATATTACTTGATCCAAATCATCTTGCCGATTGCGAATAGAGCAAAAGGAATGGTTGGATTTATTTAAACGCGGGAGAAAGAAGTTTAAACATCTCCATGTTTTAAAGCAAATGTTAATTTCCTTGGTGAGACCAATACAAGATGGGTAAGTCCATTAATGTGGACATAGAATTACCTGAAGTAGGCATAGACAGTTTGAGCTATGCGGGGTAAATTTGAAAGCACCCTTTGTCATATCATTCAAACGGGATTTGTAATGCAATCAAAATGATGAAAACCATTGTTGGGAGATATGTAAGTCGAACGGGAATCGTAATAAACTGGCTAGTCGACTGTGGGGTACAAGTAGCAGACGTGTCCAAGACCAAAAAGTGCACAGGACGAGGTCTGTTTGTCTGTAGAAGTTAATGTTGAGACTCACAAGCATTTTCCAAGCAAAGGTGAATACGGCAGAAATATTAGCTTGGATAGAAGATACAAAAGATGAAACATAGCCACACTATTTATTCGGCATATTCGGTAGAGATGCATCAAAGTTCGAGCAACGAAATTACGAGAGGTATGATAAGGGAGGTCCTATTTTACCCGAGGGTTGTGCAAAATACCGCAAAATCGTACTGCGTTTATACCTGTCAAACACCAATAACAAAACGCTTCTATAGTTTGGGATCCTTAATGCGAACTCTATATAACCAAATCTGATGGAAACAGTTTCTTCATTTTATAACTCCGAAACCTTTAGTGGAATATAAATATAATTTAATTATGTGCGTGGTATAGTGGTTAGAGCGCTTGCACCAAAACTCAAACGTCCCAGGTTCGAATCCCAGTAAAGGTGAAAAATGAAAAAGTTAGTTTGCATTTTTTTAAATAATAATTTAAAAATAAGAGGCCCCCTCCCCCCCCCCCCCTCCAAGAAGACCATCTACAAAGAAACCGCTCCCCGACATTTTTCCACCTTAACCAATTTCAATAAAAACGAATGATCAGGATCAGGATCAATTCACAGCAATTTGTCTCATTTCCAAAGCGCTTAATAACTAATAATAATACCTATATGTACTGTCCTCCAAAAATTCCAATACAATGCACAGGACTTAATAGGTGGGATGTCATGAGCCATAGGACATAAAGCCATATGGCGTTATGTCCCATTCGATTGAGACATAAGGACATATGCCAAAAAGTCTCAATATAATGGGACTTAACACCATAAATTTTTTTTCGAAAATGAGACATAAAGCCATATATCGTTGGTCTCAGGTAGAAAGGCCCTAACTCAAATTATTTAAAATTTACAGGAGGCGGTAAAAATACAAAAGATACTGTAATTATTAATATATAACTTTTTATTAAATGCTGTACAATTGCTTGTAATAACGTTATTTTTAATAATATTGTAAACATTCTTTGTGAGGAGCGGAATATTTCTAAAATGCATTGGATGTACTGAAAAAAAGTAAGTTTTGAAAAAATGCGAGTTAGGGCGTTTCTACCTGAGACCAACGATATTTGATAACATTTTTTGATAAATTGTTTTTGATTTTGATTTTTAATAAATTGTACAAAAAAGAATAATAAACTTAAAGAAACTCTGTTACAATTAGTAAACAATTAGTGTTTAAACCATATAAGCATTTTAAGGTTTGACAGCCTTGCTATCAGCAATTAAATGAAGCAAGTAAATCAAAAGGAAATAAAACGTTATGCCCAATTTGTCGAACAATAATAAAGGAAGTTCTGTTAATTTTTTCTTAAAAGTTATATATTTATAATTAATTTAATTAACTACATTGTTTTTGTTAACATTCTGTCGAAGGAAAAATTTTATTTAATTTTTTTTTTTTTTGTTAATTTCATTTATAAGAATTATGCTTAAGTTCCAATAATATAATCTTTAAGCTTAAGTATACTGCTCTTTATATTTTATTTTACAGAAGTTAACATCCTGGAAAAGAAAAAATTATAGTGGAAAACTATTAATTTCTCCTTTTACAAAATGTTTGCAGTTTTATTTCCTGAAACCTACAAATTTTTAATTTTTTTAAATCATTAATTTCATAGATAAATAGACATATAAGGTAAAACAAAGCATTCATAACGCAAAATATCAAATGGGACATAAAATCATAATGGCTTTATGTCTCATTCCACTAAAATTGATATGAGACTTAAGGCCATATCAAAATTATGGCTTTATGTCCGTTTGAATTGAGACATAAAGCCATTAAGGGAATAAAAACTTTTCTCAATATTTCCTTCAATAATAATTTGCTCTTATAGAGCAGTCGCTGAGAAAGCTTGATATATTATTACTGTAATGACTACCGAGTCTAGAAGCACAAAATTTAGAAATTAGAGTCTTGTGGCAGACTTTCTCAATTACATACATACATACATACATAACTGGCCTTTACAACCCTGTGTCAGGATTACGGCCTAGCTTCTCGCAGCACTCATGTCGTGTGTGTAAATTTTTATCCATGAGTACCAGGACCTACAGTTTAATGTCGACTCCGAACGACAGACTTGAGAAGCTTGTTCATGGCAATTAATTACTCTCAGAGCTTTTGCCAAAAGACTGCTGAGAGGTAGTCGCCGAAAGAAATAATTTTTTCATATTTGTTTTTTTTTTTTGAGATGTCAGAGCTGAGATTTGAACCCGGCACTATCGTCTTAGTAAGCCAACGCACTAACCTCTAGACCACGGCGACTACTACTTTCTCAATTACTTTTTAAATATTCAGAGCGACAAATATGATTTCAATAAAACGGGTAAATTGGCTCACCCTACCTCTCTAAAAGCAATGCCAATAGGACAGCAGTGGAGCGAACACAACTAAAACAATATTGGTGGTCTCTCAGCAAGCAAATAAACTCTAAATACGTCACAAACTACAATTCTATATTAGCAACTTTCCATTTACATGGCTGTTTCCAAGCACAATAAATCGCACTAAAACGATTACACGCATAAGCATAAAAAATAACTACATTTGACAGCACGGTGCCGTAAGTAAGAGCTAAGCTAAACATGAATTACTTGCAAATAATTTAGCTAAAGGGTACCCTTTTTCGGTTTGGGGAGTAAACGCTTGGCCATTTTGTTTTTATAAGAACGAGAACTGGCACTCTTTTGAGAAATTAACAAAATTATTTGTTTTTTCTTAAATCTTAATAAAATAAAATATTCCAACAAAGTTGTAGTATTCTGGCAACCCGAAACATGTGTAAAGATAACAGGAAAAGGCAGACATACGCAAGTAAATAATCGATTGCTTATAATGACGAGATTAAACGATATATACCGGGATACTCATTTCCTACTCTTATAAGAGTAACAATAGCAAGTGTATTTGTGTTGTCGGCTGGGCTATTTTGTTAGTAAGTATGTATGTGTGATTGTGGATTAAGGCTCTCGCTTATATTAACCGGTCAGAAAATTTTGTTTAACTGTAAAATTAAAGGAGTCTCAATACTAATGTGTGTGTATGAATTATAAGTAAACAGGAAATTACAGGGATACATACTTTTACTTAATAAATAGAACGAACGCACATTACGAAAATAATATTAAAAACTAAAATTTTTCTGTTTTATTATAATGAAATTTTGTTATTACACGGTCCATACAGAATGTATGGGGAATCTGTTTGAATATAAAGAGAACTGTTTATAACTTTAAATTTATTAAATACTGCATATTACTAGTTAAAAAACAAATTTAAAACCAGTGTCTTTCATCTTTTAACTCCAGCCTTTAGAGGAGTCTCTCAAATTTCAAGAACACATTTTTATTATACTCGATAATTCCTATTAAGTATATTAGTGACACATTGCAGGTGTTTTTTTCATACCTGTAAGTATGTATATTTGCATTGGAGTTATCGATAAAAATAAGAAGTGAATGACAATTGAGAATGTCGAAATGTGCTAACATTTCTGTTTAGTAATGTTTGGAAAGCATAATTTCATCGAGCACTTCGTCCATTTTACGCTTAACATAATCGGCCCATTGAGTACGCAGTTCGTTAGGATATTAATTGTTTTCGCACTAATTTGACTAATTTTCTGGATTTAAAAATATAATAACATTGCTACCATCGGGTATTGGTTATAAGATGCATTTGAAATAGCAGCTGAGCTTCTTTTTTTTTAGACAATTTGTGAAGAGAGTTGTCAATTGTTTTTGTTATTACACTTTTTGCCAAACAAAAAGCCATATTGTTTTTGTTACTGTTTTATTTGCTGTTATCTCAAAGACACTTAATGATAAATGCGCGGTATTTGTTACTGTAGCTCAAAAGTCTTGAACATGACTGAGCTGTTTTGGTTCGTCGACGTTCTCAACTTGTTCTTCTTCTACGTGGATGAATCTTCGTTTACTTACTTGCCTATAAAATACAACTTGTGTAAGAAATCTAATTAAACATCGTTTGCTTCTTATTGTTGATTGGGCTTATATGAAATTGACTGAAGATGAACAAACGTTTTTATCGACAAATTGTGTTTAAAGAAGAATCCCAGAATTGCTTCAAATTGGGACGGTAATATGCAAAATTGCGCAGACAAATCGTTGACGAATCATCATTGCTACCATTGAAATTGGTTGTTTTTTCTTACTTAATAAGGCCAGCACTCTGGGAACGACTCCTATTCATGTTATGGGAAGGGGGAAAGAGTGGGTAGTGCTTGTGGACATTTGACTTAAACTTATTTATATCGTAATTGGCAGAAAAAACATTCGCTGCAAAATTATTTTATAAACGAGCGCTGCGGCCAAAGAACAAATTCTCTGTTTAATACATTGTGCGATTCACTCGACAATCAACTACAAATGGATGTGCTCTTAGAGGTAAATGTAGTCCTCAAGAATATGCGACCATCTGATAACAAATCCTTTATTTCACCAGAACACCTTCCATAATAGTACCCATAAAACAAAAGAACACACGCCACATTGCGCCGATGCTCCAGGGAGGACACCTTCGCCCTTTCCTGTACACGGTCGAGGATCCCCAAAAGACACTTTGAAGCACCGGCCTATACTTGAGAGTTCTATTCCCTCCTAGGACGGATATAGGTCTTGCAAATATTGAGAAGGTCAGATGGAGTGTATTTCTTGCACCGTTTTAAAAAACCGAATCATTTGAATGCTTCTTTCGATGGACATCACAATTAATTCTCATGCCTAGAACATCAAAAACTTTTGCTTCCTCAATATATACAATACCCATAGTCACAGATGGCAGGATTAAATCATCGCAACGTCTATGCGTGATGAAACAACATTGAGTCTTGCGCCCTTTAAATTCGACCGTGTTCGCTAGACCTCGGAGATTTTTTTCAGCCCATTTAGGAGTATATCATTCATATTCTGCCTTCTCATCCCAATCTCCAAAAGGCTCGGCCTAAGATCAAATGAATATGAGTGACAAATGTTACTGTCATCTGGGAAGCAGTAAATGGGATTTGAGGTTGAACGGAGGAGATTATTAAGAAAAAATTTAAAATAGGGCAGGAGATAGAACAGAGCCTTGCGGTATTCCCAAATTTAGCTTGAATTCATTGGCAAAGAAACCGTCTATAACCACGGTTATAGAAAAGGTCGTTAAAACATCCGTTTGCTGCCGTTAACAATGTGGTGTCATGTCATAATATCATGAATTGTTGTTAAATCACTAGCGATTATTCTCCAATAGCTAAATTACAACTTAAGTTATTTCATACTTATTAAAAAAAATTTACTAAATCTTTTAAAGAAGAAGAGCAAATTGTTGAAGCCCTTCTGAAAATTAAAAATAAAGTCTTTAAATTACTTTATTCCCGACAGTTAATCATTGCTTAACAAATAACACGTAGCGTTGTAATAAAATTCTTTTCTCCATTGGTTGCCATGTTAAAGCAACGTTACATTAAAATTGGGTAATCATTTGAAGTGATTTTCATATATAAAGAACAAACAGCTGACATGTTACGTTACGGCAGCGTTCGGCTAATTCTATCCTGTTAATTAACAATGCTTATGGCAATGTGCAATTAAAACATATTTCATTTCATTTATTTCAATTCAATTATAATGCTTAGTAACCCAAACCCAATCCTACTATTAGTAACACACACACGATAGATACATATGTATGAAGGTATACTCATATAATCATAATTACAATATGTTTGATTTGTTCAATTAATTTAAAAAAAATATTTTTTTAAATTTTAGTGGTTACACTTGATAAGAAAATAGTTTTCTGAATTATTTATGAAATTGTAATAAATAATTACATTTTAAATGAATTTTTTTTTTCTTTTTTAATCCCAGCCACAACTTTTTGGAATTTTTAATAAAATTCGAATTGTTAAAATTTTTTTTAACTATGTATTGTCTTTTTTTAGTGTATAGTAATTTTTACCCCTTTTGTTTGTCATTTGCAGTGTGTTCCGAATCGTTTGTCTTATACATGTCATTTAAGAGTGCATTATCAATCACATTTGACTCTTGTTCAGTAGGTTTTCTTGTATTAATTGGCACAATACGCATTCATCTGATATACTGGATTTATTACATTTGTACATACATGCCTACATAACTGGCCATTAAAACTCTGTTTCAGGGTTACGGCTTAGTTTCTCGCAGCACTCATGTTATTGTCAATTTTAATTCATGAGTACAGGGACCTACCCTTTAATGTCGACTCTGAACGACAGACTTGAGAAGATCTTTCATGACAATCAGTTACTCTTAAAGTTTTGCCAGAAGACTGCTAAGAGGTAGTCGCCGAAAGAAATGTTTTTTTTTTCATATTTCTTTTTTCAAGATGTCAGAGCTGAGATTTGAACCCGTAGCTATCGTCTTAGTAGTCCAACTCTCTAACCGCTAGACCACGGTGACTTTTGTATTTTACTCTATTAGATTATATGTATGTATGTATGTATGCATGTATGTCCCTGCAAAAAAAAATTGGACTACATAACCCAGATGAGTAGTTACCAGAATAGTCCTATGTAATTAAATTGTGTACTTTTGTGTATGTTTGAAGTAAAATTTACAATTGGGTAACACTGGCGATACATTTAAGTTAAAAAATTACTGAATGGTAACGCTGGCGGCGTCCATGTTCAGTTTTTCTCAAAGTTTGTGTGTACATTTAAGTGAAAAGTCAGGAAATATATTGAGCTTAAAAAGTGTTAAAACAATATAATTAAAACTTCATTTATAATTTTAAAGGTTTGTAGGAAATAGTCTTCTGTTAGTAGTCCATGAATTAATGACATAAAATAGTTACCAAAATAACTACAAAAGTTGATCCATGGAGTATTTACGTGAAGTAGTTATGAAACTAATCTCAATTGTATAATTCACGGAGTAGTTACATGGGAGTAATTTTGAGGTTACTCTTATGTTATATTTGATTGGACCTGGTCCTCTCCTAGGACATCGCAATGTAAAATGGGTGACTTTTTTACATGCATAATGGGTTAAGGATGTTACTAGTTATGGTCCATCATGGGGGTATGTATGTATGTATGTATGTATGTATGTATGTATGTATGTATGTATGTATGTATGTATGTATGTATGTATGTATGTTATTATTACTTAAATATGCATAAGAATATACACATAAATGTCTGACATACGATTTTTTTTCAAAAGTTTTATTTATTTCACTTGGAAACATGGGGTTTCTACTAGAAAATTCTAATAGAAAATCTTTGTCGTTCATTACAACCGAACCAAACTAGCATTAATCCTTTTACTCTTACTTCCCCTAGAAAAACAAAGGGCTTTAGCATGAAGACGCTGCTCGTATAAAATCTTTTCGTTTCTTAATACTGCAGCACACGAAGTTCTCGCCTGGTCTCGTAGCGAATCGGTATGTGCACATTTATTGTTGAGCCAATTCCTAAACGCTTTCTCTCTTGATATGCACTTCTGATTAAACCAGGATTTGTGTCTTGGTTGAACCGAAATACTTTTGAACGGAATATAGATCCCCATCCTTAATTTCAATACATTCAGAATGATTTCTGCCATGGCATTAACGTTTAAATCAAAAAAACAAAGTTTGCAGTTGATGTGCCGTAAGATATTAATACAAAAGATTTTTCAGCGTGGTGAGTACCAAGAGTTTTGAGTCACACTGTAGATTTAGTTGACTGAAAGTAATATTTTTAGTTGTTTCAAATGAAATTTTGTAGCTTTTGGCATCAGTGCACTGTGGCCAATGCCAGCATAAAAGGGTATATCCCTAAAATACAATCACTTCTAAACCAAATCTTCAAGGGGAATATTACTTTCTATTGAATAGAATCTGAAAGAACTCGAAGTAATAAATATTTAAATTGTTGAAAAGTCAGCAAGATATCACAATTTTGAACAAAAGGGCGAAACTGAAAGAAATTGTTGAGTGATAGTTATTAAGAAATAAGTTAGAAAAAGGTTTTTTTGTGGCTTAAATGATCAAAGTCCGACGATTATGAACATGGATCAAACATGTCATTCTTAATTTGAATACATACTTTCACCTATTTAGTGAAAAAAAAATAATAAAATTTGTGGGTTTTTGATCGAATTTGACCACTGTGTTATGTTGTAAATAAGGTTGCAATTTTTCCGTTTTTTTCAGCTTTTACTTCATTCAGCAGCCTATTTGTTTTACGATGTTGGTTTTAAAACGTTATCGTTTGTAATAACAACTACTAAGTAAGCACTAAATGCAACAATATTTGGTGTTAAAGCAAAAACCAAAAAGATTTTTGTGTTTAATGTAGATTTTTAGTTCACAAGCAACAGAAAATGTTAAAAATAATCTTAAAAAAAAACATAAATTGCATAAAAACAAGCTAAAAACAACATTAGCCATGTAACTCGTATCCTTTGGTAACAAATATTGTAAAGTTTAGCCAGATTGTTTGTGTAATATGAAAAAAAAAACATAAACACATACACGTATATATAAACTTTATGATCGACAAAAAGAAAAAAAAAATAATTTTTTGAGAAAAAAATTTTCATTCAAAATCAAAGTGATGTGAGAAATTGTGAATATTTTTGCCATTGCTTTCTTTCGACAAAAAAAAAAATATTAAAAAAAAGGAAAATAACACCTTTGGTGTTAATTTGAACAAACTTTTCTTATTTACTAACAACAACGTTATAACTATTATCAACAACAAGAACAGAAGTAACTGCAATATAAACAGGCATCATTAACAATAGTTAAACCAGTGTATTACCAAAACAAAATTGGACAACAACTTGGTTTAGAGTTAAATTAAAATACACAAGAACACAAGCTTCTTTTATCTTGTATTTTAGAATTCTTTTTTAATTTTTTACATTGTATAACGGGTGCGCCAAATTTTTAATTTTTTTCAAACTTATTCCTTGGCTGTGAAGCACAATTCTTTCGGTTAAAAATGGAACATAATTTCATTCAAATTGGTATCGCTGCTCGCCTCATAGTAACCCTCTCCATTCGATTGGACCCATTTTTGAGCATTGCTCTATTATCTCTGGTTTGTCGGCATAACACTTGTCTTTAACGGCGCCTTACAGAAAATAAACCAACTGTGTCAAATTACAGTTTCTTGGAGGCTAATTAACATCACCATTTCGTCTAATTAAACGGCCATCAAACGTTTGATGCAATAAATCAATTATGGAATGAAATGTGTGGCTAGTTGCACCATTCTGTTAAAACCAAACTACATTTACACAAAAAAAAATCGGTTATCCTGGTGTGATAAGTGTTTTGAGTGACCGTAATGTGCCAATGATACCTGCGCTCCACAAGCCTTAACAACAGTCACTAGTAATGGGTGCACTGGCTTCAAAAATATTGGAGCATGTAAGTAAATGGATTATAGATAGTAGTAGCCGTGGTCTAGTGGTTAGTGTGTTGGCTTACTAAGACGGTAGCGCTGGCTTCAAATCTCAGTTCTGATATCTTAAAAAAAATGAAATTGGAAAAAACTATTTCTTTCGACGACTACCTCTCAGCAGTTTTCTTCCAAAAGCTCTGGAAGTAATTAATTGCCATGAAAAAGCATCTCAAGTCTGTCGTTCGGAGTCGACTTTAAATTGTAGGTCCCGGTACTCATGGGAAAAAATTAACCTTGATACAGGGTTGTAATGGCCAATTTTGTATTTATGTAAGTATGTATGTATGCATGTATGTAGTTTATACAAAATAGTCCATTGTAATACAGAGATGGACCATGTAATTTTAAAACAAGTACTAATTGCTTGGCCAAAGTACGTTCGTTTATTTACAAACTCAAACCTAAAAATAAAACTGCATAATATCAAGTATGTTGTAAAGTATTCCATAGAGTACTAATTAAAAGTTAGAAATAGTTACGAAGCTAAACCTATGTGAATACTTCATGGTCTTAGTAACATGAACTAGTATTTAGATTACTTTTATGTAATGCATAGCTGGATTACATAGTCCTCGTCTAGGACATTGTAATGTTAAATTGGGTTATGTTTGGTCTAGTTCTAGTCTTTTATGTACTACTCTTTACACGCGTGCACGAAGTAGCCGCATTTTCCGCAGGGAATATTTTCTGCAAGGTTATATGCCACACATACAAGCAATACTTTACAGCTTCTAGTAGTTACATGTATCCGTAGATTATTTAAGTAGTTTCTGTTAAACCAATTTCTGTTAACATAAACCCCTACATATGTACATCATCATGATTACTAACGTCCTCTAGAACTCTGTAGATATAAAATAATTTTATATATAGAACGGAAATGCAAAATGCAGAAGCAAGTCAGCTGAAATAAAAGAGTCATAAAGTATAGATCGGCAATACAGTTTGTAAAGTTTAACTTTTGTTAAGTTGCATAAACATAAATAAGTTACTGTCTTCTAGGTTTAATCAATCTGCTAGTTAATAGGCATATGTGATGTAAACTGTGTAACATAATTTTTGGTAATGTAAACGATCGATATTATTTCTAAGCGCTTTATGAAAGTCGCAAAATGCGCGTATATTATTTAGTGCTGATTTCACAAACTAACAAAACATAGAACTCTTTAATTCCGTTTAATTTTTAATCTTATATGGGCTATACCATATGACAATTATTTTAATAAATAATTTAATATTTTTTATAAGCATTCTATAGGCATTTAAATAGAATAAATTTAATATAAATAAAATAGTTTTGGTGGTACATACAAATATCTCTGTTTAATTGCACTATGGAATGGCCCATATAAAATACGTCTGCAGCTTTATTTGCGGTCACAATAATACAATTTTAAATATTTACAACAATTTGTTGTACAGTTGTAACACTCTTTGTTTTTTTTAGTTTTTAATTGATTTTTGTATGATTTTGGTTTCCTGCTGTAGCTGTTGTATAGTTTTAAATTTAAGCCTGGATTTTATTTTAGCCATTATTATACTCATAAACTTTTGCTTTACTTTCAAAATCTTACCAGCACAAGTATGTACTCGTACAATTGTTTTGCAGATACCTACCGACGTATAGATATACGAGTATGGATAAAAACAAAAATCCTATTGCATTACTATTATTGCTTGTGTCCTTGTGTGGGTAATTAAGCTTTAAGGGTACTTTACAATAATTATGATTATACATAATTACAACAAATCCTATTTCGTATTTATATGTATGTATGTATGCATGTAGACAACAATATATGTATGTATGAACTTGTAGCCATAGAAGTATGGATTGTATTGAATATAGTACATATGTATGGCTATGTATGTATACTCGTAGTTATAACAATTTTTTTTTTAATTTTTAATTTTATAAAAATATTAAAAACGTTTGTGCAAATTTTTAAAATACGAATATTAATGGCTCTCTACACAAAATTTAATAAACTTTTGCTATGGCTTCCTATTGCTGTAGTTGGAGGCGTTTTTACGTTAGTGGTTGTAGTGGCATAACCCGTTTAACCGCATATTTAGGCACAAGTGTATAAAATGTAAATTAAATTTATAAAATTTAATTAGTAGTTAAGATAAGGCTGCTAAGCATTGAAAGCATTTTTATGTGTTTTATAAATTTTTTTTTTCTTTAATATCATATATGACCACTGATGCCAGATGTGGCGATTTATCCTCATTTTGATGGTTTTAGGTGCCAAAATAAATAAAAAAAAAATTACGATGCATTTTAAAAGCGACTACATTCGTAAACTCTTTGCTTTTGAGTACAGTGTGCACAGTAAAATTAATATTCTTCTCTCTCAAAAAGCTTAAAGAACCGGAATATTATACTTTTACAGTCGAATTCGGTTAAAAGAAAATGTAAAAAAACAGCATTTGTTTTTTTTTAAGCGGAATTTTTCTTTAAAAGTACTTAGAAAAAATTTTTTAAAATATTATTGAAATAAAAACAAAACAAATTGGTATGTTTTAGAAAAATTCAAATTCTGACAAAGGAAACAGACAATTTATAAAAATTTTTAGCGATAAATGAACATTCTTGCCTTAAAAAATACTTTGAAAATGTAGGAATGCACAAAATAAAAGAGAAATGATAAATTCTTAATGCTCGCATTTGCAATTAAGCAGATTTCTTTTTATAAAATGTTGTGCTTTTTAACGGAAAATTTGTTTCTTTTAAGCGGCTTTTCTTTAAAATGGAGTTAAATACCTTTGAATTTAATAGACAACAAAAGTAAATGCATTTGTTTTGCAAATTATCCGACTTTTTAATTTAAACGGTATGGTTATGTCCGAATTCTACTGTACATACATATGTTTGTGAAACACATAAATATCATGTTTATAACCGTTTTGAAAACGTTTTCATTCGCTCAAACCCATGGCGCATAAACAGCTACAAAAACAGTTTTGAAATATCGAAACTTTTTCACTCACACTGCTTTTCAAACCTGTTTGAGCCAGACCTAGCGTTTTCAAACTCGAGTATAAACGCATACAATTTTAAAACCTTTATGAAAATCAGCTGTAAAGAACGTTCTGTTCTGTCAAATTTTATTAGGTTGCCAATTTCTTCCATTGGTTGTTTTTATTATTTTCTGTGTATTATTGTTAAAAATTTGAAAAAATTAGAATGAGAATCAGCTGTTAGTTAAAAGAGTTTTAAAATTGTTTTGACTTAAAACATAGGCATATGAGTAAAATCGTTTTGTATCCAACTGATTTCAAAAAAGGCATAAGCTTAGTAATAGTCTATAATAACTTTATTGATCTCTTTTTATAAATAATAGTATATCTTTTTATAAGTAATATTAAATATTTATTTATTTCCAATATTTCGTGTCCCCTTCGTGTAGCGTCGTCGGGAATTATTATTTTAACAAATAATAACAAAATGGAAAAAAAAATATTTAATATTAATTATAGAAAGACCTTAATCTCAAAAAAAAGAGATATATTACTAAGTAGTAGTCTTCAAAATAAATATGTTTTAATAAAAATTTTCTATCTACCGAATGTAAATTACAGAAAGAAGAGAAAAATTAGAAATGATTTTTTGAGTGATTTGGAAATAGAATTTTGGGCGAACTCAAAATAAATTAATAAAGAGAATTAAAATTTTGTAAATAACTAAACACAACACAACACAATTAAGAAAATCTTGGATGGGGAATTTAGACAGTTTATGGTTAAATTTTCGAAAAATATTTGTAATGCAAACGACTTATAACATATTCTTGTAGACTAGCCACACTGGCAACACTGTGTGTGACCCACATTTATGAAAATATAGGAATTTTGAGCACAAACCATTTATCATTTAAAAAAATATATATAAAAATAAAACCAACTTTTTTTCGAATTTCTAATCTCTTTTAGTTTATTAACTACCACTACCTTTTCAAATAAAACACTAACAACAAAAAAAAAAAAATCCAAATCTATTTAAAAAAAAATTTTATATTTTTAATGAGTGGCTTGTATAAGGGTTTTATGAACATGTTAAAATACTTAAGCTTTAAGTGCTTTAAGTAAATTGAAGTTTTATATACAATATGTATGTACTCGTACCTACACATTAAAATGTTGTTAATTTTTCGCCATGAGCTTTTTGTTTTTATTCAGACTGAAATGCAATAGAACATTTTCCTGTAGGCATGCAACACACACAATTAGTGAACTCAACTCTTAATAAGTCAATAATGAACGCCAAATCCGTCTCTTTGATACCTTAAACAAATCATAATATTTGTTTTTTTATAAAATTAACTAATGAAGAATAAAATTATATTTAAGCTGATAAATCTCTATCTATTGTATAGATTATGAATATTGTATGTACGTATGTAGGAAATATTTGATGTTATAAAACATACATATTCCTGGCAATTCATCAATGTTAGAATAATAAGAGAATTCAATATTAATATTCTACGTTTTAGTTCAGTTTTCAATTTATTGTTGTATTGAAATTGAACTTAGAAAACAATTAAATTAAAATCAAATATGTGTTATTAAATAAACATTTGTATACATACTTGGCATATACATACACTGCGTCTCATTTAAATAAGGAATGCAATTTTATTAATTTTTAATTTTTTTTTGTTCAACAAAATTTTAGCACTGTCTGCAAAGGTGAAGAAAAGAAGATACCCTGGAAGACAGCATCCTTTGGAATTTTTTATTAGGGTTTAGGTTGGGACTTATAGTTAGCCAAAAGAACAAACAAGATGAATCAATCCAGGCTGCATAAAGTACAGAGACTTGCGTGCATGGGCATAACTAGGGCGATGAGAACTTTTCCCACAGCTGCACTGGAGGCTTTAATAGATTTAAGCCAATTGAGTATTGTAGTGGGGTTAGAATTATAGGAGAGTGATCAAACACTAGACTTATAAGGAGGTATAGTAACCTAGCTAGCCGATTGGTTGGCAATTCATTCCTTGATTGTCCATTGAATAGGGAAACTCTATGACTTTGAAAAGTGATTTAAGATTGAATAACAGTAAATGGAGCATTTTAGAGGCTGCCCTTTTAAGGGAATAACTACATACATACATACATAACTGGCCATTACAACCCTGTGTCAGGGTTACGGCCTAGCTTCTCGCAGCACTCATGTTGTGTGTGTCATTTTATCCATGAGTACCGGTACCTACAGTTTAAAGTCGATTTCAAACTACAGACTTGAGAAGCTTTTTCATGACAATCAGTTACTCTTAGAACTTTTGCCAGAAGACTGCTAAGAAGTCGTCGCCGAAGGATATATTTTTTGATATTCTGATTGCATTTAAAATAAGATAAAGAATATTTTTAATTTTTTTTTTAATTCCAAATACAGCTCCGATAACAGGATCCAACTTGATTTTTTAAAATTTGGCGTGACTTTGCCCTCTTTGTAAATTGAGTCTGCAGAGTGCTCCGCAAAGCATTTAATTAACTTTGCAATTATGCTTAAGACTTTTCTACGAGTAGGATAATTGATTTATGGTTGATTTTTGCCCTAGTTGTAATAAATAATGTAATATGTCCACTATGAATTCATGTCTTAGAAAATTCCTGTTTGAGAATCGTTTTCATCAATCCAAAAAAAAAAAAAAAATTAAAACCTTTTTTAAAAGTAACTTGGCAACATTAGAAAATGTTGAAACATAATGTGGCAACATGCAATCGTTTATGAAAATAGCTGATTCACATTTTTTTATATTAAATTTGAATAAATAATAAATAATAAATAACGAATTAAATTTTCAATAGCAATAAAAGCGAATTGAAACGTTTTTAAAATATAAAATTAAACAACATTAAATTTTTCTTTAAATGTTTTCTTTTGTTTATGTGCTGCCACTGTATAATTTTGACAGTGCCAAAATAAAGCAAAAAAAAAAAAAAAATTAAAATAACCTCTTTTGCTAAAAATAAATTAGAAACCTATATGTCTACTGATAAAAGTTGTTCCAAGCATTTATTTTTCGTTTACGTTTTCAGAAAAACCAAATTATGTAATTATTTCCGTTTCCGAATGGAATTGCACTGTGTGACATGGCTTGTTTCTTATTCTTTCTTTAAACATGTGTTTTTATTTAGAGATGCCATACCTATGTTGTTTTGACTCTGAATTAAGCATGTTAAAACAATTTGTTTCCACATTCAAAACCTATATCAACAATTGACAATTGATGGTTTAGGTTTAGATTTAACTTTTCTTGGACCTAAACATGCGGGAGTAACATAACACTATTACGCTATCCATTAATAACATTTTCGTTTGGATTTACTTAATCAATGACCTGTAACAAGTATTTAATCTTTAGTTTAAAGTTGTATAAATTTCATTCTTTACTTCATTACTTCGCAGTGTATATTCGTATGCCATAGGTAAGTTAAAGGTTAAATGTAGTTTAGAAGCAAATAGGAAAATATGACCTTAAGTTACTTACGAAGTATTTGATTTCATGAGCTTTGTTGTAATAAAATTGAGAAAATCATTTGATTAATTTATGAGTTTCTAGTTAAATGATAATATTTTTCTTTTTACATAAAGGGATTTCATTTTTTATTATTTTTTCACAAATTGCTAGACATTTGGTTCAGAACTATGTGTTAATTCTGTTTATTTTCTTCAAACAATAAGATTTGTAAAAGCCATTTCAAAATGGACATTTGTCTAAATGATGAACTTTAATTTTAAGGGGAATATTTTTATATATATCGTTAAAATTGGAAATATTTGGGCATTTACGGAGACTATTCTAATTGAAGCAGGGATGCTCTAACGAATCGAGAGAGTTGGATACCCTGCCGTCGCTGATAAGTACTTTCGCCCTTTCCTGTACTCGGTCGAGAAGCCCCAAAGTAGACTTTGAAGCACAGGCCCATACATGAGCGTTGTATTCCAAATTAGGTCGGATGAAGGTCTTGTAAATATTGAGAAGGTTAGATGAAGTGAATTATTTCTTGCACCGTTAAAAAAAACCGAAATACATGAATGCTTCTTTCGACACTGGGAATAAGTGATCATTCCAATGGATATCACAATTAATTCTCATGCCCAGAACTCCTCGATAATTACATTACTCATAGTCATAGATGACAAGATTAGATCATCACCACCATGCCTATACGTGATAAAACAATATTGAGTTTTACGCGCATTAAATTCGACCCTGTTTGCGCGACCCCACTCAGAGATTATCTGTAGGTCATATGTTAGTGTGTCCTTCATATTCTGACTTTTCTTTCTAATATCCAAAAGGCTCGGTCTACGATAAAATGAATGAATGAGTGTCAAATGTTGCTGTCATATGCTAAGGAATAGATAGGATTGAAAATTGAAAGGTGAAAATCGGTTAGGAAAATAAGGAATAGTGTAGGAAAGAGAACAGAACCTTGTAATACTCCGGAATTTAACCTGAACCTCGTTGGAAATAACACCGACTATAACCACCCTCATAGCGCTGTTCCTGAAAAAGCTCCTTATGAAACGACAGAAAGGATTATCGACACCAAAGGTAGCAAGTTTGGAAATAAGAGCCTTTGAGATAAATAGAGCAACAACTTTGTTCTCACCTAGCCGGTTAACAGACTCTCTCCAGCTCTCAGAGAGCAGTGCCAACAAGTCACCACTGGAGCTGCCATTTTATCCTTACAGTTCATTTATGAAACAATCTTCCAGCAAATGTATTTCCCACTAATTACTATATGAACAGATTCAAATCAAATGTTCACAAACAGTACTCCCTTTTTCCTCCTCCTCCAATGCATTGCCTGAATAAAGGTTATCCTCTTAAAGTAAAACTTTCTTAAAAATCTTTTCAGTAAAGTTTCTTCTGTCAGTCTTCTTCATGAAATTACTAAACTTTCCTCGTTATTAAGAAAATTGCTTAAAATAATTATATCGCCGATGTAATTAAAGAATGCTGTAACTGATAAAAAATCGAAAATACGTTTTTTGAATAACTTTTATCAGAAAAAAAAAATACGCGTCGATTGGTCCCGGTGCTAGATTTCTACGATGAAAATAAATTCACTTACGCCGTCTGCGAAATGAAAAATACCAGTGTATTTGTTTACTTTTATAAAAGTTTTTTGGCTCTGGTGAACATTTAAGGTTTTGTCAGTTACAGCGTTCTTTAATTCCATCGACGATATGTTATGTAGGATTGCTGATTACAATCATATTCTTTTTCACAATAAATTGTCACACAAAGATTGCGATCAAAAACACTTGCTTTGATGGTGATCGCAAATTGATTGCATTATTTTTGTTGAACTACCGAGTCAATTGTGTCAAATTAAGACATTATTTTTGAGATATCTTTGAGTTTAAAATTTTTTAGAAAATATTGCTCAAATTTATATTTTTACACTTGCAATAAATTAATGGAACTAACAAAAGATCTTTTTTTTGGAAAAAAGAATCATATTTATTAGAAAACATTTTAAAAGTCAATTCCATTTAAGTTTAAAGTTATTGTGTAGGATGCCATTTTAAATTTAATAACCGATTATAATTTTTAAAAATTTCCTAAAATGTAACAAAAAAAAAAAAAAAAACAAAATTGTTTTACAGCTACCAAATACATACTTCTATTAAAATTTTAAAATAGATTAAATGACAATTGTTAACAACATCTGAGAACTTCTTTTCATGCAATAATGTGTGCATCTTCCCCCGTCCTTTTATTCAAACACGCATTCATACACATAATATTTCACAACCAGTACTTTGCTTATAAATGAACACATTGCATTTGGAGTATTTTTTTACATTACCAGTCTGGTTTATTCATTTGTTCAGAGATTTTTGTATGTTTTAAGTACGTGCTTACCTGTTGCAGCTGCTAATGATAAATATGTGTTCAATATGGCACGCTCTTGGCCAGTACCATTGGCTAATACCGAATTAAAACTGGGCCAATAAATCCATAGGAATAAAGTTCCAATCATTGCTAAAATGTCTGATACATAATTGGCTCCCTCATATTTGCCAGGCTCATTTTGATCTTTGCTAGGTCGCAGCATTAGACTTACAGCCAAACCAAAGTAAGCACCAAAAGCATGTACGGTAATAGAGCCACCCACATCACAAATCTATAAAATGAAAAAAACTCTTTTCTAAAGAAATCTCAAGGATACCAATTCGTTTATGTATTATGTATTGTATGAGTATGTAGAACAGTGTATATTTGTTTAAGTCTTATAGATGTTTTATTTCAATACCATTCATGTAAATACTTGTACTTACACTGAATATATTTAAAGCCACATATTCATTGGCTGCAAACAAAGCCACCTCAAATAGAGCCATAAACAATAGTTGAATGGGTGTTGTGCGACCCAGTAGAGCACCAAAGCTAATCAAGGGTACAGCTGCTGCAATATCGGCATCAATGATGTTTTCTAACGAAAGACTGTAATTAAAATAAAATACTTTGAAAATGGTATTCAAGATGCATACAAAAGCTATTAAAGATTTGTTAAGATTCCAAACTTTCTAGGAAAGCAATAATAGCGGTAAACACTGCGTGGCAAGTCTTATAAACGTAGCAAATCAGGCTACATTTTGTTGTTGTTTGACGTGTATGAAATAAACAACGATTCAGTATTACCCTTTATCACTTTTCTATAGGAAGGATATGACAGTTAAAACTCAACCCAATGAATTTTAAGTATTTACAGCATATTTACGTACTTGTAACTTTTTTTTATTGAGACTAAAACCTCTACTAATGCTATGCATTGTGTTGGAATTTTTGTGGAAAGAACAGTACAGTTTTTCTTATAATTTTAAGCGCGTCTTAGGCATGATACGAATTGCTGTGAATTGATCAATCAAAGGCCAGTGTTATACCTTGAGCCTTGAATGATCAACAGCAATTGCCCCATCGTTGCATGCAATAATTGGCGTTTTTTCTTCTGATCATTAATTTTTTTTTTGTCAAGGATTAAGGTGGAATAAAGTGGAATGTCAGGGAGCGGTTTCTTTGTAGATGGCCTTCTTCTTAAAAGGGGGGGGGACTTCTTATTTTTAAATTATGATTTTAAAAGAACCACAAACTAACTTTTATTTAAATTTTTCATCTTAGCTGCGATTCGGACTTGAGCCTTTTGAGTTTATGTGCGAGCGCTCTAACCACTATAACACGCGCCTCTCACCCCCCTAAACTTGATCTTTTTTTGTGTAGTTTTTGATTGTCCTTTTTTTTAATATAGAGAACAGTTTTGTTATAACAATACCTATAAGGATTTAATTTTTTTTTTTTTTTTGGTAATATGTCAGGCGTATTAAAATGAAAAAAATACAATGCAATTTGAAGTCTTAAAAATTCCATTTTACATAAGAAAGTCAACAGGACGATGGACAAGGCTAATAGTGAAAAGCCAATGAACGCACTAAGCAGCCGCGAACTGTAATAGAATTATTAAGTTTCAAAAGATTAGCTTGTAAATAAAAATATTCGTTCAAAAGACTTTACACTTTACATTTACAGCCTGCCCCCTGTTGAGCATAAAACTATGCGAACGAAAACAAGTCACTTATTATTGTTCGAAGTAGAGTCTCACTATGATTATGTTTAGGCTTACTAGATAAGAGCTGTGGGGTCAAACTCCAGCTCTGACATCTTAAAAAAAGAAATATAAAAAATATTTCTTTCGACCACTACCTCTTAGCAGTCTTCTGGTGAAAGCTCTGGGAGTAATTAATTGCCATGAAAAAGCTTTTGAAATCTGTCGTTCGAAGTTGACTTTAAACTGTAGGTACTCCGATACTCATGGATAAAAATTAACACACGACATGAATGCTGCGAGAAAATAGGCCCTAACTCTGTAATGTATTTATGTAGAGTTGTCGCACTGAAAACATCTGTTTTTCGTTGAGAATCCGAACATACGAAAACGGTCGACATTGTGAGATTTAATTTATCAATGCTGTTAAAACCGCCACACGATCGATTGAGTATGTCAGTATAGTAAAGAATAAAAAAAAATTTTTTTTAAATAATAAAAAATGGATTAAATAATTTATAACAAAAAAAAAAACAATATAATTAAGGTAATTAATTTAATTTCAATTTAAACTTTAAATTGTTTCCAAAAAAGCAGTCGTTTCCATTTACCGTGTCAATTTGCCTACCAGAAATAAATTCAGCGGTTAACAACGCTTTAACATTCCTATATAATAACGTCATACCTACTTAACGTATAATTGTGTAGGGCAGTAAGTGTAGGGGTTAGTTATTTACCGTTTTTATAACATAGTAAAACAAAAGCTATACTTACTGTATAACACCATGTTCCATATCGAAAAATCCTTTCATCAAAACTGACCATTGTACGATTAATGCTGCTAAAAACAATGAATAGCCAGTAGCACTGTAACCGTATTTGCGTAAAAATGTCATCAAAAAGCCAAAACCAACAAATATCATTACTTGGATATCTTGGAATTCTAAAATTAAATAACAAGAGAAAAAAAAAATATGTAATAAATTTTTAAACTTAAATTTTCTAAATTTAAAATCTGTTTTCAGCTTTTAAACCACAATCAGCTGATTTTCATTCACTCTACAATATATAAAAGCAGTTTTCAGTTCTGCAGGAGTGTATAACTGAGGATACCTCCCGTTCAAGACGGCATACCTTCGAGGCACAACCCTTCCTTGGCGTACTTAATTCTTATACAAATTGAAGTATCAGGAGGGTTAGCGCCATGTAATGAACTGAGAGAAACATTTATGCCCGTATTCATAAAAAATAAAATAATTTTGCCATAAATTAAAAAAAAAATGTCATCAATAGCTGCATGCACCTTATCCATTATAAAATTGGCTACAGCACGAACCATAGCTGTCTTAATAGAATCAATGTATGGTCAATGGAAGACCATATCCTCTAAAACCGTCCGCAATTTGTAACCCAAAAGATTCAAATTAGGGCTGTCATATGGACAATTTTCAGAGCATATAAGAGCTGGCAAATTGTTTCGAAGCCACATCTGTGTCGTTTTAGCCTTATAAGCTAGGGCAGAATTTTGTTATAAAGTCGAAGGCTGGGTTTGGAACAAGGAAGCGGCTTCACAACTGTCTCCAAAACGGCAAAATTTCGCCTATGTTAGGACCCCTTGTTCACAGAAATGCAATAGACACCCCACCAAATCATGCCTGCAGCTGGATGATGACCATTTCCCACCCGTGGAATGAGTTTTGATGCGTCCTTAGATGACCAGCCATAAACCCTATCATTTTGTTTGTTAAACTTTTCCTGTACAGTAAAAATATTTTCATTCATAAACAAGATTTTTCTATTCAAGTTATCAGCGTACTTCACCAAAAGACATTTGGATTTTTCTATTCTATTTTTTTTAAAGCTGCAGTCAACAAATGTCCTATACACCGTTTCAAAGCTCCAATTTTTTTTTAATAATACGACTCATGGGCTTTTGTGTGATTTTCATCTCACGGGCCATGAATTTCTGTTTCTGGAGAGAATTTCGATGAATTTTTGCTCTGGCGGCTTTGATTACTTTCTGTGTCCGAACAGTATGTGGGCGGCCCGACCGAGGCCAGTCTTTTATATCTACAGTTTCCTCAAACAATTGTATGCACCTGTTCCTCCCTGGGAAGGTGCAGTAAAGGTGATTACTCACATCAGGGGCCTGTGTTCTCCGGGGAATATGGAGTTCTCCTAGCTCTGGGTGGCCTGGCACTCGCTATAGGCAGAGAGGTTGATAATTTTTAATTACTGACCATCTCAGAGGCTGACCAGAGAAACCTACTCTAATCTGGTACTACGGGCATAAGGAAGCCCTAAGTTTGCTTGTGCTCCCCGTCATTCGGGGAGTGAGGCAAACCGGCCTGATGGTTTGGGTGCGGCCCTTCGGGGAGTACTCGTAGTGGTTGTGGTAGTGCTAGATAGAAACCCCTTAACAAGGGGGGTATCACTACCCAGGCAGTTGGTGGTGCTAAATTGCTAACTCAGTGCTATGCGCCTTCTTCTGACTGGAGTGTCTTTGACATCACCGAAAGTAGAGGGTACCGGCATCGGGTGGCGGTTGTTGGACGCATTGTATTCAACTACCGCCCTGGCAACGGGCGGCGTGTGGTGATTCTAAGGACAGGTACGCACATTAAACCCCTATCCAGTTGTATGCACCTGTAGATGAACATGCGACTATTGCCGAGCTGGCGGAACGTTTTGAAAATATCTTTTTTTTTTCCTTTTAATTCTTAAAAAGTGCTGTAACTTTATATGACCACTCCATGGTTAAAATTAACACAATTTCAGTCCCGTAACTGACTAACCCTATAGAGGTTACCTTTCAACAAACATTTGATAGTAAAAGGATATGTTCAATTTTACTATTCTAATGGGCATGTTCAAAATAGTAATACTAGTTTTGTCCCTACTAAGTCCTTTATTAAGAGTTTTTCAAAAATACAAAAAAAACCGAGTACACAAACCGAGTACTGAGATTTACTAACTTTTGGTAGTACAATCAAATTGTTTACTGTGGTGTTCGAGCATTTTTCCAAACGTCTTCATTTGTCGCATAGTGTTATTCATGTACAACGGCAACGAAATAATTCATACTTTATTAGAACTCGTATATTTTGTTCTTTTTCAATTAAATTAATACTAATTTGTTATTGTAAAACATAACTGCTATATTCATATAAAACTAAAATACATTCATTAAAGGCTTACTGCCGTATTCATATAAAATATTACAGGCTTGTTAAGGGCTTACGAGTATTTGAAAAATATTGGATAATAAAAAAGCCGTTTAAAATTTATTTTCTGAAACATTTGCTTGTATGCCTCTCAAATAAAATGATGAGAGTTCATTAGCTGACAGAGAGTTCTTCTACCACAGAATAGTTTTAGTGTGGCCCTCATATATTCAATTTATATATGAGGTGTTATTAATGTTTTGGTTATCGACAATTTAAAACTAGAGAAGCAGCTGTCACAACTAAATTTGAGCAGATAACAAAATTTATATTTTTATTATAAAACCTTCGGAATGAAGTAAAATGAAATAAAAAAAACTGTTTTTGTTGAAAATTGGGTGTGTAAAATATTTATATTTAAAAATATTTAAAATATTTTTTTATTTTTAGTGTCATTACACTGCATTACTGTGTCGTACTAATTTTGACATTTTGTTTTATTAAATTTCCACTGACACACAAAGTCTATCAATTGAGCCGTTCAGTGCACAAATCAATTAACTCCACTTAGGAAAATCTTAAATTTAAGTGCCAAAGAACTTGATATAATTATAACTTTTGTATGTACCATGTACATAATAACTTTCCTCAATAATAAATGAAAAAATTTGGTTGGCAAATTAAAAATTAGTAATTTATTTGGTGATTGATTCGCGACTTCGAAAATTCAACAGAATTTTGTGGATGTTTTTTATGCATTCATACGTCGACTACTTCTTAGTAATCTTCTGTCAAAAGCTCTGAGAGTTACCGATTGCCATGAACAAGTTTCTCAAGTCTGTCGCTTGGAGTCGACTTTAAACTGTAGGTCCCGGTACTCATGGATAACAAATTGATACTCACAATATGGGTGCTGCAAGAAGCTATGCTGTAACCCTGACACAAGATTGTAATGGCCACCACCAAGATATGCTGCCAACAAAATCTTTAGTTTAATTAATTATTACCAGAAAAGTAACTGTTACAGGACTTCCAGTAAATTGGCTTAAAATACACAATCCAAATGTGAGTATAATAAAAATATAGAATTTGAAGCCATTTATATAAGAAAATCTGTATTAGGTAGACCTCAAAATGTGAAAAATATACATCAGCTTTTATTATTTCCTAAAGGTAGAACTGTGGCAGGACAAAACTGGAGAGATATGGTGGACCTGCTAAAATTTATTCCTCCTGTAGTCGCCATGGTTTAGTGGTTAGCGCTGGGTTCAAATCTCAGCTCTGATATCTTGCAAAAAAGAAAATAAATATCAAAAAATTATATCTTTTGGCGACTATCTCTCAGCAGTACTCTGGCAAAAGCTCTGGGAATAATTGATTGCCATGAAAAAGCTTCTCAAATCTGTTAAGTCGGAGTCGACTTTAAACTGTAGGTCTCGGTACTAATGGATAAAAATTAATACACACAACATGAGTGCTGCGACAAGCTAGGCCGTAACCCTGACACTGGATTGTAATAGCCAATTATATATGTATGTATGTATTTTAAACACGATTATTATAAGAACTTGACATTAAATCGAAATGATGAATCCTCATATACAGCTGATGACAAAAACATTATATATAATATTACTGAATAAATACCGCACAGAATAATGCTGCTAAAATAAAGCTGTTTTGAATTAATCCCAAAAAATAATATATTAAATAACAATGGAAAAGCTATAATAAAAATATACAATAAATTACTCTTTCTGTAATAAAAAACTTCAAAATTTTAAGACTTAATGTAACTTTATGACTTTTTTCAGTTGCCAAATCGATTAACTCCATCAAGCACATAAAAACTTTAACATTACTGACGATTATTTTTGGGCTATTCTTTCTTTATTCATTCTACATTATGTATATGAATGTGTATTATAACAGGCATTTCAACAACCAATACTTTATTGCATTTCACAACTTTTTGTTTAATGGAGTTAATCCATGTTTGCACTGAACGGCTAAATTATAAAGTGAATGACATACAGTCGTTGTACTTTTATATTGTTTTTAATTGTTTTGTTATTTGTTTACAGAATTTTCAGTAATAATTTATACAAATTATGATTTTGTTTTTTTTTTCTTTTATCAATTAACAAACATTTCTGAGAAAACTATTGCAATAGGAGTTATTATTGAAGACACATTGACTAATTGCGTAAAATGTTAAAGAATGTGGTTTTCTCTGTAATTAAAGGGAATTATTAATTAAAGTGAAAATTCGCACAATTAATGTGTCATAAGTTATATTTATAAGATGTATGTGATTAATAGTACTCGTACATATAAAATGTTCTTTTCGTATATCGTCGTAAGAATTAAAGAACGCTGTAACTGACAAAACATTAAATATTCACCAAAGCCAAAAAACCTGTATGCAAGTAGAACAAAGACACTGGCGGCGTAGATAAATTTCTTTTCATCATAGAAATCTGGGACCGGGACCAATCGACGCGTATTTTTTTTCTGATAAAAATGATGCAAAAAACGTACTTTCGATTTTTTGTCAGTTACAGCGTTCTTTAATTCTTACGACGATATATTGTTGGCTGAGGTTGCCAGCATTTTTTATGGCACTCATCTACGCATCTATTTGTTAGAAGAAAAATTAAACTAGAAATTGGAAGTTTTTATGCAAATGTAGGATCTACATTTTTCTTAAGTTATTGTTCGAGATTAGAACTGGTATTGATAATGAGGGATAAACTCAACACAAGGCAATTCTAATGACATCGTAAAGGGTGGTTAAATTTTAAGGGCCGATGTTGATTTTGAATAAAACAGAAATCATTTAGGAAATTATTGTCATTTCTTTTTATTATAATAACTTGGTGTGGTTCAATTGTGTATGAAACAAAACTGTCCGCCAAATGGCAGCCCAGAACTCGACGGCACACCGCCATCCGATGGTCCAAATTTTCGATGACGCTGAGGCATAATTGAGGTTGTATGAAGTAATTGTGCCGAATTATTATCGCTAGCTGTGTGGAAAGTGGCACATATCGTCTACATCTTAATGTTTATTATCGACGAGCCGTGGAGGTGCAATTGTTGGGCACGATGACGACGGCAATATTTAACAGTACGAGCTGTACGAGCATGCACTGGTATTTTCACATCTTATACAGACCAGGTTTGCTAAACATTTTGCATGATTTTTTCGATTGTACGCACATTTGGACGTTTCAATTGAGCGACAGAATGACGAAGTGCACGATATGCATTTTTATCTGAACACCCATTTTCATAATAAAACTGAATAACTTTAACGCTTTGCTAGATTGTGTATCTTTCCATGGTTCAAATTGAGTTAGTCTGAAATTGTGAAATGCTAAATGGAATGCAGACAAAAACTTGACGTTTAAGTGTGGTCAACATCGGCCCTTAAAATTTATTCACCCGATATACAAACAATTTAAGTGATTTAAAACTTCTTCTCCACTGTTTTTTAAGTAACAAAAGCAACAGGCGATTAGGTTGTAAACATGTGGGCCAGAAATGTGCTTGTGAATAGAATGAAGTGTTTTGAGCCAGAAAAAAACTTCGTACTAGCGAAAGCTGCTTATAATTTACACAGGAAATACAAAAGATAAAACGTATCTGCATATATTTTCTGAAAGTCAAATAGGTATCCAAATACTTTTCTGCTATAAATGACTTGAAAATAGCGTAGGGCTGTCAGAATTGTCCAAAAAGCGTGCAAGAGATGACAAAGTAAGGCTCTATTGTTTTCTTAGGTGACGTAAACCGTTAGAAAAACTTGGCTTTTCTGTCAATATTGAGATCAGAAACTTTATGTGAAATGAAAAGAAGAGCTTGTACGTTTCCAAACTGAAGTGAAATGGAGGATTATCAGATACAAATACTCTTCTTAAGTCAGCCAACCTTATAACCAATTATAGAAAAACATTTGATTTGTCTATATAAGACTATATATGTATCAAGATTTTTACCAAGCACTACCAATTTAAGAACAACTTGAATAGACTTGACATAAGCAAAAAGTAACAAAAAAAATTTTTTTTTTTAAGACCAATACTCAGGGGCAAACCCCTACTCATGCAGTGCATTGCATTGGAATGTTGAATACATAGATAGATGTAGAGATGTTAAGCGCCTTATGTCAATGAGACAAGTTGCTGTAAAAATTGTAAACAACGTGGCAACCATCTATACGTCTGGTCGAATAGTTTTGTGATCGTTGCAGTTTGACTTTTCTGCTATTTTATGTCCAACACTTTAAGCTGTAATTTGAATAGGCGCAGTATGTCAATGCTGTAATAAAATAAGAGTTTCAAACATCAACAAAAATTCAATATCCATATAATGGCGTACTGCATAACTATAATAGAGTTTACAAGTTTAATCCCTTGTAGTTTCTTGCTAAGCCCAACGTTATTTTAAATTCAAGTGAAAACCAAATTTTTAATTTATTAATCCTGCATGTGTGCGAATGAATTTGTGATTTAAGTTTACAATACTGAAATAACAACTAAAGGCTCTTTGAAAGTTATTAAATATTATTAACCTTTAAACTTGAGAAAAAAAAAACAACAACATTAGTTCTTATTTCGAACACTTCATTAATTGACGATGAAATAAATTTATTTGTATACTTATAATATGAACGTTGGATAATCGAATTACGCATTCAAATTCGACGATGCCATGCGATCAGATGCATCTGTGCAATGTTAAATTTTCTATATCTCGTATATGTATGTCAGTAGTCGTATATTTGTGTATGTTTGTCCACGTATTTGTTAATTTGTTTATGCAATTGTAATAATAATAACAATGGAAAACAATATAAATTAATTAATATCTCTTTTTGCATATATTCACACTTCATTAGACTTAATAATTATTAAACTTTAAATTTTTGTGAATGAATTATTATGGTCGGCCTATGTGTGGATTAATAAGAGATTGTTTGCATATAATTTACATTAAATATGCAATGAAGTGCTACAGTTATGGGGGAAAAGTAAGTAAACACTTAAAGTAATTGAAGTTTTTGCTCTGTCTCCTACATTTTTTTTATGTTTCTTAACCATAAATGACCTGATTGATGACAATCTGTAAGGGATTTCACGCGTACAGGTCGGAATTGTATGCTGGGGTGAGGATACAATTTTGTCATCTCTGACTGTACTGTACTGTACTGTACTGTACTGTACTGTACTGTACTGGTTTTCTGGGATATACATAATAACTAACTATGACAGCTTAAGTAATCACATATTCATATGCCAAAAAAGTATACAAGTGTCTCGATTTTTTAAAACGATGTGTGAAATACTTCATTCTATCTGACGTTCTTAATCTTTACAAGACCTTTATCCAACCTAAAATGAAACAAAACTTTCATGTGTTAGCCGGTGCTTGAAAGTCTTCCCCAGCGGGTACATGAAAGGGCGAAGTTGCTTAGCAGTAGAGTAGCTAACTCTATCGAATCTCTGTTCAAACTAGGATAGCCGATTGACATTTTGAGAAACCGGTTTTCTCGAAAAATACCAATTTGTAATAAACCGAATACAGTAAACTTTTTGTAAAATAACCTGTTAAACGGTTAAGGTTTATTTTCTTTATACAATAATAAAATATAAACTATAAAAACCTAAAGGGAAAATAGAATATAAAGTATGTAAATTTTTTTTGCGACACTTTCTCCTTTAAAGTACGAATTTTTTTGTTAAGTACTGTAGTTGCATATATATATATATATATATATATATAATACATATATAGTAAGTCAAAACTCGTAATTTTTAATGTAGATTTAAATACAGGCGATTATTTAAACGTATTTTGCATTTCATTTAAGAAAGATAAACAAAACCGTATCATTTTTAATAATTTACATAAACATGTACAATTACACGGTGTGACAAAAATAAATAAAATTCATCTACCTGGGAATTGATACTATTTTCTTGATAGATATTGTTGAGTACAAAAACTGCATATGCATATGAGTTCAACAATCTTAAGTTACGCTAAAAAATGCCCAGTTTTCCAGTTTTATTTCTTTACTTAATGGTAAAAATTTACAGCCTTTCCATAGAATATGTATTTTGACAACTCCAGTTTTAATTTAAACGGAAGTTTACAGAAGTTTAATTAAAACTAATAATGAAATGATATATTAAAGTCAAAGTACAACTAAAAAAGAATTTTTTTTCATAGATGAGAGATAAATTATTAAAATGTTTAATTGAAATTTTTCAATTCAAATTTAATTTTTTTTTAATTTATTTTTTATTATTATCTTTTGAGAAAATTTTTGAAAAATCATTGTTTTCTTTCGAAACACTGCATAAATGAACGTTGTAATTAGAGTTGTAATGCATAATTGATACGAATTTAAATCATTTATAACGTGTTTTCTTAGTAATAGCTTTATTGTTTATTTATTAATTTGTTCTTCTGAAAAGTGTTTTATTAGTAATTGCTGGCAATTAGAAAAATTTAAATTAAAATTATACTTTTTTTTTCATGTAACGTTCTAAAATTTATGCTCTAAAAACAATATTTTTTTAAATATTTTTTTGTATATTCTTTTATTAGCATGCAATATTTCAATGTTAATTAATTTGTTATAAATTATTTGTGTATTTGTTGTAAATTTAAATACATATGTTAAATATTTAAACATTTTAATGTAGAACCACTTGTTTAAGAGCTCGTAATTCTTGCATTAATTTTTGTCTTTTTTCAAAAATTGTTTTTTATAAAACCAAAAAAATAACAAAAAATATTCAAATTCATAATTTGTAACTCCCCAGTATTCTGTGCTGGCATAATACTTATACATTTGCATACTTATACACACACATGCATATAAATTAGTTTAATTGAGTATTTTATTGAAATTATACATTAACTTGAGATTAGTATGTGCAAAAAGTGTTTATACTCGTATATACATACATACGTGTTTATATATATTTATAATATATAAATTGTATATGTATATTACATACATACATATTTGAAGTTAAAAGCATCTCCAATTTATTTAGCAAATAAGTTTTCAAATATGATTTAAATTTTCAATTGGCATTCCGTCTTCCAAAGTTGACGGTAAATTATTAAATTCCATGCTGGCAATATGTTCAAATCATTGTTTCACAGTTTCAAGTCAGTCTCCTGCTACTCTTATATTTGAACTATTTCTGATACTAAAACTAGTTTTATTACTCAAAAAAGTTATTGTCAATGTTAACAGTTTACGGTGGATTGATGTAATAGTTACCCTTGAGACAGCCTTCAACATCCCTTTAATGAAAGTTATTAGGAACTAACTGAAGAATCGTATGCTTGTATACGACACAAACAAGGTCATTAAGAATATGCAAGTCACTTTAGAGGCGCACAAGGATCTATACTGGGAACAGACTTGTGGAATGAGACCTAAGAACAAAGATGCCAGATGACACCTGTCTTGTTGGATACGAGGATGATATTGCAGCAGTTATCAAAGTTGTCATCCCCACTAAATCATCGATCAAGTACTTTGGCATAAGGCTAGATTCAAATCTTACTTATTCAAAGCAGATTGAGTATGTAACTTCAGGTAGAATAGCAGCTCAACAATGTAGATTAATAATTAAAATGGATAATATTGGTGTACCCCTTCACAGCAAAAGAAAGTTACTCATGCTAGCAAGTAACAGCATACTTCTTTAAGGATCAGAAATCTGGGCTCACACATTGGAAAGACAGATAAGAGCGAAGAAACTACTATGCGTTCAGGGAATAACAGCCTTACGAGTAACATCAGCGTATCGCACGGTATCTACACAGGCTGTCTTTGTAATAGCCGGAATGATACCCATTGATCTGCAGGCAATGGAACGTCGGAAAATTTTCAACGCTTAGAGAAACATTGCTTAACCACTACACATGGAGACAATACAGCAAGAAATTTTAGAAAAAAGGCAGCTTCGATGGACAAATGAAGAAAATGGCAGATGGAAGTATAAACTGATCACCGATATAAAGTAGTGGAGTAACAGAAAAGGTGGTGAGGTAAATTACTACAGATGCTGTTTGGTCATGGGTGTTTCAGAAAGTACCTGTACCGAATAGGAAATTTAGCTCACCCTTCTGGATCAATAATAAGGCATAAGGCTAGATTCAAATCTTACTTATTCAAAGCAGATTGAGTATGTAACTTCAGGTAGAATAGCAGCTCAACAATGTAGATTAATAATTAAAATGGATAATATTGGTGTACCCCTTCACAGCAAAAGAAAGTTACTCATGCTAGCAAGTAACAGCATACTTCTTTAAGGATCAGAAATCTGGGCTCACACATTTGAAAGACAGATAAGAGCGAAGAAACTACTATGCGTTCAGGGAATAGCAGCCTTACGAGTAACATCAGCGTTTCTCACGGTATCTGCACAGGCTGTCTTAGCAATAACCGAAATGATACCCATTGATCTGCAGGCAATGAAACGTCGGAAAATTTTCAACGCTTAGAGAAACATTGCTTAACCACTACAGATGGAGAAAATACAGCAGGAAATTTTAGAAAAAAGGCAGCTTCGATGGACAAATGAAGAAAATGGCAGATGGAAGTATAAACTGATCACCGATATAAAGTAGTGAAGTAACAGAAAAGGTGGTGAGGTAAATTACTACAGATGCTGTTTGGTCATGGGTGTTTCAGAAAGTACCTGTACCGAATAGGAAATTTAGCTCACCCTTCTGGGTCAATAAAGAGAAAAAGGGCGGATCAATAAGTATGTGAGTTTTGGAAAATCCCACGTGTTTATATGAAATGCAACACTGCTTTAAACAAGTTCCGTCATTTACTCTAATTTTAAATAACCAGCTGAGTTTAAGAAAGCTGTCTTCAAGATGTGTGCCGTGGTGCTCAAAACGATCAAATACTTTAAAAAAATCATAACAAATATTTGCTGCATCATTTAAACCTTTGCCTCAACCACAAGACATAAAACGGACCACGTTTACCACCGCCTTTTCAGTGCCTTTCCTCTTTCTGAATCCATATTGGCAATTATGAAGTAAGGTGGTGCGTGGTATATTGGTTAGACCGCTCGCACCAAAACTCAAACAGCCCAGCTTCAAATCCTAGCAAAGGTGAAAAATTAAAAAGTTAGTTTGCGGTTTTTTTCAAAATTATAATTTAAAAATAAGAGGCTCCCGCCACCCCACCCCCAAAGACCTTCTACAAAGAAACCGCTTCCCACCATTTTACTCTATTCCACCTTAACCAATGTCAATGAAAAATGAATGATGAGGAGAAAAGCGCCACCTATTGGGAAGTATCAGATAACAATCAACATGCAACGATGAGGCAATTACTGTTGTTCATTCAAGGGTGAAGTTGTTACGCCTGGCTTTTGAATGATCAAGATCACAGTAATTTGTCTCATTCCTAGGGCGCTTAACAATAATATAATTAATAATAATCTAGGTACTGTCCTTTCCAAATATGCACAGCATTTAGTAGAGGTTTACCCCTGAGTATTAGTCTCAAATAAAAAAAAATATTGTTTTCCAGTTACATTGAGAGAATTGATTGTTGTTATTGTTTTACTGGACCTTAAGTATTAGGGTAATAAAAACATCGTGAAATATTTTCTACTACAATTTTTTTTTTAATTATTTTCTTTTTTTTTTGTTTAACTTTTTTGTTAGCAGCATTCTCATAAATTTATTGTTTATATATATTTATTATTTATAACCCAGTACTGTTTTTAATGTGTTAAGTTTTTTTTTATTTACACTTATTTTTGTTTTTAATTTATTGTTCTTTTATAAGTAAACAGACTATAACTTAAAATATCAAAATAAAAAAAATATATTTTTTTTATATACAAATTCATGAACTAACACATGTTTGTCATAAAATATGTTAAAGTTTAATAAAAATTTGTGCTGTTTTTTCTAACGTTGATCTGTTTCAATGGAATTTGATTAAAATATTTTGCACATGAAGAATAAAGTTTTTATTGGAAATTTTTTTAAATAGTAATTGTTCAGAAAAATTTCACACATTATTCAACAATTTACCTCGTTAATATTTTGTTTTTTTTATTAAAAAAAAGAATTCAGTTGAAAAAGTTAATTTTAACAGGAAAACAATTTTCCAACATATGTAACTGTTGTGAAAAATAAAGTCATTTTGTTGATCCGTCAATTGTCTTTAAAACTTTTAACACATTTTACATTGTGCTTGTGGTGGTCCTTTTAGGTCTACTAAAAATTCCACCACACAGAAGTTTTATTGTAAATTTTTGATATGTATTCTTCAAAAGCCATCATATTTTGGAAATTAAATATTTTTGTTGTTTTATTGGATTCGTCTGTTGCGCTTGTTTATATTCAAGTTTAATAAAATAAGGCCCATTATTACAAATGCCGTTAATTAAAGGCAGGATTTTATAAGACCGATAAATCGCTTTTTGTAATAAACAAATAATTTTTAATCTAAAGTGATCGATAAAATTATTGAGAAGATTGGCAAGAAGATAATTATCGGTCTTATAAAATCCTGCCTTTACCTAACGGCAAGTTGTAATAATGGTTTCTAAGAGTGTTTCTTCTTAATAGTGTTGTTTAGTTACACGATTTACCCAGGCTGTCACATATGGGTTAAACCACCTCAACTCAACTTAAAATATGCCGTTTTTGAAATGACTGTTTCCGAATTGGCTGATTTTTGGTACAAATAAAGTATATCATAACACGAAGACAAATATAAAATGAAAGGGCGCTGACACTTCTGGATCTGGAAATATGACGTCTTGAAAATCGGAAAAATTACAAAAATGTACAAATCTCATTCTCATTAATCTCATTCTTTTGCGATTTGATTTTTATTTCTTGATCCAAAAAGACCTCCATTCTGAAATTTTTCACAACTGTAGAGAACGAAACTATCTTTGGCAAATTTTTTTTTTAAATTTTTAAAAAGGTCGCTTTTTTTATTTAAATAAATAAATAAAAGGAGCTAAACTTTCCTAAAAAAACTTTCCTACGAATAGAATCGTATAAAATATACTTCGAAAATGAAATATACATATATACGTAAATTCATAAACCCGAAAATCCCGGGAAATCCCGAAACAAGTTTTAAAATTTGGGATATCCCGATCGTGATCCCTAATACATATGTACAGTCGGGCCTCGTTTATCCGTGATCCTGTTAACCGGTAACCCCAATTAACCGTGATGGCCAAAGATCAGTTTGGAATGTGTTCAAATTGTTGGCTTCGATTCACAGTGATTACCTCTATTATCCGTGATGAAAACGGGGAATTCCCTTATTTGATAAATGATAAGTTTAATTTGAAATATTGAAGATAAAGTTAAAATATTAAGTTAACGAGCATTCAAAAAATAATATCAGTGTTAAAATGATAGCTGAAAAATACAAGGTTGGGATACAGACCGTTTATGACATTGCTATCTAGAAGTAATTTTTTTTAGCATAAATAAGTATGTATGTACACTAATGTTCACATTTTAAATAATAAAAATATTAAAAAAAACTCTATAATCAACATTGTTATTCGATTAACTCTGAAAACCGACTATCCGTAATTCTTCTAGTCCCGACCGAAAGGAGTAATTGAGACCCGACTGTATATAAGTATATGAAATAAACACAAAATAAATGTTTTTTTTTATCGATGGAAAAATAGAAATCCACAAACTCTTTTTTTTAATTTGATTTATAATCGCTTTTTCAAAAGTACCGCAGTTAAGATAATAGCACCCAATTACGAGTTGTTTGGTGTATAACAATATATGTGTCAGTTGGCTCGAACTCAATTTCAGTTCAATTTGTGACTGATTAATCTTATTTACAGGCCTAGCAACATATTATACATACATACATACATAATTGGCCTTTATACCAATTTTTAGAGTTACGGTCTAGCTTTTCATAGCATCCATATTAAGTCTGTTTTTTTACTCTACATTGGGCGCCCGTGGGATCCAAATTTTACCAAAAAGCGTTCTCGTACAAAAAATTTGGGTAAATGAGAGAGTAACATTCTTTTTCATGCACGAAATAGCCCGTTCTTTTTCTTCGGGCTAGTTTGTGCAAGTAAAAAAATAATCAGCTGTTTGAAAAATAACAGAAAAATTAGGTTCAGAAAACTAAAATTTCAAAATTTGAATTAAAAAATATTTATAAACCTGCAGTAAAAGTAATTTAATTTAATATTTATATAAAACAGTTTTTTTTGTCTTAGTTAACATGTATAATTCGTACTATTGTCGTTTATTTTTCCGAAAGTTGTGTTTTTTTATATTTTTATGTGAATGGGAAAAATATTTGCTTTTTTGCGTTCCCGTAGTTGTGGGGTAAATTTGTCTCTTATTGAGAGAAATTATTGCTTTTTTATTTACCGAACTTTACCCAAAAAGTAAAGAAACACACCTATTGTGTGTGTCGATTTGTATACATTAATACCGAGACCTACGGTTTAACGTCGACTCCAAACTACAGACTTGAGAAGCCTGCTCATGGCAATCAGTTACTCTCAAAGCTTTTGCCAGGTATTTGGAGTCTAATCGTTTGCTAAGAAACCGATAGTATGGCGTTTGCAGTAGTCACTCCTTTGGCGACCTGTTGTTATTGCTCTCAACAAGTGGAGTGGTTCAGTTCACCGGTTTGATGAAATCAAATGTGTAACTCTGAATATCTACATACAAAGTGTTTTTTAGGGTCTGCCACAAGAGTCTCAAAACTTGCTACTTTAGATGCCGTTCATCATTCTGTCTTTTCATACTGAGATTTTTCAGGGTCCACTTTGGATTCTGTTTTGTTTCACACTTTATTTCTGATGTTTCCTAATGATCTTCTCTTTCTTTATTCAAATCCTTATCTACTTTTTCGCATTAATCATATGCAGTGCTTTTCGCAGCAACGTGATCAGGCAGAGTACGAATGACACAACACACAACTTAACTGCTGACAAACTGTGAGTGAGATTACGCAAATAGGGAACAATTTACTGCCTTAAATGCTTTTTTTTGTGTTTGTGATGATAATGAGGGTGTATTTCCACCTGTGACAATGGGTAATACATATAAACCATAAGAAGTCGTAATGGAACATACTCAGGATATGTTTCGATGAGCTATGGATGTATTTTAGCTTCATTTTGTTTTATAATTTTTTTAAGACAATTTTCAGAGGAAAAATATTTTTGCTTTTTACACTACTCTGTTAAATCACTAAGTAAGATCGCATTATTGAAAACAAGTTGCTCAAAGAGTGAGTAGTGTACAGTTTGGCTTAGTTTCGATGTTCTCAAGTATAGAAACACAGATCTGGGACATTTGATGGAGATTCTTACGGGTCAATGTGGCTTGAAAGCTCATTGTATGCACATATGCATGTATGTGAATAAGTTAAATGAGGTATCACTAAAATTTCAAACTTGCAGGCGATAATTACTTAGATACAGACACTACCTTGAGGAATAGAGAAACACAGTAAGCCGCATTATAACTGTGATCGATCTGAATCGTTGATGCCCTAAGTAGTAGTATTGGTGAGAGTGACGAAATAAGACTGGAAGAAGTTTTGCAATTGTAGATTGTCTCTCCCACTCAACATGCTGATATCCTATTGGTTGATTGACGATCAAACAAAAGAGCGTAAGTATACGTGTGAGTTTAATTTGCTGATATCAACCACTACTGGGCATCTTTGATCTGAATTTAAAAATAATAAATATATAATTTTTTTTATTGAGACCAATAGTCAGGTGCTGTGCTAATGCTGTGCATTGTATTGGAATTTTTTTTGCTTTCTTATGTTATTAAGCGCCTTAGAAATGAGACAAAATGCTGTGAATTGATTGTTCAAACGCCAGTGTTATACCTTCACCCTTGAATGATCAACAGCAATTTCCTCATTGTTGCATGTTGATTGTCTGGTGAGTGTCTACGCTAAATAGGTTTAGCTGTTATCTGCTACTTCCCAATTGGTGGCGCTTTTCTCCTGATCTTTCATTTTTTTTTTGACATTGGTATAGGTGGAATAGAGTGAAACAGGAACCTTTTTTTTGTTGATGGTCTTCTAGGAGATAAAGAGGGAAGGATCTCTTATTTTTCAATTTTAATTTTTAAAAAAACTGCAAAAGAACGTTTTCATTTTTTACCTTTGGTGGGATGTGAACCTGGGTCGTCTGAGTTTATGTGGAAGCGCTCTAACCACTATATCACTCACCCCACGCACCATCTGACAGAAAACATTTATAACAATTTATTAAAAATTTTATTAAAATCTGAAAATATTTTATGAACTGTAACCCAATAACGTATGTACGAGTATGTGAGTTAATATTTGTTAGAGAGACAACATAAATCAAATATTTTATCTACAGAAATATTCGTAAATATCACAGTGCAACACGAACAAAAAGAATAACCATATACGGCCACCAATAAGTTTTTTTTTATTGGGCCCCAAACATTACTGGCCTCGGTGTCTATTTTGCAAAACAGTGATCATTTTCTCAGACTCATATTTATCTTGCAACCCGTTCGTAATTTTCATTTACTTTCTAAAACAAAATATAAAATCAAAAAAATTTAAAAAAATTCGTTTTTTTACATTCTTTTCCCCTATTTAGGTCCATAGGTAGCAAACCGTTCAAAATTAAAGAAAACAATGAACCACAAAAATTTACCCAAATTCTCAATAAATAACTTTTTGAAACATATGAACTTTCTGGAAATGATTTTTAGTACCGTTCAGGTAGCGCTTACATACATACATACATAACTGGCCATTACAACCCTATGTCAGGGTTACGGCCTAGCTTTTGGCAGCACTCATGTTGTGTCTGTTAATTTTTATCCAAGAGTACTGGGACCTACAGTTTAAAGCCGACTCCGAACGACAGATTTGAGAAGCTATTTCATTGCAATAAGTTACTCTCAGAGCTTTTGCCAGAAGACTGCTGAGAGGTAGTCGACGAAAGAAATAAGTTTTCATATTTCTTTTTTTTTTCAAGATGTCAGAGCTGAGATTTGAACCCGTCACTATCGTCTTAGTAAGCCAACACACTAACCACTAGACCACGGCGACTACAAGGTAGCGCTTAGGTAGCCGCAAAAGTAAAAATTTCTCTTTTCTTTATTTAAACATTATGTATGTTTTTAACGATGATGGCCCTGGTTATATTTCCATAACTTAAACAATTGCACACTGTATATTTGACTGAGTTAAAGAAAAATTTACTCAAATTTTCACTAACTGGAAACCTAATCATCAGAAATGTGTGTTTGCTTTGTGATGAACAGCTGAAGTTGTGCATGTTTCAAGTATTGAAAGATTTCAGTTTTACGTTTAATTTTTGAATGGGGACGTTGTTACATTTGAACTCATAGTTACTGGCACTTTATTTATTTTTTTGTTTTTTTCTTTTGTTCAATAAACCATCAAATCCTTAAAAAAGTATACTGGCTGTGAGTTCTCCGTTTGTGTGTGTTATCTTTTCAATAAAACGGCAGTAATACTTACGTGGATACTTGGATGGCTCCATTTCGTGTGTTCCTTTATGATTTTCATCTTTTGGCTGATTGTCAATTGGCAGGGCAGTTTTATTGTAACGCACGAACCACCAATATAATGCCAGAAAAATGATTTGCACAATCATAAGGACAACAAAGCCCGTCTGTTTAGTTACTGATGAATGCATTTTTACTTTTGAATGAAGCACAATATGTTTTTATTTATTTAGTTTTTAAAATGGCAAAGGTATTGCACGTCTTTTAAAATGATTCTCGTGTCGGTTTTTTCGTTTTGTTTACTTATGTTGCAACACTTTTAACACTTTACTGCTACTACATGCACTTAAAAACACACTATAAGCTGTAGTTGTTTTTATATTTTTGTTATTTTAAAGGATTTTAAGGAAATTTTAAAATTTTTTCATTGACTGCTTCTTTTAAGGAAGAAGAAGAAAAAATAAATAAAAATAAAACACCAATCGTTAAACGAATGAACACGTTTTGGGAATTATTGACAGGATTTTGATCCTGCACTTCACTAGATATTCCCTTTTCTTAATTTGTATTTTCTTTTTAATTTAAACGTTTTTTTTTTATCAGTTTTACTCTTTCTTTCGATATTCTTTCTGAAATACGTCTGCTCTTAGCAGACGTTAAAAGCCTTTTAAATTTTTTTTCACATTCAATGTGAATTCGTTTCGAGATTGTTTGTTTTTTTCTTCTAATTTTTGTTGTCGTTGTTTGCTAATGCCGTTATATATGAAAATTGTCTTATTGTCGCTTTTAAACGTTTGAATTGAGTCAAGTCTACAAGTTTTTCTCAATCATCTCGTTTGGGGGAAAAAAGAAAATCGCAAAAGCATTGCTTTTGTAAATATACCACCACCCCGAACTTATTAAAGTTTCAACGAATGTATCGTGCTGGTCAGTCAATTCGTCAATAAATTTATAGAATTTTAGCACATTTTTTCTTTATTTTTTTGTATTTTTTTTATTTTTTCCAACTATTTATCTGTCTATCCAGCCATCAATTTGCTCTCACTAAATCTCATTTAGACTTCTCGTATCATATCGAATAATGGCTTTGCACTCTCAAAGTGACGTGTGAATATGTGGTGTTTTCCATATATTTTTTGACTGTATTTGACATGCTACGCAAAGTGTTAATTTTCTTTTTGTGCGGATGTTGTTATGCCGTACAAAGTGCCACACTCAGTATTCAAAAAAAAAAAAAAAAATATCAGACTTGCAAACAGTTCGCTACTGATGGCTGTATATCATTATGCTTTTAAAGCTTAAAATATTTAATTTTGTTTTTTTTTTTTTTTTTTTTTTTTTGTTTTGTTTCATTTGCTTTTATTATATTTCGTTTAGATTAGTTTAAGTTTTTTTATATATTCCGGGTTTTTTTTTTTTTTGTTTCTTTAGTAGATAATTTCATTTTAGATTTTAAAATTGCTCTGTTTTGCCAGCGTACATACATATGTTTGTAGTGGATATTCTGGCAATTTGGCGTTTTGTTTTTTATTTTATTTTTCAAATGCAATTTTCAAATTTCTATTAAAGGGGTAGTAAAATGGAATAAAAAAAAAGAGAAAAAGAGAAAAAAAAAATCGTTTTCAGCCATGAGAGTGCACTTTAGTTTATTCTAATTTATTTTAATTTTATTTTCATTTTAATTTTATTTTTCATTTTAAATATTTTATATTTCAATTGAATTTTATTATACTTTTAAAGGACGAAAAGTCCTTAAAGAGAGAGAAAGAGAGAGGGAGAGAAGGAGCATGCAAAAGGTCTTTTTAATTTTAGATATTCAAACGACTTAAAAAATTCAAACAAAATTGATTGATTGTAAGAATACTATGAATTCAAGGGTGGTTGTACAGACAAATAACTTAAATAGCTTGTAGATGTTATAGATCCTTTCTTATACAAAACTAACTAACTAACTAACGAAGAACTTGGATAGAGTTAATTTGAAATCAAATTTTGCCATCATTAAAGAGAACCAGCATTAACTAGGCCTAGTGACACATTAACTATTTAGTATTATAAACGACAATATTTTTGATGAGTACGCTAGGGTGTCTCTTAGACAAGTTACAAAAAAAACATTTGTATGAATTTCAAACATAAAAATAAAAAAATATTTTTTTTTGCCTCATAAGGGATCGCCGTGGTCTCGTGGTTAGTGTGTTGGCTTACTAAGACATGAGCCCTGGGTTCGACACCCAGCTCCGACATCTTAAAAAAAAAATATGAAAAAAAAAAATATTTCTTTCGGCGACTACCTCTCAGCAGTATTCTGGCAAAAGCTCTGAGAGTAACTAATTGCCATGAACAAGCTTCTCAAATCAAAAATTTACACACACAACATGAGTGCTGCGAGAAGCTAGGCCGTAATCCTTACACAGGCCAGTTATGTATGTATGTATGTAAGGGATCGCCTTTCAAACAAAAATAGAAAAAGTTGTGCCAGTTATCCCAGAATTAAAGATATATTTTGCCACGCCTACAAGTACCGCACTTTTAGTATTTTGTTCACTGTGTGAGTATTTTTAGTTCCATTATAACATTTTGTATACCGCTGTTCATGGCTATGTAAGAACTGCATTGGCCTCTATATCATCTACAATCGTTGTGTCTAATTAAGGTGATATTAATGAATGAGCAATGAAACTTAGCAACAATAGTCATTTCTTCTACAAATCGTTGCTCTTTATGTCTTACTTTTCACCGAAAAATTTTATACACATTTCGCAATTTCTAGGCTATCTGCGTTTCTTTGAAGTACCAAATAATTTTTATCTCTTTTTACTTTCATTTTATCTAAAGTATTTGGAGGAGTTGCAATATCAAAAATGAAATACTATATTTTGTTTTAAATATCGGATTCTTGTTTTCGATATTTTTTTAATTGGGGTTCTACAATTCTTTTTGTTTTTATTGCAGGCCTGTACAAAAATAAAAATTTCATACACAATTGTGCTTTAGCTAAACTCACATGTATTCTTACGCTCTTGCTTTCAGTAGTCGCTGAAACGCTGATTTATTGTTTGCAGTGGAAATAAAATTAATAGCAATGCACACAAATATTTTCTATTATAAATGAATATGTAAATCCAATACCGTATTTATCATAGAACATTTAAAAATATAGTTTAAAAGTTTTTCAGCGTCATTTTCATTAGTTTTATAAAATTTTTAATAAATTTAATGAAAAAAACGAAACTTAAAATTTTTTTTTTGTTCAAAAATTAAAAGTACTTTTTATTTCTTTATAGTAGAATAGTATTTATAAATTGCTCTTAAAGTAATTAAATTTTTAAATGAAATATTACATACAAATTTTACTTAAAAAAAATTCATACAGTTGCAGAAACTGCTACTTACACGTACAGCAGTGTAATTCTCATTTTCTCACCAACACAACTACATTTTTACTTTTGCACAGGCCTGTTTTATTGAGACCAATACTCAGAGGTATACCCGTATTAGTGCTGTGTATTGTATTGAAATTTTTGTGGAAAGTATATTATGACAACTAAACATATATATATTTTTTCTTATATCATTAAGCGCCTTAGGAATAAGCCAAATTGCTGCGAATTTATCATTCAATTCAAATCATTCAAATGCCAGTGTTATACATTCACCCTTGAATGATCAACAGCAATTGCTTTCGCTAAGTAGGTTTTAGCTGTTATCTGTTACTTCCCAATAGGTGGCGCTTTTTCTACTTATCATTCGTTTTTTGTTGTCAGGGTGGAGTAAAGTGGAATGTCAGGAAAGGGTTTCTTTGTAGATTTTTAAATTATAATTCTGAAAAGACCACAAACTAACTTCTTAATTCTTCATCTTTGCTTCATTTGAACCTGGACCGTTTGAGTTTTTGTGCGAGCGCTCTAAATAATTGTAATTGTTTTTATTTTTTATTGTTTTTTTTTAATTTTCGCATACCAGTTGCTTCAACTTCTTTCAAAATTTTAGTGTAACGTTAGTATTATACTTCACACTACTAGCAGTGTCTCATGTTCAATCATCACTAGGTAAAATTATAACTGGAGTATTTGGTTATTATATGGTAGTTGGGGCTACAGACAGCATTAAACGCTATAACAACTGCAATTGCTAATGGTATTTTACATTGAGCAATTTCAGTTGGCAAAGTTTTATAAAACTTTCTATAAAACATTTAATTGCTTTACAAATTTTGCTGTATTTGTAATCTGTAATCTAAACCCTCTAATTTTCTCCTGTTTTGCCCCCAAATACAGGACTTTTCAAAAGTGTAAAAGCAGACTTAAAGTTTTGAAAATAGTTACAGCGAAAGAAAAAGAAAATAATTATTAGCGATCTAAAATTATAATAATTTTTTTTTCTATTTATAAAAACTAACAAAAATAATACAAAATGGATGTTTTGTGCTCATATCAGGGACTTTGGGCCTCACTCAGCACCAGAAGGCACCTATAAAATGAAAACCACGTTTTTTACAACACATACATACAGTGCCCATATATACATATGTATATCAAATGAAGATAAAACTTTTTTGAGAACAATCTAATGTCCATATTTTAATTTATTTCTGGAAAAACCTGAATCTCTTTGCAGTCAGATTATGGTCAGAGTGTTATTAATTACCTAATTTATGTTTACTATATACCTCTTCAAGCAAAATTCCTAATAGCGTCAGGGACTGTATGAAAGTAACAGTTACTTCTGCTTAGCTAGTGTTATTACTTTGAATATCTCTTACTTGTTTTTTTGAAGATATACTATTATCCCTAAAGGCAGACAATGGGATCCAAAAGATTTTTTGTGCTCAACTCTGTTTACGAATGATAATCCTCATGATTCAGGATCCATATAGTCTGTGATCGAACATACATCCGTATGATTCAGGTAGCCCTCTAGAATTCGCATATGACCATCGCCCTAAGGTTTTAGTCCTGACGTTATTCTTATGTTCAAGGCACTCCTCATGGCACACTTCTTCACAAAGTTGTGAAGGATTGATATCATCATTATGGCCTCAATAGCAGCAGTCAGACAGCTACCTATGGCTCCAGTCATAGCCATAGAAGCCCGTCTGTTTAGACTGCCCAATTGTTTCCAAGCAACCAGACGAGAGATACATATGTAACAATTGGTCTAATGACCGTAGTATAAACACATTCATAACTGGTCATTACAAACTTATTTCAGGGTTGAGTACCGGGACCTTAAGTTTAATGTCAACTTCGAACGATGGACTTGGGAAGTATGTTCATGACAATCAGTTACTCTCAGAGCTCTCAGTTGCCAAAATACTACTAAGAAATAGGGGTTTACACCCGGAGCTTTTGCCTAGTAAGCCAACACACTAATGACTAAACTACGGCGACTATAATAGTCGTAGTTCACATCCAATAAATCATCTTAAAGTTCTGCCAAACAGGCTACAAAATTCCCACATGACCCTATTACCGCTCCAAAGTGGGAATGTCAGTTCCTATCTTGAACAACATCAAGATATTTGATTTATTTGGAGTCTGAGCAAAATTATTTTATGTGTTGCTAAGCTTAGCTAAGCTAAGCAACACAGAAATATAGTAATTTCCTGCAACAGTTTAATGCGTGGCCAAAACGTATAAAATTAAATGTTTTGTTTTTGCATACAATTATGTTTGCCACTGTATTTGTGTAACAAAGAAAAAAAGGTCTTACTTACTACATTTTGAAAACTAAAAAAACCCCTAAAGAATTATAAAAATAACATTTAAACAACAACTTCTCTTTATAAACATTTGTAACATCATTACAACAGATATAATTTTAATTGCAATAAAACTAAACTGACATGCATAAAATTGTATTTGATTATGGTCGACAATAGTATACTCTACGTAATATAAAATAAATTAAAAAAAAAAAAACGAACAACAACAACAAATAAAAAACGTTAATTCTTTACTAGCCTAAACCCGGCGTACTTCTCGACACTAACAATTACCATTTGTCTACATTTTTCGACTGATGATGTCTAGTGACTTAGAAGTCATTCAAGCCGAATTCAGAAACTTTAGCTTTAACCGTTCTTAAAATACACAAAAATCAGTTTTTAGTTTGTATGAGAGGCTACACGCCCGTCTGTCTAATTCCGCCAACTTTCTGGCTGATGATATGCCTTGACGGTAAAGTTATTCAGACCCAATTTGGAAATTTTAGCTTTAACAGTTCTTAAGATATACAAAAATTAGTATACAATTTTTATAGGAGGTATGACGCCCAGGCCCATTTAAAATAAAATATTTGCATACTAATAATCGCCGTGGTCTAGTGGTTAGTGTGCAAATAAATATTTAAAAAAAAAATATTTCTTTCGGCGACTACCTCTTAGCAGACTTCTGGCAAAAGCTCTAAGAGTAACTGATTGTCATGAACAAGCTTCTCTAGTCTGTGGTTCGGAGTCGACATTAAACTGTAGGTCCCGGTACTCATGGATTAAAATTGACAGCATAGGTGTGTATATACATATGTATGTACTATTGCACTTTTGGTAATTGAGTCTATCTATGTTCCAAATTTCAACAAAATCGGTTCAGTCGCTTAGGTTCGAGTGACCGACAAACAAACAGACTTACAAAGAGATTTTGTATATATTGAGACCAATACTGAGGGGTAAACTTCTATTAAATGCTGTGCATTGTATTGGAATTTTCGTGAAAGGAACAGCACGTTATGACAACAGAATATGGGAGTATATATTTTCTTATATTATTAAGCGCCTTCGGAATGAGACAAATTGCTGTAAATTGATCATTCAAAGGCCAGTGTTATACCTTTAACCTTGAATGATCAACAGCAATTGCCCCATTGTTGCATGTTGATTGCGGTGAGTGCCTTTGCTAAGTATGTTTTTAGCTGTTATCTTCTACTTCCCAATATACATGAATTTGCACTAATTATATTTTATTTGCGCTAAAAATATATGCTTATAATTATATTTTTTTTTTTGCATTACAGGTGGCTGATGGCATACAAGAAAGGGTAAGTTTTAAAAATAGTCTTTATGTAGTAATCAGTTATACCTTTCGGTAATCCAACGAGAAATATATCCATTTTAATATGCTTTTTATTTTATATGCTGTATATACAAGCACAATATATTTATAGTACGAGTATATAGTAGGTATGTAGACGTAGGGTTTTACTGTCGCTCATACTCCTAGACAGGCATTTGTTCATTTGCAGCATAAACTTTCAACAAAACTAATCCCATTAATCCCGCAATATGAAAATAAACATTATGTATTTTTAAATTAAAATTAAATGAAAACTGCATTACAGATTAAAACGAACAACTTTTAATTAAATTTTAAAATATTCTATTTTTTTACATCAAAAAATTTTTTTGCTGGATTTTCTATAAAATAGAATCAAGAAGAAAGAGGGGGAAAAACATAAAAAATCAAAAGCAAAAAACAACTTTTTTTTTTAAAGAACAACTAAAACAATAACAATAATAATACTCGTAGATTATAAAATATAATGAAATTTCAAACGATAACTATCAATTATGTATGACAACAACAATAACAAAAACGACAATTGCAATTACAACTAATGCAGGTCTATTTACATAAAAAATTACAATTTTATAATTTTATAACTTAAATGTTTACAATGTTTAAATGGCTGCATAATGTTAAATAATAATTAAAATTTTTTTTATTCCCCCTTTATTTTCTTATATCAATTTGTATTTGAAATTTAAATTAAAATCAGAAACTAAAATAAATAAAAATAACCCACATCACTCTATAATAGGCTTTTTCATGATTGATTATTTATTATGCAGTGATTAGTACTATCGCTACTAGTCTGGTATATCACAACTTTTTATGTAGTTTTGCATCTCACCTACTCAAATATAATATCGTGAATAAACCCAATACACCCCGTAGCCATTAAATCAAGTTTAAAAACAGCAGGCCAGCATTTTAGGGTATGGCCCCTACTCATGCAATGCATTGTGCTGGTCTAGGTAGGAAAATATGTTATGGGAAGAAGGAAAGAGTGAGTAGTGTTTATGGTCATTTGTTTTAAACTTAATAACATCGTAATTGACAGGAAAAACGTTCACGAGAAGATTGTTCCACAAACGAACGGTGCGGTTAAAAAATGTATTCTCTCTATGATGCATTATGCGATTTACTAGACAATCAACTACAAATGCATGTACTCTGAGAGAGGTACGTGTAGTACGCAAGAATATGTGACCATCCGGAATCAAGTTCCTTATTTCATCAGAGCACCTTTCATAGTAGTACAGATAGAAAAATGAAATGCATTCCACTTCGCACCGATTCTCCAATGAATCGATAGAGTTGGATGCTCTACCGTTGCTTACAAGCACCTTCGCCTTTGCATGTATGCGGTCAAGAAGCCCGAAAATAGACTTTAAGGCACCGGCCCACACATGAGAGTTGTCTTCCATTCTAGGACGGATACAGGTTTTTGTTTTGAGAAGGTCAGATAGAGTGAAATATTTATTGAATCGTGTTAAATCACTTGAATGCTTCTTTCGACCATCGAAGTATGTGAATATTCTAACGGGCATCACAATTAATTCTCATGCCCAGAACATCAAGAACGTTCACCTTTTCAATATTTATATTACCTATAGTCACAGATGGCAGGATTGAATCATCACCACAACATGTATGCGTGGTAAAATAACAATGGGTCCTGCGGGCATTAAATTCAACCCTGTTCGCAAGAACCCACTCGGAGATTTTCTGCAGGGGCATTTGTGAGTGTATCATTCACATGATAAATTGAATATGAGTGACAAATTTTACTGTCATCTGTGAAGGAATAGATGTGATATGAGGTTGAAAGGAGAAAACCATTAAGGAAAATTAAAAACATAACCTTGCCGTACATAACCTTGCGGTACTCCCGAATTTAGACTGAACTCGTTGGAAGAGACTTATCCAACGAAAGAATAGCAGCAAGTTTGGAAATAAGACTTTCGTGGCAAACTTTATCCAATGCCTTTGAGATGTCTACATAGAGCAACACCTTCGCTTTCACCAAAGCCGTGAAGTAATCCACTCTATCTCTCGGAATAATATTGCTTTTACGTTGAACGTCGTTGAATAAATATTTTCCGACCTAAGCTGGATTTCATAACCATTTCTTTTTTTTTTTTTTTGTTAAATTATGGTTGAAATTGTTGATTTTCAATAGTTTTGTGTCAAAAACTCTCTTATCCCTTCATCATGGCAAAATAATAAAGACTATGGCAACAGTGTATTATGAGCTTGCCTCTCGTAACGTCAAAAAAAAATCACAAGTGTGTAGCAAAAATAAAATAAAAAATAATTTTTGCTTTTAATTAATTACAAAGCCTTTTAAAATTTGCACTTTTATGGTTTACAATGGTTACCTTAACAGTCATTTCAGTTTAGTAGTTCTCTAATGGACTAAGTTTCTTGTGTACTGAGTAAAATTTGCTGATCTAGATTAATTTTGCTTTTTGATAATTGTGTTAATTTTTTATGTAAATACTTTTTTGCTATTTGACTTTAATTTTGCATTAATGGCATCAATAAAATTAATAGTGTGTTAAATTAGAGGCTATACTTTATATACTATATCTTGTGATTTATTTATTAACAAATAATACAAAAGTAAATAAAAAATTAAATGATTAGCATAAACACACAATAATATTTATTTTTGAAATCAACCAGATTCTTACCGTACTAAAACTTTTTAAATAAATATTTTTTTGCAAAAACTACAAAAAGGTATTTTAAATGATCACAATGGTTGTTTTAAATAGTTGAAAAACAATTTGTGGTCATAGGTTTTAGTTAAGAAACACCTTTGAAATTCCAACTTCCGAGCTGCTAAACTGTTGCTTACGATCTGCTTAGCCTTTTAAAGTAATTTTGCATATTATCGTACGTTATATTTTTTTAATTTTAGAAACACTTTGTAAAATATTTAATTGTATTCAAACAAGAGGTTACACAGTACCGTGCACTGCATGAGTAGGGCCGCAAGTGGTCTTAATAATAAAAAAAAAACAAAAAATAAAAATACAAAACCATCTTATTATTATTTATTTTTTCTTGCTTTATATACATTCCTAGATATGTATTGAGTAGAATATTTAATTACTTGTTTTCATTTAAATTTTAAAAAAATTTTCACACACAACAAAATATTTCTACAAAATATTATGAAAAAACGCTATTATCGTCTAAATATTTGCCTAATGTGCACGTGCCTTCAGTTTTTACTATATTTTTTTTTCAGTATATTTTTTATGGCTTATATGTCGAATTTCTATGCAATACTTTTCAAATAACTTCTTAATAATTCTACAATATTTTGTATGAATATAACAGATATTCGTATTCTATATAATAAACAATAAGTTCTTGTCATACTTACTTTAAATTTATCTTCATACATGCATGATACAATATCATTAACTTTATGCTTTACTTATAGCAATAATAACAAACAAATTAAAATTTTTCATATATTTTTTACCTGTACGCCCCTAAAGTATGTTATACGGTTATATGATACTGTTTATTAGACTTGTGCTTAATAGTTCACTTAAGCTAGCGCTCTTTTTAGTTCAAAAAGCAAAGATGAACTAGATCGATTTTCTATTCAACGGCTTCTTTCCTTTTACATGCAGCTACAACGAAAATCTAATAATATTGTCCCGTTTAGAAGAATGAGTGCGTATTTCAACACCTATCTGCACTTAATTAACAAATCATTGGATTATGCGACAATAATTGAATTCTGAATTCATTCGTGTTTAATATTTAATTAAAATATAAATTAAAAAAAAAATCAGCAAAAAATGCCATATGCTGAATATAAAGTAAGCTTTAACTTTTCATTAAATAAATTAATATTATTTGACACATTGTTAAAATAAATATTTATTATGTTTTATTATTTTTTATTTACTCGTTTACATTAATTTTAGTATAAAAAATACATATACTATATCAAAACAAAAATGTTAGCAGTTATTCCTTTTTCGTTTAGTGATTTTTTCACAAATGTTGGATACATAAAATGTTTAGTGGTAGCACTGTTTGTGTTTATTATATCGTGGCACGAATTAAAAAACTCTGTAACTGACAAAAAATCGAAAACACGTTTTGGCATCATTTTTATCAGAAAAAAAAATACGCGTCGACTGGTCCCGGTCCCAGATTACTATGATGAAAAGAAATTCACTTACGCCGTCTGCGTTTTGAAAAATACTACCGTCTTTGTTCTACTTTCATACAAGTTTTTTAGCTCTCGTGAACATTAAACGTTTTGTCAGTTACAGCGTTCTTTAATTCTTGCAACGATATGTAATATCCCACCACCAAGGTATGAAGGAAGTTGATTTATCGTGCGCACCGTCCGTAGACATATCACACGCCGCCCATGTCAGGCGGCAGTTGAATTACAGACGTCCAACCAACGCCACCTAAAGCCGGTACCCTCCAATTTCGGATATCACTATGTAACACCGGTCAGAGGAGAGCCCATGGACATTAAGTTAACAATTACGCCACTACCATTGTCTGGATAGTAGCAACCCCCCTTGTTGAGGAGGTTAAACTACTACCCAGCAGTACCACGGCCACTACGTGTACCTCCGAGGAGGACCTCACCAATCATCAGGCCGAACCTTTATCCCGAATGACTGGGGGTTGTCAGTTCGGGGGCTCCTGATGCCCGTAGTACCAGATTAAGGCATCTCTGGTCAGTCCGTGAGAACACCAAAAATGCCAGCCACGCGCACTTAAAGGGACAAGCACCCCAAGTACGCGTGACAAACGACTATGCACCAATAATCGCCATTAATGGCATTCTCTGCCTATATTGAGCGCCAGACCACTCAGGGCTAGGTCGAACCCAATATTCCCCGGGGAAAACAGGCTACTGACTGGGACACTAGCCAGCAACCATAAATGTATCCCCGGGGGGGGACCACCAAGGTATGTGTGTATTTGTTTGAATACATTTCACAAGTGGACTAGAAACTTAAAAAGGCATATGGAACTAAGAGAGCACATTAAAAAGAGTAGCTCACTTAGTTCAATTAAAATAGTGGTTCAATTGAACTAGGTCGTTCATGTACTACACTAGTCTACTGTTTTTACGTAAAATGATTTATTTTTTGTTTTGTCAGATTTCAAGAACTTTTATTTTTTCTTTTTTTTAATAACACAACAAAACAATTTTTTTGTTGTTAGAAATTAAATATTATTTCTAAGGTTATTTGGGACGTTTAATCAACCTCGTTATAACATTATGTCCACAATTAAAGCATTTCTGCTACATATGTACGAGTAAATTGAAATCACTTTAAAACTTTGGGGGGTGCGTGATATATTAGTTAGAGTACTTACTCGCACAAAAATTCAAACGGGCCAGGTTCAACTCACAACAAAGATGAAAACTAGAAAAGTTTTTTTTGCGGTTTCTTCAAAATTATAATAAAAAAACTCTATCACCATATTAAGTTAAACAAAATTTCAAACCTTGTCAATAATATTATTTTTAAGTCGTTCTAAATTGCCCAATAATTTAGAAGAAATCGTTATAGTTTTGAAAAAAAAAAGAATATTAAAAAATTTTTTTTTTTTGGTTTTTTAAAAATTTATAAAAATATAAAATGCGACAAAATCATGTGGACAAACAGAATTTGTCGAAAAACATTTTCCTAAACATACTGCGAAGGGAATGAGCCTTGGTTCATTGTAATCGGTACACAACTTCTGAGTTCTTTCACAATTTACTGGGAAAACTGAATTGATTTCTGTCAGACTAACCTAAATTAGAGCGCAAAGCGCAAACTTCTCATGCCCATACAAAATGTATGATAGCAACGTAAGTGGTATAAGTATATATACTTATACAACGCGTAAAAAAGTAAAATTAGTTACAAACTAACTATTTACCATTACTCAGGGAGTAAACCCCTTCATTCTGCCACTTTTTTAAGTGAGATGCTTTCAGATAATTTTGTAATTGTATTTCTCTTTATTATGGCTATTTAGCTGTAGCTTACCTGACGAGGTAAGTAAACATTACTAATCTTGACACAACATTGACGCTTTTACTTAAGTTGCTCATTTCAGCATGAATGGTAAGATCAAAATTACATCACGCTTTACCCTCTAATTTAGATTACGCAGTATAGAAAAATCACAATATGTAACGTGTGTGTTTATTTGCTGCTGCTATTAATCACATTTAAGATCGGACTGTAAATGACTAAGATATAACGAAAGCACTGAAAAGGCGTTCGTTTATAAAATTTTTTTTTTTCGAAATCTTCTTGCAAAAATACTTTATATTAGAAGCGTTGCCGAGAAGCTATTTTTTCTTTGTAAGCTGGTACGGTCTTGTGGCCACACTTCAACATTTTGGGTACGTGGTGGCAATATTTCATTGTGCTTAGCAAAGCAACACAGCAAATTTATACCCTAATGCTATAAACACAACAAAGGCTACCGACCATCGACTACAAGCTGTCAAAAATAGAATACATGTGTGCTTATGAGAATAATTATTTTAACGGCAACACGACTACCAAACACACGACTACTTTTGTAGCCCGTAGCCAACTTAGGCTAATTTCTATTTTTCTTGGCGACAATAAACAGTTTAGTGCTGCCAATACAATAATATGCATGAAAAAGGTGTTTAAAAAACGCAATATATGAATTATATGCATTAAAAATGCGAAAAAAATTAAGTTGCACCACTGAAAATAAATACTCATTTGTTTACATTTTTTGTTTAGTTTTCATTTACTTATTTCATTTATATACATCAGTTTTTATTTCATTTTTAATTTATTATTTAATTGCCTTTTTAGTTTCTTAAATTTTTATAAGTTTTCTTCAGACATTTGTTGTTTTTTATTTCCTCACAATTTCACTTACAAAAAATATATTTTGTTTAGGTTATGTTCAACGTATCAAAACATATGTTTATTTTGTAGCTGTAGTCGTTATTATAATTAAGTAGCTGGCTACTTGGCTACTTTTGTAGCCAGCGATTTTTGTAGTCGTGTGTTCGGTGTTCGATAGCCTTTGTTGTGTTTATAGCATAAAACTTCTTCATGTTAATGCTGTTGGTCGCAAAATATTTACTTATTTCTGAGTTAATATTTATTTTTTAGGGAAATATGTTTTCTCAAGGGGAAAGGAGGGGTTTTTTGATATGAGCGAGTTAACTTTTTTATAACAGATTATAACAGTTACAACTCGGACGGCAATAATTTTGAAAATAGAAAATGTTCTATTTTCAACTGAGCTTGTAAATAAACTATCTGAGTCTATCTGAGTGCGCTTCTGATATAAAACTCAGATGAGAACTTAGGTGGTGTGAATGTAGCTTAAGCAAAAATATAGTTGGAAGTACTTGCCCGCACACACATTAAACTGGTTTAAAATTTCAGCAGCCTAATTCTAATCTACTCGTAATTTATTTTGATTTTCTTCAAACTCACTTCGACACAATCACAAAAATACGAGTTTAAAGCAATAGTTTGAAGTGTGGCCTTGGTTCTTTAAAGTTTGCTAATATATAGTAATAAATGCAATTTCTTATGGTTTAAAAACAGAATAATTTTTTTTTAAATCATACTCAAGTTGAATTTTTACTGAAACAACAACTTGAAAATGAAATATAAGTAATTGACAAGCGATTGTTTTCTTAATGGCAAAGAGTTTTTTATTTACTTCTTTTTTACTTTCTTTTAGACCCATAAACCTCTATTTAAAACTACAAAAATCTGGCCATTACACTGTTGAGTATCACTGCTATTTGCCTGTAGTTTGCTTTAAACAAAATTAAAATGTTGGCCAAAAAAAAATATTTGTAAGGCAAACAAAACGTAAAGAAAAGCACAAATATTTCTCAATACGGCTAGGGGTAGCTTTTAATCCGATTTAGGATGAAAGCCATCGTTTAGATAAATCTCTTACTTGAAGATAGATTATCTGAAGAACAGAACAAATAACATTTTGAACAATCAAAAGTAAGATTGTCAATTTGAATGAATAAAAAAGTTGGATTGTTGGCATATAAGTATGTATAACAAAATTGCACTTAACATAAATACATACATACATAAGTACTTATGTACAGGGTGTTTTTTATTGAGATATAGAACTTTAAATTGGCATCACTTTTTTAACTGGCGGCCATTTTGTCAGCTGTCAAATGATTAATATTTAGTTTGGTTTGCCATTTCATCATGAACAGGTTGACAAAAGAACAACGCTTGCAAATCGTGCAAATTTATTTCGAAAATAATGGTTCAGTTCGCGAAGTTTACCGCAAGCTCCGTCCATTTTATGGTCGACATAATCGCCCATCAGAGCAATTAATTCGGTTAACCATGGATCGTTTTCGCACTACGTTTACTCTATGTGATAATACGCATCCGCAGAGACGTCGAACAGTGCGCACCGAAGAAACAATTGCCGCTGTAGAGCAAAGTGTTGAAGAGGATCCGAATGAATCGATTCGCGACCGTGCACAGCAATTGGAGCTTTGTCCATCAACTTTATGGAAGATTTTGCGCAAAGATCTTGGCTTGCGACCTTACAAGATCCAGCTTGTGCATGAATTAAAGCCGCGAGACCATGCAATGCGTCGTGATTTTGGTGTATGGGCCGAAAATGAGATTGATCTCGATGCTGATTTTCATCGCAAAATTTTGTTCAGTGATGAGGCTCATTTTTGGTTGAATAGCTACGTCAACAAGCAAAATTGCCGCATTTGGAGTGAAGAGAATCCACATGAGATCCTTGAGACGCCATTACATCCACAAAAACTGACTGTTTGGTGTGCTCTATGGGCTGGTGGAGTCATTGGGCCATACTTCTTCCGAAATAATGCTGGAGAGTCAGTTACCTTTAATGGAGACAGGTATAGAGCCATGATAACCGACTATTTTGTTCCCGAATTGGATGGCATGAATGTGGATGAGTTGTGGTTCCAACAAGACGACGCTACATGCCACACAGCGCACGTCACAATCGATTTATTGAAGGAAATATTCGATGAGCGCATAATTTCGCGGAATGGACCTGTCAATTGGCCACCAAGATCGTGTGATTTGACACCATTGGATTATTTTCTTTGGGGATATGTGAAGTCGCTCGCCTACGCCAACAAACCAGAAACGTTAGGGGACTTGGAAGCCAACATTCGTGGCGTTATTGCCAACATACGGCCCCATATGCTCGAAAAAGTGGTTGAAAATTGGACCTGTAGAATTGGCTTTATTCGAGCTAGCCGCGGCGGCCACATGCCCGAAATCATATTTAAACATTAATGGCATAAAATTATCCTTCCAATAAAGCCAAATTGATGGACATTAAAACGATTTTCTTGTGTTTTATTTCAATTCGAAGTTCTAGACCTCTAAAAAAAATCACCCTGTATATGTACATTAAGGCGGGTCGATTTGTGGGGGCGCAAAAAATCGCCCAAGTGGTAATAAAAATCATATTGTGGATATCAAAATAAGAAACTTTGCCCAAGGAACCATATCTCTGAAGTGAATTCTGATGTTCCTTATTTTGACCCAAAGGTCACATTTTTTAAAATCCCACTTTGACCCATTTAAAGTGCTCCAATCGAGTCTAAATGTATGACCGATGAGAATAAAAAACATCAGAATTAATTTTAAAGGTATGGTTTCGTTTCTTTTTGTTAAGACCAATTACTCAGGGGAGTAAACGCCTACTCATGCTGTGCATTGTATTGGAGTGTTGAAGATATAAGGTAGATAGATAGATGGTAAGCGCCTTATATCAATGGGACAAGTTGCTGTCAATTTGATCTCTCAGAGGCCAGTGTTATACTTTCACCCTTGAATGTTCCAATGGCAAATTCCTTATGTATCGGTGAATGTTGATTGGGAGTGGAGAGCGTCTTCAGTAAGTAGGTTAGTTGTTATCTTCCCAGAAGGTGGCGCTGTACTTCTGGTCATTCGTTTCTTATGGCAAAATAGACGGGAATTTCAGGGTGTATTTTCTTGAACGTGGACTTCGTGGAGGGGGGGGGGGGGGGGGGGTTGGGACTTCTTTTTTGTAAATTATAATTTTATATAATTTTTTCATTTTTCACCTTCACTAGTATTTGAAACTGGGCTATTTAAGTTTTTGTCGATTTTCATTGTTACTTGATCGATTTTAAAGTCGATCCGCCCTAATATATACATATATTTAAGTACATACATACTCGTATATACTATTGGAATTTTAAAAGTTTAGTAATAAATCCTCAAACATTTTTAACAATAAATCAGTTTCCTGATTCTTTTGCTAAATATACTCTATACATGCTAATTCACATATAAACACACTTGTACACATGCATTCATAGAAAGTTTTTTTTTCTTTTTTTCTTTTTTATTGCAAATGTATGCCTTAAATAAAACAAAAAAAAAAAAACAAAAAACAAACAAAAAATATTAAAAAAATATGAAAATATTTTCTTTTTTTTCTGGGCGTAAATGTGGTAAATGTTTTGACTTCGAAATATGTTATTGTTGATCCCTTTTCTTTTCGCCCACAAAAACTTATGCATACAGACCTACATTTATATATACTTATATATGTAAGTACATATGTATATGCATATTGCTTCATACATACATATTTCGTTGCAACACAGAACAATTGTTGTAAAGCTCATCTTGAAAACGTTGAAGAACATTTTTCCAATGCATCATACAAGTGTTTTTTGTTTGTATAGGTTGCATATCTTTCTAAAAGATTTTCTTTACTCATAAAAGTATTTGCACTTTTTCTTATTATTGCCGCTTTAAATTTTACAGTTAAAGAAAAAAAAAATGCCAAAAAAATATCTCTTTTCAAAAAAAATTTTGCATATCTTTGTACAGATTTTGTTGTTTGAATTTTTCGGCGAACATACATTATATACAATATGTAGTATTAGGGTAGAGGTTTAAGCTAGGCATACAAATCTAGGCTTTTAAGTTTGTTTCGATTTCTAAATTTAGCGACGCAAAAGTAAAAAAAAAAAAAAAAACTTGAGTTATCAATTCACAAGTTAAGAAAAGCTTCTCAGTATACATCTGTAAAACTTTTTAATAGACAACCATTTAAATAGCAGCCAACACTGGTAAAAAAAAAACTTCAAAAATTCTTTAGTTCTTAGAAGAAAAGTACTTGCTTTGTTACCCTTTGTTATCATTAGAATTAATTGAAATATCTTTTGTAATAGGGACTGTAGACTATTACCACGTTTATATGTCCGACTTATTTGCAAATAAGAGTAAAAAAATTTGCCATATGTATAATTGTTTTATTGCAACTTACTAACTCACGATAACAAGTCGTGAATAACGACACAATTTGCAAATAAAGGTGTAAAATGTTGCCCTTGTTTACGTTTTAAATGTTTTTATTGTTTTCAAGAATCTGGTAGGCTTATATAAATATGGCGAAAAAAAAACATAAAATAATGGACTTTAAGCAACAATAAAACAAAGAAAGAAATTCTGTAAAAAAAAGTTAAAATATTAAAATAAATAATTTTCAAATTGAATATTTATGGTATACTTGCAAAAAAATTATAAAAATTAAAGCAGAAAATTTACACACTTCTTTGTAAACGATGTTATAATATTATGGTGTTACCATACAATTTACTCACAGCGAATTTGTTTCCAAGTACTTTTAAATATAAGCAGTGAGTTAAGTATTTTGCAAATAACTTTATTTACAAATAAGACGTGCGCATAAACGTAGTATATGTCAATCAAGCATGACTAACTGAGCTTGTCGTCGACTGCATCAATTATGAACTATGTAGGCGTGTCATCAATATTTTCTTTATCTTCGACAACTCTAAGAAAATAGACCAGAAAGTATTGTGCACAAAGAACACCTCCGCAATGTTGTCGACAACCCTTAGTGACATGTCTTAAAGACATCCTTGACGACAATGTCGTCTACGACGATTGCGCCAACTGGGTACTTAACATTAAAAAAGCAAGTATTAGATCAATATCTGTCGCTGTTACTCGGACTACGCAGCGTTACATCTTTTAAGTCTTTATTTTGCATTTTTCGTAGAAAAAAGATCTGCGCTGTGCTTATTAGCTTATTTCTATATAACAATCAAATAACAATAATAAGGGACCAAAACTTTGTATTCGTTATCGAACAACAATCACGGACTTTATGACATTTTGTAATATAATTTGTTAATATTCAATACAAAAGTTCAGTCGATCACGAATGAGATGTTCTGGGTTAGCGATTTAAATAAATTTGTTTATTTTCTCTGTATTCTCACTACAGGGTTAATTTTAGCATATTGACAATATGAAAAAATACTTCTTTCGGCGACTACCTCTTAGAAGTCTTCTGGCAAAAGGTCTGATATTAACTGATTGCCATGAAAAATCTTCACAAGTCTGTCGTTCGGAATCGACTTTAAACTGTAGGGCCCGGTACTCGTTGATACAATTTGACACACACAATATGGGTGCTGGGAGAAACTAGGTCGTAATCCTGAAACAGATTATGTATATATGCATGTGTGTAGCTTGTGAGCTAATAGACGATATTAAAAAAAAAGAAATTTTTGATAAGATTTTTATTAAAAGAAGTATACTTTCTACATGTACTACTTTTTTAAGATGCTACAAACTACTCTTTGTTTGAAGGAATCTTTTCGTCTGTTTTGCCTATTACTGTATAATCTGGCTTTATTTCGTTTCTTCTCCCTATAACTCTTATCCGTATTAAATAGACATTGTATTCTGAATAATCATGAGTATTCAGGAAGAATAACTTTTATATCCTATTCTTGTTTCCTCAAAAATCACATGTTAACACCCAAAAAAAGGAAAGCATTTCAAAGCAGTGGGTCAAATTAAAAGTGTAATGTGTTGCATTTTTCTGTTTGGTTGAGATCATCAATCAAAAGTTTTAGTTTAAATGAAAAGCAAAACATTAGAATTTTTTTTGCATATTTATTCAAATAATTTTGATAAAACTTTACAAATTCTTAAAGTTACTTTCCTTTTTTCAAATTTTATTTATTTTGTTTGTTTGTTTTCAATTTAAAATTTCTTTAAATTTTGTTTATGTATGTCTGTACTCGTACAACATTGAATAGTTTCTGAGTGTTTTTGCATATTCAAACTATAATAAATATAAGGAAGAGAAAAGAATTGAGAATTATTACAACTTCATTGAGTTTTAGTTTGCAAACGGATATATTTAAATTGTTCATAAACATGCATACAATTTTATTGTCAAGCTGAAAATGGTTTATGGTTTGAAATATTTTTGTTTGTTTTTGTTTTTTTTTGTCTTTTTGTTTTTTCTGTTAAAATTTGTTCACATTTTTTGACATAAAAAATTTATAAAAAAACTAAAAACAGTATAAATATCTTCAAATGCTTTTTGTTTTTCTTTCATGTTTTCATGTTTTTGGTGTTGAAAAAGAATAATATATTAATGTGCGATTCGCCTTAAAATTCATATAGAAATTCTGAATAAAACAAGGAAAATTAAAAGGATCTAATTTATATAGAAGTATATACATGCATATGTAAGTATGCGAACTGTTACTTTATGCCCAAACCTCCTTTATGATTAATTTGTTTTACAAGAAATCACAACAACTTAATTCAACTTCTAGAATTTTTATGATAAAGAAGAGTATAATTCGTCTCTGGTCAAGCAGCTCTTATTGAGGGATTATTTAACCCCCTATTTGGCTTGTCATTATTAATTCAATTTCGAGGAAACTCGGTTCATTTGTAATCTTTGCATTGGGTATATTTCCAAATGAAATAATCTAGCAGAAAATTTTTAAGATTTGGAAGCAAATATCGAAGCATTTATATTGTTTATTCATGCCTTAAAGCATGAATAAACAAAAATAATACCCATGCTACAGAATTGGGTATTATTTTTGATTTTTTGTACTCTTTGCTTACTGGTTGCAATAAATTTGCATTTCAATTGCATTTTAGTATCTCATTTTATATAAAAATCGTGCATTATAGATGCGCACGAGTAAGTGATTGTTTACAATTTCTCCCTTACATTCTCCGATGTTGAATGTAGACCACACTTAAACGTCAAGTTTTTGTCTGCATTTCATTTAGCATTTCACAATTTCAGACTAACTTAATTTGAACAATGGAAAGATACACAATCGAGGAACGGGTTAAAGTTATTCAGTCTTATTATGAAAGAGGGCGTTCAAGTAAAACTGCATGTCGTGCATTTCGTGATTTTTTCGGTCAATTTTATCGTCCAAATATGCGTACAATCGAAAAAATTATGCAAAAATTTGAGCAAACCGGATCTGTAGGAGATATGAAAACACTAGTGCATGCTCGTACTGCACAAAATATTGCTGCTGTTCGCGATAGTGTGGCTGAAGAGCCATCCACTGTTACAGTGAATGATGTTCGCTATTGTGAGATAATAACGAACTTTTTATGGCCGTCATCGTGCCCAACAATTGCACTTCTCACGCTTGTCGTTGATGAACATTATCATTTGGTTGATACGTAGTTTCCATTTGCCCCACAGCTAACAAAACAATGATATGAATTGGCCGCCAAGATTATGTGATTTAACAATGCTAGACTTCTTTCTTTAAGGTTGTCTGAAGGAAAAGGTTTACGTCGATAAGCCAGCAACCATTCAAGATCTAAAGGATGACATAATTCGGAACATTAACGGCATACAACCTGGGGGGGTCGTGGCATAGTGGTTGAGCGCGTGCATAGAAACTCGAAGGACCCAGGTTCAAATCCCAGCGAAGGAGGAAAAATAAAAAAAATTAATTTGCGGTTTTTCTAAAATTATAATTTAAAAAAAATAAGAGGTTCCCCCCCACCTCCAAGAAATCCATCTTCACGAAACCGCTCCCTGGCATTTCCAGCCTATTCCACCAAGAAAACGAATGATCAGGAAGATAACAGCTAACCTACATAAAAAAAAAAAAAAGATGCTCAACACTCACATTCAACATCCAGATGGGGCAATTGCTGATGATCATTCAAAGGTGAAGGTATAACACTGGCCTTTGAGTGATTAAATTGACAGCAATTTGTCCCATTGACATAAGGCGCTTAACATAACTTCTTCACTTCTATGTATCTATGTATATCTATATATTCAATATTCCAATACAATGCACTGCATTTAGTAGGGGTTTACTCCTGAGTATTGGTCTTAAATAAAAAAAAAAAAAAACAAAAACTATGTCTCAGAGTCATAGAAAAATTGGTTTATCGGATGGAGGAGTACCGCCAAGCTCGCGAGGGCCATTTGACGGATATTTTGTTCCATACATATTTGAACCATACCAGGTTATCGTAATAAGAAGAAATTACAATAATTTCCTAAATAGTTTGTGTTTTATTCAAAATCAACCTCGGCCCTTAAAATCTCACCACACTTTGTTTGCTAAAAAATTTAGAAGATTTGGATACTTATGAACTTATCGGGCGTCATATCGGCATCATCAGACCATAAAACAGTTTTAAGAAACTCTTTAGATTTTTGTCGATTTCTTTATAAATTTGATTTACAACGAAGTGTCTAAGACCATAAGTTTGGTGTAGTGTTACAGATCAGAATCTCTTGTAGAAATCGAACCCGCAACCCTCGCAATACATACATAATTGGCCATTACAATCCTGTGTCAGGGTTACGGCCTAGCTTCTCGCAGAACTCATGTTGTGTGTGTTAATTTTTATCCATGAGTAGCGGGACCTACAGTCTAATGTCAACTCCGAACGACAGATTTGAAAAGCCTTTTTCATGGCAATCAGTTACTTTCCGAGCTTTTGCCAGAAGACTACTGAGAGTAAGTCGCCGAAAGAAATAGTTTTTTCATATTTCCTTTTTTCAAGATGTTAGAGCTGAGATTTGAACCCAGCACTATCGTCTTAATAAGCCACCACACTAACCACTACACCACGGTGACTACTATACCCTCGCAATAGCAGTGAGCAAACTATCCAGTGCTGGTTTGTTTTACCAGAAATTGCAAAAACTAAATTCATCTGCTGCATCGAGTGCTGAAGTGCTTTGATTTTTTTATTATTCTTTTGTTTATTGCTTTTGCTTCAACATCGACTGTTTGATTTTTAAAAAAGCATAAGTTTATCAATAGCAGAGTTGTAAATGAATCATTCTTTTTTGATTTCAATTCATTATGAATTAGCTAAAGTTTGAATTAATTCTTTTCAACAAAAAAAAGAATTGAATTAAATTTGAAGCAATTCATTTGAATTTAACGAACATGAAGTGCAATTCATTTCGAATTCAAATGAATTGGGTAAAATGAGTTGCAATTAATTTTTTAATTCAAAAGAATTGGTAAAATGAATCGCAATTCATTTCCAATTCATTTGGATTGAAATAATTTGGAATTAATTCAAATGAATTAGCAAAGTAACTTATAATTCAAATTTATCAAATCAAAAATGAATTGCATTCAATTGAAATAAACTTGGTGTTTGGAGTTTGGTTCTTCAAGTACTACTTATTTCGCGTTTGATATACGCTGAATAACAAGACATTCAGTATTTAAAACCTATTAATAATTTATGAAATATTGTGACCCACGAACATTAAAGGACAAACACTTTAGTAATACTTATGTATGTAATATTTGTTTAATATTTAAGTAATATTTATTTAACAAAATGTAATTATATTTTACAAATAAAGATGAAATTAGGAAGACTTATAGGCATCAACTAATTTTTCTATTATTTTAATTATAAAAAACAAAAAATATTTTTCGCCATATAGGCAAATACATTTAATATACATAATATAGAAAAAATAGAATTTCAATTTTTAAAAACAGAAATGTATTGCTTTGTAAATACTTTTGTTTGGTTTTTATATACTAAATGTGATTTGCATTTAGCTTATAACTATTTGAATATAAGTATTTGTATTTTTGGTTACCACCTTTGGGAAAAAGTCTCCTGATGAGTCTCTTAAGCAGAAACGAAATGGCCATAGAGACATGCTTATCCCCAAAGCAATATATTTCATATATTATGTATTTTAATTATAAAATAAAAAGTTATCATCTAAGAGATTTCCACGTTTAGGGATATTTAGAATAGACTCGTACGAAAACAATAGTTCAACAGCAAATGAATTTGTAAAATGAATTGCAATTCATATTTCAACTTATTTGAATTAATTCAAAATCAATTCAAATGAATTGGGAATGAATTGCAATTCATTTTTTCTAACTCATTTATATTAATTCAAAATCAATTCAATTCAAATGAATTGGAAATGAATTGCAATTCATTTTACCAATTCATTTGAATTGAAAATGAATTGAAATTCATGTTCGCTAAATTCAAATGAATTGATTCAAATTTAATTCAATTCGTTTTTTGGAGAAAAGAATTAATTCAAAATTTTATCAATTGATTGCATGAATGATTCGCGAATTAATTCAAAAAAGAATGATTCATTTAGAACTCTGACCAATAGTTTGTTTTTTGATCAATGAAAAAGGGGCAGAAATTGAAAAATTTTAGAGCCTTTGTTAGTTTAACTGCAGTTACACAGTGCAATACGAAAGAAAATAATCATATACGGACACCATTACGTGATAAAAGAAAAAAAAAGAAGTCCCGTATCTACAAGTTTTGCGCAAAGTCATGAGTTTTATATTTATGGGCGCCCAAACATTTGGAGCCTCGGTGTAATTTTTTCAAAAAAGTGATAATTTTCTCCAGCTCATATCTCGCAAACCGTTCGGAATTTTGATTTACAAAATTATAGCTCTTGTCATGAAGAACAAAATATTGTCAAGATATAAAATCAAAAAAACTTCACCTTCAAGACCAAAATCGCAAAATACGTTAAAAAATTCGGTATATTTGTAAACAAGGTAACTCCTCTTTAGGTGCATAGAAAGCAAACCGTACAAAATTTAAGATCCCAATAAACAACTTTCTAAAACATATGAACTTCCTAGGAATTATTCTTAACACCGTTTAGGTAACGCTTAGGTAGCCGTAAAAGTAAAAATCTGACGAAAATTTTTTAATTTAATTTAGGAAGTTTACTCAGTGGTCTAAGTAGCATTAGTTGTACTCCAGTCAGATATCTAAAGTTTTGTTCTTTTTATATCAAACCAAGTAGAGCTGAATAAAATTTCTGTAATAACTCGTTTACATTCAGATTTCGAAATAATACCAATCAAATGAAGCTCAGAAATTTCTGTTTTCATTCAAAAATTTCTTTGATGTATTTTTACTCGTATGATTTATGACTTTAATATTCTTATTTGTATAGCTACACTCATTATTTTTGTAAATAATTATTATTTTTAAAATAGTTTTATGTTTTTAATTTCATCTTATAAAAGAACTGGCGAAGATAAACTTTATGACAGTCGAATATCAAATAAGCGATTGATTGCAAAAATGTATTTTTGCTCAGAAAAACTTAATATTCAATATTTGATTTTAAATCGTTTTTAAATTTTGTCAAGTTACACTTTTTCTTTGTTTTTCTTTATCCGTTTTATTTTTTTCTTTTAATGTTAATCCATATTTTACTGTCTTCAACTAAAGCACTACAAAGGCTATAAGAAATTTATACTCACATATATGTATATGTATATATAGTATACGCCTGTGATTCACAACCTATGTGCCGCGGCACTTTTGTGTGCCGCAAAATTCTAAAAATGTGCCGGCAAAAAGAAAAAAACAAGTCTTACATCGTGTTTTGGAATTAAAAGACGAAATGAAAATGTGTTTTGAACAAGATAAAAATTATGATTTTGTTCATTTGTTGAAAGATAAAATATGGTGTACTAAACTGGCTTACCTATCAGATATTTTTGTTATTTCTAATAAAATAAATTCAAGTATACAAGGGCATAATGAAAATGTTTTAAACTTAATCGATAAGCTGGTGGGACTACAAAAACAAATAACTTTATGGAAAAATTTAGTTCAGAAAGGCAATTTAGAAAGGCTTGAGTTTAAATAATTGTTATTGACCATTTGACAAAGTTAGAGGAGAGAATAACTCATTATTTCCCAAAAATAGATATAAAGGAGTTTGATTGGCTTCGTAATCCATTTCTCATAACAGACACTTCTGTATTTGACTTAACTTTGAATACAGAGAGTGAAATCTTTTTGCTTTCCAATAATCGAAATTTATTTTTAAAGCATTTAGAAGAATCAATTAATTCATAAGATGCGATAGCCAAAAAAGCTTTCAACATATTATTAAAAATTTCCACATTTACTGAGTGTGTTATATCTATCTATATATGGGTTAAACCACCTCAACTCAACTTAAAATATGCCGTTTTTGAAATGACTGTTCCGGAATTGGCTGATTGGTAAAATATTAGTGAGGGTCGGTCTTTAATTTTATCCCTCTAGGGGCTACTCCAGGGCAGTTGTGGAGCTTTTTGTAGATTTTACTCCTTCAACCCAACCTTTGACCCCGATGAAGAGCCATTTGCCCCCATTACAAATCCCTCGTCTTTGACTCATGTATTTTTTGTAGAAACTTACAAAATAAGCGGCTCTAGCTAATCGAAATCGAAAAATCGTATACAATCCCACCACTATTAGACTAGTTTTAATCTCATTCTTTTGCGATTTGATTTTTATTTCTTCATCCAAAAAGACCGCCACTCTGAAATTTTTCACAACTGTAGAGAACGAAACTATGGCATAATTTTTTATCAAATTTTTGAAAAGGTCGCTTTCGGAGATATAGGCTTCCGACTTATAGGTAAAGAAAATTGACCTTTGACTTTTTCAACGAAAAAATCATGTTGCATATTAAATCAAAGGTAATTTAATACCCTTTCAAATGCGACTTTTACGAGAGGCGTAGCTATTATATTTTTCCAAAAAAATTAGAAGGTAAGTGTAATTTTGTGCATTTTTGTACTTTTTCCGATTTTCATGACCTCATATTTTCGGATCCAGATGTGTCAGTGCTCCCAAACTTTGTATTTAATTTAGTTTTATGATATACTAAATTTCTACAAAAAATCATAAAATTCGGAGGGGGTGGGTTACACCCATTGGTTGATTTGACTTGGAATATCCCATATATATAAAAACAGTTGTCCTATGTTCAACTTTTTACAACTCGAGAGCCACTAAACCGATTTACAAACTAATACATGCGTTGGAAAGGTGTACTTTTACTAAATGTCTTTTTTCAACTGGGTGTGCCACGCCCATATAATTTTTATTTTATTTCTCTATATCTTTAAAACGGTAATAGTAAGAGTTTCTTAATTTGGCCCAAATAACTTTGTCAATTCAAATAATCAGTCAAAAAGTTGGGCAGATTTTCGATAAGTGGGAGTGGCACCTCCCATACAAAGTAAATATTGATTTTTGGATATCTTTCGTACAGTAACAGTGAACATTTCTAAATTTAGTTCAAATAACTTCGTAGTCAATAGACATCATCAGTCGAAATATGGGCAAAATTGAAAAAGTGGGTGAGGCACCTCCCATACAAAATTAAAAATTGATTTTTGTGTATCTACAGAACGGTAATACTAAGAGTTTCTTGATTAAGTCCAAATAACTTTGTTGTTAATACAAATCATCAGTCAAAAATTGGGCGGAATTGAATAAGTGAGAGTGTCACCTCCCATTCAAAGTCAATATTTATTTTCATACAAGTGATAGTGGTAGGTGTAGCGAAGCACGCTGGGTTTAAGCTAGTTAAGTACATAAATAATTTGTAAACTTACGAGCATCTTCTTTGTATGCCGCCAAATTTTTAAATTGTTAAAAGGTTGCGAATCACTGGTATATGCATATAAAAACAATTATGTTTGTATTTTATTCACATAGTTGGATACACAAATACTTAACCACTTTTCACCTTCTTCCTTTCCCCTTTGAACAATTAAATTTGTCTGTTTTTATGTAAAAGAAAAAAAAGCGTTCCTATAACTTTTCTATTGTTTTGAGCTCCATAAGGTTAAGGGTTTCTTAATTAAACATTTACAAAGTAAAAGTTTTGGGGGTAAAAGAATATAGAAAACAAACAAATTTTAACAAAATTCAGACAAAAAAAAAAAAAAAACGCAACATTAAATTAATTTTTTTTCTGTTGTTGTTTCCTTTCAAAGAAAACGAATTGAAATTTTTTGTTTGTTTTAAATTAAAAAAAGAAGAAAAGAAACTAAACTAAAGTACTCAGTTATGCAAGATCTTTTCTGTTTTGCTTTTATAGTTGAACAAAACAAGTTAAAATAATTGTTTAAAGAATTTAAGATGAAGAGGGATTGGTAGAGAAATATTTAAAAATGAAAGAACGAAAGCGAGTACTAATCCTTAAAGCGTTTGTATAGAAATATGACAAGATATATGTACAAGGAATGTATAATCTTTTGATTCCGGAAACCATTATTCTTAATACAGATTATGTTATACGATAGTAATAAATGTTTTTAATGTCCCCCCGTAATAAGAATTAGAATTCATTCATTACCTTCTCGATTCTCATTGATTACCATTTCCTGCTGGATTGTATTTGATATCAGAAGCGTCTTCTCTTATATTACTTACTTACATTTTCTTTATAAGCCAGCGGGAAAAAATGGATTACCTTAAGTATTAAACACACAGACAACAGCAAGCAGCTTGACAGTAAGCAGCAAATACTTGCTGCCATGCTATCGGCTATATAAATATTTTGAAAGTAACAGCAGCAAAACAATGAACATGTGCTTGTTGTTGAAATAAATATTTCAGTGGTACCACTTTCAAATGTACGAAATCACGAAAATAAAATCGCTTGTTTGAAATGCGTATATGTATATATTTTTTTTATTTTTCATTAATTTATAAGTACGAGTATATATCCAAACTCATTAACAAAATAATAAATTTTTTTACTAATTTTTTACATACTCTTTTAGAAAAATTATAATCTCGAATTATTTGGCAATGTGTATAAATCGCCGTGGTCTAGTGGTTAGTGTGTTGGCTTACTAAGACGATGGCGCTTGGTTCAAATCTCAGCTCTGACATCTTGAAAAAAGAAATATAAAAAAATTATTTCTCTCGGCAACTACCTCTCAAAAGTCTTCTGGCAAAAGCTCTGGGAGTAATTGATTGCCTTGAAAAAGCTTCTCAAATCTGTCGTTCGGAGTCGACTTTAAACTGTAGGTCCCGGTACTCATGGAAAAAAAATTAACACATACAAAATGAGTGCTGCGAGAAACTCGGCCGTAACCCTGACACAGGGTTGTAATGGCTAATTGTGTATGTATGTGTATAAAACCCTTGGAAAATAACGATTTTTGCATCGCCGTTGATGTTGCCCGTTGAATTCGGAAATGCTGTATATTTCTCATCTGGTACGGCTGCATATCTCCCAAATAAATCCCCTGATCACAAAGATATTTCGGTGCATCAAACATTTGCATATTTCTTATAAGACATACATCACTATATTTGCCAGTGTCCATCTCTGGCTCGACGTAGATTTCTTACATTGGGATCTACTTTTCTCGATGGCTTGACTGACCTATCGATCCTGGACATTGGATCGATTGCCAAATTTATTATACTCTCTGGCTGGTTGCCAGTATAATTTTCTGGGGAAGTAGTGCTTCTTGCGTGGAGCCCCTGACTATCAGGGCTCCCCGCATCTTGTGGTATCACAACGGGCCGCGTGCGTGTTTAAGTGTGCCTTGTCATTACGAGGCTGCCTCTTCCTCCTATCCTGTCCTATAAGACATACAGCCACTTCAACGCATTTCCTATCACATTATACATATGTATATTTTTAATCCTTGTGGGACACCAAACATAACTTTAAAATCATAAATTTAATTAAATAAATACCGACTTGTAATGGGAAAAGTTTTTAATTTTTATTATCTTTATATTGGCTTAAACTCGGCGTGCTTCGCTACACCTTCCATTATCTTTTCGATGATTTTTAGTGACTACGGAGTAATTCAGACCAAATTCAAAAATTCTAAGTGTTACTGATATTAAGATTTGTCTGGAAGCTGCCACGTCTACTTGCCCGCCATTTTTTCTACTGATAATTTTTAATGACTATCAATCACACCAAATTCAAAAACATTAACTTAAACACTTCTGAAGATACGTCCACGCTCACTTGTTCAAATTCGCCCACTTTCTGACTGATGATTTGCCTCGAACATGAAGTCATTCAGACTTAATGTCGAAACTTTAGCTTTAATCCTTCTAAAGATACATATACTAAAATCAGTACTTAGAGATAAATATAAAAAATGGGCGTAAAAGCAGGCGTGACAAATTTTTCTCTCAATAAAAACTTAAAATAGATTAATACAAACATTTGAAAGAAAAATTAGTCAAATCGATGGAGCTGTTTTCTGATTTGATTTAAATAAAAAAGTGGGAGTGGCAAAATTTTCTTTTAGTAAAAACCTAAGTTGGATTCCGATGATTATTAGAAAGACAAAATTGGTCCAGCCGTTCCCAACTGATGCGATGACCAACGAACAGCATTGATTTTTATTTATATATGTATGTATACATATATAAATTTTTTACTTTATAAAAAAAATTTTTTTTATATAGCATTTTATACAGCATTTTATATTGTATTAACATCACTAATAAGTTTTTGCTGCCTCAAATAATAGAAATTAGTCTAATTTAAGCAGCAGCAGCAAAGCTTTTTGTCTAGGGTTTTGCTGTGCTGCCTTTAAAGTAATCGTTTTTTGACAACTTGCTGCCTGCTGCTTGCTGTTGTCCTTGTGTTGAATGCTTTATTCTATAATCAATTAAATAATATCTGCCTTCAGAATATATTAGTTTTGGAATCGAGAAGGTAATTTCATTTGGCACACAATGTGTATTCCTACATCTTCAGATGAAGGAATTCATTGTCCTACATTTTATTAAAAAAATTTGTTATTTCTCGTTATTCCTTAAAATTAGTAAAAAAAAAATAAATTTATAAATAATGAATTCTAGTACCTATTACGAAGGGACACTAAAAACATTTATAACTTTCGTAGAACATGATCCGTGTTTAGGGTAATGGTTTCCGAAATCAACAGATAGTACATTCCTTGTGTTTCCTCCCGATTTTCAATGATTACCATTTGCCGCTGGGTACGAACATTTATTCTTGAGTGTACGATGCCATTGTTCTTACCTATATCACAACAAAAAATAGTTCTGCTGCTCTTTTTATTCAAATATTTCACTTACATATATGTATGTGCCAAATATTTCTAAAAAAATACAATAAACGAACAAAATAGTTCAAAACAAGAATAATAAAAATATGGGATTTTTGTTTTTTTTTTTTTTGTTTCTTTTAATAGATAAAATGTTGACAAAGTTTTACTTTTACTTGTACTTTGCCTTTGGCTTATAATTGTTGTTTTTGTTATTGTTTTATTAATAATATGTGTTGCTGTTTTTATTACTTCAATGCACTTATTGTCCTTTCTCTCTCTACTGTGATAGAGTAAAAACAAGAAGGGGAAAAATAGTAGAAAAGAGCGTGTTTTACATGTGTTTTTTGTTTTGTTTTTTATTGTCAACGGTATTTATTTAACCTGCTCTCTCATTTTTCTGTTGGATAGTGGCCGGTGAGGTATTGGCTGGTGGAGTATAGGGTGTAGTTGTTGCTGGTGCATATGGAGTAGTCGATGCCGGAGCATATCCAGTACTGGCCGGTGCATATGTATTGGTTGTTGTTTCCGTATCCTTTGCTATTATGAATTTATACATGAGGACATACAGGATGCCACCAAGTAAAAGTTCACTTAAAGCAATTACTAAAACAAGTGCCCAACCGGGTATTGCGAAACCCTCTACAAGACAAAAATTAAAAAAAAAAAACAAAAACAAATTAAAGTAAATTGAAGAACAAAGGACAACATAACAAAAAATATAATTTTCCATTTAAATATGAATGTTTTCAAACAAAATTAAACAATAATTCTTTTAAATATTTTTTATTAATTGGGAAAAAACCGCAACACTATTTTGTGAAAACTGACATTGCACATTGAGGTATTTGTCAGAAGTCAGAATTAATTAAAAAACAAATTTCAGGAATCAGTACAGTACGAGTACACAACATTTTACAACATTTTATTTACCGTTATCATGCTAGGAATTTCCCGAGAAAGAGCTTTTTGGTAATTTTTCAAAAGAAAAATAAAATACAGATTTTCTTAGTTTTCAAAGTGAAATACAGAATTAAAAGTAAAACTACACATTAGTGAGATTATTTGTGCGTGTGTGCATACATTTTTTATGTGATTTGGGGAAAAGACTAAAAATGGTCGATTTTCAGCCGATTTAAACAAAGTTGTTTTTATTTCTTATAAATGTAAACACACTAATAACTACCGCTGGACAAAAAATCTGCTCGTTTTTGCTCCTTTTGAAATAAATTGCTTTTTGCTCATAGAATTCCAGTCCAAGGGTCAATATTGTAAATAAAAAATAACAAAGACAACACAGAAGAATTTAAGCTTTTACTTACTGCATTAACGGTTCGTATCAATATTTCAATAACAAGTCGTTATCACTTTATTAGCAACCGTTATTGTTTCGATAACACACTGTTCCCTTCTTGTTATAATTTTTTATTATTTTAATAACGCACTGTTCTTACTCTGATACCGTAACCGTATTTTTAATAGTTTTGTTCTTTATTTGATACCATATCGTTCATGATTCGATAACAGATCGTTAGTAGCCGTGGTCTAGTGGTTAGTGTGTTGGCTTACTAAGACGATAGCGCTGGGTTCAAGTCTCAGCTCTGACATCTTAAAAAAAAGCAGGGACTGTAACGGTTATAAGTTATATCGAAAAACTTATTTTTTTATGGTTATTTTGAATGTTTTCCCAAAAAGGTCAGCAGAAAAAGTTATTTTTCAACGGAAAAATAAAAGTTAAAAAAAACTCTCATAAATAGAGTTTTATTTTTTCGTCATAAAATAAAACTTATTTTGTGAGTTTTATTTTTCAGTCAGAAAATAACAGTTATTTTTGGAGTTTTATTTTTCCGTCATGAAATAAAACTCTATTTAGGAGTTTTATTTTTTCGGTCATAAAATAAAACTCGTTTTTATGAAAATTTTTGTTTACACCTAATCCTTATTTGACACATTATCGTCTGCAAACTATTACAAATGTCATTTCTATCATATTTTGTTCCGTGCAGAACGTCGTAATAGACGCAGTCATTGAACCCGCTTTCATCCTCCTAGTCAAATATTTGTAACATTTTTAGCAAGTTCCGGCCATTATCGGTTTTAATTGTGTAAATTTGCTCTTTTATTAATATTAAAGCACTCTAAAAATCGTTTAACTTGAGATTTTAAGTATTCAGCTATAAAAATCAATAAAATAAAGATACCACAATCAACGGGATTAGATTAAAAATAAAATCTTTTATAAAAACGAGTTTTATTTTATGACGGAAAAAATAAAACTCCTAAATAGAGTTTTATTTTTTAACTGAAAAATAAAACTCGAAAAATAACGGTTATTTTCCGATTGAAAAATAACACTTAAAAATAAGTTTTATTTTATGACGGAAAAAAAACTCTGTTTTTAAAGGTTTCATCTAAACTTTTATTTTTCCGTCAAAAAGTAACAGTTAAAATCTGATTAATGATCACTTATGCGAGATCACTTATGTGAGATCTCTCCAAGACGATTAATTTGGTATATATATGTCTGTCGACTCTAATACGATGATTTTTTTAGTTTAATTTTTAAGCAATAACTGTTATTTGCGGTCCCTGAAAAAAAGAAATATGAAAAAATTACTTCTTTCGGCGACTACCACTCAGCAGTCTTGTGGCAGAAGCTCTAAGATTAACTGATTGCCATGAACAAGTTTCTTAAGTCTGTCATTCGGAGTCGACTTTAAATTGTAGGTCACGGTACTCATGAATAAAAATTAACACACACAACATAAGTGCTGCGAGAAGCTAGGCCGTAACCCTGACACAGGGTTGTAAAGGCCAATTATGTATGCATGTAGTTTATGCTGTTTGTTCTTATTTTGATAAAGCATTAACCTTGACTTGATACCGAAAGTACGATACGAAATATTGTTCACTATTCGTTATTAATTTGATAGGATTGATTAACAATTTTAGAATGCTTTTTTTCCTTCTGTGTATTTTTGAGTTTTACAAAACAAAAAAATGTGATTTTGTCGCAAACTTTTTCTATAGAAACGCAGTAAAATCTTAGTTTTTACGGAAATGTTACCATGCGGTGAGATGACTTTAATACTCACCGTACGAAACTGTTTACTGAAGGTGTTTTTTCTTTCTTTTTGTTATATTCAAATGTGATGTTGTGCAGTGTTTTTTTTGTTATAATTAAGATCATGTTTTCTAAATAACTGTTCGGGAGTTCGGTCTTAATACTGTTAATCATATTAGTATATGTATGTACATACATACGCACATAATTGGCAATTTTAACTTTTTCTCAGAGTTACGGTCTAGCTTCTCACAGCACCGACACACAATGTGTATTAGTTTTTATCCATAAGTACTGGGAGCTACATAGTTTTTCAGACGTTTTGTCAGAAGACAGCTTTCTTTCTTTCAAGATATCAGAGCTGGGGTTTAAAGCCGGAACTCTCGTCCAGTAAGTCAACAAACTACGACCACATTTTCTGTTAACAGTTTATTTAAAACTGAAACCCACAGCCTCTTTTATTTTATTTCTGAATAAATTTATATTATTTAACCATTTCTTAGTGTTGTTTTACATTTTTTCCAAAGGTCATTAAAAATTATAACATTGTCTAAACATTTTTTGGTTAGTTAATATTGAATAAAAAAAGTATGTATTTGAAAATGTTAATTAGTTTTAGAACTCAAAATCAAATACCTTAATTAGCAATTCTATGGAAACGAAAAATATTTATGAATCCAGTATCGTTCATGTATCAATCTCGTTGTTAAGGGAGACACAGAATGCATAAAATTTTTAATTACTGCTCTAAATACTTACCAAAATAACCGCGTGTAAAAGTTCTACGACCACGCAATACCCGACGTAATGCTTCCGTTTCCTGGGTGCAGCAGGCAAGTAAAACTAAAAATGAAAAACAAATAAAAAACAAATTATTTATTAATAATGTCGGTTGCATATGGAAAAATTTTGCTTGTTTTTTAAAATTTTGCGTTTTTTTACCAAAAATGTTGAGCAAAACTTTTTTTTAATGATATTTAAATAAAAGGTGCATGATGTGTTACAAATACTGAGCACAGGTGCATGTTATTGTTAGCATTATCACCATCAACATCATCGTTATTTCAGTATAATGAGGTCCAGGTGGGATTTAATGTAAACGCAGAAATTAAAACATATTTTTCATATAGAAGCCATAAGTTAAGGGGAACAAAATAAAATTTATTTTCTGTGCCGTATGTAGACAGTATTGTAAAAGAGTGAAATCTTAGTAAAAAAAGAGATTTTTACATCAAATAAAATATGGTTTTTGTTAAATTTTAAGCACTGATTGTAGAAACTTTTCTCATCTTTAAAAGAACATGTTCAGTTTGGCCAGTGTACCATCACTTAGGCGATGCGCTAGCCCAGCAGAAAATTGTTCAAATTTGAAAGCAATAAATAAAATTGTAAGCAATAAGCATTATTTTGTTTATGCATACTCTAAAGCTTCCAAAAATACTGTAGGGTAAGGTATTATTTTTGATGTTTTATAATATTTACTTACTGGTTGCAATAAATTTGCATTTCTATCTATCATTTTAGCGGCTCATTTCATATAAAATTGAATTGATTGTTCACAATTTCTCCCTTACAAAACAGCTTACTGCTAAGCACTAATTTCTACTGGAAGTTGACTTGTTTACAAAATTACCCTATAGGTTTCTTACCAAATTATTTATAAAATTTTATGACTTAACAAAATAAATAAAAATGTTTACTAATCTGACTGAGATTCGTACTCGGATTTCTAGATCATACAAATTTAAGATGATGTTAAACCGCCTCAACAGGTAATTTTTTGTTGTCATTAAATAAATTCTTTTTAGAATGTTTTAATTCTTTTATAAGTTGGCTGGTAAAAAATTCTAATTTTTTTTATAGATTTTAACAAATAGTGTTATGAAACGATTAATAGCACAGATAAATTGATTCTAATTAGGAAATAAATTGGCCACTAAACCCTCTTCTAGAGTTACGGTCTATCTTCTCACAACACCCACATTGTGTGGGTCTAATTTTTATCCATGAGTACGAGACCTAAAGTTTTCACAAAATAGTGGTTATGCTTTTTTATGATGTACCATTCAAAATTTATAAAATACACCCTTGCCTTCACGCGCATTCTGTTTAATAGTAACGGCTGAATGCCAGATCTTTTAGAAATATAACTGATGGTATTATTGTTATTATGAATTTTCCGTATATTGGTGAAACCGTATTAGCCATCTTCTGCAGAGATGAAGATGGTAATCTTGTGACAGATGCACAAGGGACACTGAGATTATGGAGGAAGCATTTCTCTAATCTACTGCAAGGCGATGATGACACAAATTCCGCCTTTAGAAATGTTGTGCCTATCAATATTGACGTCGTTGGGATAACGTCGTCCCGCCATGAAGAGGTCAAGGTTGCCATATGGCAGCAACCTGACGGTCTACCTCTTCAGGTATAGATAGGTGCCTGCACCAGCTTATTTGCAGAATATAGCTAGAGGAAATATAACCGATGATTGGAATCTTAGTGTCCTCTGTCACATAATGAAATAGGGAGACCCCACGATATACGTATACCAATTATAGGGGTATAAGACTTCTACCTATCGCATATAAGCGAATTGTGTGATCGACTGCATCCATTTGCCATTTCACTGATTGGACCTTATCAGTGTAGCTTCAGACCTGGTAAGTTCACAATGCTCCAAATCGTGATAGCCCAATAAGGGATCGCGTGTATACCGCAATGTCTAAGCTTGGTATTCCTGCAAAGCAGCAACTCCAATAAAACAAGAGAAAAGACCTCTCCGAGCCTTTTTATAATGTGCGGGGTCTCAGACAAGGCGATCCCTTATCCTACGACTTTTACAATTTCGTCATGGGAAAGTTCTGCGAAAGGCGGTTGTGCATCGTAATGGCACTATTTTAAACAAAAGTGTGCAGTGTTTCGCGAACATCGTTCGAAAAAACGAAAATAAAATTGCCTACACATTGCAAATAAATCTTCGCAATTAATTTGCACATTTTTTTCGTGTCTGCTCGTGTAACGACTACATCATTTATGTACCTGCGAGTCTTTTGGGGTTTGAAACTATAATATAATATTTTAATAAATTTAATATGTAATGCTACTGCTAACATTTTGCTCTTAACTGCTGGTATACTCTTTACTCAATTAGTGGATTATTTTTTGTGCTGAATAAAAAGAGCCCTAATTAATCACAACTTAGTGGCATGTATGGTATCTACGTAATACAAATTCCCAATTAGATGTACTTATAACCCGCACCCATGGCCATATGAAGATATGTTTGCTCAACCGGCAAAAGTGTATTAAAGCAAAAAAATTTAAAAAAATAATAAATAAATAAATGATGGTTTTGTGAAAAAATATCTATAAAAAAAAGAAAATATAGATAAAATCATACATTTTTAATAACAACTTTTCATGACTACAAAAAAAAAAAGAAAATTATAAAAAATCACAATATTGTGTGTTCTTATTTTCCTTTGAAAACAGGGCATAAAATAAAATCAACAGAAACTTGTTTTGATCGTCGTTAGGACTACCATAGGACCTATACAAACATAAGTATGTACATACATACTTACATATATATGTAGTATGCATTCATAGCCAGTTGGCACAAACATCGCTTGTTACCCGACCTTGTTGTCAAGGATGGTCTTTGAGATATTATTGAATATGCCATTAACGATTGTCGATGATAAAGAGAACATTGACGATACACTTGCCTAGCTTGTACAATATGCTGTCGACGACAACCTCAGTGACCACGATTTTTGCGACATTTGTTTGAAAATGTCATTGAGGAATTGTTCTGACTATCGTGCATATGTCTTGCGGAATTATTTAATGTCTTGCATCCGTCTTCGAGGATGTCATAATGACAGAGCCAACTGGGTAGTTACCATTTTAATGTTGTCAATAAGGAATTGTTAAGAAAACAAAAGCAATATATCAGCTAACCATATATTTATAATTGTATGTATATGTTAAAAAATAATATAAAGAAGAGATAAACATATTCATAGAAATGGTAATTAGTAGTTTATAGAAAATAAATTCTTTTTTCTGTATCAATAGAGAAATAACTATAAACGTAAAGAGTTCTGGAGAAAAATACTGACTGATACAATATTGTGTTCTAATGAGTCTTTCATTGGAAGTATTAAATTTTCTTTGTTTAGAAATAATGCAACAAGTAAGCATTTGAAATTTTTATTTTTCTCTATTTACTTGTTTTTTATTTTTAAAATTATAATTATTTATTAATTTGTTTTGAGCTTTAAGCATTAAACACATAAACGACAGCAAGCAGCAGGCAGTAAATTGTCAAAATTACTTAGAATACACATGTTTATATGTATGGAATCGATTATTATAAAGGCAGCACAGCAAAACCCTAGACAAAAACCTTTGATGCTGCTGCCCAACTTAGAATAATTTATATATTTGGAGACAGCAAACTCTGATTAGTGGTGCTAATACAATATAAAATATTAAATAAATACGACCTAAAAATTATTTTTTGTTACAAAGAAAAAAAAAATTTTATTAATGCAGATAATAACAATTAAAAACTTTTAACATTACAATTCGGTATTTATTTAATTAAATTTAAGATTTTAAAGTTATGTTTGGTGTTCCACAATGATCAATATGCATTGTTATTAAAAATACTTGTATAATATGATGGGAAATGCGACGAAGTGGCTGAATGAATAACTAACTACGTTATGTCTTATAAGAAATATGCAAATATGTGATGCACCAACATATCTCTGCACAGGGGATTTATTTGGGAGATAGGCAGAATTTCAGAAATCATCGGGCAACATCACCGGCAATGCAAAAATCATTATTTTCCAATTATTGCCCAAAAGTTTGAGATTAGTCCAAAATTTTAAATATTTTTAAAGAGTATACATATGTATTGAATTAGCAAAAAGTATATTTTGTGAATGAGTTTTGTAAAGTTTTTTAATATAAACAAATTAAAATTAAAACAAAATATATAAATTCAAACAAGCGATTTTATTTTTACGATTTCGTACATTTGAAAGTGGCGTCACTGAAATATTTATTTCAACAACAAACACATGTTCATTATTTTATTTGTTTTTTTATTGTTTTGCTCTTGCTGTCTTCAAAATATTATGCATGGCAGCAAATATTATCGGCTGCATTTGCTGCTTGCTGTCGTCTATGTGTTTAATGCTTAAGGTGTATTTAAAATGAATATTTTGGAGTTGTTTTCAAATCTATTTTAATTTTTTTAATAAATATATGCAACAACAGGGAAACCCGGAACATATTTTAATAGTATAACTGTTTATGTCAATTTGTTTTAAAAATTATTTTCTTTACTTAGGTTTGATCCTATATTATTTTGAAATAGACTAAAAGCACAAACTAAGTTCATTCATAATTATATATACAGTGCTTATACAATGTGCTGTCGATGACAACCTCAGTGACGTTGTTGCTCAGCCAGTTGGCCATGATTTTTTCAAAATTTGTGGAATAAATTTCATTAACGAATTGTTCCGGCTGTCGTGAATGCATCTTGCATCCATCCTCGAGGATGTCTTTAGGACAGAGCCAACTGGGTAGTTGCCATTTTATTGTTGTCAATAACGAATTATTAAGAAAACAAAACCAATATATCAGCTACATATACATGACATTTATAATTGTATGTATATTAGGGTAGCCGTTATTTAATTTTTTTCGTATTTTCACTTGGCAAACCCCTTAGATTGATTTCAAATTAGAAAAAAAAAAATATATAAAAAATTTTAGATCGTTTGCATAATTATTGGACGTGCCTTCAGCCCACAAAGTTTGCTAAAAATGCTATTTTTCTCACTATGGCTCGCTTTAATTGTTCATAACTTTAGTAATATTTATTTTAGAGAAAAACCTTATTCACAAATATTTTGGGGCTATATCTGATGAACAATGTTGCTCCGTATTAGTTTTCTTTAATATTAATATTAAATCCAGAAAAAACGAAATTAGATAATAACAGCGAAATTTTCACATATCTTCGCATTCTTTGCATACGAAATTATTTTCTTAGTATTTATTGCTTTTGTTCAGCTGCGTTATGTTTTTTTATTTCTCAATCATCATTATTAAAAAAAACTCAAAAACAAAACAGAACAACAATAATTATGATTAATAATTAACAAAACAACCTTCATTCGCTGGCTTGTTAAGTCGAGCAAATACTCAAATTGTTGTGAATTTCTTGCGAATTATTTGTAACAGTTTACCGTTAGTTCTTACTGAGTAGCAGAGCAGAATTCAAAATTTTAAATGGACCGCAGGTTCTCGAAGGCGGAATGGATCAGTTCAATTCGTCTGAGACAAACAATTTTTTTCTTCGCTTTAAAATCAATATATCATTTTTGAAAAATGATCCAACTACATGGCCTGCCGATAACAATTTTACAACTGCTTTTCAAATTGTTAATGACATTAACGTAATAAACGATACAGCTGAATGAGCGATGAAATTGATGCAAGACTGCAACCCAATGCTCATAAAAGACGAGGAACAAAAACAATATATCAACCCCTTTGCGCGAAATTGAGTTTTTGATGCAATTTTGTTTTACATTCAAAGACCTGAAAAAAAAATTGTAGGCAAATTCCACTCCTTTGCTCCAAAAATTGACTGAATGCTTAATTTTTTCTTGTGAGCGATTTTATCGTATCTTCCCATGAAGAATATTTTGCATGTTATTGTTGTTGCAATATTTACTACATAGAATTAGAAGGTAAAGCGAATTGCTTGCTTTATTTTGTTTTTCGCCTCTATTCGTTTCACCGTTAATTTTACAGAAAAGGCTATATTAAAGTTGAAGAAAAGCATTTAGCATGCATTCTTTTTCGAATCATGTGTTTGAGGTAATCAGTTATTGCGAACCACTCCAAGTAACACATTTTCTACAGACAAATTAATAAACATTGCCTTAATAATGCTATCAGTTTCCCAAACCGCAAATAAATAATATAACTTAAAAGTAATTTGATGTGGATGTATTAGCTATGCTGTCACATTTCTTAAATTGTTCAAACTTCGTTGAAAAAATTAAAATTACATATTTACTTTCCGGTCATACAATAATGCCAGTTGATTCTGTACATGATTCTGTATGCCTGCGTACAGTAACATTTAGGCGCCAAGTGAATGGCCCACAATTATTCGCGATTAATCCATTGGGGTACAACTGTATTGAAATAGGCCACTGAGAGTTTGAAAACTGGAAGTCCTTTGCAATCTGTTACTATCAAAAAAAGTTAAACTAAACATAAATAAAGTTCGGATAGCTTTATTACATAAAAAATCAAAATCAATTGAACTCATTTACGGATATTCTGAAAATTCTACTAACAAGACTGCAAATAACTTTAATTTTACCTTTAATTTACAAAAGTTGTACAATTCACCTATGTGTATCTCTTTGCAAAAATTCAATGATTTGTACCATCTTCACAATGCACTGCATGAGTAGTGGTTAACCCCTGAGTATTGGTCTTAAAAAAAATAATTAAGAAATATGTACATAAAACCATAAATAAATTTTTGTTTCAAATTATTTCTTACACTGACAAATAATATTATCGAAAGCACCATTTTCTACAGACGCATCTTCGAAATGTTGTAAGCGAAATTATCGTATACACCAAAAAATACGTTTTTCTGGGAAAACTTTAACTTTTTCACCAGAATACTTTTAGGTGTAATTATATTATATATATACATCTAGCACATGTAAATTTTTATTTTGATATTGCAAGCGAAAGCAGAGAAAAGTAGAAAAATGGCTCTCCTGTAAAATTTGGATTTTGGTACATACGATAATTCCGCGCAAAGGGGTCGATATATTGCAAGTAGTCAAAAACTATCAAAAACAATTTCCTATGAGTACGAAGTAGATTTTAACACAAAACTTTTTATAATTACACCATTTAATAAAACAATAATTACCAGGCGAAGATATGTAAAAATTTCGCTGTTATTTTCTAATTTCGTTTTTTCTGGATTTAATATTAATATTAAAGAAAACTAATACGGAGCAACATTGTTCATCAGATATAGCCCCAAAATATTTGTGAATAAGGTTTTTCTCTAAAATAAATATTACTAAAGTTATGAACAATTAAAGCGAGCCATAGTGAGAAAAATAGCATTTTTAGCAAACTTTGTGGGCTGAAGACACGCCCAATAATTATGCAAACGATCTAAAATTTTTTATATATATATTTTTTTCTAATTTGGAATCAATCTAAGGGGTTTGCCAAGTGAAAATACGAAAAAAATTAAATAACGGCCACCCTAATGTATATGTTAAAAAATAATATAAAGAAGAGATAAACATATTCATAGAAATGGTAATTAGTAGTTTATAGAGAAAAAAATTGTTTTTTCTGTATCAAAAGAGGATTAAATACAAACGTAAAGAGTTCTGAATAAAAATACTGACTTTTACACTATTGTGTTTTTATGAAGTATTAAATTTTCTTTGTTTAGGAATAAAGGAATAAAGTAATGGCTAGTTTAAAACAAGTAAGCATTTTCTTGTTTTTTATTTTTAAAATTATAATTATTTATTAATTTGTTTTGAGCTTAAGGTATATTTAAAATAAATATTTTGCATTTGTTTTCAAATCTCTTTTCATTTTTAAATATGCATGTATGTATATGCAATAACCGGGAAACCCGGAAAATATTTTTATAGTACATTACATGTACTATAAACTTCGCGTTATAAAAGTCCAAATTTCGCGTTCTACTGAAACTGATTATTTTTCAAATCGTGTTATATTGAAACCGCGTTTTACAAGTACCTGTATAACTGAATGTCAAAAGAAAAGTGGTCAATTCTTTATGTCAATTAGTTTTAAAATTTATTTTCTTTACTTAGGACCAAAATATTATTTTGAAATAGACTAAAAACACAAACTAAGTTCGTTCATAATTATATACATATACAGTGCTTCAAAGAACAGACCACATGTTCAAAAGCTAAAACCGCAAAACCGCTCATCCGATCTTGATCACGGAGCACTTATTTTTGTTGTTGTTATGTTTTCTTTTAAATGAGGGAGAACTATGTAAGAAAAAAGTGAGTTTTAATACATTTATTATTTTTAAAGATAAAAAATTGTACGTTTTTGCTCGAAGAATATTGTGGAGCGTGATTTACTTAATTTTAATTGCAGGCAATTATCGATGCCAGTTAAAAGGTCGTTATAAAATTGCACTAAATTATGGCTGTTCCACTAACTATTTGTTTAAGTAGTTGAAATAAAATCTTTAGTGTAGAGTAGGGGAGACGGATTCTTTGAGATCTGCACCAGCAGAGAGTGGAGACTGCAGTGCAAGTTCATAAAAATTTGATCTTATTTGATATGTTTAATCTGTCTGTGAAGTCAGTTAGAAATACCTACATTGGGTTCTGCTGGTTAGTGGTGTAGTCGAGCAAAAGTAAAGAAATTACTGGTCGCAAAATGCCATCGAAGGCTGAGCTGGATTTTGCTCGGACGCACTTAAACTTAATTAAATTGGATTATGGAGCATAGGAAGATGGTCATATATTCGGAATAAACCAATATTAATCCTATTAATCAGATGCTATGTAGTGGACATGGGAAAAACTTGGAAGTATTTTAGAGGCACAACACGTAAGCCTATCTTGAAGTTTGTAGCATGAATGATGGCGGGGGGAGTTGGCACTATGCAGCACATAATTGGCAAAATAACTGACAACTACTACGTCAACGATTTGTTAACGGATCTATCAGCCACTTGTTTAAAATTGGTTGTTAAGTCCTCAAATATTGTGTTCCAGCACAATAATGACCTGAAATTTTCTGCCAAAATAACTTAAAAGTGGCAGAGCGGACTTAAAGTGATATCATGGTCACCCCAATCACCTGGCCTTAATTCGAGCACCTCTGGGAGAGCTAAAAATGAGTGTGGTGGGAGTACCAACTTCTTTGAATGAATTGTGAATGCATGTGGTTAAAGCCTGGTTAAAGAAATCTCCCACTATTTACCAGAACGTAGTCAAAAGCATGCCACATAAAATTAAAGCTGCAATAATTACCAATAATTTATTTGAATATAAAAAAATAACGGCTTCATAGACTGTACTACTAATAAACTCATTTAAAAGAAAACACAATAACAAAAAAAAAAAAAAAAAAAAAATAAGTGCTCCATGAACAAAATCGGATAAGTAGTTTTGTCGTTGTACACATTTGAAAATAGGACATTCAAACACGTAGTCGATAGTTTGAGTCATTGTATATACTTCTTTCTTATTTTATTTCTTTTAATAAAATTTCCTGTACTTTATATTCAAAAAATTACAAAATGTGCTTAAATTAAAACTTTCAAAAACTGTGCAGCGGTCTGCACGTTACATAAGAGGTTTAATTAAATAGGTGCCCTGTAAAATTTATTATTTACGAAATTTTTTGTAACCCTGTCTGACAGGTATTACTATCTCTTGTTTTTTTTTTTTTTGTTCTATAGAATGTAAAATTTTTATTTATAATTTGAATCATAACAACATACGAGTAAAATACACGCTGTTCGTAATGAGTAATATTTCTTATCTTATCAGTCTGTATTATTGACAAATATTTTAAGCATTTAAGCAGAAGTAAATAACTTTTACACTTTTTTTTATCAATAATACAATTTTAGGCACACAAACCCAAAAAAAAAAATATAGACAAATATGATTCACATTTTGTAGAAATTTTCAAAATTCTTTTACAAAAAAAATAATAAAAGGAAATAACAATCTTCAACACATCTTACTTAAAAATATCACCAAATATGTATAAGAATTTTTTGTTGGCTTCATATTGCTAAAAAAAACAATTGTTTTTTTTTCACAAAACTAATGAACTTTCACGTATTCGTTATGAATGTCGGACCTTTTAGACGTTTAAAAGACTTATTATGACTGACTGTGTATTTTAAAAAAGTTTTTGAAAGCCTATCCATTTAATGTCTCATATTTCTTATCTCAATATGTTGCAATTGTTATCTTAACACTGGAAAAATGATAAGATTACCCATGTATACAGTGCTCGTATAAGAGTATTTTATTTAGCACCCAATTTAACCAAAACAGAGTTAAGAACTTTTCAAAATACGCACAAAAAAATATTCTGAAAAAGTACCCAGCGGGAAATGGTAACCAATGAGGATCGAGGGGGTAATATGTAGTCTGTTGTATATGTAATCTGTTCATTCCGGAAACCATTATCTTTAACACAGATCATACCCAACGAAAGTAATAAATGTTTTTAATGTCCGCCCATAATGAGTATTAGAATTCATTATTTGCAATGCATAAATAGAAATATAAAAATCTGAATATGTATAACACAAAGAACTCTGATGAGAGCTTTCGTAGCTGGGTCGAAAACTAGTTCAGTTCTGCTAGTGTTTGTACATATTCCTTAACGGATGTTAATTCTCATAAGAATACAAGTATTAGGATCTTAGGATATTAAAATTCATGCAATAAGTATAATATAGATCCATTAAATATTCGAATTTATTTCGAAAAATGTGTAATAATTGTAATGCATAAATTTATTATTTATTTGTTTATTATTTATTAATAATTTAAAGGAATAACGAGAAATAATGAATTTTTTTAATAAAATGTAGAACAATGAATTCCTTCTTTTGAAGATGTGATGTTACTACACATGGTAGTAACAAACAAACGTCTGTTTTTTATGCGCAAGTAATGATTAAAGCACGTTTGTTAGAGAGCAGTTTATCTACTGAATTAAATTTAATTAATACATTATTTTTGTACCTTATTTTTTATTAATTTTATTTAAACTTTGTTTCTTACTTAAACTAAATAACTTTATTTGTCTCTTGTACGGAACGTGAGACTTTTTCTATTGGCGTCTAAGCGTAAGTCTGCGTACGGTCTTGTAACGATAGCCATCTTCGGATAATTCGGTTTTTTCTTCAGGAGCGGCTCCTTCTTCTACAACAGGTTGTTCAACAGCAATTTCTTCTTTGGCTTCTTCAGTAGAAGGTAGATACTCATTAGCGGGTACTTCGCCGACATCACGACGATGGCGGTATTTCAAACGGCGAACGGTTTTATAACGATACCCATCTTCAGATAATTCGGTTTTTTCTTCAGGAGCGGCTTCTCCTTCTACAACAGCTTGTTCAACAGCAATTTCTTCTTTGGCTTCTTCAGTAGAAGGTAAATACTCATTAGCGGGTACTTCGCTGACATCACGCCGATGGCGGTATTTCAAACGGAGAACGGTTTTATAACGATAGCCATCTTCAGATAATTCGGTTTTTTCTTCAGGAGCGGCTTCTCCTTCTACAACAGCTTGTTCAACAGCAATTTCTTCTTTGGCTTCTTCAGTAGAAGGTAAATACTCATTAGCGGGTACTTCGCTGACATCACGACGATGGCGGTATTTCAAACGGCGAACGGTTTTATAACGATAGCCATCTTCAGATAATTCGGTTTTTTCTTCAGGAGCGGCTTCTCCTTCTACAACAGCTTGTTCAACAGCAATTTCTTCTTTGGCTTCTTCAGCAGAAGGTAGATACTCATTAGCGGGTAATTCGCTGACATCACGACGATGGCGGTATTTCAAACGGCGAACGGTTTTATAACGATAGCCATCTTCGGATAATTCGGTTTTTTCTTCAGGAGCGGCTCCTTCTTCTACAACAGCTTGTTCAACAGCAATTTCTTCTTTGGCTTCTTCAGTAGAAGGTAGATACTCATTAGCGGGTACTTCGCCGACATCACGACGATGGCGGTATTTCAAACGGCGAACGGTTTTATAACGATAGCCATCTTCAGATAATTCGGTTTTTTCTTCAGGAGCGGCTTCTCCTTCTACAACAGCTTGTTCAACAGCAATTTCTTCTTTGGCTTCTTCAGTAGAAGGTAAATACTCATTAGCGGGTAGTTCGTTGACATCACGACGATGGCGGTATTTCAAACGGCGAACGGTTTTGTAATGATAGCCGTCTTCAGATAATTCGGTTTTTTCTTCAGGAGCGACTTCTCCTTCTACAACAGGTTGTTCAACAGCAATTTCTTCTTTGGCTTCTTCAGTAGAAGGTAAATACTCATTAGTGGGTAGTTCGTTGACATCACGACGATAGCGGTATTTCAAACGGCGAACGGTTTTATAACGATACCCATCTTCAGATAATTCGGTTTTTTCTTCAGGAGCGGCTTCTCCTTCTACAACATCTTGTTCAACAGCAATTTCTTCTTTGGCTTCTTCAGCAGAAGGTAGATACTCATTAGCGGGTAATTCGCTGCCATCACGACGATGGCGGTATTTCAAATGGCGAACGGTCTTGTAACGATAGCCATCTTCAGATAATTCGGTTTTTTCTTCAGGAGCGGCTTCTCCTTTTACAACAGCTTGTTCAACAGCAATTTCTTCTTTGGCTTCTTCAGTAGAAGGTAAATACTCATTAGCGGGTACTTCGCTGACATCACGCCGATGGCGGTATTTCAAACGGAGAACGGTTTTATAACGATAGCCATCTTCAGATAATTCGGTTTTTTCTTCAGGAGCGGCTTCTCCTTCTACAACAGCTTGTTCAACAGCAATTTCTTCTTTGGCTTCTTCAGTAGAAGGTAAATACTCATTAGCGGGTACTTCGCTGACATCACGACGATGGCGGTATTTCAAACGGCGAACGGTTTTATAACGATAGCCATCTTCAGATAATTCGGTTTTTTCTTCAGGAGCGGCTTCTCCTTCTACAACAGCTTGTTCAACAGCAATTTCTTCTTTGGCTTCTTCAGTAGAAGGTATATACTCATTAGCGGGTAGTTCGTTGACATCACGACGATGGCGGTATTTCAAACGGCGAACGGTTTTGTAACGATAGCCATCTTCAGATAATTCGGTTTTTTCTTCAGGAGCGACTTCTCCTTCTACAACAGGTTGTTCAACAACAATTTCTTCTTTGGCTTCTTCAGTAGAAGGTAAATACTCATTAGCGGGTACTTCGCTGACATCACGACGATGGCGGTATTTCAAACGGCGAACGGTTTTATAACGATAGCCATCTTCAGATAATTCGGTTTTTTCTTCAGGAGCGGCTTCTCCTTCTACAACAGCTTGTTCAACAGCAATTTCTTCTTTGGCTTCTTCAGTAGAAGGTATATACTCATTAGCGGGTAGTTCGTTGACATCACGACGATGGCGGTATTTCAAACGGCGAACGGTTTTGTAATGATAGCCGTCTTCAGATAATTCGGTTTTTTCTTCAGGAGCGACTTCTCCTTCTACAACAGGTTGTTCAACAGCAATTTCTTCTTTGGCTTCTTCAGTAGAAGGTAAATACTCATTAGCGGGTAGTTCGTTGACATCACGACGATGTCTCAATTTGTGTTTGCGTACAATCTTATAACGGTAACCATTATCATTTAATAAGGCTTGTTCGTCGGCATTATCCGGTGGTAAATACTCCTGTAAGAGTAGGCTATTATCAGCCACCGGTGGTATATTTTTGCCGGCAATCGAAGCTGCTGATGCAGCTGCTACTACAGCAAATAAAACAACAAAAGTCCTCTGTAATGAAAATATATTCATATTTAAAATTTGAATTAAAACTCGTTAGAGACAACTAAACTCATCTTACCATAAGTATTGCAATTAATCAATACAACTTTTAGAATTAAAGTTGATTTGTGATATGATTTTGAAAACAATTTGTTTTCGTATTTATACTTTATTTTGAATAAAAGTACTTAGAAAAATAAATCTTAAATTATACTTCAATTGCTATTGTAATTTGAACCGGTTTAAAAGGTTTCAAACAAAATGTTTGTTATGAATGCGTAGGTCTTTGAATTATTGTTTCTTGTTTCGTTGTTTTTTTTTTTTTTTTTTTTTGTTGGCATTCTTAATACAGTTTTAATTTGTTATCGAAGATGATTTTAAATTCAAGTTCATGAGCGGTCTTTGCGCCCTGTAGATACATAAGTATGTTTTTAAATTAAATTACGTTATCAATTATTCAATGCTAAAAATAAAGAAAACAAGAGTTTAATATGAAGAAAAGCTAAATTTTTACGCTAGTGTTTAATAGTAATTATTGCTTGTTTACCCTACTTCATGTATATTTGAAGCTTTATAGATTTTAATGATTTTCTGGTGGCTTTTGAACAAAGTCCTCTAACATATATAAAATTAAAAATTTGAATCAAATCAAAATGGATCGATTGAAGCTTGTGAGAAGTTGGAATTAATTGGAAATTTATTTCCAAAACAAAGACAATTGGTCGAAAATTGGACGAAAATGTCGTATATTAAATAGACAATGTACACATGCATATATACACAACACAAAGAACTCGCGTGAGACCTTGGAACACGGGGGTCGACAATTAGTTAAGTTCCACTAGTGTTTACGCACATTCCTTAACGGTATTAATTCTCATAAAGACTTCCAGTCTTAGCATCTTAAGACCAATATAATAATTATAAATAGATTTGCATAATAAAGATTCAATAAGTGATTCAAATTAGAAATTCAACGATTATTTAAAAATTTTAATACTCAAGGAAGTAGTGGCCAATAGTCATTAAGATGGCAAGTAAAAAAAAAAAACAATTCCAAATCTTTTTAGATTTAGAGGATAAACTCGTAGCAACTTGAAATTTCAGTCGATCTCAACAGGTAGATTGTTTTATAAGGTATTATTTAGTCGTATTAGACTGCCTAAAATTTTGACGATTTTATTAAATTTTATTTATTAAAGCAATTAATCAAAATTTAAAGCAAATTGTTTCTAAAACTCTTTAGATTTTTAAAATTAAATGTTTAACGCAGTTTGTGTTTTTTTGCAAAAAAGAAAAAAAAATTAAAATAAAATTAATTTACAAATTAATTTGTTTCTTTTGAAATGATATGGTACATATGTACGTATATATGTATGTATGTATGTATTAAAAATAAAATAAAATTTGTTCCAAAAATAAAATCATTTATACATACAAAAGAATAATGGAATTGCCTATAAAAGTATTTCATTGTTCTATGTATTATTTTCAAAAATCTAAGCTCAGTGCTGCCAGATTTTTCTGTGTCCCATCCCCAAATTCAGAATTCTCATCCCCAAAAAGATATTTTTCAAAAAATTATTTGTTTGTTTTATGAATGATTACAAAAAACAAAGAAAAAAAAATTAGTTCCGTTAATGGGCGCATGACCCAATGTTGTTTTATAACGCATAATCTTTGCGATGATTTAATCCAGCCATCTGTGACTATGGGTAATATTGAGGAGGCTGCCGCTCTTGATGTTCTGGGCATGAGAATTAATTGTAATGTCTGTTGGAATAATCACATATTTCGAGTGTCGAAAGACGCATTAAAACGCTGCAAGAAGCACTTCACTCCATCTGACCTTCTCAATATTCACGAGACCTTCATCCAACTCCCATGTATGGGTCGGCCCTTCGAAATCTATTTTGGGGCTTCTGAACCGCGTACAGAAAACGACGAAAGTGTTTATCAGCAACTCTATCGATTCGTTGGAGCATCTGCGCAATGTAGCGTGCGTTTCCTTGTTTTATCGATACTACCATGGGAGGTGCTCTCATGAAATAGGGAATTTAATTTCGGGTCATCGCATATTCTTGCGGACTACATGTACTCTCTCTTTAGATGCACCGCTTCTTTCTCCCTTCCCATTACATAATTTCCTAGACTAGCACAACGTACTGCATGAGTCGGGTTCGTCCCCTGAGTGCTGGCCGTAAAAATAAAAAAATTTAGCTATCCTATGTTGTTACAGCAGACGTTAGGTAAACATTTATTATACTTTTTAAAGAAATTTAGATTATCGCAAAACCGATTTAGCATATGCAGCCTTATTTTTTTCAAATACAAAAAGGAATTTTTTTTTTAAATTTTAAATATGGTTGTGTACTTAGCTCTGCTTCATAGGCATATCTTTAATCCATAAGTATGCTTAGTCTCTCTTCATGGTATCTTGTATTTTCTCAATGTTATCATCGTCTTTCTGCTCAGATATCAGCGCTGGTTTTAATATTATGGAAGCTAAGGGTAGAACCGGCTAACGAGTTGATATAGCCATCTTAAAAAAAATCCCCTTCAATATACATATATTACGATCCTCAAAATATTCCCTTATCCCAAGAGGAAATATTTTTTTGCCATTAAAAAAAAAAAAAAAAAATCCTCAGTTTGGCGAAAAATCCCCTAAACTGGCAACTTTTGTTGTTGTTTTTAAATCTATTTGCTTTACTTGTAATCACAATTTTTTTATGATTTGCTATTGGTATTCATACGTATTGTTGCCATTATTGTGGCTCTAGTTGTCTAACCAATAAATTTTTATGTTTTTTTTATTTGGCTGAAGCATTTAAATATTTCAGTGAGTATGAGTAACAAAAGGGGCACGTGCTGGTTTTTAGACCTATTGAGGAAAATACAAAACTTGTTTCTCATGTTCGTTTACATTTTGTTGTTATATTGATTTAAACAATTTTGACTGTTATGATGAACAGAGATTGTTTGAAGTATTGATTGTTGCACTTTAAATTTATTGTTATTTTTTGTATTTTTCTATTTATTTTACTTTTTTATTATATCGGTTATTATTGTCTTCCTCTTTTTTTTTTTAATAAATAATTTTTGTTTCTTAACTTTTAGATTTCTTAAATCAATATACGGAAGAACTCATATGAAATTGAAAACAATTAAAACAAATTGCTTTTTTTTTTCTTCAAATGTTTTAAGTGGGTATTCCCTTTAAAATATTATTTTCGAATTTATTTTGCACTGCCATGAACTGGTATTTTATTATGAAGATTTTTTTTATTAATTATTGAGTGCATTAAATAAATGAATACGGAAATAAACTAATAAGCAAAATATGTATTAGTTTTGATGCAAACCTATTTGTTTATACCCTATAATAACATTTTTATTTTGGCTAACTGTATTAGGCTATAACCATATTGAAGACTATTGACAACAAGCTGTAAAAAATAGAATACATGTTTGCATGAAATGGAGGCTTTAAAACCGCAACAAATAAACTATTAAAAACGCGAAAAAAGTCTAAGTGGCACCACTGCACAAGAATATGTCATAAGATGTGCGTCACTATAAAGTGAAACACCCATTTTTCTTAATAACTTTTTTCACCTTTAATCAAAATTATTTTTCTTAATCACAATATCTTTGAAATATGTGTCATATTTTAAAATGTATCAGTTTGTCAAATTTGACTTGTTAGTTAGTTCATAATGGATAATCAAAGACAAGTGCATACAAAAATTATTCAAATAATGCAAAAAAAAACCATATTGGAGTTACACAAAAGTTGCTAGGGAAGTCCACGTGACCAGGCAATGTGTTTCCAGAGTGGTCAAAAAGTTCAACAAAGACCTAAAAATTGAAAGAAAGCCTGGAACAGGTAAAGCAAAACTGGTAACGAACGACGCGAAAGCCAGAAAGGTTGAGAAGCTTTTGCTGGCTCTTCCAAACATTTCTGGTCGTGAAGTGCCCCCGCGCGTGCAATGTTCGGAAAGTTTTGTGCGCCGAGTTAAAGCTAAAGCTGGCCTTAAAACATTTAAAGTCCAAAAAGTTCCGGATAGAAATGCTAAGAAGAATATTGAAGCAAAAAAAAAGAGCAAAACTCCTCAAAAAAGAATTTTTTTAAAAGTTCGAATGTTGTGTAATGGGTGATGAAAATTACGTTTTTGCAGACTTTGCGCAGCTTCCTGGCCAAAAGTTTTATGTAGCGGATATTAGAGGCAATGTTTCTGAAGAGTTCCGAACTAAAAAACTATCAAAATTTCCCAAAAAGTTCCCAGTTTGGCAGGCTATTTGTAGCTGCGGCAACAGAAGTGCATCGTTTGTTACATTGGGATCAATAAACTCAGATATTTATATCAAAGAGTGTCTTCAAAAGAGGTTGCTCCCATTTCTAAGACAGCACAACATATCAACATTCTTCTGGCCAGATTTGGCAACATGTCACTACAGTAAAAGCGCAATATACTGGTATAATAAAAATAATGTTATTTTTGTTCCAAAAGAGGCTAACCCACCAAACTGCCCAGATATAAATGGACAGCTGGTACCAAAAAAATCACCGAAAACACTATAACATTGCTTATAGATGGCATAATGAATAAAATAAAAAATTTTATAAAATTAAATTAATTTTTAAATAAAATAATACAGAATATAAATCTGTAATAAAAATGCAAAATAAAACTGTTTTATTTTTAACTCTAGCTTACTCCAGTCAGTTTTTATTTGACTTTTGATGTATTACAGTTTATAGTGACGCACATCTTATATCCATTATTTTACATTTTTCGTTTAGTTTTTATTTAGAAAATACAGGGTATCTGCCGTGAAGGTATACTACCTTGTATTGCCGCAATTTTGGTAAACATTAGTCTTGAAAGTTCATATTTGGCAGTTGTGGAAAAATATTCTGTAAACTTAAGTTTTTTAATCGTTAAAACATTTCATCAAAATCAATCATCGATTACTGTCGCGATAAGAAAGTTAGGTGGAATTTTGGGAGAAACAACGTGCCAAAGAGCCACTGTAGCTCATAGGCCCAAGCATGGACCACAACGAACCGCAAGATCGGCTTAAAACATTACTGCTACTCAAGAAAGTGATTAAAATAATCCATCAACCTCAATTCGACGCCGTTTTCAGGAGCTTGGTCAATAACAAAGAACAACTTTGGGCACAATTTTGCACAAAGATATGCATTTCTTTACATTTAAGATTCAGTTGACATAAGAGCTTCTTCCAGAAGACCATTTACGCCGCCGTGCATATGCCAATAGGATGTTACAGCTCGCCCATGACAACCCGGATTTTCATAGGAATATCATAATGAGTGACGAAGCACAATTTCATATAAACAGAATAGTCGGTTTTGGCAATGGAAAACCATTAAATTATTTGCCAGCCACCTTTGTCTCTATTAAAAGTGACAATCCGGTGTGTAATTTGGTCAGAAGGAAGCATTGAAACTGAAACTGCTTTGAAACTGAAAACGGCGTAACAGTAAATGTAAATGGGGAGCGATATCGTAATACGATTGAAAAGGTTTAACGTCACAACTGCATGTTTTGGGCTGGACTAAAATATGGTTTCAACAAGACGTTGCCACATCGCATACATCCAGGATTACAATGAAATTACTGTGAGACCTCCTTCCACAACAAGTTATTTCAAAGAAAGCTGATGTTTATTTGCTTCCACGGTCGCCTAATTTAACTGTTCTAGACTTCTTTTTGTGAAGATATCTGAAAAGTATGGTTTATGCAAATAACCCCGAAACGCTGGAGCAACTCAAACAAAATATTCGTTATGAAATTAATGAAAGAGCGCATGAAATTTGTGAGAATGGAATGAAAAATATACTCATAAGCGCTCACATTTGTGAGGCTAACAGAGGCGGACATTTATCTGATATTGTATTCCATTCAATATATGATCCATTTTCCTTCATTAAACCAAAAATTTTAAACAAAGTAGTATACTTTCCCGACGGATACCCTGTGTATAACTTATGAGCAGTTGAGACTGTACGACTTTACACCCCGTCTATAGGAGTCTAGTTGTTCGAACAATTGTTTAACCAACAATGATCGACAAAGAATAGGATATAGATTTTGAAAATCTACACTAGCAAAATCGATGATCGACAAAATCTATGGCTCGTATAGACGGGGTATTACGTATAAAAAATCTGAACCAAAATAATAAGGTATGTGATGAAAAGGATGTGGTGTGAAATTGAAATCGTTTGTATTTTCAGAGTCATGTAAAACTTATCTATTTTAATATAATGGCAATAGTCATTAGGGTTTTGAGTAAAATAGAAAATAGAAGTATTCTTGCGTTTACACTTTTAGTGTAGAAAAATTAAACAAGTCCTCCTATTCAAATATACAGGCCTGTCACAGATTCCGATCGGAATGGTTTTCATTTCGAATTTTCAAAACAAAAACTTTTAAATTGAACTTTCTAAAAATAATTTCAGTCCTTTCATAGAAGACGAGTGGTTTCAGATGTTCGTCTTTTATATGAAAAATACGTCTTACACCATGTCTTCTATGAACAGGCTATTAAAGACGATCAATTAAAGAAAACTTTTGACGTGTCGCAGTTTTTGCTGTTGCTGTAAATGAAAACCTTTGCAAGTGATTTTTTAATTATATACTCGTACGAGTATCACAGAGTGTATACAACGTTATCTTTTTGTCCATATTTTCTAGATTTCGTTATCTATTCTAATCTAAAGATTCAAATATTGGCCATTAAAGGACATCTCTACCATTTATGTTATTTTATTATATTTTATACCATTTAATATACGAACACTATACTTTGTCTTTAATTTGTATTACAATTTAATAATTTAATTTGATCAATAAAGTAATAATGTTCCTCTTATAAACGAGAAGAGTTGAATAAATGAAGTAAAAAATTGAAATGATTTTTTTATAATTTTACTCTTTTAATCGCGAATATATATATAAAAAATTTGTTTAATTTTACAAACAAATAAAAAATAAAAAATACACATCAGTCTCTAAATAGAAAAGCACAAGCACAAGCAAAATAAAAAAAATATATATATATATATTTTGTATATAATGAATAGCATCCTTTTGTTTCCATTCAACTCATTCAGTCATTAGTTTAAGCAAAACTAATCATCTAATTGACACAGAGAAGCAGCACCACGATTAATCCAATGCATTTGATTTCTGGTACACGGTAAATCCATGTACATTACAAAGTTGGTGGAATGGCCGGTGGTGGAAAGGACACCACGCCTTTCACTTGTTTTATACACAGGACATTCGTAGATTTGCTTACCATCTTGTGTCAGGTAAGACTTTTGCTGACCCTCAGCTTTTATAGTGGGCAGTAGGCAAACGACAGGTATGGTGTCGAAAAGTATTTTTGAATAGGACTCATCCACAGCATGTATAGAACGATTCCAACGACAGCCTTCTAAGAAAAGTCCCTAAATGTAATCAAATAGTCAAAGAGAGATAAAATAGAATTTTAGTTTTTCTCTTTTTGTGATAGAGTAAAATATAAAAACATATTTTTTTTCTATAAAAAAATGAGAAAAATTAGTTTTTTAATCTTTCTTACTTTTGTTAACTTGGTGTCCTCATTACTTTTCAAAAGTTCCTGTTTTTAATGTTGTATGTGTGTAGATGAAAGCATGTGTAAGATAGTTAGTTTTTATTTTTCTTTGTTTTAAGTTTAGTAGTTTTTAATTGTAAACGTTTTTTTTTTCTTGTATTTGTAAAATAAAAATTTGACAAAAAGTTTTTATTACACTTACTCTAACATATGCTCCCAATTCGGGTGTTTCATCAGCATCCATTTCATATTTGGTAACTTCAAAATCAATACGCACCATATCAATTTGAAAACGATTCTTTCTTGAATAGTTTTGTAAGACACCCGTCATAAATGATTGTGTAAAATAGAAACCCGATAACCAGTAAACATTAGGTTCTCCATTATTTATCCAGTTTTGAAAGAATTCCAATCTAGAAAAAAATAAATAAGTTTTATTATTAAATTGAAAGAAAGTTAAGCAATATTATCTGTTTTAAGTTAAAAGGTGAGCAATATAAGCTTAACGTTTGGGTGGCTACAGTAATTGTGAAAGAATAAACTAAAGTATTACATGTAGAGTCGCGCACAAGAGAATGGGCACAGCGAGCCTAATTATCGTCTTGCTTAAACCATTGAAACAAGTGTCTTGAGTGAGTAACTCAGATATGTTTTATACAAAACCAACAGACTACTATTAATTGAAAAAGCTGAAAATTTTGGATTTTAATTTGCCTTTTTGGTAAGTAAACTCTGTACTGTATTTAAAATTCGGTTTTTTTATTTAAAGCATTTGTTTTTCTTCTCATTTTATTCTTTTTCTTTAATTAGCTTGTGTACAGGACTTTTTATTTTCTCTTGATATTTTCTCTTTGACTGTTATATTTTCTTTAATACTGTAAAAATCAAATTTAAAGAAACTTTGTGTTTTGAGAATTCAACACTTCACTTATATTTCACAGAATATTGTATGTATAGACTGGGAATACTTCTTCACAACAGGGATGAGAAATAAATGCAATTGAAAATGGAAAACTTTGATGTTCACAATTCTGTGTTCTGTTGATATTTTTTGGCACTGTAAAGGAAAATACACAAGCTGGGCTAATATACGAACTTTTTTTCACGTCAAAATATTAGGTTTCAATACAAAAAAACCAAATTTTTTTAGGTGGGCTTTCATTAGATATTCTATGTTACTCATGCACTCGATATTATTTAGCTTATGATTAGTTTTTAGCACTTAAAGCTCACTTTAAGTGTGGAAATTAAAAATTATAAAAAAAAAAAAAATTCACACTTACCTTGCAAGAAAATCCGTAACATAACTGCCTAATGGCTTTAAAGAGGGATAACTTTTTTTAAGCCAATCATCTGGCAGTTTACCTATAACCATTGAACGATGAGTTCTTTCCAATTCCGGTATCATAGCAATCTGTCCTTGTATGGCTTTTTGTACATTTATTAGACTTTTTCGTATATAATCCAATAAACGATTAAATCTATAACAAAATGTCAATAAATTTTTTTTAAATATTTTTCTTTTTCTTTTTTAATTTTAAATCTAATTTGCCTTATCAGTTCTTGTCTTAAAACGGTATTCATGGAATTGGTATACATTACAGGATATTTTTCGGTTACTTCTGCTAAATTAAAGGGTTCTGGCAGACGCGCTAATATATCTTTACATATTTGAAAAGCTGGATCTATTTTGGCACCATCTGCACCAGCACCACTAGATTTGACAGAAGCCATTAAGTCAGTTTGTGTTTTTAAAACTCCCTGTATAAGCTAAAAAGCATAAATGGAAATATTATCTTTTTATTTTTATATTTTTCTAAAAATCTTATTTGTTTCTATTGTCTTACACTATTTGTTTCTTTATTATTACGATTTATATCGGCATTTTCATGTAAACCATACACTTCAGGATGAGGGCTTAAGGGAAATTCTGCAATGTAATCCAAAGCATTGACACGTGTTGGATTTAAAGGTACTCGATATGCGCCTGATTGCGATAAAGCATAGCTAAGAAAAAAAGGGTGAAATGTAAAATGAATTAGATGATAAAAATAATATGAAAAACACTGTAAATAAGAGCAAATAGTACATAAATAAAATAAATAAATAGAAATGTGGATACGAGTATAAACGAATATGCTTAGCTGTATACAATCAAAATGCTTTCTCATTGCAGGCCTTTTTGATGGCCTTCTAACCGCCTTCTTTAAGGTTCAATTCTCTTGTCTTCTTGTAGAAGGTGTAATAAATAAGTTGTTTTTACTTTGTCTCATTATACTTATATAAAATAAATATTGCTACTGCTTTGAACATACCCATTAGAATAGTGAAATTGAACATATTTTTTTACTATCACATGTTTTTGAAAGGTAACCTCGATAGCGTTAGTCAGTTACGGAAATTTGAAATTTTGTTAATTCTAACCATGTTATAGCAGGTATAGCACTTTTTAAGTGTGAAGAGAAAAAAAATAATATTTTTAAAACGCTCTATAGGTGCATACAATTGTTTGAGGAGACCGGAGATATAAAAGGCCTCTCCCGGTCGGGTCACCCACGTACCGTTCCGAAACAGCAGGTAATCGAAATCGTCAAAGCAATAAAACTGTTTAAGAGCGTGAAAACTAAATTACTATAAATTTACTTTTTTTCAAATTTGCTATTTTTGTATTGTACATTTTACATACATATGAATTCATTGTATTGTGAATTATCAGTTTGTTTACTATTTTAACGAAACTACCGATTATCTTGTATTTTTTTTTTTTTTGTAAAAGCAAACGGTTTTTTGTATCTATCTTTTTTCTTATAAATTATTATCATTTCAAGTTTCAACGGAGAAACATCCCAATTTTATAGTCCACATATTGAATACCTTAATTATTAATTCAAAGTTCCTTTTTTAGATCGTTGCTCTGACGAGTTTGTATTAAGAATATGTAAGTTGGCATTAAAATAGTTAAATGTATAACTTATAAAATTTAAACTTAATCTCTATATTAATTTGAATTGTTAAATAATATGACATAAATAAAAATTCATCTATGTAATTAATCCTTATAATCGTTGTCCAAATGTTTTATAAATACATGGTAATCCCCAAATAACACGTATGTATGAAAGGTGTCTTAATGTTTAATCCTCTTAAACATTAATTTATTTAAATTTAATAATAATATTATTTGCAATTTTAAACAAATACAATGAAATCCTCTCCGGAAACAGAAAGTCATGGCCCGTGAGATAAAAATCACACAGAAGTCCATGAGTCGTATTATTAAAAAATTCTTGGGTTTTGGAGCTTACAAACGGTGTACAAGACATTAGTTGTTTGCAGCTTTAAAAAAAATGGAATAGAAAAAGCCCAACGTCTTTTACTTGGCGAACTACGCTTATAACTTGCATAGAAAAATCTTGTTACGGATGAAAAAATTTTTAGCGCACAAAAAAAGTTTAACAAACAAATTGATAAGGTTTATGCCCGGTCATCCAAAGAAGCATCACTACTCATTCCACGGGTCGAAAACAGTCATCAGCCGGCTGCAGTCAAGGTTTGGTGAGGTGTCTCTCACGATGGGGTTATTGACTTGCAAAACATCGGCCAAAGTTTACCAAAAAACTGTTTTGGAAACAGTTACAAAGCGGCTTTACAATTCCCTGTTCCAACAAGATTCTGCACCAGCTAATAAGTCTAAAACGATCCAGACCTGGCTTTGAAACAATTTGCCAGCTTTTATATGCTCTAAAGATTGAACATCTGGCAGCCCTGATTTGAACCCTTTGGCTTACAAATTGTGGACGATATTAGAGGATATGGTCTCCCACAAAAGATACCATAACAATGATTCTCTTAAGACAGCTCTGGTTGGTGCTGTAGCCAATTTACCAATGGATAACCCAGCTGAAATTAGTGCTTACCAATAAGCTATTTTGTAATCGAAAAATCGCACTTACTCGTGCGCATCAATAATGCCTGATTTTTATATGAAATGAGCCGCTAAAATGCAAAAGAAATGCAAATTTATTGCAACCAGTAAGCAAATAGTACAAAAAATCAATAATATTACCTTATCCTGTAGCATATTTGGAAGCTTTAGGGTGTAAAAAACAATATATTGCTTACAATTTTATTTATTGCTTCCAAATTTGAAAAATTTTCTGCTGGGAAGGTGCGTGCAGCTATTGATAACTAGCCAATGCGATATAAGCAGTGTTGTCACTGAAAAAATTTTAATTCTACCAAAATTTCTTTCCAAATCTTCCAAAATTGATCAAAATCTACCAAAAACCATTATTATATAACAACTCTTTAAGAATATATTGTTGAGACGGAAAACAGTTTTTATTAACACCTTTACATGTACATATAAATAACCAAAAAATAAAAAATATAACGAAAAGAATTTAGTTCATCGAAAATACATATAACCAAAAATACACATATAACAAAAAACAATTCAATTTCTAAAACAATAAAATCGAAAATACATTAATAAATACAAGAAATTTAAAGAAATCAATTCGATTTTTCAAAAATAATCTAAATTTATATGTAGGTATAAAAATTTTAATTTTTGCTGACACATAGTGACCATAATTAGCTTTTACAAGCTCTTTACAGAGCATTATATTATTAATTGTATTTATTTTCAATTTGGTTTTGATTAAGGAAAGTGTTGAAAATTTGCGTTCAGCTGCTGAAGAACTATGCGGAAGAGGAAGTAAATTAAAAACAAAGTTTTTTAATCCACCAAAACTTTTCTCATTTAAACCGTTTCTAATTGAACTAACTTTAGCCCAAAATAATTCAATGTTTAATTCCGTTGAAGGATTTGTTTCTCTTAATCGCAACATAATAATATCAGGATCACAGTCTATAAGATTAAAAAATTTTAAATGAAGAGACAGCATAAGCAAGTCTTCTTTTGACAATACTTTCTCAGGAGCAATGATTTGAAACAATTTAATATTTTCTCGATTAAAATTAAATCTAGAATTGCTTTGGTTTAGCAATTCAACGTAAAATTGCAAAATCTCATGTTTAACATCAAAACCTTCTTCCGGGTTAAGATTTTTAGTAGTATACATTTCGGCTTTTGTACCGATAACAATTTTTGAAACATCAATCAATTAGTATTTTTAAAATCAGTTTCAGTATTGAGTATTAAATATGTTTTGATAAAATTGCTTAATATGAGCAAAAAGTTAAATTTTATGCTTGAATATAAATACGCCAATCTTGAAATTTCCAACTGAAATTCCTTATGAAAATTTTTTTTAGCTTTTAGCCTACCATCCTACCAAACGAATTATTTTCTATCAGTTTTGGTAGAATTCTACCAATAGTGGCAACGCTGGATATAAGGTGTGTGTGAAGGCCAAGGGCGGACATTTTGAATAAAACTAATAATTTTGTAAACAATATAAAAATTTGTTCCAAAATCATTCCAACCATTAGTTTTTTTTTATAGCCTAACTAATTAGTAACAGTGTTTATGTTCCTAATAAACATATATTAATAAAGTGTGATTTTTTAAGAGCTATGGGAAAGTTAAAAAAAAAACACATAAAATTCAGAAAAATTAATTAAATCTTTATTTGAATCGATAGTACGGTCCATATAATCTAATGTTTGAAGATTATTTCATGCAAATGTTTACCGTGACTGCGCCTCAAATGGTCCATCCGCTTAGTTCAATTTTGGCATACTCTTTCCATGATTTCGGCCGGTATTTCACGAATAAATGCTTCAATGTTGTCTTCCAATGGGTCAATTAAAGCGGGCTTGGCTGTATAGACATTAGCTTTAACGTAGCCCCACAAAAATAGTCGAAAGGCGTTAAATCGCACGATCTAGGCGGCCAATTGACCGGTCCCGAACGTGAAATAAAATGTTCATCGAACTCGCCTCTCACTAAGTTCATTGTTAGGCGTGCTGTGTGGCATGTGGCACCGTATGGTTGGAACCACATGTCATGCAAGTCAAGCTCTTGTATTTTGGGCAAAAAAAGTTGGATATCAGTCACTGCTGTCAAATTGTACTACTTTTCATTATTCGATAGCACTGAGTACTTTCATTTGTTTACTCAATACTTTTAACGGATTCTATTTTTAAGAGAAAACAATTCCATAAAGTACTCGTATTGTGCTTTTAGACAGAATACTGTTTTGGCCATTAACATTTAAATTTTCCATACATCTTCGAAAAAAACATGCACCTCTTAAAGCATTGAGTATTTTTTATTTTTTTTTTTGTTTCGTCAGTATTGAGTATTTACTTTTAAGTATTGAGTACACAAAAATTACTATAAATACTCGGTATTCGGTACCCATTACCCAATACTTTGCCAACACTATTACATACAAATTCATATGAATGTATAACACAAACAACTCTCATGAGACATTATTAGCTGCGGTCAAAAACTACCTCAGTTCCATTAGTGTTGTACACACATATTCCTTAACGGATGTACTAGACCTGCTAAGACAAAAAAGCCAAATTGTACGTTCATATTTATTCTTTAATATCTTCATTTTATACTATGGGTTATTAAATGTATAATAAACAATAACACCAGTCTCTTGTGTCTTGAAAAACTCAATCAACAGCATTAACAGAAGAATGTTATAGAGGGACGTTAAAAGTATGTTTAAAGCAAAAAAATTAAACTTTAAGAAAAGATACGTCAGTTTCATTTGTCTGTCGATACTGCAATGAAAACTATCAATTATTTGCCTACTACTTCTTTCAGAGCACAACATCCCTTTGTGAATGAATCCTGCTATGGCATTACACAAATAATATGTGAAAAGATCTAAATTTCTATACAATTTATTTAACTCACATTTTTCAAAGCCATTATTAGCCGTTATTGTTGTGTTCCTTTACAAGTCTCCTAATATTTTATAGCGATTTTTTACATTTCGTAATCATTAGGTTTCAATTTATTACACTATTTTATTGGCAATATTTATGGAACATCGAGAAATGTTGCAAAGAAAAAGAAAACATGGAAACAAAAGAACATCTACTTACTTGTCAACCTCAATAGTATGGGGATTATAGATCATGTTCAGTAATGACAAGATTAAACGACGATCCTTGTCATCTGTAACACGACCACCGTAGTTACATTCACCCGTCAAATAAACATGTCCACGGAATGGTATGCTATTGCTTTGAGCTATAAACATCTTAAGCTGGAGCAATGAAATCCTGAAAATGTTACACAAGAAAATTGGAAAAGAAAAAAAGGTCAGCAAAATTAAAAAGAAAACAAGGAAGAATGAAATGTTAAAATAAATCCCACCACAACAAGACAATAAACACAGAAAACAAATTGGAATAATAAATGAAAAAAAAGAAAAAAAAATTAAAAGCAAAAACCATAAAAGGGAAATAAAAAACTCATATACTTATACTTATACATCCATATGTAAATACCTTTACTTAAGGCGGATGAACACCTTTACAATACGTATTTTACTTATCTTTACGAGTACTTACAGCAGTAAAAACAAATATGAGTGATGACTACAGCTGTACTAATTAGTTATGCACTTACTTTAAATCCGCTTCACTAAACTCATATGGTATATTCCAGCCCAATGGTCCAAATTCTCGTCTCTCCTGTACAACTGCATGAAAAAATACCAACGCAAATACACCACGTAACCAGCATTTGTTTGCTGCTTCAATGTACACAAATGCATTTGTAAAGAATTTATCACGCACCAAAGGATCCGAATTAAATGATCTTTGCATATTGGCCTTAAGACCTTTGGGTGGTTCATTTGTCATCTTAACTGAGTTTTGTAATACTGAGACGGGAAACACTGCGCTGGGATATGATGTACACCATAAACGATAGTCAGTATGAGCTGATTCAGCTAAAGCAGAATCATTACATATACGTTCCAATTCACCCATCCAACTAACGGCTACATGACAATTTTGTAACACCACCCAATGACCATAACGACAGGCTTCTAATATTAGTTTTTCAGCACGTGGTCCTTGACCTTGACCCAGTGAAATGGTTTTGGTTCTGTAGCATAAAATGAAAATGTTAAGTGTTACATCTGTAGTATGTGGAAATGAAAAACTTATAGTAGGGAAAGCATTTGTTTTTTCCTTTTTTGTTAGTTTTTACATACACTTGTGAACTTGTGGGTTAAGTCATGTCTACGTTCCTATTTTTGGGCGTTAAAATAACACAAATTCAATAAACAGAAAACTAAAAGCATATTTATTTTATTCCTGTATAATATTCTTACAGATAATTGATTTAGAATATCTTAAACCAAATATCCATTACAATACTTTATGTTTTTCAAAGCCAAGGTGCCATAAAAAAAGGCACAGAAGTAAGAATTTTCATAAATTTTTGAAGTTTTGAGTCAAGAAGCCAACTGACTTCCTCTGTAGATTAACTGTCTAATTCATAATGAGATAAAACGTGCTTATAAGAGCCTTATAAGCAAAATCTCTTAATTTTGTATTCATAAACAAGAAACAGTGTCATAACGCTCTCATAAACCATTTATACTTAAATAAGAAATTTTATTGTACGTTTCTAGGTACTTTAACCGTACAATAACACGACATTTGTGAGTTAGATTGGATATTGTATAACTAAAAGTGGAATAATATAGTATTACAATGAATAAAACTTATATAGTTGCAAGTATAGATACATATGTACATATTTAAATTCACATAATTAAAAATTTTCGTATGATAGCAAATGATTGCAGTCTTTGTACAAAATAAAATTTCTAAATGGCCAAGAAATTGTTTTTATTTTGTATAACATATCCCATCTCTTTCCTTTACAGGCTCTGTCATCAGTGCCTGTAGAAATTACGAATGTAAATCTCTCTTTCTCTCCAGTTTACAATTCCATTTTACCAAATTTTGAGATAAAAAAATGTAAACAGAATAGTGATGCACAAACCAAAAAGAGAATAGTAGTATTCGATTACTTAATACATGAAATAAAAAAATGTGTTGCAAAGAAACATTTTTTTTTTATTTTTTCAGTTTATTTTAGTTTTAGGAAATTTTTTTTTTAGTTTTTCAGTTTATTTTAGTTATTTTTTAACAGCAGTAAATATTACTTCAATAACATCTATTTTATGTATAATTGTGTTACTATTACATAATTTTTATGAATATTAAAAAATTACCGAAGTAACCGATAGCTTTTATTGTGCATCACTATGCTGAAATAACATCATGGTATTGCCAGCATGACATTAAAATTGTTTATTAGTTAATTTGCTCATATGAAAGGTTTATGAATAAGATTTTTTATTTTGAGCTTATAAGACAGATAACGTCTCATAACTAATGTATGGATAAAACCTAAATTAAGGAGTTATTATGAATTAGACCGTAAGACTTTACAATACAAAATTTATGCTTTCAGACGTTGCCTTACTAGATTAACCACATATTTAACAAATTATTAATCTAATCGTTATCGAGATTAATACAGTAGATGTGATTAAAAAAAATTGAAGCCTATTACTTTTTTAGGGTTTTATTCTTGCTACTGCTTTAACTTCGGAATCAAATCTGCATTTGTGATTTCCATTATCTGTAAATGCACTCTCTTACTACTTATAGAACTGCCTGTAAGAAAATCCGTTAGAAGTTTCAGATCTGTCCTTCTATACTACATACCATCAGAATTGCGCCAAATTTTTGGAGGGTGACATGTGCTCTTAAGGCATCTAAGCTATGAGAGAAAATATTAATTGTTTTACATTTGAGCACATTGTCCAGGTTGTCCAATATACCAATCCTGAATCTTGTGCTAAATCACAGTTCCAAAGGCATGACATGAGAACATATTGCATAAGACGTCACAATATTAAAAATACAAAATGGTAGCACATATTACCCGAACTTACCCTATTTGTTAAGAAGAAAATATGTGAGCTTAAAAAAAATAAATAAATTAAATTCTTTATCATTTATTTTAACTCCATGTTATGTAATAACATGCGGTTTTTCCAAAATTATAATGTAAAAATAAGAGAGTCACCCCCCTCCAAAAAGTCCATCTTCAAGAAAAACCGCTCCCTGACATTTCCAGTCTATTCCACCAGTAACGAATGATCACGAGTATAGCGCCACCTTCGGGGAAGAGAGTCCCCCCTCCAAAAAGTCCGTCTTCAAGGAAAACCGCTCCCTGACATTTCCAGTCTATTCCACCAGTAACGAATAATCAGGAGTATAGTGCCATCTTCTGGGAAGATAACAGCTAACCTACTTAATGAAGACGCTCAACACTAACATTCAATATCCATCTACAGATGGGGTAATTGTTGTTGATCATTCAAGAGCGAACGCATAATACTGGTCTTTGACTGATCAACTGAGAGCAACTTGTCCCATTGACATAGGCTGCTTACTAGAAATTGAGAAGGAAAAAATCTATCTATCTATCTCCAAATTCCAATATAATGCACTGCATGAGTAGAGGTTTACCCCTGAGTATTAGTCTAAACAAAAAAATTTGTTAATATTCATACATAAGTGTTTTGAAAGTTTTTAACGTGACAGTCCATAACATCCCATTAATTAGGCAGACAGCACACCCAGCCTGACAGAACAAAAGAACTCCCTACTATCAGTGTCCGGCTGCGGGAGCCTTTACAAATTATTATTTGGTTTTAATGTGTAAATTTTTATTTCATGTTATTGCTTTATGGCTGTGAACTATTAAATTGGTTGTAGTCGATATTACGAGTCTCTCATAAAATAGGTGCTTATTTTCATTTGGTATTGCATCATAAAAGACTCTATGGCATAAATACTAGAAAAGAAAGACTAAATACAATATGTTTATTGAAAATGAAATTCGTATCAACCCAGTAAGCCAAGACATACATATTAAAGTGCAGAATTCATATGAACAAATTCCATGCTTCTTGAAAACAAATCAATTTGCTTGCAAGCAAAAACAGTTTTATGCAATAAATTACTCTGCATATCATAAATAAAAAAAAATAATCATTTATATTACAACCTAAATAGTCGTATGAATATACAAGAAAAAAAAATTTTTTTCTTCGACGTCAGACTTTAGATTATAATTTTTTTTTCTTCAAAAACTTAAATTTGAAAAATAAATGCTTTCTTGAATAAAAAAACTCGATTAATATATTCATGGTTATTCTGTACTTATAATAAATATCCATTCATTTTAAATATCCATTAGAAAGTCGGTCAATTAGTTTTAATTGTAATGTGTGTAATGCTTTCTCAATAATGAATTGCATTTTTATTGAATGTGACATGATAAATGTTTAAATACAATTGAAAAATTAAAATACTTAGACAAAATAGTGACACAATATTTCATTAATAATTACTGCTAAAAATAAATTTTCTATAATTTTTTTTTTTTAATTTATTTGTGTCAGGCTTTTGCTACGAGTACTCGTATTATGAAATTATGACTTGTCGTTATATTGTGCAGCACAAGAACTGTGCTGAATTTTAATCAATTAAAGATTTTTCATTCATTTTGAGTAAAAAACATAACTTACAAAAAGCAAAAACATGTCTAGCCAGTGGTTATACTATGTACTCGTATGTACATGTATTTATGATCCAATTATATTGATTAAAACGAATGTCCTATAAGCCTATTTGCTCTCATATATCGTACCATGTGTCACATACAAATAAACTCAATCCTTTTAGTATGTTTTCTTTATGAAATCTCCTTTATTTAAGAGAAAGACATACAAATTTAAAATGCTTTTAATGTTTATCAAGTAGGAAAGTTTTTGTTTGTCAAAACCGACTATATAATACCGTTTGGGCTAGCTGAAAACGCTGCCCGGTTATTTTTATTATACATATATTTATGTAGAGGTGCTACCTCCATCGGTGGTGGTTAATCAAACACGGGTTGTTACTTTAGTTAAAAATAAAAGTTTATTTAAAAAATAATGAGGGTAGTTATTTAATTTTATTTTATTCAATTTAATTCCCTATTGAGAAGTAGCAGATAACAGCTAAACCTATTTAGCGAATACACTCACCACACAATCAATTTGCAAAATTGAGGCAATTGCTGTTTATCATTCAAGGGTGAAGGTATAACACTGGCCTTTGAATGATAAATTTACAGCAATTTGTCTCATTCCTAAGGCACTTAATAGTAATATAAAAAAAAATATATGTTCTGTCATAAATGTACTGTCCTTTCCAAAAATTCTAATACAATGCATTGCATTTAGTAGGTGTTTACCCCTGATTATTGATCTCAAATAAACAAAAAAATAAAACAAATTCAGTGTTGGCTCACTAACTAAAGATCCAAACTGACCGTTTGCTTCCATGTCTGATTTAACACTGACTCGTTTGTTAGAGTTGAAGACAACAAGTGTGTGATCTGTTTCTGTAAAAACGTATGGCTGTGTGGTACGTACTTATGTCGTCAAAAGTGTCTATGCGGTCTATATTGCCTCATTAATGTCCACTCGTTGTACAGTGGTTCACAACAACTATCATACATTATCATTATCATCATTATTATCATTATTTTTATTGACATTATGTGCTCTGTCCACCATTTCGTGCTTTTTATATATCTCGAGTTAATGATGCCATTTAAGGTTTTTAACACCAACATTTTTAAAATCTGCAATCCGTTTGCGGCAATCCGAAACGGATTGCAGAGTTGAAAAATTAAATTGGCATCATTAACTCGAGATATATAAAAAATATAAAATGGCGTATAGAGCACATAAACTCCCTCACGACGATTTGTTATCATTCAAAATATCAGTTTTATTTAAAATCTACATCTTGTTAATGCTTAACTCAATTCAATTTGTTTTGGAATTAAATGGCAAAAAATTTAGTGGTTATTTTATTACATGCATTTGTGCTCAGAACATCAAATTCTTTAAGTTCTTGGCACTTTGGTTCTTGTGAAATTTTCTTTGCAGACCATTGTAGCTGTGCAACCTAGTTTAGAACACAATGTTGCGCCTACCATTTACACTGCAGTGAGGAACTTAATAAAAGCGTTAACGTTTTGTCAAGAGCAGTTATGCCTTTTTTGATAAAAGCCGCTAAATAATTACAATAAAGAGAAATGCAATCACAAAATTATCTGAAAGCAGCTAAAATAACAAACAAAATGGCAGATAAAATTGTTAAAAAAAAACACACACAAGAGTGGTTTTGCAACCAACTTCACTTCTTTACGCACTGTCAAAATTGGATTTTTCAATTGCAAAGCGTTTGGGCCGTGCTATTTAGGTTGCTATTACGAGTGAATGAATGAATGGGCATGAGAATTTTTGACACATAGTGTGCTCTAATTTAGGTTACACAGTAATGGAAGATATTAAAGTACATATAAGAGATCTTTTGAATAACATGAAGCATTTCTTAATGGAAACATATATTATAAATAAAAATGTATAGAGCAAATGTTTAAAATATCAACATTAACCTTAACAATGCAGTGAAAACATACTTTTTGGTTTCATTAAAAAAATATTTTCTTATACACCCTTAAAAATGTGTTTTAAGACAGTAGCGGCAATCACTCTTGGTAGCAGGCATTCTTGCAAGTCATGCCAACCAAGCAAAACTAGAATATCGCCCTATATACTGCTTTTGTTTAACAGGGTTTGTTACATTAGCAAGACTTTCAGGGAATAGTTATTACCGCTAATAAAACCCTTTACATCAATCATGTAAATTACTTCTTTACATAGATGTGTGCTTGTGTACTGTTTTTATATTTAATTTGTTAATTGACTTACTTGTCGCTCATGTTACGCTGTTTGGCATACATAAGAAGACTGGCCATTGGATCTGAGCCTGGGGATAACAGGAACACTAAAGGTATTTTTGGTGAACTGTCAGCAAATGAAGCGTTTAAGTCGAAAGGTGGTGGTTCAACAAACGAACGATCCATGTTGCGTGTAATGAAAGACTGTAATGGTAGAGAAAAATTAAGAAGAAAAATTATATTCAGGAAAGTATTTAAAAAGAGATTTCGAAAGATAAAAAAAATGCCAAAAAGAAGTTAAAATACGTGCACTAAAATTGTCTTTATTAAGTGTTATTTAAAACATTACAACCAAATGTGTTAAATATCAATTACCACTGAAAAGGTTGAGAAATGAAAGCATTTTTATTTCTATACAATGATTTTTTAAGGCAAATTCTATTTAATTCGAGACAGGTTCTGAAAAGGTTTTTAGAACTAGAACTTGTATTATAGAAAAAATAATTTGGACAATCATTATTATAAATAAGACTGAACAGATCAGTTAATTTGAGACTCATCAAAGGCTTTAAAATGGTGTCAATTAGATCCTGCTTATGATTTCGCCATGCAAAATTTACAAATCTTCTTCGTATAAAGCACCTGAACTGGTCTCCAATACTTAAAAGTCAGTCAAGTAACTAAATTTGTGTCAGTTCATTTGCCGATAAGGTAGTGAAAAAGAAATATAAGGATTATATATATAATTCTCTGGTAAAAAATTAAAAAAAAAATTATAATTACAAATTTATTACGATAATAAAGAACTTAAAATACATACATACATACATAATTGGCTTTAAAACCCTGTGTCAGGCTTACGGCCTATCTTCCCGCAGCAAACATGTTGTCTGTGTTAATTTTTATCCATGAGTACCGAGACCTACAGTTAAAAATCGACTCCGAACGACAGATTTGAGAAGCTTGTTCATGTAAATTAGTTACTCTCAGAGCTTTTACCAGAAGACTGCTGAGAGGTAGTCTCCGAAAGAAATATTATTTCATATTTCTTTGCTTCAAGGTGTCAGATCAGGCGCTTGAACCGGGTTCCATCGTCTTAGAAAGCCAACGGACTAACCACTAGACCACGGCGACTACAATTATATTCAAGATTGTCAGAATTTCAGATTTTTTTTTAAGGGGCAGAAAAAAAAAATAAAAAAATTAAAATTCATGAAACTACACAGAAAAAGAAAAAATAAACTTTTGTTTCAGTAAAGAAAATCGCCGAATCAGATGTTTAAATTAAAATCTATCACAAAATTCGCAAATTCATGAAAAATAAAAAATTAATTTTTCCAATTAAAAGTTTACGGCATTGAGTAACTGCATTGTTAGAAGTTTTATTGTAATTTAAAAAAAAATGTTTACAAAAACGAACAAAAATGTTCATTAAATTGGTTGACTAATGCACAACAAACATTCTGCCGAAGAAATTGTTGTACCGTGATCTGTGTGAAACATAGATGCCCAGTAGTGGCTGCTATCAGCAAATTAAACTCACACGTATACTTACGCTCTTTTGTTTGATCGTCAATCAACCAAGAGGAAATCAGCATATTGAGTGGGAGAGACAAACTACACTTGCAGAACTTCTGTGTCTTATTATATATATATATATACTATATATAATATATATTATATATTGGTTGATTGACGATCAAACAAAAGAGCGTAAGTATACGTGTGAGTTTAATTTGCTGATATCAGCCACTACTGGGCATCTATGGTCTGAAAGAACCATCTGTAGCAGATTAAAGAATAGCCGACAAAGTCATAATTGATTTCTTTTTTCGCCCAACGTGGATATGCGTAGAACGAAGTTCGCTACGAATCTGCACTGAGACGATCTCAGAAATCTTATAGTATTGATAACGGGGTATTGGCTCATCTGTAGAAGTTGTAATGAGTCATGGATACAAATTTACACACACAACATGAGTGTTGCGAGAAGCTAGGCCGTAACTCTGAAACAGCATGAAAATTTTAAATTATGCACATACATATGCATGTATGTGTGTGTGAATATAACCAACACTGAATAAATATTTTTTATTTACAAAAATGGAAAAAAAAAAGCTTTTTTTATTATTAATTTGCAACCCAAATACAATAACAAAAACCCTTGCGTATGATGAATATTTTCTGGAAAATTGAATAGAACTCATACGTCATGGCGATTGACACTCCGTATTTAATCAACCATTTGTGGACATACATACATACACATATAGTACATATAAGAATGTATTCAAATAAAAATTTTAATAAAAAGTTAATTATGTGTAAATAAAGTTATATCATTTCCCTGATTACATATATGATTTTCTTGTTAATTGTTAAAAAAAAGAAACCCCAACATTGTACGTATGCATGTATGCACGTTTTTCCGTTACATGTACACATCCCTGCAGAAAATATTGGAGTACGTAAGCCATTATGAGTAGTTACAACATAGTTCATTGTAATGCAGACATGAACCATGTCATTTTAAAACAAGTAGTATTGCTTGGACAGAGAATGCAGATTTTATGCCAAAAAGATAACTTATTTGAAAGTTGAAAAAAAAAAAACAAACTGCTCAATTTAAGTAAAAAAAAAAAAATTGTCAAATGGTAACATTGGTACCGTCCATATTTCCTTCTGGAGTACTAACATGACATAGTTACGAAGCTAACTAGTTAAATAAACTAGTATTCAGATTAGTCTTGTGTAATGCACAGCTAGATTATGTAGTCCTCACCTAGAACATTGCAATGTTAAATGCACCAACCTTTTTTTTAGATTTAGACTAGGTCCCAGTCTTTTATCTACTACTCTTTACACGCGTGTATGGAGTAGTCGTATTTTCTGCAGGGATATTCCATATGTAGCTTAACATTTACGAGTATCTTTAAATTTAATGAGGTATGCAAAGATAAAAATTTAATATTTATTTGTTAAACAAATAACACATGTTTTATCATTAAAAATGAAAAGAAAATGTGAGAAACTTACTCTAACCGCTGGCACTACTTTATCCGGTCTTAGGCATTTCAATAGTATTAAACCCAGCATCTCATCAATTGTATTATATGGCGGCGGATACTCAGCTTCTTCCGGTGATGACAAATCATAATAATTTTTCCAGGCATCAATATCTTCTTCAAACTTTTTATAAAAGTTTTGTAAACTAGTGTATGATAAAGATGTCAAAGTAGTATAAAAGAAAAATATATAAAAAATAAATCATATTACATATACAAACAATATAAAGGCAAAAGCAAAAGAAAAACAACAAACAAAAAAAAAAAAAAAAAAGAATAATAATCTTGTTTGGCATTATTTGGCATAAATTCAAAAAAATTTAGCACAACTTCATTTTTCACGTTCTTTCATAAGAATAAATATGTTTTATTTCTTTTATAGAAAGCAAATACAAAAATAAAAAAAGAAAAAAAAAAGAAAGGCTAACTAAAACGAATGCCTAATATTGGCTAATTTCCTATAAATATTTTTGTATCAGTGGCGCAATATGTTTATGCACAATTTCTTATTTTTCTTTTGCGTTGTTACCATGAATACAATAAATCGTTTGAGGGATTACTCTTTTGTATATCAAAATCATTACTTGCAAAGAAGAAAAGAAAACTAGATTTAAAGTTTTCTTTAAAGACCCTTAATATTGTTAAGAACTGTCTTTTATTAATACGTTTTATGGTTGCAGGGGTCATTGATTGTGGAACCAGAGCAGCGATTTTCAGTTTAAAACGAATATTTTACAAATAACTCAAAACACTAACGGAGGGTAGGGCTTTAAATTTAAATATTTTGTGTAGAAGATCTTTCGTCATTCTGGCATAAAGAAACATACATATGTTCCTTAACCAGTTCTTTAAATTTTTGAAAACTTTTTAATGGTGCCCCGAAGACAATGAATCTCTACTGATAAAACGAGCGCAACATTTCCTCTTACTGCTTTAAAAAAACAAAATTCTTCAATGACAATTTAATTGAGATTAAAGCATTAGAAGCTTATAGGGATCAGTCTTGTGTTAATAATGCAGCTGAGAGTAGCAGATTTTAAAAGCTTTATTTTATGAAAAGGTCTTGTAAAAAAAAAAAAAAAACAGATTACATAGCAAAAATATCACCCCATGTAAGTAGTAAATATGTGGCAAAAATAAAAAAGGGCTTAATTCGATTTAAGAAAAAGTTTAGTTAATATCACCTATGACAACTCAATATATATAAAAGTACCCTTTAGTACTATTTTTCGGACAACTTTAACAAAATTACTCCTTGAACTTCTTTTTCGTAACGTAAGTTCTTGAATTACTACTACTTTCAGTAGTCGCCGTGGTCTAGTTGTTACTGTGTTGGCTTACTAAGACAAGAGCTCTTGGTTCAACACCCAGCTCTGACATCTTAAAAAAAAAAGAAATATGAAAAAATCATTTCTTTCGGCGACTACCTCTCAGCAGACTTCTGGCAAAAGCTCTGGGAGCAATTGATTGCCATAAACAAGCGTCTCAAGTCTGTCGTTCGAAGTCGACATTAAACTGTAGGTCCCGGTACTCATGGATAAAAATTGACACACACAACATGAGTGCTGCGAGAAGCTAGGCCGTAATCCTAACACAGGGTTGTAAAAGCCACTTATGTATGTATGTAAGCTCTTGAATTAATTCGTTACGTTTCACATAGAAATTATCGGGTATGTTCTGCAAAACGAAAAGAAGTGAAATTGAAAACGAGTGTTTTTTTAATTACAAATAAACTATATTGTGGAAATTATATTAAAGTTTTCATAATTAAGGAAGGAAGTTATGTTAATATTCATTAATACAATAAATAAAAAGATATATCAAAATGTAAAATTTGAAAGTTATACCAAATCGAGTTTTCATGCGATCTCAATTTCACTACATTTCGGTTTACAGAACATATCGCTCATTTGCGAGAAGAGTGGCATATATAGAAAAAAAGCAATAATGAGATAAATGCATTTAAAGATTTTAATTTAGCCTTAACGTATAAGAAAAGTAGTCGCCGTGGTCTAGTGGTTAATGTGTTGGCTTAATAACACGATAGCGTGGATAAAAATTAACACACACAATATGAGTGTTTGCTAGAAGCTAGGCCGTAACCCTGACACAGGGTTGTAATAGCCAATTATGTATGTATGCATGTATGTATGTATAGGAAAAGTAAAAGACATACATATATGTATGTATATCACGGTTCCTGCCAGAAGATTACTGAGGCCTTATTCTGTAACTCACCTAAGCTAAAACTCTATCGCTAAATATTTATACACTTGATTTATGACTTCTTGAACACGTATTGTAAGCTTCGTGCCTATTATCTCTAAAATGTTTAGTTGTATATCGTCATATTAATTCAAACGGACGTAACTACACTTTTTGGTTTTAAAAAAGTTTTTAAATCCTAAAATCATATAATTTTCAGGATTGGCATTGCTATATACAATAAATTAGTTTATATGTAAGATTTTCATATAAATATGGGCATTTCCATTGTTGAAAAAAACTTTAAAAACCAGAATTTAAAAATGGCGAGTAGAGATTGGATAGTTCTATATTTAGTGAAAAAATTCAAATAATCGAGCTTAAGGATTTCAAGATGTACTCAAAAAAATGAGCTGACGTTACGTTACAAACAACAGAAGAGCGATTTGACTTTGATAACAAAATTGTTTAGCTCTGCGAATTGGGCAAGTCTTTTTGATCAAAACCTTTTTGGTAGGATTTGGACTAATATACGTTAATTTTCCAATTTATCAAATGAAAAAATCTTTTTTCCTTTTTTTCTTCTTCTTACGTAACTGTCGTTACGTTACAAAAATTTCCACTTAATATTCATTTTGTTAAACAATACGAAAAAGACACAAATATTAGAATATTATATAAAAAACTACATTTTTTATCTATGTATATATATATGGGTACATACATATATATTTATTATATATGAGAGTTTTGTAATAATAGTATTATGCAATTGCTCTTAGGAATGCTGATTATAAAGAGAAAATGACCTTGACGTTAAGAAACATTTATCAAAACGAGAACTTCAAATTTGTAACTCAGTTGTTCACCATCCTAACAAAGGAAAACTTTTAACTCTTCCATTTAATTTATTTTAGAGGGTTTGCTTTTATAAAATATTCGTAAAAAATTTGTTGGTTAACTTTTAATTTTTCGATAAAGGTGGACTTTTTTCTGGAAATACCCATATGTATATAGTTATATCGTCTGGCATTTAGAAATACACGCACTTGTAGTTACATCCGTTTGAATTTCGTTAATAAAATCGCCATGTTTGATCGTAGGAATCTAAAACTTTTCACGAACATGTATTTTGATAAAACGAACCATAATTAATAAAAAACCGAATTTCGAAATTTTGTGTAATTACGTCCGTTTGCATTTACAATAGTATGACGATATATTCTAACATCCAGCCTATTTTAAAAACCCAAAATTTTAGTATTTTAGCTTAAGAGAATTACAGAATTTGGCCCCTGGCCACTACTCGGTAGCTTGAGGTATGTTTTTAGTGCGTGGTACGTGGTATAGTGTCTAGAGCGCTCGTACAAAAATTCAAACGGTCCAGGTTTAAATCCCATCAAAGGTAAACAATGCAAAAGATAGTTTGCGGTTTTTTCAAAATTAATAATTACTTAATTTAAAAATAAGAAGTCCCCCCCCCTCCTTCAAGAAAACTATCTACAAAGAAACCGCTTCCCGACATTCCACTCTATTCCAACTTAACCAATGTCAAAAAAAAAAACGAATGATCAGTAGAAAAGCTTTACCTTTTGGGAAGTACCTGCTTTTTATAAAATGCTATATAATGTTTCTGTGAATTATTTACCAAAAATAACAACAACAAAACGTTTAATCATTTAACTAAAATTACTCAAACCTCTAGAGTGTTTCTTGCGGTTGTTCTTTTAGGGCTTTCTACTGATATGAGTGATTTCAAAAGTATTTTTCATTTGAATTGTTTTTAAATTAAATTAAATTTGAAATTAATTTAAATAAGTATATATAGTATTATTATTTACAAAAAACTGTCTGTGCTTTGGTATTTTTCTTTTGTTCATATATTTTTAATCTCTTTTTAAAGATTTGTAAAGCCAAATCAGTGGGACTTTTCTTATTTGTTATCATTGTGTAAGAGACATAATTTTAAAGTCAGCATTTTAATTTAAATTGTAATATCTTTTAAAACCATTTAACTAATTAATTTTTTCTTTCTACACAATGCAATGTTTTCTTCATAAGAATTTAATTTCTTTATGCTGTACATGCAAGTTACCCAACATACATTGGCATATTTAAAAGCCCCTTACATTTCAGCTACTGGAAGTATAACTGAGGAGATTAATCAAAGATGGAATTCTAAAATTATGCGAAAACGAAATCGACTAAATAGTATAGAGCTGAATATATTTGCAACTTAATTGGTACTCTTCTCAAATTAAGCATTAGAATCACAAACGTTCGGCAATAAATACTGCAGTATGTGGTATTCTAATTGTTTAATGTGCAGCAGGTATTTAATTCAGAAATTTTAGTGTTCCTGTTTAAATTCTTATGATCTGCTATAAAGTGATCAAGCTAAATAAAACGAAATGTTATTCGTTTGAAATGACTATCAGCGAACTTGAATTGGAACGCTGTCATACATTAGTTATGATAATTTTGACAGCAGCTATAAGATCTGGCTTGCTCGTATAAGCCTCCGTTTTCAGAATTAATTCCAATTCCAGAAAAACAGTGTCAAAGATCTCTGTGGTCAGACTAGATTATATCCACGTAAGATAACGTTGCTTTTGCATCTTTTATGCAGCTATTATACCACTTATTGGGCGTTGCGGCTTATTTAACCATTACCGACGTGTAGCATCAAAGTTTCCATTACAAGTAAAAACTAGCGCAAAACTATTTTTCCTGAGTTTTATTATACTCGCGGTTAATTTTACAGGTTCATTTGTGTGTGAGTGTAATGTGTTTATTTTGTAAAATTCTAACATGAATCTGTTGTTGCTTGTTTTAATGCTTTTGCCAGTGTAAGTGATTAAAGTATTGTATTCTTGTTACTTGTTCTGCGAAATTCTGTCTCATAAATTTTGTTAAGTTTTGGTTTAATAATTTATTTCAACGTTACAAATATATAAATAAGTAATAATTTCTTATTAATTATATTGTAGGCAACACTCAAATGGAACCTATAGAGATTTGTTCTGTTAAGTATGACTTGGCTCTAAGTTCAAACCGCAGTTCTGACATCTTGAAAGAACGAAATATGAAAAAAAATATATCCTTCCGAGACTACCGCTTAGAAATCTTGTGGCAAAAGCTATGAGACTAACTGATTGCCATGGACAAGCTTTTCAAGTCTATCGTTCGGAGTCGACTTTAAACTGTAGGTCCCGCTACTCATAAATAAAAAATTGACACACACATCATGAGTGCTGCGAGAAGCTAGGCCGTTACCCTGACACAAAGTTGTATTGGCTAATTATGTATATATGTACGTTGAGAACACTTATAGTAGTGTATCTAGTATTCTGTGAATTGCTGGTACTGGAAACATGTGCCTTGCTTGGTTTCAAGAGATTTGCAAGATATTTGTGTAAAGGCGATTGAACGTAGTGATGTTTGCATCGAATGTCTGAGGTAATTACCCCTAATATTAGTAATTTCTAATTAGCAACTGGGGCAAAGAAGATAAACATATCGTCTCAAGAATTAAAGAACGCTGTAACTGATAAAAAAATCGAAAATAGGTTTTTTGAATCATTTTATAAGAAAAAAACACGCGTCGATTAGTCCCGGTCCCAGATTTCTACGATGAAAAGAAATTCACCTACGCCGTCTGAGTTTTGAAAAATGTCAGTGTCTTTGTTGTACTTTCATACAGATTTTTTGGCTCTGGTGAACATTTAATGTTTTGTCAGTTACATATATACATACATACATACATACATACATACATACATACATACATACATACATACATACATACATACATACATACATACATACATACATACATACATACATACATACATACATACATACATACATACATACATACATACATACATACATACATACATACATACATACATACATACATACATACATACATACATACATACATACATACATACATACATACATACATACATACATACATACATACATACATACATACATACATACATACATACATACATACATACATACATACATACATACATACATACATTCATACATATGTACATAACTGGCCTTTACAACCCTGTGTCAGGATTACGGTCTAGCTTCTTGCAGCACTCATGTTGTGTGTGTAAATTTTTATCCATGAGTACCGGGACCTACAGTTTAATGTCGACTCCGAACGACAGACTTGAGAAGCTTGTTCATGGCAATTAGTTACTCTCAGAGCTTTTGCCAGAAGACTGCTGAGAGGTAGTCGCCGAAAGAAATATTTTTTTTCATATTTCTTTTTTTTTTAAGATGTCGGAGCTGGGTATCGAACCCAGGACTCATGTTTTAGTAAGCCAACACACTAACCACTAGACCACGGCGACTACAGTTACAGCGTTATTTAATTCTTACAACGATATACTATACTAGCCCCTACAATGGAAGTGAGCTGGTGTAATTTTTTGATAAACAAAGACTGTGATTGACAGAAAGTTGTACAATGGAGACAGAATGACAGCAATCTATAAGAGTGGTCTTGAGCCATAACTTAAATATAGTTTAAGTGCTTCTGAAAATGTATATTTTTCTAAAGACACAACTAAATAATTTGCTGTGCTGTATATTTAGTTGTTATACAAATAATTCCTTATAATACTGCACTCTTTGTATTCGTTTTCATTAAAATTCTAAAAAAATTTCTATGAAATTTAAAGAAAGAACACAAAATATATTTTTACGCCATTCACTCGTTTATACAAATAAATACAGAAAAGCTTGTTGGCTGGTTACTTAGAAGGGGTGGGAATGCAAAAAAAAAAGAAAAAAAAGGGAATAAGTGAAAAGAGTCTGTTTATTGTATAAAAAAAAAACAATGCTGCTTACCCTTCCAAATTGCTGGCCAGCACTATTTGAAACCAGGCCTTCTCAGGCAGCCACGCTGGAGCTGGATTAGGTGGAATACTTTGCAATCCAACGCCTCCCGTTAAAAAGAACAGCAAATGGGATTTATTTATTTTACTCTTTTTTTAAAAAAATTCATTATTTTTGTTGTTTGTTGTTGTTGTTGTTTTGGTTGTATTTCAATTTTTATGATTAAGCCAAAAATACGAGGAAAACGACAAGCAAGTTAAAGTTGTTGCAGCAATAATGGCAATATGTATGCATGCAGTAATAAACCGTGGCAATTGCAGTTACATTGGCAACATGACCAGCAGCAGCAGTAAAAGATATTTCAGTTGAATTGTATGTTGAATTTTTTATTAATGTTATCCAACATATAAAAGCCAAATGAAATGAGAAAAGAAAATGTTTATGAATAAAAGCAAGCAAAAAGACCAAAAATATATAAAACAAATAATATATATAAAAAAATACTAAGAACAACATATAGAAAATGACTGGCAATAAGAAATAAAAATGTAGAAGAAAAAAGAAAAAAATAATTTAATACATTTGGAAAAATGATGAGCTAATGATTAATGAGAAAAAAATTTGTATTCAAATATTTAAGCAATATGTAATATGAAAATGATTTCTGTTTAAAATTCTTTCAATTCAAAACTAGGTTTTCAGCATTACATATATTAAAATATCTTCATTAGAGGAATTTGTTTTCTTTTAAAATTGTTTAGTAACTTTACTTTGGTGTAAACGCTCATGAAGCTTGTTAGTGCTGAGAAGAAAAACAAGGATTATAAAAAATTGTGACCCTTTTAATCTTGGGAAAATAATGCTAACAACTGTGTTACTTTGTTCTCAATTCATTACTAAATGTACCGGGTAGCAGACTTCTCTGAGACTTGTGATTGTTTTTGAGAGTTCCAAAGACGATTGATCTAAACGTTCTTCGAAATATCGTCGTGCTGGAATACACATATGTGCTCTAACCGCCATTATTTATATATATTGTGAATTATTGATGTCACTTAAGATTTTTAAAGTCTGCAATTCGTTTTCGGCTATTTATCTCCGAAACTGGACGAGACAACCGAAAATGGATTGCAGACTTGAAAAATCTTAAGTGACATCAATAATTCACAATATATAGTGGCGTTATTAACTCGAGATATGTATATAAAAAATATTAAATGGCGGATAGAGCACTTAAACTCCAGCATGACGATAAGTAACTGACACACCTGTACCGCAATTCAGCAGAGGAAGTCGACAGTTTTTATTGTTTTGTAGTAACGATTATATGATTCACTAAGTACACTTTATCGACAGTTGACAACTCTAGTTTTTTTTATGTTTAAATTACAATAATGGGGCAGCACCGTATAAAATCAGTCAGCTTTTGAGTAGTTGGTAATTAAAATAGGTAGAAAGTTAGCAAAGCTACAAACCTCTAGTTTCTTTGGGTATAAAATAACATAAAAATGGTTCTCAAACAAACTAGTTAATAGCGTAGGCACATTTCTCTACAAAATTTCAATATAAAAAATTTACAATTTTCCAACTGAGTAAACAGCATAAGAATTTTTGTCCTTAGTTTACGGCAATAGCTATACCTACTAGCGTAAATTAAAGCTTATTCATTCAATATCGACATTTCTACTATTTACTGTTGAAAACAATGCGATTATCGTAAAAATATGTTACTGAATCGCACAACTGGTCAAATATGTTAAAAGTATAAGTTGGTTCTCTGAGAAAACAACGTGCCTTATATATGCCGGATTTGAGAAGAGAATTTGTAGACTTTAAGGTCTATCATGTATTGCAATAGACCAGTGATGTCCAAAATTCTCTTTCCCTATAACTAGTGATAGGAAAACAAATTCTGCTTACGTCGAAGTCAAACACGTACATAATAAAAAGAAATATTGTTACTCTTGCTCTTTTAAGATTTTAGCTTCTCTCCAACATAGTGCAGGGATGGATAGTGCATATTTTTTGTATCATTTTTATTTAACTGAAATAATTATTCATTATTTCCTCCAAATTTATGTGAACCCGGTACTCCTTTATTCTTAATAGATCGGTCACATGTCTATCAGACAATCGATTACGCACTTTACTCACAATTATGAAGAAATATTTATGAAGTTATAAACAGAAAGTAATTCGAACATTCCCATTTCTGGTAGAAGTAAGCAGTCTTTTCTCTGCTTCATACACAAGCGCAAGTGTGTTTATGTAGTAGTGGACATCACTGCAATAGACCATTAGGCCTGTATAACCAACTCAAAGAAAAAAAAAAAGAGCTGATAGTAGCTATAAGTAAAAATAGAGATTGAAAAGGTTACCATATGATGTATGAGTTAACAAACTCACTTTGAGGCAGTGATGTCCACTACTACATAAATACACTTGCGCTTGTGTATGAAACAGAGAAAAGACTCTGCTTACTTCTACCAGAAATGGGGATGTTTGAATAACTTTTTGTTTACAACTTCATAATTATTTGTTCATAATTCTCAGTAAAGTACGTACGATCTATAAAGAATAAAGGAGTACCGAGGTCACATAGATTTGGAGGAAATGATGAATAACTATTTCATTTAAATAAAAATGATACAAAAAATATGCACTATCCATACCTGCACTATGTTGGAGAAAAGCTAAAATCTTAAACGAACAAGAGTAACAATATTTCTTTTTATTATGTACGTGTTGGACTTCGACGTAAGCAGAATTTGTTTTCCTATCACGCGTTATAGGGAAAGAGATGTTTGGACATCACTGCTTTAAGGGGACTAAAATTGTTTTATAGGAAGTATATGATTATAACTTCTCTTGCTCCCTTAACAGGGTACAAAGTACATAACCAACATGTACTCCATGACCATTACCAACCACATTAACTTGGCGTTCTCAGAAAGTGAGAAATTATTTTTGACAAAGAAAAAAAAAAAAACTCTTGAAAAAAGTCTTCTTAAACTGCTTTCAATGCGTATTACTCAGTGAGTCAAATTTCATAGCATAGTTTTATTAATTGCTTATTTGACAATTACTCCATAGGAATATGTCAAAACAGAAATACAAAGTAACACCCCTGATATCCTCATTATATTTTTCCATTTCATCTGCACTGAGGGAATTCTTACATTAAATTCTTTAAATAAAAGCTATAAAAATAATGCTAAAAACAAAAAAAAAATAAAAGTGTCCGCTCTAATTACAGTATTTAAATAGTATAGTAGTATAGTGGTTAAAGCGCTCCTACAAAAATTCTACGTAGTCCAGGTTCAAATACCAACAAAGTTGCAAAATGAAGATTAAAAAATTTGCGGTTTTTCAAAACTTTAAATTGAAAATTAAAAGGTTCCCTTCCTAAAAGAATTCCATCTACAAGAAATCGACCCTTGACACCTTTGGAATTTGCATAAAAAAAAGACTGATCAGGAGAAAAGCGCCACATACTGGGAAGTAGTTGATAACAGCTACCTACTTAGCGAAGAACCTAACCACCATCAACATCTAAAGACAGATGGGACAATTTCTGTTGATTATTCAAGGCTGAAGGTATAACACTGGCAGCAACTTGTGTTTTTCGTATACTTTCCAAACCCATAATACAATGCACAGCATGAGTAGGGGTTTACAAGCCTGAGTAATGGTCTCAATAAAAGAGAGAGCTTGTTAAGTATTATAGGCTTTGGTTATATGTAATTTTCAAAAGATTAGAATATCCAAAGATTCAAATTCTAACAACAACTACTGTTCTAACAAAAAAAAAAAAAAAATATTAAAAAAGAATGTATTTCAATAAAACTAAATTATTAGATGCTAAAGGCTCGGTTTCGTGCCCCAGGAAAAGTGATCAATTTTTTAAATTAATTTTTGTTCCATCAGAAACACTTTAATTAGATGATGCAATGATGTTAAGAAAAGGAGAATATGATAGAAACTCTTGTGTGACTTTACTTGAACTAACTCATACAAGTGTATGTACATAGATACGAAAGAAAATAATTTCAATATGTGATTTCTTGAAAAGTGTGAGTTAAATAGTTAAAGTTTGGTCTTGAATATGCACTGGACACAAAGAATTCTGATGAGACTACCGTAGCTGGAGACAAAAAAAATTTTTCAGTTTGGCTAGTGATTACCAAAAAATTCATTGCAGTTAATTTTGATCTAATTAAAGCGTTTCTGATGGAACAAAAAAAAACTAAGTTATATTCCACTAGTCATAAAGCCGACCACAGTCGGAAAACAAAAATCTGGCTCCGTCTTGCACATGTGGAGCAAATGGGCTTTTTCTGCGACATCAGACATACATCCGGACAAACAACTAAATTTTATATTGTTCCATATTCTATAGAAATAATTAAAATTATAAATTTATAAGAAAATATTTAATCAAGAGTGACGTCTGAAGACAATATGCGACAAAATATACTATATTTTTATTTTTATTTTTTAAAATTAATTGTTCTTACCTTTGACACCATTATCCCTAAACACATTACCAGCGATATAACCAATTTATCTTTCTCAAATAGTGAACGGCAAACGTTCTGGTAAATTGATTTTGTGAAATAATTATTTAAATGATCCAAACGTTCATTCAATTCGCTCGATTTCGGTGCCTTCATAATGGCATTCACAAAAAGATTAAGAAACCAACTCAGCGAATATTGATACATGGGATCAATGTTTGCCAATTCACTGATGCAGAAAAACAATATGGCCGAATGTTTAGCTACAGGTACATAACGTTGACGAGCTTCATCAATTTCCGCCTCGGTAGCAACTGCAATAATTTGTTTTTCTTGTATTTGCTCTGATAAGATTTTACTCGATGACAAAATGTTAATGGCATTTTCATCTTCCAATACATTGCCCTCGGATGTTGAAAGGACCTGTATGATAAAAAAAAAATACAAAATAAAATGTAAGCAAAAAGCATTATATACGAAAATGAAGAATAAAAATACACACACATACATATACTTATATGAATATACGTACGTACACTCAAACGTTACGAAAAAAAACGCCCTGCATTAACATGTTTTTAATGTAAATACAAAAACAAAAACATATTATATATTAAGAAATAAATTCATAACGACTGCATTACACACACATACATACATACATATACATATGTCTCGTACAAGTATTACAGTACATAACAAAAGCATAGAGTTACAAAACTGGCATTATTTTGTTTAAAGAGAATAACAACTAGATTCTACTAAAGAAATTACATACCCACTTGGCTCTGTCTTAAAGACATCCTTTAGGATGGATGCACGGCGCATAGACGACAGTCAGAACAATTTGTCACGTGCACGACTGGCCGAGCGACAATGTCACTGAACTTATCGTCGACCGCACATTGTATAAACTATGAAAGCGTGTCGTCAATATTCTGTTTGTCATCGACAACGTCAAGGAAATGTACTACAAAATATCATGCATGGATACCTCCGCGATACTGTCTACAACCGTTAGTGACATGTCTTAAAGACATACTTGATGACAATGTCGTGTATGGCAATTGTGCCAACTGGGTATTTAAGTACACATCGTCGCAAGAATTAAAGAATGCTGTAACTGACAAAACATTAAATGTTCACCACAGCAAAAAAACCTGTGTGAAAGTAGAACAACGACACTGGTATTTTACAAAACGCAGACGGCGCACTGTGGCGCCTTTTCCCTAAAAGCGTTGCAAAAATCAAAAATTTGACAGAAGAATTTGATAAAATGAATAATTGCATCTGATAGAGAACTTCTCACTGATTAAGAATTCAAAAAAATTTTTGAAATCGGATAAAAATTATGAATTCTAGAGTCAATCAAAGTTGACAATTTTTCGGACTTACAAAAATGTTTAAATTAAAAATGTAAAGAATTACTCAAGCTTAAGGTCTTTTTTAAATAAAAATCGTTTATTTATTTATCAATATTTCGCTACTCCTGCTTGTAGCGTCTTCAGGATATATTTATTTATAAATTATTTTCAAATTTTAAATACTGAAGACGCTACACGCAGGAGCAGCGAAATATTGATAAATAAATAAACGATTTTTATTTAAAAAAGACCTTAAGCTTGAGTAATTCTTTACATTAAATAATAAAGGTCGAAAAAGCAGAATTAAAATTTTTAAATTAAAAAAAAAAATATCATCTTTTTAATTGAATTTCAGGCAAACTATGCAACCGATCATTAATATTTTAGTGTCGGATAAAAGGTATGTTAATTCTAATGAGACGATGTAAAAAAAAGGGTTGTTCGGTTCAATACTTTTTTTTCAGGCGCAATTTTGCAAACACATGATATTTGGATCTTTTTTCACACTTAATAGAATAGAACAAAAAAAGTGACGGTTTGTGATGGGAACTATTAAACAGAGGTTGTTAAGTATTTAATACTCTAACTTATTTTCTTGAAATTGGGTGCCCGTACTTGCCCGTGTACATGAAAAAAACAATAAAACTGTAACAACTTTTACAACAAAAAGATATATTTTCAAAATATTCAAACAGATTTTGGGCAGCACTGAGATCCACTCTAATTCTATACCAATACATCTACTATGTATTGGTCTTTAATTTATTTTATTTATTTATTTAGTTTTTTTTTATGCTTTTTCATTCGCTTGCAACACCCCCTAGCAGAAAAAAATTTCGGAAAAGTTACCACTTTGATGAGCTCTATCTCCTGAAGGAATTAAGATATTTTGTAGTACGCATCGGCAAGCACACACATTTTTTAAAGCTTTATTTCCAAATAGTCTGTGCTAATAATGTTATCTAGTCTCAATATATAGCCAGTGACAATCAAAGTGAAAAAAGTGTGTGGACAAAAACATTAAAAAATTTTAAACAAAAAACTAGTGATAAAATTAAAATCAAATAAAAAAATTTCATGTGTCACTGTGCACAGTGCCGCAGTGGGCCTTTTACAATGCGGGTGCGGGTTTCTTGAAGCTTTTTAAACATTAAATATGTCCTGATAATTTCAACAGTTATGATTTTTGCAACGAAAAAAGTCAAAACGATGCACTATGCCGGCCATGCCGGTTAATTATTCTTAAGCTAAAGGGATTATCTTTCAAATACTTTATAAATTTTAATATCTTCATTACTTTAAAAGTTATAATGATTACAACGAAAAACGTCAAAAAACAACACTGTGCACAGTGCCGCGGATGGCCTATCACCTTGCGGGTCATATATTTTGAAGCTAGGGGAGTCTTCTTTCAAATGCTTTTTAAATTTTTAAAATATCTTTATTACTTTAAAAGTTATGATTTTTGCAACGAAAAAGGTCAAAAGGCGCCACTGTGCGGCGTAGGTGAATTTCATAGAAATCTGGGACCGGGACCAATCGACGCGTATTTTTTTTTTCTGATAAAAATGATGCAAAAAACGTATTTTCGATTTTTTTGTCAGTTACAGCGTTCTTTAATTCTTGCGACGATATATTATATTATTCATAGATGTTATCTTTTAACAAATAAAGATTGCATTTATTACTCCAGAGTAAAAAAAAATATTATGGATCATCTCAAGGTTCGTAGATTCGTACATAAACCCTGAGCACGACTTAGTGACATTATTGTAAACTGGTTTAGTTCTTATTTAGAAATCAAAAAATCAAATTATTAAGTTGGCCCCGTGGATTTTTCCTTTTAATGAAGGAAGGAAACTGCTAAAATTAGTAATAAAAATGCTGAAATGGTAACAATCTTTAATAGACAAGAGTTTTTGAATGACAAATGGAAATGATTAATTTAACCTGCTTTATCTGCAACATACCTACATACATACAAATGTATATGGACCTATAGAAATGTGATTGAGTGTTATGAATACATCCATATAATGAATGTATTGCCTGAAACTGACAAATAACGTTTCAATTTTTATTTGAAAATATGTATGTATGTATGTATGTGTGTTAAGAGAAATAAAGAGTGTGTGTATTGCAAAAGAAAGATTCTTCTGTAAGACATTTCAAAGTTGTAAAAAGACATGCACACAAATGTAATGGCGGACATACATATTCCTGAATGTCAAATGCTTTGTATATTTACATATATGTGTATGTCTGTCATTCAAATTAATTCATAATTAAATTTTTCCTTTAATACAAGCAAAAAAACGTACGTACAACAGAATGTGGTTGAGCCATTAAAAAGAAAAAAAAATTTTAATAATTTATTACAGAGTTCCAAAGCAAAGGAGGCATGTTAAAAAAAGTTACAAAAACTCAAGTGGCCAAGGTTCAAATCCCGGAGAAAGCGAAAAATGAAGAATAAAATGTGCTGTTTTTCAAAAGTTATAATTAAAAAAATAAGAGAGCTCCCCTTTACAAGTCCATCTTCAAGAAACCACTCCCTGACCGTCCAGTCTAATCCATCTTTAAAACGAATGATCTGGAGTATAGCGCCACCTTCTATAACGATAACAGCTATCCTACTTAGTGAAGACGCTCACCACTCACCATCAACATCCACCTACAGATGGGGGCAATTGCTGTTGGTCATTCCAGGGTGAAGGTATAACACTGACTTTGAGTGATCAAATCAATTGAAAGCAACTTGTCTCATAAAAAAAAGGCGCATAAAATATATCTATAAAGAAATATTATATGTCTATCTTCAAGTTCCAATAATATATACTGGGTTTACCCCTGAGTATCGGTCTTAATCACAAAAAAAAAAAAGAAAAACAATTATGAGGCTTAACAAGAAAACGTTGGAAAAAAAAGAATTTTATCAAACTAAATTTAAAACATTTTTCCTCTTTAACAATTAAAATACATTCTATGAATAGGAATATCATTTTATATATCAAGTAAAAATTTGCTACAGAAAATTTTAACAACAAAAAGAACTCAACAATCAAATAAAACACTATCAATATAATTTCCAGTTAATTGAATTGTCAAGAACACAAGAAATTAATAAAAATTAATATGTTTTTATAACTCAAAGCAAACACTATGAATAACAAATATTTCTCAGTTTTCTTTTTATAACAGAGAAATGGCATATGGTAGCAACACATCTATATACACGAGAGTAACAAGAATTATTAAAATGAAAAATATATTTACACATACATATATTTGTATATACATATGTATGTATATGCTATATATTGCTTTTTCCAGAAATATAATTTAAAACAATATTTAATTACTTTACAAAACCATATAAAACAATCGACAGAACAGCATGTATTTGCTTGAATCATGGTAAATATTTTTAAAATTTAAAAAAATTCTTTTTGGTAGTATTGTGTTTTCCAATGAAATTCTATTGGTAGAAATAAAAAAAAACGAATTAAAAAAACATATATCGCAATTGATCGACAAGAGGTCTAGTAGTACTAGTAACTCAAAATTTTAGTACAGGCCAAACACGTCATACCAAGATAATTTCATATGAAAGTATGTTTATCCGCCATATCATGACAATTATTTCCGATCGGAAGTTGCTTTAATTCCGAAAAATCAGTTTAAAAACTGTAAGTTTTTTGAAATGAAGCCACCGTTAAACAACATTAAAAGTAACACTGTTATATTCATAACAAATAATATATACGAGTAAATACCAATTTGTTGGTTTTAAGTGATTTTATTTGGAACAAATATTTAATTTTCTAAAAATTAAATTTTCGGAAGTGAACTCACTTTTGATCGGACTTGAGTTCCATGACATGGCTGATTATTTTTGTATTATTTTGTCAACAAAACAGTATCAACTCAAAATACAACCATGATTAAATGAAAAAAATTTTATTATTTTTAACTTCAATAAAGGCTTACATTAAAATAATATCTCTTTTTATGAAAATGTACGATAAGTTTTTATTTCAACTTTTGTATCAAAATAATACCTTTTTATTTTGTAGAAACGTCGTCAAAACATTATTGCGAAAATGGTCTTAAATGTGATATCAGAGATGAAAGAGTAATCGGAATTGGTTGAAATTACCACAGTAGATAGTAGATGTCGTTGTTTTTAGCAGAGTAATAATTTGCTCACTCTTTTGCTCATTGCGCATTGCGCACTCTTTTCTTGCGCCGCGAAAAATTGCGCATGCGCAAAGAGTGGAGCAGATAAAAAAGAGCAGTTGTTTGCTCTTTTGGCTCTTGCTCTTTTTTGTAAGCGCTGCTCTTTGCGCTTTGCGCATTTAAATTTTTTATTTGGCGCTTTGCTCTGCACATTGAGCAAAATGAGTAGCGCATTGCGCATGCTCTTTTTTATATCTACAGTGTCATGTCAGCAACAAATTTTTTTTAATTTGGGGGGTCGTGGCATAGTGGTTGAGCGCGTGCATAGAAACTCAAAGAACCCAGGTTCAAATCCCAGTGAAGGAGGAAAAATAAAAAAAATTAATTTGCGGTTTTTCTAAAATTATAATTTAAAAAAAAAAGTAGGAGGTTCCGCCCCCCCACCTCCAAGAAATCCATCTTCACGAAACCGCTCCCTGGCATTTCCAGCCTATTCCACCAAGAAAACGAATGATCAGGAGTACAGTGCCATCTTCTGGGAAGATAACAGCTAACCTACATAAAAAAAGATGCTCAACACTCACATTCAACATCCAGATGGGGCAATTGCTGATGATCATTCAAAGGTGAAGGTATAACACTGGCCTTTGAGTAATCAAATTGACAGCAATTTGTCCCATTGACATAAGGCGCTTAACATGACTTCTTCACATCTATGTATCTATGTATATCTATATATTTAATATTCCAATACAAAATTTATGATACTCCTTTATTTGCATGAAGAAAATAAATTTTTTTTTTCACTCATTCTTCACATATGTATACTTAGGAAATTATTAAATGCATATATTCGCGTGTGATTTTCAGAAACAATTTTGTTGTACTAATTTATGTGCATGAAGAAAAAAATAAACAGCGGCCTTATTCTGTAACTCTCCTAAGCTAAAACTCTATCGCTAAAAATATATAAAGTAAGTTTAGGACTTTTTGGCTACGAATAGAATTCTTGAACGCTTATTGTAATTTAAAAACTTCATGCCTATTACCTCTACACTTTTTAATTTTATATATTCTATTTACATTTAATTATTTCTTCTTTTTTCATATTAAAATTACTGACTTCAAAGGTATTTTACACCACAGTAAATGAGCAATGCGCAATTGCGCACTCTTTTGGCTCTTTTGCGCATTGCGCAAAAAAAAAGAGTGGAGCAAGAAAGCTCAAAATTCAAAGGCGCCTTCTATGCGCAGCGCTTGTAATGCGCAGAGCAAAAAAAAAAATGGCGCAGAGCAAGAGCAACAAAAAGTTTTCTCTGCTCTTTGCGCAAAGAGCAAAAAAGAGCCAAAAGAGCGGCGCTGTGCTGCGTTTTTACTTACTCTGGTTTTTAGCCGATTTCTTGCAAAAAGTAATATAAAAAAAATTTTGATTTATTACCCTCTTGTTGATTAAGTGCGATATAATGTATGTATGTTTGTAATTATGTACTCCTATTTGATTTATTATTCGAATTTCCTTTGAAAAGTTAACAATTCAATGCTTGATATTTTAATAAAACACTCAGAATTCTTAGAATTTTTATAAAATAAAAACTTTGTGGTTGGTTTTTTGTATATTGAAGGGTACACACGAATAACACGAAAAACTCAAATCAAACCGGAAAATCAAATACTAAAACATGAATAGTTTATATAAACGTAGGCAGTTCTATAAGAGTTTGAAATTAAATTTTTTGAGACCGGTGTTATTTGTCTCAAACCATATGAGATAGGAGTACATACTACATATATTTGTTGGCCTAAAGATTAGTTTAAAATTTGTTATTAAGATTCGTTGTTTTCCAATATGGTTCACTTTTTTCTTTTGTGGAATTTATTGAAAATGTTTTTGGGTCATTTTATAGCTATGGGCTATAAATAATTTAAAAAAGGAAAATAGTCAATTTAACCACGCCCATACTCTTCGCCCACTAAAAGGGAAGGCATCCAAACTGAAATTAATAATTTCTCTCTAATTACAAAGATGATAGTACTTACTTACTTACTTAGCTGGCCATAACAACCCGTTAACGGGTTTCGGCCTGCCTCAACACTAGTCTCCAGGCGTCTCTACCAAGCGCACGCCTTCTCCAGTTGGTCACACCAATTGATGACAGGGCTCCATCTACCTGGTCTTTCCAACGTAAGCATGGACGTCCTCTACGCCGACGTCCAGTGACCTTCGCATCCAAAACCTTTTTCGCTGGAGCAGATTCTTCCATCCGAACAACATGGCCGAGCCAGCGCAGCCGCTGGATGTTAATGCGCTGGACAACATCTACGTCGCCGAGGAGCTCATACAGCTCATAGTTGGTCCTTATGCGAAACTCATCGCCTTGCTTCAGTGGACCAAAGATCTTGCGAAGAATTTTTCTCTCAAACACTCCCAGGACCGCTGCATCGGCACAAGACAGCGTCCATGCTTCCGCACCATAGAGAAGCACCGGAAGAATAAGCGACTTGTAGAGTGTTAACTTCGTCGCACGAGAGAGGTCTCTGTTACTAAACTGCCTACCGAGACCGTAGTAGCACCTGTTGGCCAGTGTAATTCTTCGCTTGATCTCCAGACTGACATCATTCTTGCTGGTAATGGCGGTGCCAAGGTAGATGAATTCCTTGACCACATCGAATGTATAGTTGCCGGCTGTAACCTGGGAGCCGATGCGATCAGCATCCCTACTCGTCGACAACATGTACTTCGTCTTGCTCTCATTTACCGCCAGACCCATTTTAGCAGACTCTCGTTCAATAGCATTAAAGGCTGCGGTGACATCTCGCTTGGTATGCCCAATGATGTCTATGTCGTCGGCATACGCAAGGAGCTGGACACTTTTATTAAAAATAGTGCCGTTACGATGTACACCCGCCTTTCGCAGAACACTCTCCATGACGAAGTTGAAGAGGTCGCAGGATAAGGGATCGCCTTGTCTGAAACCTCGCACGGTATTAAAAGGCTCGGAGAGGTCTCTTCCTACCTTGACGGAGCTGCAGGAGTTGCTCAGCGTCATTCTGCATAGCCTTATCAGCTTAGCAGGAATACCGAGCTCAGACATTGCTGCATATACGCGATCCCTTATCGGGCTATCAAACGCTGCCTTATAGTCGACAAAGAGGTGGTGTGTGTCGACTTGACTTTCATGGGTCTTCTCCAGGATTTGGCGCAGTGTGAATATCTGGTCAATGGTGGACTTACCAGGTCTGAAGCCGCACTGATAAGGTCCAATCAGTGAGATGGCGAATGGCTTCAGTCGTTCACACAATACGCTCGTAAGAACCTTATATGCGATAGGGAGGAGGCTTATACCCCTGTAGTTGGTGCATATCGTGGGATCTCCCTTTTTCAGGATGGGACAGAGAGCACTAAGATTCCAATCGTTGGGCATACTTTCCTCCAAAGATGATAGAGAAAATAAAATAAGACAAACCTGTTTTATTTTTTTTTAATAATATTTTACTTTTTGTTAATGTTTGAAGAACTCATTCTATTTGTAGATAATCGTTGTGCCAGTTTGCTTTCCAAACCATACCAAGCTTCGGTATGGTAGGTCGAAAATTGTTCTAAAATAAAATGATAATTGTGCAAGTTTGCTGAAAAATGCTGGCGGAATTTGAATATCCACCTAAAATACAGACTTTGACGTACACTTTCCCATTTAAACCTTCATGCAAGCTCATGCCCAAACCCAATTTTTGGTCCATGGACCTTATGGGTTATGTTGAGACTACAAAACTACCCAATCATAATACCAAGAAGAAGACAAGTACTCATTAAAAATAAAATTCGAAAATATACCATAAAACTACGTATCTTCTGCTGTATTTTACATTATTTCTAAAAATTTGCTCGTTAAACAATTTTAATGCTATTTTAACACTTATTTTAGAATTCGTCTTTAAACTTTCAACATTGAAAGCTCAGCAGACCAGCTTTCTTTCAATATATTTTATTTAATGCTTGTAGTGTTGCCATTAACAAAATAAATTCATTTCTTAAATTTTTTTAATTTTTGCACTATTTGAAAACCATGGTGTGCCAGACAGAATACTGACCATTTTTTTTATTAAATTTGTTTTGTCATATAACGTCTTAATTAGATCAAAAATTTAATTATGTTTGATGAACGTAGGTCACGATTAACAACAGTTGTGTATTTGTTGTTATATTTTTTAAATTGTGACTATGAATGGACCAATTCACACCAATTTCACAATTTAAATGTGGACGCATTAATGTAGTCGTCGTAGGCTTGTGGTTAGTATTTTGGCTTACTAGCCGGGTTCAAACCCCAGCTCTGACGTCTTGAACAAAAGAAAAATGAAAAACATTTCTTTCAGCTACTACCTCCTAGCAGTCTTCTGGCAAAAGCTTTGAGAGTAACTGGTTGCCATATACAAGCTTCACAAGTCTGTTGTTTTAAGTCGACTTTAAACTGTAGGTCCCAGTACGCATGGATAAAAATTGATCCAAACAACATGGATGCTGCGAGAAGCTGGGCCGTAACCCTGTTATTGATGAATGATTGCATAAACGGTTTGACTCTCGAAGGTGGATATATTATACCTTGTGGCATAATAGCATAAGTTCTGTTCTACATGAATGCAGTTAGTGGCTCTGCCACTGAGTTCACCTAATGCCCTCTAAATAATTCCAGAATCGGTATACTCCATACAAATTACACTGTACAACAATTTCAAACCTTTTGCAAAATTGCAGGGTTCTAACGTTTGATCCTGATAGAGAAGATTAAAAAAACATACGTTTGTCGGCGTTTGGACAGATCACATTGGAATTTGATTTTAGAGGCGGTTAAAATTTTCCATCTCTGGCAAACTCTTGCAGCATATCGGTGTATAAAACTATGTTTTCCTTACATCTGAGGTGTATGGTATGTTCAGCAACTTTGTAAAAAATATCACGACAAATATTTTCGTAGAACATATTAACCCTCTCACTCCTCCGCAAATCTGCGTTTTGCGGCTTTTTTCCTACAAATCGTAAAAAGCGCCCCGAAAAAGAGGAGGAGCGAGGATGAAATGTTCCAAAAAATTGTTGGTCATAAAATTTTACTTATATGTCAGAACACACCAGAATTCAAAACGTAACGTAAACACCTAAAATCAATAAAATTCAAGATTGCCCATTTAGGGTTAATTTAGTTATTGTTTAAAATTGTAGATCACACCATCCCTGACGGGAAGGTTTGACTTTCACTATTTGTAGATACTTTCTACTACTTTCGGCATGTCCTGAAAATAATTTTGTGCTTTTTATTTAGGTACGACTGTAGTAAAATAATCAAATCATGAGCCAATTTTTCACTACAAACATTACTTTTTTATTACTATTAAACGCATCACTGATGGTTTTGTATAAATACGTTTTAAAGATTTTTTCCTTCTTAAATTTTGTTCAAATAAAAAATTTTCAATTTTTAAAAACGTTTATATACCAGCCCACTTAGCATACGAATTTCGTTAAAAAAAATACCTTAAAAAATATCGGTACCATAAACAAAAAGCTATAATTGAATTTAAAATAAACATATAAAAAACAATAAATGGAATAGAATAACAAACAAAAATTGAAGTAAAAATTGTAATATTGCATTGGGAGAAAAATTAAAGGTAAAAAGGTAAAAAACACACACACTCACGGTAGAGTTTAGAAAAAATGCAAAAAAAAAAAAACAACATAAAACGTGCTTACCTCCAATATTTTTGATTCGATTGTATAAAGAGCATCGCGATTTTTTGCCGATTCAATAATCAATTGTTCCTTTTTTTCTTGTAAATCGGGACGTTCATGTGCCACAACAGTAGCCAGTAGTTGCTCACGTAAGCCCTGTTCCGTAATCATAAAATTTATTACGGTTACCTGTTCGAGAGAGAGGGAAATACAAACAAGTAGCAAAAAATTAAAGACTGTACAGTTTAAATCAGTTAAAATATATTTCATTGTATATGCGAGTACGTGTTTGTTTAGGGGTATGCAAATGAAGATCCCAAAAACAAACAAAAAAATCTAAATTTTTTAAGAATTGTCTTTGCGATGAGTTTTACTGTGGTTGCTGCGGTTGTCTGCAAAGAATCTGATTCGAAAGAAATTTTATTTCATAAAATAAATTTTCTATTCAGTTTTGTTTTAATAATAATAAAAAAAAGAGAAAATAAACAAAAACAGGAAACCAAAAAAAAAAGGTAAACGAGGAAAAAATGCCAAAAAAATTTTAACATCCATCTACACAAAATTTAGAAAAGCGAAAATAATATACCCACAATACCAACAGAAAATACAGATTTATTTTGAAATAGCGAAACCAAATGAAGTGTGGAGAAAGTTTTAGTAGGGTTCACATGAATAATGTGCATTTAATTTAAAAAATTGAAGAAATACAGTATTCCACGGATAATTGTCTGGACAAAAACGTCAACATTTTTGGGCATTATGCGTGGAAGTCATTTAACCGAATACGGTTAATTGCCTCTTTGAGGTAATTAAATTAATATGTTTAATTGCCTGTATACACTGCTGTCAATATATGTGAAAAGCAAGTAACTTTATACTTATGCATAAACTTTGTAGACTTTAATTACAAGGTTGTATCAAAAAAGTAGTTTGAAATTAAATTTAACGGACATTTTATGCCCATATAAGCATAGATGAGTTAAGCTGCAGTTTTTAGAAAATAAATATTTTGGGTAATTAAACGAGAGAATTTTAAGTGAAATTTCTTTTTGGGTAATATATATTTGGGGTAATTAAGCGAATAACGCAGTTAAGCGAGAGTTAATTAAACGTGGAATTTTATAAGAAAATGGTAAGATAAAATTTGGGGATTTAGAAATAGAGGTAGATCGACAATTAAGCGTGGGGCAATTATCCAGGGAATACTGTATTTCCAACCCCTATCACTATCTCTGCTGTTAATACATAATAATTAAAAATTAGAAAAAAGGATTTTATCTTAGTTACAGTTGTATCTTCTCAATCTCACATTGGAATTGCATTTAAAAAATTTTATTAAAACATGCACGAAATGAAGAAGAAGTTGTATTTGTTGGCTAAATATCGAAGTGTTTACGAATTTCAAAAATGTTATGCATTTATAACAATCCGCATAATTAAAGACACAAAGAGTTAACTGAAGTTGACATTTTGTCGACAACCTCTAATCTGTTTTATCGATTTAAAACGACCGTATTATATACGCTACCTTCTATTGATTCATGCTTTTAAAATACACTTGTAATGACACTATAAAGATCTTTTTTGATACAATTGGACGTTATTTATGATATATGTATATGCAAATAAAAAAAATTTTCAAATTTAAAAAAAATACTTTTTTTTACTATAAAAAATTGTCCAAAAATAAATATTTTCTCCAAATTCTATGGATTGCATCTTCTGAGCTCCAACGAGCTCCAGCCAGATACTTATATCAAATTAAAGCCGAAGTCTCAGCTAATTATTTATTAAAAATTCAGCTGCCCGTTTTTGCCCCTAAGCAATTCCAGTTTAAAAAACTAAAAAAAGTTAGGAAAAATTTCCTTCACAATCATGTAATTGCAGTAGAAGTTTGTATTAAAATCTGTTGCATACTCCTAGGATTGCACTTTTTTGCAACAGATTTTATTGCAACTTGTCTGCAGTTTTCCCGGCCATTTTAATAAAATTCATAAGTTTGTTTAACGATCTGTAAAAATTTGTGAATTTTTTTGGGTAAATTCAAGGAATAGGCTTATAGGGTTTATTCGGTTCCAGTTATAAGGTGAATATAGCCGGACCTATCTTTTATTTAAAAGAAAAACTGAAAATTTTAAAGCTTATAAACAACTTTTTCTACGAATTATAAAGGAAGTGCTGTATTTTAATAAAAACTGCATTGAAAAGTTATCAATTAAAATATCTGACATATACAAGCTATTGAACTGTGTAAAAATTTTCCTCAGTTTTCGTTTTACAATATTTAATTGACTTCAGTAGACTTTTTCTAAGACAAAATATTTTTTTTTTTGATCAAAATAGTTATGAATTTCTCTTAGTGAAACACTCTTCTTTGGAAGGGAGTTATTTGATTTGTAAAAAATTGTTTTAAAAAATCGAATTTTAGTCACCAAAATACCGCCTACACAGAGTGCAAGACGGTGCGATGGGCGTAGCAGATTTCAAATAATTTTGGCATGCGTCTTTTGTTTTTTCTAAGAAGTATATATACTAAATTTTAAGGCTTTTGCTTTTATATGAAAGGTTTTATACGAAAATATCCATTTTGATTGTAGGGGCGCTGGGCGATGGGTGTGGCTGATTTTCATGAAACTATTTTATTTTCTTTATTTAGTCAATATAATACTCTGTGCCAACTTTCAAGTTTCTAGCTCCACTCCTTATATTTTTTGCACATTAATGCATGAAGCCGTACCAGTGTGCGCCATGGTCTAGTGGTTAGTTTGTTGGCTTACTAAGACGATAGCTTACGGTACAAACCTCAGCTTTGATATCTTGAGAAAAAAAGAAATTAAGGAAAAATAATTCTTTCGGCGACTACCTCTGAGCAGTCTTCTGGCAAAAGTTCTGAGAGTAACTGATGACCATGAAAAAGCAATTCAAATCTGTCGTTCGGAATCGACTTTAAACTGTAGGTTCCCGTGCTCATGGTTAAAAATTTAGACACACAACATAAGTACTGCGAGAAGGTAGGCCGTAACTCTGAAGCAGTGTGGTAATGGCCAAATATGTGTGTAGACACACCTCTTGTTTGAGAAGCCTTTTAGAATACATATTTACAAGGTACAAACAATGAGTAAACATTCATTGGTTTTTATATACTGCATACATACTTATATACATAAATTGTTTTTACAATTTTATTTAAGGATACTTCAAGAATATTGGTTAAGTTTTCTGTTCCTTAAATACAGTTTTTTGTCTTTCTAATAATTTGCAACAAAAAAAAAAAAAAATTTACACTGAAATTGTTAAATAAAATAAAATGAGGCAAACTTATAAAAAAAGTAGGAGGATTTAATATAACAGAAATACTTATAGTGTATAGAAGACCTTTTATCTTGTTTTTGCTACGAGTAAAAGAAAAATTTATGTAAATGTGGGATGTCTTCATTTTTTTTATTTTTGCTTCAGTAGCCTATTCTGTTGTTTCAATTTTGCTGTTCGTAGTTCTTGTTTTCATTTTGCTAACCGTTACAAACTGTTTTATACGTTTTATTACAATCATTGAAATGATATCACTTCATTTGAAATTCATTTGATGGTTACCATTCAGTTCTAGCATCCAACATCCAACATCAAAAGCAACAGCATGCCTTAATACTCACGTTTGCATACACCCTCATTATTATTCCTATTATTTCTTACCCCACTACCGTCATCATGCTGTCATCGATTCTAAGATTCTTTTACTAAAAGCAGTTAAATTTTTTGTTGGTTTTTTTTTCTTTCTTTCTTTCTTTCTTATTTTACCTGTTTTTTATTCATGAATTTTTAGTTTCATTTGCACACAAAACAAGATGTCGTTTTATGAAACGGAAATCAAAATTTTACTCAATTTCTAACTGTTTTGAAGTGATAGATTTGCTAATGTATTGGTTTAAATATTCTCATTGTTGGCTGCTATGTCGGTTGTTATTGTTGCTGGCATTACTGTTATAAAGATTACTTACCATAACCATAACTTCAGGTGGATAATGAGGATTCCTTAGACATGTTGTGATATATAAACGAAAATTGCTGTTGTATTCAATCATTTGATCTCCACTCTTGATGAAGTAGCCACCCTTATGCTTAATTACGTTCTTTTCTAAAATTGGCGTTAAATTTGAATCCAAACGTTCACCTTAAAATATAAAAATAAAAGAAGTGAAATAAAATATTAAAACAAAAATATATAAAAGTTGGACATGAAAGCAAGCAGTTGAAATGATTTAAGGAAAATGCAAAGATGCCAAATGAAAGGAAACGAAATTCTAATGAAAAAATTATTACCATGAAGGAAAGCTCAGCCATTTAAGGTATTTTTTAATAAATTATAAATTAAAAGAGAACTTTATTTCAGTCAATTTAAAAGAATTCTAATGCCCTTAAGGAATTAAAAATTAAAATGATGTGAAAAGTTTTTGTCTTCTCTTTATCTTCTTCTTCTCTTCTTGAAAAAGTAAACTATATGGGCAGTTTAATAAATTCTACAACTTTTTGTATTTCTAAAGCGGTATTTTTTATGAAATAATCCATTTATTTTTAGGTAGTACAAGACTACAGGTTCGCTTTAATGAACAACAAAGTTGTTAATTCACTAGTCTGTCCTTTATGGACTCTAGACTCAAGCTTTGTAGCATGAAGTCTGAACGAAAAACGAAAATCGTCAGGCTGACTTGTTTTAAGGCACTTAAATCAGAGATGTCGATTTTATTCCATATATATAAATATTATAAATCTCTTTGTACGTCTGTTTGTTTGTCGGTCAATTACGTCTAAAAAAATACACAGGTTTTCTTGAAACAACTACGAATACCGCAAGTGCAAAAGGTATTTGTTTTTGTTTCGTCAGAAACGCTTTTATTAGATCAAAGTTAACGGCAATGAATATTTTTGGTAATTAAAGAAGAAATGATGTCCGTAAAGGAATAGTACACTAGCCAAACTGAACAATTGTTTTCGACTCCAGCTACGGTAGTCTCATCAGAGTTCTTTGTGTCCTGTGCATATTCAAGACCAAACATCAACTATTTAACTCACACGTTTCTGGAAATCGCATACTGAAATTATATTCTTTCACATGTATGTACATACACTTGTATGAGTTAGTCGAAGTAAAGTCACACAACAGTTTCTATCATATTCTCCTTTTCTTACCATCATTGCTGTTCTTGTAATTGTCATCTTATTTGGATGAAACAGAATTACAATTTTATTTTTGTTTTTGCCCTCTTATTCTGACGAAACAAAAATTAAATTATAAAAATATTGATCAGACCTTTCCTGGGGCTCGAACCTCGAGCCTCCAGCATATTAAGGTATTTGTTTTTTTTTAAGACCAATACTCAGGAGTAAACCCCTACTTATGCAGTTTATTGTATTGGAATATTGAAGATAGAAGAGAGATACATAGATTTTTTTTTATTGATCGCCATATATCAATGAGACAAGTTGTTATCAGTTGATCACTCAGAGGCCAGTGTTATACTTTCACCCTTGAATGATTAACAGCAATTGCCCCATTTGACGGTGGGTGTTGATAGTATGTGGTGACGGTCTTCACTAATTAGGTTAGCTGTTATCTTCCCAGAAGGTGGCGCTGTATTCCTGATCATTCGTTTCTGGTAGAATAGACTGGATATGTCAGGGAGCGGTTCTTGAAGATGGACATCTGGGATAGGGGAGGGGGGGCGGGAACATCTTATTTTTTTAAATTATAATTTAGAAAAACCCCAAATTTTACTTTATAATTTTTGTCCTTCGCTGAGATTGAACCTCGGTCATTCAAGTTTCCGTGCCAACGCTCTAACGACTATGCCACTATGTTTCATTCTTTTTGAAATTGCACTGGGGCGTGGACCTGTCGTTTTAATGTCGACTCCGAAGGACAGACCTGAGAAGCTTGTTTATGGCAATCAGTTACTCACAGAAGTTTTGCTAGAAGACTGTTAAAAGTTAGTCGCCCAAAGAAATATTTCTTATGATACTTAGCACTTAGTTTAAAACAATATTATAATTTATCAAAATACCGTGAAAAATGCAATAAAAAACGTAAAAAAATTACTTTAATGATCCATTTCAATTAGACGAATACATTATTTTCAAGCAACATTAACACAAGAATTGTTTGTTAATTACTCTTTAACATGGAAAAGAATTTGGAAGGACTTGCTTTCTATCCATTTGGTTGGTTCAACATTTCAAATAAGAGGAGAATGACAAAGGAAGAAAACTGTTCAATGGCATTAAAACTTTAATATTTATAAACAAGAACATAGATATGAGATGTTTGTCCATTTGAATTTATATTTTGGCATCATTTATGGTTCATTTCATTAAGTCATTAATCTTGAAAAGTTATTCATTCATTTAACCATAAAAATGAAAACATGCTCTTTCAACGCAAACCAATAGCACTTAAGATGGCGAATAAAATTCTTCTGAAAAATTAAAAAAAAACGACAAAAAGCAATAATCATTGGCAACGAAATTTTATTTCAGACAGACAATAAATAAACAGAATAACTCTAAAGACCAAAACACAGAGAAATATATAGTCTGCCAAAGATTTCAAGGGGCTGACAGATTTGAAAACAAAAAAAGAAAATAAAACAAAAAGTTCTAAAGATTAAGCAGTGGTGTGTGGCAGGCACAAATATGGACAGTTAAAAAATTTCAAGTACCATTATCATCTCTCATCATAGAAGGAAATATATTCAAAACACTTGAGCTCATCATTAGAGCCATAATAAAAACAGAATCAAAAAACAACAACACAACAATGACAACAACATTAACAAATTGAACGCAAATACGTTGTTTTATAAAAACAAAAAACAAGAACAACAAAAATACATAATCCTGCTCATCATCCCATTTATTCATTTACAATTTGATAACGAGCATACTTGCAACGTTTAACGTTCATAAAAAAGACAGCAACGAAAATACTTGTTTTAACCCGGTTTTTACTATGGTTATTATGTTTTTGTTGTTGTGCAATTCCATCTGGTCTAATGGATTTTAATCCTCCTTATCCATGAGCATATTTATGTGTTTTGTAGCAGAATATAAAGACGATTAAATGAGAGAGAAATTGCAAAATAATTTTAAAAATAATTAAAAAGAAATTGGTGTAAAAAAAGAAAGGGCTTTAAAATATAAGCAAATTTTATTCAATAACGTAAGCTCGTTGGTATGGTATGCCTGGACTGTCATTAAAGAGAAGATCTCAATGTTTTTCATTGCAAAAGTACAGAACAAATTGAGTTCGATCACTTTTTTGCTCTTTATATGACACTTTGGCTTTAGTATGACCACTGGCTCATTGAATGATCGATAAACATGCCGAAAGGTTAACTCTGCCCTTCCATCGCAATCACTGCAAGATTTGAGGGAATACTTATTAGAGGGAGACTGCTGGTCATTTTATTTGTGATTGCTTACGTCTCGCAGTTTGACATTTCAGGTTTTTCCAATAGCTTGGCGGAGTGCTCAAGCCTGTACCACTTTGGTCTACTTCACTTTATAGACAGCTTTAGTTGGCGGTAGTTGTTTTTTCAGCTTGGGTGAATTTAGTGTGGTTTTACCAAAATAGAACTTTGAGCTAATTGTAGTTGATTACGTTTTCGTTGACTAGCTACTTGATCGCCTTACCTCTGGTACGCTGTTAGGATGATGATAGTTATATTTAATATTTATTTAAGTGACAACGTTGCTAAAAGGGTTTCTTCATTTAAACTTTAATTTAAAAACGTGTGTGAAGTGAAACATAAGACAAAAGTTTTATATTCTTTTAGGGGTCTACATTAAATAAATATTTTAAAATTTGAAGCATAAATCCAATGTCGCTTCGAAAAATAGAGACCAACACACTGTGCAATAAGTGGCAATAAGGCTGCAGGTGGAAAGGATAGGAAAGAATCCATGACACTATACATTGGTCCCAAGTTCTGCTGTGCACGACTGCTTTTTTTACTATTGTCAGTCTAATTCTGAAATGGGAAGTTTCGTAACACCGAAACGTTGAAGTACTTCTTAGGCAAGTTAAGACAGTAATCAGTTCACAGTTTGGGCACAATTCTAATGTTTTATATTACAGAATGCTAGACCTAAAACCCTTAACAGATTTTCTTACGGGTCATTCTGGGAATGGTGATCACAGATGTTTGTGGATTTTGAATACAATCACTAGAAAAAGTGAAATATATAGTATAAATGTGGCGGTTCTTGATAAATTTTGTTAGTAGTGTTTTGGAAAGTACATCGTAATGCGGAAGAAAAGCCAGTAAATCAAAGGAACAAAAGGAAATCTTGCAGCGCTATAAGTACACCTATCCACGGAAGATCGGTTCCTGAAAAAACCGTGCAAATCGAAATCAAATTTTTTTGTATGAAAAATCGTGTAAAATGAAAAAAGTCTAAAATAAGTAAAATCAAATTAGGTTTTTGATTAAATAAATTTTTGTTTTATTTATAAATTTTTTTCATTTATTTTTCTTTCATTTACGTTAAATAAAAATAAAATATACACCTAATCAAGAAACAAAGTATCCATTCAGTTTTGTAATAACAAATATGTACATGTAAAAATATTACATATTTTTAAAAAAAATAGAAAATTACAAAAAATATATCAAAGATTTAAGCAAATATAATCACTATCATGACTCTTAACCTTTTTTTCTTGATTGGTGACATGTCACTTTCACCACTTGATATTATTTGAGGCGATTCTCTAGTTGATGGATTGGTACCAGTTTTTTTATGGGTTGTACTTAGTACTGTCGTTTTACAAATTTGGGATGTAGTGTTTGAAATAAAAAAAGGTGTTGTTCAGTTTCAAAATCGTGAAAAGCGAAAAATAACGTTTTTAATCGGGGAAGAGATCTTGAAAAAATCCGTATAAAAGTGAAATCGTGTAAAAAAAGTACCGTGTAAGTCGGGGGATAGGTGTATAGGTAGATAGGTCAGATGGCTAGTTAATCAAATCATGATCAACTACCTTGAGCACAAGGAGCCGTTTTGATAACTTTACAGGACGGAATCGAACTTATCTAAGTTGAAAAAACAAAAAGAGCTGTCTATAAAGTGCAGTAAAACGAGGGGTCCAGGCTTCAGCACTGTGCCAAACCATCAAAAAAAAGGTACCCCAAAAACTTCAAACGTCGAACTTCTAGAACTGGGCAATCACAAAGAAATTGACCTTTTGTCTCCCTCTACGAAGTATTCCCGCTATAAGTATAAATATATATAAATAAACAAAAATATGTATGTATATAAAAAGTACGTATGTATGTCGACGCATTACGCTTAAGCGTGTAGACCAGTGGTCTTCACAAAGAGAGTCAGACCAAAATACACTGAGAGATGAGATTGGTTTCTTCATTTGTATTGTTTTTAACAACTTGAATGAAATTAGTGAAAATTTTCGTTTTAAAAACCGTTAATTTTAAAATTTACACTAATTTATTAAAATTATTCATGAAATAAATTGTTTGTAAATGCTATTAACAAATTGAAATGTAGTTAAAAGAAATATAAACATTAATACGTTTATGTTGCTTATTATCACATCTTCTCAGTGTCTGACCAACCAATTTAGCTCTCTTGAAAACTAAAAAAACATTAACACATACGCAATTTTTGTCTCACACACATGTTTTTGTAATAATTGTGGTTGTCGTTTAGCCTGATGACAACAAAGCGTATGGATTTCTTTTTATGAAAGATTTTTAACATTGCAAATTTTTTAATAATTAATTAAGTTTTTCATAGGAAAATAAAACAAAAACTGGTTTCCAGGAATTCTAAAAGTGATATCTGTTAATAAAGTACAATACATTTAATTTTAAAATAATATAATAAGAATTAACGATACGGGTAGTTTTGGTATATTTTAAGAAGCTGTTAGTCAGAATTTTTGTGGAATTAAGCAACCCTGGTTGTAATATTCACGAAGAGAGTAAGAAAAACTAAAAAAATATCCGAACAATTTATTTACCTGAGTAATACTGGTGAAGACCACTGGTGTAGACCTATTTAAACCAAACTTATGAAAATATAGATACTGAATTCTATATGGGCGTGGCACCTCCCAGTTAAACTAAACACTGATTTATGTGTATCTTTAGAACGGTTAAATTTTCTCTATATTTGGCCTGGCAAAGTAGGCACATGCTGCTCTGCATAGTAGAATTATAATAACAATTTATCTAGTATATTATTTCCTTTTCTTTATCAAAGCCTTTATGTTGGAATTTGTTCATTTATATGCAATCTTTTAGACCTAAACTTACACAATCCTATTACAATTTGTGGACTTTTTTATAACTACGTAATAGCTTTTCGAAGAACTATGTATTACTGTGTGTTTATAAGTCTCTTTGTTAAAGTTTTCTGTTTCAAGTTTGGAGTTTTAATTGTCACTGTGTTCCTTTTCTCACAAAAATATTTTGTAGATTTAAATATTCCGGTACATGACGAAAAACGATTTCGTTGGAAATTGAAATGGTCTATATTTTCAAAGTCATAATAGTCATGTAGTCGCCGTGGTCTAGTGGTTAGTGTGTTGGCTTACTAAGACATGAGCCCTGGATTCGACATCAAGCTCTGACATTTTCAAAAAAAGAAAAAAATATTTCTTTCGGCGACTACCTCTCAGCAGTCTTCTGGCAAAAGCTCTGGGTGTAACTGATTGCCATGAAAAAGCTCTCAAGCCTGTCGTTCGGATTGGACTTTAAACTGTAGGTCCCGGTAATCATGGATAAAAATTAACACACACAACATGAGTGCTGCGAGAAGCTAGGCCGTAATCCTGACACAGGGTTGTGAAGACCAGTTATGTATGTATATAACTTATCTGTTCTAATCAGAGTACCAAATCGTTCACTCACTTTTCACTTATGAGTGGACGTGTGCATTCAGTTTTTATTTTGTTTCTCCTCACACATATTTGAAAAAAAAAACAGAAAATATTTTGCCTTCCTCTTTTTCATGTGTGAATATTGCTTTTTTTTTGACGCATATTCATGTATGAAAATTTCAAATTTTGACGAATACTCTTTTATGAGCGTGAATATTATTTTTCACACACTTACTCGCTCATATAAACTCGATTTGCTTTTCAAATGACAAATTCAAATTTACAATTGTACGTACATATGTACTCGTATTTATTATGTAACTGTTATATTGTGGGTTGGCGACAGGCACTCGTCAAAAATTCAGGAAATTTATGAATGCAGTACAACAGCAACGTCATGAAACAATTTTGCTTAGAAAAATATGAATGCGTGTGAAAAATAATTGTGCTTCTCGTTTAAGTGCATGAAGAAAATAAAAAAATTTCTTTACTTCTTACGCTTAGAAAAAAGAATGAATGCACACGTTCGCTCGTTCATGTGCGTGAAGAAAAATAAAAATTTTTAAAATCGTATTCTTGATAATATTCATAAATGTTAGTTTTTGAGTATTCATAAATGGAAAAATCTGAAGTCTGGTTTTAATTATTTTAAAATTTTAATGATAATGGAGTAAACAAGGAGTTCCAAATGATTTCAGATCGAAATTGTTTTCCATCACCTACCAGATTATGCTTCGGAAGTTATGATTATTATGTTTGAAAACACAAGTTATGTTCTCTTAGTATCGCAATATATTTTATTTTTATTTCTATTAATAGAGGTTCAGATTTATGCATTTACTCGTATAATTTTGCAAGTTCCTGTTTCATTTCCACATTAAGTGTTGGTTGCTTCAAAAATAAGGCCGCCAGCCACATTAAACAGTGTCTTTCACAGCCTGTATTGAACGTTATTAGATTTCATTGGGATTTATTCAGAAATGAATTATTACTGCTAAAGATAATTTTTTGTTACAAATTAGGTTCGTAGTTTAATTCACCAAATTACAATATATGAATGACAAATCTCTCCGCGAAATCACATCCTATCTTACTACCGTATTTTAGCAACGTTCATTAGTAACGGATATCCGTTAAGTATTGTGGTCGTTATAAGCACTCATGGGAACAACCCTACTCTTACAGTTCATTGTTCTGGTAGAGAAAAATATCTTATGAGAAGAGGGAGAGGGAGAAAACTGTTTGTTTTATAATAACGTAATTGACAGGAAAAAAAGTTCTCTCTATAATGCATTACGCAATTCAATCGACAATCAACTACAAAAGATTGTGCTCTATCAACGATACGACTAGTACTCGGACTTTTATTTCACCAGAGCATCTATGTATCATAGTAGTACCGATAGAATACACTACCTTCCCTAGCACACTAACAACTAGACCCAGCCTCTTAAATTATTATTTTTAGTTTCCTTTTAACGATTTAGTGTTGTCATTTGAAAAAACAAACTGAACAGATTCATGACTCAGAGTTTGTAAGATCTCTCGTTATAAATCTTAAGTATTCATTCAAATTGTATAACAGTTTGACTTTCATTTTGTATTCTGTTCTACGAGTATGTCTTCTTATACACTAACTTGGCCAACTCTAAGTTTCTTTCTGTTTTCATTTTTATAAGTATGAATATAAAATGATGGCAATAGAAAGAAACATAACATTTAATGGTTATTCACTGTTTTCGAAAACTTTAAGAAATAATGGCAAGAGCAATAAAATTATGAGAATTATTATCATAAATGATAATATTAAGCTTAAGAATATTTCTTTGTACAAAACTTGAGAATACTTTAAGGGCATAATATACAAATATTAAGAACCATTTATTCTTCAGAAATGATAAACAAATACTCAAGTATTTAGATATTTCAAAAGTATAAAGCCATTTAAGTATATATTTTAATAGTAATGTATACTACTATGTACTCGTATGTACGAGCATTTCAAATAAATATTTTCAACTATTGAGTAAATTTATATATTTAAGATGAGATAAATAATTTTTTTATTTAATTAAATATGTATTTATGTATTTGTATAAAAACAAAAATATCTTAAGAGAGATATGTATGCACTTAGTAGGGACATAAATACTGTATTACTAATATGTTGCACAGAAAAAAATATCACCAAAATTCAATCAACAAAGTGGGTTGTTAATGTAAAATTTTATTTTTAATATGTGTTTTATAAATACAATCAAATATTTTTTTGATATTACAAATATTAGGATTTATTTTCAACAAATTATGCTAATTAAAATTGTTGTTATTATTTAAGCAATATTTTTAAAAACAAGAAGACTTAGTTATAAAAAAACAACAAAAACATATGAGATTTATAGGGAAGTTTAACAAAAATATTTATTGAAAGTGTTGAAATTTTTCCAACAATTGGGTTGTTAACCACAATTGTTGAAAAAAAGATGGTACCGTTACATTTTTTTCTTTTTTCAAAGTAAACTTTGACAAAAAAAAAATAAAATAAATTATTACGGTACCATACATTTTCAATAAAAACGATTAAATAAATTTTTTGTTGAATTCTTTGCTTTAGGTTAGTTGCGCATATTTAGTACAAAAACAACATTATAAAAATTAGGAGTGACGTGGTGTAATGGATAGAGCACTTGCATACAACACACAACAGCCCAGGTTCAAATCCCAGCAAAGGAGAAAATGAAGACGATTTAATTTAAAAAAAAAGATTGATAAAATAGTGCAACAAAAACATTTACTGAAAGTCTTGTAATCTTTTCAACAAATAGTTTGTTAACCACAATAATCGAAAAAACATGGTACCGTTGTATTTTTTTTTTTTTTCTTTTCTTAAGGAAACCTACAATTGTCGTATTTGTATTTACAAAAATCATTGTTAGCGCAAAATTGAATAATATTTTAATTGTATATACAAAAAAATTTGTTGTATTTACAATCTAGTTTTTTCTGTGTTGGGCTATAAAACAAAAAATAATGAATGGTTGGTTTTGTAACAAATTTTTTTTATATATTTGGCATATATTTTATTAGCAATAAAAAACCGTTTATTTCTAATTTAAAGAATTAAATTTCTAATTTAAAGAATTAAATAAAAGGTTTTTTATTGGTAATAAAATAAATACCAAACTGGTGACCCCGACGTGATAATTTGGTACCTCTCTACTTGCGGTAATGATGATATTAGGCCAGATAATTGCGATATAATATTCGGGTCTTGTGCAGCCAATACCGTCGCAGTCTTTTGCTTGTTCGATGTAATACATGAAGCGGAGAACCAGATATCCATGGTGGTAAACCACGCTTCGATATTACAACTGGACATCCATGGTATTGGAAGTCTAGCGTAAACAAGGGAGAAGTTTTCTCCTGGTACGTTTTCTAAACTGTTGTTGTCAACCTCAGCTTGCTCTTCATCAACCTTAGATATCTTTTTGCTACACGATCGAGTGATTTTTATGTGTTCAAATGGCAGAGATGCCACATATATTTATTGATATGTATTGTACACAAAAATCTTAGTTTTATTCAAAATGTTCGCTCTTGGCCTTCACACACGATTTAATTGGCATTGGCCAGTCGTCAATAGCTTCACGCAGCCTATCCATTGGAAAATTGGCTACAGCACGAACCAGAGTTGTCTTATGGTATCTTTTGTGGGAGACCATATCCTCTAAAGCCGTCGACATTTTGTAATCCAAAGGATTTAAATCAGGGCTGCCAGATGGCCAATCTTCAGAGCATATAAAAGCTGGCAAATTGTTTCGAAGCCAGGTCTGTGTCGTTTTAGCCTCATGAGATGATGCAGAATCTTGTTGGAAAGTCCAAGGCTGGTTTTGGAACAGGGAATTGTTAAGCAGCTTGACAACTATTTCTAAAGCGGTTTCTTGGTGAACTTTGGCAGATGTTTTGACCCGTAGTTCATAGAAATTCAAGTCAGTCTCACCACGTCGTAAGAGACACCGCACAAAATCATGACTGCAGTTTATATTTCCGGTCTCCTCGAACAATTGTAAGCACCTGGTGATGAACATGCGACTAATACCGAGCGGACAGAGTATTTTGAAAATATAATTTTTTAGACACTTAAAAAGTGCTATAACTGCTTTACAGTTTTCTTTTAAGTTAACACGTTATAGGGGTTGTCTGTCAAAAAGCATGTGATAATGAAAGGATATGTTCAGTTTAAGTATTCTTATGAGTAGGGTATTGCAGTCATCGTGGTCTAGTGCTTAGTGTGTTGGCTTACTAAGACGACAGCGCCGTGTTCAAATCTCACCTCTGACATCTTGAATAAACAGATACTTATATGGAAAAATTATTTCTTTCGACGGGATGTGTTTAGGGAGACATATGATCTCGTTGGTAGATATATCGACCACTAGGAGTTCGGTCCTGCTTGCGTTCGTTAGGAAGGCAGTAGGTCTGTTGAACAGACAATAGACTCAAGGACACAATAGATCTTTTTGGTCGCAGTGTCCTGCATTAGTGCTGGGTCTGAGCCACAGGTCTTTCGGCGATTGGCAAAAGCTCTGGGAGTAATTGATTGCCAATAAAAAGTTTTAAAAATCTGTCGTTCAGAGTCGACTTTAAACTGTCGGTCTCGGTACTCATGGATACAAATTAACACACACAACAGGAGTGTTGCGAGAGGCTAGGCCTAAACCCTGACACAGAGTTTTAATGGTCAATTATTTATGTATGTATGTATTGAGTTCAAAGTAGTAACAATATTTATCTCCCTACTAAGTACACATACATACTTACATACAAAGATACGAGTGAATAGATACGAATGATACTTACCAACATTTTCAATCAATACTGGATTACCATAAGTAATTGCCAATTCAAGTATTTGCATATAATTGGTATCACTCTGTTTTATAACTTTAAGGTCATTCTTTTTTTCCATATTTTTAATCCACTTGTTGGCTTGTACTTAATATTTATTGTACATTTTTAGTATTTTGTTTATCACATTTTAAATAATAAATTAAAAAGTTTATTGTATAAGAGGCAGAGAGAAAAAACAAAAAGAAAATTAAAAATGTTTTTTTATGATTAAAAATAAAAAAAAAAATTGAACATACCTTGTGGATCTATTAAGAGCGAATAACGATTAGAATTTGTTACAATTATAGCATTTTCTACAGAAAAATTATCAGCTGGTAGACCAGCTAAAGACCAGGCACGTATTTGCATAGGATTACCCAGAGTATTTGCCAATGAGAACTTTTCTGAACAGGGTATTTTGCGGCGATGACAAACCACATTCCATTCCTCCAGAATATTGACACGATACTTAAAATGAAAGTAAAAAATAAATAAAATTTATATTAGAATCAAAGGAAATACAGAAAACACAATCCACTAATGAAAAACTTAATTAATCCCTAATTCCTCTAAACTAACTAACAATTCTCTTAAGTTATGGTCACATTGTGAAAAGTATTTAATTATTTCTTATAATTTTTAGTTTTAGAACAATTTTTAAAAAATTTTTGCATGCAAAAAATTTTCGGCATAAAAAATTCTCTTTGAATAGTGGTTAGGCTTTTTGATAGAGTATTTGCCTAATGTGTCGTAGTATTAAAAAAATATATCTTTCAATCAACTTTTTAAGCCCTTATGACACTACATTTTTTTTTTTCGTATTGAATTGTTATAGAATTGAAAGAAAGATACAACAAATGCTAGAAAGACTGGAACATAAAAAATGAAAACAAAATATTTATTTTTGTTTTTGTATTTATATTTATTTCAATGTTGATACTTTTTATTTTGTAAAAAAAAAAAACGCTACCTTGAGGACAAAAATACCGTAAAATCTCTTAATTGTAGAAAAACAATTTCTATTTCCACTTTTTTATTGATAACACTTTTAAATATTTTGACAATTCTGAATTGATGTGAATATTGTTGAACTCTACGCCCATAAGACTTTCTTATTATGCTATATTTGCATTATTCTTCAAATTTATATTAATACGAAAAAAATTTTGTGTCATACGGGCTTTAATAAGCTTTAACTTTTTCATTATTGCGAGCAATTTCAATGATAATCGACAAGCTAATACAATAAAGAGAAAATTCGAGAAATAACGAATTTTTTGTAATAAAATGTAGAACAATGAATTCCTTCTTCTGAAGATGTGGAAAACACATGCTAATCAATATTTACTTGTATGTCACATGAAATTATCTTCTCGATTCCAAAAGTTATATATTCTGAAGCAAAATTTGTTTTCTTATCACGCCGTATATGGAAGAAGATTTTTGTACATCACTGGTGTAGTGTTTCATTTTGTCATTTGTTATCAAAATTAGAGATGACAGCAAATTCTTCGAGTTTCGCAACAAGATTCAAAATGTAACACAATGATGCGCTCTCACAATTTTGTATGGCGAATCTACTTTTTTCAAACAAAATTCGGCCGCGAACCGCTAATAGGAGAGCGAACCTCGATATTTGCTATTCGTGTGAATATTGTATTATGCATAACGAAAAGTTAGCAGCTCGTTGTATGGAATAACTAATGAGCTACTTACAATACCTATTCAAAAATGAGAGAACCAAAAATTACGCCATGCGCATCTTTTCCCGTTATATGACGTAATTTCTCTCATATTTAAGAGAAAATAAAGAGAAATATAAAAAATGTTCTCACTATTTTGTGTAGACATTTAACTTTTTCGCGACGTCGTATTATTAATTTTCCATCAATAATTTGAAGTTGTGCAACAAAATTGTAGTGATTTAAGTTTCCCAATTAATTTTTTAGCGTCATCCTACCCTGTCATGTATGTAATCCTTCATAATGTCAGAAACTCTCATAATGAGCGAATGGCTTCTTTTTCCCCTCATCAACACTACGATTTTCCCCAAATGGGGAAAGATATGATTACTTAGTTTAAAAACAGTGTTTTTTTGTTTTTAAATTTATAAATCCATGAGAAATATGAAAAAGAAAATTGGAACTTGTATTCAATAAAATAAGGACAACATTTTCACCCTATGATTTAATTTTTTGTTATTTTTTCTTTTTTTTCGAATCTAACCTAACTACAGATAATGAATGATGCAAACTTAAATAAGCCGGAAATATATGCACTGTTTTTAGAAAAACTTTAAAATTTGTAGTATGAAAAGTTTTGTATTACATTACCAATGTTTTATATTTTTTTTTTCCAATTACCATCTAATGGAATATAACAACATACGTGACAGTAATTAATTTCAATTTGATTGACAACTTCCAAGAATGGTGGATTAAAAACTTTTTCACAAATAGTCGTGGTGGACATGATATTGAATAACGAATGAAAACAAGGGCAGGCTATAAAAAAATTGCGCTAAAAGCTTCAAATCAGAAAATAAAAACGAAACGAAACAAAGAAACAAATGATGATGTTGCCATAAAAAACAAAGTATTAAGCTTCTCGTTAAGAGATTTGTAAAAAAAAAAACAGTTTTTTTTTTTTGTATGAATGCAACTACTAATTGGCAATATGGGCACAAGGTTTTATTCTTTTATTCAGCATGTACTCGTACAAACAATTTTTTTTTTATCTTACAGTTGGTATGGATTTACTTTAGTGTTTGGAACTGTTATGTATAGATTATTAATAAAAACAATTTAAGGACTACCGTAGCTGAAGTCGAAAACATGTTCAGTTTGACTAGTGTACTATCCCTTAACGGACATTATTTTTTCCTTTTCTTATAAAAAAAATGCCTTGCAAAAAATCTAAATTCTTTATAGAATTAAATTTTCATTTAGTTAAAGCGTTTCTGACAAAACAAAAACAATTTTAAAGTTGAAAAAAGAAAAAAAATAACTGTAGAAGAGATTTAAAAACAGCCAATGATACTAAAATTTAAAGAATTTAAAAATGTTTGAATTATTCTTAAGAGATTTTAATTCTAAACAGCGTTTATGCCTTTTACTCACTTCTGTGGGAAAGAATCCCAAATATGCTGTACATCCACCAGCTAAAAGAACATCGCCAACAATGTTACTTATCGACTCGTGAAGGTTATGTGCTGTCTCTGACCAACGTGTCTTTTCACCACCTAAGCCACCCAAAAGTTTTTCGGCTCTGGAAAGAAAAAATTTTAAAAAAGTAGTAGTGGTAATAGGAGTAGACATGCAACACTTTCGCTTTCCAAATATATATGAAGAAGGAACAAAAAATGGGAGTTATACACGTGCAACTCGGATTTTCCATATGTAAAATCGTACAATCTAAATTACCCTTTATATGATTCTTAACCAACTATAAAAAAGCTTTTGTTGTTGCATGAAAATTGTGTAGCTGCCAAAGTCTTTGGGCCATTATTACAACTTGACTATAAAGTGTCCGATAATTAAAGGTAACTTTCGTTAATGGGAGGAATAAAGTGACCTTTAAAATAAAAGTAATTTTTTTTTTAAATATGGCAATACCAGAACAAGAAGCGATTACTTTTGGCATTAAATTTGTTTAAAAGATACCAAGTGGCAACAACACGCATGTTTACATAAATAAATATACAAAAAGAATTTTACAAATTTTGCACCATCAACAAAGAATTGTGTAGTAGAATTTGTGGACAAAATAAACAAAATATTTTTGTTAATAATTCAAACGAACAAAAAATATGGCAGCCTCAATAAAATATTGTAAGCTCAATAAATAATGGAAAATGCAATACGATTTTAAAAAGGAGTCGTACGACAAACCTTTATGTCGATATTTGTTTTCAAAATGGTCTCCAATTAGTCGGTTTGATTTCTTATTAAACTGATAGTTTCTTACCTATTTAACTTTTTCTCACAGTTGTCAATCTCATCTTCCAAACCCTTCTTCTGACGCGATTTCTCAGCAAAAAAGTCGTTGAGTTTTTGCAATTTATCTAATATGACCTGCAACTCAGCACGTTTTGCATTTAGTTTTTCCATTTGAGATCCCAATTCATTTTCAGCCTCTGCGAGAGCAGCCTTTTTCGGCATAACAATGCGTGCAACTTTATCGTAAACATCCATGGCACGTACCCAGTGACATAAACCCTCACAGGCTGTAGAAGCGGATTTGATTTTTTCAGGTACAAAATCACGATCAGCTACATATCTAATTAAGAAAAAAAAAAGAGAAATTTAAATATTTTCCTTTAAGTTATTAGATTTATATTTAAAATCAATACTTTTCTCGAATTTTTTTCATTATAGCTGGTGGTATATTGTCTTTATCAAATGTCTTAAGAGACTCCAAAAATTTCATATCACTGACCATACGCAATGAAGCAGCCCAATAATCTTCTACCATACGACCAGAGGCATCAGGTTTGCGATCTGGCTTTAAGCCTTTTATAACACACACTGCTTCTAGAACTAATTTAACACCATATGGAGGGTTTTTCATTGATTTCACCACAAATATATCAGCCGGCTTAAGAGTATTTAAAGCGTCTAAGGCAGCTTCTAAGGCTGGTATAGCCTCGGCCAAATCACTTTCACAATCATCTTTAATGGCCTGGGCTGCAGCAGCAGCCTCATTAGCTGCCGCTTCATCAGCACCCACTACTTCTTTTTTCTTTTCTGCTTCAGCAGTTTCACGTTCAATATTCACCATAATCTTTTCAGTTTCCTCTGAAAGGACTTTTAATTTAGGCTGTAATTCATATAAATTTGCCTGCATTTCACCCACTTGACCGGCAGCAAATTCCAATTTCTCTAAACCTGTCGTATATCTATACAGCAAAACAATTCATATTCGTATTATTGTCAAGCAAGCCAATTGAAAGATTTTGATTAAAAGTCAATACTAAAATTGCAGATATTTCTGTCAATGTTCTTTCTTACCTGTCTCTTAAACGTGTTATCTCATCTAACTTTCTACTATAAAATATACGAAATGCTTTTAACATTTCCAAGTAGGAAGAGGGTGTAACATAATTTCTTCTGCCCAATTCCGTGAAACATCTAAAAGACAAAAAAAGAAAAAGGAAGAGGTAAACTAAGTAAAATTTTATTATCTCATCTTATGGGCTAAAATTTTGTTTTTTTTTCTTTCTTTTTTTTTCTCAAGCTCGTTTGCTAATGTTTAACTTACTTTTCACTTGCCTCCACAACGGATTGATTAAAATGCATTACACATTTTACCAATTCCTTTTCCAAATCACTCAATACAATTTCTTGTACTTCCTCTAAACTTTTTCTGCTTTCTTTTGATTCAAATGATTCAAGTGACTTATTGGCATCCGTATCTTCTCTTTCATGTGATTGACCCAATTTCATTGAGCTGATGAAATATTCCGCAACACGTTCTAAAGCGTCTACCGGCCATGGCATGTACCTTGTTAAAGGATGAGGAAATCATAAGTAAACCAGTACATATGTATGTATGTACGTGCATATGTATGTAAGAGTTTCTGTGTTTGGCTTATGAGGAGAGTATTGAGAAAGATTCAAGGAAATCATTGAAAACAAAAAAATTATATTCTGGACGATAACTTAATATGAACATTGTAAGTTTAGGTTTTGTAGCAAGTCGTTATATTTAAAGAATAAATAAGTAACGTGGGTCAAGTGGAAAGGAACTAAACAATGATAAAAAAGAAACAAAAAAGTATTAAAAAAAAACTTGTCGTTTGTAATTGTTGGGTGACTTTCTAAATGACTGACTTGTGACTTGTTGTAATATCGTACATTGAAAGCCTGAACATTTTCCGTCTCGCAACAGGATTGTACTTAAAATGCAAGGAAAACCAAGAAAGGCATAAAAATATAAATGCAAAATAAGTATACTACGCAGCACAATGGCGACTCAGGAAGAGAACAAGTAATTTCAATATCGTCGCAAGAATTAAAAATCTCTGTAACTGACAAAAATCGAAAATACGTTTTTGCATCATTTTTATCAGAAAAAAAAAAAAACACGCCGATTGGTCCCGGTCCCAGATTTCTATGATGAAAAGACATTCACTTACGCCGTCTGCGTGTAGAACAATACCATTAAATTTTTTGTCAGTTGCTGCGATCTTTAATTCTTGCAACGATATATTTAAACGTAAAAATTGGCCACATAATTATAAAAACCTTTTAATTAAAGAAAAAAAAAAGAAATTAAAAGAGAATAAGAATTTATTTTGAGAAATATTAAATCTATACATGGCACATTTATATTCTCACCGTACGACATGTGCTAGAGTTTCAACATATAAAATATGCGCATTAAAGGCATAAAGGGTATCCGCCGAGAAGGTATACTGATTTGTTTGTCTTGACAGTTCATATTTGGCAGTCGTCAAGTAGAGATGTGGGAAACTTCTTATGGAAAAATATTCGGTAAACGAATGTATTTTAATCGTTAAAACTTTTTATCAAAATCAATCATTGATTACTGTAACAATAAGAAAGTTACGTTAAGTTTTTGGGAGAAACAACGTCCCAACAAGGCGCACTAATTATCGTATAGTGTATGATTTCGAAAAAAGAGGGAATGTAGCTGATAGGCCCAAGCATGGAACACAACGAACTACAAGGACGGCTGAAAACATTACTGCTGCTCAAGAAAATGTTCAAAACAATCCAACAAACTAAATTCGATGCAGTGCTCAGGAGCTTGGTCTTCAAAGGACAGCTTTGGCCAGAATTTTGCACAAAGATTTGCATTTGTTTCCATTTAAGATTCAGTTGACACAAGAGCTTCTAGCAGAAGCCCATTTACGCGGTCGTACATATGCCAATAGGATGCTACAGCTCGCCCATGACAACCCCGATTTTCATGAAAAAATCATAATGAGTGATGGGGCAAATTTTCATTTGAATGGATATATGAATAAACAGATTAATCGGTTCTCGGCAATTGAAAACCCTTGAATTATTCATTAGTCACCTTTGTATCCATTAAGAGTGACAGTCTGGTGTGCAATTTGTTCAGGAGGAATCATTGAAACTAAAACTTCTTTTAAACTGAAACTTCTTTGAAACTGATAACCACGTAACGGTAACTGTCAATGGGAAAAAATATCGTGATTGTGATGAAAAACTTTTTAACACAATAACTGCATACTTTGGGCTTGACTAACATATGGTTTCAACAAGACGTTGCCAGGATTACAATGGAATTACTGCGAGATCTCTTTCCACAACAAGTTATTTAAAAAAATGGTGCTGTTGATTGGTTTGACTTTTTTTTCAAATTTTTAAAAAGGTCGCTTTCGGAGATATAGGCTTCCGACTTATAGATAAAGAAAATTGACCTTTGACTTTTAGAAAAAAAAAAATCATATTATATGTTAAATCAAAGGTAATTTAATGCCCTTTCAAATGCGATTTTTACGAGATGCGTAGCTATAATACTTTTCAAGAAAATTACAATTAAGTAAGTGTAATTATGTGCATTTTTGTACTGTTTTCCGATTTTCAAGACCTCACATTTCCGGATCTAGAAGTGTCAGTGCCCTTAAATTTTATATTTGTCTTAGTGTTATGATATACTTTATTCATACCAAAAATTAGTGAATTCGGAAACAGTCATTTCAAAAATGGCATATTTTAAGTTGAGTTGATATGGTTTAACCCATATATATTTAGAAAGAAACCCCAGATTCCCAAGAAACCCGCAATCAATCCCAATAATTTTTCATAGATAATTTTCATTTGATCCACTTACACAATCAAGAAGAAACTTTTTTTTTTTAATCAATGATAAACTGTTTTCAAACCAAAGGAAAAAAAATAAATGTTCGTGCTGACATTTTATGGAATTTTTCTCGTTTATCATATCCTTATGGTTAAATTATTGATATAATAAGGAAGAGAATTTGATAGAAGTTTGAATGCCAGTTATTGTATATGAAAAAGGATTTACACAACATTTATTGGCATAACTTAATTAACATTTGGGTTAAGAATTTATCAATAAACTGAACTGAAAATTAAATTTAAATGTCAGTTTTAGAAATCTAATACACACAAGTAATTCCCTTATCCATATAAGAGTACAGTTTTGATTTATAAATTTACAGAAAAAATTAGAAGCATTTCTTTTCTTTTTTTACAATCAAAAATTTAATATTTTGAGTAATTTCATGAAATTTCTTATTAAGAAACAATTTCAATGCAATTTCATATTTGAACTCTTGCATTCTTTTCAGTTTTTCATTGTTTTTTTCAACAAATTTTATTTAAAAAAAAAAAAATAAAAGAGAAAACTGTTAACACTCATACAACAGTCATGACATTGTGAACTGTATGTCTACTAACAGACAGGAAAAGTGTTGTTAAAAGAAAACTATTAGAGAATAGAGTAGAAAACAGGAAGGAACGAGAATTTTCTTCATAATATTTTCCTGATTCTTTATTTTTTTTTTATTAGAATTGTCGTTTTTCCCACTTCGTTATTTTATGCTGCATTATTTTATTTATTTTTTTATTTTTTTGTATTATTTTGATTTTTAAAGGAAATGTAGTAAATATTGTTAAAATGATTGTAAAAAAGAAATCATGTTTTTTTTTTTTGTTATACTGCCCTTAACAACTATAGATTTTGGTAGTTATCATGGGTTTGTGCTTGGCTTTATCTATCTATTTATCTTTTGTTTGTCGATCAATCAGTTCACTACTGAAAGTACGATAGAATATTTTTTTTTCAAAAATGTCACGGGGTGTGGTATCTTCCATACATTCTAAATAGTGATTTTTGTATATCTTGAGAACGGTTTAAGGTAGAGTTTGTGTCCTTCGTCTGAATGACTTTATGATCAAGGAAAATCATCAACAGACTGTTAAAGCTAAAGTTAAAGCTCAGTTTTTTTTAATGAGGCCAGCACTGGTCAGGAAAATAGGCGGGGAAGGGGGAAAAATAGTGTGAACCTAATACCATATCTGATATGAGTTCGAAAAAAAAAACACAAACGTCCTACTTTAAGAATGCGAACCGCAAGGAAATCGGTTGCTGTTGATTGATTATTCAATGGCCAATGTTATACCTTCACCACTGAATAATCCAACAGCAATCAACCCCAGGAAGCACACACAATAAAGTTTAAATTATATATGTACATACATAACTGGCCATTACAACCCTGTGTCAGGGTTACGGCGTAGATTCTCGCAGCACTCATGTTGTGTGTATTAATTTTTATCGATGAGTACTGGTACCTACAGTTTAAAGTCGACTTCGAACGACATATTTGAGAAACTTTTTCCTGACAATCAATTAGTCTCAGAGCTTTTGCCAGAAGCTGAGATTTGAATCCAGCGCTATCGTCTTAGTAATACAAAACACTAACCACTAGACCACGGCAACTACCAAAGTGTGAATTAAGGAAGGAATAAAAGATTAAAATGAAATTGGAGATCATGTTGTTGTTGTTCTCCTTTATCCAATCCCTGGTATAATTCTTGGTTACACCTCTTTAACTCCATTTCTAGCATTAGAGATCCTGCCAGATAGCCACTTCTCTGCTCCAGCTTAACCAGTTAAGTTCTTACAGTGTAAGCCTTTACACCACGACAAGGGGATCTAAATGGCTTCATGCTTAAGACAAACCATCAGGCGTGGTCCCTTTTATGTAAACAAAGTATTGCTTTTTGTACTTATACATCTAAAGAATAGTTAAAACGAAAGTTTCTAAATTCGGTATAAACAACTTGGTTGCATATATATGCCTTGAATTAAAAAGTGAGCATTATTTTAGAAGTGTGCGTGTCCTCACTTATCTATATTAAACTTTTTATTTAATTCCAATAATAAATAAAAATACGCGTCGATTGGTTCCAGATTTCAATATTACCAATGTCTGTGTTCTACTTTCATACAGGTTTTCTGGCTCTGGGCAATCATGGCAGTTGTATTTACTGACCTATCCATTCAAACAAAAGTGAGCTCCCTTTCCAAAAGAAAAAAAAAATAGCTTATCACAATCGCTATCGATCAATCTTCTTTTGAGAACATCACACAGAATCTACGCCTTGCTGAATGATCAGTCAGTTTTTTTCATTCGAAACGTTAAACCAAGATAAATAAAAATTTTTTGATAGCTAACAAAATTCGGCCAGTTGAAAAAGTGGCGCCCTCTACCTCTATAAAAAAATATAACACCCGATACTAGTGTATAAATGTTTTACGCATTTTCTTAAAAAATTTAAAACATAGTAATTTCTGAAATTCTTCTCCATATACAACTGTTCCAAATTTCATTCTAAAAAAAAATCGTTTAAAAATGTTTTGAAATTTTACCCTCACGTTATATTTCGCAGAAAATATTTAGAAAGCTTAAATATTCCTTTTTCAAAGCATAAAATCCGTTTGGAACTAAATATGTTAAAAATCTTTAAGTCTGGGAAATTCTGAAAAAAACGTTTTTTTTTTTCAAGACAAGTTAAAATTTTAATATTTCTCTTTCAAAATTGTTCAAATTGGAAAGTGTTTCACTCAACAATGCTTACAACTTAGGTAAATAGTAATACCGTTTCATATCGTGCGATATGGTATATTTACACCACCTAAGTTCTTCTCTGATTATAACAGTTCATAACAGTTACAACTCAGATGGCAATAGAAAATGTTTTATTTTCAACTGAGCTCAGGTAAAAACAATAAAAAATTAATTAGATTTGTAATTAAATTGTCTGAATCTATCTGAGTGCGCACAGTACACTCTCTGTAACGTGAACATCGCCTAATGAATGTCACCAAGCTTTTGCTTACATTGACTATGCATAACGCGAACAGTTGTTTTTTGCACTGCATATGACTTTGATATCACTAACAAAGCATGTTAGCTTGTCTGTGGTTTAAGAGAGAAAGGAGGTTCTTTGTCTTGATGGTGTCACTAAAATCTTTGAAATTTGCCAAAAACGAAGCAAGTTAACGACGATGATTATACTCCCTATAATCCTGTTAAAAGAATTGTTGCAAGTGAGGCAATAAGCAGGGGATGCAATCGCTATTGCCAGCATTTTGACGACTTTTACCCTAAAATACCAAAATGACAATTTGACGATTTGAAGTCATAACTTGGAAATTTTTATAATTTAAAAAACAAAAAATATTTTTCGCCAGATAGGCAAATACATTTAATATACATACATAATATATGAAATGTATTGTTTTGGGGTCTGTGGTGAACAGGAAAAATAGAATTTAAATTTTTAAAAAACAGAAATGTATTGCTTTGTAAATACTTTTGTTTGGTTTTTATATATTAAATGTGATTCGCATTTAGTTTATAACTATTTGAATATATTTGTATTTTTGCTTACCACCTTTGGGAAAAAGTCTCCTGACGAGTCTCTTAAGCAGAGACGAAATGGCCATAGAGACATGCTTATCCCCAAAGCAATACATTTCATATATTATGTATATTAAATTTTTATAATTTTCAGAAAAAAGGCAATTTTTTAAAACTGTTTTTTTAAATATGAAATGTGTTCTTGTGAGCTAATATAATATGAATCTACGGACGCTTGAAATAAAAATCCATATACCTCTTCGTATTGATTATCATATATGTACATACATGATCTGTTCTTTGGATTGCTGACTGTTGGCCAGTGGGAGGCCTGAAGTTTGTATGATTTAATACTAGACTATTTAAAAAAATAACATTGATTATAACAAATTCTTAATTGGTTTTATCGCAGATGGAGGGAGAATCAGTCATGACCGGAAAGATACATTTAGTATCCTAACTGTTGAAAAATTATATACAACATTTACAATTTTAATGCATAAATGTAACGAAGAATTTTGTTTGCTATATTAAGTATATTTCTTTAAAGGATATTTTCTTGTGATCTCGTTTTGTTTGTAATGAATTTTAATTAATAATTTGATTTTATCAGCCCAATTCTAAATAAAAATTCCCCGGAAGTTTTTTTCCCTCTCCCATTTTGCCCATATAAATTCAATTGTAAAAATAGGAAAGGGAAAAAATTTCCCGAGGAATTTTTATTCAGAAATGGGCTGTATATTTAAAGAATTCAAATCACAATAGAGGAATTTCACGTTAAAGCGTATAAAGCAAAGGTTTATGTTGTAAAATTGTATACTTTTTATAAACTCACTGTATAACTTCATCAAGATATATAGACATTTGCACACAAATTATATGCAAATATTCTTATGTAGGGTAAATGTTTTTAAATAGACCATCAACTACAATAGTTCTTAAAAGTAAATAAGTTGATACAGTACTTCTAAAACTTTATTAAGGTATATAAAGGAACATAAATACATACATATATTTACTGCAGATACTTACCAATCGATTGTGCAACAGTTTATCAATGATGGATACATACGTATACGTTCCTTAAACGATTCACCAATAGGTGAAAATGCCAATGCCACATGCAGTTGCTCTCGTATGCGTTCAATAAAAAATGAATACACTTCACTGGGTAGTGAATCAATAGTTTTGCCCTAAAAGTGTAACAATATTTGAGTGTTAAATTTAGTCCAATATATTTACATAAATTCAAATCTACGAGTATTATTGGTATACAAAGTAAGGCAAAAGCCAACAACACTACATGAGTAATAGTAAAATTGCTGTTAACATTTACAATGATTATGATTTGCAGTTGAATTTGAAATTATTTCAAAAATAATTGATCATTATACGAGTAACTACAGGAGACCTGAAGGTATGTAAATATCAAAAACAATATACAAATTTCTACTATATAATAAGCGGCACAAATCAAATATTATAAGTTGTTATGGTTGACAACGATTATTATCATCAACAAGGGTATCGTTATTATCGCAGTTCGCATTACATAGGTTTGCAAGTATCATCCATAAAGATTATTATGACAAGATACAGTAACAAATTTTGTAGCAATAGGGTAGCACTAGCATTGTTTGTGTATTATCAAGTATAAAAAGAAAATTATTTTATATTTCTTTAAGATAAATAAAATAACAATTTACTTTATAAAAGTAGAAGACTGTAATTTAATTAAGAAAAAACAAATATTATTTTTGTATTTTTCGAATTTTAAATACACTCTGCACTTGTTTTATAATAACATTTGAATTACAAATTGTGAAACTTCTGTAATTCTTTGTACGTTAGAATATATACACACATGTGTATACATGTAGGTATGTATGCAAATTTAAAAATGAAAAGGCATTAAAGAAACTAAATTAAACTAAATTAATTATTTTTTTTTTACTTTTCGAATTTTAAATAAAAAGTGGGCAAATTTAAAGTGACGCAGGAAACGGGCTGTCAAATTATGAAACGTCAAGAATTGAGCTGTCATCCTTTGACATTTTCTTAGTAAAAAGTTGGGAAATTTTAATAATGAAACACTGCATTACCATTGTTTACGTCGAAGGTTTGTGAGTTGGCTCTTTGAAAAAGTGAACGAAAACAACTAAGGTGTGCGTCACTATAAACTGTAACACATCAAAAGTCAAATAAAAACTGACTGGAGTAAGCTAGAGTTAAAAATAAAACAGTTTTATTTTGCATTTTTATTACAGATTTTTATTCTGTATTATTTTATTTAAAAATTAATTTAATTTTATAAAATTTTTTATTTTATTCATTATGCCATTTATAAGCAATGTTATAGTGTTTTCGGTGATTTTTTTGGTACCAGCTGTCCATTTATATCGAAAACTAGTAATTGTTTTGGGAACAGATGTACTCTTCTTTAGTTCTCTTTTGACCAGAGCCCAATATCTTTCAATAGGCCGCAGCTCTGTGCAGTTTGGTGGGTTAGCCTCTTTTGGAACAAAAATAACATTATTTTTATTATACCAGTCTATTGAGCTTTTACTGTAGTGACATGTTGCCAAATTTGGCCAGAAGAATGTTGATATGTTGTGCTGTCTTAGAAATGGGAGCAACCTCTTTTGAAGACACTCTTTGATATAAATATCTGAGTTTATTGATCCCAATGTAACAAACGATACACTTCTGTTGCCGCAGCTACAAATAGCCTGCCAAACTAGGAACTTTTTGGGAAATTTTGACAGTTTTTTAGTTCGGAACTATTCAGAAACATTGCCTCTACTATCCGCTACATAAAACTCTTGGCCAGGAAGCTGCGCAAAGTCTGCAAAAACGTAAGTTTCATCATCCATTACACAACATTCGAACTTTTGAAAAAATTCTTTTTTGAGGAGTTTTGCTCTTTTTTTTCTTCAATATTCTTCTTAGCATATCTATCCGGAACTTTTTGGACTTTAAATGTTTTAAGGCCAGCTTTAGCTTTAACTCGGCGCACAAAACTTTCCGAACATTGCACGCGCCGGGCCACTTCGTGACCAGAAATATTTGGAAGAGCCAGCAAAAGCTTCTCAACCTTTTTGGCTTTCGCGTCGTTCGTTACCAGTTTTGCTTTACCTGTTCCAGGCTTTCTTTCAATTTTTAGGTCTTTGTTGAACTTTTTGACCACTCTGGAAACACATTGCCTGGTCACGTGGACTTCCCTAGCAACTTTTGTATAACTCCAATATGGTTTTTTTGAATTATTTGAATAATTTTTGTATGCACTTGTCTTTGATTATCCATTGTGAACTAACTAACAAGTCAAATTTGACAAACTGATACATTTTAAAATCTGACACATTTTTCAAAGATATTGTGATTAAGAAAAATAATTTTGATTAAAGGTGAAAAAAATTATTAAGAAAAATGGGTGTTACACTTTATAGTGACGCACACCTTAGTTTTTCAACAAAATCATCTTTAGTGATCACAATTGGCTAATGCTGACATCAGTGACCTTTGGTTTCAACAGGAGGGCGCCACAAGCTACACAGCCAGCTTAACAATTCAGTTATTGTACGAGATATTTCTCAATTCCGATTTGGCGATATTAATTGGCCGTCTCGTTCTGGTTATTTAATGTCGCTGGCTTATTTTTTCTGAGACCACCTTCAAGATCGGGCTTACGCAAAACAACCGCAAACAACTAACGCTCTGAAAGATGAAATCCGGCACTGCATTGACGAGGTAAACCAAGCCTTCTTGTTAAATTTAGTTCAAAATTTTGTGAAAAGAGCGGACCTCTGCCGACGTGCTTATTAATTCCCCTGTTTCTAGTTTAAAAAAATGAAAATTTATTTTAAGCCAATGTACTCCCAATTATAAATTTGCCCACCCTTTACAAATTGCAATTGCTTTCTTTATTTTGTTCGTAACTAGAAAGCACTAAGTCAAGTTGAAAAATTTTTAGGGATAGAGATTTAAAGATTACAAATTGACACATAAAAACGCTGGAAAATACAGTCATGAAACAGAATCTATTTTATCCCAAATTGACCGAGAACGTTTTTTGTTTTCTATTAAAATAAATGTTACTAAGTTTATACCTTTATGACCTAAGTAAATGTTTTTACGACTCAAAATTTCTATGGCGCCTCCGGTTAGGGAGAAATAGGGCGTTACCATATGGGTGCATCAGGCTCTACATAGATATTTTTTTTTTTGAACAAAAGTTAAATAGTTATATTTTTTATTCTTTAATATTTTAATAATATTACATTTTTAGATGGTTCTTTGTATGGTAAACTGCAAAACACTGCACATTAGCCAACATCGCACTTATTGCACGCCGTACGACCACTTGTTTTACAAAGTTCTCCAGTAAATCGTCTTTTTTTAACAGTTGGTATTACAAAATGATCTTTTCCATCAAATCTAAGAGGCCTACGTACCGAATTTTCATGTTCTCTTTTAGAAGTCGGAGGACATCCATTCTTTTTTGGTTTTTCGCCATAGTATTTGCAGTAATAAATTTATATTTGTCCCTTGAAATCAATTTGACTCATACCACCTTTTCCATTTCTATAAAGCTGCCAACCAAGTTAAAATGCAGCTCCACAATTTTTTCCCCTATATCCAATGCGATAGAGGCTTAAATTTTGATCTAAACCATAAACTCCAGCCATATTCTTATTATATTCAGTCACAATACATGGATGTATACAATTCGGAAAATCGTCAATCATGCTCACCAAAGGACTGCCACATTTTCCAAAGTACTGTTCAGATTTTATATTACACCGCGGAATTTTGCCTTGGTAAATTTCAAAATTAATTAAATAGCCACTAGCTGTCTATAGCGACCAAAACTTATACCCAAATCCTAATGGTTTCCCTTTTATATATTGCTTATAATCATGCCTGCCAAAATATGATATCATACTTTCGTCGAAGAAAAGATTTTGTTCCGCATGAAAATTTTTAATCATATTTACCTTTAAATGGTCTGTAGGTAAGTAGGTCAAATAGCCAATTAGGGCAAGGTGCCGTTTTGAAACCATTGCAGGACTAAACTGAATTTACCTAAAATAGGAAAAGAGCTACAGCCAACCAGAGCTGCCTATAAAGTGGAGTAAAGCAAGGGGGTCTATGTTCGCACATTGCGCCAAGCTATCTAAATGGTCTGTAAGTGGTAAGTAAGTAAGACTAGCATTTAGTAAGTCAATAAAAGAATTTGCATCGGAGTTGCGTGTCACATCCTTTAAAGCTTTTTCAATAAGATCAACAGAATCACATCCCAAATGTTTTCCACTCTTAAAGATAACCTCAGACCCAGACTTAAGTTGGGCCGCACACACATTATCCGGAATTCCTTCTCCATCATCATTAGCATCGTCTTCGCTACTTATATCTCCTTCATTCTCCGGGGGTTCAATACAAATTTTTCCAATAGAATCGTCACTGTCAATATCCAAATCTTCCAGAAAGGCTAATGTTTCGCTAAGCGAAAGTTTTCTAGAAAAAATCAATAAAGGACCCAAAACTTTTTTTATATAAAGGCTTTAAAAAATTTTCTGAGGAATGCCTAGTGCACCCATATGGTAACGCAGATGCTTAAACCGCTTAAAATTGGTAAAAAAGTAATTTTTTTTCTATTTTCTTTTATTGAGATAAAATATTGCTGTGTTATTAGAGAACTACTACAATATTTTTATTTTTACTTACGTAAAAAAACAAAAAGGGGGCCTTACTTTTTCATATAATCCATTTTTTTAAATTTTTACAAGTTTTTTTTTTACTTTTTATAAAACTACCTTTTGCTCTCAAGCACAGACCGCGACTGATCTCAATATTATCTTACAATGTTACGAAAAGCTTATGTGATTATATCCAAGTAATTTTTTGAATAAATTTGCAAAATTTTCTTTCCTACAGAGCTTTTAATGTTACGGTCAGTTGCGTTACCATATGGGTGCGCTAGGTTAAATTGGGTTATTTTAATAGAGCTTTTTCTTACGCTCCCATTTTGAGACGCAAATTCTCTCAACAATGTTACGACACTTTTATTAAATTTCATACATTTTGTACACAAACTCATTTGCTTTTGTTCCCGGCGCAAAGCAAAATATGTAAGAACAAAACAAATCAAAAAAAAAAAAAAAAACATTTGAAAGTTTAAATAAATTAATAAATTTTGGTATTTGTTAAATGAAATGAACGATATGATCGAAAATATAATTAAGGAAGTGCATAAATAAAATTAAATTATAAAATAAAAAACAGAATTTTTAATAGCTTTTTAAACAGGAAATGTAAAACATTAAATGACAATGCGTGAAATAGTAGTGAATAGTAGTGAATAGTAATAAATGAGCAGTTCAGTACCATTTTTGTTGTTTGTTTCAGAGGCACAACATGAATCAAATTGCGTTTTTTTTCTAATATTTTCTTTTATAAAAAGTTTAATAATTTTTGTAAATATTAATCACTTTAACGTGTCATGCCGGATTTTTTTTTCTATATTAAATTTTCTTTAAAATGCAGTGTCATAATTCTTTGTTGAATTTGAAAAACTATCAAAAATAAATTAGAAAAATGCAAATCTTTTGATCAAAAACTAATTCCTTAGAATGCATACAAATATATAAAAATATATTATAATTCTTCGCCTTTCAAACACTGTTTGAAATTTTTAGATCCGTTTATAAACAGTTTTCTCAAAATACCTCAAAATTTTGAGGGTCTTTAAAAACTTTTTTAACGGTTTTTGTATGTCCTCAACGAAAAGTTTTTATATGCCTAAGTTACTCGTATTGACAAGCCATACTTACCAATTGTTTTGCAACACTAATCATATTTTCCATTATTGCTGCTTTATCTTCTAATTGATAGAGATTCGGCAAATCACCACAATTCAGTATGCCATTAATATCCTCAATATAGCCTTCATCGGTGGCCTGCAAAAGCGAAAATATTAAGAATTTTTTTTAAATAACAGTGTAACAAAGTGCAACAATTCTGCCGATACTCATTGTCAAATAAAAAACTTCTTTTGAAGTTTGCACAACACTTTCAGGTTTCACATGTTTCAGACTCCTATTTCTCTCTCTGTTTATAATTTAAAACCAATGAATACTTAACTAAGGTTTTACCAATACCAGAAATATGCAAAAAAAAAAAAATAAATAATCTGACTTGTAATCGCAACTCAAGGTTTTAGAGCTGTTTCGCAAATTGTAGAGCAATTCTGTCACTTTTCATGTATTATTTTTGTTATTGTTTTCTTCTGTTTGTGTGATTCCAGATTATTTATTTTTTTTTTTTTTTGGAACACTGCTTATGGAAGAGAAAAGCTTAAATTTTAATGCAGTGAATTATTTTTCCCAAATAATGGAAGCAAAATAACATCATATTTATCTCATTAGCCATGCCCTAAATCTCTTCATGTTTGTTTTATTCAAAAAAAAAAAGAACTATTTTTATATTAAGTATTTGTCGCGTATTTTTTTTGCCAATATTTGACAAAAATGTTACTTAATCATAAGTTCAAGTAATTACAAAATAATTCAAATTAGGCGAAAAATGCCTATTACTGGAAATTGTGTGTTCCTGCAAAAGTTTTAATAATTATATTGCTTTCCAACTCTGACACAACAAAGATCAAGTACGCCCGATATCATATGCTTGCAAAGTCAGTCTCAAGATTCTGCAGACTCTCAACTACTCTGTACCAGAAATATAAAACAACTGAGGATGCCCATTTTCAAATACCCGTTTGAAGTTGTTACCACTGCAGGTTAGGATACCTTCGGGGTAGTACCCTCTCGAGCCTTTTTATTCGCACTCTTATTGCCTCAAACACATGGTTTGCTGAAATCGAAATTGGTGTCGTTTAGTGCATTCCTGCACTCTTTCAATAGCTAAGAGATAGTAATGTAAGACCTTAGTGAAAGGAGAACCTCCCGGCTATACGATGTATTAGTATACTCTAAAGACTTGTCGTGAACAAGGAAACTAAATGAAAGCATTGAAATAAAAAACAACATTAACTCCATTCCAAAGAAAAATGTTGTATTCGATGTATTTAAAAAATTATTGAGATAACTTTATTTCTCCAAAACTTATGCTTCGAAGCGAAATCTTATCATATAAAAATTATGCTATGCGTAAGGGGGAACTAGCTTCTCTCCCTACGAAAGGAAAAAAACCACCAAATTGAAAATAGCGAAAAATCGTTATTTCGGTGTCTTCTTTAACTCTAGGATGTTTTGAATCCAGACGAGTAAAACTAAGGTGAACACGATCAAAAACTGTACGAATTACTTGCTTGCCAGGCGAATTCTACTGACCGTAAAGTAGAAGAAGTGCTCTATGAACTTCGTGAACAGATTGACTTTATTGAAAATAAATTTCCACAATTTGGAGGCTTTGATCTGAATTTAAAATATTCATGACGACTTGCCAAATTTTAACTGAACAAAAATGTCAACACAGTTATCTCAACTACGAATGCGTTGTTATTGGTGTCGATAGCTCACATGCAGCTAAAAAAGTATTCGTCATATTGAGTAGAAAAATGGCATATTGTACTTTTAATAGATTTTAGTGCACTACATGAGTAGGGGTTTACCCCTGAGTATTGGTCCTATTGTATTAAAAAAAATATATATACAGTGGCTCACAGCTTATTTCGTGTGAGACATTAATTTTACTTCTTATTAAAAAAAAACAACAACAATGCAATTTAAGCAAAACTTTTTTTTTTGTATTTTATTCTTTATACACTTCTTCATGTAACAATACAAAAACAATATTTGAAAAATGTTTAAAAAGAAAAAAATATAACAAAAACCAAAATTCATACAAAATCAAAGTCACAGCTTATTTCGTGTGTTTGAATTAACCGTTATTTGAGAGTAATATGACTTCAATTGACTTATATTATGTTTTGTACCTGCTTAGTGTGCTTTTAAAAACTATTTTAGTTATTATTTTGGTGGCTATCAGGATGGGTCAACGCACTTCAATTAAAAGGCGCGAAATAGTGATTTAGCACTATAAAGAGGGCAAACTCCCAAAAAGAAATCGCTGAAATTGTTGATTTGAGCCCTTCAACAGTCTAATATACAATACAGCGCTTCGTACTCGAGAATGGTATTGCAGGTAAGGGCAGAAATGCTCCCAATAAGAAGAAGCTGAAGAAAGGTGGATTGTAAAAAGAGTAAAGAAGGATCCAAAAATAAGTGCACCTTATTTAGCTGCGGAAGCGGAACAGTACCTTGGAAAAAGAAGCAACCCGGAAACCATTCGCAGAATTTTTCGAAGCAATGATTTTCACGGTCGAACGGCAAGAAATATGCCTTTCATAAGCGCAAAGAATTAAAAGTTCGCCACAGATTACCTCGGAAAGCTAGATTCGTTCTAGGATACCGTTATTTTCTCTGATAAGAGTAAATATAACCAGTTTTGGTCTGACGGAAAGGTTTGTGTGGAGGAAACCAAATACGGAGCTCCAAACTCAAAATTTACGTGGTACTGTTAAGCATGGCGATGGTCACGTGATGGTTTGGGGATGCATGTCGTCATCAGGAGTTAGAGGTTTGCACTTTATTGAAGGGAATATGGATAAACTCCAATATCTAAATATTTTGAAGGCAAATTTACTTCAAAGTGCGGAAAAATTGGGCATAAGAGAGAATTTCAGCTTCTATCAAGACAAAGACCCAAAGCACAAGTAGAGATTAGTAAAAATATGGTTGATTTTGAATTGTCCACATGTGCTCCAAAGCCACCCCAATCACCAGACATAAATGTAATTGAGAATTTATGGCATTTGCTTGAAGCAAAAATCAGACTTCATAACATATCCAGAGTAAACGACCTAAAAGAGGCTCTAAGAACTGAATGGTACAAGATTTCCTCTGATTACACGAAAAAATTGATTTCTTCGATGAATTCTCGTTTAAGAAGTGTGATTAAGCAAAAAGGTTACCCCACCAAATATTAATTAACCCTTTTTTAATTTTTAGATAAGAATTGTTTTTAAGATTTATATATACACGAAATAAGCTGTGACTTTAATTTTGTATGAATTTTGGTTTTTGTTATATTTTTTTTCTTTTTAAAAATTTTTCAAATATTGTTTTTGTATTGTTACATGAAGAAGTGCATAAAGAATAAAATGCAAAAAATTTTTTTTGTTAAATTGCATTGTTGTTGTTTTTTTTTAATAAGAAGTAAAATTAATGTCTCAAACGAAATAAGCTGTGAGCCACTGTATATACTCGCATAAATATATATAAGTATAAGAAGAAAGAGAGCCACTGTCAAAAATCTAACATCACGAAGAAATTACTTGTCTCAAGTTTCGAATCTTTCACTATTACCATGTTGTAGATATAGGGGTGGTATGGGAGGTATCATGATGTACCATTCTATCCACCTATTAAAGTGATGATTTGTTTTGACTATGAAGTAAATTAGACTAAATGTGGAAAGTTTAGCTTTGTATAAGAGGTATTATGACCACTTGCCCAGTTCCGTCCACTTTTGACCGATGATTTGTATTGACTATGAAGGTATTTGAACCACATTTTTAAAGATCTGCTATTATTGTTCTCAACATATGCCCGTACTAAAGTCTATATTTATTTCTAATAGTAGTAACACCACTTTTTGTCGGAGCTACTGAACATACATACAAAATTCCCACAGTAAAGCTGTTTCATAGGGGTTTTGTAAAAGGGCTGTTATAGAATCGAATATTATCGGTATTGGATTTAAATCAGAAAAGAAAAACTTTTGGCTGCTATTGGTGTCACCAATATGTGTTTCCTAAATCATGTGTTTTAATACCATTAGATTTATACTTATTGGGTTATATGAAATCAAAAGTCCATGTAAACAAATCCACAACCACATGTGAAATAAAAGACGAAAATACACGTTGTATCAAGGATATTAAGCCACACTTGTGCAAAAAGGTCATGAAAAATTTTGACAAAAGGGAGCACATAAATAACCCTATCCTCGGTATGTTTCAATGAAAATATTTAAATCTAAATACTAAAAATTCTCTTTTATACATAATTAATTGAAATTGTAGTCACCGTGGTCTAGTGGTTAGTGTGTTGGATTACTAAGACGAAAGCGCTGGGTTCAAATCTCAGCTCTGACATCTTAAAAAAAAGAAATATGAAAAAATTATTTCTTTCGGCGACTCCTTCTCGGTTCTGGCAAAAGCTTTGGGAGTAATTGAATGCCATGAAAAAGCTTCTCAAATCTGTCGTTCGGAGTAGACTTTAAACTGTAGGTCCCAGTACTCATGGATAAAAATTAACACACACAACGTGAGTGCTGCGAGAAGTTAGGCTGTAACCCTGACACAGGGTTGAAATGGCCAATTATGTATGTATGTATGTATTAAAATTGTGTATTTATTTTGGTACACCCTTAATGGCTTTTTTCTCTACATCTTGTAATGAGTATTCTGCTTTAAGTACAAGTTTTGTCCACGGTTTTGCTAAACTTTTATTTAATTAACTTAAGTTTTATAAAAAAAATAGAATAGAACAGTTTTTAAAACTGAATCAAAATCGATTTTATGTTGCTGTATGTATACTTTATTGAGTTACTGTATGTACAAATATAAATGCACATATAATATACATATGTTTTGAAGAAACTTTATATCTTTTAGTCTCCTTCATTATATTAGCCTCCTTCATTATTTCTCTTAATTTGTTATGAATTCATGCAAAATGGAAATAATAATGAACGTACATATTAAAAAAATATGAAAATCCTTTATTAATACTCATACTTGTACAACTAAGTCACTTATAGTATATACATACCTACATCCTGCATAGCTTGTTTGGAAAAAGGATATGGAATTGAGTATAATATGATTTTAACAAAAATTAAATCAAATATATTCTATTTCCTCCCAAACTCTCCTACTTTTTGCATTATTAAAGCCATTCAAGGTAAATTGTGTTGTGTAGTAGGCATAATCATTTGATGATTATGATGCCTAGTAATGGAATTGACCAGAAATCCATTTTGTAAATTCATTATTTGCAAGAATTATTATTTGTTAGAATTTTAAGGGCTTCATAACTTTTGCTTGTTTTTCTTTCAAACGGTTAGAGAAGAAAGGAAAAACAATTTTTTGTTGTCAAATGAATAGTAAATAATACATCAATAATAAATCGTTTAACTGAATGTAGGTATACTCGTAAAGGATATGAGTATATGATTAAATTTGAAATTTAATCTCAACATAACAGAATTTTGTAAATTTGGTGTTCGAAATATGAGAGATACTAAAAGTATTCAGCTGTAAAAATTAATTAGAATGGTTATAATGTCAGAAAATAAGGAAATATACAGTTTATATATATAAGTAGTTTGGAAACAAAAAATAAATGAAAATTGAAATAAAACTTTACTTTTTTTGGTAAGACGAATAATCCAAGATTTATACCCCTACTCATCATGCTGGGCATTGTATTGGAATATTTGAAGATATAGTTCATATACATGATTCCATTTCCAAGCGCTTTCTGTCATTGGGACAAGTTGCTGTCAGTTGATCAGTCAAAGGCCAGTGTTATGCCTTTACCCTTGAAATGATCAACAGCAATTGCCCCATTTGTTGAGGTCAATTCTTTGTTGTGAAATGGTAAGTATCTTTGCTAAGTTGTATGGTAAGCGGTTTTAATCCTTGCTTCGTTCTGACTATTACTTTCTCAGTAGCTTGTGCTTTCTCCTGATCATTCGTTTGATAATTCAAAGGTGGATAGGGAGGAAAGTCAGGGGGCGGCTAGATCATTTAATAAAAACTCACTCTATTGCAAATGTCAACGGCGACGCATACGACGCCGAAGATATTCTAATGACATTACTGTAGGCAACATCGACAACTATCTATCACTTTTGACGTATGTTTGGTATTTACAAAGACAATTTTAAGGCCTCGTTGATTCAAATTGACTTTGATTTTGTCAACAAATTTTAAAGCGTTGGCAGTTATTCATGTTGTATTTTCAGTTTCAAATTTAATAATGTTCTTAAATTAAATTAAAACTATTTTTCGGCAAGTTGAGGCTCTTTTTGCTGAACTTGAAAATAAAGTCAGATTAGCAAAAGATTTTCATAGAAGTTCCGATCAAATTAATTTCAAGCAGGATTGAAAGAAAATTAAATTAAAATTAAATTCAACTAGCCCGCTAGTTAAAGATAGCGAGCGTTGGCAAAGGGTAAGTCTTAAAGTCTGAGTTAGTGGAAACATATTTTGTACAACGAATGCTAAAAATTCAATTGCCGCAGAGATGGTGGGCTGCAGCAATAATCCCAGATTTCCATTACTCGGATGATATGAACCTTGTGCTGGGAAATGCTGTTCGAAATGGCTGTTGCACTGATTAAGCTCTTCATTAAAGGTTCAATTTAAGCTAAAACTACATTAAATGCGGCTTTGTTTAGTCGAAAGTATTCAGAAAATCTATACAAAGGAACAAAGGTAAAAAATGTACGCTTTAATACAAATATATAGGAAAACTTTTTTATTACATATGTGCTGTCTGGTAAATTGATAAACTGTGCCTCACTGATTTCCTCCGAAGCACTAACATTTCTTTATTTAAACAGCTTTCAGTGGAATGGTACATAAATAACGTAAAAAAACAATAACTGGTAAAATATACAGGGATAATATTTATGTCTTTGGGTGTTTCAGAACTCAACGTTAAGCCTAAACGGGGTGACAGGATTGATTGGGACAATTGCGTTATTATTTTTGACTGTGGTTCCAAAGTTTAAATGAACAAAAATAATAAAAATTAACCACAATAACCGACTAATAGTAACAGTTTGACCAAATTTCTATGTTTTTTTAATTGCCCATAACTTTTTTTCTGACTTTTCTCATGATGCTTACAATCAAATCTGTCACCCCGTTTCGGCTTGGCGTTGAGTTCTGGGACACCCAGCATTTAAAATCAGCGGTGCCAAATTAGTAAACCTAACGCCATAAACGTCAAGCATCAGATAAACATTTTGACATATTGTTGTGTAGTGTCATTTACAATAGACTTTAAGGCCCCCAAATTACTATGCCCATCGCGGCTGTACCAAGTAATCTAAGAGGTCTATGAGCTTGTTATTTATCTTATTGCCCTATTTTTTTTTTTTAACTGAATTAATATTTATTTTTCTTTACTTACTTGTGAATCGGAAAAAAGAAATACGGTATGATTTAGGTTAAAACCAGCGGTCATTAAAATCTTTTTTAGATCATCACGCCAATCCTGTTGTGTATACGTTTTTGTCACTTGCACTGTCATTAATCTACAATCAGCAATGTGAGCAGCTAAACGACAGGAACTACGACGGCCAGAGCCACCCATACCAACCATTAAAATATTACCGCGTGGCATTTGTAAAACTCGTGAAACTCTAGATTGTAAAATAGAAATGGTAAAAAAATAAAAATTTTATGCGAGCAGAAAAAAAGCAAAAGAATTCCGCAAAAAAAAAAAAATAATAAAAATTAAAAGACAAGAAAAAATATTCTGGTTGCAAATAAATTGTTATGCATAAACGAATTGAATACATGCATATGCATGACATTAAGAACAAAAAAAAACAAAACAAAACTTAGGGAGACCCACAAATTAACAAAATTTTGTGGAAAAAAATTTTCTTTTCAATTGGTTCAGACAATCAAGTTATAAATCTTGTGCTTATTTACACGTTTTTTATGTCTTGTTTTTTTTTAATTTTTTTTTATTAAAAGCCCACTATTTATTTAATTTATTTTGATGGAATTCCCTTTTGTTACATTCAGACTAACAGCTTCAATACCCATGTGGTGAATAGCAATAAATGTTCATACACCATTTATAGTTATTGCTGTGCCATAACGTACAAATAACAAAAAAAAAAAAAAAATATATGGGCACACGTATATAAAACTAAGTATCCCATAAACTAAAATCTTTTGTTTCAGTTTATTCCCATCTGTGGTCTTTACTTCTATTCTTACTGACAATTCATTACTTACCTCGATATATGTTCAATGGCAAAACGAAATAAAACCAAATCCATTGGTGTACTGGAAAACCCATTGTAGTCACGTAAGTAATAATGCATTAATTTTTCCAATTTATTATAATTTTCACATTCATCATAGATCTTTGGCTCAGCATCTGGTTCCAAATAATTGCCAAAGAATAAATTACGCAAATCATTATCATTCAGTTTAGCTCCAGGATTTTCCATGCGATCGGCAAAAGCTGATTCCAGAGAAAATCGTAAATGTGTCTTACAGGCATACAGGCACATTTCCAATAGTTGCTCACGATCTCTTTGATCAATTAAACTAGAAAGTAGAAAAAAAATATATTTATTTTTTAATTACAAAATTATTTATTATATGATAAACACTTAAAAGAAGTAAACTTATAGGAATATTTCTATCACTTTAAAAAAATTACATAAATTTCAAAGGATAGCAGGCTTCCCGTTCCACGTCAAATCCTTATGTCACATCTTCGCTGCTCTAGGTTTCTTCAGATGGGTTAAGTAAAGAAAACCTGCAGTGCTTAAGTTTAAAAAAGTGTGTTCAATCCCCATCTCTGACATCTTGGAAAAAGGAATGTTCAAAAAAAATTTCTTACGGTGACTACCTCTTAAGGTGGTTTTATACTATCCCACTGAGTATAACGACACGTCAAAAACTCAAGTTAAATGAAAAAGTATAATAGTGTGAAAACAATATGTAATGAATTGTCAAAATATTCGGATAGAAATTTGACAGTCGTATAGCTCTCATCATTTTTAGAAATTTAGATTAGATTTTTCATTTTAACAGAGTTGCTTTTTTACACAAATATAAGAAAAAATCAGCGTTGGGAAACTGGAAATTATTCACCATAATTCTGATTATTCTTTTTTTTTTTATTAAATATCTACAAAAATACAAAATATAGCTAACATTTCAAGTTCTTTCCCTTTAACATAAAATAAATGACAAATATTTAATGTAAAATATAATAAAATATGGCTTATATTATAAAATATTAATAAAACAAATATTGCCGTATCAACATGTCCATCGTTGGAGAAAGAGAAAAATACAAAAAGTGTAAAAGCAAAATGTAATAAAAACATTTTACGTATGATTTTTTGACAATCAGACCAAAAACCATTAGATTTTGTTTCGACAAAATCCAATCAAAATCTTACGACTTGTAGAATAGTGTAAAAGCACCTGGCAAAAGCTCTGAGAGTATCTAACTGATATGAACAAGTATCTCAAATCTGTCGTTCGGAGTCGGATAAAAAAATTAACACACACAACATGAGTGCTGCGAGAAGCTAGGTTGTAATGTATATGTGTGTCTAAAAGTGGTGCAAGTCAACAATTTAAAGAAATTATAACTATAAACATAACTTGAAATTGGCACGCGGCCTTTAGTACAAAATGCTAAAGGAACGAGAAAATGTTTTGCAGAGGACCAGAATAAAGCAAATTCAAATTCCAATAAATATAACATGAAAAATATTTCGGGAGATTCCTCAAAATAAATATTTTATAAAACTTCTTTAGATGTAATTGTAAATTTTACGTTTTCGATATTTCACCTAAAAAAGGAAGATCAAAACTATGCAGAAATATTAAATTAATTTCATTTTAAACCAACAATGGAGCAATTACGGGAAAAAAAATATAAATATATTATATGTTTACTGCCTCACATCCCTCCAGCTGTTCGGGCTTGTCAGTGGAGACTAGCGACTTCACGTATCTCTAAAGAAATTAGTCTAGCGGCGTTAAATCGCACGATCTTGGAGGCCAATACACTTGCGCTGTCTTTTTATAACCACAGCTCCTGCACATGACGGCTGTTCAATTAATGCAGGAAAAAGTCAGTAGTCATTGACTAACGTTTTGAACAGCATTGTTTGTAAAGAAGTACGCGCCAATGATTCCACCAGCTATCGAGCGGAACTGGAATCCGAAGTCAGAAGAATTACTGTAGAGAATTTGGTTGATATTATGAGGACAAACATTGCGAACTGAACCACCATTGCAGGATACTTTAAATGTATTGTAAGGCGAAAAAAGAACGACCTTGAGACATTTGAAAGTGCAGGTCCTGGACGCAGGAAAACCTATACGAAACTGGCAACCGTGACAATAAAGGGTCCACCTTGAGTTTTGTGAATGTGGTTCCATGTATCTATTCTGCCCCTGGTGAGAAAAAAAAGGGATTTTTTGGTCGGTATACCCTTTTTGGCAAGTCCGAAATATATATATATCATGCGAGGTGACGGCTTCCGCGAAATCATGAACCTTTTTCTCTCCTTTCCGTACAAAAAAGAAAAAAATGGTTCCACCAGCCCATACGGCACACCAAACAGTCACTTTTTCTGGATGCCAACATACACTGGAGTATTATCAAATAGTTCAAATACCACGTTTTGTTAATTAACGTATGCATTCGAACAAAAGTGAGCTTCATCGTTGAACACAATCCGCTGGTGAAAATTGGGTTCAAACGGCAGTCTAATTTCGGGCCCATTCACAGAATATACGCCTTTGTGTTTAGGCTTCAGTCTATTCATGTTGAAATGCTGAATCAAACTAAATATAGATCTTTTGGCAGCTAACAAAATGGCAGCCAGTAAAATAATTGTTTGTCAAGTAAAAGTTCTATACCTCTATCAAAAGAAATTATTATTCGATTCAGACCCAGCACTAATACAAAACACTGCGACCTATAAGATCTATTGTGTCCCCTTGAGTCTATTGTCTGTTTAGCAGACCAACTGCCTTCCTTATGAACACCAGCAGGTCCGAAATTTTAATGGTGGATATGTCCGCCACATCCACCTAAATCTATCAAGAGCCACACTTTCACACAATATGTGCTCCGCCGTCTTTGATGTCTGTGAGCATAATCTACAGACATCTATATCTGTGATCGCCATTCTCATCAAATGCGCTCTCACACTGCAGTGACCCGTGGGAAAATCAGTTAGGATTTTCAGGCCAGGTCTCCTAAACTTCAGAACATCGAACTTACTCCCAAAACACGGACGAATCACAGCCTGGGACCCGACTGGGAGTTCCAGTGTTCCAAACATTTGCCCGATTGAAAGCGGTGCTGCACAGTAGGGCTCCGAACCAATATATGGTGTCGCAGATCCCTTCCTAGCCAATGCATCAGCCTTCTCGTTCCTGCCTATACCGCAGTGTTCAGGTACCCAGAACAGCCGCACTCTGTTTCTAAGCAATAATCTTTGCAAAGTATCATAGCAATATTTTACAAGCCTAGATGTCATACGATGAGAGTCAAGCGCCTTTAAGGCGGCCTGACTATCCGAAAATATATTAGGAAAAAATTAATTGCAAAGAATTTTTATTCATAATTGGGCTAAATTAAATTTCAGATTAGATCATGAATTTGTATGTCACACTGCTACTTATCTACATAAAATTTTGACAAATCAGACAACTTGTTGGCTAGTGTACACCCCCACTAAATTTAAACTCCAACGAATAGCCCTCACAATACAAGTTTATTTAAAACTCTTAAAATAATATCTATTTTTAAAGGAAATTCCCACATAAAATTGGTTTTTGCAAGCTAAAGAACGTAATTAGAGAAACAAAACCCTTTAGATTATAAACTCTAGGGGAACAAGACTTAATTACAGTTTAAAATGTAGAAAAGGTAAAACAACAGTATAATGAATTAAAATTTTAATACAAGTATAAAAAAGGTAATGAGAACGTGGACAATGAAATTTATGCACACATGAACATCATGTAAATAAAGAATGTAAATACATACTTGCACTCTTGCTGCAAAACCCATACAGTGATACATGGGAGGATAATAGAAAAACAAACACATTCCATCAGTGCACGTACACGCTTCTTAACTTTTATTTTAATGGAAGATTATGACATTTTAATGTCTCTATTATTTAACAACAATTAAAAGTAGCAACAACACAAAAAAAAAAAAACAAAAACAAAAGAATGATATTCTGTTCTATATCCCAGTTAGCATTTTTTTAAGTGTTTATTTTTTAATCATGTTTGTATAACTTATGACTCATGTGATAACTTTCTGCTTTTAAAACAATAAAACATACTTTCGTCGATAGAATATTTTATCCTGCATGCAAATCTGTCTGGCTTATTTGTTCCCTTTTAGTCAGATTGGAGTGATTTTCGTATCTTTAATAACAATAGGATTTACGATCTACAATTCTCGACTGTTACTCAATTTGCTGCTTTTTCCCACAAATTATGACAAATTTATTGAGCTTTATCGGTACCCCAGTGGTCTAGTAGGTAGTGCGCTAGACTGCTAGTGTGGGGTTTGTGGGTTCGCTAACCACCAGAGACCCTGGTCTGTGACACTACATCGAGCAAAGGTTTTAGTCATTCCTCTCGGAATAATTAAGTATAATATTAATATTGTATTCTAATTTAAATAAAAAAAAAAGTTGAGATTTAAAATCGTATATCATCGTGACTGCCTTATATTTTAAAAACAAAACTGAAAAAAGGAGTATGATAACTAAAAAAAATTATATATATTTATCAAATTTTTCGTTATTTTTTAAAGTAAAAAGTAAAGTGATTAATTAGTTTTTCTTAAAGAAAACTCAGGGAGATTATCAATGAAATACTAATCTGCCACATGTTAGCTGGGTATACATGTACTTACAATAGTTTACATACTCATAAATGTATGAGTATATGTACTTATATGTATGAGTCAAAATTTATGCATTTGTGGTAGAGAGTGGGAGTATTTTCATATAAAAATTATCAAATGCTAAAAAAAACAAGAGAACAATTAAATTCAACACAAGGAAAAAGAAACAATGAAATGGTCAGTAAAACAAAAAATTCAAATATTATGCTGAAAACATAAAACATTTTTTTTAAATAAAAGCCAAAAGCTTATAAATAACACAATTTATTGTTTCCATAATAAATTTATATGTGTGCACATGTACATACATACATACATATATCAGTAAATAACAATTAACGAGGGTTGCATTAAATTCGTTTGACATAAATACCACATTTAGAAGTGCAAAATATGGCTTGAATAAAACGAAATAAATGCAATTCAGAAATATTTTTAAAAATACTAGTACGCTTTTTTAAAATTCTCTGAATATGAAACTTATTTCTGTGGTGTGAATAGTACTTGTAGTTCTGAAGACAAATTACTGCACTAATGATCAATGAATTGATTTGATTTTAGATTTGGCCAAAATTAAAAAATCAAAAACTTGTTCATCCATAAACAAGATTTTCCTCTGCAGTCTGTTTTCTATCCTATTTTTTTAAAGCTGCAGTCAACAAATATCCTGTACACCATTTGAAGGCTCCAAGATCCCAATCTTTTTTTAATAATACGGGTCATGGACTTTTGTGTGATTTTTTCCCACGGGCCACAATTTTCTGTTTCCAGAGAGGATTTCATTGAATTCTTGTTCTGACGGCTTTGATTACTTACTGTGTCCAAATGGTATGTGGACGGCCCGACCGGGTCCAGTCTTTTATATATACGGTTTCCTCGAACAATTGTATGCACCTATAGACGAACATGCGACTATTGGAAAATATAATTTTTTTTCCACACTTAAAAAGGGAGATAGGGACATAACGCTGCTGGCGATTCTCCCGCCAGTAGCAAATCTTCCGTTGCGTATGGAGTTTAACCTAGGTCTGCGTCGCCTGGCGCTCGCTGTAGGCAAAGAGTGGTTGATAATGCATGGTGCCTAGGACCAGAGTGTATGCAGGTGTTGTTGCCTGGTTGGTGATGGTTCTGATCTTTTTTTCCGGCGTTCTCAAAAACTGACCAGAGATGAGTAATCTGGTACTACGGTCATCCGGAAGCCTCCAGTTTGCCTGTGCTCCCCTGTTAATTGGGGAGTGAGGCAAATCGGTCTGACGGTTTGGGTGCAGCCCTTCGAGAAGTACACGTTGTGGTTGTGATATATGCTGGATAGTAGTTTAACCTCCTCAACAAGAAGGGTTTGTACTATCCAGGAAATGGTAGTGACGAAGTTGTAAATTCTTTGTTCATGATAGGCTTTCCTCTGATCAGCGTGTCTTTGACATGATTGGGATTAGAAGGCACCGGCTTTAGATGGCGCTAATCAGATGCATTGTATTGGACTTCCACTCTCAAAACGGGTGGCATGTGATATGTCTACGGACAGTGCGCATGTAAAATCTACCTATCATTACAACTACATGGTTAAAGCTAATACAATTTCAAATTTAGAGTCCAATAACTTGCTAAGCGAGCGTCAGTATAGCTTTTGTCGCGGTCACTCCACTGGTGATCTGCTGACATTACTCTCTGAGAGATGGAGTGGATCTATTCACCTCTTTGGTAAAAGTAAAGTTGTTGCTCTGGATGTCTCGAAGGCAAAGTGTTGGTGTTGGTAACCACTTTTGTCGTTTTATAACGAGTTTTATCAGGACCGTTTTATAAGAGTAGTTGTAGACGGTGTCTCTTCCAACGAGTTCAGGCTAAGTTCGTGAGTACCGCAAGGCTCTGTCCTATCTCCTACCTTATTTTAAATTTTCTAAATGATCTTCTCTTTTTAACTTCAAATCCTATCTAGTCCTTCGCAGATGACACTAACATTTGTCAATCATATTCATTTGATCTCAAGCCGAACCTTTTGGCTGAATATGAAGTACACACTTACGAATGATCTGCAAAAAAATCTGCGAGTTTGGTCTCGCGAACAGGGTTAAATTTAATGCGCGCAAGACCCATTGCTGTTTCATCACACATAGACGTTGTGATGATTTATTCCTGCTATCTGTGACTATGGGTAGTGTAAGTATTGAGGAGGCGGACGGTCTTGATGTTCTGAGCATGAAAATTAATTGTGATGTCCATTGGAATGATCACATATCATTCAAATGCCTCGGGTTTTTAAAACGGTATAAGAAATACTTCACTCCATCTAACCTTCTCAATATTTATAAGACCTATATCCGACTTAGGATGGAATATAAATCTCATGCATCGGCCGGTGCTTCAAAGTCTATTTTGGGGCTTCTCGAATGAGTGCAGGAAAGGGCGAAGGTGCTCATCGGCGACGGTAGGTTATCTAACTCTATCCATTCGTTGGAGCATCGGCGTTGTGTGGCGTGCGTTTCATTGTTCTATCGATGCTACCATGGGAGGTGCTCTGATGAAATAAAGGATTCGATTCCAGGTGGTTGCGTATTCTTGTGGACTACGCGTACCTCTCTCAGAGCACATTCTTTTGTGGTTGATTGTCCAGTGAATCGCATAATGCATTATAGAGAGAATTCGTTCTTTGGCCGCACCGTTCGTTTGTGGAACAATCTTGCCGTAAACGTGTTTCTTGTCAGTTACGATGTTAGTAAGTTTAAAACAAATGGCCATAAACACTACTCCCTCTTTCTTTCTTTCCTTAACATATTTTCCTACCTAGACCAGCACAATGCACTGCATGAGTAGGGGTAATCCCCTGAGTGCTGGCCTGAATGCAAAAAAAAAAATTAGCAGTATATATGTATGTTCCTACAAGTATTTTTTTTAAGTTGTTGTTATTATTGAATTTGGTACCACTATAGAAATAGAGTTGACTTACCAAACAGTTATTCAGAGTCTGACTTTATGTCAAAATTAAAACAATAAAAAACTATCAAATTTGATTGGCAAAAAAAAAATTTTGTTGGTTACAACGAAACTGTTTTCTCATTGTACATATTTAACAATTAAGCTTTTCTCAATAGCGTTTTGTTTTAGCTATAAACTAAACCGATCCTCCTGTAATAAAATTCAAACAAATACTTCTACGGTCATTCAATAATAAACTCATGCAAATGTAAAAGTTTATATTTCAGCTCGTACTCGAACAATCACACTGAAGGCTATAAAACTACACAGTTATTGCACCGATATTTCTCTTCTTTATTTTACTGGTTTTTATATTCAATTTTTTTTGTCTGTTTTTATTATTTTGTTGTTGACAAATACATACACCGACATACAATTAAAAATGCTCTCACATCCAAGTGCTCTCATAAATACTTATCAACACATAGACACACAATTACTAAATAAAAACACTTGGATAAGCCACCTACTAAAAAAGAATTAAATATACATGTGAGCGTGTTGTGTTGATAAGCACCATACACACACACACACACACACAATTACAAAAGTATAGATAATACGTACCGGTCATAAAAAACACGATATGTTTCATGTGCCCATAGACGGCCGAGTTTTTCTGGATCATGTAAACGTTTTGCTGGCACCAATACAATACCCTGAAAAACACGGGTTATATCACGTAACGAAAACGTATAATGGGATTTGGCAGGAGTTGGTAAAAAGACTCTCATTGCTGAACGATAAACACTGACCATTGATTCAGCTAGACCCTGGATATTTATGTTGTTATTGTTGTTGTTGCAGTTAAAGGGAAAAAGAAAAAAAAAATAGAAATTTAAAAAAATGAATGATTTAAGAAAAAAACAACAAAATATTTTGAAGTTTATAATGGTCAGTAAAATAAACGAGTGTACAAGTGAAGGATGTGAAATTAGAAAAGGATGTGGCAGTAGAAAATACTATGAAAAGATTATTGTTTTTTTAAAGATTTTTTTTTATCTTTTTGCCTCATAGCCCAGTATCTGCTGTTGCTAAAACTTTAAGAGCCCTTTTTTTGCCTTTACTACGAAAACTCTTTGACTTTTTGTATTTCCAATTTTAAATTTAACACCGTTTCAATTTACTTCTTCTTGTACAGGCAAAATTCGTCAATTTTTTTTCCAAATTGAGAAAAACTGTTTATTTTCTTCAGGCGATACTATTCAGCTGAAATCTTTACATTATACCATAAATATCTTGTGACAAAAAATTTATTCTTGAGATAACAGTATTAATGCTTTACAAACCGATTTTTTTTCAAACACGTGCAGAAGTACTGATTAAAACTATTATGAGTTTTTCAGCCAAGACGTTTTTCGTTGCAGTGTCAATTAAGTCTGTTATCTTAGAAAAGGTAAATCAATTATCGGCAAATATTGTTGAGCTTTCATTTAGAAAAATCAAACTTTTGACAAAAGAACCACCACGTCTAGAAGTAAATAAAAACTCTTCCAATAAATAATTTCGTACAGTAAGTATTAACGTCCGCATCCGGTGGTAAAAATACAGATTTGGTGTATATGATCTTGATGGTATTATATTTCTATAGAAAATATTGTGGGAAGAAAACATTAATGGTATTCACACCGAACTTGTTAATTTGTTACTCCGTAGTTTGTTAGTTTGTTAAAGTTAGCAACTGTGAACGACGCCTTTTTTCAAACTTTGTTAGTCTGGTAACTTTCGTAGTAAACCATCTGATTTATTGTTCCGACTCAATTTATTATTCTGAAAAAATTAAACATGCCACGAGAAAATGTAAAAAAACAATTGTTTTTTATTATTTTTTTTTAGAAATATATCCCAAATGACTTTTATTATTTAGAAACTGCAACAGCTGTTTTTGGGTTACCAACTAACAACTATTTTATCAGGGATGCCGTGTCGTTAATTTGTTAAATGTTAATCCGGTAGTGCGATAAACATACAAAAACAAAATACGTGTAAAAAAGTAACTATTAACGACTAACAAACTAACAAGCTCGGTGTGAAAACCGCTATTGTTTTTGTTTTGTTTTGTAAAACTCAAAATTGCAACTTTACATGCATACATACATATGTACATATCTGTGGAATTTTGAAAAAACGTCTTCTCTCGAAATAAGACAATTTTCCAAGATTTTTATAGTAAATATAGAATTTCCTTGTCCTTCTTTTGCTCTAATCCCCGTATTTTTACGACCTTTGGAACGCAAGATATGCAGTTGACTAATCGACCTCTTTCAGTCTTTCCCCCAATTTCAATTTGACAAAACGACTTCTTTCAGAGAATTAAGAATAATTTAAAAAATTGAATGTCTATAAAAAATTGTATTTCATTATTATTATTATTTTTTAATTATCTACATATTGAAGGGAAAAATAGAACCCAAATATATTTTCCAGATCAACTTCTTTCAACCTTTTTTTCATATTTCATTTTAACAAAACAACTTGTCTTGACTTAAGCGATTAAAATAATTTTCAAATTTAATCAAAAAAATTTTGACAAAACGACTTGTATGGTGGAAGCTAATTTTTTTCTTTAAAATTTAAACAAACAAAATTTAACAAAAGGTCTTAAATTAATTTTTTGTCGTTTTAAATAAAACTATTGCTTTTAGACGGAAAAAAAAGGTCGCATAATGTTCGTTAAGTATTTGTGTATAATATCCAAGTTCAAAATTTCTTTAATTTTCTAAGCATATCTTGTATTAGCCTTTTTAACTGTTTTTTTGCTCTACTGAAAAGTTGTTGATTTTGAAAGAAGACGTTTTGTCAAATGTCTACAGATATGTATGTAGATACACAAAAATAATAACAATTAACAGTTATATTTGCATTGCATACCCATTTCTACACAGCTTCTGTGTTGTCATTGTTATTTTTGATTGTCAAAATTGTCCGTTGGACTGGACATCTATAAACATGAATAAATTTCTTTAAAAAAGGAGCAAAAAGGAACCGGATTTTTTTTCACCAGTAGTTGATAGCGTGTTTGAATTTTTTAATAATAAAAGTAAGTTTGCTGAACTCGACAGAACTCAATACTGTAAGCCTGCATATTTCCCAAAATTATTCATTTTATTGGACTATTACGCAAACAACATAAAAACAAAAAATGCAATAGAGTCACTAACCTGTAGTTGCTGGTTCCACTTTTACTTACTTTTTACCTACCATTTAAAAAAAAAAAAAAACTTCTGTAATTTCACTTTAAAAACTAAAAAAAGTCTGTATTTTTACTGCGTTAAAAAAGAACCATAAACCTCTTACTTAGCAAATACATTGCAACATAACGGTAAGTAAAAATACAAAAAACAAAAAATTTTGGTCTTAAAATTTTTAGTGTTTTCTGAAATTTGTTTTTTTTTTTCTAATTAATTCCCATTTTTGGCATTCAATAATACACCAACGTGCGTCGTATTAGTGATCATAAAAAAACTTGAAATATTTATGAAAATCGCTTATAAAGTGTACCATTTTATTTTTATTATATTGTGCATCAAATTGTTGCAATTTTTTTTCACCATAAATATAATTAATTGTTAATTTTTTTCTGTAAATAGTTCTGAAAATTTAAAATTTTAAGTGTTTTATGTTTTGTTTTAGGACTATAAAAGTAAATTTATATTGGAAGTTATTGAGAGAATTAATATAACAACTAAACAGACAATGCTACTGTTAAAGTTTTATTGTGTCATACACCATTTGCTTCACGCTTTTTTGTTAAAGTTTTGAACGCCATGTAAAGCAACAAAGTTTTATTTGCCACGGCCTTTAATTATTTCAGCTACAAACTATGCCACAATAAGTAGTTGATTAAACCTGCCCGTCTGTATGATCATTCAATTATATGCTTTTTTTTTATTTGAGACCAATACTCAGGGGTAAACCCCTACTAAATGCTGTACATTGTACTGGAATTTTGGAAAGGACAGTACATGCATACATATATGTATATTTTTTCTTATATTATTATTAAGGGCCTTGGGAATGAGACAAATTGATGTGAATTGGTCATTCAAAGGCCAGATATTATACCTTCACTCTTGAATGATCAACAGCAATTGCCTCATCGTTGCATGTTGATTGTGTGGTGAGTGTGCCTTCGCTGAGTAGGTTTAGCTGTTATATGCTACTTCCCAATAGGTGGCGCTTTTTTCCGTGATCATTCGTTTTTTGTTGAGATTGGTTAAGGTGGAATAGAGTGGAATGTTGGGCAGCGGTTTCTTTGTAGATGGCCTTCCTTGAGGGGGGGAACCTCTTATTTTTAAATAATAATTTTGAAAAAACCGAAAACTAACTTTTTAATTTTTCACCTCTTTTGGGATTTGAACCTGAGTCCTTTAAGTTTTTGTGCGAGCGCTCTAACCACTATACCACGCACCCCGCTTTGCTGGCCTTTTATTAAGTATGACGTGGCGTAGTGGGTAGGATGTTAAAGATTTCTGGCGAAAGATCTGAGAGTAACTGATTGCCATGTAAAAGCTTCTCAAGAGTGTCGTTCGGAATCGACAATAAACTCTAGGTCCCGGTACTTATGGATATGTGTGCTGCAAGAAGCTAGTACGTAATTCTGTCACAGGGTTGTAAAGGCCAGTTATGTATGTATGTATGTATGTTAGGTGAGGTTATACTAGCCGCTGAACCTCGTGGATCAGACCACCTAGGCCCAAAAAGTCCCATTGTGATGCCGAACAATGACTCTATCTCCATCTAATGATCATAAATACTGTCAAATCCCAGGCAATCTTCGATAAGGAAGAGACCCACATAACCCACCCAATGGAATATTCGGTATCAAGCCGAGATCCGTAAGGATCCAACACCTAAGATCAAAAAGTGCCAGACATTCTAATAGCAAATGTCCCGTAGTTGCAACCTCCTCCTCCTTACAATAGCTGCATAAAAAAGATCACCATACTCCAGACGGTCAGCATGTCTACCCATTAGAAAGTGACCGCAAAAAACAAAATGTCACCATAGCTGAAACCCTTCTCCTAGGTAAGACCAATAGTTGTTCACTCCTCCTACCACCAACAGTTTGCCACAATTCCTTCACCTGTCTACAAGAGTGGTCCTGTCTCCATATGCTTCAGCTACCACTGAGTAGCCTTGATAATGCCCTAAAATCAGATTTAAATTGTCCTATGGATTACAATTCTCAACCTTTAACATTGATCGTCTATTTGCATCTTCTTAATGACCGAGTAAATGGCTGTAAAGAACAAACGACCCTAGATTATATATGTATGTAACTTTAAAGGATTACTCATTAGATGTTGTGCAGGCATGTATGCAGTATAAGAATTCTTAACTTTAGTTATAAAAAAACTTTTGTTTTTTAATATTTTCTATTTAATTTTAAAATCTGTTTATAATTTTATTTTCTTTACAAAATATAGGACTTACCCGTGATAATAATGCCACTTTATCAGGATAGCCTTTGGCAAAATGCCAATCACCGATTGCAGAGAATATTTTGATTATTGTTGTGTGCTCAAATGAATCAACACCCACAACAAAAGCATGACGATAAAGACGTGGAAATATAAAATTGCTGCCGCCTGGCATACCCATTGCACCCATAAAACACTACAAGCAAATAAAAAATGAAAATCATCATAAAAGAATGGGATTGAAAAAATCCAAGCAAACAAGAAACAAAAAAGCAAAAGAATGCAATAAAAAATGCTGGAATTTACAAATTTATGTAAAAAGTTAAGTAACAAAACGTCATAATAGAAGAACAATAAGGAAAAAAAATAAAAAAGAATGACTTTGTAAGCTAAATAGAACAGATAAAAATAAAAATGTAAAAATTTGCAACTTTTTTGTTTTTTTTTTGCTTAACACGGATTAAATATTTAGATTTTTTTGGAATTAATTTTGTTACCATGTCGATTAGTTCCACTTTTGTGGTATCATTCAAATCTGACCAATAACCATGATCTAGCCATTGGCGCACCAATTCTAAAGGTGGTTGAGAACCATAGGTATCCTTGCTGGGCATAGCAATGTCATCGCAGAAAACCACACACTAAAAAATATATTTGCGAATAAAACTTTGATTTCTAAATGCATTATAAAAACCTTTTTGCCCAATGGTGGTCCATACACTCCTTTTCTTCGTCTATCCAATTTGGACATAATTGTCTCCTGTACTAGCTGGGCCGTAGTTCTGGCCGAGAAGTTCACTATATTTACCATATTTGATGTTTTTGGCATGGCCAAGAGATTACTTGTTATTATAGCACTCTTGCCTGTTCCAGTAGGACCTATTACCAACATGGGATATGATTTTGCTATACAAAAGTCTTGCCAATATGTTAAATAACCCGTTTCATTGGTGGGCACTATTAATTCGCTTATTTGAGCGCCTTCCGGAAATGAGGCAATAGCGGCTGAGGGATCATCACTTGATTTTTGCCAAGTCCACCAATTTTCATGCTCATCAAAACGATAATCCATAAAGGAAAGTTTTTCAGGGAACATTTGTCCACGATTAAGAGTAAAATATTTCGGTTTGGGAAAATCCTCATTAGCACCATAAAGAATTTTGCGTAATAAAGTATCAAAGTGTTTAATGCCTTTAACTGGTGTAAAGAAAAATGGTTTATTTTTGTCAACAAAATAAAGTGTTTCAAAGATTTATACTCACCCTGTAAATTGGAGCAATAAGCCCAAGCAAAGCAAAATAAAAACATTTGCTGAAACCAGGTTTGATTAAAAACCTTATGTTTGTCTAAGAAATGCATAAAGAAACGTGAAAACATCTAAAAAAAACAGCCAACATTATAAATATAATTCTTAACCACCGCATATTATTTTAACCTGATATTGCTGTATCGGTGAGATTTCCACCATTTTATTGCAATCCGGCAAAATATGCAGAGCAGCTGGTACCAGCCAATTTACTAATTCCTCAAACAGAGCCATATAAATATCATTTAAACCTACATTATCAATTAATTCCCTCTGAAAGCTATTGTGTAAGGCACGCCAACCCAATTGTGATGGTTCCATATAAATCATGCCACAACGTGACACAGTGGCCGGTGAGGCTTGTTCCAAATCAGCCGGTTCAAACATCATATTCATAAGTTTCGTCATGGTTATAATTTCACCCGACATTAGACATAATTTTTTATTATCATCCAGTACGGTATTAAGATTCTCAATCCACACAGCATCTACAGGACCATCAAAAAATATCCAATAGCGTTCACGGTGGGAACCGGTAGCAAATTCTCTAAAAGTTTTAGCCAAAACACCATCATACCATTCATGCGATATGGGATCAAAACGTCCATACAATTGACCCATAGTAATAGCTTTCGGATTAATAATGCGATAATTTGTGGGATATTCATGTAGAGTGGCATCAGCATCGTTAGATACCAAACGCAGACAATAGGCTAAAACCTATTTGAAAAACAAGCTGTTGTTTATCGAAAAAGCAAATTGTTTTCTTCAAGTTTTCTAATTACCTGCCATGCTGTGGTTTTACCACCCATGGGTCCTCCCACTACCATTAATCCATGTCGCACTAAAAGCATTTCATAAATTTGTAAAATTTTCTCCACAAACCATGGTGTAGCCTGTAGATTTCTCTCATCCAATATTTTAATTAACCACTTCATTATATCCTCACGAGAGGGCTTAAATAAAAATAATTATTATTTGTTACAAATGTACATACGGAGTGAATAAATTTATGTTTTTTGTTTGGTTTGTTTTATTTACGTAAAAATAAGTATTTTGGGCCTTTAATATTTATGTTTCTAAAGTGTTAGTATACAGTCGTGGAAATAATTATAAGTATATGGTACTAAATAATAAATAATAAATAAATGAAATTTTCTTCGCTCATCACAGTTTCTTTTGATGTCTTAGTTTTATTGTGATATAATAACTCGATATGGCACAAATAACAAAATCGATATTGAAATTAAAACTAAAACAAGCGTACTCACATGAACGCATAAGTCTAAATGTTATCTAAAAGGTGGTTAAATTTTAAGGGCCGATATTGATTTTGAACAAAACACAAACTACTTATTTGGGAAATTATTGCTATTTCTATTTTTTATGATAACTGGGTAAAGTTCAATTATGAATGAAACAAAATATCTGCCAAATGGCCGCAGCGTCGTCGGCGGTACACCTCCATTCGACGGTCCAAATTTTCAATGATGCTTAGGCATAATTGAGGTTCTATGCCGTTAAGCTGCCGAATTATCTCATCCTTTAACTCTCGAAATGTTGTTGGCTTATTGACGTAAACCTTTTTTTTAAATAATCCGTAAGAAAGACGTCCAACTGTGTCAAATCACATAATGTTGGCGGCCAATTGACATCGCTACCACATAAGATAACACGGCCATTGAATTTGATGAGCAAAAGAGCCATTGTTTCGTTAGTTGTATGGCAATTGGCACCGTTCTGTTAAAACCACATATAGTCCACATCCATATCTTCCAACTCGGGCAATAAAAAGTTCGTTATCATCTCACGATAGCGAACAGCAGCAATATTTTCTGCTGTGAGAGTTGTACAAGCATGCACTGGTGTTTTCACTTCTGTTACAGACTCGGTTTGTTAAAATTTTTGCACCAATTTTTCATAAAGCGACTCCGAACGACAGACTTGAGAAGCTTGTTCATGGCAATTAATTACTCTCAGAGCTTTTGCCAGAAGACTGCTGATAGGTAGTAGCCGAAAGAAATATTTTTTTTTCATTTTTTTTTTTTAAGATGTCAGAACTGATTGTCGAACCCAGGGCTCATGGCTTAGTAAGCCAACACACTAACCATTAGACCACGACGACTACACATAAACTTTGTAGACTTTAATTGTAAGGTTGTTTAAAAAAATAGTTTGAAAGTAAATTTAACCGACATTTTGTGCCTATATAAATATAGTTGAAAGGCAATTAAGGGTGGGGCAATTATCCGTGGAATACTGTAATTGCATGTACGATACAGTTTTTCATATTTAAAAGCTGTATTTAAATTCTAGTCTATGTCACATACTCGTAAGTACGTATGCATGTATGTATGTATTAATTTGTATTTAAAGTTCTCGATTTCTTTTTTTTATTTTATTATTTTATTTTATTTTCTACACATTTTATTATTATTTTATTTTATTTTTTACACTGTAGTTGAAGTTAAGCTTCGCACAATTATAAAATTATAACATTCCTTTGTTTATCAATTTTATTTAAATTTCTTTAAAGAAAATCATTTCCAGGCCTCAATGTGTGTGATATGTGTCGTTTAATTTCTTATAAGATTTCAAGAAAACATTTTTCAAATTCTTAATAGCAGACATTGTTTAAGTGATAAAGTAATTTTTTTTTCTTTTATTCCCCTGTCGCTGGCAACCTTTAAATGTGTCATATTGGTTCTTTTAAAATAAATTTTCTAAAAAAAAAAAAAAAATACTTTCACATATGTATGTACATACGCACAGTATGTTCATATTTTGTTTTTACAATAAAATAATTTGTTTTCTTTTACTAATTGCACATAAATGTCAGATTTCGTATAATTTCCAAAAATATTTTTTTCATTTCATTCGCTTTCTCATTTCATTCTCTGTCGATTTTTTTGAAAAAAATATAACTTTGCTTTGAAAAATAAAAACAACACATGCCTGATATTGTGCTGACAATTGTCTTTACAAGTTGCACTTTTGTTGTATTATTCGTTTTCCTTTTAATTCTTGGAAATTCTGGATTTAATGCTTTGGACCTGGTATTAGTTAACAAAAAGTAATCTTTTCAGGCAAAAAAACTACAATAAACGCAACTGAATTGGCATTTTGTAGCCACAACATCTCAAAGAGTGTCACAGATATTGTGGACATACTTTCTTTACAGAGGCAGACTGTGCATAACCTATTAAATCGAGTAAAAATGAACAGATGGACAGATGGTAGACTGGATCAGTGAATACTGAGAAAAATAAAGGAACATTTATAAATAAATACAGTAGAACTTGCAAAAGAAATTTAAAAAGAATGTGAAGTTGCTGACTCGTGCAACGGATTTTGCTACGATTGTACAATCCAGCGACACACACACACTAATGAATAGTCTTTTATACATATATACTGCATATATTGAAGCAACTGTGGGAAGCTAGGCAGTAACCCTGACACATGGTTGTAATGGCCAATTATGTATGTACACATATATTAAGGTTATGGTAAAGGTTATTTTTTGGCAATGTTTGAAATTGAGAATCTTAACTCTAACAAACATGCAAATACTTAGTAATCTGCCTAGCTTTCACAAAGCTCTACTTATTTACAAATCTATTTTCTTAAAATCTGCTATATTTCCTTGCGTAAAAAATACAATTGCTTTTAATAAACTGGACTTGATATTCGAAACAAAAATCTTTTATGTTGAATTTAAAAATTACACTGACAATAATTTATATATATAAAATTGTAAACTACGTGAAAACATTTTCTTGACAAACTGTATATAAATAACAAATTTTCAAAAGAAAAAAGAAAAAAAAACAAATATAATAAAATATTTTAAACAAAGAAAAAGTGTGTATGTTTCATAAATAACTTACCATTGGCAATTCAGTACCGGGAAAGAGATCTGTGTAAATTCCAACAAATAATGAAACATCCTGCTCCAAGAATTTTGGTAAATTTACATCGACTATAGCGCGTAAAACAATTTGCGCTTCTGGCAAATTTTGATACATGCGACGTAATGATGCTGAAGCCAACAACACAGATTTAACAGCTCGCATTCCTTAAAATAAAATTATTTATATTTTTATAAAATATTTAATTTTACAATTACATATATATAGCGTGACCGTTTTAGCTTTTTTAGCATTAAATTTAGCTTAATTTTTTACGACTTAGCTTGAAATTTTTTTAACATTTTCTCTACATGTATTTAAAATATATTTAAATTTTGAATAGTAAGCTCAGGGGGCCCATAGAACCAATAAAAATATAGCATCGCAAATATAGAACTTATACCCAGAACACACATTGAAAGAATTTAATATGAAATTACGAGTTTATTAGTAATACGAATAATACTATTTGCCTTTCCACCCCTAACACTTATTTTGATATAAAATGACTTTAAAGTATCTTCGGTGCCGCTTTAGATATGTCCCTACAAATTCAATATTCCTTATAATGAATTTTCAGAGTAACTGAACACCATTTCATTATATAGAAACTTCATAAACTAATTAAATTAAACTTTATATATATAAACAGTAAAATACTTTCTTAATTATTAAGGGCCACTTTTTGAGTTGGAGATTAGCGATTAAATTAACTTTAATCTTTGATTTCACTTTTTGGGTTGACATAATCTTATTGTTAATTGCTAGTTTAATCGACCGATGCTGGTAGTTTAATCTTAAGGGAGAACTGTCAAATTCCATGTGCGTAATATAAACAACTGTTGAAAATATTGTATTATTTATTCATTTATTTAATAGAAAGAAGAAAACACAAAAATTAAAAGTTAAATAAAAATGGATTGTTCCAGTGCTGATTAATATTTAAATGATCACAAATATCGTTGGCCAAGTTCAGCCCATGGTTTTTTTTTTTTTTTTTTTTTTTTTTTTTTTTTTTTTTAATATTAATAAATAGGTTACTTCACTTGCAGTAAAATTCGAATTTTCATATTAAATATTTTTTCTTCACTGTTTGAAGACATCTTGTTTTATAAATGTTTTAACTCTGTATTATGCTCAAAAATATTTGGCGGAATTATTTTTTCATTAATAACAAAAACAAAGTGTTATGAAAATGTATAAGTATAGTATACATAAGTAGAATGTTGTGAAAATATATTTGACATTTGCAAAAAAGAAGTTGCCATTTGTCTTATTCAGTATGGCAATACTAATAGGTTTAAACTCTTACTCAAAAACACAAAACACAATTTATACCGGATTAAATTTAATCTTAGATTAGTTGACTAAATCGTAAACTTGACTTTAATCTCCAACTCAAAAAGTGGCCCTAAGAGTAACAACTTCACCAAAAGAAATGCTATTTTTTTGCGACATTATCATTTTCTGAATACAATCACTTAATTGATGTGGTGTGTTTGGTTTTTAATGTAGAATTTTTTCAAGGAATTTTCTAATTCAATTACTGCCTTTTCTAAACATACTTTTTATTTATTATTTTTTTATTTTAATAATCGTTTATTATATTGCCGCAAATATGAATAAGGGTCACTTTTATACCCGTAAAATTATTTCATTATAAAGAAAAATTCACTATAACTAGATGCAAATAAATTATTGGAATACACATTTTGAAATTAATTTGGAAAACTTTATTATATAGAGGATCATTATATACTTTTGTATACTTATATAGATATATGTGTGTACATGACAGTATTATTAGATGATCCTCGTTTTTCTAAATCATGCGGAAATAATACAAGGAAGTGCCAAGCACCAATAATTCAAAAATATCAGGTAACTTCTGAGTTTGCTTCTTTTGCTTGTATTGTAAAAAAACAGACAGAAGTGCACAAAAAATAAAAAAATAGAGAAAAAAAAAATCGAAAAGGAAAACAAGATCTTCAAAATACAGTATTGAATGAGCAGAAAATCTAGTGTTTTTAGCACCATCGTGCTGTACATTTAATGCAATCTTTTGATGTATTAGTTAAACAAAATATAAATTTCCATTTATATATAACGACATATCGTTGTGCGGTAGTTTAAGTACTCTATGTGCCAAGAATGGTAGTCCCCGTGATCTAGTGGTTAGTGTGTTGGCTTACTAAGACATGAGCCCTGGGTTCGACACCCAGCTCCGACATCTTAAAAAAAAGAAATATGAAAAAAATATTTCTTTCGCGACTACCTCTCAGCAGTCTTCTGGGAAAAGCTCTGAGAGTAATTAATTGCCATGAACAAGCTTCTCAAGTCTGTCGTTCGGAGTAGACATTAAACTGTAGGTCCCGGTACTCATGGATAAAAATTAACACACAACATAAGTGCTGCGAGAAGCTAGGCCGTAATCCTGACACAGGGTTGTAAAGGCCAGTTATGTATGTATGTGCCAAGAATGAATCTTGAAAAAATCGACCAAAATTAGCACAAAAAATTTTGGTTTAAAGGATATAGAACAAAACAGACACTATTTATCTCAGAAACTGGACGAGGTAGCCCAAAAAAGATTGCAGATTTGAAAAATTTGGGGTTGAAAACCTAAAGTGACATCATTAACCCGAGATGTATAAAATTGCGGATATAGCACTTAAAGTCCTGCACCATGATATATGAATATTATTTGTTTTCAATATTAAAAAGAATCTTTTTTTAAATACTGTTTTGGTTTACATCATAAAGAAATTGTTTGTTGGAATATTAAAAAAAAGTCAAATGAATACCATTCAACTTAGAAAAATTTTTATTGAAAATTAATAAAGAAGCTTAGCTTTACTTTTTAGATTCGATTTTTAGCTTTTTTAGCATTACGTTAAACATAATTTAGCTCTAATTTATTGTAAAGTCTGGTCACGTTGATTATGTGTCTTTTGTAAAGAAACATAGAAAGAGAATGAGAGAGAGAGTTACACACAAGACTACAAAAAAAAAAAAAAACAGAAATATTAAATTATTCTATACATTTCTTATTAAAAGCTATTTCAAATAAAATTTTTACAAGATTTTTAATTTGAAATTTAATATTCTTTTCTACAGTGTTGATACTGTCGCTTTCAATTTTATTCTGCGGATTATTTAGCACAAGGATTTGTAATTAAATCATTTTATATGGAATATGTGTGTAATTTATACATATTTATTTATTATTATTTACACTTGTAATGTGTTGGTTTACTAAGGCAACAGCTTCGGGTTCAAACCCTAGCTCTGACATCTTGACAAAGAAAAAAGAATATAAAAAGGATAATTCTTTTGACCACTACCTGCCTTCTGGCAACAGAGTAACTGAGTGCCATGAACAAGCTTCTTAAGTTTGTCGTTCGACTTTAATCTATAGGCGGATAAGATTGACACACACCACATGGGTGCTGTGAGAAGCTAGGCCACAGGGCTTTCGCCGTGAAGGTATACTACTTTGTTTTGCCGCCAGTTTGGTAAAAATTAGTCTTGACAGTTCATATGTAGCAGTCGTGAAGTAGAAAAGTGGCAAATTTATTATGAAAAAATATTCGGTAAACCAACGTGTTTTAATCGGTAAAATATTTTATCAAAATCAATCGTCGATTACTGTGACGATGAGAAAGTTACGCGTTGGAAGAAACAACGTCATAACAAGGCGCACTACACAACGTACTGCAAGATCGGCTGAAAACTTTATTGCTGTTCAAGAAAGTGTTCAAAAGAATTCATCAACCTCAATTCGACGATGTGCTTAGGATCTTGGTCTTCAAAGAACAACTTTGGATACAATTTTGCGCAAAGATTTGCATTTGTTTCCATTTAGGATTCAGTTGACTTAAGAGCTTCTTCCAGAAGACCATTTACACCTCCATACATATGCCAATAGCTCACCAATCACAACCCCGATTTTCATGAAAAAATCATAATAATAACCAGGCACATATTCATTTGAGTAGAGGGGGACGCGTTGTATTGTGGTTGTAGCGTTCGCACAAAATCTCAAACGGGTCAGGTTCAAATCCCAGCGAAGCTGAAAAAAAGTCACTTCACCTATTCAGTCAGTCACCTATTGGGAAGTAGCAGAGATAACAGCTAAACCTACTTAGCGAAGGCACTCACCACACATAATCAATATGCAACGATAAGGCAATTGCTGCTGATCATTCAAGTATGAAGGTTGATTTAGTAATATAAGACACAAAAATATACTGTTCTTTCCAAAAATTACAATATAATGCACAGCATCAGTGCGTGTTTACCCCTGAATATTGGTATCAATAAAAAAAAAAAATAAAAAAAATAAAAAACAGAATAGTCGATTCTGGGCAAGGAAAACCTTTAAATTATTCACCAGTCAGCATTGATTTCATTAAAAGTCTAATGTTCAATTTTGTCAGGAGGAATCGTTGAAACTGATGAAACTTTTTTGAAACTGAAAAAGGCTTAACAGTAACTATCAATGGAGAGCGATATCGTAATATGATTGAAAATTTTTAAACGCCACAACTGCATGTATTTCAACAAGACTTTGCCCCATCGCATACAGTCAGGATTACAATATAATTACTGCGAGATCTCTTTCCCTAACAAGTGATTGCAAAGAACCGTGATGTTGATTGGCCTTCATGCTCGACTGATTTGACTGCTCCGAATTTCTTTTTGTGTTCATATCTGAAAAACAAGGTTTGCGCAAACAAACCAGAAACGCTAGAGCAACTTAAACAAAATATTGGAAATAAATTAAAATACCGCGTGAATTATGTGAGAATGTAATGAAAAAGGTGTTTAAAAAGGCTCGCATAATTCCATACATAATTGCTGATATTATATAAAACATTTATCAATATAAGATATATTCCCTTTTATTTAATCAAATTTATAAACAAAGAAAGTAGTATACCTTCACGGCGGACACTCTGTATTAAAAAACTTTAAAATTAGATAAAAATTATTTTGATCAGCTCAAAAAATCGATGCGTTTTTGACATAAGAAATCTACTGTCGAACCAGCCTAAATTACCAATCATAAGAACTGTCTACTGGTATATTTTTAGAAATATAAAAGAACAAGTTACGGAATTACAATATTTTAAACATACATAAATGTACCAATTTTTTTCTGCAAATACATGCTTTGAAATTTGTTTTTACTTAAGTTAAAAATTAGAAAAAAATTTATAGAAAAAAAACATAACAAAACTTACCATAATCATAGTGAGATTGCGATGATAATTGTTCGGAACATAATTTGTACGCCTGAACAATTTTTTGTGACAATTGGCGGGCCTCGTTAAAACCATTCGAGTAAAGCGTAATTTCACCAATCATTGCATAGTCGGGCACCATCATGGCAACAGTGCGAAACAATACCTTTAAATTATCTGGTAGTTCTGTACGACCTGCATAACTGAAATGTAAAAAATATTATTGAAATTATTGGCAAAAACAGAACCATAACCATAACAGTTTCGGGTATAAAACGGCATTAAACAGTTACGCCTTTAAGCCCTGTGATGTAAATAAAATTTCAAGTTAATTAATGCTTTAGATTGAGAATTCTGTTTACTTTACTTAGACTCATTTCTAAGAACTAATTTTTAGAGCAGTGCTCTACTAAATGTCTGTATTTTACATTGAATTTTACAGCACGCCAACTTTGATTACTGATGTAATAAGTTTAGGTCTCTAGATAAACTTTTTGTTTCCTTTCATATTTTGGCGATAATTTGGTGTACTTTCATGCCGTTTGCCATTGAATAAAATTTAAGTTTTATCCAAAGGAGAGGAAAAACTACCACAAAACACTATTTCGCTGAAACAAACGCCATTGGGGTAATCAAACATATTTGCCTTAAAATAATGTTGGAAAATAGAAACAGAAACTAAAGACATTAAAACAAAACTAAAGTTTTAAGTTAAACAATTTGAAATCTTTAATGAGTAATGCAACAGTAAATAACAAGTGGGTGTTGTTATCCTTTCAAAAGCACAACAAGTAAGTATTACAAAAACAAAAGAGCAAAAACAAACAACACAAACCGGCATATTAGGCATTCAGACAAGAACACAAACTTAAGGAGCACTTTTTGCTTTCTTCAACATTTTTTTGCTTGTTTTTGTATTCCTGTTGCCAGCCTGCAACAACAGCAATAACAACATAAACAATAAAAATAATAAACTTTAAAAATAAAATATCTATTAAAAAACTATAACAAACAATTTTACTTCGAGGGCACAAAGTAGAAACAAAAATTGAACACAAAAAGAAGAAAAGAAGTATTTGAAAGTTTGAAACTCATTATAGAAGTCGTTCATTTGTAAAAAAATAAGCAACATATGAGAATAAAAAAAATTTTGTAGCATACAGACATACTCACAACAATCCTTAAGATGAACAAATTCAAATTAAAAAAAAAAAAAAAAAAAAAAATTGAAAAATATTCCAAATCACAGATATTTGAGAGAAAAAACAAAAGAATATTTTTTTTTACAAATACTTTTCATTTAAAATAAAAAGCTTGTGATTTTAAACTCGTTAAGTAAAAACGGTTGAATGAAAATGTTAAACAAAAATGTAACATAATAATACTATTGCGATATTAGACGAAATAAAAGGGCACCCTATAGAGCAAATAATTGCTTGCAGCGAACAAAAAACTCAGAAAAAGCGTTTTTCTTAATTTTTTAATTGAGCCTCTTGTGTTTCTGTGCTCATTTGAAAATACTATTCAATACGAGTATATTTAAAATAGCAAGTTGTGAATTGCTGCGATCTATAAAATCTATTGTACTCTTTTTTGGTTAAAATTTAAGAAGCAGGTCTATTGCTTCTGTAATGAATACAAGAAAGATTTTGAATATATGTAATCTAAGCAGAAAATTTTTAAGATTTGGAAGCAATAAATAAAAGTGTAAGCAATGCTTCCATGCATTATATTGTTATTTATACATTAAAGCTTCTAAATATGCTGCAGGATAAGACATTATTTTTGATTTTTTGTAGTATTTGCTTACTGGTTGCAATAAATTTGCCATTTGCATTTCAAAATAACTCCTGTTAAGCCCTATATTCTGCTGGGATAAAGCTGGGCCTCACTGAAGCTGCTAGTCAGTACACATTTATCATGATCTCCATATTCAACTAATGCTGTAATCGAAGGTTACTGACATGTGTAATTATGATCTACAAGCATCAACATCTGCCCATCGCTTTCCTTTGTAATTGTGATTTCACTAAGTACAGGTCCGATCTGTTAATGTTGAAAATATCAGAGCAATAGATAGATTTTGGACAGGACAATTTGTACTTCAGATCATTGGCCAAATAAGCTCCTCATACGATGGTAATTTGATATCAATTCGTTCACAATTTGTATTTCAAAGCTTTTAAACGGAAATCCTTTCTTAAACTCTTTCACAAGCCCAGTGGCAGAGATTGCTAACAATTTGGTACAATTGGATCTTCTAAAATGTTTCTCTGTTAAGAAGAATGCTTTACCACCATACATCATACTTGAGCTCCAATTTTGTGAATTCCAGTGTCACAAACAACTTTTCCAATTTCTCAAGTCAATGTTTATATTAAGAATATAAGTAAACGGTGCTGTACAGATGGATTTCTGACCCATGTACGTCCCGTTTCGTGTCATTAAAACCAATTTCTTTCTATAGAACAAACAAAAAATCAAGTTAAAGCGTATTTTGACAAAAACACCCTTAATATTCAAAATAGCAAAGAGAAAAATGTTTCTATCAAGGAAAACGTTTTCAATATTGTAGCTTGGGGGTATGAGACCTATCACAAGATAATGTTTCTCTTATATGAACAGCTATTAGCCCTGTTCTTAAATGTTTGAATACCTAAATAAATAGCAACATTTGACTCTGCAATATATACTTTTTCTGTGAAACTTTTTGCGGAATGCGTAATGGAAGCTTCAAGAAGACATCTTAGTGCGAAAGAGTTTTAAAGACAGAAAACTGCGCCTCTATCATTATGAAACGTACGGCTATAGAACCAATTATCTTTGTAATGCATTATGCAATTACTAAATGACGTATCCTGTGTGTGAACTATCCAGTAGTACAACTGTATGTGGGTTTAACGTGCGCACCGTCACTTAGACATATCACACGCCGCCCGTTGCCGGAGCGGTAGTTGAGTTCAATGCGCCCAACAACCGCCACTCGAAGCCGGTACCCTCCAATTAGGATATTACAAAGTAACACCGGTCAAAGGAGAGCCCATAGCAACGAGTTGGCAATTTGATATCACCACTGTCTGGGTGATGATACCCCCCTTGCTGAGGGGTATCTATCTAGGTACTACTACAACTACTACGTGTACCTCCGAGGAGGACCTCACCAATCATCAGGCCAGGCCTTTGTCTCTAATGACAGAGAGTTGTCAGCACCGGGGGCTCCTGATGCCCGTACTACCAGATTAAGGCATCTCTGGTCAGTCCTTGAGAACACCAGATAATGCCTGCCACGCGCACTAAGTACGCGTGGCAGAAGAACGGCCATACACCACATTACCGGCATTTCTCTGCCTATATTGAGCGCCAGACCACTCAGGGCTAGGTCGAACCCAATATTCCCCAGGGAAAACAGGCTACTGACGTGACACTCGCCAGCAACCATAAATGCATCCCCGGGGGGATCCAGTAGTACAAGCAAATTGTATTTTACATGCGTATCATCTCGTAGAAACGTCGCGTGCTGTCGAAGCAGATAGGAAATATATGCATCTTTTTACCGCCAATCAAAGAGTCAACAAAAGCTTGAACTCCCGTTTTAGCAAATTCACCGCAACCTTTTGCCTAGAAAGCAGCAGCCCCCTTTGCTGAGTAGATTGCATACTATCCAGTCCTCAATCTCAGCCACTAATTAGTATATAAGGCTAATTCGGATGAGCTACTACGATTAAAAATACATTACCTTATTTTGACATGAAGAAATTTTAAGGAAGTTAATTAAAATAATAACTTTACTGGGCACAAACATATTAGAAGATATCCTGAAGCTATTTTGTCAAAGTTGCTGCCTGTTAAGTAAACAATGAAATATTAATAAATAATTTTGAAGATTAATGAAAGGTCATCTTATTTTAGAAACGTAACCGTGGTTTTCAATTAAGAATAAATTAAATATTACTCCTACGCATTGTAAGGAATTATGAGAGAAAAATAGGAGATACGAGCAAGGATGACAATTTAGTGTTCTTTCTATCAAAAGTGCTAAAGGCCATGATACGCTATCATACACAGAAAATCTTATCGACTTCTGTCACACTTTTAAAAGTCGCATCAAAATGGCAACATTAGTGCCACACCATCACAAAAAATAAGATGCAAAGCATATACAGAGTTGCTTTTTGCTAAAATCTTATTAAATGCAACCCTGATCACATAGAGAAAAAAATGTTTATACATTTTTTCAAAAGATTATGAAGTCGGCCAGACTTGTCAAAAAATCTCTCATACACACACGATGTTTTTTTTTTTGACAAATCGTTCTACTCGATAGGATAGCGTATCATACATACATACATACATACATACATACATACATACATACATGCATACATACATACATACATACATACATGCATACATACATACATACATAACTGGCCTTTACAACCCTGTGTCACGATTACGGCCTAGGTTCTCGCAGCACTCTTGTTGTTCATGGCAATTAATTACCCTCAGAGCTTTTGCAGGAAGACTGCTGAGAGGTATTCGCCGAAAGAAATATTTTTTCATATTTTTTTTAAGATGTCGGAGCTGGGTGTCGAACCCAGGGCTCATGTCTTAGTAACCCAACACACTAACCACTAGACCACGGCGACCACAGGATAGCGTATCATGGCCTTAAAAAATGTTTCTTTTGTTAAACTACATGCCAAACATTGCATTTAAAGAGAACTAAAAGAATTCCATGAAATCTGTATTGTACAAAACCTTACTTTATAGTTTAATGTGCTGGAGGCCCGAAGTTCGAGCCCTAGTTTTATATTGTTGTTAGAGATATAGAAAAAAAATTAGAAATTCTCAAAAGTTGACAATTCATCTAAAAATGGGTGTTTTTAAGAGCAATTCAATCAATACCAATAACAATTTGTACTTTAGCTCATTGGCCAAATAAGCTCCCCGTACGACGGTATTTGGACATTAATTAGTTTACAATTTGTATTCCAAAAGCTTTTAAGCGGAAATACTTTCTTAAATTCTATCACAAAATGGAAGAACGTAAACCCAGTTGCTGAGAATGTTGACAATTTGGTACAATTTGATCTTCTAAAATGTTTCTCTGTTAAGAAGAATGCTTTTCGGGCTGCACATTATAAGTACTAGTAAACATAGTCCGAAAATAATATATTGTTGTTCGAATTAGCCGCTTTGAAGCACGATTATATAAGCAGGATAAGTTTGACGAACCAAGCCACTGCTTTGATATGACAATTCCAACAATTTACAAAAGTTGCTCTGGTGCCTATCCCTAGTGAAATTTTAAACTAAACTATACAAAAAGCAACCAATAGTAGATAAATCGATTGACAAATAAATCAGTGTTTTCAACTTAAAACTTTGATTCTCTAAAACCATTTATTTTTGATTGAATTCTATTCCTTTTTTTCTTTTAATTACTTACTTAATTTTTAACAATTAAGGTAATTTTAACTACGGTCAAAAATCAAAAGAAATACTTGCCTTTGCTTTGGTTTGATTTTAAACCGCACAACATGCCTATTGTACTCTGAGATATCTTGGTTTTAGTTGCCTGTTGTAAGGTTTTTACAGTTTAAAAAAATGCTAACGAATGTAGAAAAAAGGCATGCAACGTTAAGCAAAGTAAAAGAGAATCAAACTTAATAGAAAACAACAACAAAAGCAAATAAAAGAAATAAGGACACTAAGCAATACAATACAATACAAACAACGACGACATTAGAAATATCTATTCATACGAGTATGTAAGCTTTTGTTTATTTGTATTTTTATAGAGCGAAAGGAAAAGAAATATAAATAAATAGAAAAAGACGAGAGAAACTGAAAATTCAAATACAACAGTGGTAGCAACAGCTAAAGAAGGATGCAGGCATATAAAAAAAATTGAGAACAATTAAAATCATACATTGTATATGGGTATTTCCCCAGAATGGTCTACCGAGACCGAAAATTAAAATGTCAATAAACAAGTTTCTTTTTCGAGCATAATATTTTTAAAATGTATAAATTTTTATAAAATGCTGCAATTTTTTTTTTTTTTTTACAAAAAATTTTACTTCAAAGCTGCAAATATGTTTTGGTTGCAGAGACTTTTTGTTGACCTTTTTTCTATTGTCTTTATTGCTTTTATGTTTATGTTTTGGTTATAATTTTCTAATTAAATTACTCTTTTCAGAACAAATAAGTATTGTAAAATAGAAAGATACCAAACAAAGGTAGATTTTTGTTTTACTTTAATTACTATTCCAATGTCGCGTTCTCTTTCATTTGTTGTTGCCACTTCGAGTTTTTCGCATATAAGCTTCTCAAAACATTAACTTAAATCAAAATCCGTGACCTTAACCTAAATAAAAAGTTTCGTTACTTAACCCATTTGGACCCAAACATAAACTAGGAGCAAGTTGTTAAAAAAAACTTTATTTCATTAATGTTTAGTAATGTAATAATTACTAGTTTGCTGGATGACGTCCAAAATATTTCACCATGGATTTATCAATAGAGATTCTGATGAACTGGAAAAATTTGTTGGTAAGTAAATTGGCGAAAGGTCACAATTTAAAGATCTTTTCATGTGAACTTGTAGCTGATTCGTTGTCACAGAAATGCAAAATTTTTTTATTCCTATAAAATTGTTTCTAGACATCATTTTTGAAACAATACTGACGTTACAGTCTTCATCTAGATTCCAGCACAATCGTTTTTAAGGAAGTGAATGATACCTGCTTATTGCTAATTGTTCGAAAAATTTTTTTACTTATGGAAAATCGAATTTCTGTAATACATATTATAGTTACAAATAAATCTAAAAAAAATAGTAGCAAATTGCCCATTGGACCCATTTGGGAACATCATAGGAATATATGCTTCGATTAGGCCAATCATTCATATATATTTCCTATTTCATAATAATTTGATAAAGAGAATATATTTGAATAAATTCAGACTAAAAATATATAATTTTATTCACAAAAATTAATAAAAAGTTTATGTAGTTTTGGTCAACAATATAGTTCGCAAAACTAATAAATTTAAGGTTCAGTTTTAGAGAATGTAAGCACATAATCTTAAAAGGTACTATTTTATTTTAAAGTTACATTCTTTTTCAACTCAAATTCGTTTATAAACAGAATATAAAGTATCAGAAATAAGTAATGTGGGCATATGAAGAACCGTCCTCATATGAGTACGCCGTTCGTAAATGGGTTAATAATTACTAAAAAATTTTTCTTCGATAATCAAAGATTGTTGCGTTATAGACCATTATTGCAATTATTTACAAATGTAATTTTATTTTGCTATAAGATATGTGCTGAAAAGAGAAAGGAAGATATTTAGAAGAAGTAAAAAGCGATCCCATAAAGCGCAATGTGTATCATGATAAGGTAGCCGAGAGGAGAAAAGGTGCAGTAGATAGTAACTCACAAAAACACTAAATATTATAAGAGATGCATTTTCCATTTTCAAATGTGGACACGAGCACATTATTGGCGTACAACTAATGTATGTCGATAAAATAAAACACATTTCAACATCTTCGGATGAACAATGGAAGGATTTACGAAGTATTCCCCACATCAGTTAAGATGAAAATTAACAATTAGAGGCAGCTCAAACAGCATATTCCTTAAAGAAAAAAAAAACATTTTTTTTCAATACCTTACACCTATTCTTATTTTTTTTTTCTATTAATGTTAACCTTATGTAAGTTATTCGGGTAGTACCCGAAGTTAATAAAATCCACGTTGTTTAAGTTACAAAATTGAACTGATTTTATTATTTTAATTTTAACTTAAAGGTAACTTAATATAAAGTTATTGATTTTGCGATTTTTGTTTTCAATTCAAGTTAATAAATAAATTTTAGATCTTTCACACAATTATAAAATTTCTGCAAATTTAGTATTTTAGTACTTAAAAAATGGTAAAATAGTAAAAAAAAAATATTATTAAGAGCTGAAGTTTCGGGTTCGAGCCCCAGGAAAGGTGTGATCAATTTTAATTTTAATTTTTGTTTCATTAGAAACGCTTTAATTAGTTCAAAGTTAACTGCAATGAATATTTTTTGGTAATTAAGGAAGAAATAAATGCAAGGCTATGGCGCTGCGCTCTAACCACCACGACCACCGTCGTACATATCATTCATATCGACTAATGTGGATAAGGTGGAATAAAGGGCAAAAACAAAATAAATTGTAATTCTGTTTCATCCAAATAAGATGACAATTACAAGAACAGCAATGATGGTAAGAAAAGGAGAATATGATAGAAACTGTTGTGTGACTTTACTTCGACTAACTCATACAAGTGTATGTGCATACGGTAATAATTTCAGTATGCGATTTCCAAAAAAGTATGAGTTAAATAGTTGATGTTTGGTCTCGAATATACACAGGACACAAAGAACTCTGATGAGACTACCGTAGCTGGAGTCGAAAACAATTGTTCAGTTTGGCTAGTGTACTATTCCTTCACGGACATCATTTCTTCCTTAATTACCAAAAAATATTCATTGCAGCTAACTTTGATCTAATTAAAGCGTTTCTAATGAAACAAAAAAATATAATGCAATCGGAATTGGCACAATAAAAAAATAAAAAAAAAGGTAAAATGAACTGAACTTTATGAAAAAGAACTTTACACTCGTAAATAAAAATATGCTGACTACTACATACATACATAACTGGCCTTTACAAACCTGTGTCAGGATTACGGCTTAGCTTCTCGCGGCACCCACGTTGTGTGTGTAAATTTTTATCCATGAGTACCGGGACCTACAGTTTATTTTCGACTCCGAACGACAGACTTGAGAAGCTTGTTCATGGCAATTAATTACTCTCAGAGCTTTTGCCAGAAGGCTGCTGAGAGGTAGTCGCCGAAAGAAATATTTTTTTTTAAGATGTCGGAGCTGGGTGTCGAACCCAGGACTCATGTCTTAGTAAGCCAACACACTAACCACTAGACCACGGCGACTACATATGCTGACTACTGGTATGCATTAAACAGAAAAAAAAACATAAAATTAAATGTAGAAAAATGTAGTGTTAACTTTTGCAAGGAATAAATCAAAAATTCATAAGCTTTAACGTTCTCTACTTTTAATTTTTTTGTATATAAATAAATAAATAAACTTATAAGAGACACATACATACGATGTTTTAAGTAACTAGTGTAATATTGGATGAAAATTAATTTAACCAATCGTTATAACAAACGTGACGGAAAAAAATGTCGCGTTATAAATCATAGTAAAGTACAAAACTAATGATTGCAAAGGACTACTTAAAAAAAACTGGTATCAACTGACAGCTACATTCATCCATTCTTGCATACAATTGATAGCTTTAAAATAAATTCTTGTATTTCTCAGATATTTCCATTTTTCTAATAGAAGTCGTAAATGAGTTCCATTTTTTGTCGCGTTATCGACCATATATTTATTGCTAATATATTGAAATCTCAAAATTGAACGGAGCTGTCTTTTGTACCTTATATAGTACTACAATACTTAAGACCTATCATAGAGTAATAAAAAAAAATAAAAAACAGAAGCTTTGTATACATATGTTATTACACTTCAAAGGCGTACGAATGTCGCGTTCGCGATCAGGGAAATGCCCATATGTATATGTTTGTTTCCATACAATACACATAAGTGTTGTACATGTGTCTACAAATACAATAACAGCGATAACAACAGCAATTCAAAGACCACTGAAATAGAAAAGAAAACATTGCTTGTAAACCGCTAACAATACAAAGAAAATATTATTTTTCGCATTCTACTATCCATTATATTCAGTCTTATACTCTTGTTCTCTTCTTTATTCACTAGCACAATAACAAATTCCAACAACCGGAAAAAAAATGTGTATGCAAAACAAACTGCTGTATCAACATTTAAATGAACGCATACACATACACTCCATATGTACATACATTCTTATATGCATGTTTAGCAATATGTACGTATGCATGCGATTAGGAATATGAAACAAATTCCAGTAGAATAAACAAAATGATAAAAACGTAAACATACATACATATATGCATGTATTTCCTCTTCACCCTTTCCTTTTTCGGTTTATTTTCTGTTTCTTCCACAACACATACTCGTATGTGTGTACATACACAAATTTAAAAATGAAAAAATAAAAAAGAAAATAAATTAAAAAATAAAGTTGTTTTGGTTGTTTCTTCTCGACATCTTGTTTTGTATACACTCATAAAGGCATATGTATGTATGAATGTATGTATGTATATGTGTTTATAGAATAAAGTAAAAAACAGAGATTAAAAGGAATAATTATAACATCATTTAAGAGGCTTAATTGAACTTTAAAGTATTATCCATAATTCGGCGAATAATTAGATATTTGTAAGTTACAGAATTATTAGGGATTAATAATAAGAATTTGTTCTTATTTTTTTTTTAATTTTTTTATCACCATAAATTGTAGACGAGTAAAAAACATGAGTGGGGAAATATCGTATCTGATATTAGTTTGAAAAAAAACAAAGGTTCCACTTCAAAAAGTCGAACCGCAAATAAATCGGTTGTGGTTAATTGATTATTCAACAGCAATCAATCAACCCCACACAGTAAAGTTGAGTTTGGAGGAGGAATAAAAAATGATGACAATGACATTGAAAATGATGTTGTTGTCATTGATGCAGTTAATTACTGCATGCTCAACTTGCTGTCTGGCATGGGAGACGCTGCCAGAGAGCTATTACTCTCCGCCAGCTCAGCCAGTTAAGTCCTTGCAGTGTAAGCCTATACAACACGACAAGGGGACTATCCCACGTAGATATATAGAAATGGATCTTAGGCCAACAAAAATATACCGATTACAATAGGAAAAATTCACATGCATACATACTTTTGTTTTTAAAATACGAAAGCACACAGAGACACACACAAACTCGTTTTTCTCAGTTTATATCGTTATTTTTTGTATCATTAAGATGCCTAATCACAGTTAAATTTTCTTAAAAGATTGATTAAAATATGTTAAAAGTTGGATAAATGGATATGTACACTATTTAACAGAGTTGCATTTATTTACAAGAAATTTATTAGTGTAGTTTCTATTTTTAAATAAATCCATAAAGAAATTTCATCTGGCATCACTTTATTTTTAAGATACTCTAAAAAAGAAATATGGTAATTTGCAAAAACGGGCGAAAGACATTGAAAAACCCATTAAGGTGGCATATCTCATTTTGAATACATCTTGCACTTTCAATTCTAAATAGGGGTCTTGCACCATAGTATGTGCCATAGTATCTCAGCTCTGATATCTTTAAAAAAGAAATATGAAAAAATTATTTCTTTCGGCGACTACCTTTCAGCAGTCTTCTGACAAAAGTTCTGACAGTAATTGATTCCTTCCCAAATCTGTCGTTCAGAGTCGACTTTAAACTGTAGGGCCTGGCACTCATGGACAAAAGTTAACACACACAACATAAGTGCCGCGAGAAGCTAGGCCGTAACTCTGAAACAGGGTGGTAATGGCCAGTTATATATGTATGTATGTATGTACCATAGTATGAAAAGCATTCCCATACAGTAAAGCATAAGTGGGAAGTATATTTTTTTTTATTTGCACGAAACTAAAATTATTTATTTAACTTCACTGTAAGAAGACCCTCTAATACAAAATTCCTTCCGCAATAAAAAAATAAAAACCATGAAAAAATGGTGGTGGAAACATAATGGTATTAATATGTTTTTCATACTATGGCAAAGGACCTCAATTTTGAATTGAAGATACAATGGATGCCGTATACTACTTATACAAATATTTTAAAAAAATAAAATAATAGCGGCAAGGTTTTAAGCTGGCCTTCACACTTTCTAGACTTAAATCCTATTAAAATTTTATGGCAAATAGGAATATTCCAATAAGGAACAGTTGTGGAAATTTTTTGAAGATGCCTGGTAGAATATTCAAATCGAAACGTTTTAAAGAATTTTGAAATTCAATATAAAAAAGCCGCTTGGACCTTATTAAAAATAAAAACAATTAAAAATATTAATCACGTCTTTCTATGGTTTTTTCAGCTTCAAAGATATTAGATCACGGTAAATCTATTTTATTGAACACCACTGTAGGTATTTATTTACATATGTATATACCCAGTTGGCACAATAGTTGAACAAGACATTGTCGTCAAGGATGTCATTAGCCCTAGAACACTAACGCTAATTTTTACGCAATTTTTCAAGTTAGAAAATTTTCAATTTATTTACTTTAATTAAATTAATTTATTTATTTTTATAAAATAAATTTAATAAAAAAATAATTTTTACTATATTTACATTATTCAGTTATCGTTTTCCATACAATTTTGACGAATTAAAAAAAAAAGTCCACGTAAAATTTACGTAGGTTAGTATTCTAGGGTTAAGACATGTCAATAACGGTTGTCGACAACATCGCGTAAGTGTTCGTCAACGAAATTTTTTGGTCTATATGCTTGCATAGCTTATACAATATGCGGTTGACGACAACCCCAGTGACATTGTCATTGACATTTGTTTGAAAATATCGTTGACGAATTGTTCTGGCTGTCGTGTATGCGTCGTGCAGGATAGTCTATTGTCGTGCACCCATTCTCCAGGATGTCTTTAAGACAGAGACAACTGAGTATATATAAATGAAAATGATTTTTTTTTGACAAAAAAATTACTCGTAGAAAGTAGAATGTTTGTGTTTCTCTTTTATTTTGATATACATATGTATGTATAAGTATGTTCCTATATACGTACATACATATATGATACGAGTAAAACTCTAACATTCTTCATTATATTGTAGTACTTAATTTTTTGTTTCTGTTTTGCAAGAAAACTATTTTATTTTTGTCAACAGAAGCAACTTATAATTCTTTTCCAACTCTGTTCACATCATGTTCTTTTGTTATAAACAAAAGTTTACTTTCAGGTTTTTTCTTATTGTGTACTCGTATCTGTTGCTTCTTTTCGAAATATTTTTTTGATAATTTTTCAATACTAAACAATGTATACATCTGTGCTATATTAAGAACTTACCCCGGATTCATTGTTATAAATATTGAACATGTAGGATCCAAACGTAGCATCGTATCTTCAAAAAAGAATTTAACAACTTTCCTACCAATCGCTCTTTGTATGGTTAATATTTGTTGAGCTACCACAGACAATACCTCCAATTCGATACGATTGAATTCATCGAAACATGCCCAAGCGCCAGATTGTGCTAAGCCCTAAAAGGGGAAAGAAAAATATACGAAAATATGAAAAATAAAAATTGTATATGTACATAGAAGAATATATGGGCAATTTCAAAAATTTTCAACATTTGATGAAACTGAGTTCAGATGCTTATTATTTCTTCAGTTTTTCGAATTGACCAAAACAGTCAAAAGGGAATGATAGGCCAGACTAGAAAACTGGGAAATTCAAAATTTCAGACCATCAGTTCTTTACCTCTAAAAGTTATGGGCACTCAAATATTGAAAAACTCAAAAACAGGCTTGAAATTTACAAGAGTTTTTTCATATTTCATCACTTTTCTACTTTTAGTTTTAAACTTCCGATGCTCACTAATATAAAATAAAGTCACTAGACTTTGTAGATATTTACACTATAAAAGATATGCCAATACTACTATTTGGGAAAAAGTTGTACAGCGGTTCATTTTTGAAACCAAAATTTTCCGATTTTTCAATTTTCGCAGTTTTTTCTATAGCGTTTTTGCGCCGATCAAGAAAATTGCATTTCGTCAACAGTATTTAAAAGATGGTGTAATTTGCTAAAATTTGCTCCATATCACGTCGATGTCAGGCTGCTAGTTGCTAAGAACGATGACCTCAAACTTTTATAGAATTGGCGTAAATTTGTCAAAAATGACAGTTTTTCGCGCCTGACATTTGCAATCTTACTTAAAACTGGTTTATGTATTGCGTGATCAAAACTCCTTAGTAAATGGCACCTCCACATCAAGAAGGCGTTGAAATATTGTGAAACGCAAAAATTTTATAAAGAAAATAAAAATTTTGCGAAATTTCATGATTTTGTTTCGCGTTTTTTTAGTTAATCAGTGGTTTACAATTAATGTAAAGTATTGGAAATGAAGTGCGTCGGTGAACTAAAGATCATATATAAATACGGTTGAATTCGGTCCATATTTAGCGGGTACAGCGGCATTTTTCTTCAAACACATTTTGCTTTGTGACATCTGCAGTTATGTATAGATTCCACCGCGATTGACACCAAATGTAAGGTTTTTTTAAGCTTGATAATAAAACCGAATAGGCATTAAAAAATTTTCATGATTTTAAATTTTACAGATCAAAAATAAAATCCTAACCTCAAAAATAATTCTTATATAATTTTTTTTGTTTATTAAATTTGCAATTTAAAACATTGTTTTTCTGTAAACTAGTTATGCGTTGTATAAACGCATATTATAACAATCGGTGAAACATTTCATATTTTTGCAAAAATTCGCCTTTTTTAATGTTAAGAAATTTTAATTATAATTGATATTTTTTATGTATTTTATCAGTATTTTTATTTTTTGATGAATTTTGACTGCACTGATGAATTTGAAATGAGTTTCATGCATCCATACAACATTTATTAAAATAAACCAATAAATTTAACTTTAAATTTTTTTTTAAGAGATTTTAACTTAAAACCTCCATAACTTTCGCGCCGTTTGCAATAAATGATTAACGCGAACTGTTTTGGTATGCTAAAACATCACCCTTCACGTGACCAAAGCGTCATTCGTGTCATCCAAAAAAAAAATTTCGAAAAAAAAAATATCAAAATGTCGAAAATTTTTGAAATTGCCCATATACATACATACGTACATACAAATATATGCACATGTAGACTTAATTTTCTTTTTTTTTCTTTTTGAAATATTTATATGGTGATAAGCAAAGACGATGACAACGAGGAAAGCTTACATATAAAGGAAATGTTTAAAGGAAATCTTTTTCTTCATTTAAGTGATAAAAAAAGTACTGAAAAATAAATAAAATGTCAAATGCAGTGTAAAGGCGATTAACAACAATTTTCAAAAGAGCTTTACAAAAAACGAAATTGTTACTTTGTATACGTATTTTAACAAAGGCTTGCAAATGCTTTCAAATATGCCAATACAAGCAATTTATAATTTAAATAATATGTCTGTTGTTCGAAAATGCAATTGCTTCCTTAAGCTATCAGAAAAATCAAGTCTTGTTATTGACATGGTTCTTTTTTCAATTCCTACTATAAGTTCACTAACTCTATATGAATTTATATATCATCATATTAAATGCAAACGGACGTAACTATACAAAATTCCTAAATTGAGTTATTTTTTTATTAATTATTGTTCGTTTTATCAAAATATAATACAAACTACGTACATATTTATATGAAAAACTTACATACAAACTCATTTGTTGTATATAGGGATGCTAATCCTTATACCTAATCCTGAAAATTATATGATTTTCAGTATTTACAAAATTTTTGATTTTAAAATTTTTTGCTTCTCCTGTAAAAAAACAAAAAGTGTAGTTGCGTCCGTTTGCATTTAATATGACGATATGTACAGTAGGGTAATAACTTTTTGCAATTTTTCGCAAATATCAAATCTCCCCAGACAAAATCGTGTACGGCATGAACAAATATTAAGAACTGCGTTTTTCGTTTTTCGCTTTCGTTAAAAGGTTACGCACCAAACGCGTTAAAGTTTTGAATCAAACAAAGTTAAAAAAAAAACAACTTTTTTTGATGCCTTAACGTCTGACCATCACATCTATATACTTAAGGCAGGCTGATTTCAATAGTAAAGTCCGTCTTCGAGTCAATGGAAAAGTTTTCTTCCAAATTTGCTTTTAATTTCCGCTATTTTTTTGCAGTTTTTTATATAAAAAAAATCTGTTTTCACATATTTTATTTCATTTTTTTTTAATAAAAATTCATGGCAATTTTTGTCATTTTCATATATTGGTTGTAATTTAAAACAAAAAATTAAATCGGTTTGGTAAAAATGAATTATAAGAAAAGCAAAATAAGTGTTGCAAAAAGTTCCAAGATTTGGACCAAAAATTTAACTAAATTTCATGATGTTGTTAAAAACTGTAGAGATATACCCGTCGCTGATATACCATTACATGAATTAACCAAAATGCCAAAGGAAGATGATATTATAGGAAGATTTAAGGCGTTGGTCAATTTTGAAAATTGTAAAGCAAAAAAGTATGTTATTATTTCTGATGAGCTATTAAATCTATGCCAGAAGCTTAAACTAAAGGCAATTCGTCGTGATCGCGTGAAACATAAAGTTGAGATCTTAATTAAATATTATAAGAAGATGATATAGGAATTATATTTGACAAACAATTTCATATTACAACTAACGCAAATGGTTTAAAAATTGAATCAACGGTAATTGAAGATATATGCTTTGATTCACAGTCTTCGTCAGTATTTCATACTGACCAACATGCTGATGATGAAACTGACGATAGTTACACGCTAACAGGAAGACATTGGCCTAATAAGATCTCAATAAAACCAGACATTGAGTACCTACACCATCTACAATTCCAAATCAACAACGCAGTAATATTTGTGCGGAACGTGGAATAAAAATAGTACAACATATAAGTATATCCGCTTTGTAAAACATCGCGTACTTTGAACCTAAAGTTTATATATTTCAATACCTACTTTTAAACATTTATTGTTATTATTTGCTTACATACTTACATATGTATAAACCATATTTAAAAAAAAATTATTATTAAAAAAATAAAAAAAAATATATATATTAAAGGCATTTTAGAAATCGCTGTTTGTGCGTAAGGTTTTTTTTACCAAACTGAACTGAAATTGTTTTTTTATCATTAATACAATATTTGCCATTAGAAAACCCCTGGGGAGAATATTGTCCAAAAAAAGTTATCATCCTAATGTATATACATACATTAGGTGGTGCCTTTATAAGTTCGCGCATATAATCAATAACCGAAAAATTATTAACAGTTTGACCAAATTTCTAGGTTTTTCTTAAATGCCCATAAATTTCAAACTGCATGTTATAGATTTTTTTCTAACGTTTCTCAATCTTACAATCAATAATGTCACCATGTTTCGTCTTGATGTTGATATCTGGGATATAACTACATACATGCGAGCATTAGCACAGCAGAAAATTTTTAAGATTTGGAAGCAATAAATACAATTGTAAGAAATTATGTAAGCATTATATTATTTTTTATACATTAAAGCTATGCTACAGGATAAAGTATTATTTTTGATTTTTTGTACTATTTGCTTACTGGTTGCAATAATTTTGCATTTCTATTGTATTGTAGCGGCTTATTTCATATAAAAATCATGAATTATTGATGCGCACCAGTAAGTGATTGTTTACAATTTCTACCTTACAAAATATCTTACTGGTAAGCACTATTTTCTTCTGGGAGTATGCAGACGAATTCAATATACATACTTAATGTATTTCATTCGGTTAAAATTTTTAATTAATATTTTGTTGCCGGTACATATTTGTAATTAATAAAATTTAACTTAAAGTTGTTCATTTAAATTATTGCAAAAAAATAACAACATTATTGTAATAAACAGATTGACATCTTCTAAAGTGTCACATATTTCCACTTAATTATTATTTCTCTTATAATTTAAATACCAATTAATTTTCTTCTTTCATACTTTTAGATAAAAAAAAACGAAAAAAAAAAAAACGAAAAGAGAAAAAACTTTGAAGAGCCATCAATATTGGTTCACTTGAGAATTCTGTAGAACACACAACGGCTTAATACAACAAAGAAACTGTAACAATTAGAAGCACATCAAAAGATATAGTGAAGGCATATGTTGGTTTCATTGAGTATTTTCATTTTGTTGCCTTTTTTCACTAACGTTATAAGACCCAATTGAGAAAATCTCTGAAGTGGCTTGAACTGAAGAGGCTCTTCAGCAACTAATGAAGTTAAAACACTTTAACAACAATAACAACAACTACTACCACTACCACATAATCGTATATATCAAGGTTAGAAAGATGTCAAGATTTGTTTAATTTAATGGATAATCAATTAATACAGTTAACAAAAAGTCACTTCAGTAAAAAAAAAATAAATAAATAAATAAATAAATAAGTGAGTAATACTGTCTCACAGTGTATATTGGTTATACATATTCGATGCAAAGACATTTCAGTGGCTAAAAATAAACAACCAAAACCGTTAGCTCTGTTTCGAACAGTTTTGTATATAAACAGTTCGCTGCTGTGGTGAAACACATTCCGACCCAGTCGTTTGACTAACACACACAGCTGAAATAAATTATTTAAAGCAATAGTGTCTTCTAACGTTTTTTGGTAAAAACAATAGTTGGGTAGTAAACATTAAAATGGTGAGTATTCCCAACTCATAAGCTGCGTCTGGTAACTTTAACTGAAATTTATTCAATAAACAATTATAGAGAATTTTCCTGGTAGCATTTGCTGTATTGGCTGCTGCTGCTTCAGCTGCCATTGATAGTCCGTTTAATGACTCTTTACTGTCAACGGAAGACACTAATACTTTAGCCCACATCAAAACTAATAACTCTGCAATACTAGTCGGAAACGATTATCAGAGACGTTTAAAACATCGTCAACTTCGTGATATTTCCGAAGTTGTCCATCAATATTTGCCTCCTGCTGAAGAAACAGCTACTGAAGCTGTAGCTGAAGTAAAATCTGCTGAAGATACGACTGTTCTGGGAGAAAATAGCTACGAATATAAAACCCTACGTCGCTTGAAATACCATCAACATCGTGATGTCTCCGAAATCGTCAATGAATATTTGCCCCCTGCTGACGAATCCGCTACTGAAGCTGTAGCCGAAATTGCCAACGAATATTTGCCTCCTGCTAAAGAATCTGCTACTGAAGCTGTAGCTGAAGTAAAGACTGCTGATGAACCTGAAGATACTGCTGCTCTGGGTGAAAATGGCTACGAATATAAAACCGTACGTCGTTTAAAATACCGTCAACGTCGTGATATTTCCGAAATTGCTAGCGAATATTTACCCCCTGTTGAGGAATCCGCTACTGAAGCTTTAGCTGAAGTAAAGACTGCTGATGAACCTGAAGATACTGCTGTTTTGGGAGAAAATGGCTACGAATATAAAACCATACGCCGTTCGAAATACCGTCAACGTCGTGATATTTCCAAAGATGCAAACGAATATTTACCCCCTGTTGAGGAATCCGCTACTGAAGCTGTACCTGAAATAAAGACTGCTGATGAACCTGAAGACACTGCTGTTTTGGGAGAAAATGGCTACGAATATAAAACCATACGCCGTTCGAAATACCGTCAACGTCGTGATATTTCTAGAGATGCAAACGAATATTTACCCCCTGTTGAGGAATCCACTACTGAAACTGTAGCTGAAGTAAAAACTTCTGATGAACCTGAAGATACTGCTGCTCTGGGTGAAAATGGCTACGAATATAAAACCCTACGTCGCTTGAAATACCGTCAACGTCGTGATGTCTCCGATATCCACAACGAATATTTGCCCCCTGTTGAGGAATCCGCTACTGAAGGTGTAGCTGTAGCCGATATAGCCAACGAATATTTATCTCCTGCTAAAGAATCTGCTACTGACGCTGTAGCTGAAGTAAAAACTTTTGATGAACCTGAAGATACTGCTGCTCTGGGTGAAAATGGCTACGAATATAAATCCGTACGTCGTTTGAAATACCGTCAACGTCGTGATATTTCCGAAATTGCTAGCGAATATTTACCCCCTGTTGAGGAATCCGCTACTGAAGCTGTAGCTGAAGTAAAGACTGCTGATGAACCTGAAGGTACCGCTGTTCTGAGAGAAAATGGCTACGAATATAAAACCGTCCGTCGTTTAAAACACCGTCAACGTCGTGATGTCTCCAAAATCGTCAACGAATATTTACCCCCTACTGAGGAATCCGCTACTGAGAGTGTAGCTGTAGCCGATATTGCTAGCGAATATTTACCTCCTGCTAAAGAATCTGCTACTGAAGCTGTAGCTGAAGTAAAGACTCCTGAAGAACCTGAAGAGACCGCTGTTCTTGGAGAAAAAGGCTACGAATATAAAACTGTACATCGTTTGAAATACCGTCAACGTCGTGATGTTTCCAAAGATGCAAACGAATATTTACCCCCTGTTGAGGAATCCGCTACTGAAGCTGTAGCTGAAGATAAATGTACTGAGGAACCTGAAGACACCGCTGGTCTGGGGGAAAATGGCTACGAATATAAAATAGTACGTCGTTTGAAGTTCCGTCATCGTCGTGATGTTTCCGAAATCGCCAGTGAATATTTATCTCCTACTGAGGCATCTGCTACTGAAACAGCAGGTGAAGTAAAATATGCTGAAGATCCAAATGAGTCACCATTAAGCTGTGCGTAGTTTAAAATACCGTTTTTATCGTCACTAGTTTTTTTTTACTTTAGTTTTTACTTTTTAATCGATTGAAATTAATTTTAATTTAATAAATTTACCTTGAAAAATTTTCCCAACGCCTTGTAATCTAATCCATCGGAACAATTAAATACCACACATTTTTTAGCTACTGATTTTGCTAAATCTTTGCATGTTTCTGTTTTACCAGTGCCAGCAGGACCTTCCGGTGCACCACCCAAACAAAGTTTTAAAGCACCCATTAGTGTTCTAGTAATGATGAGAAGAACAAGAAAAAGAAAATTCACATATTGCACTTGTAAATATGGAAGGATTTAAAATCCAGCTAAAATATGTCAGTAATTTCTTGTGTGTCTGTTGTTATTTCTATAAAAACCAAGAATCCAGTTTCTATGTAAGTCATGTATGTTAGCTATGTATGTATGTATGTATAAGTTATATATAAAGCCTTTGGCATATTAATGCATTGTCAGGCAGATATTTGGGTATGGGTATATGTTCAAGTTTTAAGTAAAAGCAATGAAAGGAAAATGTTACAGGGTCAAATGAAAGTGATTTATGCATGCAGGCAGATTTAGGTAATGCTCATGTATAATTACCTGTAACAACGATCTGTGAGTGGTGTTACCACCAGTCTAGGGGTATTGCCCAGATATTCCATGCCATATTTAACATCAGTTACCACCATGCTGACACATACCCACTCCTCGCGTTCTATGTAAAATTGGAATAAAATTGTATATTTTCATTTCTAAATGGATGTTATAAATATACTTTCTGTTGTTTTCCAATAATAACGTAACTGGGACATCCAATCAAAATCTAGCAAAGAAGAAACTTTATTTTCATTTAAGAAAGCCACCACATCACGGTCTGAAATGGAAGAAGAATTGTCAAATTTAAAATAAATTATTTTAAGACCATTGTTACCATGAACGTCTAACACTATTAGAGCCTCTATTGTTATCCTGGTATTACTGCTTAAATCGGTGCGTACTAAATTCACCAAATCAGCTATTTGGTCTGTTGATTTGCGTAAATATTGGGGCAATGTACTGGTTTCTATAGCTTCTTCCACCTAAATTACAAAAAGAAAAAGATACTATAAATGTCCTTTTTGTTGGTTAACTCGCTTGTTTCGTACTTCATAAGTCCAGGCCATGCACGATATACCAAGAACTACTTGTCCTGGCCATGTTACTACCCACTGTATACGTTCCACTAAAAAATAATCTTCCCAAGCAAATTTCATTTGCTCTTTCATACTTTCCAACATGGTTGATTCTACTTCCTTCAGCCACAATTCCACCAAACCCTAGAAGAAGTGAAGAGAGAAAGAAATGCGAGAAAAAGTCGCATATCGTTTTTAAAAAATTTTATAATTTTTGTATATAAAAAATTTGTTAAATGTAATGATAAAAGAAAGTCATTATAATCGGTCATATGTTTAATGAAAAGTTAGCAACTCGTTAGCATATAGGACAAAAAACTGGCAAGTTTATTATCAGCTATAGACTAATATAATTAAAACTCTCCATACCCTATATTTGATAACTAGTCAGAGAATTCAAAAAATTAAATACCCTGTACGTTTGAGCAAGAATTTCCACGTATAGGAATGACAAACTTCGCCACTGTGAACAACGACCTGCTATTTTTTTTATTATAAATAAGGTTTTAAATTTATTTGTAATGTAAGTATATATTGTAATTCAGCACACAATAGAATTTAGTGGTTTCAGTGGCTGGCAACTACTTATACATACAAATATGCGACCTTCTCCTAGAAAAGGGACCTAGTTTGTCAAAAAACGGGTTTGGACTTAAGAGTGGATTCTGGTATCTAAAAGGTTGTAGAATAAGATGAAATGAGTTAGCTTTCTGCTAAAAATTTATTTACCCCATAAAAACGTACAAAACGAACTTGAGAAAATCGATAAAAATGAGAAAAATATTAAAAATTTACTTTTTACACTAGAAGTGAAAAAAAAAAATACGTCATAACGTCGCCAAAGTCGGCACCCAATTATAACTAGCCATACCAAGTCGCATCTCCCAACTAAAGGTGAGTGTGTTCACAGTGATAATGCGTTTTTCTCAAAACTTCAAGTTCACACACAAGGTCCCCTTTCTCGGAGATGATCCGATATGCTTATATCCATAGATACATATGTATGTATGTCTCTATTATAAAATAAATATACACTCTTATTGGTAAGAATATGGAAGAAACTTGTTCCTATCAAATTTTCATTCCCCATTAAGAAAGATTTGCTGTCTTTAATTTTATGAACACTTTTGTTCTGTTAGCCATTCTTAGTGATTGTGCAATAGGCATTTGCAAAAATAAAAACTTCAGAGACAATTGCTCTTTAGCTTAACTCACATATATTCTTACGCTTTTGCTTTCAGACTACACTGAAACAGCGACGAGTTAACATGCTGTTGGATGTACGCTAATTTATTATTACAAAAAATATTTTATTATTACAAAAGCGTTGAGCAATCCCCAGTACCTTGTTAATAATTTAAATGAAAAGGAAAACTTTTATTAAAAGAAAAAACCATTTTTTTTTTTGTTAGAAGAATTAAAAATAACTTTTTTTATAGTAGAGTAGTATTTATAAATTTTTCATATAGTAATTACATTAAATTAAATGCTACATATAATTTTTAATTATAAATAAATTCATACAATTGCTACTACTGATACTGATACACATTCAGCAGTGTAATTCTTATTTTCTCACCAACACAACTACATTTTAACTTTTGCACAGGCCTGTTGCACAACAAGGAAGAAGAGTATATAATTACTAAAAGTTTTTGGAAACATGAAATACAATTCAACCAAATTTAAAATATATTCTTAAATACTAATAAAATGTCCTAAGACGATAGATCCGGGTTCAAACCTCAGCTCTGACATCTTGAAAAAAAGAAATTTGTAAAAAATATTTTTTTCGGCGACTACCTCTTAGCAGTCTTCTGGCAAAAGCTCTGAGAGTAAGCGATTGTCATGAACAAGCTGCTCAAATCTGTCGTTCGGAGTCGACTTTAAACTATAGGTCCCGGTAGGTAGGTAAGTAGGTAGTTAGGTCAAATGGCCAGTTACTCCGAAAACTTGATCAACTACAAGTAGCACAAGGTGCCGTTTTGAAACCATTGCAGGAGCAAACTGAAGGGACCTAAAAGTAGGAAAAGAACTACAGCCAACCAGAGCTGCCTATAAAGTGAAGTAAAGCAAGGGGGTCCAGATTCGCACATTGCGCCAAGCTGTCGAAAAAGGGGCACCCCAAAAAACTTCAAACGTCTGACTGCTAGACCTGGCCAATCACAAAGAAAGTGTTCCACAGTCTCCCTCTCAGAAGAATTCCGGTAACTTCTACAGTGCGGATTAAAGGGAAGGCTCAACCTACCTGCGTGTCTACACCGCTATAAGTTTAGACAAGGACTGACGAGGAATCCCCAAGATTCCCAAAGTCTTAACCCGGTTATACCGAGGCCAAAGAATCCTAGAAACAGCACAGGTATTGATATCCTTTTATATCCTTTCCTTAATGGCAGTCATAGGGCAGTGGACATCCGGGTAGAAGCTTCCCTAGCAAGCTCATCTGCCTTCTCATTTCCCCAGATATCCCTATGACCATAGGTCCCGGCACTCATGGTTAAAAATTAACACACACATCCTGATTGCTGAGAGAAGCTAGGCCGTAACCCTGACACAGGGTTGTAATTGCCAATTATGTATATATGTATGTATGTATGTATGTATGTATGTATGTACTTATTATTTTGTAAACGGTTAGAATAGACTGACATTTCTGGTATACCTAGTATTTTATAAATTTTAAGATTTATATCTTATTATTTTGTACTTACATTTGCCAATTGCGGATTAATTTTTCTCACTAGTGAGACCTTTTCTCCCTCATCTGATATCATTTGAGTGATTTCCATATTGTCATCAAAGGTAAGCATAGAAATCTTTAAATAATATTTAAAATAATACAAATACCGTTTTTTTTCAAATAATAATTATAGAGATGTTCACATCACGAATTTTGTAAATACTAAAAAAGGGTGGTGTAAACACGCTTTTTTTTTTTTGTTATTATTATTCACGTTTCATTTTTTGAAACTGAAAGTATGTAGATTTAAATTAAAATTAACTATGGCATTCAAACTATTAAGTGGACTTTATTAAAGAAACTTGTATGGAAAATGCTACACTACAACAAACATATGAAATTATTTTCAAAGTTTTCAATACAACTTTCAGCTATAAGTATAAAACAACAAGTGTATGTACATGTCGTCGTGCGGAAGTTTATGTGCTCTATCCGCCATTTTATATATCTCGAGTTATTGATGTCATTTTAGGTTTTTGACACAAATATTTTCAAAATCTACAACCCGTTTTCGGCTATTAATCTCCGAAACTGGATGAGATATCCAAAAACAGATTGCAGACTTGAAAAATTTATTGTCGAAAACTTAAAGTGGCATCATTAACTCGAGATATATAAAAATTATGAAATGGCGGATAGAGCATATAAACTCCCTCTTCATAAACGCATATTTTATTTGTTCGAAACTTAAAGTTCGAATTTAAATTGAGTTTTCAATGAAAATCAATTTTTTATTCAAGGGGCACCTATACCTGCAATTATCATAAGGTGTCTTTGAGATTAGAACAAGTGAAATCCTAACAAAACCAATATTGCTTTTTGTTGTGGAATAGAGTAAAGAACTGTCAGAAAAACCAAAACAAAAAGTGTAGAAAAAAATGGTATAAAATAGAGAAAAATTAAACATTTGCTCCACAATTTGTAAAAAAAAAAACGCAGCTCATCTGGTATGTCAAATACGCCTTATAATAAATGCGCCATGATTTGTACATAAACTGTTGCTTATTTTGGTGTTTTCTTAAACTCAAACTGTTGTGATGTGGTGACTCAATTAAGCATATGTTTCGAGCAAAATTCAGAATTTATACACTTGATCTTAGGCAGTGTGAAGTATTGAGATATTTAAAAAATAGTTTTTATATTCTGCAAAACAAAATAGGTGACGTGAATGACTCTGTAAAATGTACTTACACCTTCAAAACATTTCTTTAAATGAGGCTGAACCCTTAAAGGATCTTTAGTTTCTGATAGAATCTCTAATAGTTCATCATTCGATAAGAAAAAGAAACGTGCAAAAAATAAACGTTTCTGTTCCAAATAGGTATTTAAACCTTTTTGCACCGTCTCCAAATCAGCCACTGCTTTTTGAAATATTTCCAACATATCTGGATACTCTGTAGCTGCCATAACATGTAAATCATTTACTGTGTTGCGCATAATGCGTCGCCATATTTTATCTACCGCTTTAAAGTTACGTCCCTCCAAAGGCATTTGACGCATTATATCTTCGGAAGAGAATATGGGCTCTAAATACATCCAAGTGATTTGCACCGAAGTCCAGGTGTCTATAATGTTCTGTATAAGAGTTAAACGAGTTTCCCAATCATCGGCTTTGGAGCCTATTGCTGCTATAAAGGGTGATCTCTTCATAGCCTGGGTGCGCATAATATGATCATCTAATTGTGTTTGTATATCATCCAAGGCGGCTAGTATATGAGTGTCCGAATCACGATATGGCAAAACATCAAAGCAAACATCTTTCCAGTCCTTTTTCATGCTTTCCAGTAATTGATTCAAATCATACTCTTTACCTGCTGCAATAGAAATTTCCTCCACTTGTGGCAATATATTGGTAATGCCACAGTCTATCATGTCCTTAAGGGACGGAAACAAATCCGGATTGCAATCTTTGCCCAAAAATTTCGATATCATATCCCAATGGCGTTGTTCTAAGCCATGTCGGCAAATGGCATCCAATATTGGCAAATACACACGAAATTTTTCAATTTTTACTCGCACTTGTTCCGCTGCTCTTTTAGCTGTGGGATTATTAGCCAATTGACGAGATAATTTGTACACAATCTTTAGTAAAAAAGAAAAAAAAAAAAAAACAAAATGAAAAGAAATAAAAAGAGAAAAAGAACAAACACAATAGATTAGGAATCGCAACATACAACAAAGCGGATTAAAAAAATTTCTCAAGGGAAAACATAAATCAAATAACAGAAATTTAGCAATTTGAACGAGCAGTTCAATTATGTCGATGCTCTGCCGCAATTATATTGTGTACACTTTTTACAGTTAATTTGTAATTGAAACTCATTTTGGCTTCATATTTCGTTTTAGAAGTTTAATATTCCTCATAAATAGAACACAATTATTATCATGCTAATGATTTATTAAGCAGCAGCAATATCTTAAAAAAGGCTTTAATTAACCTAAAAAACCATGTTTGCCATAGTGAAAATTAATAATAATTTTGTTGTAGAAGAATACTATTTTTATTTTTTAATTTTTCTCCCTTTTTTCAATTTCTTCGCTTTTTCTAATTTAATGGCAGAATGTTTCAGTTTCGTTCAACTTTTTCCTTTTTTTTATTTAATGGTTTGTTCATGTTGTTATTTTCATCAATTGCTTCCTACTTACTCTATGCATACTCTCAACTTCCTCAGCTATACCATCCGCATTTAAACATTGGAATCTTTCGTACATCCTGTAAAAATACGTCAAGTATAAAATGGCATCAGTATCAACATTTACAAGAAATATGTATGTATGTAACGCAAAAAAAAAAAAAAAACAAGAAATCAAATAAAAAGTTTTTTATGCACAAACATTTAGAAAAATGATAAGAAAAAATTAAGCAACAACTCCATTTGCATTATCACTATGAACACAGTGGAACGAAGTAGAATGGAATGTAAACATTTGTAAGTTCGTCATATTTAAATGGGGTTAATCGTGAATAATTTGAATGGTTGTTTAAGTATTTTTCTAATTAATCACCTCACTGGGGATCAAATCCACCACACCCGACTTTTAGAAGGAAGGCATTAGATCTGCTGGATAAACAATAGACTCAAAGGTACATAATGGATTCTATAGGTCCCAGTGTCTTGACACTGTGCTCAGTTTATATTCAATTATAATAATAATACAGTATTCCACGCATAATTGCCTGGACAAAAAAGTCAAAATTTTTGGACAATAAACGAATACGTTTAATTTCCCTTTATACTTATACTTTATTGTTTTCCTGGGTAGAAAAGTATTTATAATATAGAGAAATTTAAGGTCTGCATCAGACTCTTTAAGAATCGTCTGGGAAAGATAATGGGCTTTTTTTTCGAAAAAGAGAGTACCAAGGTAAGAATTATTTGTGTGATTGTCTGAGCTACTAGAACACATATTCGTGTAGCAAGGGATAGGTAGGAAGGTATCATCACCAGTGCCGAAGTTATATAATACACTTGCACTACAATACTATACAACCACTGTACACAGAGTTGTTGCACTGCAAGTTATTTTTACAGGAAAATCAAGGAAGAAAAAATAAAAATAAAAACAAAATGGAAATGCATTTAGCAAACCAGAATTAAAAAAAAAAAACGAAAAAATAAGAAATTGCAGGAAGAAAAAAATCAAAAGTAAAAAGCATTAACAAAAATAACAGTCGCAGAAGCAACAGCAACAATAAAAATAACAGAAAACAGAATGTTGTAAATCATGCTTAAATTTGCCGCTAGCCTAACGTGCTTATATTACTTCTACAGTTAAAAAAAAGGTCAATTGTATCAACAGGATGGCTATGATTCTATGGCTTTAACATTGCAACATCATGTTGCAAGTAGGAAGAAAAAAAAATAAAAATGACGGCTGTTTTGTCACACCGTTTGGTTTTTTTTTTTTTTTTGCATTTCCTTTCCACCCCAACTAGCCAAATGCAAGAATGAACACTGATGTAAATGTGTCATTGCAAAAATCTGTGTTAAAGAGCCGGTAAAAGAAATTTTCTAATAATTTTACTTGGGTTGCATTGTGAAAGGCAGGTTTATAGTATTTTTAATTTTTTTTTTTCTTTAGAAATAGAAAAAAAAAAAAAATGTAGTATAGACTACCTTTATACTCTTAAATATAAATATTGAAATAAATATTTTTTTCTTACATATTTTTTTTTAATTTTATATTTTATCATTTTTAAAACTATTAAAAGATGTTAATAAGAGGGGATTCATTTTTTTATTAAGACTTTCTTTTTACTACCAGAAAGGCTCGTTCTGTCAGACATTTACGATTGTTGAATTTTCATTTTTAATCATTTTTGTCTATAGATGAGTATCATGTACTTTATATCTTATAAATATAATATCTTAAAAAAATAAAATAAAATCTTTCAAGATTTTTAAATAAAAAAAAAATAATAAACTTCATAACGATAAAAGACAGCATTGGCTGGCTTTTTCTACTTTTTTTCGTTCATTTCATTTTTACTTTTATTAAAGAGTTTATAACTGGAGTTTTAGTTCTCAGAAGACAAAGTAAAGTGCTGAGATCTTATTGAGAATTTCAAACTATCATTCAAAATATTATCTTAAGGACAATAAATGTTTGGTTAAGATAAAATCTTATAATTATAAAACTAAACCATAGGAATTTTTGTGCCAATACATCAGAACTATGAATACTGAACATAGTTAATATGAAACTCAAAATAAAGGTCCCTAGAAACTCAAACTGCACATTATGGACAATTTGCTCAAAAACAAGCACTTACAAATCACTCTGTCACTACGAAAGAGTATTACACTCTATCTGGAAATCGTGCTACTACCACAGACACAGCACTTTAGTTAAAACTTCCCTGCCAAAATGTAATAGCAACATACAGTATTCAGTTAGAACAGGCCTACAAAAACGACTTCCAACGACTTAAGACTAGAATAGCTTTACCAAACCGGCGATACTCCGTAATATTTAAATGACTCTCTACCAAACAGTTTCTATATTAAAACATTTACAAAAAAGATTAAATTTCTAAAATCTAGCCTTCACCTACTTAAGATACACAAAAATGAATATTTAAATTCATGATTTTTTCTTGGTAGCCATAGTCTAGTAGTTAGTATGTTGATTTACTCGACAAGAGCTCCGGGTTCAAACCCCAGCTCTCTCTTAAGATATATAGAGAATTCTTCTTATTCATTATTCTTATTCATTCACTTATATGATTCCACTCACTTTTTTACTGATAAATTGTATTCACTATGAAGCTATTTAGACCACTATAATCTTTTTAAAAACATAGACAAATATGGGCGTGGCACCGCTTAGTTAGAAATTTTTAAATTTATATAACCTGTACGTGGGATAATCACCTTATGTGGCGTAGAGGATTACACTGCAAGGACTCAATTGTCTCAGCTGGCGGAGAGCAATAGCTCTCTCACAGGGCCTCCCATGCCAGAAAGGTAGTAACTAAAAATTAGCCTAGCCTGCTGTTAGATTATTTAGTGGTGACGGTAAAACACTGGCAATTGATTAATCAATCAATAGCAACCGATTGCCTTGCGGTTCGCTTTTTTAAAGTGGAACCTTTGTTTGTTTCTGACTGATATCATATACGATATTAGTAAGTTTAACTTAAAGGCACGCACACTCTTTTCTCGTTCCCCTTTTATTTTTCTAGACTAGCACAATGTAGTGCCTAGCGCTGGCCTTTATCAAAAAAAAAAACGGTTTAATCCTTTAGATTTTTCTGTACCTTAAACATACAAACGAACCCACAAACACGCATGCATTTTTATATCCAGAATTCTGTTAAACTTAAACTGTATTTTGTTGTTAAATCATAACCACAAAATACTGCTTCACCTAGAATATTAAAAAAATAAATGTTTTTATTCACTTACCATATTGCATGATCTGCTTCAAATTCATATGCCGTCTTCCAAAGTTTTTCAATGGGTTCCATTTTTTCAACAATTTCCGCTAAGGCGGCAAATGGTGAGACATCAATTTGTAACAATTGTTCTTCAACATTAATTGCTTTCGCCTCGCAACTTAATTTCTAAAAAGATAACAACAACAAAAGAAGGACGTGCAAACGCAAAGATAAACGTACGGAAAAGAATTGCATAGGAGTTTAATAAAAACGACATAAATCATAAAAAAAAGAAAAAAATGGAAAACAATAAAATGAGAGACACCTCCACATGGCTTTGAGGATACAAAACTATAATAAAAGGTTTGGAAGTCCTATGGGATTTGTAGAACACTGTGGTTGCATACATACCTCAATAACATCAAATAGTTCATCGACAGTTTCTACACGTTCCTTAAGCTCATCCAATGTAAGAACGTCACGTGTCTCTTTAACACGAAAACCATCCATACGACGTTTTTCATATAAAATAAGTTGCTCAAACTTAATGCGTTTTTCACTGTGGCAATTAAAGCAAAAAGAAAAAGAATAAAATAGTATTATAAAAATAAAACTCGTATAAATTAATGTGGCAAGAAAAATAAATATGCATATAAAATATATTTTAAGGTTTACAACTCATATCAGCCAAATACTGGGTGTCCGCCGGGATGATATACTACTTTGTTTTGCCACCATTTTGGTAAACATTAGTCTTGACAGTCCGTATTTATATTCGGTAAACCAACGTGTTTTAATCGTTAAAACATTCTATCAAGATCAATCATTAATTACTGTGACGGTAAGAAAGTTATGTGAAATTTTTGAGAAAAACAACGTGCCAGCAAGACGCACTATGTATCGTGTAGTGAATGCTTTCCAAGAAAGGGGGACTGTAAATGATAGGCCTACGCCTGGGCCACAACTTACTGCAAGATCGGTTGAAAACACAACTGCTGTTCAAGAAAGTGTTCAAAACAATTCATTAACCTCAATTCGATTCCATGCTTATGAGCTTGGTCTTCAAAAAACAACTTTGGTCACAATTATGCACATTAAACTTGCATTCGTTTCCCTTTAAGATTCAGTTGACACAAAAGTTCGCCACCGTACATATGTATGCTAGCCCATGATAACCCAGATTTTCATGAAAAAAACACCTTTAGTGCCGAGGCTCATTTTATTTTGAATGGATATGTGAATAAACAGAATAGTTTTTTCTGTGTAATGGTACAAGTTATTTCAAGGAATGGTGATGTTGATTGGAATGATGATTGTTTTTGGTTGCCTCGGAAAAGCAAGTTTTATGCAAACAAACCAGAAACGCTGGAGCAACTTAAACAAAATGTTCGTGATGAAATTCATGAAATATCGTGTAAAATGTGTGAGAATGTAATGACAAATGTGCTCAAAAGTTTTTGCATTTGTGAACCTAACAGAGGTGGGAATTATTTATCTCATATTGTATTCCATATATAATTGTCGACATTTAATTAGACATTTATCAATATAAGATCCACTTCCTTTCATTTAATTAAACTTTATAAACAAACAAAGTAGGAGCTTGCGATTAATATTAAAGGAATTACAGATGAAGTTGGCATATTTGAGCTGCTAACTTCACGTGTCGCCATAGTCTAATAGTTAAGACGAGGGCTCCGGATTCAAACCATAGCATTCACTTCTAAAAACAAATGTATATAAAAAATAGTTCTTTTGGCGACTTAGCAGTCTTCTCGCAAAGCTCTGAGAGTAACAGATTGCCCTAAACAAGCTTCTTAAGTCCGTTTTAACGTAGTCGACGTTAAATTGTAAGTCCCGGTACTCATGGATAAAAATTGACACACATTACATGAGTGCTGCGAGAAGGTAGGCCGTGACCCTGAAACAGGGTTGCAATGCCCAATTATGTGTGTCTACATGTAAATTTACTTGTAATTTAGTCAAACCGAGTGTGTATGTGTTTTTTTCTTTTTTCTTAAAACCATTATGTGGCTTTTAAGGATTTTATTTCATATTTTCATAAAACAAGTTACCATATCTTACTTGTTATATTCGCTTTAAATATTCTTATAATTTCGACGAATTCGAAGGCGTATGCGAATATTTAAAATAAGGGGAAAATTTGCTGAGGCGAATGCGCAACATCTCTAATTATAAGTAATACTTCAGGTAAATAAAAGAAAATCATTGTTCATTTAAAAATTTTTTTTAAAATTTCTCTCTTTATTATCTAGAAAATTGCTAAGATGTAAGTATTGCTAAGCAACTCTGTTTAATGCATAAGATTGTGTTGCTGTTAAAACATATTTTACTAATACTGTTGCAATACTCACCGCAAAGCGAATTCCAAATTATCACGAACAACACTTAAGCGGGCTGCACTTAAATCCAGCACTTCTTCCAGCTCAGATGGTAAAATGAATGTACGTGTATTTAAATGGATGTCTTCATCTAGACGGAAAACAAACAAAAAATAAATTTTCTTTTATTTCTTATCACTAGACAATAAATTAAAAAGAAAAAAAAATATTATAATACAAAGAATTTAATGTTCAATACTATAATACTCTTATGAAAATATTTCAAGCGAATATATAACACAGGCCAACAAATAAAAACAATGTTTGGGAGTAATCATTAGAAAGTCAAAAAATATTTAAAATATTTTTTTTTTGCTCCTGGTAGTTTTGGAAATATTCTCAGTTTGGAATATCGGCCGTAATTAATACTTTTAAGGTCGCAATTTGTACTCTTACCGGCACATTTTTTAAATAAATTGTCATGTCATGTCATCTATCGCGAAGATATATGTGGTAAATACGTCATTACAAAAATTCAGAAAACCTATAAAAGATTTTATTAAAAAATCTTATTTTTCTTACTTTAAGATGAAAATTAGGGATGAAAGCCGACATTGTTTGTAAAATGTACACTGTACACTTGAGACAGTGTGTCAGTGTTCAAAGAAGCTGATGAGGTTTAGAGTGCCTATGTAATGAAAATCATTTGACTCACTGTTACTTCTACTGTGTTTGTTTCCGTGGCATTAATGTTAAAGAAAATGATTTATTCAAGCTTGGAATTGCCTAGAAGACCCTAATCCTATCCCTCCCTCATCATCATTTGAAGAAATTTTAACTGATGTGAGCGGCATAGTGATTTCGAAGGTAGTACTTCACCAGCGCAAATATCGTTTACCCCATCTTGAACTACCTGAGGTATCTGCAGATGTATTGACTTTCAGGTTAAAAAAAAAGCCCTGTTGGCTTCATATACAAAAGTAACTTTTTATTGTATAAGAGAGTAAGACCTAGGGGGTTACTTTATCAGCCCAATTCTGAATAAAAATTCCCCGGGAAATTTTTTCCCTTTCCTATTTTTATAATTTAAATTATATGGGCAAAATGGGAAAGGGAAAAAAACTCCCGGGGAATTTGTATTTAGAATTGGGCTGTATATTTTCCATTCGAATCGAAATACAAAGTAACCCCTCTGTTACCATTTTTTCATTCGGAATATTATACGTATTTTTTCGGAAGTGCAAGGCCTTATTGTCGAAATGGCTCTTTTAGACTACCAGCGAAATGAGTGGCTATGGCTTGTGAAACAATTTGTTAAGTTGCTAAGTAAGAATGGCCAATGTTTCTCTAATATATCTATCACAGATAAGATAGAAGCGGGATTTTTGGATGGCCTACAAATAAGAATTTTAATAATTTTTTAGGTTCAATATAAGGAACGGCTTGAGTGGGCTTCGTTTATCGAAAATCACAAGTCAAGGTAACTGCTCTGAAATTGTAAACGACGTGCTAACGACTTTTAAAAACTTAGGATGTAATATGTCCATCAATTTGCATCTTGATCAATTTTCAGAGAATCTTGGATAATATAGTTAAGTGCAAGGGAAGCGGTTTCACCAGAATCTAAAAATTATGGAAGAGAAGTACGAAGTCCGATCGGATCGACATATGATGGCTGACTCTTGCTGGGTAATGTAACGTTTCGCTCCAACACCCCTCATTCACGAAAGTCTCGAAACACAAAGTTTTTAAGAACATAATAATTTATTAAATGATGGTTTTGAAGAAAAAAAATTTGTTTTTTCTTGTTTTTTTTTTCTATCAGTCACAATCCAGAAAACCACATCAGAAGTTTTGCTTTTGGTATAATCAGTAAAAGGTCTTTAGGAAAAAATAACAGCTTCTTGGCACCAAAATCTGTGTTGAGCAGTGTAATTGTATACGTATTGTAAAAAAAGTATAGAAAGCAAACAGTGATATTTTGTAGAAGGCTGCTGAGTTTTATTGTCAAGAGTATTTAACTCTGTGCAGAGGTATGGTAAATAAAATATTTATGCAGAAATATTTCACAGAAAAACAATTTTTTTTTTTCATATACATATAAGTATTAAAAATAATAATAATGAAAGATAAAAACAATAAGTCAATGCTGCTTTAGTAACGTTTTCAAAAGAAAATGTTAAACCGATTTTCTTCTAAAACCCTTTTTAAATTTCAATACGAGGCATAACTCCATAAACTCATACAAACGCTATAATCACATTAAAGGCTAATTTATATTTTTCTGGCCGACAATAAACAGTTTAGTGCTGCCAATACAATAAGATGGATTCTCTGGTGATCTCTTAACGAGTACAGACGTGTTTTTTTGCGACCGTATAATAATTAGTGTGATTAGTAATAGGTGGATTTTTGATAGAGGAAATTTGAATATTTGTAATAGGTACCTATTACGAATTTTTGCTTTTTTTCTACATATATTAGTTTTGTGAATTGTAATAAGTGGAAAGTGGATAGCACTGAAACTTATTACCTCCGGATGGAGACGTCAGGGTCGGTGCGCACTTTAAGTGGCGCCCCTTTGACGATGGAGCCTACCTTCGAAGGCCGTAGTGGTGGAGTAGGGTCTTTCGGAAACACCGAAAGGTGGTTTGCGGAAGCCTTAGCCCAGCTTAAGGAGGGACTGTCGGGTATGAGGTCCATTATTAAGGAGATGGGGGCTGCTGTTAAAAAGCAGCCAAACGTTAGCAGGTCAATCAAAGATTCTCTTCCAAAACTGGAGGAGAATATTGAAAAATTGCAGTGGCTCACCATGAGCTATTCGAAACCGCAACGTCCGGTTTATGTAGCTGCTCCCGGATGTCTCACCAAGGAAGGTGGGAAGAGGAGGGCAGGTAGTCCACCATTAGTAGAGGCGCAGAAGAGCGCAAAAAAGGCGAAAGCCAGCGGGGTCGTCTCCAAACCGGAGACTGACAACGGTGCACCCACGATAAGAACAGCATCTCAAAATGCTGCCTCTTCAAAGGTAGCCCAAACTCCTGCCGGTAAAAAGCGCAACCGCGCTCAGGGGAAAGGTGCTCCTCAGGGTACCCCTCCATCTACTGAGGATGGACCGAGTGGTAAGAGGAGCAATATGCAGAAGAGAAAGCGTGGTGGCGAGAAGCCAGAAGCGATTGTTCTAAAACCGGCAGCTGGTAAGACCTACGCGGAAGTGCTTAGTGCCGTCCGATCGCAGGTCAAACCGGAAGCCTGTGGAGTGGCTGTTAGGTCAATACGGAAGACCAAGGCGGGAGAGCTCCTTGTGGAGTTGAAAAAGTCCTCCACTGACGGAAGAAACGCTTTTAAACAGGCGTTAGAAAAGGCAGCGGGCGAGACGAGTTCAGTCAGAGAACTGGTCCCTATGACTAAAGTAGAGATCAGAGACCTCGACGAGTGCACCTCTGTGGAGGAGGTGAAAGTTGCTCTCCAAGACATTCTTGTAGAATACAAGGGTGTTCTGGAGGTGTTTCTGGCCAAGCCCAACATAAGAGGGCAACACATGGCCATTGTTAAGATGGAGGCAACAGCTGCCAAGGTTCTCCTACAAAGGAGGACAGTGAAACTCGGCTGGGTCAATTGCAGAATACGCGGTAGAGTGGACGTCTCCAGGTGCTTTAAGTGCCTGGGATACGGTCACCTTAGTGGAAACTGCAGCGGACCTGACCGAGGCAATATGTGTTTCCTATGCGGGGTAGAAGGGCACAAGGCAAAGGACTGCAAGTCCCAGCCGACATGCTACCTATGCTCCGGCATAGGGGAAAATGGCCGCAACCATATTGCAGGTTCGGGCGCTTGCGGAGTATTCCGCAAGGCATTAGATGATGCTAAGCGGACAATATGAGGGTCATCCTACAGGCCAACATGCACCGCAGCAGAACTGCTCACGACCTGATGGGGCAAATCCGTCTCGAGAAACAAGCTGATCTTATTTTGATCAGTGAGCAGTACCGAGACGGATGTGCGCCTACGTGGTTTAGGGACAACCTCGGTACAGCGGCGATATGGATCCCGGACCCGAGACGCTTCTGTGTTTCGGCCCATGGCTCTGGAGATGGTTTCGTTTGGGTGAGAAGCGGCTTGGTGACTTACTTTAGCTGCTATCTTACTCCAAACGAGGGTATTTCGGACTTCCAAACCAAGTTAGACGACTTGGAGGATGTCTTACGGAGCATGGGAGGTCATCTGGTAGTGGCTGGAGACTTCAATGCAAAAGCAGTAGAGTGGGGCGAGATTAGAACCGATTCGAGAGGTGGGCGAATTTTGGACTTTATGTCCAGGACGGGGTTGGTTGTATTAAATAACGGCTCCGTGCCCACCTTTCGAAGATCTGGCCAAAGGGGGACCATTATCGATCTCACTCTGGCAACTGAAAACCTAGCGGCACTCGTGCAGGAATGGCAGGTGATCGAGGACTTTACGGCCAGCGATCACCAGTATATCACATTCCGTGTGCGTAATATTGCGCCAGCTCGGTCCATCCAACATCATGGACCAGCTAGGTGGAATGCCGCTAGGATGGACGTTGAAGCTTTGTCTCTAGCCCTAGAACGGGGACGTATGACCACAGAGGGGATCCGTAATGATCTTCCGCCTGTTGAGAGGGCTGATGTACTTGTGGACTCAACCATGAGTCTTATACATCAGGCCTGTCAAAGCGCAGTACCGAGGAGGGGTCCGAACGAAGGGAGAAGTCCTGCTTACTGGTGGACGACCGAAATTGCGGATCTGAGGCGTGTTTGTCTCCGTCGTAGACGGCTGGCTCAACGCGCTAATGGAAACGCAGATGACGCAGCCCGTAAAGCCGAAGAGTATAAGGCGGCGAAAAAAGATCTTCGCCGCGCCATCCAAAGAAGTAAGCGCCGATGCTGGAAGGACTTAACGGAGGACCTAAATAGGGATCCATGGGGGTTGGGCTATAAAATAGTGCTCCGCAAATTGAGGGCGTTTAAGCCAAACGCTTCTCTGAATGCGGATACTATTCGGCCCATAGTGGAAGCCCTTTTTCCGGATCATCCAGTGGTCGATAGAACATCGGTCACGGAAGAAACGGAAATCCCGCCTTTCATCTTGGAGGAACTGAAGTGTGCCTCTCGTTGCTTGCGCAGCGGTAAGGCACCAGGTCCTGATGGTCTACCAGCAGAGGTGCTGAAAGCCGTGTCACGGAGTCATCCAGAGCTCTTGCTCAATATGTACAACGCCTGTCTAAAGGCCGGGGTGTCTCCCTCCCGCTGGAAGATGGCTAAACTTGTACTTATTGACAAGGGCAAGGGACCAGTCGGCGCTCCTGGGTCATACAGACCACTATGCCTGCTTTATAATGCGGGGAAACTCCTGGAGAAGCTTCTTCGCCCACGTCTGCAGGCTGCAGTAGTAGCGGCAGGCGACCTCTCCGAAAGACAGTACGGCTTTCGAAGGGGCAGGTCGACTGTGGCGGCTATCCAGGAGGTAGTTAATGCAGGTAGGAGCACGGAACGTGGAAACCACTTTTCACGTCCCGTATGTTTGCTGGTCACACTGGATGTGAAAAACGCGTTTAACTCTGTCCGCTGGCAGGACGCGTTATACGCGATGGAGAGAAATTTCAGGCTCCCAGGGTACCTCCTGCGTATCATGGGAGATTACCTGAAAGATCGATCCATACTCTATGACACGGAGGATGGCCGAGAGACGAAAGTCTTATCGGCTGGGGCGGCCCAGGGATCCATACTGGGACCCGACATATGGAACTATACCTATGACGGGATTCTACGTATGGAGATGCCCGAAGGGACATTCCTGGTTGGTTACGCGGACGACATCGCGGCAGTTATTATTGCCAAAGATGTCGATGCGGCCCAACTGCGACTCAACCAGGTTATGCGTCGAGTTACTCTCTGGCTGAGTGACCACGGGTTGGAGTTGGCACTGACTAAGACCGAGATAGTGCTTCTTACTAAGAAGCGCATCCCGCTCATTAGAAGCATGCAGGTAGGAGAGGTTACAGTCCAGACGAAGAACGCCGTTCGCTACCTGGGGGTTAGTTTGGATAACAGACTAACCTTCTGGAGCGAAATATCCAGCAGAGCAGACAAAGCGGCCTCAGTAGTGACGTTGTTGAGCAGGGTAATGGCCAACATTGGGGGCCCTCTTCCCTGTAAAAGACGTTTGCTGCTGAGCACCGCCGAGTCTGTGATGTTGTATGGAGCTGAAGTCTGGGCTGATGCGCTCAGGGTCGAAAAGTACCGAAAGCGCATGGCGGCAGTGCAACGGAGAGCAGCGCTCCGCATAGCGAGCTCCTACCGCACGGTATCGGAGCCGGCTGTCTTGGTGGTCGTCGGGGTCATACCCATCGACCTCCTCGCCAGGGAGCGACAATTCGTCCACCAACACAAGGACGAAATTGGTAGAGAAGGCGCACAATCTGTGGCAAGGTCTCAGTCACTCCGTGACTGGCAGTTACGGTGGGATACTGAGACACGCGGAAGGTGGACTTACGCCCTTGTCCCTCAAGTGGATGCTTGGCTAAATCGTCAGCACGGTGAGGTAGATTACTACCTCACGCAGTTGCTGACTGGCCATGGGCACTTTCGGTCTTTCCTGTTTAAAATAGGAAAGGCCGTAAGTCCCACATGCGTCTACTGTGGAGCACAATCCGACTCCGCTTTCCACACTTTCTTTGAGTGTGAGAAGTGGATGTTGGAGAGGCGTGCACTGGAGAGGGATCTTGGCATCTTGACTCCCAATACCATCACGGGAGTCATGTTAGGAAACCTTGCTGCATGGAGTAGGATCGCCTTTTTTGCGAGGGGGATCCTTCGTCGGAAGGAGAGAGACCTGGCAAGGTCGACAGATCCGTAGGGTCCAACTGGACCGGCATATAAGGCTCCATCCTGAAGTAATGTCATAAATTGACGGTCCCAGGATGGAGCCTGGTGATATAGAGAGGGGTTTTAGCCGGTAGGCACGCAATAACTGCGTGGAGTCCGGCACGACGGGTGGCAACAACCACCTAAGTGCGTAAATGCATTTCCCCTCTCACCAAAAAAAAAAAAAAAAAAAAAAAAAAAAAAAAAAAATACAATAAGATGCATAAAAATGTGTTGAAAAAACGCAATACATGAAATATATACATTTAAAATGCGAACAAATTTAAGTGGCACCACTAAAAAAAATCAATTGTTTACATTTTTTGTTTAGTTTTCATTTATATCAGTTTTTATTTCATTTAAATTTATTACTGTGGTATTTATTATACACTTCATACATGAAGCAGTTGTTTGGACTATTTTGGCAATAGTTGTTATACAATTAAATAAGTTTTCTTCAAACATTTTTTATTTTTTGTTTTCTCGCAATTTCAATTAAAAAAAATTAGTTTGTTATGTTGTGTTTAGATTATATTCAACGTGTCAAAACAGGTGTTTATTTTGTAGCTGTAGTTGTTATTATAATTAAGTAGCTTACTACTTGGCTACTTTTGTAGCCAACGAATTTTATAGTCGTGTGTTCGGTGGTCAATAGCCTTTAATGTGTTTATACCAAAATACTTAATTAAATTATTGTTTTAAATAAAGGAAATATCGCACAGAAGAGAGCAATAAAGGTGTTTAATGTTGTTGACAACATTCAGCTAAAAGAAATACAATAAAAATTTAGAAGTTGCTACAAGCAGCTTGCAATAGAAATCCTGAAGAAATCGGAAAAAAAAAAACCAATATTTAGAAATATTGGTATAGTGGTTGAAGCTGTCGCACAAAAAGTCAAATGGATCAGGTTCAAATTTCAACAAATGTGAAAAGTTAGTTTGCGGTTTTTTCAGAATTTTAATTTAAAAATAAGAGGTTTCCCCTCTCCAAGAAGTCCATCTACAAAGAAACCGCTCTCTGACCTTTCACTTTATTCCACCATTTTCTCGATCTATTTCTGGCCGCTCGTTGTATGAAAACTGCGTTTAGTTTACAAAAACAAAAAATACGGTTAAATCATTATGAAAACAGTGCTCTTATTTTAATAGTACTGCCATTTTCCATTAAACCAATTTCACACTGCTGCTCACAATTTAGTAATCTTGGAGTTATATGTTTATATATCCCGTCAAGGATTAAAGTCTATAGATACGGCCTTTTTTGATTTTTTTTTTCCTAGAAATTATTTCGTAGAAATAAATCAACTTGCTTTTCTTGCTGATTCTGAACACAACTTAATGCGCCTGATGTTGCCATAATTGTAATTCCTTGTGGGTTGGTTGAATAATAGTCTTGTTTATTATTAAAAGTTGAAATTTTTTTTATACAACAGGTACATTAAAAATAATTTAATTAGTTCTTTATAATATTAACACTTATAATGTTTGTTTGTGTTTATTCCTTTTACATTTCTAAAGTCTACTTAGTGAAGATGTTTTTTCTTTTTGTTAAATTTTCTTCATACAGTGGACTCAGAAAGTGAATGGTCATCCATACATTTTGGTTAAAAATTGAACTTGTTTTAATTAAAATCCTTAAGTCGAAAATTCCAAACCCTTTTTAACCATAACATTAAAAAACAACAAATATTTTTCACCATATAGGCAAATGCATTCAATATTATATATGCTATGCATTGCATATAGGGAGGGATAAGCATGTCTCTGTGGCTGGCAGTAGTAAAGCAGAGAAATAGAATTTAAATTTGAAAAATATAAATTTTTGTTAGTTTTTTATTTATATTAAATGGGATGTAATTCTCATTTAGTGTATGCATTTTTTGAGCTTATAATTTTAATATGATCTTTAGTTAAATGTCTACTGACGAGTCGCTTGAGCAGAGACGAAATGGCCATAGAGACAACACAGTTTTTTTTGGTTTAAAAAGTGGATGCTCTTTACTGATCAGCATCGATTTAAAAGCAAAATCCTGCAAATAAATCAGATATTCCACAGAAATCAGAAATACCACAGACAATAAAATAATTTATTTTGCAAACTGTGTTGTCAGATTAGGTGGCTTATCCCCAAAATGGGGATTTTTTTCTGAACAAGTGGGTTAACAAATTCATTTGGGGATGGGGATTTTTTAAAATTTCATATGAAAGCAAGACTTGTTTAAAACTCATACTTTCATTTACAATTTTTTGCAGTGTGTGCTTTTGGTTTTAGTTTTTTTCTCATATAAATAAAGACATATCCACACCATATTTTTTTCGCCACCTATTTTTATGGTTTTTATTGCGGAGGTATTCGGTTAAACTACTTATTTTGGAGATAAACAAAATAATTTTAGTTTCGTTCGACCACAAATTACTTCTCTTAATGGAATGGGAATATTTTTCATACTATAGTACAGGATTCATACATATGTACATACATAACTGGCCTTTACAACCCTGTGTCAGGATTACGGCCTAGCTTGAGAAGCTTTTTCATGGCAATTAATTACTCTCAGAGCTTTTGCCAGAAGACTGCTGAGAGGCAGTCGTCGAAAGAAATATTTTATTCATATTTATTTTTATTTAAGATGTCAGAGCTGTGTGTCGAACCCAGGGCTCATGTCTTAGTAAGCCAAAACACTAACCACTAGACCACGGCGACTACATCTAATGTTACAGCCATCAGAAATTACGAGAACTAATAATAACAACTTAAGAAAAAGAATATGTCCAAACACAGTACGAAAAGTACTGAGGGTGTTTAAGAAGCTAGACATTACCAAAGCAAACAAATCAGAGCGATTTAAATACGCCAGAGTATATACTTTTAGAAGTAAGTCTACTAAGATTTGAAATAGAGTGGTATTCACCGACGAACGCAAACTTAATATAGTTTGGAAGAGCTAATAAAGAATTCAAAGAACAAAATTTTTTATATGTGCTGGGGGCCCGAAATTCGAGCCCCAGGAATGGTGTGAACAAAATTTTTGGCCAGCGCTTAAACATGGGGATGAACTGTATTAGTTTGGAGATGATGAACACTGCTGAAGTTGGAAATTTACAGATAATTAATTGAATAATGGATAACAGGAAAAGCATTGACACCTTTTTAAAATGCATCTCCTTCCCAGTGACAAAGAAAAATTGGTTTGGACGAAATCTACAGGTTTACCCAAGAAAACGACCCCAAACACACGGCACATAATAACAAGTTATGGTTACTATATAACACTCTACTGTTACACCACTTAAGAGAAAATAGTTACAGAGAGGGAGATAAGAAGCAAGTTGGTGACACAAAATTTTATCAATTCCCTTCCCAGGAGGCTAGAAGCCATAGGTTTAAAAAAAATTTACATATTTACATTCAAATTATTAGCATGTATATTTACCGTGACTTACATGTGAAAGTTCGCAATGAGCAGCAAAAAAAATGAACTTATTTTTATTTAAGCCTTATAATTCAAAAGTTTTCATTTTTGTTGTTTTAATTTTTTTTAAGTATTTATTATTACTTAAGAAAAAGTCAAAATGTGATAAACATTTTTTTTGTTTCATTATATGTGGGTCTGAGCACTCACTTTTTGAGTCAACTGTAGACGGGCTTTCAATTATTTGTTTTGTACTCGGATCTTTTGTAAATGGAAAAGTTTGTTTTCTTTTAAATACTTACTACTCGTATATACTACTTATAAATACTGTTTTAAGCGTAATTGTTTTATACAATATTCCTGTAGTTTTTTTGTTTTTATTTATGTTCTAACATTACTTGCTGTAGTAATTTGTACTCACTTGATAATATTGTATGCGTCAGCAAAAATGATACACGTTTGGATACAACTTTTATCTCATCTTTTATGGCAAATATTTTTTCATCTCGACATTCTGTTAAATAGTTTTGTAATGCAACAACTTCTGCCGTCTCTTCCGGCCGTTCACCAGCTTTCATTGACATCTCTTCCAAGGCATTGCAAATTCTTTTTATTTTCAATTCGCCATCATTATCATTAACATCATCAACAACAGTGCCATCATACATAAAACGGATGTTGCAACGATAAGCAGCCATAAATATACACACATACATGCATACATGTACATATGTATACATACATATATTTATTTAATTTTTGTTTTTAAATTGCATGTGTGTTTGTGTGTGGCAAGCAACACAAGGAACATGAAAAAGAAAAAGGAGGAAAAAATGTCTACATAATTAACAGGAAACGGAATAAAAAATTAATTTCCATATGTAAAGAATATAAAAGTAGCAGAAAAGAATTGTACTTGTTTTTCCTTTTGTACATAAAAATGTGTTAAAAATATTTATTCAAGTAAAGTAGTCTTTCACATAGCCTGCTAGAAGACCTGTATGTCTGCTTGTTGTCACTTTTGTACTCGTATCTACTTGCTACTTGCGTCTGTCTTGCTGTGTTTGTACAACTTGACTCTCTTTTGATGAAAGCAAATATTTGTTAAAAAGTTAAGAATGCAGAATACAAAAATATAATGAAAATATTTTCTATTTTTTTTTTTTAATTTTTTTGTAGCTGTTTATCTCACATATCTAGACGAACGGTTGGTTAGTTTTTCGGTCAGTGCATACAGCAGTTACTTTTAATGAGAGTGTGATGAGCTGCTTTATTAAATAAATATTATTTAAGTTAATGGATATGTCATCAAGCACTTAACGTAAATGCTAATTAAGTACAATATTTTCTATTCAATTTTTTTTTTTTTGTAACTCTTTTATAAAATAGTCGAGTAGAAAGTGGGTTATAAAATAAATGAAAGGCAAATTTTCTAAAGAAGCGATAAACTCAAAATCTTTTCCACTGATTTTAATATAACTTGTACGAATGGTAACTAATATTTCACTTTTACTTATGAGCGATGGACAATGGATAAAAACAATGTTCTTGTGCTCACTTTCCGACTGAAGAAGTCATTCAAAATGAATTCAGAAACTTTAGTTCTTTAGTTCAATCTCTCTATATTTAAAATTTCGGCAACATTTAGGTTTAGTCATTTAGGCATTTAATAGACAGTCAAACAACCAGACTTAGAAAGCCATTTAGAATATACATATGAATGTACACTAGAACGCACAGTGGGATTTTTTTTTGCAATAACTTAAAAAATTTAATACTGCAGTTTTGTAGAAAATTGAGTCAGTCTGAAGTATCCATAAATTGTATCCCAAAAAGACGTTTATTTGTCTTTGAAATAATGAGGTAAGGTCACATGTAAATTTTAGTCAAAAATATTGAAAAGTTTAATTGTTTGTACGAAAGATAACTATTGCTCTAATTTAAATAGTGATTTTTTCAAATATAAACTTTTCTGCGTAATTAAAAAAAATTATAAAGTTCGCTCATATGGTTTAAAAGATATGATAGAATAAAGTTTATTCTATAATGTGCCATAATTGCAACCTCCCTGAAAGAAAAAACAGGTTGCTCTATCGTGCTAGGTGCTCCGCTATAATAAAATGAAAGGTAAGACTCCACACTTTCAATTAAAAGAAAAAGTATAAATAATTACAGTCAAATTCATAATAACTCCTTAATTTAGGTTTGATCCATAGATTAGTTGTGAGACGTTATCTGTCTTATAAGCTCAAAATAAAAAATCTTATTCATAAACCTTTCATATGAGCAAATTAACTTTTAATGTCATGCTGGCAATACCATGCTATTATTTCAGCATAGTGATGCACAATAGAAGCTATCGGTTACTTCGGTAATTGCTCAATACTCATAAATATAATGTAATAGTAACACAATTATACATAAAATAGAAGTGATTGCAGTAATATTTACTGATGTTAAAAAATAACTAAAATAAACTGAAAAAATAAAAAAAAATTTCCTTTGAAGCACATTTTTTTAATTCATGTATAAAGTAATCGAATACTACCATTTTCTTTTTGGTTTGTGCATCACTATTCTGTTTACATTTTTTTATATCAAAATTTGGTAAAATGGAATTGTAAACTGGAGAGAAAGAGAAAGAGAGATTTACATTCGTAATTTTTACAGGCACTGATGACAGAGCCTGTAAAGGAAGGAGATGGGATATGTAATACAAAATAAAAACAATTTTTTTGGCCATTTACAAATTTAATTTTGTACAAAGACTGTTATCATTTGCTATTATACGAAAATGTTTAATTATATGAATTTAAATATGTACATACATATGTATCTATACTTGTAACTATATAAGTTTTATTCATTGTAATACTATATTATTCCACTTTTATTTATACAATATCCAATTTAACTCACAAATGTCGTGTTATTGTACGGTTAATGTACCTAGAAACCTACAATAAAAATTTCTTATTTACAAATGGTTTATGAGAGCGTTATAACACTGTTTCTTGTTTATGAATACAAAATTAAGAGATTTTGCTTATAAGTCTCTTATAAGCACGTTTAATCTCATTATGAATTGGACTGTTAATCTTTTATAAAATCATAAAATTTTTCTCTAAAAAATTAAAATTTAATTAGTCTTGGTAAGGAAACAAAAATTTGTGGGAATAAATATGATACGGGTTATATGGCCGATGAGTGGTGGGCGTTAATTGAGCTAACCAAAGGCTCAGAGCAAAATTTCAAAAACTGTGGGCCGAAAATAAATTTTGGTTTCTTTGCGCGGTGGGTAGTGGGCGTGGCCAATTTTTACAAAACTTTATATTTTTCTTAATTGAGCTAACCAACGGGTCAGAGCAAAATTTCAACATTCGACGAGCATTCCTTATATTTTTTGCCAAATATTGTATGACCAAATTTCACAGTGGAACGTGGAATCTTACAAGGAAAAAATGTTTCTGCGTACCGCTTCTAATACGAAATATTTGTGCAAGAAAATTAACTTTAATTTTATATTATATTTTGGTGTAATCAATTTTGTACCTCAAACTACCGTAGCAAGGGCATTGCTATCGGGTCATGGAACGGATAATCGAATACTTAAAGCATAGTAAAAACAACCCACTTTAATTTCAATCTATTCAAACTCATTCTTTTATAATAAGCAAAAAAAAGTTAACTTAAATCCTTATTGATACAGATAATTTCCTACAAAAATATTACAAGTATGCGTGGTATACCCACGCCTGATCATATTCACTCTTATAATTTTAAATACAAATTTATTCATTTTGCTCTCTTTTTCCTTTATGTTTTTTCGTTAACACACATGCGAACTATAAATAGTTTTTGGCTCACTAAAGGGAATTTTTTTGTTTGGTTTTCTGTTTTTTTTTTTTTTTTTTTTTTTACTTACGCACGATTTTCATTGAGATTTACTGCCATATAAAAGTCAATGATAAAATCATAAATATTCTGTACCAACATTGCAATCGATTGCTTAACATGACGATTATCCAACATGAAAAGATTCAATGGTATAAAATCACGTAAAATATATGTTTCCTCAATAATAGAGCGAAGTTTTTTCATTACATTTTCAATTGACTGAAATGAGAGAAAACAAAACAAAAAATATTACAAATAAATGGTATAAAAAATTTATGAAAATATTAAAGGAAAAATAAGACAGAGGATGGATATGGCAAGAAAAAAATAAGTAATAATAAATTTATGGTTATAGTACGTTGAACTGTTGGATCGATTATGGATGGTGACCATCCCAGTTGCGAAGATCATATTACAGATGGCAAATGTTAATTGAAAGCTGGCAATTCCGTTGCTAAATAGTGAATATTTTAGCCAATGCATATTTGTAGTTGCTAAACTGCTAGAATTTACATCATCACTCTTGCTATAATTCATTTCGATAGGTTCATGTTTGCCTCATGGATAAATACATAAGTATCTAAGATATAAAAATTAATGCACATTTTGATGTCACCACTATCAGCGTAAACAGATGGATCGTTTTCGCCCGAAATTCCAGGGGGTACGTTGGAGATGATTTATGTGAAGTTTGGGCGAAATCGGCGATTGATTCCGGAGATATGGTACTTTGATTTTCCTACATATTCCTATACAAATTCAATGGAAAATTTTTTCATATTATCCTTAACTTATATCTTGAAAGCTGTTCAAAAAATTTTCTCAATTTGGTCTGATGGACTTCATGGTAAAGGAAAATCATCAAGCAAAAAGTAGGCGTGGTACCTCCCATGCAAGTCAAATGTTAGTTTCTTTATATCTTGAGAAACGTTAAAGCTAAAGTTTCTGAGTTTGGTGTAATTGATTTCGTAGTCATTAAATATCATCCGTGGAAAAATGTGTACCAATGGTGGCGATAGGTGTAGCAAAGCACGTCGGACTTAGGCTAGTTAAATATAAAATTAAAATTTCAGCTAAAGATCATCCGATAAAAACTTTTACAAAAATAATGTACAAGCTGCTAATAATACACATAAAAAAGTGATGTGAGATGAAAATTGTAAGTGTCTTTCTTTAAATATAAAAAATAAACTACTATTTTTCTGGCAAAACAAATGCAACCCTGTTTAATAATACAGACTTGTACATACACACCACAACCTATCGTACAACTTTCATCCAACTTGCCTAACGATTATAACCCAGCAGGATAAAATTGATTATCTTATTTTATAATCAATTAAATATAAACTGCTTTCAAAATAATAAATTTAAATTACTTTTAGAATTGAGAAGGTAATTTCATGTGACACACAACTAAATATTAGTTACCATATCGTCGTGCGGTAGTTTATACATCTCGAGTTAATGATGCCACTTTAGGTTTTTGTCACCAAAATTTTTAAAATCTGCAATCGGTTTTCGGCTATTTCTCTCCAAAACTGGATGAGTTATCCAAAAACAGATTGCAGACTTGAAAAATTTGGGTTGGAAAACCTAAAGTGGCATCATTAGCTGGAGACTTATAAAAAATAAGAAGTGGCGGATAGAGCACATAAGCTCCCGCACGACGATGTGTATTCCCACATCTTCAGAAGAGGGAATTCATTGTTCCACGAAGTATTTATTGTTTTTAATGTCACCCCGTATTAAGTATTAGAATTCAATATTTGTAACACAAAAATTTATTATTTATTAATATTTTGAAGGAGAAACGAGAAATAATGAATTTTTTTAATAAAATATTAAAGGGATTTAAGGGTAATGGTAAAACTCTCTTTTTGAGAGTTTTTTTAACTTTTTTTTTCGTCAATCCGATTAATGATCATTTTTGCAAGATCACCACAAATTCTGAAAAGCTCTCCAAGACGATTAATTGAATTTATAAAACATCATATGTGACACGATGATTTTTTGTTTGTTTAATTTTTAAGCAATAACTGTTATTTGCGCTCCCTGTGACAGTGACACATTCCTAAGACAATCTGGAGCATGGAATTGTCAATAGTAAAGTGAGTTTGTATTTACAAAAGCAATTACGTTGATATGTTCCGAGTACCTATGTAACTGTGGATGAGCAGTTGTTCCCCCACCGAGGTCGTGCACGCATCATACAATACGAGTACATACCATCAAAACCAGTCAAATACGGTATAAAAATCGCGTTCCAAATCAACTTTTAAACTTTGTTTGTTTGCAGATAACTACAGGCCCGCCCATAGATGTGTATGCAGTCCATGCCGCATCCTCTGCCAAAAGACCATCGTTCTTGCTGTGTTTCAAGTTGAACGAAAAATAGCGAAAAACACGTTTTCATTGCAGAAAGCCGGTATGCCAACAACTCTCATATGCCAGGTACTCCTGCGTTAAATACCGAGTATAAAATTCATTTGTATACATATTATTATAAAACATACAGTAAATAGATAACTAAGATGTATAAAAATTCGTTTTTAATGTTAATTTTGCAGTTGTCTTAGCATAAAATGCATTTATACACATATCTTATGTAGGTCTGCACAGACCTGGTTATGCCGTTTATGACAAAATCGCCCTGATTTTTTGCTTATTGTGTTTGGAAACAGTTGCTCAAGAAAGTCATGGAAGGATTTGTCTCTATCATGAAAAACAAAAAATTTATGCACACTTTTATATGCCAAAAGTCTGCATAGACCTGGTTATACCTCCTACGGTTAAATGCCAATTGTTATATGCTTACGTATGTATGTATGTATGTATACAATGTGTGTAATCATTATAAAGCTTTTGCCATAAAAAATTTAAACAAATTTTTATCTGTGAATAAACACTAAAATATTATGTAAATAAATACAACAACAAAAAAAAAACTTATATTTTATAGCAATTCATTTAAAATTTATTACCTGATTTATAAAATGTATTTGATTTGTCAATACAAAGAAGTCAAATATAATTATTTTTATATTTCATTAAATATTATTTTGCCAATTATTTAAATAACTTTTTGATCAACTGTTAATTATGTTTTAAATAGTCATAAATATATTATATTCTGTCGAACATGTAATGAGTTTAAAAACATTTAACCTTTAAATCGGCAGCGATTTGACGACTGTAGTAAAACTATACAAAGTCTACTGATTTCTGTAGTTAAATGTCAATAACGAATTAAATTTTAAAAGAAAGTTCCTACGACTTTAATGTGTAAAAGAGGTATTTAGCAATATTTGAGTTGATTGTCGCTGTGGCCTGAATTTTTGCATCTACTTTTTGTTACAAACACTGGACAATGATTCAAATTTCCTAATAATAGCAACGTCCATCCATAAGAAACCGCTCCCTGATATTGCACTCTATTCCACCTTTGGAATGATCAGGAAAAATGAAAAAAATGTAGTAGACAACAGCAACCTAAATAGCGAGAATCCTCACCACAACCAACATCCAACGACAGATGGGACAGTTGCAGTTAATCATTATGCCAAGGGTAAAGGTGTTTGTTTTCTTCTGAAATTTCTATCTCTTCCGGTTCAAGTACAGTCAAACCCAAACCCTAAACTTCAACTTTAACTGGGGGGTTACTTGTATTTCGATTCAAATCGAAAATGCTTTCGAAAGAAATTTCCCATTCGAAAAATCAATAATAATGAATACAAAAATCTTTCGAAAATTCGTAAATTTTTACGAATTCGTAAAATTTCCGATTCGAATTGAAATACAAAGTAACCCCCCTGACCATTTAAAAGACTTAAAAGTCGGTCAAACAAAAAACTATCGGAGTTGCTGCAGTATTTTGTTTTTGTTTATTGCTTTCGCTTTAACTTGGACTATTTGATTTTAAAGAATTTATTTGATTTTTATATTATAATCTATATAAATAAAAATCAATGTTGTTCGTTGGTCATCGCATAAGTTAAGAACAGCTAAACCGACTTTGACGGAAAGAAAATTTTGCCCCCCCCCCCTCCACTTTTTTTATTTACCTAAAATCAGAAAACGGCTTCATCTGTCATATCTTTTTAGTAATCCGTTTTAAGTTTTCATCGAAAGAAAAATTTGTCACCCCTATTTTTACGACCATTTTTTTTATTTATATATAAATTACATTGATTTTTGTATATCTTCAGAACGGTTAAAGCTAAAGTTTCGAAATAGAGTCTGAATGACTTCATGATTAAGTCAAATCATAAGTCGAAAGCGAAGTCGGACAAGTGGGCGTGACAATAATAAAGGGTGATTTTTTGCTATTATCTTTTTGGCAACACTTGTTTAGACAGCTGACGCACGTTTCGTGTTTTGTTTCACTCTCAAACATCTTCAGTTTGGTCTATAATTTAACCATGAATCGTCTTACAAACGAACAACGCTTGCAAATTATTAATTTTATTATCAGAATGCGTGCTCTGTTAAGAAAAATTAAAATAGAAAAAATTGTGTTCAGCGACGAAGTTCAAGACGTTTTCACATGCCACACGGCACGCGTAACAATGGAATTATTGAGAAGCGAGTTCGGTGAACATTTTATTTCACGTTCGGGACCGGTCAATTGGCCGCCTAGATCGTGCGATTTAACGCCTTAAGACTATTTTTTGTCGGGCTATGTTAAATCTCATGTCTATACAGCCAATCCCGCTTCAACTGACGCATTGGAAGACAACATTGGAGCATTTATTCGTGAGATACCGGCCGAAATGTTGGAAAGTGTATGCCAAAATCGGACTAAGCAGATGGACCATTTGAGGGCAGTCACGGTCAACATTTGCATGAAATAATCTTCAAACATTAAATTATATGGACCGTACTATCGATTCAAATAAAGATTTAATTAATTTTTCTGAATTTTAGGCGTTTGTTTTTGAAAAACTTTCCTATAGCTCTTAAAAAATCACACTTTACATATGTGTCTTTAGAAGTGTTGCAGCTAAAGTTTCTGAATTTAGTGTGATTGATTTCGTTTCGAAGTCATTAAAAATTGTCAGCAGAAAAAAGGCGGACAAGTAGATGTGGTAGCTTCCAGATAAACTAGCTATTGAGTTCAGCATATCTTAAAATCAGTAACAGTTAAAGTTTATGAATTTGGTCTGAATTACTCCGTAGTCACTAAAAATCATTAAGCGAACAATGTGGACAAATGACAATGGCAGGTGTAACGAAGTACGCCGGGCTTAAGGTAGTTTCATATAAATTTAGGAAATAATTTTTCTTCAATTATAAGTTTTTGTCCATACAAGTATATATGGACAATACTGATATGTGTGGTTGTTTAGTTAACCTGGACGCTGAGAATAAGAGTCAATTAATCTACAGCGCACACAGCTCTCATTAGCACAGACTTTTTGTCCCTCAAATTCAATTAATCTGATTGATTGATTTACTTGAAGATACAAAAGCATAATGACGTTGGCTGTGGAAGGCCTTGCAATTGCAAATCAAATCGTTTTCTGTTTTTTCCCATTGTCTAGTAAGTCTTACTGTAACACAACATAAGTGTATTGCATTTAATAACGTAAACAGACTAATTCAGTGTTAAGATCTTATATGATTCTCTAAATGTTAATTTTTAGTCGTGGATGCTTTTCGTCAAAGACTCTATATACGATGCTTTAGCCGAAAGGCGAAGTTTGTGTCAAATGGAACCCTCTTAAGCCAATTTCTTTGCCTGTTTATTTCCTTAGAGTTTTGATGCCGCAGGGAAAAAATAAAAATGATGCTCAATGCATTTAATTCATTCACTCCACTACCAACCGAGAGGTATTAATATATGATCTGAATTCATGGCAGATGTCTGGCTATAGCAGACGTCGTCAGACGACATCACAGATGTACGTATTATAATACTTTGATTGACATAAAGGTTAATAAATAATTTGCATTATTAGTTTTCAAACAACTTTAATACTTTCAGCAGCAACGTCAACTGCAATAACAAAAATTATATGTCTGTCTGGTTGACAGACAGTCTAAGTCATATTCACAGAGTAATATATACATACATATATACTATATGTATATTTTCAAGTATACATATAAAAGTGATTTTTGCAATGAGTAATGAGTAGAAAGAAATAAACGAAAAAAAGAGTACAAACTGCGGTGTGAGAATTTAAATCTTTGCATTCAATTTTCATCGTAATTATAATTTATAGAGCGCGAATATATTGAAACGTTGGTAAGAGAATATTTTATAAAATTTGTTGTAAAAACAATTCGTTTGTGTGGTTCTACATCTCTCATACAAATAAATATTCACTTAAAAAAAAATTACAAGCGCATAAGACCTGAAGCATAAAATATGTTTAATTATTTAATTTCAATTTCATTACGTTCAATGATGCGTAGAATTAACATTGAATTTAATTATAAATCAAAAATTACTTAAAAAGGCGAATGTACTCGTAAAGTATGATTAAATTTATAATAAACTGTATGAACATTACCAGTAAAATACTACAAATACTCGTAGTTGGCATGAGCAATAGATTAAAGTAATCAACAGTTCAAATTAAAAAGACTGACAATTTAAAAGTAATGAGAGACTGAGGATGTAGAAAACATTTAATTACAGAGGTTTTTCGAATTTTCTTATGAACATACATACATACGTGCATACGTACATATGGAGTATATATTTTTATAAACACCATACACAGACATATACGGGTATGTACTGTACAACAAAAAGGAGCAAAATGAAAAATATTGATCTTTTTTTTATTATTAATTTACTTAATGCTCATTAGTCGGGATTTACAAGGTTTAAATTGACAGACAGACAAAGCTTTTAGAAATAGAGACGCAAATGTGAAGTGTGTCATGGCCATTACAACTCTGTGTCAGAGTTACGGCCTAGCTTCTCGCAGCTCTCATATTGTGTGTGTTAATTTTTATCCTACAGTTTAAAGTCGACTCCGCACGACAGATTTGAGAAGGTTTTTCATGGCAATCAATTACTCTCAGAGCTTTTGCCAGAAGACTGCTGAGAGGTAGTCGCCGAAAGAAATAATTTTTTTATATTTTCTTTTTTTTTCAGATGTCAGAGCTGAGATTTGAACCCGGCACTATCGTCTTAGTAAGCCAGCATACTAGATGACGGCGACTACATGTATCCACCGGACATTTTTCGTTTTTCTTTTGTAATATTCGTAATTTTGCTTACTCTGTTTGCCTTACAGGTTTTACATTGTAAAAGGTTTAAGAAAATTGAAAAATGTCTGAATTTCAATTTCTTCATTGAACGCGCCGACTAATTAACAAACAAAATTTCTTTGATTATCAAAATATTAAAATAATTGGCACATTCAATTATCTCTCTGATAAAATTGACCCCATTGCAAATTTGCCAGATCTCAGTTTAACTCGATTTTATTTTATAGATTAAAACCCGATATTACAAATAAGCTTCTTAGAACTACATCTTGGGACCAATAAAAATTAATTTTTTATTGACAAATTACATAAAACAGTGTAGTTTAATTGTTGTTAACCGAAAAAGCTGAAAGAAGGGGGCAAATTACGGTATTCGATATCGATCGAATTTTCATACAATTTAAAAACAATTTGCATATACATTACTTTCGATATCGAATGCCATAATTTGCCCCCACTATTAATTTTTAAACAAATAAATAAAAATTTAGGGTCAAATATATTACAGAATAAAATCGTGTTGCTTTAAATTTCCAAATAAGATTCAAAAACTTAAGATTACGATCATACAGAGTACTCACCACTAAGTCTGGTAATATATGTTGGGTAAAAATCTTATCCACAATGGGTTGTATTTTATTTGACAGCAAGGCGTGATAATATTTATAAATGGGAAATAAATATACTATAGGTCCACGCCAATTGTTTTTAATAATTTTTTCGATTTTACCATATAGAGCAATAATATCATGATGATTTTCATTTATACAGTGTAAATATCCAAAAGTATCGGGGTCTGTAAGTAAAGTAGGTAGAGAGAGGTAGAAAAAAAATTTTTTTTTCTTTATATATTTCTTTTACCATTTGACATGACATACTCCAAACGTGGTATTGCATATGCAACTCTTAAAATACGTTTAAAAAGACCAATAAAGAGTTGAGGCAAACTGCCTATATAAGGATAGGCATGTAATTTACCAGTATTTTGTATAAGAAAATTCGTTAAACTATCCACTTCAAGAGGAGGCTGTAACAAGTTAAATAATTAATAAATTTAAAATACGAGTGTGGAGTATTTACATGGTGTGGTATTATGTCATATTGTCTGTCATAAAGTTGTAACTTTTTTTTATCAGTAAAAAACATTTGGTTTTTAATAAAAAAAAAACAACTTTATGACAATGTGACATAATAGAACACCTTTTAAATATTCCAATTGTATTTAGTACGAGGTATTTAAAGAATAGCGAAATATCGAGAAATAAATTGATATCTGAGGCCTTATTCTGTAACTCTCCTAAGCTAAAACTCTATCGCTAAAAATATATAAACTTGACTTAGGACTTTTCGGCTACGAATAGAATTCTTGAACGCTTATTGTAATTTAAAAACTTCATGCCTATTATCTCTACACTTTGTAATTTCCTATATTCTAACGCCTAGCCTGTTTCAAAAACGCAAGATTTTAGAATTTTAGCTTAAGAGAATTACAGAATAAGGCCCCTGATATCTGGGGCTCGAACTCTTCACCATAACAAATGCATAAATTAATATCATTTAAAGACTTTAATCTTAGTAACTATTTCCACTGCTTATTCCACTTTGTTAAATGTAAAGTTATAGGAAAAAAACAAGCTACTCATTATTGATTGAAAAAGTCTCTCTATCTTTCTATTTACGATACTTTCAGCTTAATGTGGAATGTAAGATATTTACTTAATATCAAGCCATGTTGGCGAATCAGTAGTGTGACAATTAAGCCTGATATGGTGTTCAATTTTGTAAAAAAAAAGTTTATCCACATTCGAAATGCTACAAACGTCGCTAAAAGTGTGCAACAACTTTTTACGCAACAAATAACACAGTTCAACAAAATAGTTTTAGTTTTTTTTAGCTAAGTTGTTGAAGTTAGAAATAATATTGATATGTACCGGGTGGTTAAATTATAAAGGCCGATGTGGAATGTAAACAACACCTAAACGTCAAGTTTTTTCTTCTCAATTTCAGATTAACTCAATTTGAACCATGGAAAGGTACATACTCGAGCAACGCGTTAATTTGTGATTTTTGCGGTCAATTTAATCGTCCAAATGTGCGTACAATCGGAATAATCGTGCAAAAATTTAAGCAAACTGGATCCGGAGGAAATATGAAAACACGAGTGCATGCTCGTACAGCACCTACTGCAGAGTGTGGCCAAATAGCCGTCCACCTCAACTCGCCTTCATGCCCAACAATTATATATATGTGGTTTCAACAGGACGATACCACTTGCCACACAGTTAACGATTGCTCTTTTGCATTCGAATTCAATGAGCCTGTTATCTCATGTGGTGGCGATGTCAATTGGGAGCCAAGGTCATGTGATTTGAGACCGTTGGACTTCTTTCTTTGATTTTATTTCAAAGAAAAGCTGTACGTTGATAAGCCAGCAACAATTCAAGAGCTAAAGGATGAGATAATTCGGCACTTTAACGGCATAGAACCTCAATTATACCTCAGCGTCGTCAAAAATTTGGACCATCGGACGGAGGTGTGCAGCCAAGGTCGCGGCGGTCATTTGGCAGATATTTTACTCCAGATATAATTGAACCATACCAAGTAATCATAATTAGGTGAAATGACAATAATTTTCTAAATAATCTGTGTTTTATTCACAATCAACATCGGCCCTTAAAACGTAACCACCCTTTACATATCGTTGGTCTCAGGTAGAAAGGCCCTAACTCAAATAATTTAAAATTTACAGGAGGAGGTAAAAATACAACGAATACTGTAATTATTAGTATACAACTTTTTATTAATTACTGTACAATTCCCAGTAATACCGTTATTTTTAATAATATTGTAAACATTCTTTGCGAGGAGCGGCATATTTCTAAAATGCATTGGATTCACTAAAAAAGTAAGTGTTGAAGAAATGCGAGTTATGGCCTTTCTACCAGAGACCAACGATATGTAACAAATATTTTTCAAAACAACAGAGTACTACTTTAGCAACAGTATTTAACAACTATTTCGTATGAAATATTTTTATATGTACTTCCACAGCTTTTCTTAGGAAATTTTGAACACAATATCAGCCTTCAAACTAAAATCATGCTGAAATATCTAGTTTATATATTATAAAATGCTGTTGTATGGAAATTTTTTAACACATACATTCGGCACTATTAATAATAAAATGTTAGCAGATTATTGTACTCAGCGGCTTAAGAGTTGCCAATTAGACCAATCAGTGTAGTTTAGCAGCTCGTTAGCATAGACTTCGTGCATAAAAATTCTTCAATACGTTCTCTAGATGTTCGTTCATTAACTCTGAATTTTAAAGTAACCCAAAACATTTTTCATTTACCTCATCTCTGATGTTCGAATTTAAAACTTGTGCACACATACATATGTAATTGGACATTATAAGCCTGTTTCAGGGTTACGGCCAAAGACATATTGTATGCGTCAAATTTTATTGATAAGTAACGGAACCTACAGTTTAAAGTCGACTTCGGACGACAGTCTAGAGAAACTTGTTTATGGCCAGCAGTCACTCTCAGAGCTTTTGAAAGAAGACTGATAAGGGGTAGTCGCCGAAAGAAATAATTCTTTTATATTGCGTTTCTTAAGATGTCAGAGCTGGGGTTTGAACGCAGAACTCTTGTCTAGTAAGTCAAAACGCTTACCACTAGATTACGGCGACTACAAATTATAATTTTAGCAGTTGTTTGTTGTTGGCAAACGTTTAGCATAGTATTATGAATAAACTATATGCTAACTTTTCTTTGTGAACTAGGCTGATATTGTTTGCGTTATTGTTTGTATATATTTGTAAATAGAAATTTTTTTTTATTGAGAATACGAATAAATGAAAATGTTTAATATACGATTATCTCTTACTATTTCCGCTGCTACCACAGTGGGCCTTTTATAGAAGGGATCAGCATCATACTCTTGCTCTTCATAGATGGCAGGCATGGTACGCTCAGGTGTTACTTCTTCACGTGGTGGATTAATAAAATGTACACCAATTACAGAGACTATAAGAGTCATTAATGGACGTCTTTTTAATTTGGGATCATCCATTCTATATTTTGAAATATCATTGCCATCCTAAAAGTAATCGATAAAACTGTTGTTTTACAACAAACAATTTATAATACCAACAATTTTCGCTTGATTACTTACTAAATATTCTTCCAAAGTTTTATATAAATAAGTTAAACTTCTGGTAATTAATAACTCCAGGTGATGAGACATTAAGGCATGCACACAACGAAACAGAATGGCTGCTCGTCCACCATAACCACCATGCATTGGTATTAAATGTTTCCAAGTTTTACGCATGACATCCATCATATCAGCACAGCGTGGTATCCAATCGTTTAATAACAACTAAATCCAAACAATCATTATATATTATAGTACAACGACAGTTAAACTGTTGCTTACAAAATAATAAAGGAAGAAAAAGAAAAACTTACATCCCTAATAGTGTCACAACTTTCTTGTACAAAATTTATTAATTCATCGGCATTCATGGGTATATCACGTAAAATAATCTTGGAAACATCAACAATAACCAAGTCATTATAGCTGAAAATTAAAAAAAGAAAAGAAAATAAAGGAAAAGGAAACAAAATCATAATAAAACAGATGTAAGAAATGAAGGAAATATAAAAAGTGCGTATATACTATAAATAACAGTTTATTATAGCTAAAGCTGCTTATAATGATGTGCCTTTCCACCGTTACCATTACCCATCTCATGCTCGTAATTTTCTTGACATGAGTGCAAGAACAAAAAAAAAAACACATGTAACTGTCAACACTTCTTAATAACGCCATAATAAAAATTTAGAAACTTTACTTACAGTTGATGCCACAGCAAATTTAATGCTCGTATAACAGGATGAGTAGTCATTAGCACTTGATCTAAATGATTTCGTGCTAATTGCACATAAACTTTCCATGGCACCGGTGCTCGTATGGTCATTATGGGAAATTCTGGCGGTTCAAGTTCTAATTGCAAACGTTGACGTTCTAAAGGTGATCTTAAAGAAAAGAGAAAAATAAGAAAATATGAAGAAAAACTACATTAAACTTTAATCACTTGATAAGAGAGTGTTTTAATCTTTAGTCGTCGTGAAACTTTTTATTTCTTTACTTTCTTTACCTTTCCACCTTCTTGTTGTCTTATAAATAAATGTTGTGTGTTTGCTGCCTTCCATATTAACATTAATTTTTACCTCATATTACCTGTAGACGTTTTTTTTTTTTTTTTTTTTTTAGAGTTGATAATTTTTATTTTTTTTTAATTTTTTTTTTTTAATTCTTTCTTGTTCATTTGTCGTAGATTTTCTTTTAATGGTTTTAGTTTCATTTTGCTTCTGTAGTTGTGTGTGTGTGTAAAATTTGTCTCAGTAAGGGGAAAACTCAGCTACAACAGCTTTAGGCTATTTACTGTAATATTTTGTATATTTAAAAACCCAGGTAACGTAAACTTTTAACATATTGTTTGCCAAACTCATCATTTCAAGCAGATTGAATTTTTTCTTAACAAGACAATAAGACATCCTTGTTTGCGATGTTCGTAATTGTTCTTGCCATTGGCTAAAACATGTTTTTTTGTACAAAATTTTAAGGGTTTTGTGCTAATGTGTGTTCAAGATAAATTACAGTGAGTGATAAAAAAAAGTAATACAATATTTCTATTAAGACTGGTATTCTGTTCAATTTTGGGAAAAAACTTTAGCAAAAACACATTGGTTTTTCTGACGTACAACTTGATATGCAACAAAACCTTTCCTGAGAGTAGGTAACATTATTATTATTATTATCTGGTTTAGACCCAGCACAAATGCAAGACACTGCGACCTATAAGATCTATTGTGTCCCTTTGAGTCTACTGTTTGTTTAACAGACCAACTGCCTTCCTTACTAACACCAGCAGGTCCGAAACTTTAGTGGTGGATATATCCGTCAGTGAGACCATATGTCTCCCTAAATACATCCATCTAAGTCTATCAAGAGCCACACATTTACACAATATGTGCGCTGCTGTCTCTGATGCTTGTGAGCATAGTCTACAAACATCTACATTTGTGATCGCCATTAGGGTGGGTCAATTTGTTCGGGACCGAAAAACATGACAAAGCGTATAGCAAGGTCGTAATCTACGGGAAATTCTAAGAACTTTTCTCAAAGAAACCATGGTTCTAAAATCAAGATCGAGCTTCCGGTTTTTTAAGGAAAAATTTGGTGCTCAGGTCATCCAAAAATAATGCTATTTTTTGGAAGTATTCATTGCAATTGGTGAATAGTTGACCTGTAACACTGGAAGAGGGCTTATTTTAAAGGAAATTTTTTCAGCTTTCTATATCTGTCCTCATTTATAGAAAATTATTTACACAAATAATGGTTTTGGAGGTTTGTGTCAAAATAATAATAGTTTAACGTTTTTAACAGTTTGACTATTATTATTATACCCCCAAATCGCGAACGAATCACAGCCTTGGCATGCCTAAGACCCGACTGGGCATTCCAATGTTCCAAATATTTGCCAGTTTCCCATTCACTAATTTGACTGAGAATAGTAGAAAGCGGTGCTGCACAGCAGGGCTCCGGACCAATATAAGGCGTTGCAGATCCCCTCCTAGCCAATGCATCCGCTTCCTCGTTCCCGCTTATACCACAGTGTCCAGGTACCCAGAACAGCTGCACCCTGTTTCTATGCGATAATTTTTGCAACGTGTCGTAGCAATGTTTGACAAGTCACGAGTCAAGCCTTTAAGGCAGCCTGACTATCTGAAAATATATTAATTGTCTTACCCTTGAGCCCGATATCCAGGTTAATCTCAGCACATGCGGTCATGGCCAGGATTTCAGCCTGAAAAACACTCAATGACTTCCCAAATTTCAAATACGTATATTTGGTTGTTGCAGAGAAAAATTTGATGTATTTTCACACACTTTGCATCGTTTGCACAGTTTGCAAGGCCCTTCGTGAGTACCCTTAGTGTTTTGTGAATATAGTGCTTTAATAAACAAATATCTTTTTTAATGTCATTATCACTAGATATATCCATTATTTTTAATTATTTTATGAAAAACAATTTTTTGTTTTAATAAAACAAAATTTTAGAGCAAACAAATCAATGACAATGAGTTTTTTCTGATCGTCTATTTTTGACATTTCATATTGTGTAAGACAATTACTTTTGTTATACAGAATCCAATTTACACACAGAAAAATTGACAGTCTTAGGTTGTTTGTGTAAAACAGTTACGTTTTTCTTATAGAACCCCAAAATGATTATTGTTTGTTGTTTTGACAATTTAAAAACAATAATTGTCTCCTGGAAACATGCTGTTATTGCCTATAATTAGAACTCGGCTTATATAGTTTATACGTTATCGTATCTGCATTTATATAGAAAACAATTACCTGATACTTCAGTCGATTAAAAGGAATGCCTTTGCAAAAGGATCGTAATTTTCTTTCAAAATCACAGTGATTTTTTAAAAACCAGCAGAACATGAAATCGTTTGAATTTTTACCACTTTTGTTTTAGTGTAACAAAAACGAAAACATTTTTCTTTAGATCAGTGTTATATTTTTATATAACCAAAGCGGTTATACAACCCTGTACTTCAGTCTCCATCACACTAGCAGACTAGCATATACGTTACGGTGTTGAGTCTGCATATTAAAGGTGTGAGTTTTTTAATTTTCGATATTTCGCTAAAAAAATCTTGAAATAAAGAAAAAAAAATTATTAAAGCAAATAATAATTCCTGACGAAGCTACACGTAGGGATTATTTTTTTAGTTTTATAATTATTTACTTCCAAATTTATTTAAGATCACACCAGAGCTTTGTAGTCCCGCCGAAAAGATAACATTGTGCGAAATTTTGCAAACTGAATATATAATTTTCAATAATAAATAATTTAATAAGAAATGGGATTTTGGACGCTCATTACTTATTATTAACATCCCACGACAGATGGAGCAATTTCTGTTGATCATTCAAAGGTTAAGGTATAACACTGGATTTTGAGTGATCAAATGGCAACAACTTGTCTCATCGACAAAAACGGCGCTTGGTCGTGTAATTTTTTACATATTTTGTTAGAAAATAAATAATCTAGTTGCAGTGCATAATAAGGCAGCGCTTGAAAGTTATTCCATTTACATATCGTCGTACTGGAGTTTATGTGCTCTATCCACCATTTTATATATCTCGAGTTAATAATGCCACTTTAGGTTTTTGACACCAAAATTTCGTTTTCGGCTATTTATCTGTTAAACTGGACGATATATACGAAAACGGATTGCAGATTGAAAAATTTGGGGTCGAAAGAAATAAAGTGGCATCATTAACTCGAGATATATAAAAAATATGAAATGGCGGACAGAGCACATAAGCTCCCACACGACGATATGTATTGTAATTTAAATTTTTTCAATTACATTTAAAAATTTTTTTCATACATAGTTTTGACATAAGACGTGCCAAAGTTTGTCCATGTTGTGTGGTATTAGTGTAAGAACTCTTTTTCATCTTTTAGTTATTTTTTAGTCCAAGTATGTTAAAAGTTTTTTCATGATTTTTTTTTGTAATTTGTTTCCTACCTTTCTCTTTCTCTCTCTCTTTCTCTTGTAAAAGAAAAACTTACTTGAGTAGATATCGAAGAAATGCACGTTTCACATAATAACGAAAATCCTCTTGCAGATCTATAAGACATGAGATAATTAAAACGGCTACATGGGTGGGTATTTGTCGTTCACTGGTAAAAAGATAATCCATTAACATAACTTCAGGATATAGTTTTGGCCATAATTTCTAATGATAATTTAAGAAATAAAAAAGAGCAAATAAACAGAAACCTTTATTATCACTGCAAATAATAAAATTCTACAAGAATGAAAGCATTAAATTGCAATTAAAGGAAATCATTTTCTAGCAATGGCATCCATTGCGTAATCTATTTCTTTAAATAAAATTTTGTAAACTCAATATTATTTTATTGTTATTCGTTTTGAATCGATAATAGTTTTTATCGTTGGTCTTAATCCAGCTTATAATTTAATTTGTACTATTTTTTCAAATATTTCTTAATTTTATTGTTCATTATCTACTACTTGTACATATAATAGCAGATGGAAAAACGGACACAAAAGACACACTTACCTCCTCTTGGCAAATAAACTTAAAAGCATCCTGCAGGAACTGAACTTTTTTATTAATTTTTGGTAAAACTTTCTTAATCAACTTCGATGGATATGTCTCCAAACTTAAGACGGAAAGCTGTACAAAAAGAAAACACAGTTACAATAGCAATAATGGCGAATCATCAAATAAAAATATAATATTATCGCGGAGTAAAGAAAAGTGAAATTGAATGAGTTTTTGATTTGTTTTCTAGAGTTTCAATACTAAATGGTTTTTAGAAAGACTCATTAAAGGTGGTTTTTGCAAATGTTTAGTAAAGTTTAAGAGCAAGAGAGAGAGAGAGTTCATTAAATTTGATTAACTAACCATAATGCTAATGAAATGAACCTTTTGCATGTGATTTATTTGAAGCAACATCGTATGAATGTACATACATACGTATTATGTGTAAGTATTATATTAAAGATGGCCAACTTTCAGGTTAGGAAGTAATTGAAACTGGGCCTCATTACTAAAGATGATTTTGTTCAAAAATGGGTTGTTTTTGGTTAGTTTTTCAACGAACGAATTTACAAACTTTTGACTCAAAAAATGAAAGTGTAGCATTTGAATTTTTTCCAAATAAATTTCAAGGATGACAGCCCATTTCTGGACATGTCATCATTTGGCAGCCAATTTTCTTCCTAACCTTAAATATGCCCACTCTGTGTATGTAGCAGGGACTGACGAATTTGTCCGCTTACGAGAGGTGTCCGCTTATGAAAAAATTATAGAAAGAATTATTAATAATCTATAATATAAGATTATTTAAACAATTTTATTTCGAAAACAAAAATATGCAAAATTTAAAAGAAAATCAACTGGATTTAATCAAGTTAAACATTTTAGCTACGCAGATTCTGCTTTAATTTCAGTATCTTCCGCTTCTTAGATCACTGTGAAATAAAGGAAAAGCTTTTAGTTTTCTAGCTTTTCTTCAGATGAGTTTGTCAGCGTTTCTTGGATCAAGCTCTGAACTCGATTAGTCATATTTGGGAACTGAATATTAAACCATTCGTAGCACAATTTTTCGATCTCAAGACTGTTGGTTTTGATATCAGTGCTTCAAAATCTTAACATTTGATCTTTGTTTTTTATGATTCCAGTAGTTTAGGTTTTACTGATTTTGCAGTTCTGTGCTAACTCACGAACACCAAGTTTTTCATTTTTATGAATTTCCAAAACATTTTAATAAGAAGCTTAAAATGTTTGCACATATTTACAACATTAAACATAACAAACAGGATTTTTCCCCCTTTTACATGCACGCATTATTGAATAATAAACATGATGGTCTAGTGGTTAGTGTGCTGGCTTACTAAGACGATAGCGCTGGGTTCAAATCTCAGCTCTGACATCTTGAAAAAAAAATTATTTCTTTCGGCGACTACCTCCCAGTAGTCTTCTGGCCAAAGCTCTGAGAGTAATTAATTGCCATGAAAAAGCTTCTCAAATCTTTCGTTCGGAGTCGACTTTAAACTGTAGGTCACAGTACTCATGGATAAAAATAAGCACACACAACATAAGTGCTGCGAAAAGCTAGGGCGTAATCCTGGCACAGGTTTGTAATGGCCAATTATATATGTATGTATGTAAACATAATGAATGACGAAATGAAAAATATGCCCTAAGTTTTCCGGTTAGGGGAATTTCAATTAATTTTGGGGTGAAAAAAAGTGTTCGCGTCCTGTTATGAGGGGGTTGTCCGTTTAAGAGAAAAAACATTTAAAAACCCAAAAAACATTTTTTAGGACTAAAAAATGTGTCCGTTTGTCAGAGGTGTCCATAAAGAGAGAGTACACTGGATATTCTAATATACATACGCTCGTACATATGAACACAGGATGTCCCAGAACTCAACGTGAAGCCGAAATATAATAAAAACAAAAAAAAAAACATTTGAACTGATTAAAATGAGTTAGAAAAAATCGGGTTACTTGAGGTTTTTATTTTTTTACTCGTTTTTTTTTTAGCATGAAACTAACCAGTATTGTACCATTTTACAATCCTCATTGAATGCACGTACTTTTAGTTGTACCTGCCAAGGCACTTTAGTACAGTTTTTTTAATGGAGGGCCTTTCAAAATCGACAAATTTTGAAAATTTTTAATTCATAGATAAACAATTCGTCGTGCGTGAGTTTATGTACTCTATCCTCCGTTTCATATTTTTTATATGTCTCGAGTTAATGATGCCACTTTAGGTTTTCGACCCCAAAATTATTCAAGCCTGCAATTCGTTTTCGGATATATCGTCCAGCTTCGGAGATAAATAGCCGAAAACGGATTGCAGCTTTTAAAAATTTCGTTGTCCAAAACCTATGTATAGGGGCATCATTAACTCGAGATATTTTAAATGACGGATAGAGCACAGAAACTCCCGCACGATGAATTAGCCATAACTCTAGAAAACTTGGGACAAATGCGTCTTTATTTTTGACTGTGTTTCTAGAAATGTTATTTAGGGTTACGGATCCATAGTTTCAATGAAGAAAACTTATAAAAATTAACCACAATACCTAAAGAATGCTTTCAGTTTAACCAAATTTCTAGGTTTTCCTTAAATGCCCATAACTTTCAAACTGCATGACATAGATTCATTTTGTGACTTTTGTCATTATGGTTACAATCAATCCTATCACCCCGTTTCGGCTTAAAGTTGAGATCTGGGACACCATGTATAATGAATATAATTTAGCTCTAAATTTTGGCGACTTATACTTTCACGGCCACTTTGACTTCGATCAGCCTCAAAGAGTAGTAATTCTAATAAAAATTAAAAAACAATTTTAAACATTCAAAATTACATTAAAAAGTTTTTCTTTTTACATTTTTTATTTCAACACAATCAAAAACACATTTAATTTATTTTATTGATTAACAGCTACCAAAATTAAAAAAAAAATAAAATAATAAAAGTTATTTTGCCTTCCAGCCAATTTTACACTCAATATAAATTATTTTCGTGTTTTTTCCATTTCGTTTTTTGTTTTGATTTTTACCCTCAACATCAAATAAATTGTGGTGCAAATTAATTAAGAAAAGTAAACAACTGAACATACAAATGGTAGAGAAAGGAGCTTAAATGACAAGACGCTTTAAAAATATTTATTTTAATAACGATAATAAAATTTACTTTACGAGCATTTTCTTTTATTAAAAAAAATTCTTTAAATTAAAGAATTTATATTGAAACAGGTAAAATTAATTATGTGTTAGGCTTTAAAGTATTTAATTTTGCTTGAGATTTTTGAGGTTTATTTTTTTTTTTGCATTTTTATAGCCACAAAAGAAACACAAAAATATATCTGGCCAAGTGAAAAAAAAAAATATTTTGACATAAAATTTTATGATTTGCAAAGTATCAAATAAAAGTTAAAAAAAAAGATTTGTTATAAAAAGAATATTAAAACACAATAACTGTCAGATGTTGACATGAGTGGTACCAAAGACAGACGAATGTTTAGACGCTTTATATTTGTCATAACTAATTTATTTGTTAGTTATTGTAATGAAAGCAAAAAGACATTGAGACATATGAGTATTACAAAAATGCCATTATAAACTCTACCCTTTTTATGTAAAATCTACATAAAAAAAAAAAATATTTTATTGTACTGCAAAACGCAAAAAAAACAATGGTAGACCATGTCATGTTGTCTCAAACACAGTATTTTAACATGTCATGCAATGTGTCTGAGAATGTTATTGCAAATCGGATAAGCTGTTGTAGGCCGTTGTGATCAATGTTTTTTGTGCATAATGCTTTTAATATTGTTATCGCTACATCACTCGGTGTTACGGATTATATTTGTTAATATAACTGGAGTTTGTCTGTATTTATATACTACGTTATCTTTTTATTTTAAATAAATTTTCTGCTGACAATTAATAATTTTTTATTTTTTTTTGTATTTTTATTCTTTTTCTCAATAATAGGCATTCACTTTATATTAATAGCAAAGAAATCAATACAACTTTTTAAAAAAACATGAGAAACAATTGTATGAATATTTGGAATTTTTTCATGAAAATTACCAACAAAAAGCATACACTGTTGTAGTCTAAAACAACGATAGAAGGGCCTTGTGAATTGGGCAATTATATACTAAATTATATATAAATAAAAACATTAATAAAATTTAAATATATACAACATTTATTGTATAAAATTCTAAATTATATGTTTTTGTGAACAGTTTTGGAAGTCACTGTATGTGTATTAGAGTTTTTTTAAATAGGTTCCATATTAAAAAAAATAAATTCCAGCTCCTAATTTTGAAATTCATCTGGCCCCCATGACTGCCAAAGTTTTAAGTGGAATTAACATGAATGAATTTCTAGTATTAATTTGAAATTTTGTAAGTCATTCACTAATAAACAGATCATTAGTGGTATTTTATTGACTTTAAACAATCCGAAAAAAATTTACTTGAATTAGTGATTTCATAGCATCCTATTGCCTTAAGCCTTCAAAAGTCTTATGGGAAAGCAAACTGTAAGCATTTTCAACTAGGCTTCTTTTTTATATATTAAGCATAATAAATATGTTTCAGAATACGTTGAATGGGTTCAAAAGTTTCATTTACTTTAGGGAAAATATAATTTTCTGAGAGCCTTCCAAGAAACTGACTATGAGGTATTCTAGAAAATAACAGTGTCCCTTATGCTGGTACAGTATTGGAGTGCAAACAGCTTACAAATGTTCAACTCCAAACTTTTCTGAATGCAATGTTGTTTAAATGTTGCATTAAAACCTCATGCGAGGTACTGTGCCAACTGCAGGAACTCCGAAATTATATGATCTATGCAGATGATATATATGTATATATATATGTATTTATTAAGTGTAATATCACACTACTTTGAGGCTATCACTACTAAACCCAAACGCAAAAACAGCAATGCCTTAATGAAGAAGTTAAAAAAAAAACACATATTACACTTTGTGTAACTGAAACGATTTAACTATCTTACGTTCATAAAAATAAAACAATAAATACCTTTTAAAGTCTGCACGAGATATGGAGATTAAATAATAATAGGCAACTTGCATTAAATTCTAATTGTTGATAAACAGAGGCCTACAACATATTTTTTTTTTGTTTGAGACCAATAATCAGGTGTAAACCCCTACTAAATGCTATGCCTGGTATTGGAATTTTGGAAAGGACAGTACATATATTAATTATATTATTATTAAGCGCCTTAGGAATGAACAAATAGCTGTGAATTGATCATTCAAAGGCCAGTGTTATACCTTCACCCTTGAATGATCAACAGCAATTGCCTCATCGTTGCATGTTGATTGTGTGGTGAGTGTGCATTCGCTAAGTAGGTTTAGTTGTTATCTGCTACTTCCCAATAGGATTCCTGATCATTCGTTTTTTTTTTTTTTTTTGACATTGGTTAAGGTGGAATAGAATGGAATGTCGGGGAGCGGTATCTTTGTAGATGGTCTTCCTGGAGGGAAACGGCCAAATTTTGGAATTCGACAAGCATATCAAACCTAGGGCACAATACAATGGTATGAACATTGCTACAAAAGTGACAGTAATTAAATCTGAATAAATAGTTAAGCATTAAACACATAGACGACAGCAAGCAGCAGGCAGCAAGTTGTCAAAATTAGAATACACACGTTTATATGGAAACGAACATTTTAAAGGCAGCACAGCAAAACCCTAGACAAAAACCTTTGCTGCTGCTGCCCAACTTAGAATAATTTCTATTTTTTGAGGCAGCAAAAACTGATTAGTGATGCTAATACAATATAAAATTTCAAATAAAAACGACCTAAAAAATATATTTTATTACAATGAAAAAAAATTTATTTATTAATAAAGATAATAACAATTAAAAACTTTTAGCATTACAAGTCGGTATTTATTTAATTAAATTTAAGATTTTAAAGTTATGTTTGGTGTTCCACAACGATCAATACGCATTGTTGTTACAAATACATGGATAACATGATGGGAAATACGAGGAAGTGGTTGAATGAATAACTAACTATGTTATGTCTTGTAACAAATATGCAAATGTGTGATGCACCTAATTATCTTTCTGATCAGGGGATTCATTTGGGAGATAGGCAGCCGTACCAGAATTCACAGTATTTCAGAATTCATCTTGTCAAATCAACGGCTAAGCAAAAATCATTATTTTCCAATTATAGCCAAAAAATTTGAGATTAGGCCAAAATTTTAATTTTTTTTAAAGAGTATGTGTATAACTAGCAGAAAGTATATTTTGTTAATGAGTTTTATAGTTTTTTAATATAAACAAATTAAAATAAAAATAAAATATATATACATTTTAAAAAAGCGATTTTATTTTTGCGGTTTCGTACACTTAAAAGTGGTATCACTGAAATATTTATTTCAACAACAAACACATGTTCATTATTTTATTTGTTTTTTTTATTGTTTTGCTGTTGCTGCCTTCAAAATATTTAAGTAGCCGACTGCATGGCAGCAAATATTGTCGGCTGCATTTGCTGCTTGCTGTCATGCTACTTGCTGTCGTCTATGTGTTTAATGCTTTATAGTATGTATATACACAAGTAATATATATATATTTATTAAACAAATAAAACAAAACAAAATAATGGTACAGAGCCGGGTTCAAATCTCAGCTCAGACATCTTGAATAAAAGAAATATGAAAAAATTATATCTTTCGGCGACTACCTCTCAGCAGTCTTCTAGCAAAAGCTCTGGAAGTAATTGATTGCCATGAAAAAGCTTCTCAAACCTGTCGTTCGGAGTCGACCTTAAAGTGTAGGTACCGGTGTTCATGGATAAAAAGGAACACACAAAGCATGAGTGCTGCTTAAAGCTAGGTCGTAACTTTGGCACAAGGTTATAATGACCAATTGTGTATGCATGCATTTAAAACTATAGTATAGTGGTTAGAGCGCTCGCACAAAAACTCAAACAGCTCAGGTTAAAATCCCAACAAAATGAAAAATGAAAAAAGAAAAAATTACAGGTGTTTCTAAAAATTATAATTTAAAAATAAGAGGTTCCCCTCCCCCACCCTCACTGACATTTCCACTCTATTCCACCTTTAGCAGAAATTAAAACTGAATCATCAGGAGTACAGAGCCACCTTCTGGAAGATAGCAGCTAACCTACTAAGTGGCGATGCTCACCATATATAATTAACATCTAACGACAGATGGTGCAATTACTGTATATCATTTAAAAGTGAAGGTATAACACTGGCCTCTGAGTGATCAAATACCAGCAACTTGTATAATCGACCAGAAAAGGTACTTAATAAAATTTGTCAATTTACATACTTTCACATTCCAGTACAATGCACAGCATGAGTTGGGGTTTGGTCTAAAAAAACAAAACAATATTTAAATATTGTTATTGTTATTGTTTTTTTTTAAATAAAAATAAAAAATTTAAACATTGTTATTGCTTTTTTTATTTACATTAATTGTTAAAATTAAGAATATTTTATTATTGTTTTTTTTTTCTTTTGTTCAATATGTACTGTTTTATCGGACCCTATATTAACTTCAATAATATAAGTTTAATTTTTTTCACGAAATGCAAAACATGCGTCAATTATTCCAAACGACCAAAATTGAATATTTTTAAAGCAAAAAACCACCTTTACATCTTCTTTTTTGTGTTACTGCGAATATTACGAACCTACATATTGCTTTGATGACAAACAAATATTTTGCAATTTTTTTAATTTTTTTTGTTCAATTTTATTTAATAATTTAGCCAGAAACTCATAAAATCATTTCATGTTTATGCATTTATTTGTCTTTCTGTCTGTAATACGGTGCATTGAGTTCATAAAAGAGGCAATTTTCACCGCTTTTTTCTATAAAATATTTATTCAAACAGTCGTTAAAATATTTGAAGTGATTTATGTTGAATTCATATTAAAAATTTGTCAATGGTTATCTCACAAAAAAAAAAAAAAAACAATTGCATACTGTATTTACATATGTATTTGTATAATATATAAATATACCCAGTTGGCTCTATCTTAAAGATGTCCTTGAGAATGGGATAGATAGACTATCCTGCAAAAATTGTGCACAACTAGTTGAGCGATATTGCTGACAACCGTTAGTGACATGTCTTAAAGACATCCTTGACGGCAATGTCATGCACAACTATTGTGCTAACTGGGTATAAACATACTTACATACGTACATACATATATATAAAAAAAACCTTCCAATAATTGCCTGTTTTTATATTTTTGTAATTTATTATGAAAAATATGAAACAAAGGGATTGAGTATGAAATGAAAAAAAGAAATTTAAATGATAGGAAATGCATTCATTAACACAGCTTGGAATCAGCGTTACCAATTTAATATGTTTTGATTATAAAAAACGAGTTTGTCTTAACGTGTTTAATAAAATACGCACTATATTGACGAAATGGCCATAGAGATATGCTTATCCCCATAGCAATATATTTCATATTGTATATTTATATTAAATGTGTTTGCCTATATGGCGAAAAATATTTTTTGTTCTTTTTTTTTAATTAAAAGTTTTTATTTTTCCTATATTCGCTACTGGTTTTTGTGTCAGCTAATGGCTGGCTGACTGTGGTGAAACAGGAAAAATAGAACTTATATTTCTGAAAAACTGAAATGTATTGCTTTGTAAATACTTTTTTTAGTTTTTTATATACTGAATGGGATATTATTCTTATAACTTTATAACTTTTTAAACATAAGTATTTGTAGTTTTTATTACCACCTTTGGGAAAAATTATCTTGACGAGTCTCTTAAGCAGAAACGAAATGGCCATAGCCTCTCAAGACCTGGGGTACACATACATATGTGTACCTTAAGTTTAGTGAAGCTATCGAATATGTTGCAACCTTTTGGTAATTTTTTTCACTTTTGTTGCATTTTTATAAAATATTTAAATTTACTATTTGTTAAGAGATGGCACTGTTTTCAAATTTTTAATGTTATTTTGCATTTGAATTTAGCGCTAACATTTTATCTAGTAGGGCATGACTGAAGAAATTTTTTTTTTGTTCTTTTACAATTTACCTTATTACTTGGGTTAAACTCTTTTATAGTTTCGGAAAGCGCACTAGAAGATCAAACGTTTGAGAAGGTAAGTTTTAATTTTGTTTTATATTTTGACATAGAAAATCTTTGTTATATTGTTGGTACATATCGTCGTGCGATAGTTTATGTGCCCTATTCGCCATTTTATATATCTCGAGTTAATGATGCCAATTTAGGGTTTTGACACCAAAACCTTTAAAATCTGCAAACCGTTTTCGGCTATATATCTCCGAAACTGGGCGAGATATTCGAAAATTTATTGCAGAATTGAAAAATTTGGGGTCGAATACCTAAAGTGGCATCATTAACTCGAGATATATAAAAAATATGAAATGGCGGATAGAGCACATAAACTCCCGCACGACGATATGTGTACCTCAGGATTTAAAACATGTTTTCAAAAAAGTTAACTTGAGAATGGGTGAACAGCAAATTTCTGATTTTTTAAAACAATTTAGAAAGAATGATTTGATTAAAAAGTTATACAAGAGGAAGTTGAGTAGTAAAGAAATGCAAAACTGTGGTCCAGACATTATGCTCATTTCGCAAGGAAGTTCGAACATAAATATGTATATTATACTCTTTTATTGAATACTTAAACCTTAAAATTTGGGAGCTGGTTTCAGAACAGAGCAATATATCGCAAGAATTAAAGAACGCTGTAACTGACAAAAAATCGAAAATACTTTTTTGCATCATTTTTATCAAAAAAAAAAAAAAAAAAAAAAAATACGCGTAGTTTGGTCCCGGTCCCAGACTTCTAAGACGAAAATAAATTAACTTACGCCGTCTGCTTTTTAAAAAATACCAGTGTCTTTGTTCTACTTTCACACAGGTTTTTTGGCTCTGGTGAACATTTGAGGCTTTGTCAGCTACAACGTTCTTTAATTCGTAAAAGCGATATATGAAATCTATCAACCCAAACACTGTTCAAATGAACCCTTAAATATCGTCAAGCAAACCTTTATTGGAACTTTGCGTACAGATTATAAGAGAAACAATAATACGCAATAGGTTTTTTCAAATCGAAATCAAATAAGACCAATACTAGGCCTTATTTTAGAGAACTGTCACATATGTCTATTGGCGGGCCGTTGTGAATATCAACAATGCGGACTGACCAAACTAAATTTATTAGGCAGTCAGTACACCTGCAAATATCTGAAATTGTTAGTGTAAAAAAGAAAATAAATTGAAATGCCTCTACTACATTCATTCCTAATTCTGAAAGCAATAAAAATCAGTGCACATATGAGCACTTTGTAAAGAAATACCGTGCTGTGATACCACATCCACTACCAGAACAACTTAATGGGTTTATCGTGCCTACCTGTCATGAGACTCACCACACGCCACCCCGTTGTAAAGGGCGGTGGTCAAATTCACTGTGTTTGACCAGCACCATACGAAGCCGATGTCTTCTAATTTCAGTCCTGTCTATGGCATGCCGGTCCGAAGTAAGCCCGTGGACATTGGATTAGCAATTTAGCATACCAATGCCTGGGTAGCATACCCCCTTGTTGAGGGGTTATCTATCTAGCGTTATCACAACCACTACGAGTACTCCCTGAAGGGCCGAACCCAATCTATCAGGCCGATTTGCCTCACTCCCCGAATGACAGGGGAGCACAGGCATAACCGGGAGCTTCCTGATGCCCGTAGTCCCTGAGATGGTCAGTAATAAATTACCAACGTCTTTGCCTAAAGCAAGCGCTAGGCCACTCAGAGCTAGGTGAACTCCATATTCCCCGGTGAGTACAGGCCCCTGGTGTGACGTAAATCACCAGAAGCCATTTACTGTACCCCCGGGGGGGATCCAATACCAGAAATAAGACTGGACAATGTAGGCAACCTTTCACTATTTGTAGATAGCAAGTCGGCATTTAAATATTGCCATCCAAATTTCTTCTCACGCTGTAGTAGAGTATGTTTCAAATGCAAACTTAATTTATGTATTTTGAAAAAATAACTGCCTTGAAAATTACCAAAGTGTTAAGAGTTTTTCTTTCAATTTATCAGTCGTTAAGACCTCAGGTACATATACATATGGGTACCCTTTATTCCTATTAGTTAAAATAAAAAAATATATACAAATCAAAAAACGGGCGTTTAATTTGTTGTCCATTATGTGGAAAAATCCTATAAAAAATATATAATAGAAAGGGATTCATGGTCAGGTCTTAAAAGGATAGAGACATCATAGCAATACATTTTGCCTATAGATATGGCGAAAAATATTTTTAGTTTTTAGTTTAGTTTAGTTTTACTTTAAACTTATTTTAAATTTGTTTAATTTTTAATGAAATGCGGACAAAAAGTTTTAATATTAAACAAAAAAGTAGAGTGAGTTTAAGGTGCGTTCACATTTGTCAAATATTTGATGAAAAAAAAAACATAACCACTAATTGATGAAAACATTTACATGCCAGTATATAGTACAAAAATATTTATGAACAGGGGTACCATTTTGTTACATTTTAAAGCTAGATCTAGCACACTTTAGTGATTAGAAAACAAAATAAAAAATCTAATAACATTTTAAATATACCTAACGTTTTAATGCAATTGTTAATGAAAAATTGATAAAAAAAAATTATTTTTTAGTACGTTAACAGTTTTTTGGTATCAAGAATATTTTGTATAACGCCATCACTATTTCCAATAAATAATATTTAAAACATTTATCATTAATTAATATTCAACTTACATGCTTCATTAAACATTTGTAGCGTTTCTCCACTTGTGGTGTAAATTTCTCTTTAGCTGCTGATAAACGTTCAGTGTAATTCTTCAGTATGACAGCCTTTTGTTTTTCAGGATCTACAGGCAACAAGCCCTCCAAATATTTAAATTTTCTTAAAAATTCAAAGAAAAAAGCGCATGTATTTTATTGTTTTTTTTTTCTTGTTTTCTTTTGAAGAGAAAAACTTACTCTCTTTCCATTTTCTTTAAATATAGCAAAAATTCTTCATTCGTTTTAAAGTCTTTACGACTTATAAATGATTTATTCTTTGGAGTGGTGTTTTTAAGCTGAAATATTGATGTTTTTTCGCATTTAAATATTTTTTCTTGTTAAAAACAGAAAGTAAAGGCAACTTACTTTTGTTTTTCTGGAACTGTTACACCTACTTTTGTTACTGTAGACTTGAGTGTTCTCAGCAACATTTAATTTATTTTGCGAAAGTCTTTTTTCAGCACGATGCAAAGTTGGTGCAATTAATTCATCGATAACTTTTCCCATACGTGCCAGTTCAATGCGGCATTCTAGTTTTTTTTGTTTTTTTTTTAAGTTTTAATATTTTAAATAAAACAAAGAGATAGAGAAAAAAAAAGAGAGCGAGAGAAAGTTACTAATTATATCAGTTGTGAAAAATGTTTAATAAACCAACGTACTAAGCTGGTTAGAGGAAAAATGTTTATTTGTAACACTGTGTGATAAAAGACATTAACAAAAAAACCCGTGTTTCCCAGTTTTGGTCAAAGTCATGCATTTTTTTTATGGGCCCCCAAACATTTGGAGCCTTGGTGTCATTTTTGCCAAAAACTGATCATTTTCTCAGGCTCATATCTTGAAAACAGTCCGGAATTTTGATTTACTTTCTTTTCAAAAAAACTTTCTTTTCCAAAAAACTTTAAAAATTTCGATCTTTTTTACCCTTTTCTCCTGTTTAGGCGACAAACCGGACACACGTGGTGGTGTCCGCATATAATTAATTTTTTTCGTATTGCACTGTGTAATATACCAAACAGACTCTACTAGCAATTAGTATTTAGTGGAATAGAAAGTACAAATGTGCAAAAAATTCTGATCAAGCGTATGTTTTGGCTATTTGTACGCACAACTAGTTTTACAGTAATTGATTTTACAGGGTGTCTGCCGGGAAGGTATACTATTTTGTTTCTTCGCCATTTTGGTAAACATTAGTCTTGACAGTTCTTATTTGGCAGTCGTGAAGTAGAGATCTGGCGGAAGAAACAACGAGCCAACAAGTGGTATAGTGGATGGTTTTGAAAAAGGAGGGACTGTAGCTGATAGTGATCGGCTGAAAACACTACTGCTGTTCAAGAAAGTGTTCAAAGCAACCATCAACCGCAATTCGACGCCGTGCTCAATTTTGCATAAAGATTTGCATTTGTTTCCATTCAAGATTCACCTTCTGTACGAAGGTTACACCGCAGTAGGTTGTTACAGGTCGCCCATGACAACCCAGATTTTCACGAAAAAATCATAATGAGTGACGAGGCACATTTTCATTTGAATGGATATATGAATAAACGAAATACTCGTTCCTGGGCAATGGAAACCCTAAATTTATACATCAATCAACTTTGCATCCATTAAAAGTGACAGTCTGATGTGCAATTTGGCCAGGAGGAATTATTGGACATTACTTCTTTGAAACTAAAATGCGGAGCGATATCGTGATATGATTGAAAACTACATGCTTTGGGCTTGGCTAGCATGTAGTTTCAACAAGACGTTGCCACATCGCATACAGCCAGGATTACAAAAGAATTAGTGCGAGACCTCTGTCCACAACAAGTGATTTCAATAAATGGTGATATTGATTGGCCTCCTCGGTCGCCTGATTTGACTGATCCGGATTCCTTTTTGTATGGATATCTGAAAAGCAAGCTTTATGCAAACAAACCAGAAACACTGGAGCCACTCAAACAAAATATTCGTGATGAAATACCTTTCAGCAGCAGTCTTCAGGCAAAAGCTCTGGGAGTTATTGATTGCCATGAAAAAGCTTCTCAAATCTGTCGTTCGGTGTCGACTTTATACTGTAGATCCCAATACTCATAGATAAAAATTAACACACACAATATGAGTGCTGCGAGAAGCTAGGCCGTAACTTTGACACAGGTTTGTAATGGCCAATTATGTATGTACTTATGTAAATGCCATAAAATTATCAACCAGACTACAGTACAAAAAAGTTTAATTCAAATAATATTTCTAGGAACAAATTACGGCATTCGATATCTAGGGAAATTTCATACAATGTAAAAACAGTTTTCATATAAATTTCGTTCGATAATTTACCCCCTGAATTGTGTCACTATCTTAAGAATACAAATTAAAAAAAAACCCCCTTCACCATACACTTCATGTATGTTCTATACACACAATATTTTTGATATCGTTTCTTCGTTTTATTTTTTCTATTTTTACGAAGACTTTAAAGGATAATTTAAGAAAAATTCTACACTTTGATACGATGTGAGAGAAAAAAGTGTAACACTTTTTTATTGCTCCGTTAACTTCTTATGTATGGAATATTTTAAATGTTTAATTAAATATGTTTTCGAAATTGTATTGCTCTCTGTACTTACCTTCTGGTGTCCTTAAAGCATAATGGTCACCAGCTTTAAATTTCTCTCTCTTTGTTGGAGGTCTTAAAGCGGGCAGACGTAATCTTTTGGCAGAAGGAGTACTATAACCACCTACAAATTTTTAATTAGTTTTCACTCTTTTTTTTCTGAACATATCAAAAATATTATCACAATACTAACCAATCATATCAGTTGGCCCACCATGTAATTTCTTCAACTCATTTGTAAACATGGCTGATTTAGTACGACAATTGAAATAAAAAATACGTACTCGCCGTTGACAATAAATATCCAGCAGAGTTTGGGTGACCGCAAATATAGACTCTTCAGTTGGTTGTTCTATTATGTTTGTTGTTGTGGTGTAGAGGAAACAGAAAACGAAAAAAGTAATCACCAGAGACCAAATATTATTTTTTTTTATTTGTAAACAATTTTGTTTATTATTATTATTTTTAATGATTATGTTAATTATTATATGAATACTGTATATACATACATACTATGTACAGTATTCTGAGAGTAAGAATAACAAAATGCTATTATTTTTTTAATTGCAAGAGTTTCATTAAAAATAAAATGTTTATTAATTAGTTTGTTCATTAAAAACATTGTATACAAATTAATGATAATATACATAAAATTTAAAATAATAAAAATTAAACACAAATATTTGTGGCTACACTTACCGTTCAGATATTTATTCAGCCATGGATATGGATCATCAGCAACTAAAATTAAAATTTAAAGTAAAAAAATATTAAAAATAGTGAAATATTGGTTTGTTTGAATTTTTATTAAATTTGTATTTTTTAAAAAGAAATGAAAAATTACTTTTTCTTAACAATATTTGTTATGCTCTGTTCAAGAACCTCCAAAATCATAGTAATTTGTTGAAGAGTAATTGTCAGTTTAACCCTAGCTGTGGCATTATTTACATATGTAAATATGACAATTTTAAATAGGCTATAACTTGTGTATTTGTTGTCCGTTATGCAACATAAAATTCGTCATGTGTTTTTTAAAACATACTAGAATATGAAAACCAAACAAATTACAAAATCACAAACGAAAAACATACGAAAGTCAACGTATTTACAAATGTCAATAGTGCCAGGATTCGTAGAAAAAAATTGGTGCCAGAGCTAGGGTTAAAAGTTGGCCTGAGAAATCAAAAAGAAACTATTAAAAAATTTACATTGTCAGTAGCTACCTGGAAACAAAGAACTTATCCACGAAATAACTTATCAACTTTTATTTTTTGTTTCGTCAGAAACGCTTTGATTAGATCAAAGTTAACTGCAATGAATATTTTTGGTAATTAAAATCAACTTTTCAATTGGCAGAGTGATACGACTTTCTGCTCCTCAATGTTGTTGCAAGAATTAAAGAACGCTGTAACGCTGGCAAAAAATCGGAAATACGTTTTGTTGCATTATTTTTATCAGAAAAAAAAAATTGGCGCCAATTAGTGCCGGTCCCAGATTTCTGTGATGAAAAGAAATTCACTTACGCCGCACACTGGGGATTTTTGTATGAAGGTGAGGAAAAAAATATATTTTTCAAAAAATGTAGTGATTTTATCACAAATTTAGTTTTATTTATATAGTAATACACAAAAGTAATCAAAATAAAGAAAGTTAGAGAAATGTATATCGTTACCTACAATGTAAAAAGCCATAACTAACAAAAAAATTTTAATGATTTTTTTAATTTTAAATTTATTATTTATTTTAAATCTATTTTTAAATTATTATTCGAAAAAAACTTTTAACAGTATGCCTTTTCTGGCTAAATGCATTTTCTGGAGTGTCTAAGGCCATATTTTTGATAATCTTTGTTACGATTTTCTTGAGTCTTTACTCACTTGGCCTCTAGGACTCTTTTAGCAGTATGATCCAACAGATTTTGCAGAGGTACACTCCTCAAACGATTAAGTGGCCGACCAAGTGCAAAACTGGTAGGACGTTTAGTCTAAGTAAACTTTGTTGTAAATGTGCGTTCAAGCCAATTTGCATTTTTTTTCAAATCGCGACTTCGCACGATTAGAATCCTGCCATCTTTGTTTGAAGTTAGAGTAAAAGCCTTTATATATTGTATCCGAAATTTCTCATGCTTTAGTTTCATTTAAGCCAATGTGCGATTGTTGCAAAAACTGTTTTAACTTTGTTCTGTCTTTGTCAAACTCCAGAAACTTCGGGCGTAAAACCCCATGTGAAATTTATTATCGCTTATGACTTTGCTACTGTAATCATAAAAATCAAATAATCTTTTGTTTACTACTTTTTTTTATAATTCATATCATAAAAAGTCCTCAATGTTTTTTCAAAAGAATTTTGTTCATATCTCGAGCAAATTTTTTAAATTCATACCTCTACTTAATTGGGAATAAAAGCGAAAAGCGTTCATCGATTTTCATAATTTATGTCTCATTTTGTTCACAGGTTATGCGACTTTACGCGAAAGTAGTAGAACTTGACACGTTTTTACCGTTTTGGATTTTTAATGAATTAAAAAAAAAATTTAATTTTTTAGGCAAAAAAAAATTTGTTTTCCTTCATACATTTATTTATAACTGCGAAACTGTTGCTTATATAGCGAAACGTTATATAAACAGATGAAAGTAATTATAATTCTTGATTTTTCTATATTTATATCAGCAAAATCCGACTAGTGGTTCTTGAGTTATGTTAAACAAAAGAGCCTTATCAGAATTGAGTCGTGAATCAATCGGCTGAAAAATGTTGTACTGTGTAATGCAACAAATTGAGAGGTGGCACCTGGTGGCACTTGAAATTGATTAAAAATGTTAAAACACATATGGGACAATGTATTAGTAGTAATTTCGGACTGTAGGGAAGTATTGCTAAAATTGCAGGTCCAAATGTTTAGAGAAAAAAAGGATTTTTGTTATATGTTCATAAAAATAAACACCCAGAAAAAACTTAAATCTGTGCAAAGTTTATTTTCCCAATTTTGGTATGCTGAAACATCCTACTTTAAATAAAAAAAAAAGAAAAACGTTATCTCACACAATAAAAGAATATTCGCTTTGAAATTCTTAGGTTTAAATTAAGTTGGTTCGGTAAAACATACAAGTACTGAGTTTGAGACGGCTATAAAAAAAAAAACTCGCAGTCAGATCGGAGTAATTCTTTTTGATTTGATTGTAGCATTTAGTCTAAAATGTCAAAACATCACTGCATATTCCATGAAGAGTATTTTGAAAATTTAACTTTTTTCCTCAAAATCCCCAATGTGCGCCGTCTGCGTTTTGAAAAACACCAGTGTCATCCTTCTACCTTCACACAGATTTTTTGCCTCTAGTCAACATTAAATGTTTTATCAGTTACAGCGTTCTTTAATTATTGCGACGATATATTCTTTGCAAATCTCACTTTGCACTGAACAAATTTTTGCAAAGCCTTGGTGAGGAGTGTTCGGCAAAGCATTTAACCCGTTTGCATTCCTTTTGAATTACACAAAGAGACATTTTTAAAAAGATCCACAAAATAAAAACGGAAAGAACTTACATTGTTGTATGCGATTAAAGAAAAAAGAAACGTTATTTGTCTGTTTTCAAAACAAATACAGTCGAACTTCCATAAGTGGAACGTCTCAAAATCGAATTTCTCTATCTCGAACTAATTAGGTTGGCAGTAGCATTAAGATAATAAATTACGTACAAATCGAAGTTCTCCTCGATTAACTGGGCAGGTTTCGGCATGCGATTCTTTTTATTTTTCCCCTCTATTCTCCGTGTTTTAACCCTATTATCCCTTGTTTAGATTTATACCTCTATTAACCCTACTTTACATCTATTATCCGTGCCGCATTCATATGTCCCTTATTATGTAAACCTATATAAATTCGATGGTTCCTCGTTTTTGATTTCTTTTTTCATTGATACCAATATTCAGGGGTAAAGCCGTGCTAAATGCTGTGCATTCTATTGAAATTTTTGTGGAAGGGACAGTATACTAGGACAACAGAACACATATTTTGTTTTTTTATATTACTAAGCGCCTTAGAAATAAGACAAATTGCTGTGAATTGGTCATTCAACGCCAGTGTTATACCTTCACTCTTGAATGATCAACAGCAATTGCCCCATCATTGCATGTTGATTATGGTGAGTGCCTCCGCTAAGTAGGCTTTTTTAGCTGTTATTTGCCTACTTCTTTGTACTTTCTTTGTAAAAAGTTAAGGTGGAATAGAGTGGATTTTGCATTATCTATGACTACTTGTTTGTTTTGTATTTCCGTGTATTTCGATTATTCGTGCTGGTGCCGGTCCCACAAGAGCCAGACAATCGAGGTTTAACTGTCCATCTATGAAATTCTACAACTTGAAGTATTTTTTTGTTTAGTTTGTTGATGTTTTTTTTTAACCCTTTAACGACGAACGGGACATATATGTCCCATTTGGATTTTTCGTCATTAAAGACCCATTTTCCAAGGAATTGTAATGTAGTCAATTTTGTTCGATAAAAAACAAATGCATTCTTTGGAATATGCACTAAAATTAAGTTTTTTTTTGTTTCAACTGGGCTTAAACTGGTCTCAAACTTAAAAATTTGTATCTTTTTTTTACAATTTTTGTTTACTTATATCTCGGTTTCGAATTGATCGTGTTGGACAAACTTTTAGTATTAGATGTACCAATGCCTTTTACAAACTTATTAATTAATAGATTTTGAATCGGTTCTATACTTTTTCTTGGGAGGTCGAAAATAGTATGGGACATATGTGTCCCATTCGTCGTCAACGGTAAATATTAGGGATATTTTTTTGTGCATATTTTTTTATTTTATTAACTTGTATATTTGAAAAACAAAGAAATCAAGAACAATTAAATTTATGATATAATTAAAATTATGATATCTTATACCTATACATAAACTAAAACAATATTGAACTCAATTGTGATAAATTTCAAAACAATTTCTGTTATATATATTTCCTAGCTTCTAGCAGCACCCATGGTGTGAGTGTCAATTCTTATCCATGGGTACCGGTGCCTACAGTTTAACGACTACTCTGAACGACAGACTTGAGAAGCTTATTCATTTCCAAGCAATTACTCACAAAGCTTTTGCCAGAAGACTGCTGAGAATTTGTGGCGGAAAGAAATATATTTTTCATATTTTTTTTTAGGATATCAGAGCTGGGTTTTGAACCACTTACTCTTCATGAAATTATTACAGCACTAAGGTGAAAAATTGTAAAGACACTCAATTAAGATTACTATTACAATGACAATGGTAGTTATCGAAATGTAAACAAACGCTTTATATTAAAATGCTATAACCATTGAAACACGATTTGCACATATTTTTATTTTCTTAAAAATCCATTAATTTTATAGTCAAAATCTATCTCTTATCTCCTGCTCTTACTCCTTCTCTCTGTGTCCAAAGTTTTCTTTAGTTTTAAATATATTTGAAAAAATAAAAATTTATGCATTTCTAATACAAATATGAATGAAATTCTCTTAAGTAATAATTTTTATGTTACAAATTCATATTTATTTTTATGATATCCAAAAACAGTAGAGTAGAGTTCACTTATTCAAATGAAATACTCGAAATAATCATCACATCTTTTTTTTACCACTGTATGAGTTTTATTATTTTATGTCTTCATATACATTTTGTTTTTATAGACTCTTATAAATATTTTAAGGAACAAGAATTAAAAACAAAATTTCCAACTGTTATCTATAAGAAATAAAAAAAAGAAGACAAAGACACGCTTATAATAAAACTTTAACCTTTATGTCTACAACCACCTACCCGGGTATGTTTCTCATTTTCAATTTGATATATTTTCTTCACCAAATGAGCTATCGACTTGAAATTTTAAATATGCGCCTAGAATATTGTTTTTTAATGTTCTAAAATATAACTGCATTTTTTTATTTTTGTGAACAAAATCTATGAGCAGTTTTTGAGAATTACCCTTTAACCATACAACCGACATACCAGGGTATGCACAAAACAAGTCAAACAATTTTTGGACTAAAAATGCAAAAAAAGGTACATAGTGCTATGTATGTTTAATTTTATTACATTCAATTCAATTCTTCATTGATATATGTATATACGTATCAGTAAAAAATTACGTCTGTTTATAAAAAAGAGCAGATTTACGTAAAATCTTAGATACATAAGTATAGTTTTTTTACAAAATCTTCTAATTTAGTTTGAGCATGTATGGCAAATGCTTACATTCTACGATTTGTCTGCACATACCGGTTTTTGATATTCTTTGCAGGCTTTTCTTGTAGATCTCCTTTTATCACACATTTAGCAATTTCCTTTGTGCCTCTTCTTCCGGTGGCATCACGGTCTTCTTCTACATATACTGAATTTTTATTTGATTTTACTGTTTGGTCCAAAACACAGTCAACTCCACTGCGTGATGAAAAATGTCTCATAATTTGAGGATTTTGTGAATGAATTTCCTTCATAGCTAATTCTTCACTAAGTTTTTGAAGAAATCGTCTTCTTCTGTTTGTCCGGATTTAAGACTGGGATTATTGTCCTTGTAGATGACAAAAGCCGCAAATGCTGCTACGTCATTAATATTATAAAATAGCGCTAAGAGCCATCTATTTGTTCTCCTTTTTTTCGTAAATTCACCAAGGCATTTGTCCATATTGTCAACTCCACCTTGACTTTTATTGTAATCCAGTATCATAACTGGCTTTCGTTTGGCACCTTCAACTTCGGTATTGTAATGAGTTGTGGATAAGGGCACAACGGACTTGTTTCTTGGGAATATATGACCACATACTAATGCTGTTGCTAAATCCAAAGACCGAAGGTTCTACTTCTATTCCTTTTGGATTAGAAAATTCTGCCGAAACAAATGTTCGCCTTTTGTTGACGGTACCCAAGATAGACATTTTATAGTCCAACATCAAGGAAGAGGCCAAATTGTAACTTGTAAAAAAATTTTCAAAACGATGTTTCTTCCACTTCCACGAAAAAGCTTGCAGCACAAATCTTTAACGACCCGTTCAACCTGATTTTTTCCGCTTTTTCCAGAAGGCGCCAACCCTGTATATATCTGTCCACTTAGTGGATAAGATGTAAGAGAATCACAAGCCCACTGGACCTCTATCCCATATTTTGCCGGCTTTGAAGGAATATATTTCGTGAATCCAGTTCCACCTCGGTAGGGAAAAAGCTGTTCATCAACCGTGATGTTGGCTCCTGATACATAGTTGTTTTGTAGGTTTCTGTTTAACATCAGGAATATGTCTGATATGGCTGCTGCTTTATCACTTTCCTTGCGATATTTTCGTATATTGCCATTATCAAATCTTATATAACGGCTTAATGACCAAAATCGTTGAATACCCATCGATGGACGATACAAGGGATGGGAATAAGTTTTCCATAAGTCAGTTGCGTGGACGAAATTTGAATGTGCGACGCCAGCTAGTAAGACTATTCCGAGATAGGCATCCAATTCTGATAATGTGAGGGACCTCCATATGCCTTTTTCCTTACGCTCGTAACTCTGCCTTGCTTTTCTATTTGTTTCTATAATTATTATGTCACACCTTTTCTCAGACATTATTAATTTGAACGTATCTATAATACTAAGATTTACTGATTTACTAGTTGGCCCGGTATTGGACCACACTACAGTGTTTCTTTAATGAAATGGGCTGCAAGGGCTGCAATTTAATAATAAAAACAAAAACAAAAGTTGGTCAATCTATGCAAGTTCCCTTATAAATACAATCAGCATACCCGGGTATGCTGGTTGTATACATAACGTAATTTTTTTGGTTGTAGACACAAGGGTTAAATAATTTGGATATGTCGTGCAACCGAAAACTCATTTTGTTTTTATTCCTATCAAAAAAACAAAAAAAAAAACCAAAGGAAGAGTTTCAGCCTTCCTTGTCATCATCAAGAACATCATCAAATTGAAATGTGTACAGAAGTTGCATTGGGGATACTTTCGACTGAATATTATGAGAACTTTTTATGTTACTATTTAGAAGTCTACAATAACAACAACAGATACGAGTATTCCAACTACAATAATATAAAAACAAATAAACATTTTAATGGCAGATAGAGTCTTATGGGAAATATCAAATAAATGTTTATATGTTTTTATGTACCTGCTCTCAAATACTCGTATAAGGTGATCTACGAACAATTTATAACAACTTGTGTAGTGGGATTTCCTTTTAATCGAGATAGGCTCTCAGGTAAGGTATCTGGTGTTTTCCTTACTTGAGCAGCCAATACACGGATTTATGTATGGGGATGTATATTGAAGGTTTTCTTTTAATTTCATATTGAATTTATTTTGTATTAACAAGGCAGTAAATGTTAAGAAATAAATGTAAATATTAAGAAGGTCAGATAAAGTGAAGTTCTTGTACCGTTTTGGAAAATCGATTCCCTTGACATTCGAAATACATATACAGTAGTTCCCGCTTAAATGCTCCCCGCTTAAACGATATCCTCTCTTAAATGCGCAAAATATGCTGACAAGAAATATTTTTACCTTTACATACATGCAAAAACATCCCGCTTAAATGACCTCGCTTAAATGCATTCCTCGTTTACATGATTAATTTTTTTGTCCCATATTACTTAAATGTAAACCAAAAAAATCGCTTAAGTGCGTAATCCAAACCTTGCGTTTTTTAAATATCTCGCAAGGCATTAAAAAAATTAGTTCTAAAAAGTAATTTTAGCGGTGTTTTTTTCGAACCGAATATAAATATTCCATACAAATTTTTATTTATATCCGCTTATATAAGCGGTTAATTTTAAAACTGCTTAAAAATTAAGCACATATAAAAATGCTGCCAAGTTAATTTTTTTGTTATCTTGACGTTATCTTAATTTCTTAAAAAAAATCTACATTTTTAATTTTGTATTGTTGTTTACATGTTTTAGGGTAAAAGTGCTATAGTTTAAATTTTAAAAATTACATATATATGTATGTACCTAGTTATCATTCTTTATATAATAAACGTTGTATGTATTCCTTTAAATTAAAAAATCTATTTTAAATGTTTATTAAGTCTTTTAAACGAGGTTTTTATAAAAGCATTAATTGCGCATTTATAAGGGTTTTCGGATAAATGATTCCCCGCTTAAATGCACAGAAAATTTTGCTTTTTTTGATGCGCACTTAAGCGGGAACTACTGTAGTACACTAGAATCTTACAAATTAGAACCACTTTGTGCACCGGGCAATTCGAATATCTGAACATTTTTTTAAGAAAATGATAAAATTTTAATAAAACTTGTTGTGTAAGCTTTCCTTAAACACAAAACAATATTTATTTGGCGCATAATATACTTACAAATATCTATGAAAAAAATCTATCTATCAACCATCTTCAGATTCGAATACAATACATTGCATTAGTAGGGGTTTAATCCTGAGTATTGGTCTTTAACGTATTAAATTCATAGAGCAGCTTTCCAAAATTTTTGGATTTTGTTAGTATTGATTTTTAACACCAAAAAAAAAATCAGTATGCACCAAGTAGGAACACTTCACTTTGAACTTCAGTTATCAACGGATCCAAATTTGTACAAACTTAACAAATTTCACACACTTTTAACCGACCTCCACGAATAACTCGGGGATTACCCGCTTTATTTTTTATTTTAATGAGCGAGAAAAATAATTTCTGTTGAAATTATTAATTTATCAAAAAAAATTTTCATCTGCTATTAATTGTAGGTCTAAATAGAATGAGATCCGGAAAATTGGTATTGGAAGACAAAATCATACGCTATATGATTGTAATGTCGACTGTGATTCCCTGAATGAAAAATTTGTGAATTTGAACATACCATCACCAACAGAAAATGCCTATGCTGAACTTTGTCATATCTCTAGATTAGTCAACTTGAGGTTCACCATAATATCTCAGCTGTCAAATCAAATGCAACTGGGATGGACGATATTAACCCAATATTTCTGAAAACATTAATTCCTAATTTGCTTCCCTACCTTACTCACTTATTTAATACCATTTTCACCAAATCGGTCTTCCCTGAGGAATGGAAGAAATCGAGAATCGTCCCGATTCCTAAAACTAATAGCGAATTTCGACCCATTTTTAACGAAAGTTTTCGAGAAATTAATGAGCAAGCAAATAAGCGATTATTTGGCGCATAGGAGATTACTGTCGGATAGACAATCTTGGTTTATGAAGTCTAGGAGTTGTATTACCGCTCTTGTGGACGTCATAGAGCACTTGAGATCTGGACTTGATTCGAAAATGATGGCTTTTCTTATTTTTCTGGACTATAGTAAGGCATATGACACACTGAATCATATGATTCTTATTACTAAGCTTCGGAAATTATTTGATTTTTCTGAAACTGCATGCGATCTCGTGTCGTCCTACCTTACTCACAGATCTCAAGTTGTTCAATTTAATGGTGTTAGATCTAGTCTGCTCTATATTACTAGGGGAGTTCCCCAGGGTTCTATACTTGGCCCTCTTTTATTCTTTCTTTTTATTAATCATTTACCCGATGTTCTCTCCAATTGTGATGTTCATATGTATGCTGATGATGTTCAGCTTTACAAATGCACTGATATCGATGATGCTACCGGTTGTATTGATAATATTAATAACGATTTGAATAATATAAATAACTGGGCTACAGTTAATGGGCTGTGTATTAATCCATCCAAGTCAAAGTGCGTTGTTCTAACAAGAACTGGTAGGACTGCTAATATTTTGAATCCGATTCTAATTAATGGCAATTTAATAGAAACTGTAACTTCGGCTTCAAATTTGGGTATTAAATTTAATAATAGACTTACGTGGACAAATCATATCGGAGTCGCAGTGGGAAAAATTTATGGTATGCTTCGTAACCTATGGACTGTCAAGGACTCAACACCGTTTGCTATACGAATGCTCTTGGCTAAAACTTACCTTATTCCATCTCTGTTATATGGTTGTGAGATATTTGCGAATTGCGATAGTGAGGATTTTCGTAAACTCCGGGTTGCGTATAATAACATCGCTAGGTATGTTTTTCTGAAGAGTCGTCGAGAACACATATCGTTTTACGCTATCCAAATTTACCATATATCATTTGAAAATTTATTGAAATTGAGATGTCTTATTTTCTTACACAGAATTATTATATCACATCAACCTTCATATTTATATGATAGGATCCAATTTACTAGATCTAATCGTGGAAGAAGGATAATACAACTAAGATTTAGGAGCCATTTATCACAACGACAGTTTTTTATATACTCTATAAGTCTTTGGAATGCTTTACCAAGCCATATTCAAAATATTATTACATATATACTTTTTACATCTTTTTATTTTCTATTTTTTGCTTTAAATAATGTTAGTTTCTAGATTAAGGTAGCTTTTAGGATATTTTATATATTTTGTCATCGAAATCAAAAATTGTATATGATTCACTCACTAACACTCTAATTTATAAGATTTTTATCTTGTTGTGTTAGATCTTGAAATAAATAAATAAATAAAAAAATAAATAAAATAGAAAAAAGTACAAAACTTAAAAAAATTAAAACCTCTAGTTCCAATTTTGAAGTATCCAATACATTGAAATACAGGTTACAATTTCTGTACGGTTCAAATTTGTGAGATTCTACGTATAAGGATTCCAATGGGCAACACAATTAGTTCTTACGCACATAACATCAACAATATTTATATAAGTACAATATCCCTCACAGTTACAGATGACAAGACACCATAGTTACATCCACGCCTATGAGTGAAAAAACACGAAAATTTTGTTTTTATATTTTAATTTTTATATTTTTCCCTATTGTTTTTTAGAGTGTACATCTGTGAAATTGCCCAAACATAACCTTTAAAATATGTTACATTTCAAATTTGTATTTTAAAACAGATACTCCTCACATCTGTATTGATTCACTCATGTAAAGCGAATTGGCAGAAGGAAAAAAATGGAATAAAATTATTCAAATATACCTCAATATAAACAGCAATACTGGTGGCAGTTAGTATTGACAAAAGGAGAACTAAATTCAAATATTATTCAAGTGTGAAGTAAAATATTTATAAATATTTATAAACTAACCATGATGTTCAATATATAAAAACATATGTACTCGTATGTACATATATTTGCATATTTGTGGATGCATTAAAAGTACTCTCAATAAATAAAAACACTTAAAATGACAAACAAATTTCAATATTGGCGCTTTTGGTTTTTTTTTTTGATTTTTATGAAAATAGAAAACAATATTTTATTTGAAAGTTAACAGAGTGAGACATACAGGGAGTTAAGCTTTTCAATCATTTCTTTAGTAACCGATTATTGCGAGGTGAGGCTGCGTTACCCTCGTTAGCTTACACATTAGATTTGTACTAGAAAAAATAAAAAAAACCCAAAGTGTATTGAATCTGTTCGCTTTTATCGTTCCCATCTTGAGAATATACAAAAATGTATATATGAATTGTATGGGAGGTACCACGCCCAGTTATCCAATTCCATTCACTTTCTAACTGATGATCTGCCTTGACCATGAAATCATTCAGACCAAATGCAGTAACTTTAACTTTAACAATCCTCAAGATATACAAAAATAAGTATATATTTAGTTTGTATTAGATATACCACACCCACTTATACAATTCCGCTTATTTTCTTACTGATAATTTGCCTTGATCACAAAGTAAATCAGTAACAACTTTAGTATCTTCAGCTATAAGTGTTAATAAATAAAATTCGGTTTCTTAAGTCTAATTAAAATATGTTTTACATAAATTTCAAGACTGACAGGCAACATCAAAAAGCCCTGCAGTTGCCATAAAAAGTATCGTGTGTTTTCTATAGAGTGTCACAACTTTGAGTTGGCATTACTGCTTTATTGGACCACCCACTTAACCCTAGAACCATAACGTACGTAAATTTTACGTGCACTTTTTTTAAATTTGTCAAAATTTTATGGAAAACGATAACTGAATAATGTAAATATAGTAAAAATTCTTTTCTTTTTATACAATATGAATTAAAATAAATAAATTAATTTAATTTAATTAAATAAATTGAAAATTTTCTAATTTGAAAAATTGCGTAAAAATTAGCGTTATGGTTCTAGGGTTAACAGCTGATAGTTGCGTTGCTTTTTGTTAATTTTGCTTTGAAATTTCAATATAAGTCGACCTATACCAGAACAACGAGTGCAAATTGTTAAAATTTTTAATCAAAATAATATTCTATTCTATCGATATTGAATTTCCATTTAAAAATGTATTTTTCGATGAAGCCCATTTCTGGTTGAATGGGTACGTAAATGTCGCTTGTGATAAGAATCAACAAGCCACAGTTACATCCACAGAAAATTACTGTTTGGTTTGGTGCAGAACACACGATGAAAGAATTTCACTAGAATTTCAAGAATTTCAATTTTCAAGACTTGTTTAAAACTCATACTTTTATATAAAATTTTTGCAACGAGTGCTCTTGGTTTCAGTTTGATTTATTTTCTCATATAAATAAAAACATCCCATATTATTATGTTTCCACCACCGTTTTTAATAGTTTTTATGACGGAGGAATTCAGTATTAAAGGGTCTTCTTACAGCTAAATTACTATTTTCGAAGACAAACAAACTAATTTTAGTTTCGTCCGGCCACAATTACTTCTCCACTTATACTTTATGGTATAGGAATATTATCCCTACTATGGCACAGGACATCTATTTAGAATTGAGGTACAATAAATGCCGTATGAATATGAAATGGCACAGCGATCGGTATTTCAACAAAATAACGATCCGAAATACACATCGAATCGAGCAAGAGGTTGGTTTAAAAAGAATGTCCTCAAGATTTAAAATTTACATATCAAATAAGTTTATGTGGGGATTTTTGGGGATGAACTAATCAAGATTTTGGGGATTTTTGGGGATATGAATTTGGAATATGAATTTGCCTCCTAATGCCTTAATTGTTATAAAGCCTACTAAAATATATACATACATATCGTCATATTAAATGCAAACGGACGTAACTACACAAAATTTCGAAATTGAATTTTGTATTGGTTATGGTTCGTTTAATCAGAATACAGATTCGTGTAAATTTTTAGATTCCTACGATGGCGATTTTATTAACGAAATTCAAACGAACGTAACTACAAGTGCGTGTATTTCTAAATTTAAGAAGACATAACTACATAAGTACATATTTATATGAAAACCTTACACTGAAACTCATTTGTTGTATATAGGGATGCTAATGCTTATATCTCGATCCTAAAAATTATGATTTTCAGGATTAACAAAATTTTTGATTTTAAGGTTTTTTGTATTTAATATGACGATATTTTATCTGTTAGCTCAATTTCCATAATTTACTAAGAAAAAACAATTACAAAAAAAAAAAAAAAAATATATACATATATAAAAAAAAATTTTACTCACCATCAAAACCATAAAAATGCAACTTTTTATCCCGTAATATTTCAAATTTTTGCGGCATCACAATATCTTTCAATTGCAATCTCTGTAAGTCATCATCAAAACATTCATCATATTTCAACTTGACATTTATCACATCGTATTGATGAAATTCCAATTCTTTGTTGCAACGACCAGTAATGGCATTTGATTGCATATGAGCTGCATGAAAGGGAAAAAACAAGAAAACAAAAAATTCAGTAAATAAATGAAAACCAAAAGTAAAAATAAAATACAATCAATGTGAAATGAAAAGAACATATAACAGACTGATTAAATTACATATTTTCTCAATAATAAACTCCTTCACCGGATCCAGTGGTAATTCATCAAATTTATATTTTAAACTATAAAATGGACAGTCAACCAAGGGGCGAGGTTTCAATTGAGCAGCAACTAAAGCTTTATGTTCTGATTTACAGAGAAAATCTTCTGCCGGACGATTAATGATTTTTTGACGTCTCTGTGGTTTACAATATGGACGCTGTTGTGGTTGTGTTTTATTCACCTTCTTCATTGTGGCTTTTAAATATGTTGAACTTCGGTATGGTTTTTTTTATTGATTAATCTTTTGTCTCTTATTCGTTTAATATATTTGTTGGTTTTATTGCTGCTTTGTTGCTGTAAATCAGTTGAACAGAATATAGTTTTTAAATATTTTTAATATTGAAATTTCAAAAAACAGTTTTTTTTTGTCTTTTTATGTGTTATTTTAAAACTTCAATTGAAATTATGGATAGAAACAAATATATAAATAAATAGCAGTAAAAACCAGGGCAACCAAGTAGCTATGGAATTAGTTGCACGAGACAACCCTTATATTTGCTTATTTACTTTGCAATACAATCGATATAATGGTTAAATTGTGCTTGATTGCATTTGTAATCAACGTTAAGCTATAGATCACGACACTTCAGGATAAATATGGGTGCTGTCAGAAACTAGTCCGTAACTCTGAATTGATATGCACCCCATGATTTTTGTATTGTAAATAAAAATATCATTCCAAATTATCGTAACTTTGGGATACACAACTTAATGGTCTTGCTCCTAATTAGTTTGAATATAATTCATTATACATTTTTTATATAAATTTTTTACTATTTATTAGAAATTTTTTTCAGAGTTACGGTCTAACTTTTCGCAGCACTCATGTTGTGTGTGTCAATTTTAATCCATGAGTAATGGGACCTATAGCCTAAAGTGGTCCCTGAACGATAGATTTGGGAAGCTTGTTCATGGCAATCATTTACTCTCAAGCTTTTGCCAGAAGACTGCTGAGGATTTAGAAAAGTTTGTAAAAATGCATTTAAAATTAGCTGAATTGCTTACAGGGTAAGAATTGTTTAAAGAAATTTCTTTAAATATTATTTTTTAAATATTTTTTATTTTAACCTTTTATGTCAACATTTTTGATTTACATTTTTGATAACAAACAAAAAGGAATGTCATATAAGGTGTTAGTAAATGGATAAACAACATGAAACACTAAAGGCTTTTTGTTTAATTTCAATTAACAATTTCATATCGCAGTCAGTTATTTATTTACGGCTTTACCGTCTTTCATGAAAGACTTGTAAGCAATTAATTCTTATGATAAATATTACTTTGCTTGAAATTCTAAAGAATACTTTTAATACCACTTTTACTTTTTCCTTGATTTTCATGTTACTTTTCCCTATTTTTTTAACATTTGACAAATGATTGTAAGCAACGTTTTTCAGCTTGAATAAGCGCACGTGACCGTTGTTTTGTAAACGTTTGCATGCAACATGATTTTTAAATAAATTATGGACGGTTTTTGAAAAATTAGCAACAAATTGTTTACTTTTATTTGCAAAGGTCGAAAAAATTTTGCAGTAAGAGCAATTTCGTTTTCACTGCAACAACATTTCTGTTTTTCTTGTCCCTACTACATTATATGCAAGAAAACAAGACTGCATGCTACTGCTTTGTTTTATATTTTCAATTTTTATACCTTAACGTTGCTGTTTTAATTTCAATATATTGGTTTGATTGTATGTGTTTGCTTGTTTATGTCCTTATTCCCAGATGCAGCTGCCAAATGTGATTTACACTTAAAGTCACTAACAAAAACAAAAAAAAAACATAAAGAGAACAGCAGAAGACAAGTTGTTCGGCTCTTGACCAAGGGTGATTGGAAATATGTATTTAAAATAGTTGAAACACAATTTAAAGAACAAACTATTGTACTAGGGCCAACTAGGGTCAACTTGTAATCATACATTTCACACTCGTCTTTATCGTTATTTATTATTAATCCCAATTAAACTTATTTATCTAGACTAGGCGAGTGTGCGTGGATCCATTCCAAAACAAATTTTATTTCAAGGCTATATTCTAGCCGAATCCAGAGAGAGCATACCTGTTGCTGAAATCCATCCAGCATCGTAGATTTCTTTGTAAAATAAGTTAGTAAAATAGGCTAAGGATTCGTTATGTTTATTGACTCCAATAGTTTAAGAACTTGTAGTATATCGAGCACTTGAATCTGCTATACTTGAGTACTAAACATAAATTGCAATGTAGTACACCAAGCACTTTAGGTAAAATATTTAGAAAGGAGCCATACATATATAATTGACTATTACAACCCTGTTTTAGGGTTACGTCCTAGATACCCGCAACATGGGTGTGTGTGTTAGTTTTTATACAGGAGTACCGGGACCTAAAGTTCAAAGTCGACTCAGAACGACAGACTTGAGAAGCTTGTTCATGGCAATCAGTTACACTCAGAGATTTTACTAGAAGACTGCTAAGAGGTTGTCGCCGAAAGAAATATTTTTTCAAAATGTCCTAGCTGGGGTTTTTGTTGTTGTTGCTTTCAATATATTTAAATCAATGATCGAGTAAGTGTTTTATTATGAAATACTGTTATATGTGAGGTCTTACTGTTTTTTAGTTACACAAAGCAGAATTTTAAGTCCGAATCTGGACAGACTGAGTGATAGTCCAGCTATAAGAATGGACTAGATTACAAGCAGTAAATTTATGACCAACAAATTCGCTAAAATTGGTTATAGATCTTTAAGGTAGAATTACTTGAAAAGACAATAATGAAATTCAACCCTGGTCCGCGATATGCAACCCTGCACTTTGTAATGCACTTTTTTATTTCCGCCCAGAAACACAATAAGTATTTGTGCTTTTTTAAGAAATTTACATACATTTTGTGCACCACCATAAGTATACTTGAACAAGTACTGAAACATTGTATTTTGTTTCATTTGGCATATCAGGCCAAGTGCCATACCTTAATAAAAGCGGCAAAGAAATATAAAAAGTACAGTAACAGCCAATATCCGCTTGTCACTTTTGTCGTTGGGTTGTACAATAATAGGCAAAGATCCTCATCACTACGCAATATCTCCGTGTTACGAGTACAGTAAACCGCTTGGCTCAAAAAATATCATGTAACTGAAACGTAACCTACAGAGTTTAAGAGAGAGAAAGAGCAATATAAGGAGTGACACATTTCCAATTTTATTTGAAATACAAATATTAGTTTCCCTTCAATTATTTACAATAAATTTGGAAAGCTGAGAAAGCAAACATTACATTGCCTGCAGATACCAAGCGAATACTACAAATATAAGTACAATATTCAGAATAATATCTAAAATAATAACAAGTGTATCGAACTTTCTTCGCTTCTTCACCATACATACTTACATAAATAGTTGAATATAAGGCACGTAGAAAATTGTTTACACCCTGTGAAAATTGTGTACATGATGTAACGTGTTGCAGTAATTTTGTATTTGAATACAAATACGTTTATATGCATATTGATGTGCGTGTGCATTTTATGTGAAAGTGTTATTGTAGCCGTAAATGTAGGATGCCACAGTTAACAACCCAGGATTTTTCACACATACACAAACACACACACAAGCCCTCTTAAACTTGCACTTAAATAAATGAAAAAAAATAAAAGAAAAGAAAAAAAAAAATAGAATAAAAAATAAAAAAACATTATGAAGATGAAAATATAAGAGGCAAAGTGGCAAAGTGGTAAAAATAAAAAGAACAAAAAATACGTAAATTTATAAAACGTTTGCCTGATGCATGCAACAAGCTTTGCTGCTGTCAATTGAAAACGTGCCAACAATTTGCTACGGCGATTAATCGTACTTTGCACCCGTAGCAAGTGAGTTGTATATGTTCAGCGACAGACAACAAACAAAAAAGTAATCTTGCAGTGTACGAAACATATTGTGTCTGTGGCTGTGTATGTGTATGCCAGTAATGCATTGAAACACTTTATCACACATACACACACACACACATATACAATTATTTATATCCTCTTTTATACACCATGAATATCTTATTTTCTTAACACCAGGTCCCAAAACGCATTTCGCCATTTGTTTTACCATTCACAAGTTGTTGCTTTCTCGCCTTTGTCATCTTTTCTGTTGTCTTCAAAACTGTAATTCTTATTCTTTAAAACTGGGATTTGTTGCATGTATAAGTACAGTACTTTTTTCTATATGCAAAATGTGCAAGTGTTTGTAAGTGTGTGTGTGTGTGTGTTTTAACAATTTTCTTCTCGTAAATATTATTTTAAAAATTATTTCGTTGTTGTAGCATCGTTAGTTAACTTGGCAGATTTTTTTCTTTTCTCTTGTTTTTTTTTTCTGTGGATTTTTGTTTTTCACCTCTTAATTTGTCGAATTTTATTATTATTTATATTCTTGTGGGTTTTGTTGTTGTTTTTGTTTTTTTATGCTCTGTGGTATTGGCACCGCCAATGACAAACTGTTGTTTTCATGTAAAAAATTTGTCGATTGTGGCTTAGCTGCTGTTACTGTTGTTTTACACTCTACTTGGCGGTTGATTAAATCTTAAGAAGTTGTTTGTCATTCCTTTCTTTTCTTTTATTTTTTTCTGTTTTTGAACAAACAAAAAAGAAAGTTCATTTTTAATAAATTTTTTCACGCAGTTCTGTTTTTTTCATGAAGGAAGAGTATGTTGTCAGGTACGTCATGTTGTGGTCGAGGATGTAAAACTGTTTATGGCTATAAATATTTTAAAGATTTTTATAAAATTTCTATGATGAAATCCATTCAGATTTCAAGTTAAAAAAAAACTGATTTAAGTGAAGAGATATATTTTTTTTATAAATAAATTACTGTTTTATTAATTATGTATAAATTTTATTATATAGAGGTTGGTAATCGGTTTTTTACATTCTCAGTTTTGAATATCTAATAAACCGTTATTGCTTCGTTGAATAAAATCTCTATATGTATGTACATATACATATGTATCTTGTATATTATCTTGTTTTAAATTATAACACAATTTCCTTAAGTGTGTATTTTTTTATTAATCTGGCAACATTAAAGAAAGAATTGTCTCAAGAAAAACTTGGTTTTATATTCTGTTTTCTTTGAATTTTATTTTTTGCGTTTCTATCAGAGTAGGAAAATAAACAAAACTGAACGTTTGATCTCATTTTGTTATATTCTTTACAATGAGTAAAACAAAAATAAAACAGAAACAGTGAGAACGATTGTCCCATTTAATTTTGTATATTGTTTTTGTTTTGAGTACTACAAATACACTAACTCAAATGTGCGTAGGTACAACAAAAAATGAATGAGAAGAAAAAAGATAGAAGAAGAGAAAAAAACAACAAAAAACAAAGCAAGCACAAGAGCGAAAAGCTAATTGTTTCATTTGCGCTCCTTCTCATTTAGAAAGTAGTAGTTTTGGTTTTGCTCATGTACAATAGCATTAAAAAATTTTTGAAAAGTGTATGACTTTGTTGTAACTTTTGCGAAATGTTTTGTTTGTTTGCCCACTCTGGTTTCAATACATGTATTTTGCAATCAAAACCTGTTAGCTGGTTTTTTTTTACAAATTGACAAAAACTGGTTTCTACTAAATATGTATTGAATAATCGATCATCCTAGTGTGGTAAAATCTCTTAAAAAATTTTAAATTTTAACGATAATAATTTTAAATTTTAAACATAATAATAATGTCTTGATCTTCATTTAAGAATTACCAGCTGCTTTACTTGAATTAAGTAATTAATTTCTTAACCTACTTTACATATTGCTGAATAACACATCACATTGGTAGTAACCTTCTCTAGCGTGGATCTCAGACAGAACTTTTTTTTTCGAACTTCTTTCTGCTAATTTACGAAATGTACCACAAATCTTTATCTTCATTAAAAAATTATTTTTTTAAATCCCCTTAATTTTTTTCTCTTTTTTTTGCAAAACAAAATTGCTAAATTTGCAAAAATTTTTTTAAATTCGTGGTAATAGTTGATTTTTAAGAGCTTTCGGAATTTACTAACAAACATATAAAATTTAGAAATTTAGTGGTCTATAGAATTCATTGTTTACTGTTCACAATTGTGCTACAGACGCAGTTCATTTATTAGCGGTTTTGGTTAACTATGGCTTAAAGATGGTTTCACGTACTTGTTGACTACGGCTATGCCTCAAATGGTTCGTACGCTGGATCCAATATTGATATACTCTCTTTAACATATCGGCCGGTATGTAATGATAAAATTCTGCTAAATTGGGGTCCAGAGGCCTTATTCTGTAACTCTTCTAAGCCAAAACTCTATCGCTAAAAATGTATAAACTTGATTCAGAACTTTTTGACTACGAATACAATTCTTGAACGCTTTTTGTAATTTAAAAGCTTCATGCCTCTAACTTCTAAACTTTTCAATTTTATATATTCTAATGCCCAGCCTGTTTCAAAAACGAAAAATTTTAGGATTTTAGCTTAAGAGACTTACAGAATAGGGCCCCAGCACATCAACCAACCGAGTCTTAATATAACCACATAAAAAGTAGTCTGAAGGCATTAAATCTTACAATCTAGGCGGCAAATTGGCCGACCGCAAATATGAAATAAACTGTTTACCGAACTCCTAAATAAGCCATTGTTGTGCCAGTTGTGCTGTGTTTCTTGTTGAAACCACATGTCAGTCAAGTCCAACTCTTCTAATTGGGGCAAAAAAAGAAAACATTTTTTCTACAATCATCGCAGGGTAGCGCTTGTGTCGTTCACAGTAACGCTGCTGCCTTCGTCGTCTTTGAAAAAGTACTATCCAATGAAGCCACCGTAACATAATCCGTAACCAACAGTGTATTTTTCGGAATGTTTTAGCAAACATGGTAATTTTACAGAAATTAGTTTCGTCACTGAATGCAATTATCCAATGGAAAAGTACATTTTCAACTTATTTTACCAGAGCCCATTCATCAAAATTAGCGTTGTGGTTGTAGGTCGTGTGTCTTCAATTCAAGCACTGGCTGCATTTCATAAAGTTTTACACCGAAATTCTTCAGCAAAATTTTGCACATAGTAACAGAGGCTAAATCACTGCGGACGGTAGTTCGTACTCATCAACAACACTGGCGGATAGATTAGCGATGTTTTGCTCTGTCTGCTCTTTACATATACGTATTCGAGGTTTAATGTTCAATAATGTAAGCTTGGTGCAAAGTTATAAAAAGCTACCTTAGGGGAAGCCCTAAGCCCAAGTGAACGATGAGCTTCGTGAACGGAGCATAACTTTTTTAATAATAAAATGCAATAACTCAGAAGCGTTGTTCTTTTGTCTGCTTGAACTAAAGATTAAACTAAAAATGCTTGACAGTAACGTGTCACACAAAAACAGCTGAGATGTCAAAAACAGTGTTATCGAAAAGAAAGTTGCTAAAAATGTACCCTATAGCTAATCCGCGTTTTTACTGTGTGGCAGTAGCCAAGGTACGGGTTCAAACCGCAGCTCTGACATCTAAAAAGAAATATGGAAAAATATTTCTTTCGACGCCCTGAGAGTAACTGATTGCCATGTACAAGCTTCCCAAGTCTGTCGTTTGGAGACAACTTTAAACTGTAGATGTCGGTATTCAGTGATAAAAATTAACATACACAACATAGGTGCTGTGAGAAGATAGGCTGTAACCCTGTATGTATGTATGTAGTAGCCGAAAATGTAGTTTTCATGAATTGTCCTGAGTTCTTTGTAAATAAAATAATAAAAGCCCTTCTGAAATTTCCTCATATTTATCGTAGTTAATCCAGATTGTATACTATTCATATACAGTAGCCGATTAAAAAGTCTATCGAAAATTAATTATACCTTTGTAGGTGTCTGAGTATGCACAGTTCGTACTCAGAAGTAGCCGATAATTAGCCCTTCTCTGAAATTTCTTTACATTCGTTGTTGTTACTTAGAATATTTAAAATACGTATTTCATAAAATTTTTTTTTTATTTGGGACCAATACCCTACTAAATGCAGTGTATTGTATTGGAGTTTTTGGAAAGGATAGTACATACATATGTATATATTTACATATATATATATACATATATATTATTATTTTTTCGTATATTATTATTAAACACCTTAGGAATGAGACAAATTGCTGTGAATTGATCATTCAAAGGCCAGTGTTGTACCTTCACTATTGGTTTATCAACAACAATACCCTCATCACTGCAGATTGATTGTATGGTGAGTGACTTCGCTAAATAGGTTTATCTGTTATCTGCTACTTCCCAATAGGTGGCGCTTTTCTTTTTTTTAATTTTTTTTTGTTGACATTGGTTAAAGTGGAATAGAGTGGAATGTCGGAGAGTGGTTTCTCGGTAGATGGAGGGTGGGGGAGGCATCTCTTATTTGTAAGTATTTCAAAATTGCCAAAATTTGCCTTTTTATTGTGCTGTTAAAAAGAGTATTGTAATTTGTTCATTAGTAGCTAAATATAAGCCCTCGTGAATTATTTAATTTTGTGGTACGCACTAGCAAACAGCTAATGTTTATAGGGTGTATCATATAACCGAGTGTGTGCCGATATACAATTAATTTTTTTTTGTGAAATCTTTTAAACGACGTAATACATAATGTTTCTAGAATAAATTTTTTTGTTTTTAAAAACTGCAACAATTTAATAGCATTTCCTATTTTCTATTTTTACTAAAATTCACCCCTTTACTCATACCAAATTTCGTTATATTTTCTAATTGCATTTTATTATTTAACGAGCCATTATATGTGGCTCAAAGTGTTTTCAACTATAAACAATTCATTTTACTAACTTTAACGTCAATATTGGCTTCTTTGCAAAATAAGAAACTTTAGTTTTATTGCATGTAATAAAACTTTTAATGAGTCATAATAAAAAAAAAGAAATGTAAAAACCATATGAGTAAATAAAATTGCTTGTAATTTAATTCAATTTAATTTAATTACAAACATTTTATAAATTATACGACATTTTTACAATTAATTCAGCAAATGACGCATTTTGATTAAATATTGAAAATGTCCCTCTGTGACTAAGAGACATACAGGTCAACATTATGGGTCTCCAACAATGTTGTTGCTCTACTTATACTATACAAGTAATTGCTGAGTATGAAGGCTATCTGAAGCTATACCACCAGACATGTACTACTAATACGAGTGTTTAAGAGCTTTACTTACAAGAAAGTTCGTTTAATTTATTTATAAATTATTTTAATTTTTTATTACTTTCTAAATTGTTTTTTATTTCACATTTTTTCATGCTCATACAGTTAAAATTTTTTATTTATTTATTTTTTTGGGAAAACCAAGAGCAACAAATGAATATCACTATTTAATATTAAATTTCAATCACACTGTCATATCTGTCTTTGGTTGGCAAATAGAGTATGAGTAACATTGACATTTACATTTGTTTTGTTGTACAACTAAATAAACATGCAACAGGACTTCAACAATAACAAAAACAATTAAAGAAAACATTTTAAATTACAAAACTAATAAAAAAAATCATGTTTGGTTTTTTATGAACATATAGTTGTCGTTGTTGTGGGTGGTTTTGTAAAAAAGTTTATAAATTCCAAATCAAGCACCCTCCTGGCATTGGGAAAAGGTAACAGAACCTACTATGCGTGAGAAGCAAAACATGTGTGTGTACTCTCAAATGGGAGGATTGAAAAAAATGTTTTAACAAAATGACAAAAATATTAAAAAAAAATTATTTGACAGCCATGTTAAGGACTGAAGACAATTTGATTGGAGAGTAATACAATACGCAGAGGTGATAACAGGCAACAAGTTATTTGCTGAAACAGCGCTATATATAATGATTATGGTTGTATTTTTTTTTTCCTTTTTCTTGAGGTTACCAGTAAAGTTTAATAATTTTGTGCAGTAACTTATTGCCTTTCAATGGCTTAAGTTTTCGATGTGACCATTGTGTGAGGCCAACTGGGTTCGTAGTTTAAGTCTCCAATTATGGTTCGCAATAAAGGAATGTTGCATTGTATCATTGTATGGGCCACAGTAAAACATTAATTCATTTCTTGATTTTGACGTTGGGTATGTAACAGGGTTGCTTCTCCCTAAAAAAATACAACCCTGAGTGTATAAACCTGTCAGTTGAAAGCCTAAACTATTACATTAAAAAAATGTAAAATGCACAGAGCAGAGTATTAAAACAAAAGTTAAAATATAAATAACAGACATCACCATCAAGCTATGATTATTACGGTAATGAGGATATCAAGAAAATGTACAATGGCTCATATTCACAAATGAGTAAAATTCAATCATTATATTTAATTATACAATTCAACATACTTTTACATTTCTTTTAGTTTTTTAATTTTTTTTTTTTTTTTTGCAGCAACAATTGAACGGTTTCTTAGAACCGTCATTTATTCCACGAGCTTCCTTCCAAATGTGAAATTTTTATACCCGAAAGAATTGGAAAAGAAATTTACGATGTTGTATTGTCCAAACCGTGCTTGAAAATATAAAGGACTGTGGTTTAAATTTTGATTAATAAGACGGATGCCGTGAACGAGTGTTTGTGCCGTACCGTAATCGTAAACTAAAAAAGGTAAATACGTGCAAGACTTGGTTTACGATGTTCATCTTTTTACATATGAAACAAAAAAAAAAAAAAAAAAAAAATTAAAAAACACTCGAATTTGTTATTGTTTTCATATAAAAAGACGAATAATGCCGAATAATGCCAAACCATTCGTCTTCTCTATGGGTTATGTTTGTCAGAAAATAAATCCTTTCCGATCTTTTTTTATAATTCACATCGACTACTTTTAAAAAGGCAAAATAATTAATATGAAATATAAATACCACTTACCATTGGATCCATTGGAAAGAGATTTAAACATATCGTCGATGGAATTAAAGAACGCTGTAACTGACAAAACCTTCTCCAGAGCCAAAAAACTGTCATAAAAGTAGAACAAATACACTGGTATTTTTAATTTCGCAGACGGCGCGCCGCGGCGTAAGTGAATTTATTTTCATCGTAGAAATCTGGGACCTGGACCAATCGACGCGAAGTTTTTTCTGATAAAAATGATGCAAAAAACGCATTTTCGATTTTTTGTCAGTTACAGCGTTCTTTAACTCCATTGACGATATGCTGAATTTTTTTATTGAGAGGACGAGCCCCAGGTCATGCAGAAACTAAATGTTGTGAGAAGGAAGAAAGAGGGGATAGTGTTTATGAACCTTTGATTTACACTTATTAGCATAGTGATTGACAGAAAAAGCCATTCGATAAACAAACCGTGCAAATAAAGAACGATTTCTTGCTTTATAATCCGTTTATTCCAAAATCAACTACAAAACGATGTGCTTTGTGAGAGCTATTAATGTTTTTATTTCCTTTCGCCGAGGCTTCAGTGAATCGTTCCTTCTTTAATTTCGTATTTTGCATCAGAGCACAACAAGGCGGTACACAAATTCACTTTGCATAGCAAAATTTCGTAAATTCGTAGCCTAATTTTATTTATTTATTAATTGCTGTATTATCTATACTATCCTCCACATTAGATCAAGCTAAATTGGGACGTATAAAATCTATTGTATCTCTACAAGCCTACAATTTATTCAGCAGACATACAAATTTAATAATCCACCAATGTATGAATGATTCAGTCCATATATCGTCGCAGTAATTAAAAAACGCTGTAACTGACAAAACATTAACGGCCGTATGTATAATGAAAAATTATCAACTCGTTAGTATATGGGACAAAAAACTGGCAAGTTTATCACCCGCTATTGATATTATTAAAACTCTCCATACCTTCTATTTGATAGCCAGTCAGATAATCCAAAAAATTAAATACCTTGTACCTTTAAGTAAGAATTTCCACGTATTGGAATGACAAATTTAGCCACTGTGTACAACGACCTGATAGTTTTTTATTATACATAAGGCTGTAAATGTTCACCAGAACCAAAAAACCAGTTTGAAAGTAGAAAGAAGACACTGGTATTTTTCAAAACGCAGACAAGGTAAGTGAATTTCTTTTCATCATAGAAATCTGGGAGCAGGACCAATCGACGAGTATTTGTTTTTTGTCTGATAAAAATTATGAAAAAAAACGTATTTTCGACTTTTTATCCGTTACAGCGTTCTATAATCTCCAGAACTGTGTGACTCAAATGGTAATTATATCACTAATCAAAAAATAGCAGGGCGTTAATGCTGAAATAGGAAGTTGATGCTTGAAATACATATATAGACTTCTAAATGGTAACCCGGTAAAATCTCGATGAGAATATTAAAACTGAAAGAACCTGCCAGCAAATTGGTAGTCGACTACAAATAAAGCTAACTTATAATTCACTTTTATATGCTGATTATAAGCTAACTACATTGTAATCCAGAACTTACCAAAATCAAAGTGTTTATAGCTAGCTACAAAAAGTTAACTTTAAGTTAACGGCTAGGTAACTAGCTTTAATGTTAATTGAAAGTAATGCAGAGTCGGACAATTGACTACTTCCTAGGACATCGCAATGTTAAAATAGTTAGTTATTTTCATATAAAAGTAATCCAAGTGTCAACCACAACTACTTGAGAAATAATTAGTTTTAAATTAATTGAAAGTTAACTGAATGTCCGACAGGGTAGTTAGTTTTAAATAAATTGAAAGTTAACTGAATTGTCTGCAGGGAAATATGAAAATCAAACACTTGAGTCTTACACTGAAAAACTGTGTAATATCTGTTAAAAGTGTAATATTTTCTCTTTAGAAACTGTTCGTGCTTTCAATTTATTTGTGTCTCCAGTTATTTAACTCATTTAAAACTCTGGCCATAATCCTAACTGACTGACCATTCTATCATAAAATTGCTCCTCTATTACACTACATATTTCTATTAAAATTAATAAAAAAAAGTTAATTATTTTACACAATACGACTTTAGTGCAAATATCTATTCGTGCGTTAAGGCAGAAGGTTGACAAGTAGCACTCGTTAGCAATTTTAAAACGCAACTGCCACGCTCTATAGAAATCCATTGAAATGAAAGGAGTGAGAAATAATAAAACAAATCATCGCGTGAACGTATGTATGCGTGACAAATATTTATTAAGTCACGCACTATGAAAAGGACAACACAAATTAATGAACTCACTGTGTTTAATGTTCAATGTCCTTTCGTTACGGCTGTCTATAACGTTATAATTTGCAACAATTTAATTGCAAGAATTTTTAAATTATATTAAAAGTATTAATCTGGGTAATTTAATGCTAAATTGTAAATGTAAAGCTGATGGTGTTTTTTAACGACAAAAAAAAACAAAAGTTATGACTACGTGGATGGAAAAAACACCCCTTTTTATATTTGCATTGGAAACATGAGTTCGTACTCAAGATTCACTATTTGATAGTTATTGTATATTAGGAAGTTTGTTTAATAAGGAAAATAATCGCTATTAATCTTGAGAGGATTAAAAGGACAAGTGTCAATGCTCCTTACATGCTCCTAATTTACTGTATCATAACTGTAAATAAATATCAAATGGAAACGACTTACAGTAAATGCGTGAGAAAGTGTACCTATGCTGGATAGATATACTCGTCTGTATAGCGTGACAACAGTTTATCATTTGACTTAAACTTTACCATTTCTTCCCCAACTTTCTTTATAAAGCAACACACTGTGTACGTTTTCATAAATATGGCGTCTGTTTAACGATTGACTACTACATACTCGTACAACAACAGCAATAACATCATCAATGTCTGTCATTGACACGTGTATGCAATTTGTGCATTTCTAATATTTTTTGTACATTATTTTGTTGTCACTGGCTCCATTAGTCCGGCATTTGTTCCAGTTCTACATATCGAATTAAAGTCAAAGTCTATCTATTTGTCTCTCTGCGTGTCAGTCTGTATGGGCTTTAGACTTTTGTCTTATGTCTTAAGCTATTGCTGCTGCACGTAAGTTGCTTCAATTTGCAAATAGTAGAGTTGACAAATTGTCTCTGCTCTGGTCTCAATGTGTCAGTTTGAAAATATGTCATATAAACGTGATTCTATTTTGAAATGAATGTCGTGCGTATTGAGTTGTTTAAACATACGCTCAACCAAACACATTCAATTTTCATTTATGCATTCACTTGTTTATTCATTTATTTGTTGATCCATTTGTTCCAACGTAGTATATCGATGTTTTCATAGGCTTTTTTATTATGGTGTTTTATTATTATTTTTTTTTCTAGACTAAGCTTTCCTTCAATTTAGCTTTTTTAAAATGAAAAAAGTTTTAATTATATTTTACTTGTTCGAAAAGGACTTTTCTTAAAAATATCACGCATCACTATCAGAGTTTTTGGAGGCGTAATATGGTTAAAAAAATAGGCAAAAGGAAAAGCAAAAATATATTTAAAAGGTCTTTCATATACAGGGTTTTTCAACAGGGCAACAGGGACGCTAAAAAAGTAGAGCGACAGGGACAGCAAACGACGCCATATTTCTTCTCGCTCTTTTGACATTTCTCTTCAGGTTTGCCATTTTATGATGGAAAGTTATTCGAGCCAACAAGAAGTCGAAATTATTAAAATTTACAACCGAAATTTAGAGTCAGAGTCAGTCAACGTTAAGAGCGCTACGTCCAATTTATGGTCGTCATAATCGTCTTAGCAGGTCAACAATTGAGCGTTTAGTGGAAAAATGTACAGGCACAGTACAAAATTTTCCCGTTTCAGTGAGTCAAAGAAGTGCCCGTAGTGTCGAGAATATTGCTGCCGCTAAGGCTTCAGTTGAGAAAGCCCAATAGTGTCTCTCTCACGTCGTTCTCAAGCATTGCGCATCTCTGTGACGTCGTTGTGGCGAATTTTGTGAAAAGATATTGGCCTACATCCTAACAAAATCAAACTGACCCATGAACTGAGCAACAACTTGAAAATTATTTCGCTTTTCATCAAAAAATCATCTTCAGCGATGAATCTCATTTCTGGCTGAATGGCTTCGTCAATAAACAAAATTTGCATTATTGGTCAGGCAGTAATCAACACGTACTCCATGACTCATCATTGCATTCCGAAAAAATTAGGATTTGGTGCCGTTTATAGGCCGGCGGCGTAATTAGACCGTAATTCTTCCGTTATGATCAATACCGTCACGTTACTGTAAATATAAATCGCTACCGTTCAATGAGAACCGAATATTATTATCACCAATGGATGGAATACTTCGGACAAGGCAAAGTCTCTGATTGGGGTCAACCTGGCGGCCTCCAGAACGATCCTTGTTCCCGTTGTATTCAAGTCGACATACAGCCTCCACGTGGCCCTCCTGGATAACATTCTAGCACCCGCTAGCTTATTAACTAATGTATGCGGCGATTGTCCAATCCCCTGGACTTTAAATTTGGGTTGTGCGTAGGGCTTGAAACCCACCACGTAAAAACGTTCTTCAATGAAAGCAAAAACAATAGCCTCTAAACGGACCCCCTTTTATGTTGACGAACTTAGCAAACGTTTTAAGGACTATGATTTAAGCATATGCACCTGGAATGTGAGAACTCTTTATAGGGAGGGTGCCTCTATCCAATTGGCATATGCTCTCACGAAATGTCGGGCTGACATCACCGCCATCCAGGAAATGCGATGGATAAGACAAGGTTGTACGAGGCAAGCAACATGTGACATCTACTACAGCTGCCATGACAAAAGACGCGAATTTGGCTGCGGATTCGTAGTAAGTAAGAGACTTCGCCATCTTGTCTCGGAGTTCACCCCCGTGAACGAAAGAATTGCTACGATCCCAATAAAGGCAAAGTTTTATAATATCAGCGTTATTTGTGTGCACGCCCCAACGGAAGAGAAGGATGATGCGGTCAAAGACGCTTTCTACGCAAAGCTCGAGGATGTATACGATAGGTGTCCGGGACATGACGCCAAAATTGTCCTCGGCGATTTCAATGCGAAAGTTGGACGTGAAGGTATCTTTGGCCCCACTGTCGGACAGTTCAATCTCCATAATTCCACCTCACTAAACGGCATGAGACTGATCGATTTTGCCGCGGCGCGAAACATGGTAATTTGTAGCACCAGGTTCCAGCATCTCGATATCCATAAGGCCACCTGGATCTCTCCTGATCGATCTACCAAAAACCAGATCGATCACATTGTGATTGATGGAAGGCATGTATCCAGCATACTAGACGTGCGCACATTTAGAGGTCTAAATGTCGACTCGGACCATTATCTTGTCGCAGCCAAGATGCGACTGCGTATATGCGCGTCGAATACGACACGTTCTAGTGTGCAGGGGAAGCTGGACATCAAAAAGCTGCGATCACAAGAGACAGCCAGGTCGTTTTCCGATCGTCTTTCTAATGAGCTCAATTACATCCCATCCTCTCTCGAAAGTATTGGTTGACAGTGGTCTCACATCGCTCACTCTCTGCGCAGCGCTGCCGAAACAGTTCTTGGTTTTGAGCGTCCTCCCCGCAGAATCCAATGGTACGATGAAGAGTGCCGTGAGGCCACTGCAGCAAAGAACGCTGCCTATAGACGAACATTGCAGTCCAACACTACAAGCGCAACGGTGGAGGTGTACAGAGAAAAGAGGAGGGAAGAGAGACGCCTATTCAGAAATAAGAAAAGAGAGCAAGAAAGGCGTGCTCGTGGGGAAATCGAGACGTGCAGGAGTAGAAATCATGCTCGAAATTTGTATAAAAAGATAAGGCGTCTTACTACTGGTTTTAAGCCCGGAGCAACCTTCTGCAGAGACGAACATGGTAACCTGGTTACAGATGCACAAGGAACACTAAGATTATGGAGACAGCACTTCTCTAATCTACTGCAGGGCGATGACGACACAAATTCCGCCTCTAGAGATGATGTGCCGGACCCAATCATTAACGACCCGTCCCCCAGCCATGAAGAGGTCAAGGTTGCCATATGGCGACTTAAAAACAACAAAGCAGCTGGACCTGATGGTTTGCCAGCTGAACTCTTTAAGTATGGAGGCCATGAGTTGGTTAGGTGCATGCACCAGCTCATTTGCAATGTATGGCTGGAGGAAAGTATGCCCAACGATTGGAATCTTAGTGCTCTCTGTCCCATCCTGAAAAAGGGAGATCCCACGATATGCACCAACTACAGGGGTATAAGCCTTCTCCCTATCGCATATAAGGTTCTTACGAGCGTATTGTGTGAACACTGAAGCCATTCGCCATCTCACTGATTGGACCTTATCAGTGCGGCTTCAGACCTGGTAAGTCCACCATTAACAATATATTCACACTGCGCCAAATCCTGGAGAAGACCCATGAAAGTCAAGTCGACACACACCATCTTTTTGTCGACTATAGGGCAGCCTTCGATAGCCCAATAAGGGATCGCGTTTATGCGGCAATGTCCGAGTTCGGTATTCCTGCTAAGCTGATAAGGCTATGCAGAATGACGCTGAGCAACTCCTGCTGATCCGTCAAGGTAGGAAGAGACCTCTCCGAGCCTTTTAATACGGTGCGAGGTTTCAGACAAGGCGATCCCTTATCCTGCGACCTCTTCAACTTCGTCATGGAGAGTGTTTTGCGAAAGGCGGGTGTACATCGTAATGGCACTATTTTTAATAAAAGTGTCCAGCTTCTTGCATATGCCGACGACATAGACATCATTGGGCATACCAAGCGAGATGTCACCGCAGCCTTTAATGCTATTGAACGAGAGTCTGCTAAAATGGGTCTGGCGGTAAATGAGAGCAAGACGAAGTACATATTGTTGACGAGTAGGGATGTTGAACGTATCGGCTCCCAAGTTACAGCCGGCAACTATACATTCGCTGTGGTCAAGGAATTTATTTACCTTGGCACCGCCATTACCAGCAACAATGATGACAGTCTGGAGATCAAGCGAAGAATTACACTGGCCAACAGGTGCTACTACGGTCTCGGTAGGCAGTTTAGTAACAGAGACCTCTCTCGTGCGACGAAGTTAACACTCTACAAGTCGCTTATTCTTCCGGTGCTTCTCTATGGTGCGGAAGCATGGACGCTGTCTTGTGCCGATGCAGCGGTCCTAGGAGTGTTTGAGAGAAAAATTCTTCGCAAGATCTTTGGGACACTGAAGCAAGGCGATGAGTTTCGTAGTAGGACCAACTATGAGCTGTATGAGCTCCTCGGCGACGTAGATGTTGTCCAGCGCATTAACATCCAGCGGCTTCGCTGGCTCGGCCATGTTGTTCGGATGGAAGAATCTGCTCCAGCGAAAAAGGTTTTCGATGTGAAGGTCGGCGTAGAGGACGTCCATGTTTACGTTGGAAAGACCAGGTAGATGGAGCCCTGTCATCAATTGGTTTGACCAACTGGAGAAGGCGTGCGCTTAGCAGAGACGCCTGGAGACTAGTGTTGAGGCAGGCTGAAACCCGTTAACGGGTTGTTATGGCCAGCTAAGTAAGTAAGTAAGTAATTGGATGATAAGGACTTGGAGGACATGAGGTTCCAACAGGACGGCGCCACAAGCCACACAGCGAATGTCACAATAAATTTATTGGAAACGAAATTTGGAGAACGTGTTAACTGACAATATGGTCCAGTGGATTGGCCGTTTCGGTCGTGCGATTTGACGCCGTTAGACCATTTCCTGTTGAGCTGCGTCAAGTCTATGGTCTATGCCAACAAGCAAGCGACGAATGATGAACTTCGTATGAATATCGAATGTGAAATTGCATCAGTATCGGCCGATTTATGCTTGAAAACCGTTGAAAATTGCGTTCAGCGTCTGGACTTCTGCAAGCATGCCCGTGGTGGCCATGCAAAAGAAATCGAATTCCATACATAATGGCATCGAACGTACTCTTACAGGAAAAAATTGATATGCAAAACCAGTTTTTGTTTTATTTTAAAAGACTTTTGTAGCGCTCTTATTGAAAATCCCAATATATGACGTATAGCAAAGTAAATAAAATAATCTTTTTTAGGTCATCTTTAATACATAAAATATAAATCTAAACAGTATTTCGGAATCTCGAAGTATTATTATTTAGACCGAGCACAAATGCAAGACACTGCGACCTGAAGGATCTATTGTGTCCCTTTAAGTCTACTGTTTGTTTAGCAGACCAACTACCTTCCTTACGAACACCAGCAGGTCCGATGCTTTAGTAGTGGACTTACCTCCAAATCGAGGGCGAATCACAACTTTGGCGTGCCTGAGACCTGGCTGGGCATTGCAACGTTCCAAACATTTGCCAGTTTCCCACTCACTAACTTTTTGTTAATTTTTATTTAAGGCGTTGCAAACCTCCTCCTAGCCAGTGCATCCGCTTACTCGTTTCTGCTTATACCAGAGTGTCCAGGTACTCAGAACATCTGCACCCTGTTCCTAAGCTATAATTTTTGCAACGTGTCGTAACAATATTTGACAAGTCTAGACGTCATACGATCGTAGTCAAGCTCCTTGAAGGCAGTCTGACTATCTGAAAATATATTAATTGTCTTGCCATTGAGCCCGATATCAAAGTTAATCTCAGCATATGAGGTAATGGCCAGGATTTCAGCCTGAAAAACACTCAACGTCCTGTACCTCAATCTTAAATCTCGAAATAAATATTTGGGGCATTTTCGGGATTGGGGGTTTGCGATTGGCATCTCTATTGAGATGACATTATGTGAGGAATATAACATTGTTCAAATGTCTGTCATATTTTCGCTCGGTAGAGAACATTCAAAGTGTTAAACTTTCTATGATGGCCTGTCTATCGTCATTCTCAAAGAAATACAAACTATTTCGAAATGCATTGCATGCTCGTGGATTGCCTGAGAATTTTACAATTTTGTTTGTTCACTCGGTACGTTGCCCGAACAAAACACCCCTTTTGATAAAACAATTTTATTATTGGCACGTATTGTTAAATGATATATCCATCCATGATAATTTGACAAGATCAACTGAATATATGACACCATATTTTTCTTTTTCAACTGTTAAAGTTTAGAAGTCTCTGTTGGAAGACGCTATATATACGGCTTTTTATTAATTATATTTTTTTTTTATTTTTGCTTTTTATTAAATCTCCATAGAGTAATGTTACTACAAAACATATTCAATACTTCCAACCAACAATTATTCAGTCATTTATAAACCCACTATTAAAACAATTTCTCTTTTGTTGCGCTAAATTTAAATTGTAGTCCCCGGTTTATTAAAATCAGAAGATCGCCTGGTGTAATTAAGTCTTTGTCTTTGTAAATTGTTAAAGAAAACAAAACAATGATGATAAACTTGCCACTTTTATTAGCAAAAATGTTGCAATTAAACATGCATACGAGTACTTACATAATCCCATAACTAACAGAACTAAAAAAAAATATTAAACCTGTGTTGCAAATTCATATATATAATACGCGTGCATATGTGCATACGTAGTACAACAATTGACTCATTTGCAGCAAAATAGAAGAAACAACGAAGTTTAAACTACAAAACAAACTTAACTAATTATAGTTGTTATACCCTCTACCCAAAGGAAGTCAAAAACAAAACAAGACAAAAAAAGCATGTAAACACTTAATTCCAATGATGCCAAATTTTTTTTTTTCTTTTTTTTACTTTTAGATAGTTGGAATATTTATATGAACATATACCACATGTCATGCTCATAATCCTACCTAAACATGTGTGTACGTATACACATACATATATAAGTAGATGAAGAGTTATATGAATATATATAGACAGCCAGGATGCGATAGACGTTTACTATGGCTGTAGATTATACCAGAGATTATGTATGTGGATGCCACAAAAAAAAAACAATTCCATTTTATTATGCACAAGTGCAAAACTGGCAACAATGTTTTAAAAGGAGGCATAATGAAAGTTAAAATGTTTTTCTTTTAGGATACCAAGAAACTACTACTCCAAAACGAATTCAAGTTTAAAATAAATATTTTATGAAATTAACAGTTGGTAGAGTCGACTGACTACAAAGTCGATGTGTTAGCTTTTGTTGCATAAGATATGTTGTAGGTTGCTTTGAAAAATAAATTAATTTTAAATTTAAATTTGAAAATTCTGTTCAAAACAAAATAAACAAGTATGTTTTGTTTTTCAATCAATTCCTGTTTAAAAGTCATCATTGTATGGAAAGATGCGTAGTTTTTGCAAATGGCGGAAGTTGCCAATTTTGCTCTGACTCTAGAAAGGTTATTTATATCGTCGTGCGGGAGTTTATATGCTCTATTCGCCATTTTATTTATCTAGAGTTTATGATGCCACTTTAGGTTTTTGACAACAAAATATTTCTGCAATACGTTTTCGGCTATTTATCTCTGAAACTGGACGAGATAAGCAAAAACGGATTGCGGAGAGTTGTGGAAAGACCAATCATGGATTTTGCACCATGATAAAACACACATCGATGCTTGTGCATGACTTTTTGACCAAAAACAAAACCGTTATTATGCCTCTTCCCAAAACTGAAAACACCAATGAAAGGAAAGTGTTTTGCTACGATTGAGGAGATAAGCGCATTTCAGAAGTGTTTCGAGGAATGGAAAAAACACTGGCATAAGTGTATTATATCTGAGGAGATTACTTTGAAGAAGACAAGATAGTTATTGATGAATAAATAAATACTTTTTGAAAAAATTAAAAAAAACGGCTATTGCAAATATGCCTCAGGGTTAGGGCCTAGCTTTTCGCAGCACCCATGTTGTGTGTGCTAATTTTTATCCATGAGTGCTGGGACCTACAGTTTAAAATCGATTTCGAACTACAGTCTTCAGAATCTTGCCATGGCAATCAGCTACTCTCAAAGCTTTTGTTAGAAGACTTTTGATGGGTAATCGCCGAAAGAAATGTTTTTTTCTAATTTTCTTTTAAAAGAAGTCAGAGCTGACGTTTAAAACCGGGAGCTCTTGTCTAGTAAGCCAACACATTAATTACTAGACTACGGCGACTACTTATTTTGTTTCGCTTAAAATAATTTTTTAATCATTTCAAATTGACTGACTTATTTTCAGCTTCTCGGTAAGTTTTCATAATAATTTAATACACCGGCAGTTCAAGTCTGTTGCTCTATCACCAAATTAGCAAAAGTTAGGCATTGTGGAAGGCCCATCGTCTTAACCTGTTGTGTAAGATAGGCTTCATAGAGAGAATATTTAAAAACCAAAGGCAAGAGGCGCCATAATAATGAGCTATAAGTTAGAACCGAATCTAAAGCACTCCATGCAATCAGCAAAATCGAACTATCAGCCACATTTTCACTAAAAGAATTTTAGAAATTTTTAGTAAAGCGTACAATGCGATGATGAACGGTCCAAACTGCAACGCTTTCAGTCTTTTTAAATTTCTTAACTAGCATCACCATTCCGTAATAAAGAAATATTAGTAGTAAAGGTAGTTTTCTGTCAAAAGCTTCAATATTTTTGTAGGAGTCGACATTAAACCGTATGGATAAAAATTGATGCACCACTAGCGCGCAACCTTAAAAATGTTTCCTATGGTCAATAAAGTAATAACTGAAAATTTGCCACATTTGAAGCGCCACCTTTGTATTAACTTTTACCTTTTCTTTGAGTTTTTGGGTAAATAAACGTTCTGTTTACGTAAATGGCAAAACCTTTACTAAATAATAGGCAGTTAAAAGAAAAATATTTAACACTTAAGTGCATGATAAGGTGTTAGACGAACGACAAGTGAAAGTGCGTGAAATAGGAAATGTTAGAGGCATCTGAAATGATCGAATACTTTATATTTTCCTTTAAAAATTATATATGAAATAGCGTTTTTTGTCTCTTAAAGATCAATACTTAGGGGTAAACCCCTACTAAATGCTGTACATTATATTGGAATTTTTTGGAAAGGACAGTGCATATTCATTTTGTCTTATATTATTATTAATAAGCTTTAGGAATGAGACAATTTATTATGAATTGATTCATTGAAAGGCCAGTGTTATTTCTTTATTTGAATGATCAACAGCAATTACCTCATTGTTGCATGCTTATTGTGTGGTAAGTGCCTTCGCTAAGTAGGTTTACCTGTTACCTGCTATTTCCCAAGCGGTTTTCTGCTGATCATTCGTTTTTTGTTGACATTGGTTAAGGTAGAATAGAGTGGAATGTCGGGGAGCGGTTTCTTTGTAGATAGTCTTTTTGGAGGGGGTGGCGGACCCCTTATTTTTAAATTATAATTTTGAAAAAAAAGCAAAACTAAATTTTTAATTTTTCACCATTGCTGGGATTTGAAACTGAGCCGTTTGAGTTTTTGTGAGAGCTCTAATCACTATACCACGCACCCCCCTTTCTGTGATTATGATGATGAGTGACGTAGTTGAAAACATGTGATCAAAAATGCATTTTGATGAAAATATTTAAAACTTCTTTGGATCGATTGATTTCGTACCCATGGCACCGTCACTGTACACCAGAGACAGAAAGTGGTGAAAGTGTACTAAAAAAAGCAAAAAGGCGACAATCGGCCGATAAGGTCATGGTAACGATTTTTGACTTTCTTTAAAAAGGTAAAACAATAAATTCGAAACATTACTGTAGTCTGTTGTGACAATTAAATTTGAAAATTCGAGAAAAACAACCTGATTTTCAGTATGACAACATAATATTTCATCAAGACAAGGCACAATTCCACCAGAGTTTTATAGCAGTAGAAACATTTAATATATTCAAGGACGAATGGCTGGACAACCTATCTTATTCTTCTGTCATAGCTCCCTCTGACTTCTAACTTTTCTGGCTGGCATATGTTTTAGCTCGAACGAAGATGCAATACAGTTGGAAACGATTATTTTGAGGAGCTTCATGTAACCCTTTCAGTGGTGCGATTCAGTAACATATTTTTACGATAATCGCATTGTTTTCAACAGTAAACAACAGAATTGTCGATATTGCTATTCATTATTTTTTGTTTACGATGGCTGTTGTCGTAAACTAACGCCAAAAATGTTTATGCTGTTTATTCAGTTGGAAAATCGTAAATTTTTTATATTGAAATTTTGTAGAGAGATGTGCCTACGCTATTAACTAGTTTGTTTGAGAACCATTTTTGTGTGTTTGTATACCCAAAGAAACTAGCGGTTTGTAGCTTTGCTAACTTTCTACCCAAAAACTGACTGATTTTATACAGTGCTGCCAAATTATTGCAATTTAAACATAAAGAAAACTACAGTTGTAGACTGTCGATAAAACGTACTTAGTGAATCACATAATCGTTACTGCAAACAATAAAAACTGTCGACTTCTTTTGCGAATATCGTATTGTTAAAAGTTACTGAATCCCGGTACAGACCGTGATGCATCGATTGTGCGGGTGGGTTTAGGTCTCACTATTTTCGTTTATATTTGATCAACATCAAAAAGACCGACATGCATCGATTGCGCTGTTTGTTCTTTATATTTGTTTCTCACATTATTCTGCTATTCGATTTACCGTTATTTAAATTATTTCGAAAATCTTGCGTCAGATTTCAGTTTTGTCAAAATGAGCGGAAGGAACAATTTGTGTTTACAACTACAAAACTACTAACGGCAAATAAATAGTGAATTGGGGCATATTTTAACTAAAAAAAATTATAAATTTTAATGTTTCAAACCATTTGAAGTCATTTTATGCAATAAATATGCGTTTCAGTTAAAAAGGTTAACGAGTGCATCAATTGTGTGTGTGTGTCCAGAAAATCCTTGAAGGATATAAAAATTTGGTAAAATCTAAACATTGATTTTATTTTCGTACGATATGGAGAGCATATATTTCAAAAATCAGTAAAAAATTCCCATTAATTTAGTGGCAGGTCTGAAAGGGGTAATAGAATTTCTCGAAAGACGCTGGAGTTTGTGAATTAAGGATCACAATTTAGCTCTTGATTTTCATTATTAGGCTAGAACATTTTGTACTGTTGTTTTCCGAGGTAATACCCACAACATCGAAGTTGATAAAAAATCTCCAGAATCCCTAAAATCACCAGTTGAATTTGGGAGTAATAAAATGAGTACCAATTGGATGCAATTTTTAATTCTTAATTAATGACTTAGAAGATTGTATTTCTTATTACGGGATTTGCAAGAACAACAAAACTTATTTTCCTCTGCAAGAAATGGAAATGGCAAGTAAACAAAATATTGCTGCTCTAATGACTTCTTTTTTGATCTGTCGAATAAGTCAAACACAATTCTGTCATAATTACTTTTCAAACTAAGTACTTCAATTATTCGATTTGGTAAAATTAATTTCTTGAACAACAAATTCTATTAAAACGAAATTAACTGTCTTGTTAGGGTATTCCTTGCATCAATGACTTATTAATAGTTTTTATATTAAAAAGTTATTTAATGGTTAAGGTAACTTTCCCAATTTATTTATTTTTTTTTTTTTTACTTCAATGCTTGATTTAAATATTTACGAGCACATTCAATGTATAGTTTTGGAACACCCTTACGATGAGTATTTTCAATGAACAATTTTTCTTTTTTTTCCTTCTTTCCTTTACTTTTCACATGAAACAATCTATTTTGTTTTAGAATGTTATAAAATTGTATTTAAAATAAAATTTGATTTTACCAAAAAACTTTGTTTAAGCACAATAAATTCTTTTCTCTTTTCAAGCAGAAATTCTAATTTAAATTATTGAAATTTTATTTTTTTATTTGAAAAATAAATATGCTTTTCCTTCTTCGTTAGAATCGTAACTTACAACATATGCAACAATTAAAAACAATTTTCACTCTTGTGTTCTTGTTAAAATTAACAGAAATGAAATTTTTCAATGCAAACATATAAAGAGCAAAAAAAAAAAACAGAAAAGAAAAGGAAAATGAATTATTGAAGAAGAAATATTCAATTAAATTACTTTAAAAATTAAACAATTTTATTTTTTACAGAAGATCCAAGCCAGTTAAAGTCACAAATATAAAGAAAAGTAAAATAGCATTTGAAATACGATGTAGAAACATTTTAATCAAATTTGAAATACCATGAGTGGAAATAAGGATGTTAGTCCTTGTTGAGTTAGTCAGTCACACAAGTTTAATTATGAAAACTGGTTTGGTAATTTAATATAGAAATAAATAAGAAAAAAGGAATAGAAGACATTAGGTTTTATACAATACTATAAACGGATATATTGGGTTGGCAACTAAGTAATTGCGGATTCTTTTTAGAACCAACCAAGCTCCAATAATTTTTGACGAGTGGCCAAAGATGTGTGTTGCCTTGCATTGTCATGATGGAATACAACACCTTTTCGATTTGCCAATTCGGGCCGCTTTTCTTAAACTGCATTGTTTAATTTTGTAAGTTGTTCAATGTAGACATCTGGATTTATCGTTCAATTGGGTGGTAAAAGTTCGAAGTAGATAATTCCTTTGTAATCCCACCAAACTGATAACAGAACTTTCTTTTGATAAATATCAACTTTTGATGTTGTTTGCGCTGGTTCACCTGGCTTGCTCCATGATCTTTTCCGATTGACATTGTTGTAAAGAACCCATTTTTCATCACCAGTTATCAATCGTTTTAAAAATAGAAAAAACCACGCAATCGATCAAAAGATTTTTTTTACTGGTTGACACCTGAAGTACCGACTATTAAATAACAAAATGTATTTTATATTTCAATTACGTCATCTAACCTAAAAATTCAACTAATGCCATCAATGACTAAAATCCGCATTTTCTTAGTTGCCAACCCAATATAAATATAAGAACACTGATTGCGATATTTTTTGGGATTTTTTTTATTTTATTTCTAACTGGGATAAAAAATTAGAAGCTCTTGACAACAAGTCGTCGTGCAGGTGTTCATGTGCTCTATCCGTCATTTCATATTTTTTATATATCTAGAGTTAATGATGACACTTTAGGTCTTCGACATCAAATTTTTCAAGTCTGCTATTCGTTTTCAGATATCCCGTCAAGTTTCGAAGATAAATAGCCGAAAACTTATTGCAGATTTGAAAAATTGTGGTGTCAAAAACCTTACAAAGTACTCATTGTAATTACCACATGCGTTAGTAAATTGCTGTCAGTTGAAAAAGCCAAAGTACAATGTATGACGGATTCTATCTGTCTTGGCCTTTATACGTTATTCTTTAAATAAACTTTGAATAAACCATTCATAAGGACAAAAGAAAAAAATATGTTGAATAGAAATATTTTAATATTATTGTATGTACCAAAAACAATATCCAATCATTTGTCAAAAACACCTGTTTGATTATTTTCTTTTCAATGTACAATAAATAAATAAACAACGTATTTTGCCTTCTGCTAGAAATATTTCAATTATTAACGACAGCTGTATGTATTCCATTATACAGAGTACTTAGCAAACCTTTAATAAACAATTTTTGTTGCTCTAATATGCAAATTCTTTGTAAAGAAATTGATTCCTCTTTTTTCCTGATATTGTAGGTTGTGTCTGTATTACAACATTATCATAAACAAAAACATCATTATCATCATCGTTATCATCGATGTTATTATCATAATAAAGCAAACATTTTTTTAATTATTAATATGGGAACTATGACAGCTGCTACTACAAAGGATAACGTTATAATTAAAGGAAGTTATTTAGATGAATACTTCTCTTGGTTGGTGGTATTTTTCTGTTTTTTTTTTTTGTTTCTTTTTAATTTCATTGTTTTCACTTTAAAACTCTAAACGAACTACTCATATTATGAAATAAATCTCTTATCAAAGCTTCTATACTTATTTTCATTACTTTTATGACAATCTATGTATAAGTATTTTTAAAATTGTATATACATATCGCTCATTTACGAGAGAGTGGCATAACTCAAAAAGAGCGATTCTTAGAAAAATGCATTTAAAGATTTTAATTTAGCCCAACTGATAGGAAAAGTACAAGACGCTTTTGGTCGCCTCTCAATGAAAAAAAGAGATAAAAATACAATTTTTAGATAGGTTTTAATTTAAAACTTTTAAATTACAGTTCGTCTCATATTTCTGCATTATTAACTCAAAAAATGTGTTTATTGAGTTATGCCACTCTCTCTCGCAAATGAGCGATATATTCTGATACTTAACTACTTAATTATAGTTCAAGATCTCAAAAATGCAAACTCAGTTTATTAAGCAATTAACCTTAGGCAGCGGTACGGAGACTGTTGGAATTTCGTAGAAGGCAAACTTTACCATAACTAGTACTGGGCGGCTATACCAATGCGCACCATAGAATATGGGGCACCAGTAATGTAAACAAGCGATTTTTTAATAGCATCCAATCTGACGGTTGAGAGAGTTACGAGTATTACCATAGCTATTCCTAGCTCTGCTAAGTTTGTGAGAAATTGGAAAATATTAGACAACAAATTTCTATCTGATCAGAAGAACTTATTGGGAATTTCATCCAGTAGACATATACGGAACTGGTATGAGGTTGCGACCAATATAAATACTGGATACTTTCAGGTCACAACATGTTTGATGTTGGTACATGTTCGATTGTATACTTATATTAACGCCTTCAAAGTCAGTTATAAAAGGAAGCACAAGCCAAACTTGATGGGCAGTTGATTGATTGACTGCTGAAGTTGCAGGGTAGGTTTTATATCGGGTTTTTCAATAGGAGCGCTACAAAACTTTTTTTTAAATAAAACAAAAATGGTTTTATTAATGAAATTTTTTATTCCAGTAAGAGTACGTTCGATATCACTATGTATGGAATTTTGCATGCCCACCACGGGCACGCTTGCAGAAGTCCAGACGCTGAACCCAATTTTCGACGATTTTCAAGCATAAATCGGCCGATACTGCTGCAATTTCACGTTTGATATTCGTACGAAGTTCATCAATCGTCGCTGGATTTTTGCCATAGACCATAGGCTTGACCTAGCCTCACAGATAATAGTCTAACGGCGTCAAATCGGCCGATCGACTGAACCTTTTCGTGAGATAACACGTTCTCCAAACTTGGTTTCCATCCTGTTGGAACCACATGTCCTCCAAGTCCACATCATCCAATTGGGGATAAAAATATTGGGTTATCAGTGAACGGTAGTGATTTCTATTAGGTCTTGATCATCACGGAAGAAGTACGGTCTAATGACGACGCCGGCTTATAAACTGCACCAAACCTTAATTTTTACAGGATGCAATGATGACTCATGGAGTACGTGTAGAGTGCTGCCTGACCAATAACGCATATTTTGTTTATTGACGAAGATATTCAGGCAGAAATGAGCCTCATCGCTGTAGATGATTTTTCGATGAAAATCCGAATCATTTTCAAGTTGTTGCTCAGCCCAATTCGCAATCATACGACGTTTCTGGTGGTCAATTTGATCTTGTAAAGATGTAGGCCAAGATCTTTTCGCAAAATTCGCCACAACGACGCCACAGAGATGTCCAACGCTTGAGCACGACGTGTGAGAGACAGTATTGGACTTTCTTCAACTGACGCCTTAGCGGTAGTAATATTCTCTCCCTGGTTCAAGAACATTATGTACTGTGCCTGTGGATTTAAATTTTTCCAGTAGACGCTCAATTGTTGATTTGCTAGGACGATTATGGCGACCATAAATTGGACGTAGCACTCTTAACGTTGACTGACTCTGACTCCGAATTTCGGTAGTAAATTTTATTAATTTCGACTCGTTGTTGGCTTGTTGTCAAAAACTCAGATCTTGTAAAATAAGAAAGTATAATGGTGTAAAAATAACATGTAATGAAAAATAAAAAAAAGCATGAAAGTTTAACACTAGAATGGCTCCCATAACTTTAAGAAATTTTTCATTTTGCCAGAGTTGCTTTTTTTGAAAAACTGAAAATTATTCACCACAATTTTACTTTTTTTCTTTTCTAAATAAATAACTGCAAAAATACAAAATATAGTTGAAATTTCAAGTTCTTACACATCACTGGTGAAAGACTCTTATGCATACCAGTGCTGGGATCTACCATAACCACGACGATGGACATGGACACTAAGTTTAGCAAACGATTGTTTGTGGGTAACCGGTTATTACATCGTCAATAATAACTGTTATACAAGAATGTACGTTCAGGGTCACACAATTGGTGGTGAAGTCTTATATAAGCCCATAAAACAGATCTAACTGTTCCAAACATCTGGCCGAAACTAGCTTAGGTTTAAAAAGATGAACAAGCGGATTTGAATAGTTAATAAGAATTTAATATTTATTAGAAAGAAGAGATAAAAAGAAGATAATAGTTAAAGTTATTGCACATGTATTCTTTTGGGTTAACACTGTCCCCCCTGAACTTTCTCAGCATAGAGCAGAAAAATGTAACGCTTCAAGTGAAAGAGAATTGCTGGCAATAGAAAAATTCGGTAAGAGCACAGTAATGCAAGATCTTTGGCGTATAATATAATATATAACTAAGTTTCAGCCGACTCAAGCACCGTGATTTTTCAGTTTAATTTTTAATCGATAACTGTTGTCTGTATTCCCCAGTTGTTCATTTACTCTTCAATAAACTTTAGTAATAAAATCAAAAAATATAAAATATTTTTATTGTGCCATAAAAAATGGAGATTTTCCTTCCCTAAATAAATTATTAAAAATTAATCACTTGATAGGAAATAAAACAGTTTTAGTTGAAAATTAAATGCAGATGAGCTTAAAAAATAAGGGTTTGTTTGGCTTACTTCATTTGTATTCTATTGCTGTTTATTTGTATGTTAAGGATCTAAAAATACGTATAAAAAAACATAAAACATTATTTTTCTTTTTTATTATCCCTCTTACTATTAACAGGACAGCAGACAAATGTATTCCTAAACTTAAAATAATGATGTCGCTGTTGACGGCAATAATGATGGCGATGATGTCGTTGATGCGATTATAAGACAAGATAAATAAACTCTAAAATACAAATAAATAATGGCTTGGCACTTTTAGTTATTCAGTTTGATAGGAATAATAGAGTTGGAAATAGTGCAATACTCGTAGGTTGTATCAGTCTATTTGTAACTTGATATTTTAAGCTATTTATTTTGACAAAAATAACACCACCCTTATAAGTGAATAGATAGAAGGATTAAAGATCCTTATCAGGGGAAGATTTGTTTCAATTCATTGCCTGGCGTTATTAAATTCTTTAAAAGATTTTTTCTATCTTTTAGAAATCGTATACTATTAAGAAAAATTACAATATTTTGCATCAGATTTATTGCGAGTGAGTAGAGGGAAAATCTAATGTAGCCAACAGTTAAATTATAATTTTTCTATTACAAAATAAAAAAAAACTTGTTTTGAGACCTACATTATATAATTATATTATGTCGGATTAAATAATATTAACAATGAACTTTCTGAAAAACTAAACTGTCAGTAACCCAGGTAGATAATATTTTTATTTCAAAGGTGAAAACATTTATTTCCCAATTTAGCAACACAGCTGTCGATTGTACAATTTTACCCTGTAGCCGAATCAGGCTAATTTCTGATTTTGTTGACAAAGATGTGCAAGTCAATGCTGTCAATATAATAAAATGCATGAAACAGAGGTTTTAAAAACCGAAAACAGGAAAAATTACAAACAAACACGCAAAAAGAGTTTTTAGTGGCACCACAGACAAATAATAATCATATGGTAATTTGTTTACATATTTAGTTTATTAACACTAGATTTACTAACAAATTTGTATACCTATTTATACCAACACCAGTCATTTTGACTGGAATTGAAAAATAAGTGTTTTCAATGTGTAGAATTTGTATCTGCTTTTAAAAATAATAAATTAATAAACAGAACTAATAAAATATAAAATAAATAAGAAGTCAGGAGCTGTATTTTAGTTATTATTCAAAATAATTATGGATTTTCATATTTTTTACAAATAGAAACTTTTTTTTCTTTTTTTTCCGCACACATATTTTTTGCAGACATCGCAATTTATCGTAGTCCTATTGTTATTACAGAACCCGACTTGGCACCATTTACGTGGGGTTTTTTTTTTTGAAGATTGGGTGTTGGATTGGAAAATTGATCAGCTTCACTTGCTATATCTTGGAATGAAGACTGAAAGTCAAAAGTAAGCTCTTCAGCTGTTGTCTGCATCAATTTTGACGCCTTTGTGCTTAGACTCAATAAAACGACTTTTTTCTTGGGCTTACTCTTATAAACTGTTATAAACTGTTACATTCATTTGTTGCATATAGTAATGTTGAAAAACGAGCCATGCCATCTTTCTTATCTTTACAAATTTATGGCAGTTCCCGTTTGTTACAACGTATTGTACCCACCAACGTAGTATTTTTTTCTAATAATTTGGAGTGTAAAGAAAGACTGGTAAAAAAGTTGTCCGTTGTAACAGTCCTACCTTTCATGGTATACGGCTGCATTAGTCTGATTACTACATATTCGCTGAGAGGTGTTGGCAAATCTCGTGTCTCGTCCTTTCCTAGAAAAGAAAACCATTTACTACATACTTTGTTTCAACATCGGACGCCAGCCAGAATTTGATCCCAAACTTGTGTGGTTTGTTTGGCATATGCTGTGTGAACCTACATCTGGCTTTCGTAGGAAACAATTGCTCATGGACTGAAATGTATGGTCCCGGTTTGAAACGGTTTTGACTGTTGGCAATAAATTTATCCCAAACAGTCGACACTAACTCAAATTTATCATTTTGTAAGCGTTGACTTCTTTCATTTCCTTTATCGAACAGAATGAACCGTAAAATTTCTGTAAACCTATGCCTATACATACTTTTGGAAAAAAATTCAGGACCCAATTTTTTGTTCCACACATACGATAGTTTTAAACTTTTTGCTTCGTATGCAACACGTGCATACAGAATTCCAATGAAGGCCTTCAATTTTTCTTGTGAAAGTGTCCAATTTTTCCCCAAAACTCTGGAAGCTTCTAATTCGGTGCAAGTTCTTATATAGTCTAATATATGATGGTCTATCAATAGTAAGAAGGCACTGCTTACCTCCTTTTCCATAATATTTCTCGTTGGCAACACGAAAAAAGGTTGTAGTATATCCTAAATCTAAACAAAAATCGATTGATGATATGGAAAAACACACCAGTCAAAATGACTGGTACCGGTATAAGTATAAAAAAATAAAACTTATTTTTTTTCTGTGGACACAAAATCGAAACAAGTTATCAAATTAATTGTATATTGTTGTCGTTATAAAAATCATATACTAGTTTTGGGAAAAAATATTCACACAAATTCAATATTTGTGGTATATAAAGCAAAACCAGTCATTTTGACTGGTGCGGTAAATCTGGTGTTAAAGGCGGGTTTAGACGGTAATACTTTGCGTACGTAAAATCAAAGAGAAAATATTATCAAATTTCATCCGTATTTCAAAAATGAGAGTAAAAATCTTACGAAAGATTTTTTTTACGTATACATGGCTGGTAAAATTTCAAAACAAAATAAAATGAAAACATAAAATGCACATACACATGCACACAAAATTTACATGCATTGTTAATACATTTAACAAAAAGAAAACATAAAAATACATCCCTGATCTAATGAAATGTGATGGTTTTTTAAAAAATTTCAAAAAACCAAGAGAGCCATACGACTGTCAAATTTTCATCCGTATTTTCTCTCAATGTCGTACAGTCTCATTACATATCAGGTTTACACTATTCATTCTCTTCTACACAAAAATTTGACATGTCGTACGACTTGTATTACCTTCTAAATCTGCCTTTAATAGTTTTACTCTGCAAGAACTACACGACTGAAATTAATACAGACAAAATATATTTTTCCACACATATAAACCTATAGAATAAGAGAGCATATAGGCAAGAGTAAAAATATTAATAATTGTCCTATACTTGGATTTTCTGGTTTAATAAACAAATTTTGTGCCAATTTTTTATTAAAAAAAATAGTTTTAGAAAATATACCGAAAGAAATCGTGACAGCTATTTGAAACAAATTAGTTTAATTGCTTAAGAAAAACTAAAAACTTTTCTGGAAAGTTTAAAGTAAGTGTTATGTATTCAATTTTATACGTAAACATATATATTTTTGTTATTTCGTATGTAATGGAAATCCGACTGGAATAAGGCATTTAAGTGCATAAGTTTTGTTAAACCAACCTTTTCATTTAATAATAAATTATTTTAGATCATATTCAAGTGTGGAAAATAATATATGTTGTTTTAAAATTAAAGGAATATCCGTTTGAGTTGAGGGGCTTATATATTATTTTTTTTTTTAAGACCAATACTCATGGGTAAACCCCTACTCATGCACTGCATTGTATTGGAATTTGAGGATAAATAAATAGATATACATATTTCTTTATTATTTTTTTATTATGCGCCTTTTTTTTGATGACACAAGTTTCTGTTAATTTGACCGCAGTCTTAACTTTGAATGATCAACAGCAATTGCCTGTGGATGTTGGTGGATGTTGAATGTGAGTGGAGAGGGTCTTCATCAGTAGGTTAGCTGTTATCTTCCCAGAATGTGGCGCTGTACTCCTGATCATACCGTTTTTGGTGAAATAGACTGGAAAAGTCAGGGATTGGTTTCCTGAAGATTTACTTTCTTTTAAATTAGAATTTAGAAATAGTGTGCTAGGATAGTTTGTTAGTGAGCTGTGACTGATATATTCATCATGAGTATTTAATCATTTCTGACTAATATTTATATGTTTCCTGAAATGAAAAAGCAGCAGAGTAAGGAGTTCAGATATTTGTTCAAAGCCAACATATTTAGTAAGTTAGAGTAGAATGCAAAATCACATGTACACAAGTATTTTCATTAGTTTTTCATATTGCCCTTAAGAAAATGACTTCTGATCGGTATTTCAATCAGCAATGCCAGTCATATGAATGCTGAAATGACTGTCACTGTTCTTGCAGGGTATTTAATAAATATTTCATTTATTCATTTATTTTTATTTTTAAGATGTCAGAGCTGGGATTTGAACCCGAAGATCTTGTCTAGTAAGCCAACAAACAAACCACTAGACCACGGCGACTACTACATACATACATACATAATTGACTATTACAACCTTGTGTCAGGGTTATGACTTAGATTCTCGCAGCACCCATGTTGTGTGTTTTAATATTTTGCCAGAAGACTGCTGAGTGGTAGTCGCCGAAAAAAATAATTTTTTCATACTTCTTTTTTTTTTCAAGATGTCAGAGCTGAGATTTGAACCCGGCACTATCGTCTTAGTAAGCCAACACACTAACTACTAGACCACGGCGACTACTACAGTCAGAATATATTGTCATTTATTAAATTATAATAATTATTTAATAAATCACATATTTCCAGAGTGTAACTATATAAGGGCGTAGCGATATGTTGATAGAAATAAAAGATTTTTGTGATAAAAAATTTGAAACTCGAAAAACTGAATAAAAAAAATTATTCCTTCCGTTGACTTTAACTGCGATTGGAATGTAACAGTATATTAAAAATTTCATCGAAAATTTGTATTAAACCGGTCAAAAACTACTGTTTTGTAGGGTGACATACATGATATGCTGGCCATAATAGTATTCTTTAAAAAAGAAAAAAGAAATGTTTACAACAATAAGAGTTTCATAGATATTTTTTGTTTTTTATAACAGTGTATCTATAATTTGTTGTCATTAATAAGCTTTGCTTGAAATAAAATGTCCCCTTTTAGTTTTTTTCTCTTTGTTTTGTTTTCCTTGTAAAAATTCCAAACCATAGTCATCATTTGATATGATGGAACAATAAACGCTTTTTTATGACAATCAATTTGTTACAATTCAATAGTTTGTTGAGTTTTACAAGAACTTACACATGCACAAATAAGCAATTTTTATCATGCATGTGTAAGTGAAATTGTTTTAAAATACAACCATAATATTCGTTTATTAAAAAACAAACGACAGTATTAATTTCAATTGTGTGCGTGTGTGTGTGGGTGTGTGAAATTATTGTTTATATCCTGTTTACTTATATAACAGTCATCATATAAGATATACTGTCTGGATATATGTGAGGTTTAACTGTTTCTGTTTATTTCCATTCCCGTAGTTGGGGATATTTAGTATTGTTATAGTGAAGACCATACTTTACTGTTCAGTGATTTCTTTTTTTCGGTTTTATTGTTTTATTATAAAATGATTTGTGGAAAAGTGTAAAAATTTTGACAGTATTTTTGTTTGTTTGTTTGTTTTTAATATTATTTATATTTTTTGTGTGTCTTTTTTTGTGTTTACATATCACCATAAAAAGTATTCTTTGTTAATATGTTGGTTTATTGGTTTTCCTCTCTTTTATAGAAATAGGAAGGTGGCTTTTAGAAAGAAACACACATTTTAGTATAAAACAATAAAAAAAATCAATTTGTTCTTATTCATTAAATTTTACCCCTCTACGCAGAGAAATGTTTGTTTAAGTTTGAATATTATACTTTAAAATATATTTATAGAAGAAGGTGGGGGAGATATTTGCATCTGTATTCATGGGCCCTATTCGCGATAGTTACAAATGTTTTTTTTTTTAATATTTCATTCTTTTTTTGTTTTCAATGGTTAAAGTGGAATAGAATGAAATGTCAGGGAGCGGTTTCTTTGTAGATGAACTTCTTAATTATTTTTAAATTATGATTCTATAATAGCCGCAAACTAACTTTTTATTTTCTCAGCTCTGCTGGGGCTTGAACCTAGACCATTTGAGTTTTTATGCGAGCGCTCTAACCACTATTGTGTACGAAAATGTTATCAATTAAATTGCTGATGCAGAGCTGTCTTAGTATTTTTTGAGATTGATAGTTTTTTCAACAAACAATTATTATTGATGAGTATAAAAAATTTACTCTGGTTTACATCAATTTCACGAAAAAGTAGGTTATTAATGTCTGGGAAATACAAGCTATTGTAAATGGTAAACTTTTATAGAAAGAATTCAAAGGAATAATAAATTCAAAATATCAGCGATTTGTTGTTCTGCCCTCGTACATTAGATACCAAAAACTCTATGAACTAGAAATATTCATTGATTTTTGAAAAACCAACACCCTTGTACGACCAATTCAACCATTATTAAATATTGTTGTTGTTTTGTTGTGGCATGTGTTCGAGCATAAATCAAATGCTGTAATAAAACTCATTGATTTCAACAAATTATTTTATGGTTAATCAATGGGTCTGGAATAGTTTTGTTGTCTTCTTTTTTATATCAATTTATGATACTAGCAAACGGATGTCAAGCATACAAAATATGAATGTTGGTTTATGATTTTTTATATACAAATATTAACAAATAATGAAGTGTATATTTATATGAAAATAAATTTTAACTTTGTCTTATACAAATTAGGGTTGTACGTTCATCAATTGTAAACAATGAATTTGTTATAGTAAAAACTCTTAAGAGTTAATATTTTTGCAATATATTCTTTTCACACTCAACCAAAAGGGATGTTTGTTATGTTTTAATTTGCAATTATGTTTGCTTGACTTGAGTTAATGCTCTTAAATTTTTAATAGACTTAAATGCTGTGTTTTGTAAAGACAAAAACTTTATAATTTGTTTGGCAGAAGTTGTTAAAAACAAATAGATATACAACAGCGTGTTCGTATCCCAAGTAAATTTCTTATCCCCAATAGAAATAGTGATTTCTTCTTAATTAAAATAATATTAAATATCAACTTTGATTTGCAAGTGTGAACATGCCTTAAAAAAGAGAAACCATTATTATTATTAATAAAGAGTACTAATTCGCCTTGCTTTTTTCGTCGCACACAGGGTTAGAATAGCATGTTTTCTTGGATTAATTAAAAAAAAAATTTTAAGTATCGTCAAAACTTTTTGTACCCGGTTAGAGTATACAAAATTCTACATCACTTGTCGATAAAATAAATGTCAAAAGTGCTCTGGTGTTTTTCTAGTGAAACTTCAAAGTCAAACTTTATAAAAATTTTTGTGCAAAAAAAGCTAAAAAAAAGTGAAAACTTTCCCGTGGAAAATTTTATTTATTTTTAAAAGTATTGCAAAAGTTAACAATTTTTCAATGGAACCATCAAGTACAGGTAATTTAGAAATACTTCGTTAGCACTTGTTTATGAAATTGTGTGTGGAAGTGTTTTAGATTTAGTCATTTATATTGGAAGTGCCAAAAAAAATTAGCATTTTTATATTTTAAATGGACATATAGTTATTATTTGTCCACATTTGTGTAATAATTTTTAGTTTATATTAAAGAGGACATAAATCTCTATTATATTGCAAAATTTTATGCTGCCTTTTTGTGCCTTTTAGAAGTTATGCATTGTTTAATGCAAGTGTTGCAGCAGTCAAATAGCTAAAAATCACATTGATCTCGCGACTACTGCTGTTTTGTGTGTTGTGTTTTGATGTTTTTCATGCTACTTTTTTCTTTTTGATCGAAAGACCTGCACATGTAGGCAATTTAAGATTTGGCCTTTCCATTCTTCATGGCTGGATTCGATTTTTTGAATGTCTTTTGTACGTCTTATGCACGCAATACGGGACGACTTTTTGTTTAAACGTATCCTTGGTACAATATGCCCCCACTTTGTACAAGTATTGTATTCACGGACCCGAAATTGTGTCAAATGCCATTTTACCTATTGGGCAGTTATCAGAAGAAGCGCAAGAAGCTCGAAATAAAGATTTTAAAAAATATAGGGAAAGTTCATTCACGAAAGTGCAGTCGCGAAAAATCAAACCAAGACATTTTTAATATGTTTTTGATAACCTCTGACCCAATTATTTCAAGAATGCAAAAATTGCCTACAAAGAAGGTTCAAAGCTTGCCAGAAGAGAAAATTGATTTAAATGATCCTGCAGCTCCGAACAAGAACTATTTGGGTGATATTGAAGTTGCTGATGCTGCTGATGATGATGCTGCTGATGATAATGATAATGATGATGATGATAACGATGATGATGATGATGACGATGATAATGATGATGGTGATGATGATGTTGATGATTAACTTTAAGATGTATAAAATCTAATGTTTAAGATCTCATACTGTACTCCTTGCGCTATATACCTACAGTGATATTTGGCATTATTTAATAAAATTATACTAAAATATACTAAGAAAACATTTTGTTTTACTTATTTAAATGGTATTAACTGAAAAATAAAGAAAAATTATCCCAACATAGCTTCCCTGATTTGATCCAAGAAAACATGCTATTCTAACCCACTGTGCGTCGCAAGAATTAAAGAACAATGTAACTGACAAAATATTTAATGTTCACTAGAGCCAAAAAACCTGCCATTGGTATTTTTCAAAACTCAGACGGCGTAAGTGAATTTCTTTTCATCATAGAAATCTGGGACCGATCGACCAATCGATGCGTATTTTTTTTCTGATAAAAATTCTGATAAAAATTCTATTTCTCTGCTGTGGTGGAACAGAGAAATAGAATTTAAACTTTTGTTTGGTTTTTATATACTGAATGGGATATGATTCGCATTTAGTCTATAACTATTTTAACATAAGTATTTATAGTTTTGAATAACACCTTTGGGAAAAAGTCTCCTGACGAGTCTCTTAAGCAGAGACGAAATGGCCATAGAGACATGCTTATCCCCAAAAGCATACATTTCAAATTATATTGAATGTATTTGCCAATAAGGCGAAAAATATTTTTTGTTTTTTAATAAAAAAATTTTTATATTTCTTTTTTTTAAGATGTCGGAGCTGGGTGTCGAACCCAGGGCTCATGTCTTAGTAAGCCAACACACTAACCACTAGACCACGGCGACTACTATGCATTGTGAATACATTTAACATAAACAAAAAAAAAAAAAACATAAAAATACATCCCTGATCTAATGAAATGTGATTGTTTTTAAAAAATTTCAAAGAAGGTAGAGACTGTCAAATTTTCATCCGTATTTCCTCTCAATGTCGTTCGCTCTTATTACATATCAAGTTTACACGATACTATTCATTCTTTTCTACACAAAAATATGACATGTCGTACGATTTGTATTACCGTCTAAACCCCTCTTAAGCAAAATTCACAGTATATACAGTGATGAAACACATGACAACTACAGAAGAAAGAATCAGCTGTTTTTAATTCTTTTTTATTTTCGCTAATAATTGCTGACCCTTTAATTTCAAATGGTAGTAGAATTGTTGCCTAGAACAAGCAAATAACAATAATTAAAAACAATTAACAATAAGCATAAAATACATTTAAACAAAAACAGTTTGACGTTTGTTATGTTTTTTTTTCATTTTTTGTTATAAACATCACTACAAAAAACTAATCAGCTGTTTTTTAATTGCTTATCATGTTTTTTTATTTTCGTATACATATTATAATGTTCTTTATATATTACATTTAATTGAAAAAATTTTTAGAAAAAAACTTATTTGTTTCCTAAAACCTACACAACAAACAATACGCACTGGGAGCAAATTTGCATATTAAATTCTTTTATTTAATAATAACTATTATTTTTACTATTAAATACGAAATCCAATTAATATAAATTAAACATTAATTAACTAACTTTTGTAATTAACTATTATTTAGAAATCCATATACATATACGAGTATTTTTAATATGGGTAATTAAAATTTTAAATATTCCTATAGTATTAAATTTCCATTCAATTAGTTAGAAAAAAAAACTATTAACCATAAATGCTTGGTAAATAATACTCTAAAATCACAAATATGATTGAAAACTTTATAGGCATTAAATTGATTAAAAAGAAAAAATCGATAACGTGAGTGTGTTATTCAAAAATAAATAAAATTAATTAATGAATATATAAAATATTAAATGCATTAAAAAAATTAATTTTTTATTTATCAAAAAAATTACACCTTGCGATACCGTCATAATATTGTAATTACTATTTTAAAAGATAATTACTATATTTGATAATTACTATATTCTAGTCGGCCAAAATTATTTGAAGAAAATTAACGAAGCGGAATGTTAAAAAATGACTCGGAGTGGTGGAAAAAAAATAATTTGTTAAAGTTAGGGGGTAGAGGTGTTCTTTTACAGCGGTTTTAAAAAAATACCTAAAATTTTTACATTTTTTTCAAAAAAAAAAAGGTTTCTATAAAAAGAGATAAGATTCCAAGAGCCTTACCTCCCAATAAATTTTTATTCATCTAACACCCGCATGAATATATGCATTGAGATATAGAACACACTGTAGAATTACGAAAGTGATACAGTAAAGCAGCAGCAGAAATTATGGTCTTTTTTTCCGCAGTAGGTCACTTCAAATGGTTATAAAACACAAAACCACAAAAAAACACAAATTTTTTTATTCATCTGAACAATACAATGTTAAAGATTACATTTAACTATAGATCGAAGTGGTGAGTGGTGCATAACTTTTTGTCCAGAGTTCACTTTTTATACCCATTAAAATTAACAAAAATACAATATTTTTCAATGCTGTTTTACTCGTAGGAATTTAAATTATAATTTTATTTACCTAAGTGGATTAAATAAAATTTACCTGCTTTACAATTCTCCATTTTGTTTAAATGGCTAAACTGAACATACGCCTTAGTACAGCCTGTTAAAACTTTTAATTTACTTGAACGCAACAAACTAGTAAATGCACAATTAGTAACAAGAAATAGCGTGTAGAAAACGAATGTAAGCAAAAAGGAATAAAAAAAATAACGGAATCTAAGTACTTAAGCATTCAATTCTCTTTACCCTATAATCGGTAAGTATGAAAAACATTAACTTTTGAAAAATCGAATTTTGGCCGTCCAGATCGTCAAAATACCCCTCTGTACGCCGTCAAATATTGTTTTACCTTTTTATGGCGAAATTTGGTATGATAGATGACGAATATACATACATATGTCGTTTCAAAGGGGGTTAATGTATTGAAATGTAGTAAAAATAAATCATTAAAATAAAATAAATTCTAAAATAACAGATTACTTTATATCTCAAGAAAAAAAAAAAAAAAAAAAAACTGCAATACGTATAATACTGAAATCTATTACATACATACATACATACATAATTGGCCATTACAACCCTGCCGAGCTTCTTGCAACACTCGTCTTTAGTTTATGAATTTTTGCCATGAGTACCGGGACCTACAGTTTAAAGTCGACTCCGAACGACAGATTTGAGAAGCTTTTTCTTGGCAATCAATTACTCCCAGAGCTATTGTGAGAAGACTGCTGAGAGGTAGTGGCCGAAAGAAATAATTTTTTCACACTTCCTTTTTTCTTCAAGATGCCAGAATTGAGACTTGAACCCGGCACTATCGTCTTGGTAAGCCAACACACTAAGCACTAGACCACGGCGACTACTATAAATTTATATTATTTCCTAATGAAAATTTAGTTGTATTGTATAATTCCCCTCGGTGGCACAGTAAATAGCTTCTGGTGATACGTCACACCAGGGGCCTGTACTCAGCATGGAATATGGAGTTCTACCTAGTTCTGAGTAGCCTGGCGCTCGCTATAGGCAGAGAGTGTTGGTGATGCATGGTGCCGGGTTTGCTGTCGGGTTTCCTTGTGGCCGGGATGTCTGTGTACCTCTGCAGCCGGGGAATGCAGGTCTTGCCTGGTGCCGGGATATCCGCATTGTGTGGGTGGTTGGCATTTTCTGGCGTTCTCAAGGTCGAACCAGAGATACGTGGTTTTACGGACATCAGGAGGACCCCGTTTTGTCTGTGCTCCCCTGTCATTCGGGGAGTGAGACAATTCGGCCTGGTGGGATGGGTGCAGCTCTTCGGGGAGTATACGTACTTTTATATGCTGGATAGTAGTTTTTACCTCCTCAACAAGAAGGTTTGCTACTATCCAGGAAATGGTAGTGACGAAATTCTAAATCCATTGTTCCTGGGCTTTCTTGTGACCAGATTGTCTTAGACATGTCCGTAATTAGAGAATACCTACGTCTTCGGTGGCGGTGGTCAGACGCATTTTATTTGAGTACCACCCAGACAAGGGTGGCATCTAATATCGTTCATTTGCGAGAAGAGTGGCATAGCTCAAAAAATAAGTTTTTTGAGTTAATAATGCAGAAATATGAGACGAACTGTAAATCAAAAAAAAAAAAATTTTATTTTTATCCCTTTTTTGACTGTCTTGTACTTTTCCTTTACGTTAGGCTATTTAGGCTTAGGCTTCTCGCAAATGAGCGATATGTGCGCATGTAAAATCGACCTAATCTTGTAGTGTATAATTAAATTTTGAAATAGCGTTAAAGGCTTTCATATACGATTTTTGCCAAGAAAGCCTTGATAAATTCATACTCTCAATTTAGATGAAAATAAAATCGTAAAACGCAATAAATTCCTTTTTCCTACTTAAAATTTGTGCAAAAAACCTATTGTGCTTTTATTTTTCAAAACAGTTTTTGTAAAACTGTTCATAAGAATTATATTATAATGCTTGCAAAATTACTTATTGTTTGCAAAATAATAATCGTCATCATCATCGTCAAAAAAAAAAAAAAAACAAGAAATGTTATTAAATTTACTGGGACTATTCCCAAAGCATATACTCGCACTACTTACTCACTTCATATTTCCAAAAAAAAAAACTATCAGAATCATAAATCTTGGCTGAAAAATGTTTTTGTTTAAAACAAACAAAATAACAATAAAAAAGGAATAATGATATCATTTCCATTCATACGAGTACCATTCAAATCAATTCAATTCAATTCAATTTATGCTCATTCATAATGACTTGTATAGTGAAAAAAAATATATCATCTACGGAATACCACCCTTAAGTTATAAAATAAAATAAAAAAAAACACTGCAGACAAATGGATATAAAAAAAAAGATTTAAAAATTGTTTTTGTTGTTACATTATTAACATTATAATAGTTTTTCATACAAATCATATACGAGTTTACTCGTAGAATACAATTGTTATTTTTGTTTTTTTTTTAATATTATTTTGATAAGAGCGTAAAAGGAATGTATCGAAAAGTATTCGAAACTCGTTTGTTAAGTGAATTATTATTAAAGTGAACTCTGGTTATAAATAATATTTCTTTTTTTACGTTGGGATGGGATGCTTTTCAAAGAGAACAAACAAAATAATAAAATTCCATATTAGAAACGTAAAATATTTATTTGATAACAATGAATGTCAAGTTTTCACATACTTCAATTGTGGCAAAATCTACAAAATATTATTATATGTACTGTATGATTGTATGTGTGTTAGTTTTCGAAGGGAATTTTATTAAGGAGGTTCTAAAAACTGTGGAAAACTTATATGTCTTGGTACAACTAATGCTCAAACATTTTTAGTCCATATTTTAAGTTTTATATGGATAACATAGTAAAGAAAAAAGGAAATTTTATATATCATTTAATTTTCACTGCTATATCACTAAAAATTCGTCAGAGAGGGATAAAAGCCAAAGAATTTTAAGTTGTATAGTATTTAGAAAAATTGTTGTAACTCTTTTTTTAAGACTTAACATCCATGGACCCATAATCATATACTTTAAGTTGTTTTAACTTTAGTAACAATTTGATCAATTACAGACAAGACGAAACATACTTCAAATGTAGAAGCATATTTTAAAGTTAAAGCAAGCAGAAGAACTCGGACTATGAATCAAAGCAGCCTGACTTTTTTAACTTTTCTTCTAGCATTCACGGCGAAGGAGAAAAATTAAAAAATAAATTTGCGGTTTTTCGAAAACTTTAATTAAAAAATAAGAAGTTATTCCCCCAACCCAACCAAGAAGTCTTTTTTCAAGAAACCGCTCCCTGACATTACCAGTCCATTCCAATAAGAATCGAATGACCAGAAGTACAGCGCCACCTTCTGGAAAGATAACAGCTAACCTACTTAGTGAAGACGCTCACCACTCACATTTAACATCCACCGACAGATGGAGGGTGGGCAATTGCTGTTGGTCATTCAATCGTGAAGATTGATCAAATTGACAGCAACTTGTCCCATTGGCATAAACTTGTCCCATTTTTCGGCACACACTTTGGCGACGACTTAAAGAGATTATACATACAAACATGCTTTTAATATATTTAGAAGTAACGTAGAGCAAAATGAAAAAAATAAAAAATAAAAAAAAACTAATACCAACAATTCGAAAAATTAATTGAAGAACTTGGAAAATATTACTGGTTTGGAAATTTTAATAAAGACTAGGAAAATATTACAATTAAATTAAGAGATGCCGATGGTTAGTAGAAAGTAAGTTTGAAAAGTTTTGAAGCAGTCATTTTTTAATTTGAAGTTTTATTACTAGATTTGGAGAGATTTTAAATGAAAAGTCAAGAAAAAATGGTCCCAACTGGTTTCACCTTTGGAAGCTGCAGCCGGTTTAATGCAGTATTAAAAAACAAATGAAAACGGTAGGTGTAGCCTCAGGCATTTAATCTTTTGCAGGTGATGCTGTAATGAAAGATAGCGATATATGGCAGATGTTTATCTATTGCTATCTGATAAATTCTAAATGTTTGACTTTTGCCTCAGAACTTTTCTTTGTATTCTAAGTGAAGTTTTTTTTTGTTCTTCATCAGAATTTAAACTGGAATCCCACATAAAAAACATTTTTTCATAAAATTGCATAATCAGTGTTACACAGCTGACAAAATATATAGGGTTGATATATAGGTTTTTTTTAATAATCAATAGAAATTGGACACCGATACAGGTGTCTCACAGAATACCATTTCGGCGTCAGCGTACAACTATTTTGCTGACAAAACGTAATTAAAAATTATAAAAAATTATAACAAATTCATATGAATTCGAACTTTCTAGATTATGCAACTAAATTAAAAAATAGCAAGAGATCATCAACTAAAAGCCTAAGTAACTCTATCCTAGTAACACTATCTTCTGGGTAAAATACTGTTTTATTGTTTTAAACTCTTTTTGCCGTAGTAAACATTTAAAATATCTCATAAAAATAACTTTCCTTTTTCAAACCCTGAACTATATATGACATTCCTAGAATTAAAAACTCTCTAATACATACATACATACATACATAACTGGCCTTTACAACCCTGTGTCAGGATTACGGCCTAGCTTCTCGCAGCACTCATGTTGTGTGTGTCAATTTTTATCCATGAGTACCGGGACCTACAGTTTAATGTCGACTCCGAACGACAGACTTGAGAAGCTTGTTCATGGCAATTAGTTACTCTCAGAGCTTTTGCCAGAAGACTGCTGAGAGGTAGTCGCCGAAAGAAATATTTTTTTTTTTTCATATTTCTATTTTTTGAAGATGTCAGAGCCTGGAGTCGAACCCAGGGTCTATGTCTTAGTAAGCCAACACACTAACCACTAGACCACGGCGACTACACTCTCTAATACTCTGTACTTTAATCTAAAAGCGCCCAGAGATCCAGATATTTTAAAACACATTTGGAAAAATTAAAGTCCAAAAGCCACCTAGATACTTACATACATACATAATTGGCCATTACAACCCTGTGACAGAGTTACGGTCTAGCATCTCGCAGCACTCATGTTGTGTGTGGTAATTTTTATGCATGAGTACCACGGCCTACACTTTAAAGTCAACTCCCAACGACAGATTTGAGAAGCTTTTTCATGGCAATCAATTACTCTCAGAGCTTTTTCTAGAAGACAGTCGCCGAAAGAAATAACTTTTTCATATTTCTCATTTTCAAGATGTCAGAGCTGAGACTTGAACCCGGCACTATCGTCTTAGTAAGCCAACACACTAACCACTAGACCACGGCGACTACTACGCAGAGACTTATTGTAAAGTTTACACCCAGAGACTTATTGTAAAATATTTAATTTACTTTACATTGTTTTATTGCCTAATCGCCAAAGAAATTCCAACATCCTGGCACACTACTTGTATTGTACTTTTATATGAAATATTGAAAACTTCTTTCTAATCCATCCTCTGATAAGAAAGCTTCTGCAACAGTTTTTATTTTTCTTTCTTTTGAGTTATTTTGTTTAAAATATTATTTATTAAGGTAGCTAATAGGGGCCCTTTTTTAATGCTGTCACATGGTGAAGTGAGCAGAAAATACACAGGCGAGGTGTACTTGATGTTTGAAATTTAAAAACAGTTTTTTTTTCCTTTATTAGTAATTTTATTTTATTCGTATTACTTTGACAGTGGCCAACTCACACACAGAAATTCTACAGCAACGCAAATAAAATTATAATTTAAACATATTTTATACTCATATTGGTATAATTGCATTAAATCTATAATACACGACTATATAAATTCACACACATACTATGCAAGTGTTTTATTTATTTAACAATAATATTATAAATTTTAGGGTGAAGTAATCCATATGACTTTGTGTCAATAGAGAATATCATTTATTTTAATTTAATTTATAATTAACATTTCTATAGAATAAATTTGTTTTAATAAATAATATAATTGTATTCTTTAACAATAATCAGAACTGTGCTTTACAAAAAATTAATAATTTTGTACATAGAAAAATAAAGAGCAGTTGCAAATTTGAAAAAAGAAGGCTTAAAGAAATAAATTTACATTAAACTGATACATATTGGGTTAAAAATTTGCATATTCATCAGCTGACAAATTGTACACAAGAATGTATTTTAAAACTCAAGGACAAATACTATTATTCATTATAAGGTTTTTTGTTAAAATGTAAATGTACCAGCTTGTTTATAGAATACGAATTGCCTATAACGCACTTATAAATACATATGTATGTCTATAGACGTCGAACAACTTTACGTACATATGTAAAACCTGAATGTAATTTTATATGTAAAAAATGTAACAGTTGGCAAATTAAAATACAAAGAATATTTCTATTATTGCCAATAATATACATACATAATATACACATTTGACGAACGGGATTGATTTCATAAAATCCCCAAATTCGGGATTTTGAATATCCCGGGATTAATTGGGATTTCAGGATTTTATGTTAATTAGAAAAATTTTTACAGTATTATTCATAATAAGTCCTTAATTTAGGTTTAATCCATCCATCCAATTATGACACATTATCTGTCTTATAAACTCAAAATAAAAAACCTTATTCATAAACCTTTAATAAGATCATATTAACTATTAAACGCTTTTAATGTCATGCTGGCAGTACCATTATGTTATTTCAGCATAGTTATGCACATTAAAAGCTATCGGTTATTTAGGCAATGTTTTAATACCCATAAAAGTAGTAAAATTGTAACACAATTGCACACAAAATTGATGCGGTTGAAATAATTGCCGAATTCACAAAACCCTTGTATTTATGGTATTGTTTATCCAAATAATGGTTTTGGAGGTTTATGTCAAAATAATAATAGTAAAACTGTTAAAAACCTACAACTACTATTATTGTGACATAAACCACCAAAACCATTATTTGGGTAAATAATTTTCTATAAATGAGGACAGATATAGAAAGCTGAGATAATTTCCTTTAAAATAAGCCCTCTTACAGTGTTACAGGTCAAATATTCACCAATTGCAATGAATACTTCCAAAAAAATATCATTATTTTCGGATGACCTGATCACCAAATTTTCTCTTAAATCATAGGCACTTGCAGTCCGATTTTAAAGTCTGATATATTAGTGTGTCTGGTTTTGTCACGAGGCAAAAGTATTTATATATCTAACTTTAGTAGTTTCTTTTTGTCTCCTTAACGTGGACGAAAAATTTACTATTTTGTTTAAAAACCAAAATTGTTAAGTATTCGTCCATACACGATTCGTTCGTGTCTTCAGTCTGACGTCTTCGAAGAACAGGCTGTTAGATTATGTTTGGAGAGGTCATTTCATATCTACTGAAAAATAACGCCACACAGAACTTTTATTATAATTTTTTGATTTGTGATGTTCAAAAGCCAGCATTTTTTGCAAATTTATTTTTTTTTTTTTGTAAAATTTTTTACTTTAGGCTGATGTCAGAGTGCGCGTTATAAGCGAAGCGATGCTAGAAGCTATAAGATTCATGCTATACTTATACTACAGGATGTCAGAGTGGAGACTACATTAAACAAAGCGACTTGTTGTGTTTTAAAAACACTTTTTTTTATTCCATCAATCTTGTTTGTTAAAAATGGATTCAGATGAAGAATTTTTTATCTCAAATTATACATATAATTTGTTTTTTAGTAAAAAGAGAGGAATCCACGATATATGTAAATAGAAGTCGCAAGGAAAAAGGCGAATTTCATAATTTGTATGTACAAAGAAAGAAAAGAACCAGAAAAATTTTTTAACTATTCGAGGATGTCAATAGCCACTTTTCATTATATTTTACAAAAAATACAGAGCAAGCTTCAAAAAAACTGGACAAATTTTAATACAAACGCCATACAGCCTTGCGAAAAATTAATAATAACTTTAAGGTACATAATTATTTAAAAGTTAATGTATTTAATACGTTGTACAAATGCAAAATTATTTATAATATAAATAATGAAATAAATAAACAATAAAATAAACAAATGAAAAATGTATGTATATGTATATGAAAGTACAATGTAAACAAACAATAAAGAAGCGATGCCGTGCTATAAATCATTTCACAACCTGCTTTGTCGCTTTGGCTCTCTTGTAGCTTCGCTTTGACTCTGAAATCTTTTGAGCATTGATGTAAGAAAACACAAGCATAGGTTTGTAGCGCACTGTAGTGCGATATTATAGCATCGCTTATAGCGCGCACTCTGACATCAGCCTTATACTCGTATGTTGCGCTTGTTTATATTCAAATGTAATAAAATATGAAAGTTTCTTCTTACCAGCGTTGTATACTTACACGATTTATCCAGGCTGCCACATATGTTATTAAACTATGATTGCTTGGTACACTAATCAAAAGAGGGTCGAAATTTGATTCCCACCAAATTTATTATTCGTATAAAATATGCTTCTAAAATTGTAAATGAGAATACTTAATCAAAATATCGAAAATCCCGAAACAAGTTTTTCAAAATGCTGGGATTCGGGATTTACAAAATACCGATAATCCTGGGATTTCGGGATATCTCGATCGTCATCCCTATTACATTCTTATTTTGTTATTCGGGATTATCGATAATATTACGACTTCTTGTTGTTATTACTGCAAAAAATAGTAATTATTTTTCTTGTATTTATAAATTTAAAAGTTTTTATAAATATGTATTATACATTTGCGAATTAAATTCGAATATTTTAATGGATCTTTATTATACTTATTGTATGAAATTTAATAGCCTAAGATGGGATGTTAATTCTCATAAGATTACCAGTATTAGGATCTTAGGCTATTCAATTTCATACAAAAAGTTTTTATAAATATAAATATTTAATTATTTTTTTTTTTTAATTAAAAACCATCAATTAGTAGTGCGCGTATTTTAAATAGACTTTAAAAGAAATAATAAATAAATAAGTTTATTTATTTAATAGACACACGACCTTAAGTTAATAATTTGCACACAGATCATTAAACCTATTAAATTTGATAAATTTTCAATTACCTGTCATTGAATTTAATTCAGTAATTTGAACAAAATATATACATAAACACCCTTATCCCACAAGTGCTGTGCTACTTGACCCTGAAAAACTTTTCAAACTGGCGAACTGACGAACTGACGAACTGACGAACTCATTCATGCAAACATGAACTTTAAATAGAAAACCATAAATTTGTTTAAACAAAAAAAAAAAAAAAAAAAAAACGAAACAAATAAAACCAAATGAAACAAAAGAAAATCAAAGTAAAAAAGTAAAAATAATTGTTTCATATTGAATAGCCTTATAAGTACCAGTCAAGTTGTGTTTTTTTTTTCTTTTTTTACACTTCTCTTGCAGACATTAATTCAAAGTCAAGTATATAAATGTTAAACAAATTGAAATAATTTGTTTTTGTTTTTAATTTTTCTATTTAATACTCTTTCTTATACTTATACATCATGTACATAAGCTTTGATATTACTTTTGCATGTTTGTACTATAGAGTAGAGTTACTCTTCTGCACACACAAGTGTAACAGGGAAAAAAAAAGAAAAATTTACGCAACAAGTCGGCAAGTAAAGTTGATAAAACAAAAGGTATACATTACATTGGACAAAGTACTTGCAAGTTTAAGTACCGTTTTATACTTTTTTTAAGCTTAAACTCTATTATACAGACAAACTCTCAAACACATACACGCTAACACTTGCATATAGACAAGCCACCCTAAACCCTTTCCTAAATGTTGAACGTTGTTCTATTGCAAATGGAGATTATTACATACAGTTGAGGGCAAAATAATGTTGAACAAAGAAAAAAAAACCAAATAAAATCAGAACTTGTGTTGCTGAAACTTACCGTTTGTAAACAACAACAAAAACTTAGTTTTTTTTAACAAAAAATTTAAAATTTTATGGCAATAAGACCAATAGCACACCTGTGTTTCAGCGGTAAGCAGTCAAATTGGCATCTCTATCAAATGGCATTTATCTATTCCACTTTAACCAATGTCAACAAAAGAAACGAATGATCAGGAGAAAATATTGGAAAATAGCAGATAATAGCTAAACCAACTTAGCGAAGGCACGAGGTTTACCCCTGAGTATTGGTCTCAAATAAAATAAAAAAAACTTAAGGTGACTTTCAGTATTGGGTTGCTTTTAATTATACCAACAGCATTTGGTATATATAGCTTCCTAAGACGAGTCATATCATATTTTATCAAGCACTGTTTTACGATATCATCCGGATTAATGTGCGATATATGGTATATCTTCGATGTCTTGCATAAACCAGCTACCGAATACAATATTAGAGTAAAAGTAAAAACTGCTGAGTAAAAGTTACAACTTCTCTTGCTTTTTTGTAACAGCGAGCTGTTTTATGAAGTACGTTGTTGGCACATTGTTTATGAGAAATTCTTTTGTGTAAATGTATATGAGCAATTTCAAAAATTTTCGACATTTTGATATTTTTTTTTTTTGAAATTTTTTTTTGGATGACACGAATGACGCTTTGGTCACGTGAAGGGTGATATTTTAGCATACCAAAACAGTTCGCGTTAATCATTTATTGCAAACGGCGCAAAAGTTATGGAGGTTTTAAGTTAAAATCTCTTAAAAAAATTTTTTTAAGTTAAATTTATTGATTTATTTTAATAAATGTTGTATGGATGCATGAAACTCATTTCAAATTCATAAGTGCAGTCCAAATTCATCAATGCACTGATAAAATACATAAAAAATATCACATATAATTAAATTTCCTAACATTAAAAAAACGCGATTTTTTGTAAAAATATGAATGTTTCACCGATTGTTATAATATGTGTTTATATAACGCATAACTAATTTACATAAAAACAATGTTCTAACTTGCAAATTTAAAAAATAAAAAAATTATATAAGAATTATTTTTGAGGTTAGGATTTTTGTTTTTGATCTGTAAAATTTAAAATCATGAAAATTTTTTAATGCCTATTCGGTTTTAATATCAACCTTAAAAAATCTTTCACTTGATGTCAATCGCGACGGAATCTATACATAACTGCAGATGTCACAAAGCAAAATGTGTTTGAAGAAAAATGCCACTGTACCCTCTAAATATGGACCGAATTCAACCGTATTTATATATGATCTTTAGTTCACCGCCGCACTTCATTTCCAATACTTTACATTGATTTTAAACCACTGATTAACTAAAAAAACGCGAAAGAAAATCATGAAATTTCGCAAAAGTTTTATATTCTTTATAAAATTTTTGCGTTTTAAAATATTTTAACGCCTTTTTGACGTTGAGGTGCCATTTATTAAGAAGTTTAGATCACGCAATACATAAACCAGTTTTAAAAAAGATTGCAAATGTCAGACGCGAAAAACTGTCATTTTTGACAAATTTACGCCAATTCTATAAAAGTTTGAGGTCATCGTTCTCAGCAACTAGCAGCCTGACATCGATGTGATATGGCGCAAATTTTAGGAAATTATACCGTCTTTTAAATACTGTTGACGAAATGCAATTTTCTTGAACGGCGCAAAAACGCTATAGAAAAAACTGCGAAAATTCAAAAATCGGAAAATTTTGGTTTCAAAAATGAACCGCTGTACAACTTTTTCCCAAATTGTAGTATGGGCATAACTTTTATAGTGTAAATATCTACAAAGTCTAGAGACTTTATTTTATATCAGTGGGCATCGGAAGTTTAAAACTAAAAGTAGAAAAGTGATGAAATATAAAAAAACTCTTGTAAATTTCAAGCCTGTTTTTGAGTTTTTCAATATTTGAGTGCCCATAACTTTTAGAGATAAAGAACTGATGGTCTGAAATTTTGAATTTCCCAGTTTTCTAGTGTGGCCTACCATTCCCTTTTGACAGTTTTGGTCAATTCGAAAAACTGGAGAAATAATAAGCATCTGAACTCAGTTTCAACAAATGTTGAAAATTTTTGAAATTGCCCATATACAGTAAGAAGTACAACAAATTTTAAAAGTTTTAATATTCCAAAATATTAAATAAAAGAAAATTTTGCAATTGTCACCGTACTCTAGTGGTTAGTGAATTTGCATAATAGATAACAGCTCTAATATGTAAGATTTCTTTTTACATTTGCAGATGTATATGAACTGATAATATTCCTTAAATACCTTTCGATAGCACTGAGAACATAAATCATTTGCTTATATTTCGCTGCAGAAGGACGGTAGGTAGGTCAAATGGCCAGCTTATCCGAAAACTTAAAACTATTGCAGAACCACACCAACCAGAGCTGCCAAGGTCCGCATATTGCGCCAAGCCGTCGAAAAAAGGCACCCCAAAAAACTTCATACGTCTGACTGCCAGACCTGGGCAATCACAAAGAAAATTTTCCACAGTCTCCTTCTCGGAAGAATTCCGGCAACTTCTGCCGTGCGGATTAAAGGGAAGGCCCAGCCTCTCTGCGTGTCTACCAATCAGCCAGTGACCCGCATACACCGCTATAAGTTTGGACAAGGACTGACGAGGAATCCCCAAGATTCCCAGTGTCTTACCCCTGTTATACCGGAGCCAAAGTGTCCTAGAAACAGCACAGGTAGTGATGGAATTCCACCTGCTCTGTGCTTTCCCAAGGAAAAACTTGGATATCCGTTGCAGAAACTGTTACCACAATTCGCTCATACTGAAGACATAAAATGAAATGTTAATTAATAGAAGCTTAAAAGCTTTGGTGATAGATAGAAAAAAACTGTATCAGCAGTAGTGTTATAGCACTAGCAAGGATAAGGATACTACTTAACTCTATTTTATACGCCAGTGGTGTATTAATATACTTTTCAATATTGAATTGTACTAAAAAAACATTACAATTGGGTTAACCTTTCCTTTCCTGACCGCTTTTCAATAAAATATGAAACATTACTACGTGATCCTACCTCTGTGAACAGTTTTGGAAAAATGTAACTTAACATTGCTATACTAAAATGTGTTACGACCGATCTATGTATATATCGTTTGTATATGCGTCCATTTTTATGTGGGTCTGATATTATATTCTGTCTACTTTGCTTTGATATTCTATGCAATAGCATATGCTATGGATTTTAACTAACCCTACCTCATTAGTTGAAAATCAGTAGTGTAAGATCTAAAAGCAGTGTAAACTACAGTGTCGATTTAAATAAGTCTCGATAGAAAAAATACCGGATGAAATACCACAGCCCACACGGCATCCATGCGTATAAACTTTGTTTATGAAATCTATTAACCTCCCACCTCGATTCTATTTCGATTAAGAAGAGCTTCTTAGATCTTAAGTGTAGGTGTATGCTATGCAAACATAAAGCTTTTCGCTAAGAGTCGTAAGAATTTTATTGAGCATTTTATAATGGGAAAGGTGCATATTGACGCAATTTGATTTCTGGATTCTAGTTGGTACCAGCACTGTGCCATAGCATAACTACGAACCTAACTTTTCACGAACATTTTGCAACACACTGACATATCCCGTCTATTCCACCAGAAATGAATGATCAGGAGTACAGCGCCACCTTCTGGGAAGATAACAGCTAACCTAATTAGTATAGACGATCACCACTCACTATCAACATTCACCAACAATTGCTCTTGATATTTCAAGGGTGAAGGTATAACGCTTGCCTTTAAGTGATCAACTGGTAGCAACTTGTCATATTGACATATGTCGTTCAATAAAATTTAAAAAAATGGCCTTTTATACCTTGAGCTAAAAATCTCTCGTAATTCTCAAGATATTGATTTCCTTAATAAACAGCACCAGATCTTCAAAAAGTTGAATAACCAAAACAAATTTTAGAAAAACCAAGTACATATTCAGCCTTATTTATAATAAAAAACTAGCAGGTCGTTGTACACAGTGGCTAAATTTGTCATTCCTTTATGTGGAAATTCTTGCTCAAACGAACAGGGTATTTAATTTTTTGGATTCTCTGACTAGTTATCAAATAGAAGGTATGAAAAGTTTTAATTATATCAGTCTACAGCGGGTCATAAACTAGCCAGTTTTTTCTTTCGTTATACATACGGCCGATTGTCTTTAAGGCTTGATAAGAAATAATATTTATTTATAAATACATTTGTTGTATTTTTATTTTTGACTTAACGATTATGTATGTTTGTATATCAAAATTCATATCAGGAATAAATATAAACAAATTTATAAGCGAGTTATATGATACATTATTGTTGGGTTACGTTTGTTATAAAACTCACTTTTCTATCTCAAGAAGATACTTCAAATAAATCAATAAGTTCCATTAAATAATAAATGCGAAATTTATTAAATAAATTTTATCTTCCATCACTATTTTGTTAAAGTGTGTTACCTTGTACTTCCATTAACCTTTTCTTGTACTCCGTTCTGTATTAAACAAACAACCACTATAATATGCTTTTCGATGTTCATACATACAGAAGAACTTTATACATATAGAGACACGAATGCATTAACGCAAAAGTAAATTCAATAAAATATGCAAAAACAAAGAAGTATTCCAATTATACGGTCTTTATTAATATAAATACAACGATAATTGATCGATAAAATCCTTCAGCAGATAGTCATTTATTTAGCATTCCATTAAAGTACAATGAAGACTTTATTTGAAATGGTCGGTGAAAAAAAAATTTAATTACTTTCTTCTTAAGTATAAGTATAGGTATTCATATAAGAATATCCAGAGATATATAAACATTATGACTCTTTGCATTACATTAGTTCTTTTTGCTTCTGAGGTATTTACAGATTTTTTTTTTGCATTTCGAGTTTATTATGCCTTTTGTTTGCTACAGTGCTTCCGATTATTGATTGATTAAGGCAGTAGCAACAGAGTTGAATAACAAAATTAATTAACAAAACAGAAAAACCAGTAGATGCGAACATTGCGAATAATGAAGAATAAACATTTACGTTGCCTGAAATATGGTCGATCAGGAGATGTTATTGTATTGTATTAAGCGATACTAAATATTAAACTCCAGCTAATATGTAAACTACTTAATCCATTCTGCTATGTGAGAATATTTATGAATATTATCCGCCTGTGAAAATACTGCCATCGATGTGATGTTACCGAAATTTCCAACGTATGTTTGCCTCCTGTAAAAAAGCTCAGAATTAAAGTTACTGCTGATGCGAAAGAATAGACAGAATCATCGAAGAAGAACAAAAATACGAATACAAAACAGTTTTGCAATGTCGTTATGATTGTCACTTTTAGAAGAGACCACCACTGATGCTTCGGCAAATCTGCAATACTGATTGAAGGTGGTTATAAATATAAGCCAACGCCACAGTGGTTGCAGCTGTATGGCGGGTAGTGACAAGAATACTTAGAATATAGATATCGTCTTAGAACTTAGATAGTACATTTAATAGCATTTAAATAACATAACTAAGAAGAATGGGCGTGGTCGTTCTTATCAACCGCCTACTTTTGTACATTTTTATTTATAGAATTAATTAGTTTTCGGTTTTAGTAATTCTTATCTGACAACTTTCATTTAAGAACTAAAAATAGTTCTTGTAATAAATCAGTCGCCGTGGTCTAGTGGTTATAGTGCCGGGTTCAAATCTCAGCTCAGACATCTTCAAAAGAAAAAAAAAAGAAATATGAAAAAATTATTTCTTTCGGTGACTACCTCTCAGCAGTCTTCTGGCAAAAGCTCTGGGAGTAATTAATTGCCATTAAAAAACTTCTCAAATCTGTCATTGGGAGTCGACTTTAAACTGTAGGTTCCGGTACTCATGAATAAAAATTAACACACACAACATGAGTGCTGTGAGAAGCTAGGTCGTAACCCTTACACAGGGTTGTAATGGTGAATTATGTATGTATGTATGTAAGAAATCAAGTGCAAATTTTATTAGATTACTTCCCTTTTTACACCTCAATTTTCGTTCACCTGAAATGAATGGATCCTAGTCCACCCACAAAATATGTATGTGACAAGTCCATATTTATTACAATTCTAGAAGTTTTTCTTGTATGTTGAAGCGTATTTATATCTATTAATATCTGTAACTCTGGCTGCTACAGCTTCCTTTTAAAGATACTATTGCTTGTTCTATCACTTCGGAAGTATGAATAGAATTTTGTTATAGTGGAAGATAAAACCAATAGAACTTCTGTGCCAATAATTACGCCGTTTCAAGTGATATTCTACGTTGTTTAGTTTTTTTTTTTTTGTATCAATAAGTTTAGTTGACCTTATTATTGATTAATATATAAGCTTTTAATTAAGCTTTAGGTCGATTAAATAATTATTTTTTCGATATTTCGCTACTTCTCTGCATAGCTTCTTCAGGAAATATTTTTTATTAAAAAATTTTTTATTTTTTGAATAATTTATAAAATCAAATGCAGGGCAACCATGATTATTTAATTTTAATGCTTGTTTTTTAAGTAACAAAGATTCGTTGGGTTGTAGTGTAACTGCGACTTTTTTTCTAAAAATTTTCTCTTTATGCGATGTTTTTTCATAAAAAAATCAGCAATTCTTGTGCATAAACATTTTACAAACATTTTTTTTTTATTTTTATCGTATGAGTACTACCACTGTGCAACGTCGAGATGTTCCCACATCTGCCAACGAATACTTGCCTCTTGCGAATAAACCAGCTACCCAGCAGAAATTAGTGCTTACCAATAAGCTATTTTGTAAGGGAGAAATTTTAAATAATCACTTACTCGTGCGTATCAATAATGCATGACTTTTATATGAAATGAGCCGCTAAAATGCAATAGAAATGCACATTTATTGCAACCAGTAAGCGAATAGTATAAAAAATCAAAAATAATTAGAAGCTTTAAGGTATGAATAAACAATATAATGCTTTCATTATTGCTTACAATTTTATTTATTGCTTCCAAATTAGAAAAATTTTTTGCTCGGTAAAGTGAAACTATTATAAAAAACTTGTAGAAATGTAAAGCAAAACTTTGCTTGAAATACAGCCAACACAGTCGTGAAGTTTCTTAAATACCCAACCACTAAAGTTGCTACAAATGTGCAAGAATCAGCAGTGTCTAATACTCTTGAGTTGGATATTGTTACGAATACAACGCCGTAATTTTTTTGAGATTGTCAACAAATATTTGCCTCTTTCAGATGAACTATTTACAGAAACTGGAGCTGAAGAAGGATCTGGGGGTGTCGTGGCATAGTGGTTAAAGCGTGCGCAATCCCAGCAAAGGAGAAAAATTATAAAATCAAATCTGAGGTTTATCTAAATTGTAATTAAAAAAACAGGTTTCCCTCCCTTCTACCCTCCAAGATGACCATCTGAAAGAATAAACGCTCTCTGACATATCCAGTTTATTCCACCAGAAACGAATGATCAGATAAAGTCTAATCTAATTAGTGAAGACAGTCACCACTCACTATCAGCATCCACCGACAAATGGGGCAAATGCTGTTAATCATTCAAGGGTTAAGGTATAACATTGGCTTTTGAGTGGTCAACTGATAGCAACTTGTCTCATTGATATGTGGCGATCAATAAAATTACAAAACAAAAGTATATGTATCTCTCTTCTATCTTTAATATTCCAATACAATGCACTGCACTCCTGGTCTTAAAAAAGAACCTGGGGATAGTGTCTACGAATATAAAGCAGTATACCATTCAAAACACCAGCAATATAGTGCTGTTTTTGAAATTGTTAACGAATATTTGCCCTCTACTGAGCAAACTGTTATTGAAGCTGTAGGAAAAGTGAATTTTGTGAAACAACCATAAGAATCGGTATCTTGGATGATAGTGGGTGGGTATGATTGTACAAACCTACGCTGTTTAGAATACCGTCAACGTCATGTTATTGCCAAGATTTCTAACGAGTATTTGCCTTCCAAGGGATATGTTACCACAAAATTTGTTGCTGACGTGGGAGAATCATTACATACTGCTTCCCTTAAATGAAAATGGTTACGAATACAAAATACGTATGTAAAAATAAAAATGATTTTTATGGTTAAATAGATTTTTTTTTTGATTTTATTGAGAATTTTTTAATACCAAAAAAAAAAAACTGAAATATTTTATTTGTCATAATAGAATATAATATTTAAAGTGGATATGAAGCAAACATAAAATTAAATTTCTATTTATTACTCAATTTACTTATTTAGTTTGTATTTCTTGTGCTGTTTCCTAAGAATTTGTATTTATTTGTGTATTTAACCCAGATTACTTTTGAAAACAACATATTTAGAAGAAATATAAAATGGGAATAAACCACAATAACAGAACAGAAGAGGAGACAAGACGAGACGAGGCAATTTGAAAAACAAATGCTCATAAACAACATTAAATCAGAGAAGCGGAAAAATCTAATTCCAAAAAACAAATCCCGGTAGATTTTATAAGAAACAAAGATATAAGAGAACGAATAACGTTGTCATTTTTTTTTCTCTCTCTCTTTTCTTAATTTAACAAACTCATCGGCATCATCGTCATCATCAGCGGAAACAAACAATAATAACAAGTTTGTCATTCTTATCATTATTATCTTCATCATCATGATAGTTGTATTCATCATTGACTTTCAATATAAAATGGCATGACAAGCAAAACGAAAACAATACAGTACTGATAGACAGACAAACGGTTCCTCTGACAATATGTATCAACTCTCGTAAACAGAAAACAATTCTTACAATACAAGGATTCATTCCATGCATTCATTCGTTCATTCATTTAACCAAATAACTCATCTATTTATCTAGCAAAAAAAACAACAATAACAACAACAACATCATAGAAATAAATGATAACATTTTGTTGTATAAAAAGTTAAATATACTTTTTAAATTAAAATGAAATAAAGCGAAATAAAAACAGAAATAAAAGAAAACTAAATAAAAATAAAAAAAAGGCAACTACTGAAGCAACAGAAGTAATCGTAATGGTCTAATCAGTATAAAATAAACACATTCCATTCCACTCAATCCACTCCAATCCAATCCAATCTCAATCACTCCAGTCAGTTTACTTTACTGCACTTCATTTCAAGTTTTCCTAAAACTTTTATTAAACAAATCTTTTTTGTATTGTTTTTAAGGTTTATTTTTACGAGCACATACACGTACACCCCAGCTAAACAGTTTTTTTCTTCTTGACCAATAAAGGGTGGTGGTGGTGGCTAAAAACAGTCCATTTGTTCTGAAGATTTAGAGGCTTTTTGGCATCATATTGTTTATTTAATGTGTCATGTCATTTAATTTAAGATTTGACCTCAAGTTGAATCAAAAACAACTACAAAGCATATGTATTGAAAAAATTGAGAAACTTTGAAGTGTACGATTAAGACAACAGCCTTAAATGTAATGAAAAATATTGGATTTCAATAAACTATGGGATCAATGGTTTTTTTCTATTTTTGCCACAAATTGTAATTCCAGTGCAGTTTTTGGGTAATGATTTCTTTCCTGTCTAGCCTATTGATAAAATTCAATCGATAGACTCAAATTTTTAAATTCATTTTTTTTACAGATCAAAAAATAATCATTGGAAAACAAATACTGATATATTTAATACATAATTGGCCATTATAACCCTGTTTCAGGGTTACGGCCTAGCTTCGCACATTAGCCATGTTATGTGTGTTAATTTTTATCCATATGTACCGGGACATACTTAAGTTACTCTCAGAGATTTCGCTAGGAGACCGCTAAGGGTATAACGCCGAAAGCAATATTTTTTTTTCAAGGAGTCAGAGCTGCGGTTTAAATGAATTTGCTAAACTTATAAGTTAAAGTTTTAGGTTATATTTTCCACTAAAAACATACAGCCACATGCATGAGGAAAAGTATGGAGCTAGTTGTACACAGTTTCTAATGAGCCGATTTTGCTAAGCAGTTCGTTAGCGCAGAGTTACATTTTCATTTGAATGAATATGTGAATCAACAGAATAGTCAGTTTTGGGCAATGGAAAACCCTCAAATTATTCATCAGTAACTTTTGCATGTATTGAAAGTGACAGTCTGGTGCGCAAACCACTACTAAATGCTGTGCATTGTATTGGAATTTTGTAAAGGGCAGTACATATATTATTAATATTAATTATATTATTAAGCGCCTTAGGAATGAGACTAATTGCTGTGAATTTATCATTCAAAGGCCAGTGTTATACTTTCACCCTTGAATGATCAACAGCAATTGCCTCATCGTTGCATGATGATTGTGTGGTGAGTGTGCCTTCGTTAAGTAGGTTTAGCTGTTATCTGCTACTTCCCAATACGTGGCGCTTTTTTTTCCTGATCATTCGTTTTTTGTTGACATTGGTTAAGGTGGAATAGAGTGGAATGTCGGGGAACGGTTTCTTTGTAGATTGTCTTCCTTGAGGCGGGGGGGGGGGAGGTGGAACCTCTTATTTTTTAATTATAATTTTGAAAAAACCGCAAACTAACTTTTTCATTTTTCACATCTTCTGGGATTTTAGCCTGGATCCTTTGAATTTTTGTGCGAGGGCCCTAACCACTATACCAAGCACCCCCCTAATTTGGTCAGGAGGTATCATTGAAACTGAAACTTCTTTGAAACTGAAAACGGCGCAACAGTAACTGTCAATAGGGAGTGATATCGTGATATGATTGAAAACTTTTTAACGCCAAAACTGCATGGTTTGGAATTGACCAACAAGTGGTTTCAACAAGACGGTTCCAGAATTACAATGGAATTACTGTGAGACCACTTCCCACAACAAGTTATTTTAAAGAATGGTGATGTCGATTGGTCTCCACAGGCGCTTGAATTGTAAAATATTTACATAAAAAAAAGTATCTGTAATATAGAGCGTACTGGTATCTGTAATAAGGTGGTACTGCTTATAATGGCAATCAGTGTATTTTTACTATCAAATTTTTTTTTATTTTACGACAATAAACACACTTGTGAATTTACAAACAGGCTTTGAGTTCATTTAAAAAGTGTTGGAAGCATCCATAAATTATTTTCCGTTCATCTTAAAAATTTATTTTATTTTTAATTTATTAAAATTTAAATATAATATTTAGATGAATCTCGATGCAAACGCTATCTGCTATTGTGAATATTCAAAGTGGGTATGAAAAATTCATAACAAATCTTTAATTTTTGATCAACAAGTCCATTAAAATAAAATTAGTTTTTTGAAATTTTCATATTTTTTCACAAACATACTCGCATTTTCAAGACAATAATTTATTTTTAACTCTTCTTCTTATTGTTCAAGTAACTCATAAATTCGTCTTTATATTCTTACGAGTAATTTCTACTTATCTTTCTAATTTTAATATTTTTTTTTAACTTGTTTTTGTTGAGATCTTTTTAATCTTTTAATGATCACTTCTCATTTCTTTTGAATACAAGTATTTTCTTTCAATGCTTTTTATTCAGTCACGAATATTTTGAAATTAAAATTAACTTCATGTGTATGAGTATATAGTACGAGTATATCCTCTTTCAAGAGCACAGGTGTTTAGTTTTGTCTTCCTACATGACTGCATAGTTGTAATCAGTGCATGAAAACGTATTCCTTTAACTGCTGCTGCATCTAAAGAGTACGTACTACGTTTGATATTCATATTAGAAAATACCTTCAAAAATTCATACAATGGAAGCAACAACTACAACAAAATTTCATTTAATAACCCATACTGTTGTTGCTATTGTGTAATAGAGATATTTGTACTCTGTTGTAAAGTTTTTCGTAAACGAAACGTAACGATAAGAAATTGTTGGGGTGTGTCATAGAAGGCAATTCAATTTTAGTTTTTTTTTTAAATCAGTGAAGCAAAATGCAGACAAACAGTTTAGAAATTGTTTTACACTCAAATGGTTAGTGAAAAAAGGCTTAAAAAATAAAATAAAAGAAATGAAAAGTATAATAAAATAGTTATATTGTCGGGTAAGGTTACACTAATAAAAAAACACGCAGTGTTCTTATGATGAAACAAACTATTAAAACTATTAAAGCATTAATTAACTGTTTCCTAACGATTTTAGTGTATCAGACCTTTCTTGTAATAATACTAAATTTTTAGGGTGGTGCAAGAAGCTAGGCCGTAACTCTGAAACAGGTTGGTAATGGCCAGTTATGTAAGTATGTATGTGTGTATGAAATTATATCATTAATATTGTTTGTAAGGGTAAAACAGGTCAACCATTTTATTGGTAATACAAGAATAGAACAAATTTGTGAATATTGTATTTAATATGTTCTGTTTTTTCTGTATACATACATAACATAACTGGCCTTTACAACCCTGTGTCAGGATTACGGCCTAGCTTCTCGCAGACTCATGTTGTATGTTTAAATTGTTATCCATGAGTACCGGGACCTACAGTTTAATGTCGACTCCGAGCGACAGACTTGAGAAACTTGTTCATGGCAATTAATTACTCTCAGAGCTTTCGCCGAAAGAAATATTTTTCATATTTCTTTTTTTTAGGGGTGTCGAACCCAGGGCCCATGTCTGTCGTTTTAAATAACACAATCAGTAAAAAGACAGCTCAAACGAGTCATTTAGCTTTAATTCTTGCAGAAGCTGTATATCATAGAAACACTATTCAAGATATTCCATATAAAATGTTTCAAGTAGTCGATAAAGAAGAGTCAATAATTTGAGAACAAAGATGTACTGACATTCCGGCGATTTCTTTAAGACTCCGTGCTACAGCAGCAATATTCTCTCTATAAGTACATACATACATACATAACTGGCCTTTACAACCCTGTGTCAGGATTACGGCCTAGCTTCTCGCAGCACTCATGTTGTGTGTGTAAATTTCTATTCATGAGTACCGGGACCTACAGTTTAATGTCGACTCCGAACGAAAGCTCTTTCATGGCAATTAATTACTCTCAGAACTTTTGCCAGAAGACTGCTGAGAGGTAGTCGCCGAAAGAAATATTTTTTTCATATTTCTTTTTTCAAGATGTCGGTGCCGAGATTTGAACCCGGCACTATCGTCTTAGTAAGCCAACACACTAACCACTTATCTCTCGATAAGTACCTTCCTTTATCTTGTTGCATTTTTAAAGAGTAAAATTAATCCGGGGATGAGTGAAATGCTTGCTTCAAGGACAATTTTGTTGACCGTAAAAGAGACGTAGTACTCTATGAAGTTTGCAAAGATTTTTACTTCCCTTTAAAATGAAAGAGATAGCAAGCATTAGCATTAGAAAAAATCCATATATTTTTTTTTGTTTTTTAGCGATAGTAAAATTAATATTAGCTGATGTGTAATTTTGGAGCTGTATCGCTGTATACATTGTGCTGAGCAGAAATGTGAACACAGTTTGATATTCTCAGCTGTCAAAATAAGTCATGCTACAGCAAGGCAACATATGAATGTATCAGGTGGTTAATTTTTAAGGGTCGATGTTGAATGTGAACCACACCTAAACTTCAATTTTTTCTGTGTTTTATTTGACATTTATCAATCTCAGGCTAACCATGCAAAGATACACAATCAAGCAACGCGTTAAAGTTATTCAGGCTTATTATGAAAATGGGCGTTCAAATGCATATCGTGAACTTCGTGACTTTTTCGGTGACTTTAGTCGTCCAAATGTGCATATAACCCGAAGAATGGTGTAAAATTTGTACACACCGTGTCTATAGGAGATGTAAAAACACCAGTGCATGCTCGTACTGCAGAAAATATTGCCGCTGTTCGCGATAAAATGGCTACAGAGTCATAATACATTGCACCTCTCACCCTGGTCGTTGATGAATGTTATTATGTGGACGATACTTGGTTTTAACAGGACGGTGCCATTTGCCACACAGCTAACGAAACAATTGCTCTTTTACTCGACAAATTCAATCTCACGTGGTGGCGATGTAAATTGGCCGCCAAAATCAGGTGATTTGACACCGTTAAACTTCTTTCTTTGGGGTTATTTAAAAGAAAAGTAGTACGTCGATAAGCCAGCAAAAATTCAAGAGCAAAAGGATGAGATAATTCAGCAGATTAACGACATAAAACCTCAAGTATGCCTCAGCGTTATCGAAAATTTCGACAATAATTTCCAAAATAATTTCCTTTATTCAAATTCAAATACCATATCGTCGCAAGAATTAAAGAACGCTGTAGCTGACAAAAAATCGAAAATACGTTTTTTGCATCATTTTTATCAGAAAAAAATTACGCGTCGATTGGTCCCGGTCCCAGATTTCTACGATGAAAATAAATTCGCTTACGCCATCTGCGCTTTGAAAAATGTCAGTGTATTTGTTCTACTTTCATACATATTTTTTGGCTCTGGTGAACATTTAAGCCTTTGCCAGTTACAGCGTTCTTTAATTCCATCGACGATATATACTCGTAGTTCGTATATGTACTAATTTAATGTGTTTTATTTAAGCAAATAAAAGCATACAAAATAGGGCTTGTAAGTTTTTTCTAATATGTAGGCCTTAAGTCCAATTTAAGAACTCTAGTTTATTAGGAAAGTTTAATTTATGAATATTTTCTAGTGAATTAACCCTTTTTTTCTAACAGTGTATTGTATTATCATACCACCTCCATTAACTAGTAAAATAGTTCAACTATTAACATATAAGAGATTCTCCTTAATTTGGTTTTTAACAAGTTTAGTGAAGCTAAACAGAGATAATCTTTGGAACACAGCAGCAACAAACAAAAGTCATGTTCTGTAGACACAACCACTTTTAAGATCTCAATGGTTAAACGTACTAAGCATGGAGAAATAAAAGAATCTGAAAAACAAAATCTTTAACAAAAATTTGTTAATTTTGTTTAAATATCTGCTTCTGTGTTCTGTTTTTGTAACAAAATTTAAATCTTAATTGTTATTGCACATGAATTTTTTAAGAAAAATAAAAAAATTATATTCCACAAACATGAATATGCATGCACTCGTTGTGGTATAAAAGTAAACAAAGACTCACTTCTTTCTGCCACGCTGCCATGTTGTTGACTTGAACTGGCCAATATCCAAGAATCTGTGTGTGTGTGTGTGGCGGTTTTGCAAAAATATTTGTTATAATGATTAAACCGTTTGTGCATAGAACACTTAATGGAAAATAGTCTGCTCTTTCTCTCTCTTTCTATCTCTCTTAGCCTAATGGCATTAAGAGTTTTCAATCTGTTTTTGAATCGATTAAATCTGCTATTAAAAACCATTTTAGAACATCTTAAATGTACACAGATTATGGACAGCCAGTGATGATGATAAACGAAAGAAAAATATATTACAAATACATACATACTCGTATGCTAATATGTAAACAGAACTTCTATGCAACAAATGTTGAAAGTTTAAAATATGTGTGTAAATATTTGTTTAAACCCGAACTAAAGTTTTCTGTGATTTTTTTTTTTTTGCAGTACAATTACTTTTAGTACATCATTTTTTGTATTGATTATTATAAAAATATTTATGTATTTACTTTAAATTACAATATAATAAAAATATTGTATTCTTATTATTGCGAAAGCGTAATTAAATGGAAATATTATTGCTGGGAATTGGAATTCTTAAACTTAATTTTCCATTTTGGGAGAAATTTAGCAACTGATATTAACGATCAGGCGTATATCAATCGCATTAAAAACCTTTCCACGACAAGTAAGTGCACTGTAGTCTGCGTAAAAAGCTATATCATACCCAGGAAGAGACTTAATGCAATGAATAAAAAAGGGATGATAATGTCAAGCGTGTTGGGTTCAAACCCTAGCTCTGACATCTTAAAAGGAAATAGTCAACTTTAAACTGTAGACGCAACATAAGTGCTGCGGAAGGCTATACCGTAACTCTGAAACAGGGTTGTAATGGCCAGTTATGTATGAATGTGTGTATGGGATGGACTTTTCGTCGGATAAGGAGCCTTCGACATCTACCAAAAAGTTTCTATTGGACACAAAACAAAGGAAAAATATAAAATTGTAATTTTTTTCAAAACACAGAATAATTACTTAAAGCCTGCCGTCTATTTAAATCGAATTTAACATTTTATGTTTTATTTTTTCTTTTCCTTTGGTTAACATAATATCCTTTTAGACCTACAGATTACAGAAAAACTATACATCTGTATTTGCAAAAATAATTTTTAGCTTATTTTGTTATCCGGTGAGGAAACGCATTTGAAATTTTTATAGATATTTATTTATTTTTATTATTATTTTAATAAAATCACTATTCAATTTCAAAGTATGTGTTTCATTTTTTTTTTGACTTTGTTTACAAAATATTTTGTCTGTTTTCATAAACGAGAAGTATTTATAAGTATTTTTTCATATTGAAATTTATTTCATAAAAAGCAGCTGTCTTCATTAATTTAAAATATATACACCTAATTCTGTTTTTACACGGTAATTTGTTCTAGGAAAATCCGTGTAAAAATAGACATTGATTATATGCGAAATAGGTGATTAGTTCTTTATCTCTAAAACCTATTCAAATTAGTGGAAAACAAGAATTTTTCAAAAATAACTACAGGGTGGCGCATAATTAATCATAAGATTTATTTTTTAATAACTATTTTGTTTATGACTTTTTTTTAATTTTTTTTTTAGAAATATCTCTGTGAAGCTTGGGAGATAAGCTATGGAGCGCCTCAGTATTGAATAGAGAACCAAAGTGGTTCCATTTTACTTTGAAAATCAGCATTCCATTATTTTAACGCAAAGACAATATCGAAATTTTTTTCTTGTTCGGAATGCGTCAACCTCTCAAACCATATATCGATTGGTTCAACGTTTTGGGCAACAACGGGCTGTCTCTGATCTGTCGCGTGCTAGAAGACCTCGTTCAATTCGAAATGATGCGAACATTGCTCGGGTGGAAGCAAGCATCCAGGAAAACCCCGAAACTTCCACCAGGCGATGTTGTATGCAATTGGCGATATCTAGGCGGTCGTTGCAAAGGATTTTGCACATCATAAACATGTTCCCATACAAAATGCTCACACAGCTCGTGCAACTATGGCTCTTCTGCGCAAAAAATTAGGCGAAAAAATAATATGGCGTTTCTCTAATTTCTACTGGCCATCGCGTTAGCCCGATGTAACACGTCCCGATTGGGGTTATTTGAAGGGTAAGGTAATAAGCCAAGCACCATACAACAACTTAAGGCCAAGATCCGAGAAGAAATGAGTGCGCTGGGACCTAAAAGTCTCGCAAAAGTCATGCAAAGTGCACTGGAAAGAGTACGTCAGGTCGAAGCGAATAATGGGTGTCATTTGAAAGACATAATTTTCAAAAACGAATGCAAAAATATTTCCATATTGTAAGCTAAATTTGAAGGAAAAAAATTAAAAAAAAAAATCATAAACAAAAAAGTTATTAAAAAAATAAATCTTATGATTAATTATGCGCCACCCTGTATTTAGGTTTATTTTCTTAAATCACATATACATACATACATGCATATAATATTCTTTTACATAAGCTTTTATAAAAGAGAAAAAGACATGCATTCTAAACTTAATGTAAATCAAATGTATGACAAGTTCAGGAACTAAACAATTATGTAAAGCAGCAATGTTGTTTTTAAAAAAGAATACGTTATTAAATTTTTAAGATAAAGAGATAAAAGATATGAACATATTTAAATACATATATACATAATTGGTCATAACAACCCTGTTTCAGAGTTACGGCATAGCTTTCCGCAGCACTCATGTTGTGTGTGTCAATTTTTATCCATGAGTACTGGAACCTACAGTTTTTAAAGTCGATTTTGAACGTCAGACAGCTTTTGCCAGAAGACTGCAAAGAAGTAGTCGCCAAAAGAAATATAGTTTTTATATTTCAATTTTTCAAAATGTCAGAGCTGAGGTTTAAACCCGGGGCTATAGTCTTAAGGTGCTTTTACACTATTCTACAAGTCTTAAGATTTTCATTGGATTTTGTCGAAATGGTCTTTGGTCTGATTGTCAAAAAATCAAAAGTAAAATGTTTTTATTACATTTTGATTTTACACTATCGCATTTAAAATAAAATGGAAACACCAGCTGTTTGTGTTTTTCTCTTTCTCCAACGATGGGCACGTTGATACGGCAATATTTGTTTTATCAATATTTCATAATAAAAGCCATATTTTATTATTTTTACATCAAATATTTGTAATTTATTTTATGTTAAAGGGAAGGAACTTGAAATGTTAATTAAGTATATTTTGTGTTTTTGTAGTTATTTAATAAAAAAGGAATAAGCAAAATTATGGTAAATAATTTCCAGTTTTCCTACCCTAATTTTTTCTTATATTTGTGTAAAAAAGCAACTCTGATAAAATGAAAAATCTAATGGTTTAGAAAAATTTCTAAAAATGATGACAGCCATACGACTCTCAAATTTTTTACATATTGTTTTCATACTCTTATATTTTTTCATTTTATTTGAGTTTTTGACGTGTCGTTATACTCAGTGGGATAGTGTAAAACCACCTTTAGTAAGTATACAAACTAACCACTAGACCACGGCGACTATGTTTAGAAAAAATTAATTTAAAAAAAAAAAAATTTATTCAAAGATTTTGATTCGTACTTAATGGACTAAAATCATCTAGAAAAATGTTAGATTTGCTTATTTTCAAATCGTGTTAAATCAAATCCGTGTTAAAATAGCCTTTTCTATGGTACGGAAGATGTCTTGTGCCGATGCAACGTCTTGAGAGTATTCAAGAGAATAGTTCTTCTTAAGATCTTTGGTACTCTAAGGCATGGCGATGAGTTTCGCATTAGAACCAACCATGATATGTATCAGAGTATTAATATCGAAAGGCTACGCTGGCTCGGAAATATTGTTCGGATAGAAGAATCTGCTCCAGCGAAAAAAATTTTCGATGAGCAGGTCAGTGGACGTCGACGTGGAGGACTACCATGTTTACTTTGGAAAAAACAAGTTTATAAAGCCCTGAGGGATAATTCCGGAACTCGTGATCTAAATAAATTCGTATCGAAATTAATTTCGATCGTGCGAGTTTTTCTGATGATGGCACTCGTTACCTTGCGAGCAAGAAATTGTTTTTGTCTGAAATTTATTTTTGTTACATTCGACCTAATAATTCATATTAATTACTTAATTTGCATAAAACTTATTAAAGATTTAACTTACATTATCTTGTTGTTTGCGTCTACCGAAATAAATAAAATGTGGTTAATTTTAAAAAACTGTTGTGGCACTTGTAAAGCGTTAAACAAGAATAATTATTTTTTACTTTTTAACAAAAACAATAAACCGTTAAGTTGCTCCTTAGATTTTATGTAAAAACTCCTTAACAAATGTTCAAAAAAAGTTAGTAATACAAAAAAGTACGAAAATCTATACCAATAAGTAATTAATATAACAACTAAAATTTTAAATAAATACTTTTTATCCAACGAACTATTTAAAAATAAAATTTCGACACCAAATTTGGTATCGAATAAAACTCGCACGGTTACATTCGATTTCGCACGGTATCGACTGCGAGAATTAGCCCCCTGTTATCAATTAGTGTAACCAACTGGAAAAAGCGAACGCTTAGAACAGACGCCTGGAGACTGGTGTTAAGGCAGTCCGAAGCCCGTTAACTTTTTGTTATGGCATTCTAAGTAATTAAAAAAGATTGCGTAAAAACAGAATTAGGTGTAAATATTTCAATAAAAAATATATATGCACGTATATTGTAAAATGAAAATTATACAAATAAAATAAAGTTATATTCCAGAGTAATTGATAACTGAAAACTAAATATTTTTTGACACATACTCGTATAAAAGGTATTACGAACAAAAGTAACTTTTTTTTGTCAACAAATTCAGTTTTTCTTTTCTCTCGCACTGTTTCATTCCGGTTAAAATGAAAGCAGACTTTTAGTGTTATTTTATAGTTTTTTTCTTTTCACAATCATGTTCAATGCACAGGAAAGTGCAGAGGTGTCATTCATTACAATAAAAATATTGTCTTTTTTTTCCTTTTTTTTATAGAACCATTTATAACATTTAAAACAATTTACAAAAAAAATTTGTTTTAAAATCTTACAAGTGTTATGTAAATAAGTTGCTACAAATGTTGTCCCTCTCTGTATTAGATGTCATTTTTTTCTAGCACACTGTAGTTAAATTGATGGTAAAAGTAATAGAAAAAAATACAAAAAATAAAAAAAAAAAAATAAAAAAATTTAAATTTATAAACGTTCACTATGAATTATGGCTTTAGCTATCGAAATGACAATTTAGTTACCGGTGGGAATTTTTTTTAAGCAGGAATAAGAAACATTCTAATAAAATATAATACCAGGTATAATGTTTCTCCACTAAAAAGTAAGCAAAAAAATAAAATAAATAAAAAAATAAATATTCAGAAAATTTTTTTATATAAAAGGGTTTTTATATTAATATTTTTTATTAAACATTTATAAATCGAATAAATTTAAAAAATATTTTAGGCTATTAGCAACATTTTCCCTCTGCTTTCACTCGTTAAATTATGTTTTGATTTACGATGGTACATCTTTTGGTCACCAGCGATTAATTTACTAGCAACTGTTATTAGATATTATAAGTGAGGATTGACGGCAAAAATATGGATATCCCTCTTAAAGATTTTGAAGAAAAAAATACATTATCATCGCTTTAGTTTAAATACAAGACAATTGTATTTAAACTAACTAGCTCGAATGGTTGACTTTGCCGATGTAATAGCACAAAATAAAGTATTGTAAACTATTGTCGGCCAAAGCCAAATTACGACAGTTCACGAAGACACTCTGATTGTGTGCCAGTCAAAAAAAAAATCCCCATAAATCAACAAATGAGATTAAGTCTTTGGCGAAAAAGGGTCAAAACCATTTGTAGACCAGGCCTGTGCAAAAGTAAAAATGAAGTTGTGTTGGTAAGAAAATGAGAATTACACTGCTGAACGAATAAGTAGTAGTATTAGCATCTGTATGAATTTATTTTTAATTAACAGCTATATGTTATACTTATCTAAAAATATAAATACTATAAGAAAAATTATAAATGTTATTCTGCTATAAAGAAACAAAAAAAAGTACTTTTAATTTTTGAACAAAAAAAAAAAATTTTTTTAATGAATTTTTCTGTCGCAGAAAAACTTTTAAATTATATTCTAAAGTGTTTTGTAATATATATGGTATATGGGATTATAATAAAATATTTGTGTGCATTGCTATTAATTTTGTTCTCACTGTAAACAATAATTCAGCGTACATCCAATACCCATGTTAACTCATCGCTGTTTCAGTGGCAACTGAAAGCAGGAGCTTTAGAAAACATCTGAGTTAAGCTAAGGAACAATTGGCCTGCTGTAGACACAGTAAAATGTCGATTGCGAGAAGTTGGACTCTTTGGAAGAGTTTTTCGAAAGAATGCATTATTGTCTGAGCGTAACCGAAAGAAGAAATTAGAGTTCGCAAAAAAAATTCCGCCATTACACCGACGTGGAAAGGAAAAGAGAACTATTTTCAGACGAAGTAGAGTCTCTCCCGGTGGAAAAAAATATGTTCGCCGACCAATGTTGAAAGAATTTGACCAAAGGTACACAATGGTAGCTTTAAAGCATGAAGGAGGTTCTAAAATGCTTGTGGGAGCTAAGTCATCACATGGTGTTGGGCCGCTTAACAAAATTGAGAGAAATTTGGAGAAGTTTCAGTTTCTTCAGCGATACAATAATGCCATACGCTGACAAAAATATGCCAGTAACACGGATATTTCAACAAGAGAATGATCCGAAGCATTCGGTTCATCACGTCAAATAATTATTTATAAACAATGCGGTTACTGCTGTTGAATGGCCTTAATACAGTCCTGATCTCAACCTGATTGAGAACTTATAAGTAAGTAAGCTGGGTAAAAATAAGCAATTTCGATGATCTCTTTGTCAAAACTTAGAATGCTTGGGAAGCCATTCCAAGTAGAGCATGTACAAATTTAGTGACTTCAATGCCTCGCAGATGTCAAGCTATTATTGATAACAATAGTTTGGCAAAAAAATATTGATATTTTTTTAATGTAAAGAATTACTCAAGCTTAAGGTCTTTTTTTAAATAAAAATCGTTTATTTATTTATCGATATTTCGCCACTCCTGAGTGTAGCGTCTTCTTTCCAGGAGAAGATCTTAAGCTTGAGTAATTCTTTTCATTAAATAATAAAGGTCGAAAAACCAGAATTATAATTATTGATAGTTTTTTAATACATGCTTTTTATAAAATTTATGGAGTATCCTTAATTATATGCTCGACTGATATAAATCTTATTTAAACATATGGCCCATAGTTTTACAAATAATATTGTAATTTGTTTGACACAATAAACAGTTAATTTTTAGAACTAAAAGCTAAATTAACTAAAATAAGATGAATTTTGAAAATATCATACAACCTTTCATACTATTTGCTTCAAACTCACATGTTAGCGTCGTGTCCTTAATTAGCTGCACGTAGCGATCTTTTTCAGAATGATAGAGCTGGGTTTTAAATCCGGAGCTCTCTGCTTGGTAGTCAAAATACTACATTACGGCGACTACTAACCCCATATTAAAATGGATATTTTTATGTTTTTGTATTTATTTTTTCTTCCAAATGTGGTACATAAACTTTGATAAGATTGTTCATTTTTATTTTCAAACTTGCTTTAACACAAAAACAGCTGTTTTTTAAAGACTTAGCAAGTGCTTAGTTGTTCACTAACATGAGGATAGACAAGTGTCTAATTCATTATGCTTAAATTGCAAATTTCTTTAAACATTCAAAGTAAGTTTTCTATTTTGGAGACTTGAAAAGTACTCAAGAATGTTGGAAATAGCAACGCATTCCTAACTTTATAAAAACTTCATTTCTTTTACATTAAAAACAAACATGATTCATATTTGTTTTGCAAAACAACTTAATTATTTAAAAAAAAATAAACTAAATTATTCATACATTTTAATATTATTTATATGTATGTATGTATGTATGTATGTATTACCACAAAGCTATTTAAAATTAACATACAATAGATTTTTGTTAAGTTAGTCTCTCTTTTTATTTTCATGATTTTATTGTTAAACTACAATACAACTCCCCTTATTGTCTGTCTGTCCATTGTTTTATTATTTATTTAGTCCAAGAAAATATTTTCCCCTCTTGTGTTATACGAGTATAAACAATTTACTGATTTCCATAATATTTCAATTACTTATTAAAACGGAAAACATAATGACAATAAAAATTGTTTATAGACACATTACAAGATCTCTTACCCCAAAAATTTTTAATAAAAATAATATATTTTAGTTATATGGTTGCTGTCAGGAATCCAGAGAAAAACAAGAAACCAACATTTAAATACAAAAATTTAAAATGAAAGTAAAAAGTGATGACGTCATTTCACCCTCTCATTTTATCCGACTATTAACGACTATCTGGTGTTGTTCACTCACTTATTCTATCTGAATCATTGAATTTTTTGTTTAGCAAATTTAAAAAAATTTCTATGTACATATGTTTGTATGTGTGTATAAAACGACAGTGACATTATTGCCATCATTGACTTTGTTGTTATACCCCTCCTCAACGTCTATGGAAGCAGGAAACAATTTAATGACAAACTTTATAGTGACTATGCCATGTTTTTAACTCACATTTCCCTTCTTATTCATGCTAAACAATAAAATATTGCAAATATTTTGTTATTTTTCTATCTTTCTTACATTTTATATTCTTTTTTGCTTTTTTGCTTTTTATTTTTTTGTTTGTCTGACCATAAACTTTAATGTTTATGTATCGTATTTTGCAACATAGTATGGCATGTGGCATCTATGTTTTTGCATCAAGTATGCGTACCTTTCTGCACACTTTTATAGACAACTGTAAGATTTTGTTTATTCTGTTCATTTCACAAGTATAAGTACAAGTGTTTGCATACAACAATTCACTGTTAAACAGAAAGAGACACCATTATAAGTATATTTTATATTGAATAGCATAGAGAGCCTTCATTAAACAACTATCCTTTGCATAAAACTGGGGTAAGAAAAAGCAATGAATGCCTTTTAAAGACGTTAATTATTATTATGGTCGTATGTCTTCTGACGATGTTGAATCCTGTTAGTTAAGCGTTTTAAATTTGTTCTTACTCAGACCGTTTATACGATATTTATTGGTAAAGCATTAATATGCAGTTGGAAATGAAAGAAAGTATTGCACAGTGCAATAATAGTTGAAAAGAAACGGCTTTTTAAGTCCATGAATTAAAAAATAGTTACTGATTTGTAAATCAAATCAGACTTTTGTGAATTGAATTTTTGAATATGTTATGAAACGGCATAATTAGATAGCGCGATGTTAATATACAGTAGATTTTTTTTTTTTAGATTTTCTTTAAAAGAGTACTCTAAACTCCTCTAGCTTTGACAATAAGCGTCACAAATCGTGGATGTTTTTACGTCTCCTTTTTTTTTAAGACCAATACTCAGGGCTAAATCCCTGCTCATGCAGTGCATTGTAGTGTAATTTGAAGATACATAAATAGATTTTTATTTTATTTTTATAATGCTCCTTTTCGTTGATGAGAGAAATTGCTGTCAATTTGACCAATCAAAGGCCAGTGTTACATCTTGAGTGATCAACAGCAATTGCCCCATCTGTCGGTGGATTTCGAATGTGAGTGGCGAGGTTTTTTTTAAATTTTTTATTTAAGACCAATACTCAGGGGTAACCCCTACTAAATACAGTGCATTATATTGGAATGTTGAATATATAGATCAAGATAGACAGATGCGAAGATGTTAAGTGCCTTATGTCAATGGGACAAATTGCTGTCAATTTGATCACTCACAGCCAGTATTATAACTTCACCTTTGAATGATCAACAGCAATTGCCCCATCTGGATGTTGAATGTGAGTGGTGAGCATCTTTTTTATGTAGGTTAGCTGAAGGTGGCTTTGTACTACTGATCATTCTTTTCTTGGTGGAATAGACTGTTTGCGTGAAGATGGACTTCTTCGAACATGGGAACCTCTTATTTTTTTTTAATTATAATTTTTGAAAACCCGCAAATTTGTTTTTTTAATTTTTCTCCTTCGCTGGGATTGAACCACGATCGTTTGAATTTCTGTACTCACGCTCTAAGCACAATGCCACTAAAACCTCCACCCCCTCCCCCCCCCTCTATACCGCTGATTTTGGGTGGAATAGACTGAAAATGTTTCTTGAAGATGGACTTCTTGGGGATAACTTTAATTTTTCAAATTATAATTTAGAAAAACCGCAAAGTTTATTTTTATAGTTTTTGTCCTTTGCTTGGATTAAAGCTCGGTCGTTTCAGTATCTGTGCTAGCGCACTAACCACTATGCCACGTCCTCCTTACGTCCCAATAACTGTTCTATTTTATTGTTTTTGTAATAATATTTATTTTCTCTGTCATCAAAACAAAAGACTAAGAGTTAAAAGGAAGTGCATGAAAGTCACAAACAAGAAAATCCATATCTTTTTTCAATCCTTGTCTCTGCATTTTCTGATCCCTTCAGCAACAAAAATAAAAAAAAAATTATGCGTTTAGCGCACAAAGGAGAAATTCATCGTCCTCATTCCATAGACATAAAACTGTATAGAAATTTATTCAACACTAAAGGAAGCAAAAAAAAAAAAAAAACCTGCCAAGAACTCTAATCCAAACATAATAATTCAAAATTTTCATTAGAACCACTCATTTTTAACAAAGATATTCTTATTAAGGTTAAGCTACTTTTAAAAGGTTGGAAATTAAATAAAGAACCCTGCAAAAACGAATTACTAAAAAAGAAATGTTTCTGCTGTATTGAGAGAACATTAACTCGTCATCATACTTCATTCAACCATGCGTAATTGGCCATTGCAACACTGTTACAGGGTTACTGCTTAGTTTTTTTCAGCGCTCATGTTAAGTGTGTTAAATTATATTCATGGGTATCGGGACCTACAGTGTAAATTGTATTCCGAACAACAGACTTGAGAAACTTGTTCATGGCAGTCTGTTACTGTCAGAGTTTTTGCCCGAAGACTGCTAAAAGGTAGTCGCCGAGAGATATAATGTTTTTTCGATATTTCTTTTTTTAACGATGTCAGAGCTGGGGTTTGAACACAACACACTAAGCACTAGACCACGGCGACTGCAATATTAAAAAAAACACAATCTATTAATTAATCAAAAAAATTGATTTCTGTATTGAAATTTTTCTACTTCTCTGGTATTGAATTATTTTCTATCATTATATAATTTACTTTCTACTTAAAATTATTTCCATCAAATTTAGTTAATGTTGTATCTATCAGACTGTCAAAATATTTGAGTGCTTTTCCTTATCAAATTTTATTCTGTCAGTTATTGATGTGAGTCTGAATTAGGTATATGGGGTAAGCAAAGCAAAATTTGTAAAATAGCCTAAAAATAAAACTAAAGTAGCCTGTTCGTCACAGTGTAATGAATAGCCTTTATAAAATCCAATAGGTTAAGGTAGACCAGAAATGACGTCAGTTGAAAAGGTTTTAAAAATACTGTTACGAAGTGGTAACTTTATAAAGCAGGATCATGATAGCATTCCTTTAAAGTCGATTTTGTTTTAAAAATTTTAGAACTAAAAATTTCTACCAAAGTTAACCACTGTATTTATTTTTTATCTATTTGTATATATTCTCTCTTATATGCTCGTTTATTATTTAAAATACTGTCTAGCCTGTTGCAGAGACAGAAAAAGAAAATGAAACAAAAGCAACAACATTATACACACAGTATAACAAATTTATATATAAAAGTAAATATTTACTTTTAAGATACATATACACACTAAATAAGAACATATGTATATAACAGACAGTTATATCTAATATAACAATATATACAATAGTGTATGTGTTTCAATACAATTACACCTCCATATTGAGCATAAAATTCTACACAAATTTTATTTACTGTTATTGGTTTTGTAGAGTGACAATGCTTGTCATGCATTTCTTGTCTATAAATTTAAACACTTACGAGTTCAAATACTTGAATATCAACCAATAGATAACAAAAAAAAAAAACAACAATAAAAAAAAAGAAAATGATTTTTAATTGTCTAGCCACAGCCTAATATTTCCGTTTAAGTCACTATAGATTTGTGGTTTTCTGGTTAAAATTTCTTGTTTCTATAAAAGATTTATTAAAAAATTTGAAATTCTTTTACAAAGTGAATTATTTTTATTTGTATGTTTTTGTTTATGTTGTTGTGTGTGTTACTTCCTTTATAGAGCACTTAGCAAATATAATTGCTTTTACAGTAGGTGATTTATGGCTAGACATAATTATAGAAAACAAAATGAAGGAAAAAAATATTTAAAGCATAATACACGTCAATTGCTTCTTAAATTATATGGCACTACAGACAAATGAAAATAAAAAAAAAATAATTACAAATCACAACAAGAATTTTCAATGCATTTTGTGAAAATCTAATGGCGTCTTCGTTTCTACAAAAATGTGTAACATTTTATTATTATATTATATAATAATAGTATGTTATACTTTCTTTTTTGAACTCGTTTTATTTTAATCGAAATTTTTAATTGTTGCTCTAAAGGATAGTTTCTTTAAAAAGGAATATTTTGTCAAGATGAGGGAGAAAAATTTATGAAAGGCAACATTTTTTGGTAGAAACGAAAACGCCATAAGGTTTTGTGCAAGATTGGTCTGATGTGTGCCTGTTGGATGAGTCCAAGATCTAAGAAATGGTCATGTTCTAAATTGATACTGACCTAAAATGACCAGTTGTGGACTTCATATTCATACGATAACTACTCGTACGTACATAATATTTTTTTTTTTTTGAGAAAGATTACTTTAATGTATGAGTTCAACATATACATGTGTATGCATGTATGTAGGTATGAACCTTTTTTAATTAGTTTTAAAACGAATTCATCAGTTAAATTTTAGTTGGTCCTAATAGTAAACGGTTAGCCGACGAAGTGATATCACGAAACCGCTCCGAAATTTTATAAAAACAAAAATTAACTGTAGATGGGCAAAAACAAAAGTGAAAAACTCTTCTGTAATAAATGCAACGCCAAATACGAAAACAGACATATGTACGTCCAATTGGATTACTCAATAAAATTTCAAATACAGACCTGCAAACTAGGGATCCTCATAAGCTACCCCAGCAGAAATTAGTGCTTACCAGTAAGTTAATTTGTAAAGGAGTAATTGTAAACAATTACTTATTAGTGGCCATAAATAATGCATGATTTTTATATGAAACTAGCTGACCCGGCAAACGTTATTTTGCCCTGAAATATTTCGATTTTGTCTCCAATTACTATTTCTTTTTTTATATATTAATCTTAAGTACGATAATGCTCGTTGATCTCTTTCGGTTCGGGCGCGTCGAGTGTACCTGCCAATGTTTCCTCCTCTAGATCGGGTCGGCATTATTTTAAAACAAATAGGATTTTACGGAATTTGAATTATTACTATTTTTTATTGAAACTTAAATTCTTTTTCAAATTGTTTTGACAATTTTTTATTTTTGAATGCCCATAAAAGAAAAGGATACTTATTTTTGTTTAATAAATATATTTTGGGAGCAAAATTTGAGCCAAATCGTACCATAAGTAAAAAAAAATTTAAAAATTACGACAATAGCGCCACCTATCGTTGTTAAACTTAAGAGAAACCTGGTTCCTGACTAAACTTATATATTGTCCAAGTTTGGTGTCAAGTGCTGCGAGAAGCTAGGCCGTAACTCTGACACAGTGTTGTAATGCCCAATTATGTATGCATGTATGCAGTAAGCAAATAGTACAAAAAATTTAAAATAATGCCTTATCCTGTGACTTATTTGGAAGCTTTAATGTAAAAAAAAACATATAAGGCTTCCATTATTGCTTCCAATTTTATTTATTACTTCCAAACCTTAAAAATTTTCTTCTGGGATATATGTAGTTTTTTGGTTTGTGGAAGATTGTTATGCCAAAGGTTGTTGATTTGATTTCTTGTGTTTGTAAACATATTTATTTTTCGCTAAGGTTTTAGAAAGCATGGCGGAAGCATTAAGTGCTCGACATGCCAAAATATTTTGCAAAAACAATGTATCCCAAGAAAATAGTATGGAAATGGTAAAAACTGAAATCGAACTTGGCACAAATCGTCATGCACCATCTCATTTTTTTTATGTATCTCGATTTAATGATGCCACTTTAATTTTTCGACCCCAAAATTTTCAAGTCTGCAATCCGTTTTCGGATATTTGGTCCAGTTTCTGAGATAAATAGCCGAAAACGGATTGCAGATTTTAAAAAAGTTGGTGTCAAAAACCTTAATTGGCATTATTACCTCGAGATGTATAAAATGGCGGATAGAGCACATACTTCTGCTAAATTGAAGATTTTGGTTAATGTTACACTGTTGGGGTCGAAGCTAAGTATGTCTGTCTTTAAGCTTAAGAAATTGTAGAAGATGCATGAAATTATAAAACTATGAAAACATACATTATTAGAGCTATCAACGAAAAAATAACAAATAATTATTTTATAAATCTATTTCATATTTTTTAACCTGTGCTGAAAATCAGAAACAAAGTTGCACGACAAAAAGGTAATACTGATACATGACTGCCGTCTTTTTAATAAAGCCACCAATAAAAAACAGGGACCGCAAATAACAGTTATTGCTTAAAAATTAAACTAAACAAATCATCGTATTAGAGTCGACAGACATATATGATGTTATATACCAAATTAATCGTCTTGGAGAGCTCTCACAGAATCTGTGGTGATCTCGCATAAGTGATCATTAATCAGATTTTAACTGTTACTTTTTGACGGAAAAATAAAAGGTTAGATGAAACCTTTAAAAAGAGAGTTTTATTTTTCCGTCATAAAATAAAACTCATTTTGTGAGTTTTATTTTTTCGTCATAAAATAAAACTCATTTTGTGAGTTTTATTTTTCAGTCGGAAAATAAAAGTTATTTTTCGAGTTTTATTTTTCAGTTAAAAAATAAAACTCTATTTAGGAGTTTTATTTTTTCCGTCATAAAATAAGACTCGTTTTTATGAAAGATTTTATTTTTTATCTAACCCAGTTGCTTGTGCTATCTTTATTTTATTGTTTTTTATTACTGAATACTTAAAATCTCAAGTTAAACGATTTTTAGGGTGCTTTAATATTAATAAAAGAGCAAATTTACGCAATTAAATCCGATAATGGCCGGAACTTGCTAAAAATGTTACAAATATTTGACTAAGAGGATGAAAGCGGGTTCGATAACTGCGTCTATTACGACGTTCCGAACGTAACAAAATATGATAGAAATGACATTTGTAATAGTTGCCAGACGATAATGTTTCAAATCAGAGTTAGGTGTAAAAAAAATTTTTTATAAAAACGAGTTTTATTTTATGACTGAAAAAATAAAACTCCTAAATAGAGTTTTATTTTATGACGGAAAAATAAAACTCAAAAAATAACTGTTATTTTCTGACTGAAAAATAAAACTCACAAAAGGAGTTTTATTTTATGACGGAAAAATAAAACTCACAAAATGAGTTTTATTTTATGACGAAAAAATAAAACTCTATTTTTGAGAGTTTTTTTCTAACTTTTATTTTTCCGTTGAAAAATAACTTTTTCGGCTGACCTTTTATGAAAAAACTCTCAAAATAACCATAAAAAATAAGTTTTTCGATATAACTTATAACCGTTACAGTCCCTGATGAAAAATGTTTCGAAAATGATCCTTTTCCATTTCTAATTGTTATTACTGATAAATTTATATACTTTTTTAAGTTTTTCTGTAAAAATATTCTTAGTTTCTTAAAAACCGCACCAAAATATAGTTATAACATAATAGTGATGCTGTTCATAGGTGGGTAGTAGTGTAGTCGCCCTAATCTAATGGATAGTGTGTTGTCTTGCTAGATAAGATCTCCATCCGTATTCAAACCCCAACTCTCACATCTTCGAAAGAAAAAATTATTTCTTTCGGCGACTACCTCTCAACAGTCTTCTGGCAAAAGTTCTGAGAATAACTGATTGCCAGGAACAACCTTGACAAGTCTGTTGTTCGTAGTCGACTTTGAACTGTAGGTCCCGGAACTCATGGATAAAAATTAACACACACAACATGGGTGCTGTAAGAAGCTAGGCCGTAACCCTGATACAGGGTTGTAATGGCTAATTATGTACCTTTATGTGGGTATGTGGCAAGTTATTATCTTAGTTTTTAAGAAAATAAACACTTTTTGAATACATTTTCTATAAATTTCTTAGTTTTTTTATATAATTAATTTATTAATAAATTTCTTAAGGTTTTTCTTTTAATTGCTTTTAAATTTGGCGAATTACCTGCATAATGAATTATTGTGTGCAACACTGTAAATGAAACTACTAAGGAGTTGAGGTAAAATTGCAAAAAAAAATCATTAATTAAACGTTATGAAGCGTTTATGAATAATACTTTTTGTGAATAAGACTGAAGGTTATGATGTTTAATGTTGCCTGAAACTGATTACAAAGGATGCTCTATATTCGGAACGGCAAGAGAGAGAACCAATAATTATATTGCCCACATGTGTAAATTAGAGTAAGATTAACTAATGGATAATTACTTTTCATTTTATTCCCGACTGAATACTCAATAATTTTTATAAAACGTACACAAATTTGTAGAATTCAATTTTATTAGAAAGATATGTATGTATTTGTAGGTACATATACATACATACATATTATAATGAATGGGTTTATTAGAAAATACAAAATAAATGTGATGCACAACACACTTTATAAGGCAACAGCAAAAGTAACAGCAACAAGAATAATAACGAGATTAATACCAATGAACAAGAAGGGCGTAAACCAATTTAAATGAAGAGGCGTTACTGGGAAAAGGAACCCCATACGGTTTCTAAATATACAGTCCACAAATGTCGCATAAATGACGAAAATGTCTATAAAACTTCCCTTGATTGTAAAAGAAAAAAAAAAAAAAAACATGGAAATGGAAAAAAAAAAAATTAAATGAAATGAAATAAAACATAAGCAAAGACGACAAAAACCAAAGTCAACAAAAGTGTGAGCAAAAAAAAAAAAAAAATGAAGAAAGAATTATAAATATACACATTCAATGCAGATTGATATATTTATGTTGTAAAAAAGAAGAGCAACAACAATAAACACAAAAAGGATATCCATAATAAGAGCAAAAAAAACAGTGTAAATACAAATGAAAAAGGGAAAGGAATGAAAAACAAAAGAAAAAGGATAACAATAAATTTTAGAAGTCAACACAGGCAAAATCATCTCAAACATTTGAAACTTTAATGCAATAGCAAGGCGGTATTTACTTCTAACAAAAGCATAATTGAATGTATAACTTTCAAGGGATTACTGTTGCTGTTTTTTTTTTAGATTTTCAGATGGTTTAAAAACAGACATTAAAGTTTATAGAATAAAATATTGGCAAAAAAAAATTGTGAAAAACAAAAAATGTCTTTCAAAATTAACAAAAAACTGAACATTTTTCTTCATTCCATTTAAAATGGGTAAATGACAGACCACTTATTAGTTGAGAATATAAAAAAATAAAAAAAATAATTTAAAACAAAAACTGTACCGGAGATTAAGTTGCCTGTTATTTCAAAGTCAAGTTGCAGTTTGTTTTTAGGTATTTAATGAATTTTCCTATTGCCGATAGATCGATAACTTCTGTGTACGTGTAATGAATATAGTTAGCTGTGAAACTTCTCGGTTAGAAGCTATTTGTGTTTAGCTACAAGAAATCTTTGTGAATGTTATGGAAGTCTTTCAAATTAATTTAATAATAAAAATTAATTAAAAAATATTAATAATATCTTTTTTTAAGGAAAACGTTATAATTAAAAAAAAAAAAATTATGATAATATGTAATAATATGTAAGTAATAATTAAAAATTAAATTTTTTTAATATAAAAAAAAATAATAATAATAACATTTAAAAAAAAATTATTAATTTGAAAATTATACCTTTTAAGAAAATTACATAGTAGGTGTAAATATTGAAAGGAATAGTAAAATAATAAATAAAGCCAATAATGTCAGATAATTAAGAATATTTTCTTAGAACTTTTAAGAATTTGGAAGTCTTTGGTACATTTCAGGCATTTCTCAAAATGCGACCAGTAATTTTTAGAAACAGTAGAATCAACGCTAGGCGAATGAGTAATCGACATAATATGAATAACAATTATAAGCCAAATATACTTATGTATATCTGTATTCAGCACAAAAAGCCATAAAATAATAATTTGTTTATTAAAGGGATTTTGGAATTAGAACAATTTACCCTAGACTCGATGAAGTGGTCTGTAAACAAAGTTTTTTTTTATAAAATACAAAAGTGCTTCAGATATATGAAGATTTAATTTAAATATGGGCAACAAAAATTTAAATTCTTATACAATGTTGATAACTTATGAATTCAAAATTGTTGATTTGATTTTGCTTGAGATGAGCTGGATAAATAACAGAAAAAGATAATTACGTCGCGGATGCATTATCGCGAATTACAATAGATGATTTGAAAGAATTAAATAAAAAGGTATCGGTAATTTTAAGAGTTACAACAAGATCAATGGACAAGAAAATAAGTAGTAGTAATGATTTAGAATATCAGCATAAGAAAAAAAGAACTAAAGAGCCCAATATATTGGTACCATTGAATAATAATGACGTCAGAAAATATTATAAACTGAAGATTTATCCCAACAAGTGCTACATAAAAAGGGGAAAATCAATATTAGCTAGCATACATATAAGTGATATATTTACTAAAGAGAAATTTGACCTAGGACAATTTTTCTCTAGGCTCGAGGAAGCGGCCGGTAAACTTAATATCAATAAATAAATCTCAACTAATGAATTTAAGAATATGAGCAATAAAATGTTAAACAATATCCAAATAGCGGTATTGAATAAAGTGACAATAATAGACAACAAGAATGCCAAGGCAATTCTTGATATTATGCTGAAATATCATGATGATCCCATTGAAGGAGGTCATTGCGGAATATATAGAGCCGCAGAAAAGATAAAAAGATATTACTACTGGCGAAACATGACCAAAGATATAGCTAAATATGTGAAGGCATGTCATAAGTGTCAAATAGCTAAAACTGCTAAAAATATAAAAAGTCCAATGACAATCACTGATGCACCTGATAGACCATTTGAAGCAGTGTATGTTGATACAATTGGACCATTTCCAAAATCGATATATGGAAATGAATATGCAGTTACCTTGATATGCGATTTGACAAAATATTTGGTTACGATACCAATACCGGATAAGTCCGCAAAAACAATCGCAAAGGCGATTTTCGAAAATTTTGTATTGATCTATGGATCGATGAAGACGTTCATTTCGGACATGGGGACAGAATACAAAAATTCCATACTGACTGATCTTTGCAACCTATTGAAAATTGAAAAATTAACATCCACAGCACATCATCACCAGACTTTAGGTATAATAGAAAGAAGTCACAGAACTTTTAATGAGTATGTATGCTCATATATATCAGTAGATAAAGATGACTGGGATGAATGGATTAAATATTTTACGTACTGTTTCAATACTACACCATCTACGGTACACAATTATTGTCCGTATGAGTTGGTTTTTGGTAAAATCCCAAACAATTTTAAACAGTTCAACGAAGTAGATAGGATTGCACCTTTATATACTTAATATAGATAATTATGCCAAAGAGGCAAAATTTAGGTTGGAAGTAGCATTAAATAAAGCTAAGCAATTATTAGGAATAAATAAAAGTAAACAGAAAACTAGCTATGATAGGAAAACCCTAGACTATAATTTTAAAATAGGAGATTTAGTTTTACTGAAAAATGAAGCAGGACATAAATTGGAGCCATCCTATAGAGGTCCATATAGAATTAAGAAATTAAATTTAAGAAATAATGTAACTATAGTAGATAAGAAAACAAATAAAGAGCAAATAGTTCATAAGAATAGACTTAAGTTATATATTAAGTAAAATCAACTATATTACTGCAGTATATTAGGATCCAAAATATATATACTAATAAATAATTATTTAAAATATTAATAATTAAATATAATCAACTATTTTAATAGTAATAAGAATTTTTTTATATTGTAAACTACAAAGTCATTCATAAGTGCATGTGTGTAAGAATGTCCATAGAACAAAAGTTATATGAACATTCTTTCAAAGGGTGGAGGTGTAGCATGATTGCATTCCTTTGAGTGCATGTCTGTGATTGTATTCTATTGAGTGCATGTTTGTTAAATACTATTGAAGTGCCTACAAATAAAAAGTATCATGTGTCATTCAAAAGAACACAAATACAGACGATACAAGAAACCTCTTTTGATGATTCCCTGATCGTCGTCATTTACACATTAAATACTCAAGGCCAAAATATTAATACTACAGCTGCACTCCATATTACTGCGGGAATATGATACGCTTCATATTCCGTCGCCGTGGTCTAGTGGTTAGTGTGTTGGCTTACTGAGACGATAGTGCCGGGTTCAAATCTCAGCACCGACATCTTGAAAAAAGAAATATGAAAAAAATATTTCTTTCGGCGACTACCTCTCAGCAGTCTTCTGGCAAAAGCTCTGAGAGTAATTAATTGCCATGAAAGAGCTTCTCAAGTCTGTCGTTCGGAGTCGACATTAAACTGTAGGTCCAGGTACTCATTGATAGAAATTGACACACACAACATGAGTGCTGAGAGAAGCTAGGCCATAATCCTGACACATGGTTGTAAAGGCCAGCTATGTATATATGTATGTTATGTATGTATGTCATATTCCGACTGTGGGAAGATACTTTATTTTCCCGTTATACATGTACGTGTGTTTGTAATGTTTTAGTTATAAATTAATATACATTTACACAAACTAATGTTAAGGGTAGGTTAAGTTAGATTCTCATAAGTAGTATATAAGCTGATCAATTTTGTAAATAAAAAACAATAAAATAAAAACCTTGCGTAGCTCACACAGCTAGTCCAGCAAGTGAAGAACAAAAATACAAAAGAGTTTTAATTACTATTTTTGTTTACAAAGTTTCGAAGATAAATAGCCGAAAACGGATTTCAGATTTTAAACATTTTGGTGTCAAAAACCTAAATTAGCATCATTGACTCGAGATTTAAAAAATGGCGTATAGAGCACTTAAACTCCCGCACGACGAAATGTCCACAGATATTTATTTTAATATTTAAATTTTTCACTTTAATTTCTATAATAATTCAAAATTTATATCCTTTTATTAAATATAAGCCGTATTGACTTTTTGTTTAATTTTCCTGCCGCCTTTGTACCTTGTGAAGCAAAAAAAAAAAATTAAAGAATTAAAGGATTATATATCGATTAGTATTACTATCTGCAAAATTTATTTAAATTAAAACACGTTTAAGTGTTGCACAATAAACAGTAAAAAAACCAAATAATACCCATTTCCATAAAAACTAAAAAAGAGCAAACAAAAAAGGATGTATTTTTAAATTAAAATTGCTACTCTTTAACACAAGTGCACCCACCTAAAGAGACAAAAAAAACATACATTCGCAGCAGAAAAACTGTCTCTATCAGGATTAAAATGAAAACATATACGAAATAAAATAAAACAACAGTTACAAATATATTTAGTACAGTTAGTCATTTGTAGCTGGTTGCTTATAATGTGACTTTCACAGGCAAGGCAGTAAAACACTATAGACCTATGCAGACGCCAGACAGTTACCACGGAATAGATGATATTCATGCAGGTGTTGTCTCTGCAACATGTTTGCATAGGAATATAAGGAAGACTTTTTAGTTACCTTTGCAATTGCCTGTTTGCAAACAAATTTCCTTAAAAAAAAACAAAATTTACAAAATGTTGCAAAAGCAATAGACAAAAAATGAAAATTTTATTTCCACATTTAAACTCTCACTCTGGTGAACGTCAGTTGTTTCTGGGATGTTAAATAAGAAACATAGAGCAAGCATAGTGGTTTAAAATGAAATAAATTTTAAAGTTGGTAATCCTAAGAAAAAAAAGATTCCTTGGAACTTCTTTCATTAACAAGTATAATAAAAGATGGCTGATAAACTGGAAAGAATGTGTCGTCTTAACTTATTCATTTTGAATATATTTAATACGGACTTGTGTTTATTTATTAATTCTTGTGACATCAATCACTCTGATGATATATTCTTTATTTAAACCAAACTGAACAATATTTGTTTAATTTTTTATTTTGTAAAAAATAGTGGTGGTCTAGTGGTTAGTGTGTTGGCTTACTAAGACGATAGTGCCGGGTGCAAATCTCAGCTCTGACATCTTGAAAAAAAAAAGAAATATGAAAACGTTATTTCTATCGGCGACTACCTCTCAGCAGTTTTCTGGCAATAGATCTGAGAGTAATTGATTGCCATGAAAAAGCTTCTCAAATCTGTCGTTCGGAGTCGACTTTAAACAGTAGGTCCCGTTACTCATGGATAAAAATTAACAAACACAACATGAGTGCTGCGAGAAGCTAGGCCGTAACCCTGACACAGGGTTGTAGTGGCCAATTATGTATGTATGTATGTATGTATGTATGTATGTATGTATGTAAAAAAAATATATATTTACAGCTGCGGTGTAAATAATAGCAGCACGAACACATAAATAGTTTGTAGAAAAAAAAAACATGCCCAAACCATAACACTAGATTCTCCGTATTTAACAGTTTTAGCAGTATATCTTGGGTCGTATTCTTTATTTAGAGTCCTCGTTATATATTGCCGCTATCCTTTTCCGCCATATAAAACAATTGTTGATCCGTCAGACTATAAGATATTCCACCACTTATCAACTGGCCCTAAAACATGCAATTTTACAAACTCCAATGGTTTTTTATATGCATTTTTGTTTAACAAAGGCACAGCCTTGGACTCCTGGCATATACAATTTGGTTCCTCAATGGCTTTCGTATAATTTCAATTCTTAAATGTTGGCACGCATTTTCTCTGATCTCGCAAGCAGACAGTAAACGGTCTTTGGAGCTATAGAATTTATTATGTCTCTCGTTAATGGAGGTAACCACCGGCTGCCTTCCATTTGTTTTGGGATTATACCCAAACAATATGTCGTTCCGTATCGTTTTTGCTGAATACTGAAGAGGGTTTGTATTTCTGGGTATTTTTTCCCTTTAGAAATCATCTCTTTTATAAGAGAACGCTTTTCTTTTCTTTTTTAGAGTGCTAGCACAACAACTCCAAAAATGAAAAAGTTAGTTTGCGGTTTTTTCAAAACTATAATTAAAAAATAAGAGTCCATCCATCCTCCATGAAGTTCATCTATAAAGAAATCGCTCTCTGACAATCAACAAAAACGAACGATCAAGGGAAAAGAGCCACCTATTGGGAAGTAGCAAATAACAGCTAAACCTACTTAGCGAAGGCACTCACCACCAAGGGTAAAGGTATAACACTGGCCTTTGAATGATCAATTCACAGCAATTTCTCTCAGTCCTAAGGCGCTTAATAGTAATGTAAGAAAAAAATATATACTGTCCTTTCCAGAAAATTACCCTGAGTATTGGTCTCAATAAAAAAAAAAATTTCTCACACAGCCAACGAAACAATAATAGAGCTAGAGCTTCAATATATCGTGGCAAAATTAATTGATCGACACAATTATGTGATTTGGCATCGTTTAACTTCTTTCTTTGGAGATATTTAAAACAAAAAGTGTACTTCAATAAGCCAAAAACAATTCAAGATCCATAGGATGAGATAATTCTGGAAAAGCTCTGAGAGAAACTGTATGCCATAAACAAGTTTCTCAAGTCTGTCGTTCGGAGTCGACGTTAAACATGGCTACTGCGAGAAGTTAAGCCGTAACCCTGAAACAGGGTTGTAATGGCCAATTACGTATGTATGTATGCATGATAGGATTATACATTGATAACAATAATTTTTAAAAAAATATTGTTTCCCAATCATGATCAAAATTCAGCAGTACCTTTTACCATTGGTGTTGCGAAAATATATACAAATTTTAACAAAAATTTATCTAAGAACGTTCATTTCTTTGGGTAATAAATTTATTGATTAAATTTAACTTATTTTAAAAAAAAGAAATAAATTTTAAAACACTGTGCAGGATCAAAACAATTTTTTTTCTCTCTAACTTCTCAGCACGACATCAAATTACTGTGTAATACTACTACGAGCTGTTGTATTTTAAAAATTCATACTCATCTATGCCGTCATAGAAGCATAAACAAACTCACCAATAAATTCTTCGTTCAACCATACATAGAATTCAGGATATATTCTTCTACTTGTAAATTTGCATGTAAACGTCTGTATTATATGTTCGTGTGTATATTGGTATTTTTATGCAGACACACATACACACATACATACATATATAGAATTAAAACTGTTGCTATAAAAAAAGACCGCCCATAAACGGAAATATAATTCCTGTTGCTTACTTAGAGTTTATCTGGCATTGAAATTGCTATTCCGTTAACACTTACTGGTGGTTGGTGGTTGGCTGTTACAAGTATTGTATCTTCTAGTCAATGCAATCCTTGATTTTTTTCCACTTTTTATTATTTATTTATAAAATTTGTTGCCTGACAAATTAAAATCATTTTATGTAAATGTTTAAGAAATATTCACACATCTACCCTCTTTAATTACAAAGTGTTGATGGTTGACGCTAATACAGATAGCAGGGTGACTCTTGTACAGTATGGATGACATGACGTTGTTTGATTGAAGTTGTATTTTTGGATACTTTTTAACGGTAAATAGTAAAAAATAAGGCTAAAAATATAAAAAATATGTTGAAAATTGTGTGCAAATATTTATTGAGTGTGTTGAGGAATTTGGAATAGCATAATAGCTCCCACTATAGGTTTATTTCAATTTAATTCAAATCTTAATTTTCTGTACATAATTGTGCTACAGACGCATTTCATTTATTGAGAGTTATTGTTGTTATATTTTCTTAATATTTAATATGAAACCTTTTTTTTAATACTCTGGGCGATAGAAATGCTGTTACGCATACCCTGGGGTCCTCACTTCAAGGGTTATTTTGAACTCTATCCTTTTTCCTTTTTCCCTACCAACTAAAACCACCTCCCTTCTACGAGGGAATTTTCTCCGTCACCCCGGTACTACTCATCTTATCACTTTGGGCTGCTTCCTCCTATGGCCCGCATAGCCCTCCATTTCTCTGTCTCGTCAGATTCCCGCTTTGGACCTCATGTTACCGTCTCCATTAAGTATTGACAGAATCAGTACCATTATTGAAAACCTGATCCAACTCTCTCTTCTTCTACCGAAGAACTTGCTCGAAGAATATAGAAATTGAATTCCGCATATCCTCGCTATATAACATTTTTTATATTACATTATCGGCCGTCAAGGGACCAGATCATCTATTCTTAGGTTCTGCCACCTACAACACTGAGAGAACGCATGTTCCCCATCATTCTCGTAGGAATCTCCGTACATATATTATGAACCTGTGGTCTTTCCCATTCTATTTAGATATTTCCTAAAGTACCCGTGACCCAAGAGGAGTCAAGTAAGATAGTAGCTTACCTCTTCGAATTTTCTGTTTACCCACGTGTCTATGGCCGTTCATCTGCCATACCATTCGCTTTGCCATCTCTGCTGCCATATATCCATGGTTTGCTGCCTTAAATTGTGATCTAAAACTTGAAATTCCATGTCGTTGCGTTATTGCCATTTCCGTTTGCGCTCCAAAACAATGAAATCTATTAGTATTGTCGCACTTATTACTAACACAGCTGCTGCGGAGACAGTTCGGTATTTCGATGCCATGCGAAGAGCTGCAGTTCTTTGAACAGAGCATAAAGCCTTCCGCCTGGATTGCCTCAGCCTAGATTTCACAATTATTATTACTTTGGATTTTTTTATTTTTATTTGAGACCAATACTCAGGGGTAAACCCCTACTAAATGCTGTGCATTGTATTATAATTTTGGAAAGGACAGCAATTGCCTTATCGTTGCATGTTGATTGTGTGGTGAGTGTGTCTTTGCTAAGTAGGTTTAGCTGTTATCTGCTACTTCCCAATAGGTGGCGCTTTAAGATTACTTAGGATTTACGTACAGCACTTGAGTTTTAAACGGGTTAGTTTCGCATTGTGTTGCTCAAACTGTTGGCAACATAGATAAAAGATTTTTAAATGCAGAAAATATTATCTTCTGTTATATAAAAAAAACTAAAAGTAAGATAAACAAGAAGTAAGATAATTAATATTAAAGTTAACAGAACTATTCGCCCCAAATTTTCGGTCCACTCTTCTATATCACACCCCCTTAAAGCTGAAAGTACATACCACGCGACTTCAAGTCAGAACGGCATAAGTTCTTTACAGCTTATGCGATTTTCTATTTCTACTTATTACCGAGACTGAAATATAAATCGTGAAATGAAAACAATTACCAAACAGCTGCTTTAATCCTCATTATCTCGTGCAGCATATTTGATTTGCTGTCTATTTAACGTACAACTTTATTTTACCCCTTTGTATTATTCATGCCCTGGAACCCTTTATGGGATAAACAATAATCTTAATGTTACCAATAACTAAATTTGTTGCACATTTTGTTTGAACATAAAAAATATCACTTTTATATCTTTAACTTTTTTCATTTTATTTTCCATCAGGTCGCACTTAAGTTCAGTGTATAAAGAAAATTATTTTGTATTTGCACGCAATCCTCAAAGGACACGTAAACATTTTATTGGACATCTATATGCAAGTTGTTCCTCCATTACTCTACCACAACTATCATTTTCCCTTTTTAAGCATAAATTATTTTGACCGGCGTCATACAATTTTTTTATAGTTTTTTTTTGCATTTTCATGTTTTCTAAAAATTAAAATTGCCAGTCACTTGAGGTGTTTTTTTTGTGTGTGTGTTGTTTTGTGACCACTTCTTAAGAGATATCCTTTGTACAAACAAGTGTGACAAGTGTATCCACTGTTTGTATAATTTTTTTATAAATTTAAATTTTCAATTTAAAAATTGCTTAAGGGAATGCTACAAAGGGCTTAAATATTTTTTGTTAAATATTTTCAAGGCAACTATTAGTTTATTAATTTCTTTTTATAAAAGTAAAAATTAATAAAAAATTTTTAGCATCTCCTTCATGATGTTTTCTTTTTTTTTTTCTTTTAATTTTTTTTTTTTTTTGTACCAGTTGCATGAGTTCTTTTTTCCCCTGCTTCATATTTTCGTCCATATCATAAAAGTTTTACAAATTTGTATCGGAGATGTGTAAATAATTTAACATCACGGAAAGTAACTCTTAAATTGTTTCCGTGCTTCTCCTGAAAATATTTTTCTTTTCTTTACTTGCAATTGTTAATTTTCATTGTTGAGTACCGAATACAACCTACAAATACGAATAGTTGATTACATTTGTACCCTATCACTTACGCAGTGCGAAATCAGTTCAAATAAAGTGTTGTAACCAATTACAGAAAACAAAAAAAATAAACAAAAAAAACAAACAAATATCTCTGATGACAATGATCAAAATGGTATAAATCATACCATATTGCTAGTTTTAATACTTAGGTTCTGTAGAATAACTTTTGTTTTGGTATAGCTCAATACACAGCAATTGAACTGAAATCCGGTATCCGATTTATGTACATATATTCGCAAAAATATCACAAAATTGGTAGCTTTACTTGTATTTTAAAAATGATCATAAATGTTTTAAAAAGAAGCTCGTTTTGTATCTTTAATATTTATAACACCAGGCTTTTTTGGTCATCAAACAAAAATAAAACAAATTATTATTTAAATTGTTTTTTATCCGACGTTTCGTTGGACAATCCCAAATTCCTAAGGGATACTTTAATTTAACTTTGATGTTGAACTTATTATTACTTACATTTGTTTGTTTTTGTTTTTATGCCTATCTTATATACATACATACATATACAATTGTCACATAACCCTGCAGTTTTATTCTGTCAATTGACCTATTTTTCGGTTATTTTTCTGACTCAACGTTGTCTTTCGCGATGTCAATTCACACTTTTCTGTCCCTTTGTTATCGAAGCGGTTTTAATTTGAAGTTATGCCTGTACTCAGAATCATTGTCAATGAAAGTTGAATTTTGTTGCTATGTGAGGTAAATGTGTATGCAGAAAAATAATCCGTTATTCATTTATTTGGTGAGTTGTGCACATAATATATGCTTCAGTTATTATCATGTTTATAAGTAATTACATGTTTATAAGTAATCACTGGCTTATCAGAGAAAATAAGATGTAAAGTACTTTGGAACTATTTATTTCACCAGACCGAATTAACCAGTTAATTTACTGGTACGACGGTATCAACCACGGGATTGATACTGTGGCACCGGTAAACAGACTGTCCCATAGTTATCGGTAGGGGGGTCAATTGACTGTTTCTACGACTACCACATGTTAAAATCTCCGATCGTTTTACCGGTAAAAAGACTAACAGTGTCCCTTAGTGATAGGTGAAAGTACCAATTTGGGACCGGTCCAGCGCACTGCAGGGAAGTTACAATTTTTCAAAAATAAACAGTAACACACCTTTTTTCAATATATTCTATCTCTTTTTGTTTGGGAATAGTGTTGACAAAGTGCTGAGTAATGGTTACCGAGGACTTCTCTTCATTTTTGGGTACTCAATACTTAAAGTAATAAATCTCCTAATCTATGTACATGGTCTAAAAGTATATATACACGTAAATTTTTATTGCAGTTATGTAGAAAACTTAAATTTTTCTGACAACACAAAAATGTGTCTAAACAGACAGCATTTTAGAACATTTGCATACTTTTTTTCATATAAAAAATGTTTAAATTTTTGCCTTTTTTCATTTTTTTTATCAAAATTAAAATTTTCCAATTTGCTTTAAAGAAAGTATTGAAAAATCAATTGTTGGCATACAATTGAAAACAGCTCTGGTTCAAACCTGATCTGTTCTTGTTTTGTAAGTCACTGCGATTTGTAGTATAATGAATTGTAGAAAGTAAAAGAACAGCTCTGTTAGATTTTGGAACGTAAGATACTAAAGACATGTTGTTCGTAAAACCAAACAAATTTGTCTTCACTTGCCTTTTTCTGTTTTTCAAAAATATTGATGGAACACAACGCTTATATTTTCTAAGAGTGCCAGTTAACATCGAACCTTTAGATAATAAATTATTAGCAAGTTCCGCGCTTGTAAAATAGTTATTACAATTTATATTTCAACCACTGTTTTCATATGGAATGAATACCGAATGAAAAAATATTTCTTTCGGCGACTACCCCTTAGGAGACTTCAGGCAGAGCTCTGAGAGTAACTGATTGCCATGAACAAGCTTCTCAAATCTGTCGTTCGGAGTCGACATTCAACTGTAGGGCCCCGTACTCATGGATAAAAATTAACACACACAACATGGGTGCTGCGAGAGGCTAGGCCGTAGATTTTACACAGTGTTTCAAAGGCCAATTATGCATGTATGTGTGTATGTCTTCATATGGCTGTATAAGCTCGTCCACCATTCTTTGGCCCAAACTAAAGCCTCTTTGATTTTTAATTTTCCCTAAATAAGAAATTGCATTTAGTTCATAACTTGTTCTGCTGTCACATAGCCACCAATTTTTTTTACCATATTTAACTGGTTAACTAGGCGTATATTGCTGAAAAGAAGTAATCGACAGTAATCTTTCACCAGGAGTGTAATATTTTTTCAGATTTTTGCTATCATACGTTTGTCGTGCTTTTGTTGTCAAATCTCAAATTTCTTGAAATTTTTATAAAGCAATCACGACTCATAGTAGCACGAAAAATTGGAGAATATATTTACAGCACCAAAACTCAGCTATCTATGTGTTTGACTCTTTTTTAAAAGACTACTATGGTATATAAAATATATCTATTTTTATATATAGTATATATAATAAAGATATAGGAAAGACAAATAATTCTGAAAAGGATTTGCAGAAAAATACAAACTCTTTGGTGTGCACCTCTGAGACACATGTCAATAATTAATGTTACAATTTTATATTTTAATTTTTAATCTATCGAGGAATTTAATATTTTTTTCTACTAAATTATGCAAAACAGATGTAAAATAAAAGTAAAAAAATTTATCTGCATAATGTGAGATACTTTCTATGTTATATTGAATTGAATATCAAAATATGCCTCAGAGGCTCATGTCAGTAAGTTTGAGGTTAAATGCTGAAGCAAAAATAAGAAGGCATCTAAATGTCTTTATATTTGAAGCGGAAGATGAAGTTCAAGCGGATTGTTAAATATACATTTAAATAGTTGGGTTTAATAAAAATTTCTAGTGAACTTGATTAAAAAGCGTTATTATTTGAAATACAGGTAAATATAGAAACTTGTTAGAAAATTATCTCTGAATTTTACTTACTAATTATAGGGTACTTTATTGAACTGCTAAGTAAACCTAATTATAAGGCATTCAGTGTTTTCTTATTATAAAAAGAAGCAATTTTCCTTTTAGACCTTTTGCTTCTACCCTTCTACCACTGCCAAACTGTTTGATTATATTCTATTAGTTTAAATAATTTATTAAACAGTAAACTTAAGGAATATAGCGCCACAGAAAAGTATAAAAGAAGAAGAAACAAAAGAAACAGCAGCAACTACCACCACCCATATTGCAAAATGTTGCTATTCTTAAAGGCATTTTCAGAATTGTAGTGGCAGTTATAGTCGAATAAATTAGAAAAAAAAAAAATAAATGAAAACAAAACAAAACTATTTGTCTTGGGAAAACTGTAAAAGATTCTCTATGAAGTTGAAAATATCAGTGAATGAATTTCTATAATAACAACATTAAGAAAAGTTTCATTTCCACGACTACTGCCACTGGTATTTGAAAAGAAAACATAACTTTGTTCAAAGAAACAGCTTTTTAAAACAATTTATATGATGTTTCTGCATACATACTCGTATCAGCCAAGAACATAATTACAGCTATAGCCAACAACACTATGAAAAACAAAACTTTCAGCAGTTTACTTCAATAACACTTTACTATTGTATGTGTAAGTATACATACATACATACGTATGTACATGTACAGAAGGAAATATAAAATTTTTAAAATCGCAACACCTTTTGAAAAGTATTGTTAGAGCGGAATAATTAAGAAAGATGAATTAAATTGAAACAAAATTATTTCACTTATAAATATAAACACACTCGTACATACGTACATATAAGAGCGTACCACCTTACAAGGAAATAATAAGTTTCCCCTCACCAGAGGTTACGAAAAAAATGAATTTTTTTTTGCCAAATAATAAAATACCGGGTGGTTAAATTTTAAGGTCCGATGTTGAATGTGAACAACACCTAAACGACAATTTTTTTTTCTGAATTTCACTTGGAATTTCTCAATTTCAGACTATGTAATTCAATTTGGACCATGTAAAGATACACACTCGAGCAACGTGGTAAAGTTATTCAAGCTTATTATGAAAATGGGCGTTAAAATCAAAATGCATATCGTACACTTCGTGCACTGTGCGTACAATCAAAAAAATCGTGCAAAAATTTGAGCAAACCGGGTCTGTAGGATATAAGAAAACACTACTGCATGCTTGTGTAGCACCTACTGCAGAAAAAATTGCTGCTGTTCGCGATAGTGTGGCTAAAGAGCCGTTCGTCTTTGTGCCCAATGTGCCTCAGCGTAATCGAAAATTTGGGCCATTGAATGGAGGTGTGCTACCAAGTTCGCGGCGGCCATTTGGCCGATATTTTGTTCCATACCTAATTGAACCATACCAAGGGATCATAAGAAAAAGAAATGAAAATAATTTTCTAAATAATTTGTGTTTTATTCAAAATCAACATCGGCCTTTAAAATTTAACTACCCTTTATATTTTTTCCCCTTAGGTCATTGATCTCAAAAATCTCTTTCTTGTATTTATCCACTAGATCTCTGTTAGTACCACCCTAATGTCAAAAAATTAAAGCCTGCTAAAAACTATTAAACTTTTGCTAAGGAAATGATTCAATAATTCCAACAAAAAAATTTTTAAATTTAATTAGAAAATTAAAACCCGCTTAAAATCATTAAAGTTTTGGCAAGGAAGAATTACTATAATTCCTGCAGGACAGTCAACATTTATAGTCGGATCTTTAAATATTTATAGCGAAATCGTGTCTTTTTGTCTACTTCTCTTGCTTCTCTAACTTCTAAACGAAAGAAAATATTATGACTTTGTTTTACCTGTTTTTTTTGGAACAAACTTCCTTGCAAAAATATATTGTATTACAGTCGGTGAGGGGAAACTTTTATTTTGAGGTATGGTCTAGTTTATGTGTATTAGTATATGTTCTGCCTTAGTTGGCTGTGTATTAAAGTCATCCTTGTGAAGGGCTGCACGATACATACACGACAGCCACAACAATTCGTCAAAGATATTTTCAAACAAATGTCGCACAAATCGTTGACGACTGTCTGAGAGACAATGTCACTGAGGTTGTCGTTAACCGCACATTGTATGAACTATACAAGCATGTTGTCATTGTTCTGTTTAGCATCGACAAGCAAATAGACCACAAAATATCGTGCACAAACACTTCCGCGATATTGTCGTCGACAACTGTTAAAGACCTGTCTTAAAGACATCCTTGACGACAATGTCATGTACGACTATTGTGCCAACTGGGGCTATATTTCTCCTATTCAGTGTTCAGTTGTAAAAGTATTACAAAATAATGTGCTTAAATTTTAATATAAATTTTTGGAATTTTTGCTTTCTGTTATAAATAAATATTAAGTATTATAATTATAAGTATTAAGAATTTTTCTTTAAATAATTCAATAACATAGATAATAAGAGTTTTGTTGTTCAGTTCAACGAGAGAAAAAAAGAAAACCTAAAAACTTCGAAGGAGTGCTAACATTAGTATTACAAAAAATATAAAAAATTGCTGCAAATTTGAGGAAAACATTAACAGAGCAATAAGAAAACAGAAAAATTCTAATTCATTCAAATAATATTACAATGACAAAAATGTCATATTGTAGCAGAGAAAAGGAAAATATTATAATATGTGTCATGAGAAAATTTCAACTTCTTACAAAGGATGTAGTAAAAAATATATAGGAAGTGTACAGCAGTCGATCTGAACATGCTCTAAATTCCAGCTGCGGATATCTCAACAGACGTGTATGTATCATCAACTTTTTAAGTTACAATTGTCTTTAGAATTTATTTCTATATGTATTTAAAGGTTCGTTATTGTAAATTAAAATACTGATACTTTTTAGATATACCTATAAAGCTTTATTTACACTCTGTTTTTGTAATCTGGTATGTAATGGAAGTTGATTTAGATTTGAAATTAAAATCAAATGAAATTTCAAGTTGTTAAAACTTCAAAATTCTTTCATATGTGGAATGCCTTTTATACTCATTACCTTACTAACTATTGTCACTTGATTATTAAAATTTTAGAATAATTAAAACAGATAACTTTTATATGATTTTAAAAATACAAATGATTTTAATTTCAATCGAAATCGTTTTTCATCACATACTTACTACAATATTTATATCACTTTTATATAATGCTAAACCTACACGTATTTTGTTATTGTAGTGATTTATAATTTTAAACATACTTGATTGTTCTATGTATATTTTGTTATCGTGTAAATAATGGGTGTTTTTTATAGAGCGTCACAAGTTTAAATCATAATAAAGCAATGAAATATATTTTTATTATCAATAAAATAAGTTTTATTGAAAAGAAAATTTTATGAAATTAATATTTAAATATAATTTTTGCCATGTGGTCGCCACGGCTGGCGCGTAGAGAGCGCAATCTGGAACACCAATTTTCAACAACTTTTCGCAGCATTTGGAGCCGTATTACACCGATAACTCTTCGAATGTTTATTTTCAGGTGTTCAATCAATTAATACAAACCCAAAGAAAATAATCCAATTAGTTGGGCCTTTACGTTAAATTATTCTTTCATCAAAAGTTTCTTTGAGTAATTCAATTGTAGCGCCTGCTGTGTGGAATGTGGCTCCGTTCTAATGGAACCACATATCAACAACATTCATGCCACGTAATTTAGGTACAAAAAAATTTCAATTCATGTTCCTATACCGTTCACCATAGACAGTAACATTTTGACAATCATCGTTTTTGACTGCGTATGGGCCAATGATTCCGCTGGCCCATAAAACGCACCAAACAGATATTTGCTGTGGGTGTAATGGTGTTTCGGCAAAAGCTTATGGATTCTCCTCACTCCAAAAGCGGCAATCCTGGTTATTTACGTACACATTCAACCAGAAATGGCCTTCGTCGGAAAATACAATTTTAAATGGAAATTCAAAATCGACTTCAATAGAATAGAACAATTAATTTGATTAAAAATTCCAATAATTTGCACGTGTAGATCCTGGTGTAAGTCGATTCATATTGAAAATTCAAAGCAAACTTAATCAAAAGTTACTATCAGCTGTTAAGTGTGCGGTAAAAAACTCAACTATGTCACAACTATTCTATAAAAAAACACCCTTTACTAGAAATAGAATAGAAATTTGAATAGAAATTTGGATCTTAGGATATATATTCTAAATATCGGAATAGAAATTACGCCCATATGGTGGTTTTAAAGTTTACTTTTCCAATGTGTCCAAAACAAAAATGCCATTTATGTTGATTTCAGGCTAAAAAAAATCCCGAAAAAATTTCTTAAAAAAACCAAAAAAGATCGGTGGCTATTATGGAAAAAGAGAAAATTGCAAGAGTATCACATTATATGGTGATGACAGCCCAAAGGATTCCTAATCCTAAATTATAAATTTCCAAAAGCTGTTTCCAAAGTGATCGCCACATACTAGTTCTCCGATATTTAAAAAAAAAATAAAACTAAAAATGCCTTTCAGATAAACTCTCGTGTGGAGCTGTTTGATGAAAGCCCTCTGAAGGTATGATGCCTTAGTCTCTGATATTTAATTTTAAACCCCATTCACGCACAAAAAATACTCATAAAAAAATTAAAAACAAAATTTCTATAAAATTTCTTTACATCTTTTTTATGTTAGTGGTTAGTGCGTTGGCTTACTAAGGCGATAGCTCAGGGTTCAAACCTCAGCTTTGACATCTTGAATACAAGAAATATAGAAAGCAAAAGCAAAAGCTCTGAGAGTAACTGATTGACATGAAAAATCTTTTCGAGTCTGTCGTTCTAGAATCTACATCGACTTAAAACTGTAGGTCCCGGTACTCATGGATAAAATTTGTAACACACAACATGAGTTCTATGTATGTATGTAAGGTTATACTTGAGTAAGTAAATAATATCTCATTAAATATACTTATGTATGTAGCGAAAGATATTATTTTCTTTTTCACCCGAAGTCATGTTTTATTAATTTGTGTAGATTGATTTCAAGTTCTTTAAAGCGTTAGAAAGTAATTTAAAATTCATGCATTTACACCAGAATTCTAATGCTCAGAAAATATCACTATTAAATTGAGTTGTCAAAAAAAAAAAAGCAACAGCTTAACAACTGAATGGAATATATAAAAACCTTTTTGACGTTACAAAAGCTTAAGAAATTAATTCTCTTTGTAATATAATTTTATATTTCAAGCCAACTTAAGTATTAGAAAAATGTATTGCAGTGTTAAGAGAAGAACAACACCATGTATTGAAATGAAATTTTGTATTTTTGAATATTTGAAATATTTATGAAATACATACACATATTGTGCTCTTTGTTCTTCTTATTATTATTACAATTGCTGATGTTATTGTTATTCTAGTATATATGTATGTACATACATGTGGGCATACATTTATACATTTGTATGTAAATATACATACAACTTTATTATTTATTAATATGTATTCATGAACAATATGCTGCCACGGTAGCAAATGAACAACCCGAAACAAAAAAAAAAAAAATTCATGGTATTACAATAAATATTTTTATCTAAAGTATGTACAAGGAGACGACTACTTTTTGAATATTTCAAGTTGATCACACACATACACACATACATATACGTATAGTATAGCACGCAAGAGGATATCAGAATATCAACTGATACATGTAAACGCTTACTTATGCCACAATAAAAGGTGAATATCAGGGGAATTGAAAACTCAAACGATATTCTTCGTTTTGGGAGTCAAATCATAAAGAAGTCCATAAAAATAAAACTTTGCATATACAAATGGCATTTCAATAAAAATAAAGGTACACAATATAAAATTTATAAAATGAAAATGAAAAAAGAAGAAAAAAGCGTAGTAATAAAAAAATAAAATCAACATTAAAGTAACACGTGTGTTGTGTCCACAAAAATACTGCAGATAAAAAAAAAATTAAATTTCAGTGGAACACAAAATACAATGAAATTCCAACTAATCTTCAGTAATATCAGAGCATAAAAGGTATTAATTTTTAAATACAAGCAAAAAAAAAAAAAACTATCCCATCAAACTCAATTCCAGTACAATGCACGCATGAGTAGAGGTTCATACTACCGAGGATTGGTCTCAGAAAAAACAAAACAAAAAAAAAAATATTTATGTAATCCATAGTTAACCAAAACTCTCAATTTTTTGTTTTGCTTTGTAGAACAATTATGTACAGAAAATGAAGGCTTGGATTACACTGCTGTAATTATTATGTTGATTGGTAGTTTCTCCTGGTGATACAATTAGCACTCTCGCGCCGTTTTGATGTCACATCATCGCTACCAACTTGTGCATTACACGACTATATCTATAGTACATGCGTTTCAAAACCTTCATTAAGATCAGATTAACCAGCTCCCTAATGGCATCATAGAGCGGTTTACCTAAACTTGATACACTCTAACTCCATAGGGCAGGGCATTCGCTGAGAAAATGAAATATCATCTTTCTCTTCTCCGGTTGTTTACAGCTGTGAGCAGTATGTATTAAATAAAATATTCATTCATTATTATGTTATAAGTTAATTAATTTATTTTTTTTTTATTACAATACTATAGCACGTGCCTTGATGTTCTGGAATTTGGAGTTCTGAAACCAAACGAATATATGATAATTTTTTAGAAATTTTGTCCGTCATAAAACGCCTTAATTACATCAGAAACTAAATACCTTTTAATAAATTTATCTTGTTTTTTTTTCTGCAATAATTTTTCATTTAAGGAAGAAAGTGACATTCGTGAAAAAATTGTAAGACAGCCAAACTGAACATATTTTCGACCCCAGCTATACGGTAGTCTCATCAGATTTTTTTTTTTTGTGTTCTGTTCATATTTTCTATAGAAATCATATATTGCAATTATTATATTTTTTCTAAACACTTTGTAATGAATTATTCTAAGCCTTGTCAAAAAATTTGTTCTGTTTTTGTTATCCATTCCAGATGAACAGAATTACTATAGTTTTCTAATTGCTCTATTGATTCATTCATCCCCATTAGTCGACATAGGAGTATGTTATGCAATATGAACAACCAACACCGAGGTGGTTAGAGTGTATCGGTAGCAGCCTGCTTATATACACAGAAAATTTTTTTTCTGAAATAATTTCAATTAACAAAGAAATTAGTATAATTCAATTTTTCCAACTAAATTTTTAATTATTACAATTAATTATTTAATAGAAGCAGAAAAAGAGAAATGTTTGTGCGAATTTTTTTTTTCTTTTGGCTTAGTGTTGTGTAATATGTTATATAAAGAATCAATATATGATTACTTTTTAATTGTATTGTTATTTATGTAATTTAAATAAATGTTTAGCATTAAAATATAAAGAAAACATATCTTTCATACATATGTATATTTACAAGTATTTTAGTTTAAAAACAACATCTTGTATTAAAACAATAATAATTTAAAACTTTAAGTAATTAAAAATATGTAATAAACCCAGTGTTCGAAAATTTACCTTATAAAACGTACTTTAGTGTTCTGTACTGTAGAATATTAAATACAGAAACACTAAAAGTGTTTGTGTAGGAAATTCAAAACAAACAAAAAACATTATAATATTTTTGAATTTTCTACATAACGAATATACTGTTCTTAACCTATAGAAAAAACAACAAAGGAAAAATATTTTTTTTTTGTTGTAATTTTTTTCAATTTTTTTATTTTAAACTGATTGATAAAAAATGCAAAAAAAGAAAATATTTTGAAATTTGGGGAAAAATAATCCAAGATCAGTAAACCAAAATGTTTACAAACACTAAAACTGTACTGTTTTAAAACAAAAAACAGAACGACTTATTCTGGTTGTGTAGAAATACACAAACACTAAAAAAATAAATACCGTTCTTGGATTTGTGAACCGTACATATAATAATGTACAGTTTATTTTCGAACACTGCTTTATACACTTACCTTTTATACATACTTTATCTACATTTATATAATTATAAATTTGAATTTAATTGTACCATTTTTAACTTTATTATATATTTATATATATATATTTATTATAAACCATAAAAATTTTTTCGATAAAAAAATCTAATATCACTACCATAAAAAGAAAAAAAAAATACGTATTCGTAAATTTTTGTTGTTGTATGTTTAAGTTCTGATTTTTTTTTTGTGAGCATATATATTTTGTGTACATATACATATACATATATAATATACATATATATGTGGTCGCCTTGGTCTAGTGGTAAGTATGTTTGGCTTACTAAGACAAGAGCTCAGGTTTAATCCCCCGGCTCTGACATCTTGCAGTAAAGAAATATTAAATATCTACGATATGCCAACATTTCGCAAGACGAGGTTGTTCAAACTATGGCCCGAATATAAAAGTCCTTCTGCGCTATATCTTGGTAAGAATTCAATTAAATTTTTTCTTTTTGTTCTGTTTTATAACTCATGCATACATTTTTAATTTAGATTGAAATGGATTTCACATTAAAGTTTCAAATGGCAAGAAAAGTACATGAACGCTGGTCATACTTTTTAAAGGAATTAACGTGCCTTAAAATCAAGAATTACCTCAGTTCCTTAGCTTCCAAAAAATTAAAAGATTTTAGATTTTTGTTAATTATTTTGTTATTGAATTGCCAATAGTTAAATATTTTTAAATAAATAATATTTCTTATTATTATTTAATGTTAAATAGACAAATCAAATATGAACTTGTATAAAGAATAATAATAAGTTGTTAATTTCTTTTTTGTCGTATTGGTTAAATATGTACTCATCTCGGTATTTATCGTATTTATGTTTTTAGTTGTATATTTTTAATAAAAAAATTAATATAATTTGCAATTTTTGTAAATTTGGGGGTTGAATTTAATATATCTTTGCCATTTTAAATCAGCGGGATCAAAAAGAATGTTAGCTCTATTAATTAATTTTTTAATCGGTTTTAAATTTCAGTGTCAATTAATTTTTTAATTATACCAATTCATTTATTTAATTAAAACGTGCCTGAATTTTTAATTAAAAGATAAATTGTCCCAATTAAATATTTAATTGAAAATTTTTTTGTGAAAAAGCTCGACACTATTAATTTTTTAATTGATATTATTAATATTGTTTGTAGGGGCAAAACTAGTAAACAATTTAATTGGTAGTACAAATTTGTTAATTGAAATCGATTTTAAATTTTTTCTGTGTAGTTGAAAGGTTTGAAAATTTGATTTCGAATCTAAACTCAATATATGATATGCTGGAGACACGAGTTGGAGCCCTAGGAAGAGTGTTCATTTTTTCAAATTAATTTTGTTTCATCTGAAACGCTTTAATAAGATCACAGTTTAATTCTATAAAGGATTTGGTTTTTTGCAATGCATTTTTTGATAATCAAAAAGACAATGATGTCCGTGAAGGAACAGTACACTAGCCAAACTGAACATGTTTTCGACTCCAGCAGTCTCATCAGAGTTCCTTGTGTCTGTACATATTCTGTCTGTACAAATATTAACTATTTAACTCACATTTTTCAAGAAATCACATACTCAAATTAGTTCTTTCCATATATATGTATATACACTTGTATAAGCTAGTCGAAGTAAACTAAAATAACAGTTTTTTATCATATTCTCCTTTTATCACCATCATTGAAGTTCTTGTAATTGTCAACTTATTTGGATGAAACAGCTTTTTTTCGCCTGTTTAGGTCTATAGGTAGCAAACCGTACACATCAAGGGACACAGCTGCTGCGGTCGGTCGTGATCGCGTGTAAATTTTTGTAGTTTATTGTTTCCTTTAATTTTGAACGGACCTATGGACCTAAGCAGGAAAAAAAAGAAAAAAAAATCAATTTTTTTAAAGTTTTTTGCAGTTTTGTTTTTTATGACAAAAGCTACAAATTTGACTCAGAAAGTAAATCGAAATTACGAACGGTTTGCAAGATATGAGCGTGAGAAAATTATATATTTTTTTTTTTTTGCAAAAATTACACCGAGACCCCAACTTTCACTACTTTCTCGCTTTTATTTAAGTTTCTCATTACAGCGTTAATGAGAAGTGCAAAATTACGTTGAGCCCTACGCTCTAATTTAGGTTGGTCTGTTAGATTCGAAGAAAAAAAAATTCAAAAGCAATTTGACCAATGCATTTAAAAAAGAATTTTATGATATATCTGGGGAATTTATGGCTTAATGTTTAGAAAAATAGGAAGTATTGGGTGGTTTAAGAGCTTTCGGATTAAATTAAAAAACACATAAAATTTAGGGAAATATATGAAATTTTTATTTGAGTCGAAAGCTTGTAGGTAATATTTGTTTTTTATTTTATTCCCATAACCGTACATCATTACCTTGTGGACAATATACTTATGTATATGCCGCTAAAAATTTGCTGCCTATGAGAACTTATACTAGAATCGGTAAAGAAACGTGTTGAGTTTGAGCTTAAAAGATTGAATTCATTACTTTAGATGTCGCCAGTTTTATACAAAACTAAAAAAGATGGCCAAACAAAAATAAATGTTAAAAGGAAATGCAAAAAAAGGTAAAAAAACCTAAAGTACCTTTGATGAAGACTTAAAAGTCTGGGATAATAACTGGAAGTATAAAAACATTTGTATAAAAACGCACAAAGGGACTTTTGCCAAAAGTGAACAAAAAAAAAATTAAATAACTAAATGAACAGAGCTGGAAAACCGTATAAACATTTTATTCTAACTCATACAATGAAAAAAAAAATATACAAAATGTTAGAAATAAATTCCATCCTTCAATGTATGTAATCGCTACTAAATGGCAAATAAGGAAAAAAAGGTTATACAAATCGGAAAGTACTTTCTATGCATGTTTTTACATGCCTGGAATATATGTAAATGGTTATGTGGGCTTAAGTGTAAGTGGAAGTGTGTGTGTGTTTTAGTATGAGATTATAACACATACGTATGCATAAACACACAAATATACTTATATGCGAGTACAGAAGCTTTTTTTTAATTTAATGCGAGTAATATTGGTATTGTTGTTTTAAACTTTTACAGTGTGGCAGATGAACGTTGCCAGTTTAATATTCAAATATGTAGCTGTAATTTACAAATATCTACACACATACATACATTTACGTATAGTATAATACTTTCATTTATCCATAAATATGTTTTATTTAACGCCACTAGCAACAGACAAATGAAAAATTCATAGACTTTAAAGTTGCATGCTTGACTAGAGAGATGGTTGCAACAAAAACTACAATAAAAAAGAAATATAAAACAAACAAAAAAAAAAAAAATGTTTACTGCCAAGAGCATATTGTGCATTCATAAAATGATTGCATATGTTGCTATTTATGTTGCTCTTGCTACTGTTGCTGATGCTGTTGCTGTTTCTGTTATATGAGTGAGTACCAAGTAAAAGATGTTCTCTATTAAATTTACAAATATACCGACGACTATCAACACACTTACAAACGAGCATATAGTACTAACAACATAGGCATCAGTGGCAACAAAAATAACTGCAACATAAACGCAAACGTAAAACAAATAAATAAAAAACAAATGTTCTTGTGAAATAAGAATAAAGCTAAAAGCAGACACATTCATAATGAACAAACGGCGGAAAGTTGACTGAGTTAAGCTAAGCTAGTTTACTAGCATTACAACTATCGTATAGCAGGAGCAATAACAATGTAAATACATACAAATACATAAATGCTACATGTTGCATCCTTCTGACAAACAGAGTTGTTAAAGATTGCTTTCATAATTGAGTTAACTTGTATGTATTCATACACAGGAAAGTTTAAAGAAAAATTAAAACGACAAATAGATAATTAAGTGATAATTAATTTGTTGATTTATATAGTAGTCACCATAGTCTAGTTGTTAGTGTGTTGGCTTGATAAGACGAGAGGTCCGGTTCAAACCTGTAATGTGTAATGGATGGTGTAAATTTGTGTGTGTAATTTCATTTACCCGACGGTATGATCAACAATGCCGAATTGTAACTTGCCAATTTTAAAATTTTAAATATTTTTGCTTGTATAGAATTCACTAATTGATCTGATATATTGGGCTTGGTTCAATCAAGTATTCGTACTAAGATAATTTACATGCAGACAATGTTCTCCTGTTGCCTTTTGCACTAGATTCCGTGGAAATATTTATGATAAATTAATGATATTCCCGTGTTTCTTCCTTCTTTCAAAAAAAAAGGAATCGGTTTCAAAGTCTAGATTATTTTCAATTGTCAAAAAACCTAAAGGGAAGATTAATTTAAGAGTTAAAATAATGCTAAATTTGTTTTTTCTTTCCTAAAAAATTTACCTCTATAAGGGTGGAAATTAATTGAAATTTTAGTACTTTGATGCTTTTCTGCTAGGCGAATAAATTCGAGTATCTATAATAAGAATTATGTATGAAATATTCCCATTATTTCTCCTTACGAGAATTTTAGCAATTTAGTACTTACTGATGTTCAGTATAATAAACTAGGATGATTTTTTTTTCCTCAGTACTTTAAATAATAGTACAAAGTAATAATTCAAACCCTTTTTGATTATTCCTCTTCTAATAAAAACGAGGTTTTATCGACTGCACGACTGAAACGCAAAAGAAATTCTACTTCTCAAAAAATTAATTACTTAAACTTTCTGAGAACCTTTTTTTAAGTTTAAACTCTGAGAATAGAACGAAAGGGAGTAAAAGTTTGTGTTAAGACGGCCAATTAATCATTTGTTTTCTTTTTCGTTAATTTTCTCCTAATATTTGGCTGCACTTGACTGTAACAGTCCGTTACTTTTCCCTTTCTTTAAATTTAAGTTTAAACTGAATATTGTTAAAACATAAACCCGGGCTCTGAGAGTAACTGATTGCCATGAAAAAGCTTTTCAAGCCTGTCGTTCGGAGTCGACTTTAAACTGTAAGTCCCGGTACTCATGGATAAAAATTGGCATATTGCTGCGAGAAGCTAGGCCATAATCTTGGCACAGGATTGTACGCGCCAGTTATGTATTATGTGCAATTTTGTATTTCCAGTGCAGTATTGCAGCATCTTTAAGATATCCAATGATTTCACAGTAGTCTGACTCGTTTTGATTATTCGCCTGAGGCTTCGTTTCAACAGTATTTTTTATTTTTTTGCCTATAACAAATACATTAATTACAACAACAAAAATTGCTTCATTAACAAAAATTTGTAGGCGTATTTTTTAAGTATGTGAGTAAGTACTCATAATGATTACATATTATGCTATAAACACATTAAAGGCTACCGACCATTGATCACAAGTTGTCAAAAATAGAATACATGTGTACATACATATGAGAATAATTATTTTAGTAGCAACACGACTACCGACCACATGACTTGTTTTGTAGCCCGTAGCCAACATAGGCTAACTTCTATTTTTCTTGGTGATATTAAATAGTTTAGTGCTGCCAATACAATAAGATGCATGAAAAAAGTATTTAAAAAACGCAATACATAAAATATGCCACAGAATTTAAGTTTGTTTAGATTTTTTGTTTAGTTTTCATTTATTTACAACAGTTTTTATTTCATTTTTATTTATTATTTAATTACCTTTTTAGTTTTCTTGAATTTTCATTTATTTATTTATTCTTTTTTTGTGTTATTAAAACATATTATGTTTTGTTCAGGTTATCTTCAACGTGTCAAAACAGATGTTTATTTTGTAGCTGTAGTCATTATTATAATTAAGTAGCTGGCTACTTGGCTACTTTTGTAGCCAGCGAATTTTGTTGTCGTTTCTTCGGTTGTCGATAGCTTTGAATTTGTTTATAGCATTAATCTATGTTTTAGCCTAACAATTTTTTAGTTTTAGCAATTTGTAGATCTAGATAATAGCTTTTTAAGGTTTTATCAACTTTTGTATGGGACAAAAACGGATAGGCAGGGACAATAAGGTCAGCTTATGCTCGAAGGTCCAAGAACTGAGCATACACGTCATTCATATAGTCAGAACCTTTTAGTGATACTAAAATGGGAGTTTGAAAGGGCATATTGAAGGGAAGAGAGGAAAAGGATAGGTCTTAGAATTTTCATACTCTACTTGGTAACTATAATTGAGGAAGAAGATTTGAGTCGCGTGTTAGATTATTTAGGGACAACCTGAGGCCTTTAAAAAGACTTATGCACTTCGTTGAAAGTAGTTTTTGCAAATTTTGTAATGAGTCAAATGAGTAATCAGAATACATGCTGGCCACTTGTGCAGCATTGATGCAAAGTAGAAAGAGCTATTTTGCAGATAATCAAGGGTCTATGAAATAACTCCTACGAAATAAGTCCCACTTTTAAAAACGAAATAAGTCCCACCAAAAATTGCTTAAAAAATGAAATAACTCCCACGAAATAAGTCCCACCAAAATGAAATGATTTAAAATTTTACTTGAAATGAAATAACTCCCACTCAAAATGAAATAACTCCCCCTTGAATAATATATTTCTTAAATGAATTAAGTCCCACTTGCATAAACGAAATAAGTCCCACTTTTTCACTGTTTAATGCGATTTCAAATAAGAAGTATTTGGCTCTTCGAAAACAACACACGTCGAATAATATGAATAATCAAAACATAGGATTAATAAAGAAAATCGTATGCAAGCTTGCAGAAGTCTTCTTAATGGAATGGATATTACGAATTTTGATAGAGTTCCAGAATTTATTATTAATTCTTTTTTCGGTCAAGGAACGTATAGAGCACGCCTACTAGTAACAACGTTCGGATTCGTAAATGGATTAAGTACAGATCAATTGTTCTTATTGTTAAGATGGAAACCGTTTCGGAAGGACCATCAGATTAAAATTATCGACCTTTATAAATGGCTTGAAGATCCAGTGCATGGTAGACGGTATTATAGTTTTAACGTGGCATTGGGATTAGTTGTATTTTGTAATGGTGATATTAGAAAACATGGAACACGAATTCCAATTTCCTACTAAAAATATAATAAAACACATACATACGTAATTACGTCAAAAATTTTTTTTTAATATTGTTTTTTCAGTAGTTAAGTTCGGTACCTATTTGTACACATTTCTTTAAAGTTTTTTTATTATAGTAAGTATAAAGTAATTAATAACAAAAAAAAAGAGAGCCATGAGAGATAAGGACGACAAATTATAGTTGTCCCTTTTACGAAATGTCCAATATATAACTTTTTGCATAAGAAAAAAATGAGAAATAAAGCCATAATGGCCTTATATTTCATGGCACTATCGCACCCCTCCATAAAAAAATCATTTATTTAACAGATAAATATTTGAAGGGTTTCATGAACTTTTGCACGACAGAATGGACATACTAGTTTACTGGTTTGATCAATTTTGTGAGTTTGCATTGTAAGACAGCATTCACTGCAAATTTTCAAGTGCTTACAAGGAAAAAATAAGATATTTGGCTGCTTTATGAAACAAACCACGCACATATTATTATTAATTGTATTCTGGTTGGTTTCAATATGGTTTAACGACCCGTCTTCAATGTCCTCTTCCAAATATGATAATTCTTCAAAAAGATCTTCATCAGGCTCCATTTGTACAATAAAATTATTTTTTGATAACACCAGTTGGTCAAGGAATTTAGAAGGAGTTATAGTACCTTGTAAGAGATCATTCGTGAATTTCTAAATCATATCTGCTTTCAAAACACAGGACTTTTTAATACGCTTTTTTTTCACACTACCATTGGTATTCATCAATAGTTCAAATTTTCTTACTTTTTCAAATTCTTGCATCTGTAAAAACGCTACAAATTTGAAAAAAGTAGCCTTCTTTGGAATGCTTTTTCCTATGACGCTATTGTAAGCTTCTATTGCAGACGTAGTGCGGATTTCAGAATCGAAAACTGAAAAGTTATGTGGACCGATCTGTAATAATGAAATCATAACACCTTTTTGTAAATATTATGTAAAAGGGAATATTGTACCTTTTTTTGTACCAAAATATAAATTTAGGGGTATGAAATAACTCCCACTTTACAAAACGAATTTATTCCCACTCAAAACGAAATAAGTCCCACTTAAAATAAAAACGCGCAACGAAATAAGTCCCATCAATTGACGAAATAAGTCCCACTTTTAAAAACGAAATAACTCCCACTTCCAAAACAGCAATTTTTTGTGGGACTTATTTCGTTTTTAAAAGTGGGACTTATTTCGTGGGAGTTATTTTATAGACCCGATAATCAAATATCGGATAAGGAATTACCAAGGTTAGCATCGACCGACATTTTAGAACTCGTCAAAGCGATAAAACTGGGTTAGATATTATGGAATCATAATTGATTTGAGGGCTGTACAATAGATCTACAGGTCGAAGTGCTTTAGTACCTTGTTTATGCACAAACGAACTGCTGCCCAAATTCAATATGGAAAACCAATATTTGCTAACAGCTAATTACACGGTGCTACAAATGAGCAACTTTTTTTTATACTTGGAAAGTGACCTAGTGTAAGTTGTAGGCCTTATTGAGTAGATCATAAATTAATTTTTAAAAGTTCGGAAACACCCTCAAATTTCGGAGTTATTCCAAAAAAACTATTTTCGCGTAGGTTCGAGTACTTATGAACACGTAACTCAGTTGATTTTAATCCGATTTTAAATTTTTAAACGTTTTCGAAAAGAAGAAATATGTGCCTTTTTAAATGTGTACACATTTTGGTACATATATTAAATTTTTGCAGTGTTATTTTAATTTATATCGGATTTTAATTTTATTTTTTTTAATTTTTTAACTTTGGCGCCATTTTTTTAAATTAGATTGTTTAGAAACATACCCTTATGTATATATTTCTTTAAAGCAAATTTAGTTCTGAGTTAAACAAACTTCCAATAAATAAAATCGAGTAAAAAGTAAAAAAGTTATTAAGGTTTTTCAAAAGTTAAAAATTTTGCTTTCTCAAATATGTATTGATCAAGATATTACATTTTCTTTATTTTTTTAGTCTTATCATGATATGAGTATATAAATATTTTAAAATTATTTTATTTAGAAATTTAGAATATTTGATAAAAGTGCTTGCTAGACGCCTTTCGCTTGTACATCAAATCGTCTGTTTCTCGCTTAAGTGACCAGCAGTAATTTGAAATCATTCGTTGAAATCTAAATGTGCATGCAGAAAATGAACTTTAATGGACATTCGGCATCCCATTTGTGTATAAGCCTCCAGAAATTCATTTACTACATCAATATAATGTTCACTTTTTTCATTTCTCAAAAAATTTTCACATAAACTAATAAAGCTTCTCCATGCTCTTTTTTCCACACATTTAATGTCATTGTGAATTCTTTGTCAAACATGATTTTGCGGATTTTTGGTCCAACAAAAATACCTTAAAATAAAAAAATAATACAATTTATTTTTAGAAATCAATAAAGATTTGTACCTTCTTTTATTTTTGCTTCACTTATTCTTGGGAAAACAGATTTTAAGAGTAAAAAGGCATCGCTTTACCTATCCAGGCGTTTCATGAACTGCTTCATGTATCCCAATTTGAGGTGTAATGGTGGCAAAATTATTTATTTGTAATCATAAGAATAAAAAAATAAAGAAAATGTAGTATCTTGATCAATACATATTTGTAAAAGCAAAATTTTTAACTTTTTAAAAACCTTAATAACTTTCTTATTTTTGACTTGATTTTATTTATTGGAAGCTTGTTTAACTCAGAACTAAATTTGCTTTAAATAAATATATACAAAAGGGTATGTTTCTAAACAATCTAATTTAAAAAAATGGCGCCAAAGTTAAAAAATTTAGAAAAAATAAAATTAAAATCAGATATAATTAAAAATAACACTACAAAAATTTCATATATATACCAAAATGTGTACATATTTAAAAAGGCACATATTTCTTCTTTCTGAAACCGTTTAAAAATTGAAAATCGGATTAAAGTTAACTGAGTTACGTGTTCATAAGTACTCGAACCTACCCGAAAATAGTTTTTTCGGAATAACTCCGAAATTTGAGGGTGTTTCCGAACTTTTAAAAATTAATTTATGATCTACTCAATAAGGCCTACAACTTACACTAGGTCACTTTCCAAGTATATTTTCACTGTAGCACCGTGTTATTGTTTTTTCAATTAAATTCTAATTTTATTAAAAAAAAGACTTCAAATTTTTACAGCAGTTCAGTTTTAGTTTTTCAAAAGACTGGTGGAGAATATTTAAGTAGATACCTATACTGACAGACAAATTATTTAAAATCGTTTTAGGATAATTTGTTTTTAATAAAAATGCAAGATCGTTAGCGATGCACAATTTTTTTTTTATATTAAACAAATATTTGTTGAATAAAGCTAATATATCGTCGTGCGGGAGTTTATGTGATCTATCTGCCATTTTATATTTTTTATATATCTTGACTTAATGATGCCACTTTAGATTGTTTACCCCAAATTTTTCAAGTCTGTAATCCGTTTACGGATATCTCGTCCAGTTTCGGAGATAAATAGCCGATAAAAACCTAAAGAGGCATCATTAACTCGAGATGTATAAAATGGCGGATAGAGCACATAAACTCCGGCACGACGATATGTGATCGTGTTTTAACGTCAAACACATCATAGCAATAACAAGAACCCTGAACGGTTATTTATGATTAAAGGGCGCAGTTAATTTGGCCAATATGCTTTTGAGAAACTAAAATATCCCCTTAACTTACTCAGTTTCATAAAAAATTTATAGATTTATTCAGCGATTTCCTGACTTTCATAATTTTCTTTTACTTTTCATATGTTTGCGTTTTATTACAAACATGTCGATACAGTCGAAACTCTCTTAAATTGAAAACTTGTACATATTTTAGATACTCTTTTACCTCCATGTGAAAGAAATTTAATAACCCACAACGTATTTTATATTTTTACATCAGTCTCGAACAAAAAAAAAAAAAAAAATAACAAAAATCTGTTTAACAAACAACAAACGCCCGCGGTCACCCTTGTAACATTTTAATGGTAACAAATGCAGCATCAACAATAGAAAACAAAATGCGGCAATATGTACGAGTAATGTAGAGAAAAATATCATCATAAAACTACGCTGAACGTAATCGTAAACTTCATATGTATCGTATGTTCATTATTTCCGCTTATTAATGGTAAAAAATAAGCTGCAATATGCAGCAACATGGTTAATAATCATACAAAATATAGTCATAAGATTTGTTAATATGAATATGGGGAATGACTGTAAATATTTGAGAAGTAAAAGTCTGCGAAGACAAATATAAGGCACACTAAAGCATATATGACACATATAATAATGGAATATTGGTAGTCATTTCTGCCTATATAAATATTACGGAGGTAAATTACTGCATTCGAAATCGAGCAAACTTTCATACAATTTAAAAAGGCTGCATTCATTTATTTGTATTCTTATGTAAAGTGTTTAACACAACATGATTCTGCTGTTGTCTGTGTGCGACATATGAAATGCTTTTTAACACGCATTGGCCCATTAAAACCATGGACTTGTCATTGCCCTTTTGTTATACGGTTCTCACGTGCATATATATTTTTCATTATATACTACTGGAGGTCATCTCTATTCTATTGGCTGCTTATTTTTAGTTAGGAGTTCAGGATACAATTTTAATTATAAATATAAAAACATTAAATTTAGATTTTGGTGTTCTTTCATAATTAATTAGTTTTTTTTTATTAAAATACTGCTAATTTTTTTACTATTTCTTGAAAATTTTTTAAAGTTTTGCTATTAATTTCTTCTTTTAGATGTTGAAAGCTCGGGTTCAAGCCCCAAAAACAGTTATCAATTTTTTTAATTACTTTTTATTCGTCTTTTGTTATTTTTAATATCAGCTGTTAAGAGATGTCACTTGCAAATCGTTTAAAATAAGTTATCAATTTTGAGAAGGCACCCGCTTAAAGATGGCTCTGGATCAAGAAGAAAAAAAAACAAAGTTTTCAAGTCTGTAATCCGTTTTCTGATATCTCATCCAGTTTCGGAAATAAATAGCCGACAACGGATTGTAGATTTTAACAATTTGGGTGTCCAAAACCTTCAGTGGCGTCATTTACTCGTGATATATAAAATGGCGGATAGGGCACATAAACTCCCGCACAACGTTTTATTTCTCTACTTATTAAAAATTTTCTGTGCGGGCTTTGTGGAGTTGTTTGCTGTCGGATTAGTTGGTGATGAATTTAAAACACTGGCCATTGAATAATCAACCAACAGCAAGCGATTTTCTTGCGGTTCGCATTTTTAAAGTAGGACCATTGTTTTTTTCTGACTGATATCATATAAGATATTCATACATACATACATACATGCATACATGCATAATTGGCCATTACAATAATGTGTAAGGGTTATGGCCTAGCTTCTCGAAGCACCCATGTTGTGTGTCTTAATTTTTTATCCATGAGTACTGGGACGTACAGCAAAAAGTCGACTCCGAACAACAGACCTGAGAAGCTAGTTCCTGGCAATCCGTTACTATCCGAGCTTTTGCCAGAAGACTGCTAAGAGGTAGTCGCCGATGCTGGAGTTTGAACCCTGGACTCATGGTGCTCGTATTATATACGGTATTAGTCATGTGAACTTCATGAGTAGCGGTCATCCCCTGACATAAAACATACTTTATTTTACACTATAATTGCAGAATAAGTATAAAAAAACTGATTTTTAAATTAAATTTGTTTTTAAATTCTGGGGGCCAAATACAGGAACATACATACATATGTGCATACAAAAAATATAAAAATACCAAATTTAAGCAGCAAAAGCCAATCAGCAAAATAATTTAAATAAAAAAATATGAAAATATTGTTAAGTGTGCATTAAATAATTTTATAGTATTTGCCGGTATTAAAAAGAAAATCCTTTGAAAGCTGCTTTAGTGCTTAAGCACGCTAATGTTAATACAAAATAACAGCCTCCTCTGAAATACGAGCATATACACATCGCTGATAATGCCGTTCTTTTTTTTTTTTTTGTTTTTAACGTTTTTAAACTCATGTTTTCATGAAGAGATACACAGGCAGTGAAATAAAACGAAAAAAGTGATTTGCCTTCAAACATTAAAAAGATGGCTGAATAGTAACAGTATGGATGTTACTGACGCAATATTAATGATATGATAGAGAAGGCTTAAAAAAATCAAGGGAGAATAAATCTTATGAGCAATTTGTATACGAAAAAACAAAAAAGATAAAGTCACAGACTTATTAAATTTTAAACACTAAAATAAAAAGAAAGAATACAAAAAGATAGATAAAATTTTAGATGAGACTGGGTAAGTACACGCCTACTTCCCATATTGTATGCATGCGTATTAAATTAGAAAAAAAGTATTATTCGGGCTACAAAAATGAAGGAAATATTAAAATTTTTTCGAAATTTCATAAACAAAATGACTTTTATATACTGCATAGGCGTCAAATTCCATAATAATCGCTGCAAGATCATTTACATGACGAATGTTTTTGGTTTAAAATATAAGTATAAAAATTTTTTAGTCTTCTTTTTGTGATTAAGAAATTAAGAACTCAAAATTTGATTCATAAAAGATAGAGGAATGTAGTACTATTTTAAAATATAAAAAAATGACACTATTTCATGGCATTTTTTATTTTGGTGAAGTTGGTGAAGCTCTGACATCTTAACAAGAAAGAAATAAGAAACAATTATTTTTTTCTATATATTTTACTAACTCACAATCACTTCACTTCTGAAAAAAAATAATGTCGCTTTCAAAAGTGCAATAATCAGTACAACTAGTAGTCGCCGTGGTCTAGTGGTTAGTGTGTTGGCTTACTAAGACATGAGCCCTGGGTTCGACACCCAGCTCCGACATTTAAAAAAAAAAAATTTTTTCTTTCGGCGACTACCGATTAATTGCCATGAACAAGCTTCTCAAGTCTGTCGTTCGGAGTCGACTTTTAGTTGTACGTCCCGGTACTCATGGATAAAAAAATTTACACACACAACATGAGTGCTGCGAGAAGCTAGGCCGTAATCCTGACATAGGGTTGTAAATTAAAGTTATGTATGTATGTATGCGCGCTATTACTTTTGATTCGGAGCCTAGCTGATGACGAACTTCTCAAGAAATTGTCTTAGACGGGCATTGACTTCTAGGGCTATGAAGATGACATTGTTCTAGTGCCAAGGGGCAAGTTCGAGGACACTCTCTGTGACATTATTCAGAGAAGCCCCAGAATAGTTGGTAGGTAGTGCCACTTACTAGAAAGAGAAGCCTACCTAAATTGAAGAATATTTAGATTTTAGGCCATAAAATTCTGCAAAAGAATGACGTTAAATATCTATGAATAATACTGGGTAGTAAATTAACGTAGAGCGCTCACATAGAGAGCATTTCGAAGAAGGCCATACAAGCCCAAATTGTATGCAGAAGGCTTGCAGGAAAAATTTAGGGATGTAATCCAAGAATACTGTACTGGATGCATATTATGATAGTCAGACAAATTGTGACTTATGGGGCTTTTGGATGGAGAAAATGAGTCTGGGCATAAACCGGACAGACCTTAATAAGGTACAGAGACTGGCGTGCATGAGCATAACTGGAGCAATGAAAACCAGTTCTACAGCTGTACTAGAGGCTCTGTTCGATTTAAGGCCAATGTATGTTGTTGTGGGCAACAATGCCATAGAGACCGCGATCAAGGTAATGGGAGAGATAATCCTCGACTTTTGAGGAGATATGACGACCTAGTCGACCGGTTAGTTGACAACTCCTATCTTGACTGTCCTCTGGGCAAAACCGGAAAATTATATCCTCGTGCGGGAGTTTATGTGCTCGAGTTAATGATGCCACTTTAGGGTTTTGACACCAAAATTTTTAAAATCTTCAATCCGCTTTTGGCTGTTTATCTCCGAAACTGTACGATATATCCGAAAATAAATTGAAGACTTGAAAAATTTGGGGTCGAAAACTTAAAGTCGCACCATTAACTCGAGATATATAAAAAATATAGAATGGCGTATAGAGCACTTAAACTCCCGCACGACGTAATGAATTTGAAAACCAGTTTAAAATTGAACTAAGTTGTAAGAGTGAATGGAGCGGCATAGAGGCTGCATACACTTTAAGAGAGATGGTAATCCGATGGTATACGGATTGGTCATAGACAGAGAGCGGCACCGGATAGGGCGAAATATTCGAAACCCATTGGAAAACTCGCCAGCATTTTTCAGGCAGAGGGTTATACCATCAAAAGATGCCCTCAATTGAACCTGGATAAAGAGGGCAGGAAATAACCATACTATCTGATAGTCAGGCTGCCATTCGAGCACTTGGCTCTTATGAAATCGACACGATGCTAGTATAGGACTGTCTGGTGAAACTGAACCGGCTGAGCAGGGACAACAAAGTCAGTCTATGCTTGGTTGGAATGAATGGCAGATGAATTTCCCAATAAGAGAGCAGCTATGCCATTGATGACGCTAGAACCCTTTTGTGGAATCGGAAGGGGAATTTGGAAAAGCATACTAAGGGAAAAAGAAGATAGGGAGAGACACTTGTCCTTCTTCTCTCAGACGGGCCTTAGACTTTCCAAGCATTTGCTCGGTAACTATAATAAGAAAAGATTTCGCGCCGGCTGATATTTTAAAATTCGTCAGAGCGATGAGACTGGGGGGATATCGTGAGAATATAGTTTAAGTTGAGAACTGTACATTAGATCTACAAGTCGAAGTACTATAGTACCTCAAATATGAATGAATGAAGAGTACATAATAAACACGTTGTAATTTACAAATAATACTTGGAAGGACAAGTTATAGCCTTTTTCTATTTTGAAGTAGAAAAAAAATAAATTTCAAACCTTTAAATCAGCTCGCAGAACATTATCAATTTTAAGTCAATATTGCCCATAACATGATAATTCAGGAATTAAAAATAAAAATTTTATCAAAATTAAATCATTTTCAGCCGGAATTCAGCACCGTGCACTTTTGGAAAGAAGCTGTTTAACTGTGTCTTAAAGTGTATTAAAAATTTGCTTACGACATATCAATTATCTTTTTCTACTAAATTAGGAGAGATGAGATTTATTAAGAAAAACTCAGCGCAACCATCTGTAATGGAATAGTATTGTTATTATTTATAACCGGTATCTCTATGGGATGAGCTATATGAAAGGGACGTAGGACGAGGTAATCACGGTGATTATTGAATTCTAGAATGCAGTTATATTTCTTCATAAAGTCCAGTCCTATAATTCCATCGCATGGTATAGGGAAGTCATTTTCCACCACTTGAAAACTATGTGGTATTAGAAATTTACCATACCCTAATTCGCAAAATACACTTCCTTTTGACCGTATTTTTCCCTGTCCTATTCCGCTCAAGGTTGTTATTTCATTAGAGTTTATCCTGTTGGTATTGAAATGTTCAAATTTTACCAATGAAATGTCTGCTCCCGTATCTATTAATAGTGTGATTCTCGTGTTAGTATCATTCACCCGCATTTGAACAAAAGTTGAGATTTAAATTGTATATTTTTCTGTTTATTGAATTGATCTTAGAGGAAGATCCCCGTTTCCCGAATCGATGTCAATCGATTCTGTCGCTCTGACGTAATTTCTACTCCTATAATTGCCATTAAATCGTTGTCTGTTTCTATTATTGTAGATGTTATTACCACCGTTATTGTTCCTATTTCTGTTGTCGGTATTGTCATTTCGAAAGTTATTTGTCCTTATAAACCTTGTATTATTTCGTCTAAATTTACCCTGGGGTCTGTTATTCTGTCCCCGGTTGTAATATAGTATGGCATTTTGTTGTCCCGTTGCTTCCGTGCAACTATTGACGAACTTACTAATGGCATCATTCATACTATTGAATTGCCCTGCTTCCATGATGAGTTTTACTCTATCAATGGTACAGTTCTTGCCGAGTGCCTTTACGGCAACTTGAGTGGAGTATTTAGTTGCCATGTCGCATGAAAGACCTTCCGATATATATGCGCCTTCCAAGGATTTAGTCAGGTTCTCTATTTCGCTGCAATAAGCAGTAGCAGTTTTATTGTTCTGCCTAGTACTCATTATTTTAGCGGTTAGAACCTCTACTGATTCACCCTTGACTGATCTATTTAGTTTTTCTATTATTTCTAATATTGTGGTTTCGTTACTAATCAGATTTCTTGCAGTACCCTTTAGTTTTGTTTTAATCAGGGATACTGCAGTTAATTCGTGTTCGCCTTTAATTGTATCTAACAAATACAGTGAGTCGACGAAAGAGCGTAAATTTTCCCATTTTCCATCGAAGTCTGTTACTAGCTTCGAAGCTGAGTTTAAAAATTCTACTGTTGTCTGAGCCATATTGGTAATATTTGTTTCAAATCTTATCGTATAAGGTTCACTTTCATGCAGTGAACTCGGTAGTTCTATTATTATAGCTTTCTTTGAAATTAATGAAACACTAAACAAATACGCTTGTTTAATTTTATTGATTCTCGCAAGGGGCATTTTGATGCTCGGATAATGCGGCAGGATTGCTTAGAGAATACTTAAACTTTTTTTTAAATTCTTCCAACATTAAATCATTAAACATCATTTTTATTCATCGGAGTCCTGCCAACTAAACAAAAACAATACTATTCCATTACACATCATATAACAGAAGTCTACGTATGAAGTAGGCTTTAAATTTTAAGTACCAGATTTCGCTTTTCCTTACACTAGTGTAGATTCTTCTTTGGCAAATTATTGTCTCTTTGTGTTGAAATCAACTCGCTATGACGCGTGTTAATTAATTGTATTTGCAGGAGTTCAACCTGCAAAAGTGTGAAGCCATTAATCAACGCACATTTACTATTAAGACTTTCGTAAAATTAAGTCTATAAGTGATTAAGTCAAATTGCTTAAAATCTTACACTACAATGTTGTCTACTTACTACTTACTGGGAGTCCTGGATAAACTGCAAGCCTAAGAAGAATTCAATAATCATTTAAGGGGAATGAACATTTTCAAGCTTAAATTTGTTGTGTTACAGTAAAAACAAAATTACAATTACTCACTGACTTTACGGAAATGCATAAATACTGTACATACATTAAGGTGAATCATTTTACTTATAAAGTGACAGCGAATAGAAAATAAAATTCAAATTGGCTATGGGACTATAAATCTTTGTTTTTGCAAATTCTCATTTGCGTCGTTATTTCGATTTTGAATTTGAATTGTCTAGACATTAAAAAAATGAGATGGGTTTTATATTTTAAGTAAATTTTTTTGTATTTTTCTGAAAAATATTTTCTTTATTAAGAGAAATTAGAATATTGTTGTATAACAGACTAAATTGAGAGAGTACTCTGAATTTTAATATTATTAATTTCAGTTCCTACTCACTACACAGCGGCAGGCACTGACACCCAAAAGTTATTTTGTATCGTTCTTCACTCACGAATGATATCCTGTATGATCAACCGTTGTAAATGATCAGTAGTTAGCTGATCGCAGAAGATGCTCAGTTAAATATATTCATCCACTGAGGGCATTCGGGTTAATTGTTTCCTATATATTAGGGGACAGGCCGAAAGCCATGCTGAAACAATAACTTTTCCGCTCTCCGATAGACGTCGAGCAAATCACCCACACGAACAGATCTAATCTCAACCGTATCCATATGATGGAGTTTGAAGATTTCTAACCTTGTTTAGGTCAATACAACACAGTTGCATAGAATGTACTCCATTTTCTCTTCCTCCTCAAGACAGAGCCTGCACTCATTATTGAGATGATATTTCAGGTAGTAGTGCCCTCAAAGGGAATCCTCTATGCTGCTAATACCCAGCAGAGAATTTTTAAAATTTGGAAGCAATAAATAAAAGTGTAAGTAATGCTCCCATGCATTATATTGTTTTTATACATTAAAGCTTCCAAATATGCTACAGGATAAGGTATTATTTTTAATTTTTTGTACTATTTGCTTACTGGTTGCAATAAATTTGCATTTTTATAGCATTTTAGCGGATCATTTCATATAAAAATCATGCATTATTGATGCGCACGAGTAAGTGATTGTTTACAATTTCTCCCTTACAAAATAAGTTACTGGTAAGCACTATTTTCTGCTGGGTACTCGACTTCCTTAGTCTAATGGGCCATTTTCCGTACAAGAAATGCTTCACGAGCCTATTGGCCTATCGCACACCTTCAGGATCTTACCAATGACAGATCCTAAGACAGTGATATTCCCAGTGGTTCACTTCACCTGACGTTCGCCTATAATACTGTCAAATATTTGCCTAAAGTGAACGTCCCTTTACATTAAAGCCTAAAAATAAGTTGCACTTGTTAGTCGACATCATCGAGTACTCACTATCCCCTTTTTTGTCATTAAAATAATTAAAATAAAGTCACACTTAATTGGTTATTGTCTACATGTACTATAAACAATGAAAATAAACAAAAGGATACATGGACATACTAATAGAGACAGACTGAAAAAATGTTGCATAAATAAAAACAAAATAATGGCACCATTTACATGCTTATTATGTGTCTACATTCTACAAGCAATTTTATATATTTGTCACAATGTGTTGTTGTTTCTGGTGTTGTTAGTGTTTTAAAAAATGTAAAATTTGCAACATGAGATTGCATGTAGACAAGAATGTTGTCTGTTGTTATTGCAGTTCCCATTGCAACTTTTGTTATTGGGAAAAATAATACAACTTCTACTACTATTACACTAATATTATGCTATTGTACAATAATTATATTGTATATGGTATATGTGTATTTGTTTTTTTTTTTAATTTTTTGTTTGCTTTGTATTATAATTTCAATTTATTGAGTCGTTCATACCCTTTAATGAAAAGAACATCCCATTCTATTTATCTTTATAAGTGCTCATATTTGTGTATTTATAGGCTTAAACATATCGATAAGTATAGTATACACTTACATGTGCAAATATTTACAATAATTGTATTCAAACACACTACAAATTAATAGAAATTGTGTTTATTCTGGAAACAAAAAAAAAAAGTTTAAATTAAAATTTAAAAAAGAAACAACGCTCACAATAATATTACACCCAAAATACAAATTTAAGGCAAGTCAGTCGGCTTAGTACTTAAAGAACAACCAACTCTGTCAATCAAAATTATCCTAAAAGGCAAAACTTTTCACACAAGTTTAACAAGCAACAGCTGAAATCAATAAGTTTCAAGTAAACATTCTTTGGGGCAGCATATAATGTCATCTAAAGCATTACCGTTAATTAACAATAGGTGGCCATGTTTTAAGATGAAGGGAACATATCACAGAATCTGTATGAAAGCAAAATAAGCTATCACATATATTATTATGTATATCGTCCCAAGAATGAAAGAACGCTGTAACCGAAAAAACATTAAATATTCACCAGAGCCAAAAATCCAGTATGAAAGTAAAAAGACCACATTGGTATTTTTCAAAACGCAGAGGGGGTAAGTGAATTTCTTTTTATCATACAAATCTGGGACCGGGACCAATCAACGCGTATTTTTTTATTCTGATATAAATTATGCAAAAGACGTATTTAGATTCTTTTGTCAGTTACAGCGTTCTTTAATTCTTGAGACGATATCTGTATGCCAGACAAAATCCGTAGCACGAAAACATTCATAACCTCTCCAAATTATGAAGAATTTGAAGATACGTATGTACATACTTACATATATGTATGTATTTACAGAATGTAAAAGCAAATGCAGCTATTGGCTACATAACTAATATTGTGCAAAGTGCTTAGAGTAGTTGAAATATACAATCTTTTCGTTTTGTTTTGTTTTTCTTTCATTGAGTACGGCACTCTGGAAAGATGGAAAGAGAGAGTAGTGTTTGTAGACGCTTGATATAAACTTATTAATATTTTAATTGACAGTAAAAACGTTCACCGAAAGATTGTTCCACAAACGAACTGTACGGCTAATAATCTGTTCTGTGAGAGGTACGATTTGTACGTAATAATGGGAAACGCAAGTCACATTGCGTCGGTGCTTCAATAAATCGATAGAGTTGGCCACCCTACCGTCATTGATAGGCACCTTTGCCCTGTCCTGTACTCAGACGAGAGCCGTACAACAGACTTTGAAGCACTGGCAAATACATGAGAGTTGTATTCCATCTTAGGTCGGGTAATGATCTTGTTAATATTAAGAAGATATCCTGCTGATATAGTATTTCTAAAACCGTTTTTATCATTTCAACGGACATTTTAATTAATTCTCATGCCCAGAATATCAAAAGCGTCCTTAACCTTAAAACGTTAAAGTTTATACTCTAGACAACTCTAAAACAGATTTCGCACATAGAGGCAACATATTTGCGTAATAAGCAGGACCATACGAATACATTGCGTATTCATTGGCTAATCTTTTTTTTTATTATTTAAGAATAATACTCAGGGGTAAACACACTCTAAAACTTTTCCAAAAATTTAGGTTCATATTATGTCTAAATTGGTGTTGAAAATTTGTTGTTGTCTAAAATTATATAAATTTCATTCTTAATTTTAAAAAAAGTAAAAAATTTACACAAAAAAATAAATTTGCTATCAAAATTGTTTATGTTTAAACAAGTTATGTTTAAATTTACAAAATAATGTTTAATATTAAGCACATTTGCATAAAATCAGTTACAAAATGTGTAAAATTAATCACTTTTGCCTAAAAATAGATAGAAATGTGTAATATTGAGAACATTTGAGTAAAAACGATATGAAGACGTGGTAACAAAGCGACAAAAAAAAGAAGAAGCATTCATTTGCAATAAAAAGTTCAAAAGAGTCGCGTCGTATTGATATTAATTCTAATTTATAAATAGTTTATAAAGTATATTAAAGTGTTAATTAATTATTCACAAAATAATTGTTGTGTGCAAAATCTCAAAGTTTATGAGTTTATTATATAATGAAGAAAAATGCAATACTTTTAAGTGTTTGTATTCAAAATGTGGTAAAATATATACCAATTATAATTCCTATGCAGTTAATTTCACATGGAGTCACTCTACTAAAAGTCGCATGTGCAATAATAAATATAGTTTGAGCCATTGATATCAATAGTTGGTAAGCAAATTTTTTAATATTAATTATTTTATTTTACTAAAAAACTTTTGTATTTATAGAAACATCAATAGATGTTTTATGTACTGCATACATTTGGCTTGAAAAGGTGATTACGTCGAAAGAGGATGATTTCAATATACTGGATCTTTTTCTATAGTTGCTTTGTTACTCAAAATTTTGGATTCTCATTGCGATATTTTTTTAGATTTTATCCTTCGCAAATGAGAGGAAAAAAGTGTCATATAAATAATTTAAGAAAAATTAATACTTTAATACGAAAGCTCGATAATGCCATATAAAAAGTGATTTTTTATATAAATATTATCATTAATTTAATCCTTTATATAAGAAAAAATGTTTTTTTAATTAAACTAATTTTATGTACATTTAAACTCATGACACTTTTTTTACAAAAAGACAATATGTATGTAAAGTATATGTAATAATATGTAACTTGTTAAAAGATAAGACAGTTATGGACATACATATGTATATATATGTATTTTATATATATTTATAAGTATATATAGATAGTTTATAAGACATATAATTTTTAATAAATTAAATAATGTAATTAAAAATATGTATTGCAGGCATTTTCATTTAAGGAGTGTTGAAAATAAATATATGAAAGGGGGGAAAATTAGACATACATTGCCTAAAATATTTAAAAATTTTTTGTTTAATTTTAGACATATTTTGTTTAAAAACTAACAAAATGTCTAAATAAACTACATGCTTAATTTTAGGTCGAAAACAGTCTGTAAAGTGTTGCCTACTATTATCGACCTAATTTTCAGCAAAAGTGGTTTAGAGTGCACCTACTCATGCGCAGTGCATTGTATTGGAATTTAAAGTTACATACATAGATAGATTTTGATTTAAGTTTTTGTTATTATGCGCCTTTTTTGTTAATGAGAGAAGTTGCAGTCAATTTGACCCCTCAAAGGCCAGTGTTATACCTTCACCCATTAGTGATCACCAACAATTGCCCCATTTGTCAGTGGATGTTGAATGTGAGTGGCGAGCATCATCAGTAGGTTAGCTGTTATCTTATCAGAGGGTGGCCGCGCTGTACTCCTGAACAGACTGGACATGTCAGGGAGCAGTTTCTTCAAGATGAAATTCTTTAAGGGGGGGGGGGGGGGTGGGAGAACCTCTTATTTTTAAATTATAATTTTAGAAAAACTGCTAATTTTATTTTATAATTTTTTGCCCTTCGCTGGGATTGAAGCTCAGTCGTTTGAGTTTCTGTGCGAGCGCTCTAACCACTATACCACGACCCCCCTTTTACAACATTTTAATTTTATCGTATCGTGCCAGTTTTATTTTTCCTGCGTTTTTGAAAATTGCTAATGTCCCATATATCCGTCGCCTATTGCAGTCTTTCTATTACTCTTTAATTATCTCATGGTCTTTTGTATGAGGTAATTAGAGTCTAGCAATTATATAATTGGTCATCAGAAATGCTATAAACACAATAAAGGCTAGATACCATACAAGCTGTCAAACATAGAATACACGTGTGCTTATGAGTATAATTATTTTTGTCGTTGTAGTCCGCAGCCATCGTAGGCTGATTTTGTATTTATGGAGGAGGCAATGATATAAATATTGCATGAAATAAGGTTTCGTTTTTGTTGAAAATAGTTTCTATATGTGGTGGGTTTCAAGCCCAACATACAACTCAAAATTAAAATCCAGAAGATTGGACCAAGCCGCTGACATTAGTTTTTGATGCGTAGAGGAAAGTTAATTAAGCTCTGTCACCAATTTGTATGACCAACTGACGAGGCGCCTGGAGCCTAGTGTTGCTGTCGGTCAAAACCTGTTTGTGGATTGTTATAAAAAAACTACAACTAAAAACTTTATTTAAATTAAACCTTTTAAATATTTCTAAATTTTTATTTCTACAAACAAATTGAACTCCCTGTTTATGTACCAGTTAACTTCTATTTATTTTTTTTTCTTTTTGTATAAGGGCAAAGGACACAAAAACCTGTATATTTAAATCCATAAAGTAATTGCAATCAGCAAGGTAATTACTTTTAGTTAAAATCTTCTTTGTTTTGTTTCAGCTTTCAACGAATTAAGTTGAACAACAAATTAAAAATAAAAAAAAAATATTTTATTTGTTAAAGTTGTTTGTTCTCTGTTTGTTTGGATGTTTGCTTTTTTTAATTTAATTAAAATTTATTTCATTTGGCGTCGTTATACATTATGTCGCGACATTTTGTGCTGTATGACTTTTAAAACATTTTAAGCAAAACGGTGAAATTAAAAAAATTACACATACACTCACACACAGCCATACATACTTATATACAAACTATGTATACAAATCCTTTTATTCAAACTTATTTATAACCCAACAGTATGCTTTTTTTTTAGATTTTGAATTTGTAAAACCAATGAGGTATTGGTTGTATCTGGTAAACGAACGCATGGTAGTATAAGACTGGGTACAACTCTTTAGGGGCCAGATATTACTTACTTACTTACTTAGCTGGCCATAACAACCCGTTAACGGGTTTCGGCCTGCTTCAGCACTAGTCTCCAGGCGCTTCTGCTTAGCGCGCGCCTTCTCCAGTTGGTCACACCAATCGATGACAGGGCTTCATCAACCTGGTCCTTCCAACGTAAACAGGGTCGTCCTCTACGCCGACGTCCAGTGACCTTCGCATCGAAAACTTTCTTCGCTGGAGCAGATTCTTCCATCCGAACAATGTGGCCGAGCCAGCGTAGCCGCTGGATGTTAATACGCTGGACAACGCCCACATCACCGAGGAGCTCATACAGCTCATGGTTGGTTCTAATTAGAGTTTTTTCCCGAGAAATCCCGTCCCGGGAATTCCCGGGAATTTCAATTGTTAAAATTTCCCGCTTTCCCGGGATTTTTTTTCCGGGATCCCGGGAAAAAAATTATATGTCAATAAATAGTAACTACAAAGACGTGTTGGCTCAGACACGTCGTATTATCAAAATTTTCAAAAAAAAGTCCAACAAAAAATGCTATACTTCAAAAATATGTTGTCGCAGAACACAAGAAGGAAGTATGTCTCCAATTAGATATTGTAACTCGTTGGAATTCGTTAAGACCAATGATAGAAAAGTTTCTGCTCATAAAAAATTCAATAAAAAAGAGCCCTATTGATTTAGAAATGGCTGAACTATGGGTTGAGGAAAATATAGTTGCTTTAAACAACATGGTTAAAGTTTTAAAACCTATAAAATTGGCAGTGGAAAAGTTAAGTAGCCGTGATACAAACATATTAACGGCTGATGCCATACTTAACACCTTATATAAAGAAATTCAGTCGATTCCTTCCATTCTTGGCGAAAAAATATTTCAGGCTCTGCATCAACGGATATATGAAAAAAGAGACAATAAACTGTACACTCTAGTAACATATTTAAAAGATTCAAATTTTTTTAACAGTGATCATAAACATAGTTCGTTTTCTTATGCTTTTAAGCATTTGGTAGTTGGATATGCTGAAAATCTTTATAGTCGACTCATTAGTGAACATAATTTCATAGAAGTCCAACTTCAGTAGGAAGTGAGAGAGTTTTTTCGATAGAACAGTTTGTTACTAAAATAAGAAATAGACTTTCGGATGAGTCCATAAATGCACTCAGTGTATTAAAAAATTATTTTTTAAACCAAAAAACTAAAAATATGCTTATATATAAAAATTTAATTTTTATATTTTGATTTGCAATTTTATATAGACCTATTATAATGGTGTTTTTTTCGAACCGAATATAAATATTCCATACAAATTTTTGTTTATATCCGCTTATATAAGCGGTTAATTTTAAAACTGCTTAAAAATTAAGCACATATAAAAATGCTGCCAAGTTAGATTTTTATTTATCTTGACGTTATCTTTTTAAAATGTAGTCGCCGTGGTCTAGTGGTTAGTGTGTTGGCTTACTAAGACATGGGCCCTGGGTTCGACTCCAGGCTCTGACATCTTCAAAAAATAAGAAATATGAAAAAAATATTTCTTTGGGCGACTACCTCTCAGCAGTCTTCTGGCAAAAGCTCTGAGAGTAACTAATTGCCATGAACAAGCTTCTCAAGTCTGTCGTTCGGAGTCGACATTAAACTGTAGGTCCCGGTACTCATGGATAAAAATTGACACACACAACATGAGTGCTGCGAGAAGCTAGGCCGTAATCCTGACACGGTTGTAAAGGCCAGTTATGTATGTATGTATGTATGTATCTTTTTAAAATTTTATGACTTTTTATAATTTAATAAAATAATAAATGTTGTGAATATGGCTGAAGAGAAGGAATGTAATTATTTTTATATTTTTTGAATTGTTTTTAAAAAAATAATTACATATTTGTTTTATAAAAATTCTAAGTAATGCCCAAGTTAATTTCTTAAGCACTTATGCGTTTTTTTCAAAGCAGTTTATCTAAACGGCTATAGGTTTCGAAAAAAACACCACTTATATTGCATATAAATTTGTCAAATAAGTCCTCAATAAACCTAAAATAGTTTTTATGAATACGGGCATAAAACTATTAATTGTTTTAAGTAGTTGAAGTATTATATTTTGTTTTTGATCTCATATTACAGTTCCTATTTTTATTTTTAATAACGGAGGTTTATTTTTTTTACTTAGTTATGTAAGTATTTACTTCGTGTAAACCAAAATTTTTACGTTTCTAAATAAAAAATTTATTACTAAAAACAAATAAATTTTTGTATTTATTTCATAGGCCGGGATCCCGGGATCCCGGGAAATTAAAAAAAATTTCCCGCTTTCCCGGGAAACACAAAACCCCGGGAAAATAAAAACTCTAGTTCTAATGCGAAACTCATCGGCATGCCTTAGAGGACCAAAGATCTTACGAAGAACTTTTCTCTCAAACACTCCCAGGACCGCTGCATCGGCACAAGACAGCGTCCATGCTTCCGCACCATAGAGAAGCACCGGGAGAATAAGCGACTTGTAGAGTGTTAATTTCGTCGCACGCGAGAGGTCTCTATTACTAAACTGCCTACCGAGACCGTAGTAGCACCTGTTGGCCAGTGTGATTCTTCGCCTGATCTCTAGACTGACATCATTTTTGCTGGTAATGGCGATGCCAAGGTAGATGAACTCCTTGACCACATCCAATGTATAGTTGCCGGCTGTAACCTGGGAGCCGATACGATCAACGTCCCTACTCGTCGACAACATGTACTTCGTCTTGCTCTCATTTTAGCAGACTCCCGTTCAATAGCATTAAAGGCTGCGGTGACATCTCGCTTGGTATGCCCAATGATGTCTATATCGTCTGCATACGCAAGGAGCTGGACACTTTTGTTAAAAATAGTGCCATTACGATGCACACCCGCCTTTCGCAAAACACTCTCCATGACGAAATTGAAGAGGTCGCAAGATAAGGGATCGCCCTGTCTGAAACCTCGCACGGTAATAAAAGGCTCGGAGAGGTCTCTTCCTACCTTGACAGAGCTGCGGGAATTACTCAACGTCATTCTGCACAGTCTTATCAGTTTTGCAGGAATACCGAGCTCAGACATTGCGGCATATACGCGATCCCTTATCGGGCTATCGAACGCTGCCTTATAGTCGACAAAGAGGTGGTGTGTGTCGACTTGACTTTCATGGGTCTTCTCCAGGATTTGGCGCAGTGTGAATATCTGGTCAATGGTGGACTTACCAGGTCTGAAGCCGCACTGATAAGGTCCAATCAGTGAGATGGCGAATGGCTTCAGTCGTTCACACAATACGCTCGTAAGAACCTTATATGCGATAGGGAGAAGGCTTATACCCCTGTAGTTGGTGCATATTGTGGGGTCTCCCTTTTTCAGGATCGGACAGAGGGCACTGAGATTCCAATCATCGGGCATACTTTCTTCCAGCCATATTCTGCAAATGAGCTGGTGCATGCACCTAACCAGCTCATCGCCTCCATACTTGAAGAGTTCAGCGGGCAGACCGTCAGGTCCGGCTGCTTTGTTGCTCTTCAGTCGCCATATGGCAACCTTGACCTCTTCATGGCTGGGGGACGGGATCACAACGTCATCATTGATTGGGTCCGGCACAGCATCTCTAGCAGCGGAATTTGTCTCATCGTCGCTTTGCAGTGGATTACAGAAATGCTGTCTCCATATTCTCAGTGCACCATGTGCATCTGTAACCAGATTACCATGTTCGTCCCTGCAGGAGGTTGTTCCGGGTTTAAAACCAGTAGTAAGACGCCTTATCTTCTTATAAAATTTCGAGCATCATGTCTACTCCTGCACATCTCGATTTCCTCACGATCTCGCCTTTCTTGCTCCCTTTTCTTTCTTCTAAATAGGCGTCTCTCTTCTCTCCTCCTCTCTCTGTACACCTCCACAGTTGCTCTTGTAGTGGTGGACTGCAACGTTCGTCTGTAGGCAGCATTCTTTGCCGCAGTGGCCTCGCGACACTCTTCATCGTACCATTGGTTTCTGCGGGGAGGACGCTCAAAACCAAGGACTGTTTCGGCAGCGTTGCGCAGAGAGTGAGCAATGTGAGACCACTGGCCACCAATACTTTCGAGAGAGGACGGGATGCAGTGGAGCTCATTAGAAAGACGATCGGAAAACGACCTGGCTGTCTCTTGTGATCGCAGCTTTTTGATGTCCAGCTTCCCTCGAACACTAGAACGTGCCATATTCGCTGCGCATATGCGCAGTCTCATCTCGGCTGCGACAAGATAATGGTCCGAGTCGACATTTGAACCTCTAAATGTGCGCACGTCTAGTATACTGGATACATGCCTTCCATCAATCACAATGTGATCGAAATGGTTGGTAGTTGATCGATCGGGAGAGAGCCAGGTGGCCTTATGGATATCGAGATGCTGGAACCTGGTGCTACAAACTACCATGTTTCGCGCCGCGGCGAAATCGATCAGTCTCATGCCGTTCGGCGAGGTGGAAGAATGGAGACTGAACTGTCCGACAGTGGGGCCAAAGATACCTTCACGTCCAACTTTCGCATTGAAATCGCCGAGGACAATTTTGGCGTCATGCGCCGGACACTTATCGTAAACATCCTCGAGCTTTGCGTAGAAAGCATCTTTGAATGCATCATCCTTCTCTTCCGTCGGGGCGTGAGCGCAAATGAGGCTGATGTTGTAAAATTTCGCCTTCATCCGGATCGTAGCTATTCTTTCGTTCACTGGGGTGAACTCTGAGACAAGATGGCGAAGTCTCTTGCTAACTACGAATCCGCAGCCAAATTCACGTCTGTTATCATGGCAGCTGTAGTAGATGTCACATGTTGCTTGCCTTGTACAACCCTGTCCTATCCATCGCATTTCCTGGATGGCGGTGATGTCATCCCTACATTTCTTGAGAGCATCCGCCAATTGGATACAGGCACCTTCCCTATAAAGGGTTCTCACGTTCCTTAAATCATAGTCCTTAAAACGTTTGCCATGGTCGTCAACATAAAAGGAGGTCCGTTTAGAGGATATTGTTTTTGCTTTCATTGAAGTTTTTTTTTACGTGGTGGGTTTCAAGCCCTACGCACAACCCAAATTTAAAGTCCAGGGGATTGGACAATCGCCGCATACATTAGTTAACAAGCTAGCGGGTGCTAGAATGTTATCCAGGAGGGCCGCGTGGAGGCTGTATGTCGACTTGAATACAACGGGAACAAGGATCGTTCTGAAGGCCGCCAGGTTGACCCCAATCAGAGACTTTGCCTTGTCCGAAGTATCCCATCCATCCCGCCAGATTACCATTTCATTACTTTTATTTCATGAGTAAAAAATGTGGTTTTGGTGAAGTGATATTGTGCTAAAACTATAGGTTTTTTTTTATCGTAAGATATAAATATAATTTGTTTTTGATTCTCTGAAGGCTTCACCAAGTATTCTTTTTATCCGATGAAAATACTAAATTTTTTTCTATTGTATAAGTAAATCCTCCAGCTTGAGCGATACAAAAAGAAAGGTGATTTTCAGAAGATTTTGAAACCCTGCAAATCGATTGCAGCCTGTTCATAAAAGTAAATTGTCAGCAGAATGTTTTACAGCAGCTTATTTTACAGATATTTATCACTGATTTCCTACATTCATTTAACTTGGATGTAAAGGTATTATGTAGAAAGTAAATAAATAACATGCGTTATGCTTTCTGTCTAAAAAGTTAAACTAGAGCTACAGTGTATATCGTGGCAAGAATTAAAGAACGCTGTAGCTGACAAAAAATCGAAAATACGTTTTTTGCATCATTTTCATCAGAAAAAAAATACGCGTCAATTGGTCCCGGTCAGAGATTTCTACGATAAAAATAAATTCACTTACACCGTCTGCGTTTTGAAAAATACCAGTGTCTTTGTTCTACTTTCATACAGGTTTTTTAGCTCTGGTGAACATATAAGGTTTTGTCAGTTACAGCGTTCTTTAATTCCATCGACGATATAGTGACGAAACTTCAACAAAAATAACAAGAACAACACAACAATTTTTCTACCATTAAAGAGATTAGAAAAAACTCATGTAAATACTAATTTTAAGTGATAGTAAAATTAAAAACACCTGATATTTACTTTTGGAGCTGTTATTTGTGTGGCGCGCGATTCACGGGAAGTCTTTGATTATTAAGGGCATTAATTTCGAATAATTGCATAATCTTTCGTACCACTCGTACCTCTGACAGAGCATATCTTTTTGTAGTTGATTGTCCAGTGAATCGCACAATGCATTAAAGTGAGAGAGCGAGAGAGAGAGAGAGAGAGTTTTTTAGCCGCACCGCTCGTTTATGGAACAATCTTCCGACAAATGTCTTTACTACCAATTACCATATTATTAAGTTTAAATCAAATTTCCACAAGCACTACTCCCTATAACATATTTGCTAAGACTAACACAATGTACTGCGTGACTAGGGGTAATACCCTGAGTGCTAGCCTTAAGCCAAAAACAAGTAACAAAAAAATCACTCTATACACGGTGATCAGAGATATTCTTTAGAAAAAGTTGCATAACAAACAATTTGACATGCCTCTGGCAGAAATTTGGTTAACTTTGAACATTTTAACGCATTTGGTATTTTTGACAAGTAATCAGCTGACAATAAAAATAAATAAACTTAAATAATTTGCAAAGAAGACAATTGGTTTAAAAAGTTTGTTATTGTATATGTGAAAGAGCAAAAAACACGCACATTTAATAATGTTTTTCATATAATAAGACGAATGTCTTAAACCATTCGTCTTCTATGAACAGGCTGTTAATTAAGAAAATAAACATACTTACTTATAGACAGCATTGTATGAAAAAGCACTCTTTTACTGAAAATTTAAATTGAAGAACTAAATCAAATTACATGCATTTGCCATTACAACCTGTGTCAGGGTTACGGCCTAGCTTCTCTAGCACTCATGTCGTGGGTGTTAATTTTTTATCCATGAGTACTGGGACCTACAGTTTAAACGACTCCTAACTACAGATTTTTGAGAAACTTTTTCATGGCAATCAATTACTCCCAGAGCTTTTGCAGAAAGACTGCTGAGAATTAGTCGCCAAAAGAAATAATTTTTTCATATTTCTTTTGTCGATTACCTTTTAGCAGTCTTCTTTCAAACTGATTGCCATGAACAAGATTCTCAAGTCTGTCGTTCGGAGTCGAGTTTATACTGTACATGGGTGCTGTAAGAAGCTAAAGCGTAACCCTGAAACACAGTTGTAATGGCAATTATGTTTGTATGTATGCAACACAGATTAGCTCACCTATAAGGTGTTCTTCGTCTTTACTTACCAATTTACCTATTTTATAGTGAATAAGCGAGGCAAAATTATTAAATAAAAGAAGAAAAACAGAAAAACATTTGTAAACAAATTTATAGGACATTTAAAATAAATTCACACATAGATTGACTTTTATATGAAATTGTATTCGAACGTCCATAAATACAGGCCGTTCGTGTACATACATGGCGACATGTCCATGTGAACATTTTAAATCTATTAAAACTATTTACACGAGTTTAAAATCTGCCTGACTCTTGCTTGCACTCTATATGTGTTTGAATTTTTTTTTTAATGATTTATAAAAGTGTGTGTGCGTGTGAGGAGGATTGTTTAAAGGATATACAAATTGATATACTCTTTAGTTTTATTTTAATATGCCGCCGCCATTTTGACTGGAGCCTTAGTTGTTATGAAAATTAAATGCATTTCTCACGCCTCGTATTACGTGTAACAAATACAACAACTACAGCAACAACTTTATTTGAACCTTTTAAAAATGATTTTAACATATTATTGTACGTTTGCTTTGTTTAAGTAACGAATGTGCGAATGTGAGTGCTGATGTCGTCATCGTCAACACCATTACCATCACCAACCTCATCATCAAACTCAGTGAAAAATATTTGTTTATTTTTGTCATTTATTTAATTGCAAAACTTTAATTGTTTGACTCCAGTCAGATCGTACACACATATAAAATATTTTTAATTATAATATTTCTATTAAAAATTTACAATGAAAACAAAAATTAAAACATTTAATTAAAAGCCAAAATAAAAAAACGAAAACAAAAATAATAAATTGTTTTTAAACTTTTGACTTTTTCCTTTGCTAAGAAGTAATTCATAAAGTGCACTTGGTAATAAATTGGTAGGTACGAGTATAATTCATTATATATAATTCTTTCAATAAAGTATGAGTACATTTGCAAAACAAAAAAAAAAAAAAAGAAATAAATTTATTATTGTCGTATATCTACAACATAACATAACTCCATAGTTTATTTTAAGTGGTACAGTAAAGTAATAATTCTAAATTGCATGCATCTGTGAACAATTTTGTCATTCTGTCTATTGTTAATATGCCCCATTTCGATAATAGAACGATTTCGTTCTTGTTCATAGTGTTGACGACGTAAAGCTATGTAAGACTTGTTGTAGTATGGCAGGATATTTTTTACTTCAGAACGATTCGAACAGCCTTGCAACAGAGTGTGAATAGTCGTGACCTTTTAAGCATAGTAAGAACACTCTTGATTTAACGTCTATTTTTTTAGTGTCATTCTTAGGGATTCGCTGAAAGTTTTGTTTTATTTTTGTGTTATCCTGATGTAAAGAGCAGAGCCATTAAAAGCAACTCAAAAACATTGCAATCTTACCTCAATTTATTAGAATTATACCCTGAAGTCTAGTCAATTACCTTAATTTTACGACAATTTAAATCAATATAAACATCAACTTTTTAATGACTTTACTTTAAATTGTAAAATCTTTTAATGGCTATTATTTTTTGGTACACACACATATATTCACTTGTTATTTATTTGGTAAATTGTTAATCTTTGGTCAAAGTAAAAAGTTTTGTGACGCCATCGTAATTGAAACAATTTAATTTCCAGAAGAAATAAACGATAAGATTTATGGGTTTTGTAAACAAATGATATAATCTGTGCTGGCATAAATGTGAATGAGAGGCTTCATATGTACGTATGTGGTTACAATTACTTATATATTTAATATGCAGTTTCTTTGTACTCGCATTAAATTTTATTAATGGATGATAAGTTCGTAAAAGTCATACGTTTAGTTGCGCAAGTTTGTTTACATATATCGTAATCGGTAACATAAGCGCGACTGTTGTGACATGACCAGCACATCACCACTTTCTTAAAACATTGCAGAAGGATTTACCTCTGTGTTGTCCCACCTATAAGGAATATGGCTGTTTGTCCAAAACTAGCGAAATATTTGCACAGATTTAAAAGAATAATATGTATGGCCTGCCAAAATTGTATCAATGGGATAAAAATTTACAATAGCCGCTTGAGCTTTAAAGCTGTTATAACACAATGCACTAGCAAAGAATTAAGTCATCTTCGCAAGATCCTGGGGAAGCTTTGAATGCAATTTTTCGCTACTGTATTTACTATCCCAATTATAATGTTATCCTAAAGTTGTCCACCGCATTGAAATTTTCATTCTCTGGCCTACATCCTTATCTTGGCATTGTTGCAAAGATGACCACTAGTCCTCTAATACTGTTTTATTCATTTCGATTGACCCGATTGGGATATTTTGGGTAATCCTTTAAACTCCTAGCTATCCAATAACGTTGCCTCTGTGTGTTAAAGGCGTTCCTTATAACAATCAATTCTGGATGGTCGTCTAATGTAAATAACCGCCATTTATATAATGGGTTCATGCCTTACAAACAAACCTGGAGCTGCACAATCATCTTTAAGCTGTATTTATTGCACTTACGATGCCTTAATTATATAAATTATTTTTTAGATTTCAATATACTTTGTATGTGCATATGAAATATATGTATATATGCGTTAAACCACCTCAACTCAACTTAAAATATGCCGTTTTTGAAATGACTGTTTCTGAATTGGCTGATTTTTGGTACGAATAAAATATATCAGAACACTAAGACAAATATAAAATTAAAGGGCGCTGACACTTCTGGATCCGAAAATATGAGGTCTTGAGTATCGGAAAAAGTACATAAATGCCCAAAGTTAAACTTACTTAATTGTAATTTTCTTGAAAAATATTATAGCTACGCATCTCGTAAAAGTCGCATTTGAAAGGGTATTAAATTACCTTTGATTTAATATGCAACATGATTTTTTCTTTGAAAAAGTCAAAGTTCAATTTCTTTACCTATAAGTCGAAAGCCTATATCTCCGAAATCGACCTTTTTAAAGTTTGAAAAAAAACCTATGACAAAGATAGTTTCGTTCTCTACAGTTGTGAAAAATTTCAGAGTGGAGTTGTTTTTGGATCAAGAAATAAAAATCAAATCGCAAAAGAATGTGATTAAACCTGGTGGGATGGTATACGATTTTTCGATTTCGATTAGCTAGAACCGCTTTTTTTGTAAGGTTCTACAAAAAATACATGAGTCAAAAACGAGGGATGTGGGTTGGGGGCAAATGGCTCTTCACCGGGGTTAAAGGTTGGGTTGAAGGAGTACAAGTCCACAAAAAGCTCTACAACTGCTCTGGAGTAGCCCCTAGAGGGATAAAATGTAAGACTGACCCTCACTAATATTTTATCTTCAACTTTTTTTTCGAACGTTCCTACCCCCTTTCTCCTTATCACACCACGTGAGATAACAGGACCATTGAATTTGTCGCGCCTTTGTTTCGTTAGCAGTGTGCAAGTGACACCGTTCTGTTGAAACATATATCGTCTACATTTATATCTTCCAATTCGGGTCATAAAAAGTTCGTTTTCATCTCAGGATAGCGAATATCATTCACAGTAACTGCCTGACTGGCCTCATTTTGGAAGAAATACGGCCATCCCATAAACCGCATCAGACAATCACTCTTTGTGAGTGCAGGCGCATTGATTTTTCGACAATCACTCTTGAATTATCATTCACCCAAATGCGGCAATTTTGCTTATTGACGAATCCATTGAGGTGAAAATGTGCTTCATCACTAAAGTTGATGTTTTTTTTCGAAAATTGATCATCCACTGTTTTTATTTCTTGCTGCCACATTTCTGATGACGTGAGATAATTGCATCTTGAAAGTGTGTAAGTGCAAGTCTTTATGTATAATGTTCATCAACGACAAGCGTGAGAGGTGCAATTGTTGGGCACGACTACGAGTTGACGTACACTATCGCGAACAGGAGCAATTATTTCTTAAGTACGAGCTGCACGAGCATGCACTGGTGTTTTCACATCTAATATAGATCCGATTTGCTCAAATTTTTGCACGATTTTTCCAATTATATGTATGTATATTTGGAAGATTATATTGATTAAAAAACTCACGATTTGAAGGCCCATTTTCATTATAAGCCTGAATAACTTTAATGCGTTGCTCGATTGTGTATCTTTCCATGGTGCAAATTTTAGTCTGAGACTGAGAAACGTCAAATAAAATGCAGAAAAAAACTTGACGTTTAAGTGTGGTTCACATTCAACATCGGCCCTTAAAGTTTAACCAATAACTGACAGTATTTTTTTTTAATTAATTAAATTTTTTCATCTTAGATTTTAATCTTTAATTTCTTTGAATGTTTATTGAAGTTTCATCTCACTTTATGTAGCGGTTAACAGGAAAACCATTTAGAAAATTGTTTTATGGTAAAACTTTAAACATTTGCTTTATCAGATTACTTTCTATTGAATTTCTTTTTTAAAATGCCAGTTATTTGCATGCAAACAAACCGTAACTAAATTGACCATTAAAAAGTATTTGCAATTTTAATAAAACAATTACGAAAAAGAAGAAACTTTTTCTTTCCTGTCTTTATATGACTGTGGAAGTAATAAAGTAAATAAATCTGTTATTGTCATCAATTTCTAAATGAAGAAATATCGTTAAAAAAGTAATAAAAAAATGAAGAAATCTGAGAAATAAATTCAAAGAAAAAACTAATTGCTGCCATTAAAAATATTTACATTTAATAGGAAAGCATACTTCTGCACATACATTGGTAATTAATGCAATGAATTTATAAGTATTTGAACATCCTCAAACACATACACGTACGAGTATAACAAAATTAACAAGAAAAATACTTTCAATTTAAAAACAAGAATAGTTAGTCTCGGTATTTGCAATAGAAATGCACACAAACACGTTTAAATTTGTGCAGACAATTGAAAAAATTCCATCCATAGGAGTGACGTTTAATTACTTATAACGCCAACTACTTCAACTTTAGAGTATTAGTAATGGATCTATTTATTGTTCTTCCCAGCAGAAATTAGTGCTTACCAATAAGCTATTTTGTAAGGGAGATATTGTAAACAATCACTTACTCGTGCGCATTAATAATGGATGGTTTTTATATGAAATGAGCCGCTAAAATGCAATACAAACGCAAATTTATTGCAACCAGTAAGCAAATATTATACAAAATAAAAAATAATAACTTATCCTATAGCATCTTTGTAAGCTTTCAGGTATGCATAAACAATATAATGCTTCCATTATTGCTTACAATTTTATTTATTGCTTCCAAATTTTAAATATTTTCTGCTGGGTTAATAAATCAATAAGAATTGAGTTCCATGACTTGGTAGAATATATGACTTATGACAACACTTAAATACACGTACAACCAATTTGATAAGTTATTTCGATTTTCTATGCAGAGTAAGAAAAAATATTTGTGGTACTTATATTGGAAACAGTCATTTTAACTGGTATGTGTTTTAATGGAATTCAAAAGATTTATGCACAGATTTAATTTATTTTTCAAATTTCTTAAACTATTTACCAAATGTAAATATGTGCAAGCAAAACAAGTACTACATTGAGATCGTTACAAAGAACTCAGACCAAAGCTTTGAAGGCTATTTTTAATAAGCTGTTTATAAGTCCTACAATCTTACTTACTACGGACTATATAAGTTACAGTTACTGCTTTATGTTTTTAAGTCAAACCATAATATTGGTCAACATACAATTTTATTTCATAGAAATCAGAAGATATTCAATACCCGAAACAATATGAATCTTATGATAGCAAGATGTAGGTTAGAAACTACGAAGCAATGCATTGTATATAGAGGTATAATGTCCAATCGATGCTGAGGCAATCTTAATTTGTTATATTAATAATGTAATTGAATGAATAATACAATATACAAATGATACTTTTCACTATAGGTGTTTAAATAAGTTTTTCACCAGCTACTTTTGCTCCTTGTTAGAACCAAAAAGACAAAAATTTTTATTTTACCACAATATACAATTATCGTTGTACTTATCTTAGTTTAACAACAAACTAATCAGAAATACAAGTATTTTGCAAACAAAATTTTTGAAAACCAATTAAAAAATATTTCGGAAAATTTTAAAATATCGTAAATCGACCTAAGGATACTATACAGGTTGTGAATTGGGAGATTAAATATGTTTTTGAGTATGTTTACATTAGCAAATACAACAGTAGTAAACGTTTCATAAATACACATTTATTTTTTGGAAAATAATAAAAAATTTAAAATTTTTTGTATAAAATGTGTACGTTTTTGAAAGTGTTAATCCTCAGGGATTTTATTGATAATTTAAATATATTTTTAAATATGAATACCCATACAATACTTGTTATTGGTACATGAATTTTGTATGTCCATACATACTCGTATGTATGTAAATTTATATTGTTTACTTAATATACAGCGGTGGCCTTATAATTAGTAATTTCGTAGATGCAAACATTTTTCTTTATTTATTTGAGTAATTAAGTTCACAATACTAAAAAAAGTATTATTAATTGTAAAGTAATAAATCGCTTTGAAGTTGATAATAAATAAAATATTTCCAGTTTAGATCACATTTAAAAATATCAACTTTAAACGAATTGTAGCACTTTAATTTGGTCACATAATTATAAACCTTAACACAAAACTTAAATTATTTCACAAACTCAAACAGATATTGACATATCCTGTGATATATCGTTTTAAGTTTATAATAAAAGTTGGCATGTTTATTTTGTGGACTTTATTTCACCCGATTCTGTTTTGCAATTGCTTATAAGTAATCGGGTTTGGATTAGAATTTTGCGATAAGTAAAAACTGTCAACATTTTTCTTTACTAAATCCTACACTCTTTTAAGCTTTAAGTTTGATTTCAGTCGTTATTAGGCTGGAAAATATTGTGAACGTGTGTATTCTCAAAGGAATTGTATTTCATTACATTTTTATATTATTTTCATACTGATGTTAATCCATTATTCTCTGAATTCGAAAAATTGTGCTGGCAACACACCACGGAATCGCATCCTAAGCAATAATACTCCCACCAGCAAAATACCTAAAGCCGAAACATTTGCTTAAAGGATTTCTGCTGAAAAATATTTTTCAGAAAACGATAGCCCAAATGCTTATTTCTTATTTTCCGTGCTAAGAGATTTCTTCTTTTATTTATTGCGCAATTTCAGCCTTTATTCCGTGATCCTATAAATAATTTTATATTCTACTTGATAAGTTTTTGTAGTCCTGAGAAAACTTCTTTTGTTTTATTATACAAATAAATTACATAAAATTCGACTTTTTTGTGCTACACCCAAAAAAATATATAGGTTAATCTAACCAATTTCATTGGTTGGAATTGCACTAACCAAGAAAAAACAGTTAAAATAACTGATGCGAATTGTAAAATGGAATTTAACCAAAAATGTTGTTAAAGTACAACTTTTATGGTTGGGCAACATAAAACAAAACTGTAAAACTGACCATGAGTTACAGTAGCTTTACAATAATATTTGTAAAATAACAATTTGCTTGTAATAATACAATTGTAATAGTAAAAATACAACAAGATGAGGTAACTTTACAACAATAGTTGTAATGTTACTATTAAATTTGTAAAAGAATATTTTTTTGTAATAATACTATTTTAATAGTAAAATTACTATAATATTTCTATTTTAACTTTTTTCTTTTTCTTTTCCCTATCCCTTTCTCTATTAAAAGATATTTTTTTAGTTCATTTTAATTTATTGGAAATAATATAATCTATATAAATAAAAATCAATGTTGTTCGTTGGTCACCGCATCAGTTGAGAACGGCTGGACCGATTTTGGTGATTTTTTCTTTCCAATGATAGTCGTGATCCAACTTAGGTTTTTACGGTTTTAATTTTGCCCCGCCTACTTCTAGGCCCACCTTTTGATATCAGAAAACGGCTCATCGATTTAAATAATTTTTTTTTTCAAATGTTTGTATTAATCCATTTTAATTCTTCATCGAGAGAAAAATTTGTCACGCCTACTTTTACGTCCACTTTTTTCTGTTTATCTCTAAATACTGGAGAAATCCCTACATATATATATCCAAAAGATATGGAACAGTCAGAGTACTCATTAGTATTGAGTCAGTACTCAAATTTGTTGAATTGTTTGATACATTCGTACTTGTGGAAACAATATCAGAACAGCCCTAGAATATAATACATAAAGTTTTAATAATTTTTTTTTATTAAAATTTATATTTATTTTTATGACACTTATACTCACATTGTAATTTTTCTAGCATGTATCCAAAATTCCATGCGTCCAACAATTTATAAAGGTCATCTTCTTGACTAGAAAGAGAACAAGTTGATGAAAAGGATTCCTGCTTTTCTTCTTTATCACTTAGCATTTTACCAATTTTAGAAAACATTAACTTTAATTAACTTTTTCACATCTTTATAGTTCAATGATTTATTGTAAAATGAAAATTTTTTAAGGAAAAATGTTATACAAATTATGTATGTATGCATGACAGAAAAGAAAATGTATGGTAGTAAAATAGTTGGACAATCCTTTCTGTAACTTTACCTCTTAAAATTGTAAGTATTTGTTTATTATTTTAACCTCGGGGGTAGGTAAAATTAAACAATTAAATTTGTGGAAATGGATAAAATAACAATTTCCAATAGATATTTTTAACTACCATAGCATGATTATTTTAACTGTCATAATTTGTTTAAAAAGCTTTCATATTTCATATCGAGGTTGTACTACAAATGTTCTATGGTTATTTCAACCCATACAATTTGTAAATTAAAAAAAAAATACAATAACAATTTACATTGTAGGTATTGTTACTATTAGAAAAGGTTATTTTAACCAAGTAAAATTGTTTGTTTATAAAAATTAGTAGTTCGCTTACTGTTGTGATTTCGTAGATGTAACCAATTAAAAAGTTGTAATCTAAAAAATATCAACAACAATTTACATTGACAATTTTTAACAACCAAAATTGGTTAGATTAACCTGTGATATTTTTTTGAGTGTAGGAAAACATTCGTGTGATAGCCGACAGTTTTTCATTTTGATACGCTTGTGCCATTAACTCTCTTATTTTTGAAGTGTATTGGCGATAAATATAATCTACATACATAATTGGCCATTACAACCCAATGTAAGGGTTACGGCCTAGCTTCTTACAACACCCATGTTGTGTGTGTTAATTTTTTTATCCATGAGTATCGGAACCTACACTTAAACGACGTTTCCGAACGACAGGTTTGAGAAGCTTGTTCATGGCAATCAGAATACTGCTGAGAGGTAGTCACCGAAAGTAATAATATTTTTATATACCTTTTTTTAAAGATGTCAGAGCTGAGGCCTTATTCTGTAATTCTCTTAAGCTAAAATGCTAAAATGTTGGGTTTTTGAAACAGGCTGGGCGTTAGAATATATAAAGTTAAAAAGTTTAGAGGTAATAGGCATAAAGTTTTTAAATTACATCAAGCATTTAAGAATTCTATTCGTAGCCAAAAAGTCCTAAATCATAAATAAACCATTATAAATTTATATAGCGATAGAGTTTTAGCTCAGCAGAGTTACAGTATAAGGCCTCTTGGGTTTTTTTAAAATATGCTCTACTCCCTTTTTAATTAGACTAATGTTATTGCCCATAATAAAAAAAGTTTATAAAATGAAGAAAATACCAAATGTGACAAGCCAAAAACCAACTTAGAAACCAACTTTTTTGTAGCGACAATAATATGGATTGTGCGCCCTTCGAAACACGGTGTTTGCTTTAATTCTTTTTTCCTTCCACTTAAACATCGTTTCTAATTATAAGACCATCACTGTATGTATACACATTTTTAATTTGCTTAAGTTTTGATACAATTTTTTTTGATATATTATTTATGAATTCATTATCACCAAACAACACAATAAATATCGCTATTAAATATTTATTGAAATAAATGCTTTCGATTACCAGTTTCATTTTAAGCCTTGTAATTATGGGTGTAATTAAAAAAAAAAAAAACACACGACAATTATTTTAAACAATACCTTAAAATTGAAAACAAAAAATTAAACAAAAACATGTGTGTTTGTGTTTTCGTATCTAAAAAACTAGTTTTATTCAGTGTTTATTTTATAATTAACATTTTAGATGATAATAAACTGGCAATATGACTTTTGGCAGTCCTTTTATAATTTTATTTAATTTTTTTTTCTGGCTAATGGCTGATTTGAAACAAAAACGATCAAATAAACTGTTTTTTTTTTAACATTAAATTTTTTTTTTACTGCGAGGGTATTATGATAAGTATCTGATCCAAATAAGAGATAACATTGTTTTTGATAATGCTACAGCTTAGTTGAAATACATGTTTGGTATTCAAATGATGATGAAAATTACTGTGATTTACTGTAGATAATAATTTGGCATAATAAATAGCTAAATAGCCTTTAGTCAATTACATGAATGAAGGTGGTAAGAAGTATGTCTAAATGTTTGCTATGCAGATGGGTTATTTTTGCTAAAAAATAAACCATTTTCATACTTTTTGAAAAAAATGTATCATTTATAATACAATATGTATCTTTTAAAAATTTTATTGAACTTTAAACTAAGTTTAGTCGCTGTACCTTTTTTTGTATAGATACATAGATTTAAATACAGGGAGAGTCTTTTATTACTAGACTTAAGGTATAAATACGTCCTTAACAGCTGTACAATGAACAATGAAAGTCAACTTTTCAATTGTCAACGCATCTGAAAGTAAAACATGTTCAAACTTCTATACGTTAGCTGAGCGACCACGGGTTGGAGTTAGATCTGGCTAAAACCGAGATAGTGCTTCTTACAAAGGAGCACATCCCCCTCATCAGGGACATAGAGGTGGTAGATGTTACAATCCAGACGAAGAACGCCGTTTGATACCTGGGGGTTAGTTTAGACAGCAGACTAAATTTCTATAGCGAAATATCCAGCAGCAGATGAGCAGGGTGGTGGCCAATATTGGTGGCTATCTTTCCTGTAAAAAACGTTTGCTGCTGAGCACCGCCGAGTCTGTCATGTTTTATGGAGCTGAAGTCTGGGCTGATGCGCTCTGGGTTGGAAAACACCGTAAGCGCATAGCGGCACGGTTTTGTAGTCAGCTGTCTTAGTGACCGCGGGAATCATACACATCGACCTCCTCGATTGGGAGCGACAATTCATAAGCCAACACAAAGGCGAAATTGGAAGCAAAGGTGCCCACCCTGTAGCAAGATCTTGGTTCCTACCTGACTGGCAGTCACGGAGGGATGCTGAGACACGCAGAAGGTGGATTTATGGCCTTATCCCTCATGTGGACGCTAAATCGTCAGCGCTGTGGGGTAGATTACTATAACGCGGGCCATGAGAACTTTCGATCTTTCCTATTTAAAATGGGAAGCTCTGTGAGTCTTACATATGTCCACTTTTGTGCACAATCCGACTCCACTTGACTCCTAAAACCATCACGGTAGTCATGTTAGGAACTCTTACGGCATGGAGAAGGATTGCCTTTTTTGTGAGGGGATCCTCCTCCGGAAAGAGAGATGCCTTGCAAAGTCGGTGGTACCTTAGGGTCCAAATGAACCTTAACATAAGGCTCCATCCTGGAGTAATGTCAAAAACTGACTGTTCCAGGATTGAGCCAGGTGATATAGAGAGGGATTTTACCCGATAGGAACGCAACTACTGTGTGGAATCCGGCACGACGCGTGGCAAAAAACAACCTAAGTACGTAAATATATTCCCCTCTCACTCTTGCACCCATATTTTTCTTGACCAAAACAATGCATTGTATTATTAGGGGTCTTCCTCTGAGAGCTGGCCTCAATAAATAATATTTTCTATCAAAACTCACTTACAACTCACGTTTCACCTCACAGTAAGTAAATTTATTAAAAGTCCTTAAGTTGTACTGAGAGTGTCTAATGCACGGATCAAATCTCCTTCGATAATAGATACCAAGTAGTTATTGGGAAAGTATAAGTTTAACCAGTTTATTCCAATGAGTTTATTTTAACTGAGGATGCTATCTCTTATGGTTCCTAACTATAGAAATGTAGGTAATATGAGTGCTGTAAGTTATTCGTTTGGCACTCTCAACAAATTTATGAAATGTTTTATATCGTATAGCCATTAGTTGTTGAAATGTAAGAATTACAAGTTTTTCTTTAAAAATAAATTTTTTTTTGTTTTTTTTTATTAAGTTGTTTGCAATACTTCCAAACTATACAGAGAATTTGTGAAATAAAAGCTTGCAATTCAACCCTAAAGAATTTACCTGATAAATGTTCACTGAATCACTAAGTAGCTTAAAGTATAAATAATTTTGTTGTCGTTATTAATGTAATAAGTACCACCATGTTTAGAAATGCCTATTAACAAAGAAGGTCCTTATGTTTGTAGGCTATATATGTATGTATGTGTTTTTATATAAGAATTTGTGTATATACTTATATGTTTATTAATTTGAATTTTATAAGTAAGTATTGTAGTTGATATAGTCAAATCAACAACATTGGAAATATTGGTAGTGGTTGTCGTATTAGTAAATATGTCCTTTAGGGCAATACTCGTATATAACAAAAAACCATATTATAAATTTAAAAATTTTTTTACAACTATTGTTCAAATTGGTATTATTGTTATTTATAAAGTTTTTTTCATATTCAAACATATTCATATGAAATCTAATAATATTGCTATGGCTACCTCTGTGACTGCTATTCATAATATTTCGATTAATACTATGGCTACAGGTTGGGCTGAGGGCCAAAAATTATACCCGCAACCATAAATTTGTATATGTTCTAACATAAGCCTATAAGTATACTTTAATAAATGTTTTATATACACAGCCTTACATACATGATTGGCCATTACAACTCTGTTTCAGGGTTACGGCTTAGATTACACATGTAAATGATTACTTACGTTTTACACCAGCTAATATACAGTGGCTTGATTTTGAATCATGAACAACTTCAATTCACAAATTTTCTTAAGCAATAAACACTTAATTGTGAGTTAAAAATAAATTTCAAGCCAAAATTTCAACCATAATAAGGAAATATTTTTTTTTTTCTTTCTTTTAGAAATATGATATTAATTGTACTTAATATGTACATATGTGTACAAACATATACAAACATATAGTATGTACATAAATCGGAATCTATATTCTGATTTAATATTTAATAAAATATTGTTACTTTTTTTAAGACCAGTGCACCCCTTACTCATGCTGTGCATTGTATAGGATTTTTATTTTTTTGGAAGACCAATACTCAGGGGTTTATACCTCTGCTCATGCGTATATTTTATTGGAATATTTGAAGATATAATAGTTCATATTTATAGTTCCATTTAAGCGCCATATGTGAATGGGGCAAGTTGCTGTCAGTTGATTACCAATGTTATACTTTCACCACTAAATATTCAAAAGCAATTGCCTCATCGTTGCATGTTGATTGTGTGATGAGTGCCTTCGCTAGCAGGTTTAGCTGTTATCTGCTAGTTCCCAATAGGAGGCGCTTTTCTCCTCATCACTCGTTTCTTGTTGACATTTGTTAAGGGGGAATAGAGTGGAATTTCGGGAAGCGGTTTCTTTGTAGATGGTCGTTTTGGAGGAATATATATATGTATATAATAATATAATTAATATAATCAGAATTTTTGAAGATATAGATTATATACCTAGTTCCATTTTTAAGGGCTTTCTTGCAATGGGACAAGTTGCTGTCAGTTGATAACTCAAAGGCCAATGTTATACCTCTACCCTTTAAATGATCAACAGCAATTGCCACATCTCTTGAAGTCAATTCATTGTTGTGAAGTGGTGAGGAACTTTGCTAAGTTGTATGGTGGGCGGTTTTAATCCTTGCTTCGTTCTGATTATTACTTTCTAAGTAGGTGGCGATTTCTCCCGATCATTCGTTTTATAATTCAAAGTGGACAGGGTGGAATGTGGGGGAGCGGCTTTGTTAAGAATGGAATTCTTAGAGGTGGGGGTGGGAAAGCTCTTATGTTTTTTTAAATTACAACTGCGTAATACCGCATAAAAATTTTTGTTTTTTAATTTTTCGCTGCTTGGTGTTGTTAGCGAGCTCTATAAACACTGCACTACGCCATTGGAAAGATATGTTTTTTTTTATTTCTCACCTTTTGAGTCTCTATAGAATAGTGGTTACGCGTATTTCATTAAATATTTGACAAATGGAAACGTTCCTTAAGTAGCCTGTTGTGATAGAAAAGTTTTATTAAAAATACATAATCAATACCTAAACTGCAGTAAAACATAAATAATAAATTTTACTCAAGTATTTGTTAATTTAAAGAAAACTAATGAATAAAATGATTTGGGAATAGTATTTAGGTTAAACTCATTATAAAAAGTTTATGAAAGTTTTCAAATTCTCATTCTTTTCAACAATTCATTAACTTAAACAAAATTTTAATAGTAAAACTAAATTTTATATAAAAAAAAACTTGAGATTTAGCATTAATATGCACTTCGAAAAGCTTCATTCATACCTTAAGTGCTCAATTTTGTGTTTTCTGAGATACTAATTTAGGTATGTGACTGTATGATTAATTAATGAGAGCACATCATATTAAACCATCTCATAGCTTGTAAGTCCATACTATAATAAAAAAAGGTGAGATATATTTCAGAAATTTTAAATTTCTAAAATTGGCTTAAATGGCTAAAATAAACCATAACAACCTTTATGTACTTTCTCGTATGATTTTATGTTTAAATTCTGCAAGTAAAAGGAGACTTCTTAGTTTACTATGAAATTGGAAACAAAATAAACTTGATTTTCAATGCTTACTGATAAACTGTTCTGCTGCCCATTTGACCAATTCCAAATAAACAACCTGCCAGTATAAATGTCTTACTTGCAACACTTACACTAGCAAACTAGCATTGTATCTCTTAGTCCTTTTAGTCTGGGTTTACAATGTCAAAATTGAAAGGCAAATATTTTTCAAATTCTCTTTTATTCTTGCCGAAAGCATTCACAATATGGAAATAAGAAAACAGACAGTAAGGGTTTTATATCTCTTTTTTTCATACAGTATAAAAATGAATATAAGAAAACTAATATGAAGCAACAAGAAAAAATTACGAACAGTTGAAAAGAGAAACCAGAAGTGTCCGGTACAAATATTCGTCTACTGCAGCCTTCTCTTTTTTGCCGCCCTTAGTACAAACTCTGTCTGTCTGCCTTTCTATCTCTACATTGTATTGTAAATTCTGGTTTAGTTTTAATAGGTTATTAATTTAGAACAGAACAAAATATATATCTATATATTTACATATATTAATATTTCATATGGTCATTAAAACAGTTCTTTTGTTTCTTCTGATTTACATCACTTACCAGATATTCATTTATTTAAATTTAGAAGTATGATGTAGTCGTTGATAGGGTATTATTATTATTATTCGATTCAGACCCAGCACTGCGACCTATAAGATCTATTATGTCCGCTTGAGTCTATTGTCTGTTTAGCAGACCAACTGCCTTCCTTATGAACACCAGCAGATCCGAAACTTTAATGGTAAATATGTCCGCCAATGAGGCCATGTGCCTCCCTAAACACATCCACCTAAATCTATCAATAGCCACACATTCACACAATATATGATCCGCCGTCTCTGATGTCTCTGAGATTAGTCTACAGACATCTGTATCTGTGATCGCCATTCGCATCAAATGGGCTCTCACACTACAGTGACCCGTAAGAAAATCCGTTAGGATTTTCAGGTCTGGTCTCCTTAACTTCAGAACATCGAACTTAGGACGAATCACCGCCTTGGCGTGCCTGAGACGCGACTGGGAGTTCCAGTGTTCCAAACATTTGTCCGTTTCCCATTCATCAATCATATTGAGAATAGTAGAAAGCGGTGCTGCACAGCAAGGCTCCGGACCAATATATGGTGTCGCAGATCCCTTCCTAGCCAATTCATCCGACTTCTCGTGTCCGCTTATATCGCATTGTTCAGGTACCCAGAACAGCCGCACTCTGTTTCTAAGCGATAATCTTTGCAAACGTTGATAAGATAGCAGATACTACTTTTATTGCATGAATGGAGGTAGACATGCACGCTGAGAATTGCAGTGCAATGTCAGGATGGTATATTATTACCAGTTTTTCTTTTTTTTTTCAAATCAATATTACTTTCAATTTAATGAGAGGATACACAAGCTCCAACAGAAAACTACAAATATTTGGCATTCTTTGTCGGTCACTTCGATGTATGATTTCTTCAGTTTTACATTTGCTCTTGGCAAGGAAATAACAGAATTGTGCTAGAATTATTACAAAAAAAAATTTTCAACAAGTGACTAGTAAAGAAATATTAATTTTAGTTGTCGCCGTGGTCTATTGGTTAGTGTGTTGGCTTACTAAGATGATAGCGACGGGTTCAAAAATCTCAGCTCTGACATAATAAAAAAAATATATAGAAAAAATATTTCTTTCTGCGACAACCTCTTAGCAGTTTTCTGGCAAAAGTTCTGAGAGTAACTGATTGCCATGATAAAGCTTCGCAAGTCTGTCGTTCGGAATCGACTTTAAACTCTAGGTCCCGATACTCATGGATAAAAATTTACACATACAACATAGGTGTTGCGTTAAGCTAGGCCATAACTCTGACACAGGGTGGTAATGGCCAAAAATGTCCCTGCAGATAAAATAACTAGTATGTGAGTAGAAGTATACTACTTGCATTTTACTTCAGACTGGTTGCCTATCTGTCCCTTTTTCATATATCGAACTATCGATTTTAACATTAGGTTGTCATAAGAGCCCAACTAGTTCATTTGTGCACAGTTGCTAACTAGTATTATACTAGTAATTATTAAGTAGATTATTAGTCTTTTAACTAGTATTTTTAAGACAGCTACTTACGTACTATTTAGTTGCGTAATTTACTGATGATTACCACTCCGTTTTATACCAGTTTTCGACTAGTTGCACTGTTGAAGATTGTATACCAGTTTTAGTGTCCAATTAAATATTGCCGAAATTAATTAAAATCAATGTTTTTAATAAGAATTTTTCTACATATTTTTAATATATAACATAACATAACATAAAAAAAATACAATAATAAAATTGCATTAATCGAAAAAAATTAAAAAAAAAAACAATAAAAAATACAAGAATTCAAGGTGAATCAAAAACAAAAAAATAAAAGTAAACTAAAAATTTTCTTTTTCTGTTTCTTCGGATTTTTTACATAGGGCTTGTTGCTGAAACTGTTTTTTCTTCTATAACTGCATTGCGTGACGCAAAACAGTCTCAGGGTCTTTCTGCCCTGTGCTGGCTAAGCTCACAATTGAATCGGAATTATACAAAATTAAATTAAAATTTTACACTGAAAAATGTACATATGCATGTATTTATACTTACTAATAAGTGCTTTATAAAAATTTTCATAGGTTTTTAAGCGCAGCTTCCCGTGGGAGCCATAAATGTTATACCTCATAACAATTCGACGGTCCAAAATTAATTCTAAATTTTTTCCCACACTGTTCCTCCACAGTTTGCCCATTGTAGAGACCTAAATGTAAATATATAATTTACAGATTAACATTAACAATAATAAAACGTTTTATTTATTTTATTTAAAAGGATAAAAAACATTGTAAGTTCAAAATAGAAGCGGATTATTTTACTTACGTATATATGGTGGTTGTCACTTCCTTAACTTGTCACTGAATGATTCTGTAGGAATATTGCCTGCAGTCTGACGTACCGCTTCTAACAGTTCAGGACTTACATCCAAATGGTCCGTATTTTTCACACTTTCAACGCAACTGTTCCTTAATCCACTAATATAGACTTCACGTTGTTTTTTTATTAATCTTGCCATGTTTCGTTTACTCATTTTTGCGCACTCACATATGTTTATTTATTATTATCACTTTTATTTTTTATTTAATTTATTACTACCTTAAAAATTTTAATTTTTCCGAAAAGAAACTTTTTCTTGTAAAACAAAACTTTCAATTTGTTTTTATAACACGATGAAAACTGAATGACTTTAATGACAATAAAAATATGGCTTTGTATGTTACATTTTATATTAAAACATAAAAAAAAATAAAAACTTTGTCTCTTTTGAACTAAGTAGTTTAAACCGGTCAATTTTGGGACAGTCTTTTTACAACTAGTAACATGACTGTCTCAAAACGTTACTAGTTGTAACTTTAGCTGCAGGGGTATGTACGTATGTATGTTTCGTTAGTAATTTTGTTTTATTCATATTTTAAAAAAATATTTTATTATATTTAAAATACAATCAATATTACACCATAATCACACAAACTTAATTAGAAAAAATATTATATATAAACCATTATGGTTTTAAGAACTTTGATCTAAAAAATGTCTAATTTATATGCAGTTTTATTTTTAGGGTAAAACTATTCAGACAAATGATCAGAAATCATCATTACGAACATAGTATGTCGCATGTGTTGACATGTTAATCTTCCATGTTGACGTGTACAAAATGGGTATACAAACAATGCATGGGTTTAACTTCAACATATTTTACATTGTCCTGATATGTCATTGTTGAATATATTTGAACGGCATAACATGGCATGGAATTACATGATGTGACACTTGTTTGTAGTATAATAAACAGTAGTATAGATCAACATGTTTCAACATTTGCTTCTGTAATTTTTCTCTTTCATCTTGCAAAAAGTTGACTGTTTTTAAGATTATCTTTTGATGTATTAATTTAAAAAAATACTATAAATGGTTTAAAAGAAACAGAAAAGAAGTAGTACTAATAAAATGTTAAACAATTTTGTTGAAGAGTAAATGCTATAAGTGAAAATTTTAAATAAATAATAAAAATATCGTCTTGCATTTTTTTGTTTGTTTAATTTTTACCCAAACACTTACCAGAAAGTAAGTTTTTAAACCTTGAACTGCTGTGTAATGCGAGTAAATTTGAAACCAAGTATACATTAATACAAGATTTTGCAACAGGGACGCTACATAAGTAGAGCGACAGGGACAGCAAACTATAAATTCTAAGATATGATTTCTACAAAAGTTTGGTTTATTATTTTGAAGATTACTTACTATACAGTTTTTCCTGTTAATATCTACACTTTATGTTGTACATACATTATCTGTAGCTGATGTATAAACACTCCAAATATCTAAAAAAAACACACAAAAAAAATCATTTTCTTTCAGTGTAGTTATAATATTTGGTATGTAAAATAGTAATTGGATTATATGTCATATTTTAACATGTTTGTTTAACACAGTCACGTTAATCTTTTGGGATTACAATTTTTTTCTTTATTTTTTAATATACCTTTACGTATATCCTTATAAATTATAAATTTTGTCAGAACATACATACATACATACATACTACATTCTTATGTGCATATACAATAGCTTAGTTACTGACATACTAACGTGTATGACAAACTGCAAAACTTCTTGTTTTTTCCCATTTTTCTATACTTTTTTTTTTATATTTATTTCGTTCAACCATAAAAACAATGTATAATTGTATGAAGGCAGACAAGTATATATATATTTTTACAAAAGGATTCATTTTCTAGATTCATTTTATTCTATTACATTTTTATACATATGTATGTATATGAATACTATATGTATAGGCATACAATTTATATCTACCTTTATATGTATATCTTTATACAAATCTACATTTACATTTATATAGTACTCGTATTCTATTTTAATTTTTTTTTTTTTTTCAATTTTTTTTTTCCCTTTCCTATTTAATGGTTTTAGCTGTTGATTCTCATTCATTACCCCCAATAGTACACTTATGCCTACAAGGATATGTTCGAGGAGAACGGCTCCAATGAGATGAATACCGAAAAATATTTGTTTTTCTCCATCCTATTTTGTAGCTATTTAATCCTTTTTGAGGCGCAGTGGCTTTAATTACAAATCAATGCATATTTTAATTGGTTTCTTTAATTCTTTTTATTTATCGCTAATTTTTATTTTCAATTTTCTATCACATAACATTTTGATAAATAGGATACGAAAATATGAAAAAGGAGTAGTGTTTATAGGCATTTAATTTGAATATTTTCATATCGTTCCCTAAAGGGAATATACATTTAAAGAACGCATTTTTTGTGAACAAGCAACCACAAATGGATATCGTCTTGCGGGAGTTTATTAGCTCTATCTGCTATTTCATATTTTTTATATATCTCGAGTTAATGATGCCACTCTATGTTTTCGACCCTAAGTTTATCAAGTCATTTACATTTATATAGTACTCGTATTCTATTTTAATTTTTTTTTTTTTTTTCAATTTTTTTTTTCCCTTTCCTATTTAATGGTTTTAGCTGTTGATTCTCATTCATTACCCCCAATAGTACACTTATGCCTACAAGGATATGTTCGAGGAGAACGGCTCCAATGAGATGAATACCGAAAAATATTTGTTTTTCTCCATCCTATTTTGTAGCTATTTAATCCTTTTTGAGGCGCAGTGGCTTTAATTACAAATCAATGCATATTTTAATTGGTTTCTTTAATTCTTTTTATTTATCGCTAATTTTTATTTTCAATTTTCTATCACATAACATTTTGATAAATAGGATACGAAAATATGAAAAAGGAGTAGTGTTTATAGGCATTTAATTTGAATATTTTCATATCGTTCCCTAAAGGGAATATACATTTAAAGAACGCATTTTTTGTGAACAAGCAACCACAAATGGATATCGTCTTGCGGGAGTTTATTAGCTCTATCTGCTATTTCATATTTTTTATATATCTCGAGTTAATGATGCCACTCTATGTTTTCGACCCTAAGTTTATCAAGTCTTCAATCCGTTTTCGGATATCTCATCCAGTTTTAGGAATAAATATTCGAAAAGAGATGTTCTGCGAGAAGTAATACAAATACTGCAAATTTATTTAATTATTAAGAACCAATTCTAAGCAGACCACTTTCTACTTTGCAGTATGAACTGCAAATAAAACATGTGGCAGGTTGCAAAAATGATGCAGTGATACTGTACTGTCATTAAAGAGCCTTCTTGCTCTTTTCGATATATCGAGGGGAATACAAGCATACACAGGAGAGGAGCATTCCAATTAGTGTTGTATGAAGATTTGTTAAATACTGAGAAGGTCAGACCGAGTACATAATTGGCCATTACAACCCTGTTTCAGGGATACGGCCTAGCTCCTCGCAGTACTCATGTTGTGTGTGTGTTAATTTTTATCCGGGACCTACAGTTTAAAGTCGACTCCAAACTACAGAGGCAATCAATTACTCTAAAAGCTTTGGCCAAAAGACTGCTGCACGTCTAATTTACCCTTTAAAAAGTATTAACCCACCACATTCGGTAACATTGCAAAAAAAATTATCCCTTAAGTAAAAACCATAATGGTTTTGAAGTTGCATGTTCTCTAAAAGACAACTTGTGGTTAGTAATGTAAGTAGTAAAAGCTAACTATATTATCAAAATAGGAAATTAGGTATTCCAATGTTCGTGCTATGTAGAAAGTACTCATGCTTTTATACTTTTGGCTTAGAAGATTTTATACATGGAAACGTGTTGATATAACTAAGCTGCAAAATAAAAAAAAAAAACTAAATTATAATAAAAAGAGGAAAAAGTTCAAACAACCCATTGAACATAATATGTTCAAGGTGGTGTGTTTAAGTAAAATTTTACTTAATTAGTAGGTTTTCGTTTTTTTATTTTATTTCTTTATAGCACTAAAAATGAGTTGTTATAACAGCAACAAGTTTAATTAAGTCTAATCAATTATTTACAACATTTAATAAAATGTTTGTGTTTAACGCAATACAGGATTTAATAAATTAAAGTTTGAAATATCTGTGGTAATAAGCAAGAAGAGCTTAAGTCTATATAAGGCCAAAATAAATAACTATTTTAGAAGTTTCATAGATGTGGGGGTAGTACTAAATGTAAAGTATTATAGTATAGATTTATTGTGTGTTAAGTTTATAATCGTTATCTAAAATAACAGATTTTTAGCAAGAAGTAATTACAGTCAAATGAACTCAAATTTCGGAATACTTCAGAGTTTTATATTTTGACTTAAGCTGTTCTTGCATAGCGACACAAATATAATGAATTTATTAGCATTTATTTCTAAAACATAATGACTAGTTTAATATCAGACAAACACTTCCACCACTACTTAAATTTACTTTGAAAAAGAAAAGATCTGTTGTGGAGTTTCCAAGGCACTTTTTCCATATTTCTACTATCTGTGTAATTTTTATGTACGGGACTTGGCTAACTTTGGGCCATTTTATATATTTATAACTTGGCTCGAATAGTTGAATCTACAGTAAACTTGGAGATGCGTGGTATAGTGATTAAAGCGCTCGCAGAAAAAATCAAACTGCCCAAATTCGAAACACAGCAGAGGTAAAAAATGAAAAAGTTAGTTTGCGGTTTTTTTTTAATTATAATTTTAAAATAAGATGTCTCCCCAGCCCCCCCCCCCTTCCACCAAGAAGTTCATCTACAAAGTTACCGCTCCCTGACGTTCCACTCTATTCCACCCTAAACTTTGACAAAGAAAAACGAATGATCATAAGAAAAGCGCCACCTGTTGGGGAGTTAGCAGATAACAACTAAAAAACCTACTTAGCGAAGGCACTCACCGCAATCAACATGCAACAATGGGACAATTGCTATTGATCATTCAAGGATGAAGGTATAACACTGGCCTTTGAATGATCAATTCACAGCAATTAGTCTCAATCCTAAGGCGCTTAATAATATACGGAAACAAAATATATATTCTGTTGTTCTTTCCACAAAAATTCCAATACAATGCACAGTACTTATTAGCGCTTTATCCCTGAGTATTGGTCTCAATAATAAAAAAAACCTAACTAGCTGATTGAAAACCAACTGTCTCTTTAATAAGAATTTAATCAAATAAATATTAAATATTTCCTGAAGAAGCTACGCAGAGAAGTAGCGAAATATAGAAAAAATAATTATATATTAGACCTAAAGCTTAATTAAACGCTTATATATAAAAGCAGGATACTTTAATGTCACTGTTTGAAGGTGTGATTACATGGTGATACACCAAGCCTTAGAATCAAATATTCCGTAGAATACCTCTGTAGAGAATCTTCGGAAAAAATGTCTTCGGTAGAATACCTTCATAACAAGCATTTAAACAATAAGAGCAGAATACTTTAATGTTACTACTTATATAAACATTTGATTATATCGTGATACACGAACTGTACAAAGTCTGAAAGTGGTGTATGCCTTGGAATCAAATTTCGGTGGGGTAGAGGTAAAATTCGAGCGAAAGTTTACGCTATCCCAAAATGTGGTGGATTAAAGTTGCTGGATTAAGCCACGAAGAGTATGGTAGCGAAGACAGGCTTGTTAATTAATTAATTACCAGATTTGGAACTACCTAAACATTTGCCTGAAAATAATAATACGAAGATGTCTTAGACTTGTATTAAAAGCCTGAGCGCCTGACTGACATAACCCCAAAGCGACAATTTTAGCGGTGTATTATTGAGAAACTCTTATATCTTTATATGATCGAAGATTCACAATAGTTTTCTACAATATGCAGTTTTCATATAAAATTAAAGCTTAACAAAATTTTTCTTTTGGTTTTAATATATATCCTAGAATTTAAAAATATACATATAACTATACATACATAAGTACTCACATACATATCGACGATGGAATTAAAGAACGCTGTAACTGACAAAACCTTAAATGTTCACCAGAGCCAAAAGCTTTCATAAATGTAGAATAAATACACTGGTATTTTTCATTTCGCAGACGGCGTAAGTGAACTTATTTTCATCGTAGAAATCTGGGATTTGGACCAATCGACGCGTATTATTCTGCTGATAAAAATGATGCAAAAAACGTATTTTCGATTTTTTGTCAGTTACAGCGTTCTTTAATTCCATCGTCGATATGTATGCATATCTACATTTTCATATACAACGTATGTATGTATATGAGTAACTCCATTATGAAGGATATAACTCCGATACCTTTACTATTTGTTTTAATTCAAAAATAACTGTGGCATTTTCACAAAACATCTTAAGTCAAATTTAAAAAGTTGAAAAAAATATTGTTAATGATACGAATTTTTATTCAAAAAACACTTTTGTGTATGTTTTTAAAATTTTGTATTATAGAAGAAATTTTTCTTTAATTTTGATTTATTTTATTTTTTAATAAAAATGAATTTTCCCCTAAATTTTTTATTTTACTTTTTTGCTATCTTATCTCGACTTAAGGTGTTTTGTCAAAATGCCACAAATATAAAACTTATAATAAAAAAATAAAACTTAAATCTGTTTTTCCTATACATGTTCGTTTGTTGCGGAATTGCACATATCTTGTTAGTATAAAAGAGCATTATACTTATATACTTTTCTCCCCAAATATATACTAGAAAATGTCTGCAGTAGAAGAGTTTTTACGCTATAGAAGTGGTATAAAAAAATTAAAGAAATATGTATCTGTTGTTATGTAAAATCAACTGATATATGAGAGTCAAAGGTTTTGCCTTTTCTATCTTTTTATTTGTAATTCCATTATAAATATTGGCACAACAACACTAATATTATATTATATTTTGACAGATGTCAGTCACTGACACAAATCTTATTTTATTATTAAAATGTATATCGATTTGAAAGTATTGCAAGCCGTTTATTTGAGTGATTTGAAATCCATTAATGAAAATATTGGCATACATATGTACATACTTTTAAAATAAGATAAAAGTTGGGCTTAAAAGTTAGTAGTCTTTTTTTATTTGAGACAAATACTCAGGGGTAAACCCCTACTAAATGCTGTGCATTGTATAGGAATTTTGGAAAGGACAGTACATATATTATTATTAATTATTATATTATTATTAAGCGCCTTAGGAATGATACAAATTGCTGTGAATTGATCATTCAAAGGCCAGTGCTATACCTTCACCCTAGGATGATCAACAGCAATTGCCTCATCGTTGCATGTTGATTGTGTGGTGAGTGTGCCTTCATGGAGTAGGTTTAGCTGTTATCTGCTAGTTCCAAATAGGTGGCGCTTTTTCCCTGATCATTCGTTTTTTGATGACATTTGTTAAAGTGGAATAGAGTGGAACGTCAGGGAGTGGTTACTTTGTAGATGATCTTCCTGGAGTCTAGCATTTAGATGTCGTTACTGTAAAATATTCATATGGCATAAATCTTCATCAGAATAGAATTGTTTTTGAAGCGACTTTTGTTGTTGTTAAAAAACGGATAAAAATAATATCGTTTGATCTGTGCAAAAGTAAAAATAGCCGTTTAGAAAGGGTTTGCTTAACTAAAATGTAGTGACAAGAACATCTAAGACGATGTCACTGGATACATCATAAAGGGAATTATGAAAATAAAAGGGTGTACAAGATATTTCTTATATTTTTAGCTACCAATGATTTTACTGTATATAGTGGAACAAATTCCTCTCCCTTGACTGAGAATAGCTTAGATTTTAATAGAAAAATAAGAAGATTATAATAATAAAACATTATTTAATGTTTATTAAAAATAACAACTAAGAATAAATATAGAATTATTATTATATTATATACAAGCCCAAACCCGCCATGCTTCGCTACATATTTTTCGACTAAAGATTTTTAATGACTACGAAATCAATTACACCAAATTCTTCTTAAGATATAAAGAAATTAATATTTAACTTGTATGGGAGGTACCACGCTCACTTGTACAATTCAGCCCATTTATCTGACTGAAGATTTTCCCTCTCCGTGAAATCGTTCAGACCAGTTTTTTTATATATATGTATATTTGTATATTATGTACCTTTTTTTCTTAATGGGACAAGTTGCAGTAAAATTGTCCACTCAAGAGCCAGTGTTATACCTTCACCCTCGAATGATCAAACAGAAATTGCTTCACCTGTCGGTGGATGTTGAATGGTGAGCGTCTTCAGTAGATTAGCTGTTATCTTCCCAGAAGGTGGCGCTGTACTCCTGATCATTGGATTCTGGTTGAATTGATTGGAAATATCAGGGAGCGGTGTCTTGGACTTCTTGGAGGGGGAGGGGTGGGTGTGACCACATTTTTTTTTTATTTTATTTTTATTTAAATTATAATTTTAGAAAACCGCAAATTTTTATTTTTATAATTTTGTCCTTCGCTGGGATTTAATCTCGGTCGTGTGAGTTTCTGTGCGAGCGCTCAACCACTATACCACGAAAGAAAAAAAAAAGTTTAGAAATATACAAAAATCAGTATTCAGTTCGCATGAGAGGTGCCAAGCCCACCAGTCCAATTCCACCCCTTTTCTAGCTGATGATTTACCTTGACCGTGAAATCATTCAGACCCAATTCCGAAACCGTTTTCGAGATACGTATTTAAATATCCGTATTTAGTCGTCCAGACCAAACGTTGAAAAAAACTTATCCCATTGAGTTTATCTAAGTTCAAAATTTCTATAATATCGGTTCAGTCGTTTAGGGGTGATATTTATAATATATATATATATATATATATATATATATATATATATATATATATATATGGATTAATTGTTCATTATTTTTTATGTTTATGATTGACCTATCTAGCTTCCCTCAACATATTGCGTAAAAACGTGCCGTTACACACCTCAGCACCATATACATACATGTGGCTGTTACAGGTTAACCTGGTAACTTAGTAGTTTTATGATATTAATATACATCAATTGGATATGTTCTGAAACTTGATTTTTCAAAGACAAACAAAACCTAATTGCTCAAAGTATTTTTAATATTTAAAGAAATTACTTTAAAAATTGGTAAACGATTTCCCTATTTTAAATTATAACACTTTGAAATTTCATTTAATTTCAAATTCCTTCATAATCTGTTTCTCTATTCCGCATTAACTTGTGACAAAAAAAAAACAAAAACAAATGATCAGAAGAAAAGCGCCACCTATTGCGAAGTAGAAGAGATAACAGCTAAACCTACCTAGCGAAGGCACTCACCACACAATCAACATTGCAACGATGAGGCAATTCGTCGTGCGGGAGTTTAAGTGCTCTATACGCTAGTTTTTAAATCTCGAGTTAATGATGCTAATTTAGGTTTTTGACATCCAAATTTTTAAAATCTGCAGTCCGTTTTCGTCTATTTATCTCCGAAAGTTGACGAGATATCCTAAAACGAATTACAAATTTGAAAAATTTAAGTTCGAAAGTTCCATCATTAACTCGAGATATATAAAAACTATGAAAAGGCGGATAGGGTACTTAAACTCCCGCACGACGAATTGCTGTTGAGCATTCAAGAGTGAAGGTATAACACTTGCCTTTACATGACCAATTCACAGCAATTTGTCTCATTCCCAAAGCGCTTAATAGTAATATAAGAAGAAATAATATTTGCCCTCCTTTCCGTACAATGCATAACATCAGTAGGGGCGTAACACCTGAGTATTGATCTCAATTAAAAAAAAATAGATTACATATGTTGTTTTAAAGGATAAAAAATATATACGAATACGATATTATATATTTTCGTATTTACTAAAATAAGTATATGGCAATCTAAGACAAAGAACATAAAATCAGTGTAGCACACTACCCACTATACTACTGGAACACCAGAATATATATTTGAATATATTTGAATAAGCATGAAATTTGATAAAAAAAAATTAAACTGTATAATGTCAGAAGGGTTTCGAGATTGCCATTTAAAAGATCGTTTAACTTTGCCCTAAAATTTTATAGAATGACAATATCTTTGAATTCTCTGGGGCTGGAATACTAAATTGTATTGTAAGTTCAATTAGATAACTTTTAATGTGATTTAACAACCTTTCCAGTCAAGGTTGTCATTGCCGAAAACTTATCGACTATCCGCAATAAAATCCCCATCCCCAAGTGAATTTTTTTATTCCCATTTCAGGAAAAAAAATTCCCGTTTTGGGTATAAATCCCCCTAATCTGACAACACTGTTTCCAGTTGGTTTATGGGTTCGTTTGATATTTTATTTAAAACGTGCTGTAAAATTTATTAATTTATTTCAACCCTAGACCAAAGATGCCCAATAGTGGCTGATATCAGCAAATTAAACTCACACGTATACTAACGCTCTTTTGTTTGATCGTCAATCAGCCAATAGGAAATCAGCATGTTGAGTGGGAGAGACAAACTACACTTGCAGTACTTCTGTGTCTTATTTTCTTTTATCTCACCAATACTACTACCTTGGGCATCAATGCCCTAGACGCACTTTCTTCGTCGAATCGACGAACACAGTTTATTAATTTTGATTTTACTCCTTAGTTTCTCACTAAAGTTGCTCATATTTTATATAACTTTAGTGGTCACTAACCTACTAAAGAGTCCTCAAGTAAAGGCCGATTAGTTGTGTGTAAGGTTGATTTTTTCATGGTTGTGTTCGTCGGAACGCCGAACAAAGTTCTTTGTGTATCTCTTTCAATTTTTGCAGTTCATATAATATGAATATATAAATATTTTTTTGTATGTTTAATATATGTTAAATAAACGAATATATATATACAAATTGTATTTGGTTTAGAAAAGAACTTTTAAATCGTGTCAATTTTATGAAAATCCTACATTGTACTCTGATCAAAAGTGCATTAAATAGAATAATACAAGTTTCTACTTTAAGACATCCACACGTCAAATATTTGCACATGATTAAGAAATATGGAGAAAGGTGAAGAAAAAATTCTTGTAAATATAAAACCTTGCCCCAAAAGAGAAATTTGTCCATATTCAAAATAAGGAATGGCTAAATCTATATCTGCAAGATGCAAAAAACACTTCTGTGGAGAACTCAAAATTGATATCCGTGCCTATTGCACTTAATAACTTACAATGTTTAAAAAAAATTTATTTTTATTATATTTTAATGCGTTAATTTTGTGACTTAAGTAATTTTTTCGAAGTACTTTGTTACTAGTGCTGTCAAATTCTGCTACTTTTTATTACTCGATAGTATTGAGTACTTTCATTTGGGTACCCAATACTACTCAATACTTTTAACGCATTTTATTTTTAAAAGAAAACAGCTTCATAAAGTATTCTGTTTTTAGACAGAAATTTGTTTGGCCGTTAAAATTTAAATTTTCCATACAACTGCGAAGAATAAATACAACTCTTAAAGTACTGAGTAGTTACTTTTAAGTATTGAGTACCCAAAAATTAGTACAAATACTCGTTACTTGATACCCATTACTCAATACTTTACAAGCACTATTTGTTACCTGAGTTACTTACTATGATATTTTCCTTTACGCTTTTTTTTTCAAAACCAAAATTTTATAATTTTGTGTTTTAGTTTTATATTTTAAAATTTTATACAAAACACCGTTTTAAACAAATAAAAACTAAATTCTCTTGTTAAATAAACAAACTTTTTTAAGTTTACTCGGTTTGGACCGGAGCAAAAGAAAACTTCGTTGATTCGACGAAGAAAGTCCTTAGTGTATTAAAAATAAGTAAGTGCGTCTAGCGTTAAATATTAAAGTAATTTTTTAATTTTGATTTGTTTTGGGTTACATTTACAATCTTTACAATATATGAAATCACTTTTGCTCCATACTGTACATGGCTGTTAATGTTATTAAAATATTCTTTACTTTTTGGTTGAGTGCCTATTTATTGATTTCGATTGTTTGTTTTTCTGATAATTACTTACTTATATATGCATGTAAATCTGTTTAAAGTTTAAAAGTCAAATTGTTTGCATTTATTTTTTGTTTTATTTTTTTATTTTTTTTACATTAAATATATATATGTTTACATGTAATTTTTCTGCTTTTTTGTTTCATTTGGTAGAAGGAGAGGGGGAAGAAAGGACAAATGGGAATAAGGTTGAAGTTTTTTTTTTTTGTATAATTTTAGATTTTCTTAATTTTTCTTATGCTTTTATTTAAGCAGCCTGGTATTTGACTGCACAAATTACATTTCAATTTATTTTTATTTATATTTTAGTTTTGTGGTTTAATGCTATTTTTGTTTTTTTTCTTCTTTTCTTTTCTTTTCTTTTTAATTTCATTTTTAATATTGGTTGTCATTTACAAATTGTTGGTTTTTTTATTTTCTTATTTCAATTTGTATAGTTTTACAAATATTTGGTTTTTATAATCTCATCTAATGTTTTATATAAATTAAATATTTTTATGCATATGGCTTCGGGGCATTTAAGCTTGAAATTTTCCTGGTTATTTTCATTTTCTCTATGTTTTTCTTACCTTTCATTGAAATGATTTCATTAAATATATGCATTTTGGTTTTATTGTTGACTTCGTTTTGGTTTTTTTTTTGTTTTTCTTCTTCTTAAAAATACTTTTGTATTCAATGTTTTTATCTTTTTGCTGTGTTTTGTTTTATGGTTTATTGGTTTCACTTAACATTTAACATCTACCTTGAAAAATATATACCATTTGTTCTTAAGTTTCTAAGATTTTCTTTCTTTTTGTTTTTTGTTTTTGTAAATAATAAATTACTATGTTCTTATATGTAAGTAATATTTTAATCTATTTTTTTATTTATTCATTTATTTTACACTTAATGGTAGAGCTTTAATTTAAAATCTTATACAGTAAATATTAAACATATATAAGTTTATGTATGAAAATCATGTTCTAGTCTAATTTATTTTATTTTATTTTATTTTATTTTATTTTATTTTATTTTATTTTATTTTATTTTATTTTATTTTATTTTATTTAATTCTCTTTTATTTAGTTATCTATTAAATAATAAAATAAATTAAATTTTATGTTTTTCAGCTATTAAATGTATTTATATAAGGACATCCATACACACATACATATATGTATTCAAAATTTTTATTTAATATACCAGTACATATAAGAATTTTAAATTAAAATTCAGTTACATACTCTCCACATGTAAATTTGTATAGTAAATATAAGTATACTCATATGTATATGCATGTATTGGTTTCTTTTTAACTTTGCCAGCCATATGCCTCTGAACTTTATATCATTTTTCCAATTAAAATTTGTTTCTTTTAAAACAAATAAAATGTTTAACTTATTTGTTTTGAATTATTCGCACTTATCTACTGCAGCGAAAACTAATTTAGTTAAAACTCAAATTTGTAGTAATTAATTAAATACACAGAGAAAAATTAATTTGCCAGCAAATTAAATTATTTATTATGGCCGGAAAGTGTTACAAAACTGTTTTAATTGATGGATTTGTAAACACTTTGTTGCACTAAAAGAAATAAATAAATAAATGTTTGTATTGAGGAAAGCAAATGCTAAATTAAAGCGTTATTTTAGCTGCAAACTAATAGTAGTTTATTGTTTAACACAGTTTGTTTGTACAAATTCAACCGGTTGGAAATTTAAGTGAAAAAATTTGATTTTAAATTTGGTCACTACATATGCTAAGCATTGTGCTGGTACCACGTCCAATATACTTAGTAGGGACATAAATATTGTTACTACTTTCAACATACCCACTAGAGTAGTAAAATTTAATATACCCTTGTATTAGCACATTTCTTTTAAAAAATCACATCTGTAGCGTTAGTCAGTTGCGGAAATTTGAAATTGTGTTCATGCAGTGATCATATAAAGAAAATCTATCGCAGTCACACCACTTCTTAACTGTGGAAAGAAAAACAAAAATCTCATATTTTCAAAACGCTTCGCCCGCTCAACATTAGTGGCCTGTTCGCCTACAAGTGCATACAATTATGGGAGGAGATAGGAGATATAAAAGACCGCCCTCGGTAGGGCCGCTCACGTACCGATTTGTCATAGCAAGTAATGAAAGCCGTCAAAGCAAGAACCCCGCAGAAAATAGTGCTTACCAGTAAGTTATTTTGTAAAGGAGAAATTTTAAACAATCAAAAGCATCAATAACACATTATTTCTATATGAAATGAGCCGCTAAAATGCAATAAAAATGCAAATTTATTGCACCTAAGTAGTAAGCTAGTAGTATAAAAAATCAAAAACCTGTAGCATATTTGGAAGCTTTAATGTAAAAAAAAATATAATTTTTATTTCTTGCTTCCAAATTGTAAAAACTTTCTGCTGAAAATTCAACGAAATCCTCCTCGGAAACATAAAATCTTGGCTGGTAAAATGAAAATCACATAAACCTCCACGAGTCGTATTATTAAAAAAGGCTTGGGTTTTGGAGCTTTCAAACAGCGTACATGAGATTTGTTGACGGTAGCGTTAAATAAAAGGAAGTACAACAAAAAATTCAAAGGTCTTTGTGTGACGTACGCTGATAACTTCCATAGAGAAATCTTGTTTACGGATGGAAAAATTTTACTGTACCGGAAAAGTTTAACAAAAATCGGAATTTATTGCACAAGTCGATGCGAAGTGTATTCATTAACAAATTGGAACAATTTTTAGCAGCGTTTAAAAAATTTTTAAATTTTTTATTGCTTTTGCAATTCGGAAGTTAAAGTAGAAGCAATAAAAAAACTGCAGCAAAACAAAACCTGTAGAACAGTCGACTTCAAATAGATTCGGAAGTTTAAGTAAAAGCAATAAAAAAAAACGACATCAAAATATTAGAAGTATACGCCCCCCAACAAGCAATTTATTTTCCATTTTAATTAATATTAATATTTTGCCCAAAAAAAAAAAAAAAACAAATTTGGATTTTGGCTACAAAAATAAAAAAAAAGAAAAATTAATGGTGACAATTAAAATTTTAATTGCATTAACAAAACCAAGTAGACATACCCACAAACGTTTCTATCTACATAGTACTTATACAAATTAAGGAAATTGAACCATTAGCTGAAAAATTAAATTTGTAAAAAACTAAATGATAACAATTAAATTTTCAGTTAAAGCACAATAAACTTTAAGTTGTTTATCACCAAGAAACCGCTCCCTAACATTTCCAGTCTATTCCACCTTTGGCAGGCATAAACAATAATTGAAGATAGCAGCTAACCTACTTAGTGGAGACGCTCACTACTTATAATTAATATCCAACAACAGATGTGGCAATTGCTATTGATCATTGGGCCAATTCACATTGGATAAAAATTTAAGCGAACAACTTTTGTTCTTTTCAATTCGCACTAGATGAATGTTAAATAGCATTAAATCTATACATATACACAGCTTTATATGTGTTAGTGATTTTGTTTTTCTAAGATTTTAACTCTGCGACAATCGATGAACGACTGATTAAATGCATATGTATTGATGATGTTGTCTCGTGAATGTATCTGTGTTGTTCTGGTGATGCGGGGTCGATGCCGATTGAAACTTTACTCTACCCATACATACACAGTACAACACAAACACATATGCATTTATTTAGTCGTTTATCGATCGTCGTAGGGTTAACATCGTGTAATTACATGTGTTTTTTTCATGATGCGTGCAGTCGAATAGAAAAAATCACTAACACATACATAACTATGTACACGTACACATTTCATGACAGAAAAATTGTTCGCTTAAATCTTTATCCTATGTGAATTGGCTCATTCAATAGTGAAGGTATAATACTGGCCCTTGAGTGATCAAATTCCAGCAACTTGTCTCGTCAACAATAAAAAAGGCGCTTAATAATACAATCTATCTAGATACATACTTTCACATTCCAGTACAATGCACAGCATGAGTAGGGGTTAACCCCTGCGTATTGGCCTAAAACAAACAATTTAATATTCATAATCAATTCTTTTTAATTATTTTTACAAAATAAACAATTCGACTCTAATTCGGTAACAAATTACGTTGTAACAACCTGCAGGGTATTACTATTTTCAAAGAAAACTGTTTAAAAAATAAATATGAAATTTTTTTTAGCACAGCAGCACAATTCTTTATGGTGCTCAGGACTCAAATATGAAAGAAATTAAAAAAAAAAATATATATATAAAAAATGCCAATAATTTTAAATTTATTGCCAATAACGTCATTGAAAGGTTTTATATCAGTAAACAACATACGTTATGAAGAAAAAAGAAAAATAACTTTGTAACCTATAAATAGAAAATACTTGGTTTGCATAAATATCTATTAAGAAAAATGTATAAAACCTTTAGTAAGAAAAAAATAAAATTGATTTTTTTATTCCATTATGAGGCATCCTTTCAATGTTTTTTAAATTATAATTTGTTCCCTTCTATTTGCTCTACCCAGTCATCAATCCCATTATCATAAAAAAATTTCCAAAAAAAAAAAAAGAAACAAAGAAAAAAAAACTCAGAAAACAATTTTTTTTTTCGCTTCATTTTCTCTCCTTTAACTTTAGCACTTACAATCTAAGTTCATCATATTCAATTATTATAATGGCATTTTATCTTTCCCCTTATTTATTATATATTTATTACATTCAATTTAATATTTTTATGTTTTTCCTTTTTTTTTAATTCTTTCGTTTAAATTTTTTTACAATATTTCAGTCTTAAGCTATTTTTTGTTTTTCATTTTTCACTTCTTTAAAGGGTAATTTCAATTGCCCGCGAATTGTTTCAACTCTTGAGGTTCTTCGATTTTGATAAAAATTGGCACATAATTTAAAGTTTTTAAGTTTAAAGCTCCCACACTACTGTTAACTCTATAGCTAACAATACGACATTGATTATCTTCAGTATCCAAAAGTTTTTTTAAATGGCATTTAAATAGAAACGGGGGTCTGCAGGATTTAAAAACGTTAGAAAGTCATTATTTACGGGTACTTAAATTGCCATATGTTCGTGCGGGAGTTTAAGTGCTCTATACGCCATTTTATATTTTTTATATATGTATCTCGACTTAATGATGTCACTTTAGGTTTACGACCCCAAATCTGTTGCAATCTGTTGTCGGATATCTCGTCCAGTTTCGAAGATAAATAACCGAAAACGGATTGCAGAATTTAAAAATTTTGGTGTCAAAAGCCTAAAGTGGTATCATTAACTCGAGAAAAATGAAATGGCGGATAGAGCATATAAACTCCCGCACGGCGATATGCTTTTATCTGATTTAAAAACTATCTGATAATAAAGTTACAGTACACAGTTTGGAAAAAAAACAGCAACATTTCGTGCGTCCGGGAGTTTAAGTGCTGTATGTGCCAAAAATGCATTTTGAGCAAATCGATAGCACAAAAAACTCTGCTTTGAAGGATATAGAACAAAACAGACACTATTTACCTCAGAAACTGGACGAGGCAGCCAAGAACAGACTGCAGATTTTAAAAATATGGAGTTGAAAACCAAAGTGGCATCATTAACTCGAGGGATGTATAAAATGGCGCATACAGTACTTAAACTGCCGCACGACGCATTGTGTAATAGTGAAGTGATTTAGAATTTATAGTCACAGTGATAACACAATTGAAACATATTTCCTTGTACCCAAATTCGTTATGCGCTATTTGTTTTTTCTCTTTGAATATTAACTACCGCATTTGTAAAAAGATAAAATACGCATGACCATCATGGTTCATTTTAACTTGCTAATTTTGCCTAAGGTTTATCTTAAATTTATCTTAAAAATATCTGGAAATGGTGTACTCTATACAGGGCTTCATAGACTTACAAGCATGCATCTGTCATTTTAACAATTTCATATATTTTAAACCCTCCGTCACGCACATGTTCCGATAGTCACATACGTAGCACATGCATCTGGCCGGATGCACTATGTATTTCAATACATTTTTATAAAAAAAAAAATAAATTTTAAAGATAACATTATATTATTAAAACATTATTTTATATATTTTCAATTCTTTTTTCTTTTTTTTTTCAATAAATCTCAATATTCTGGTCAAATGCATGCGCTACGTATGTGAATCCACATTAATTGTTTTTGTTGTTTTTTTAAATTTTTTTTATTAACGATAGCTAACAATATTTGTAGAGGGTACCTAGAGATACAAACATTTAGCTATATTAGAAATTTGCTTAAATCAGTGTTAAATTCTTAAAAGATCTAGCCAGATACATGCGCAGGACGGAGGGTTAAAGCAAATATGTCAATAAGCAACTATAATATGAAACTGCAAAAGCGTGAAAAATGGAATACAAATAAATAAAAACAGAACTAAAGTAAAGCATAAAGGAATTGTTTGGTCGTGGTGTAGAAACTCAAACGACCGAGGTTTAAATCTCAGTGAGGGAGAAAAATTAAAAAATAAATTTAAAGTTTTTCGAAAATTATATTTTTAAAATAAGAGGTGTGGGGGTCCCCCCCATCGCTCTCCCTTTAAGAAGTCCATCTTCAAGAAACCGCTTCCTGACATTTAAAGTCTATTGTCACCAAGAAACGAATGATCAGTAGTACAGCGCCACCTTTGGGGATGACAGCTAACCACTTAGTGAAGACGCTAACCATTTACATTCAAATTCCACCGACAGATGGGGCAATTGCAATTGCTGTCATTCAAGGGTGAAGGTATAACACTGGCCTTTGAGTTATCTAATTGAGAGCAACTTGTCTCATTGACATAAGGCGCTCAACATCTATATATCTATCGATATTTTCAATATTCCAATACAATGCACAATATGAGCAGGGCTGCACCTGCATTACCATAATGTCTCATTTTAAATATTTTCTTTTTTATTTCAAAATTGTATAAACTAACAGCCTGTTTCTAGAACACGAATGGTTTTTGAGTGTTTTTGTTGTTGTTTCACATATAAAAAGACGAATGTCAAAAACCATTCGTGTCCTGGAAACAGGCTGTAAATGCTTTAATGACCAAATATTCTAGTTGATAATTAAAAATATTTAATTAATACCTATTTAGAGAAGCTATTTGCCAGAAGCTGGACCGTAACCCTGGCTTCTCGCAGCATCCATGTTGTGTGCGTTAATTTTCTATCAATGAATACAGGGACCTAAAGTTTAAAGAATTCTCCGAACGACAGAATAAGACAGCTTTTTTCAGACCAATCAGTTAGTCTCAAAGCTTTTGCCGGAAGACTGCTAAGAGGTATTCGCCTAAAGAAATATTTTTTTTATCTTTTTTTTTCAAGATGTCAGAGCTGGTGTTTGAACCCTAACTAACCACTAGACCAGGTCAACTACTGTATACATACTTTTCTATAACGTGTCATGTTGTGCAAAGGAAAAAACATGTTTGAGTCTTTCCTACAAGGGTCATCGTGTTATAAGAGCCAATAACAGTGTGTTTTAAGAGGTTTATTTCTTAGTTTCTGTACATTTTAGAGCAAAATTGTGTTGTAGCAGGCTTTTTGTGTCAATTTGTATCAAAATTCAAGTACATAATTAAAATTTAAATTTACGGCGTTTATTTATTTGCATTTTTTCCCCTTTTTTGCTTTTTTGAAATTACCCACAGTTTTAATTTCAGTTTAATTTAAAATGAATTTATTTTTTTTTTCAAAAGAAAACTGTTTCGTTTTTTTTCTTTGAATAGATTTATTTTATAAATTTAAAATTTAAATTCGGTGTTTGTTTTTTTTAACTTTAATTTTCTTTATATGTTTTCTTAATAAAAAAAAATTAAAAAATTTGTCAGTAAAGGTTTTTCTTCTATGTTTCAAAAACTAGATAATTTAGTAAATTTAAGTTTTCATTATAATATTTTTATGTGTTTTTTGTTTTTGTTGGTAAATATAAATATTCTTTTGGTTTTTGTGGTTTTAATTGTCAATTTGAAATATCAACTTTATTATTATTATTATTATTAAGTAATTACAAAGCTCTCAGAGATACTCTAGTGAATTTTTTGTTTATAATTACAAAATAAATTATTTATAAAAAAAGAAAATATTTTCAATACTAGCAAACTTGCTTTATTTTTTAAATGTATATGTAAATGCTATGCTCTCGTTCAATTTATGTACAGTTTTTGCTGCTTAATTTTAAAAATATTTACATACATTTTGTTTTTGGTTTTTGTTTTGTTTTCATTTCTTTTTATATTTAATTGGTTTATTTTTTCCTTATTTATTTAACACTAACCCTACGAGTTTTTAATTTCATTACAAGCATTTCTTTTATTTTTTATTATTTTTTTTTTCAATATTTATTTTTGTATGTAAAATTTCTGTGTTTTTTTCCTTTATTTATTATTAATTAATATTGACATACGAGTATATTTAAAAGTAATTCCATGTAAATTAAATTTATTAAAAAAGATTTTTATAGTAAATTTTTAAAAAAATAACGAAACACCAGCATATCGGAGGTTTTATTTCTGTTTAGGTTTGATTTAAAAAAAAAAAAATATTTATATTTTAATAATAAAAATAATCAAAAAAATATCCTACACTACTTGAGTACAATTGCAGATTTGCCATAAGAGGCAAATTATGACAACAAAAGTATTATTTTTTAAATATCCAGAAAAGAGTTATTTAGTAAAAAACGAATTTAAGTAAAATGTGCCTCAATTTTTAAAGTTTTAGTTATAAAAAGTTACAATATTAAACCCTAAACATATTAATTATTGTTTACCAAAGTGGTAAAAACTGTAGAAATATGGACTAAGTCCACTCTGCTCGAAATATTTAATTACATTTTTTTTTATTGAGACCAATACTATTAATGTTGAGAATTGTAATTAGAATTTTTGTTAAAAAGCCAGCCGCTTGATCACTTACATCATCTCGACAATAGAAATTAATAATTTTTGTGTAAATTAGTTTACTAGACATTTTCTGGCATAAATATTTTTCAAATGGTTTCTTTATAATTTCATATTTTTTAACCGGATTTTTTGGAAAACTATTTCCGGTTTTTTTAATGCTTTCGCCAACGTCTACTTACAACTATAAGGCTTTTGTACGCAGGATTCTTTCCTATTTTTCGCAAGTTTTTCATTCGTAAACGATTTTTCTTTTCTTTTAATTGCTTACAAATTAGTTTCATTCTTACGAATCATTCGCTTTCTTTCTGACTCCTTGTTGCAAAATGCTTTCCATTTTTCTTCATCTGCTCTTATCCTTCAATTTTTTCGAACGAGATGTAGATTCAGTAATATGGTTTATTTCCATCTTAAATACGATAAAAAGTATAGAAAAAACTAAATTGTTTACTGAAAAAATTATCAATTATTTACTTCCTGTTGCGGACGCACACATTTTAAAGGCTATTTGTACTTTAAAATGACAGGTAAAGTAAAAACTTTTATAGATTAAATTTTCACTCTAGCAAAGAACTTGCGAAAAAACACATCCGCCGTTTCTAATTTTTTTATTTGTACTGACATCAATAACAAATACAAATTTTGCGTTGCGGACACACGAAAAACTTTACCTAAAACCAATCATGAATTTTACCGTTATGCAAACTCTCTGAATTTTTTTTTCACACTACAACTCATTAAACATTATAAATGCAATGTTGTTAAATTTAAATTGAAATATCTGGTAAAAAGGAGAAGTCCAAGTAACTTCTAAAGGCTGTGAAAAGCATTTGAAAAAAGGAGCTAACTTTTTAAGCACTATAACAGGAGTCGCCTTTGTTTTGGTTAAGTTCAACATATTGGCTATATGATTTCAAAAAAATTGGTTAAAAATATAGCAGTTTTAAACTATGAAATTTTCCGTCCTTCCTCTGGAAATACCCAGGAAATATATTTTTTTTTCTTATATTATTAAGCGTCTTAGGAAAGAGATAAATTGTTGTGAATTCATCATTCAAAGGCCAGTGTTATACTTTCATCTTTGAATGATCAACAACAATTATCCCATCGTTGCATGTTGCTTATGGTGAGTGTCTTCGCTAAGTAGGTTTAGGTTTGTTATCTTCGCTACATAGCAATATGTATCGCTTTTCTCCTAATCATTCGTTTTTTGTTGGTAAACGTTAAAGAATTTCAGGGCAAGGTTAATTTGTAGAGAAACTTCTTAATTTAAAATTATAATTTTGAAAAAAAAAAACGCAAACTAACTTTTAATTTTTTCACCTTTGCTGGGCCCTTTGAGTTTTTGTGTGACACTAATAAATTTCACATCATTTCATGCTTTTTATTTTTATAATTTTAGTATTTTTTTTAAATGTTTTTTTTTTTGCTAAAATTTGAAACAATTCTAGAAAAACATTGACAAGTTTTGTTTAAATTAAACAAAGAAATTACGCAAATAAAAGCCATTAGGCCATAATCAGCTGCTTCATCTTTATAAGTAAGCCAGTGTAGGATTTTTATTTATTGTCGGTCATTGGCCGAGTGTTTTGGGTTTTTGTATAGCTTGTGTTTTTGGTTTTTTTATTTCTCAGTTATATATCTCAGTTTTATATATTTCTAGTTTATGTAGGTTTTAAATTTATTTACAAAAAAAAAAAAAAATTATTTTCTTAAACAAAAACATCGTTTTCGTTATTCTTTGCATCTTTGTAAAGTTGTTCAGTTTTTTTTTCATATTTTAAGGTTTTTTTTTAATATTTTTTGTAATATTTTTTAATGGTTTGTATTTTATATTTGCAGACTAAAACTAAAGAGGGAGAAAAAAAAAATGAAAACTATTTTTAGTTTGTCTTACATTAAATTTAGTATAGAGTACTTTAGTTACACAAATAGTACATACATTACTTAAATACATATTTACAGAGTGAACAAGTATTTGACCCAAAAAAAGGACATTTCACAAAAATGAATATGAAGAGTCTCTGTGTATGTATGATTGCGTGTGAGTGAAAGAGTTTTTTTTTTTCTCTAAGAATATAATATTTTATGTGTAAATGTGTGTAGAGAAATAAATGTGTATGAAGTCTTATACTGCATTGAGGATAAGTAAATTGTGTCTGAGGTTTATATTCCAGAATTTCAAAAACCAAAACTAAACAGTGTTAACACATTCACAACTTTTATTTATAAAAACACATCTATATATGAATTTTTTTTTGAATAATGCCAGTAGAATTATAAGTAATACTCTGCAGACTAGAGAGAAGCATAAGAGGTCGTTAGAAATTAAAAGACATTAAAATATAAAAGTTTTTTTCAGCTCTATTTAAAACTAATTTATAAACTTTATTTCTTCTGCAATTTGTTTGTATTATTGTTGCCGATTTATTATTTTTTTCCTTCTTTTTTTTATTTTATCACATATAACTACATTGTTAACCCTCCGATAACCAGCACTTTTTCCAACGGTCAATAACCAATTAGGTCCCTGGTGACGTCATATATTAATATAGAAGATATGAATTTCTGAACGTCTAATGTTGAGGCCCATTGTCAAGAAAAGTAAAGTTCTATTAAAAAAAATTATTAAATTCAGGTAAACTGAGGAGTTCAGATAATCCAATGTAAAAAAGTATATGTAAAATCCAGTAGTTTTTATAACTGTAGTCTAAGAATTTGTTCAAATATCGCATCCGGAGCATTTCTTAAGGGTAGAACACACAGGTTGTAGACAACCAAAACATGTGTAGGAACTTCAATCGAGGAAAAAACAAAATAAAATGCTATAAGAAATATAAATATGTACTAAGTTTGTTTATAGTGGTTTACCACTACCCAACATGCTTCCATAATTTTTAATGGCTTACAATACAAGTGTATTGTGCCCGTTCTCCATTGTTACTCGTGACAAGTTTCTTTCATAATATTTTTGGAAATAACCTACGTTTCTCTGACAGAGTTTCGTCTTTGTTTTCTTTTCTTCGCAAATAAAAAATGAATATATAGCAGCTACGAATGTATGTCTATCATATTATAAAATGATCTAAATGGCCATGGTTTTGTTGCACGTTTACACGTGAAAGCGCCTAGCATTTGATCCATCGTATCAACAGAATATTTCTTATCATTATAATCCCAAATGGCAATTGGTTTTCTTTTTATATTTTCCTCATCGACTTCCTTCGTGTAAGGCATAGTTGATAATAAAACCGCCTTATTCTTTTCTGAAACATATGAGCGTAATAAGACATCGCATTGGTAAAATCTAAAAAACATGCTAAACATTTCACGAGACTTATTTTTTATAAACCCCAGCAGAAAACTTTTCAAATTTGTAAGCAATAAATTATATTGTCAACAATAATGGAAGCATTATATTGTTTATGCATACCTTAAAGCTTCCAAATATGCTATAGGATAAGGTACTATTTTTGATTTTGTATAATATTTGCTTACTGGTTGCAATAAATTTGCGTTTCTATTGCATTTCAGCGGCTCATTTCATATAAATATCATGCATTATTGAAGCGCACGAGTAAGTGATTGTTTCCAATTTCTCCCTTACAAAATAGCTTACTCGTAAGCGCTAATTTCTGTTGGGACCGACTAAAGCCAATCTCTTGCCCATTAAAATAAAAGCTAAGTTGAAGGTCATTAAAAATTTCTACATCCACTTTTCTCGTATTTTTTCACCAAATCAAAAACAACATATAGGCCTTGGTTTACATCAGGTTTTCATTAGACAGTTTTCCATTCAATGGATAATATAATTTTGCAGACCCACAATATTTTTATCCTATATTTCATGGGATGTAGTCGCCGTGTTCTAGTGGTTAGTGTGTTGGCTTACTATGACATAGGTCCTGGGTTCCACTCCAGGCTCTGACATCTTCAAAAAAGAAATATGAAAAAAATATTTCTTTCGGCGACTACCTCTCAGCAGTCTTCTGGCAAAAGCTCTGAGATTAACTAATTGCCATGAACAAGCTTCTCAAGTCTGTCGTTCGTAGTCGACATTAAACTGTAGGTCCCGGTACTCATGGATAAAAATTGACACACACAACATGAGTGCTGCGAGAAGCTAGGCCGTAATCCTTACACAGGGTTGTAAAGGCCAGTTATGTATGTATGTATATTATGTATGTATTTCATGGGATATATATTGGGTAAAACGTGTTCTTTCTCTATAAGAAAATAATTGTTGATCTATAGTAAGTGACTTGTATGGTATATATGATTTATTTAAGTTAACAATCGTCATCTTAATGGGTGTTGTGGTTAGTATTTCCATTATCAAAAAATATTGTTTTTATAGTATTTATGAAACGATATTTAGACATTACTGCTTTGTAAATAGATAAATGTATAGCGCCCCACAATTCTGTTACTGTTTCAGAATTAGAACGATATAAACCTGAATGCCATAAGATACAAACGAATGCATGAAACTCCTGTTACAAAAGAGGACTCTTTTGCTCAGTTTTTACTTCTGGATTTTTTCTATTCCAGTCTCCAGCTAATTCGTCGTCTTTACTATTTGTCTGGCAAATGACAACATATGCAATTTCATCAGTTATAATGGGTTTGGATAGTGACAACAAATTAGAAGAAATTTCTGACGTTGGACCTGGCTGTCGCGCTTTATACATTAAAACGATATGCTTGCAGGAAGTGTGATCAATTTTTTTAATTAATTTTTGTTTCGTCAGAAACATTCTAATCAGATCAAAGTTAAATCCTATAAAAAATTTTATATATTCTTGCAATGAATATTTTGATGATCAATGATGATAATGGTTGGCCCCCAATATGAGTTCCGTTCGATATTTATTCATCTCTGAATGTTAAGTTCTTATCATAAACTTGAAAAATGATCGAAATGTTCAATATCGTCTAATTGTGCACGGAACAGCATTTTGCTTTCTACATCGTTTAAGATTTACGATTTTTTGATTAATTATTTTTATTTTTTTTTTTTTTAATTTATGAAGCTTTGAATATTAAAATTAAATATAAATTTGGCTTTTTTTCAATGCAGCAACAACACAATTGTGCAGGACTGCGGCTCCCAAAAAGCTCTCTTGTTAGTCAGAAATTAAAGAAATTAATAAGAAATAATTAAGAAATTTATATGACGGACATTGTTGAGGGTTTGAGCAAAAATGTATCACTGCACTGCATGGTGTACGTTGGCAAATTTTTTGATTAAAAGTCGTTTTGCAGTATATTTTTCATTTACGAACAGACTCTAAATTATTTTTGAATACTCGAACCTACCGTTTAAAGCAGAGTGGGCAAACAAACAAAACATTTCGCAAACGTTACCACAAAGTCATAAAATTTTCAAATTTTTTTTAATGGTATTGTACCTGAGCAAAACCAAAACAAATACTTTATAAATGAGAAAGAGCACAAACGAAACAATTCGCTTTACGCTCTTGTGTTTGCTTTGTTATTCCGATGCATTCGTGTAATTTGCTCTTTTTCTCTTCTTTTTTTCTTTTACTTTTGATTAATTTTTTGTTCTACCTACGCACATTTGAGTTAGTGTATTTGTAGTGCTCACAAAAAAAATAATATACAAAAATAAATGGGGCTATCGTTTTCACTGTTTTTTGTTTTGTTTTTGTTTTAATCATTGTAAAGAACAAAACAAAATGAGATCAAACGTTTCGTTTTGTTTATTTTCCTTCTCTGGTTTAAAATCGATTTCGAGAGAAGCTTGTTCATGGCAATTAGTCACTCTCAGAGCTTTTGCCAGGAGATAAGTTAAGATAAGATAAGATAAGTTATCTGTTCAGACAAAGAAACATTTTTCGTATATCGTTTTAGTAAGCCAAGACACTAACCACTAAACCAAAATATCGATAATATTTTGTAAAAGTGAATTATTGGCAGTTAAAAAACAAAAGGAAAAAATTTAAATAGCTGGAAAACTGAATTTAATTAAACATTTAGAGAAGAAAAAAGAAAAATTGTGTGTTTTTCGAAATTAGGATTGATACTTTTGTGTATAAGTTTTCATTTGTTTATAAAAAAATTTGAATATTTTAATAATTAGTTTTTGTTTTTATTTTTCTTTGTTATATTGTTTCCCATTACATTCACATATTTCTTCCAATTATTGTTTATAGTGAATATATAAAAAATTTTGAAAAAACATTTATTTTTTATTTGTTTATTTTTTATTTTTTTTAAGTATAATTCTGTTTTATTTATAAGTAATTTTTGGTTTTTCAATTTCTTAAGTTTATTATTCTTATATACGATCAGTGTATTTACAAGTAAAGTTTATTTCAAATGACTTATTAAATAAAATTATTGGACTGCTTTGGCATTTTATATAAAAATATTTATTTATTTTTTTTTTTTTTAAAGTTAAAAAGAAAATCATACAACAAAAGCAATTAAGCAAAATTAAATAATTTAATGCCCGTATTCATAAAAACTACAATATTTTAGGTTTATTGAGAACTTATTTGACAAATTTCTATGCAATACTTGTCAATAAACCCTCAATAAACTTAAAATAGTTTTTATGAATACGCGCATAAGTCTTTATATTTAATTTTCTCTTTTATACATAAAATCAGTTTTGTTTTTTCTTACATATATATAAATACACAGTATAGTCATATGGAGAAAGAATAGTTTTTAATTTTTTTTTAATTTCACAAATAAAATCTGGGGGCAAAATACGTCATTCGGTATCGAACGAAATTTCTATAAAAATTGTTTTAAATTTTTTTTGATATTTCGTTCTCTATTGAATGAGGTAATTTGCCGTCAGATTTATATTTCTTTTAAAATTAACATTTAAACTATTAAAATAATTTATAGGTTTTTTTAGCTTTTTTTCTTTATAAATAAGAACACAAGGTGAATATGGAAATTATTTCTTATTAAGCAATTTGTATCCATTTTTAAATTTATAATTAAAAAAAAAAAACATTTAATGATCCTAAAAATTAATTTTTTTTTACTTATTTAAGCATTTTTGTTTTTTTTTTTCTTTTTTGTTTTTTTTTCTTGCTTTTAATTCAAGCCTCTTTTCAAATTAAATTAAAAACGTCAGACATTTTGGTTTTTTCGCTGGTGAATGGTTTCTGCTATATGAAATACCTTTTTTTTAGCCAACTTGAGTGCCATAGACAATAGCCAATATGAGCAATAAGAACTTAAAGGCTTGTTTGCTAGTATCACCACTGTTTGTGGAGGCTGTTAGTACTTGTACATTGCTGCTGCGGGCATCCATAAGATCTCTGGATAAGGGCAGTTCAGTTGGATCACTTAACTCTTCATGGCAGGGTAAATGTTCTGGCTTTAATAGAAACAAACGTACTGGTATGGCTAATGCTTGTATTGGCATTAGATCAACATTATCCACATGATTATGACTTTGCGGGGATGAAGAAGATGCTGATGCAGAGGACATGACATCATTATTTTGTGAGTACAAAGCATTGTGTTTCATCAACTCCAATTCATCTTCCATTTTGATGGGATGTGTCATAAGCACTTCAGAGTTACCATCAAAATAGTCATTATGCAAAGCACTGTTGCTATCTGGACCCCCAAATATGTAATGACTTTCAACAGGCGCATGGCTGTTCTCCTTAATTATACTACTACTGCTGCTAACACCACTGATGGCATCCAAATTTCCCATACCCGGATATGGTGTTAAAGCACGTTTCTTTTTCAATGCAGATGCAGTTTCTAATGTATGTTCATGTGCCAAGCCATCGTCTGTTAATTGAATTTTACTCTCAAATTTATTATTGCGTCTCTGTTGGCCCTGGCGTCGATGTTTTTTACCCACACCTCCCGTACTCAAAAACTGATCATTTGAGCTCAAAGCAGCATTGATGCCACCCACATTTAATAACTGCAACACATGATTTGGCACCGGTTCAATAAAGTTGTGCAAATTTGGTTCCTGTAAAATGCAAACGAATTTTTCCAAAGAGTCACGCAATTGGGTATGACGTGTACGATTTTTTAATTCATACAACCATTGCAGGCGGCAATCACAAATGAAATTATTATCTGAAAATAAACCAGATAGAAAAGCAACAACACAAAATGAATTACATATTGAACTATAAAAAATAAGTTTTTCTTTTTTTTTTTTCAAACTCAATTTCTATTTTGAGTTTTTAATAACCAATTTAGCAAAGCTCTTCTATTGTAAATTGTTGTGAACATTTGTAAATTGTTTCTATTATTTCTACCCAAAAATAAGAAATACAGAAAAACATATAAAAAAACGAAACTCTAAAGAGTGACGAAAAATATTAGGAAAAAGTGAAACTTGAAACAATTGACACTTTGACAGCAGAAAATTGCTAAATGTCCTTTCAGGTTAAATGCTTTTGACACAACAAAATGTTGGTTTTTTCTTTTCTTATTGTATGGTGGAGCTGTTTGTGTTTTTATGTTTTCATTAGGTCCTGTTTTTGTGCCTGTCGTTTCCATTGTTATTGTTTTTGGCGTAAATAAATTTGTAACGAAATGGACAAAAAGGGAAAGAACAATAAAGTCATTGGTTAAAAGCTTTTTACAATCCTATTCAAACTAGGAATCTGCAGGCAACACAAATTTTGAAAATGAATATTTTTAGGCAAATGTAAGATTCTTTTTTAATAAAGAAGCAACTATTAATGTTTTGAGACAGTCATGTTACTAATAGTTGTAAAAACTGTTATAAACAATAAAAAATTAAAAGAGAATGGAAAATCACGAGTTGTTTGCTCTTTAACACATTAGAAAACATAGATTTTAGGTAATTTCGGCAATATTTGTTTAGACACTGATACTGGTATAGCAATGCAATTTGTATAGAACGGAATGACAGGAATTAGTAAAATGAGCGACTAGCATGAAGCTGCTTTAAAATGTACTTCACGTATACAGTACATGGTCTAATTAATAGTTACTGGTATAGAAGTAGTACTATGTACTATGCACAAAAGAACTAGTTGGGTTCCTGTGAAAATTTGCAGTCTATCTCACAATGTCGAAACAAACAGTTGCTAAGCGAAAGAAAGACACACGAAAGAAAGTTATTTAAGGTTTCTCCATGTCTTTCGCCTAATCTTACGAGTCACAATTTTTATTTTTTACATATCGCAAAAATAAACTGATGCCAGACGAAATATTTTATTGAATTTCTTTAAAAATAGAAAATAATCTACTATTTTGCTTGTGAACAAATGCAGCTCTGTTTAAAAGTGTTTATTTGCACATATCCGTTACAAATAGTCTTCCAGCTGTCATCCAAAGTTTAGTTTATCGTTGTTCTAAAAGGGGGTTTAGATGGTAATACAAGTCGTACGACATGTACGATTTTTGTGTAGAAGAGAATGATTGTATCGTGTAAACATTGACAGAAAATATGGATGACAATTTGACAGAAGTACGGCTCTCTTTCTTTTTTGAAATTTTTAAAGAACCATCACATTTCATTAGATCAGGGATGCATTTTTATGTAATTTTTTTTGTTCGTTTTTGTTAAATGTATTCACAATGCATGTAAATTTTATGTGAATGTATATGTGCATTTTATGTTTTCATTTTACTTTGTGTTGAAATTTTACCAACCGTGTAAACGCAAAAAATAGATATTAAGATTTTTAAGATTTTTACTCTCATTTTTAAAACACAGATTGAATTTCTTTGATTTTACGTATGACTTGTATTACCGTCTAAGCCCGCCTTTATTGATATAAAAAATGACCACATAAAACCAAAACAAACGAGTTTATATGTGTGCGTGCTTCTGTATTCAAACAAGTGTGTACGCATTTGAATTTTTTATACTGGAATCGGCATATTTCTGTTGGCTTAAAATCTGTTTGTATGTATCTATTTTGCAGTGTGTGACTGTATGTGTATATAACTATTTCGTGTTTTACATCAAACGAAAGCAAACAGGCAAGTGAGTTATTTTGACATTTGCCTTCGCGTGTATTCAACAGTGTGAAATTGGGTTTTGTATGAAAATCATTACGTTTTTCTCTTTCTTATTCTTATTCGTTGTGTTCGCACACAATTCTGATGTAAAGAAATCAAAATCACATTTTGTTCCGCCGAGCAAGCGAAAGAGAGCACTTATTCCACATTGTGAAATAGGCTGTTAAGGTTAAAATCGAAAGTTTGATATACGAAAAAATGACAGATAGGTATCCAGTCTGAAGTAGAATGCAACTAGTAAACTTATAATTACATACTAGTTATTTAGGTTGCAAGGAATGTGCAGTCACCATTTTATGAAATTTAATTGTTTCCCAACAATTTGTTTTATATAGAAATTAAAAAAAAAATTTCAAAATAGAAATAATTGCGTACCCATTATTATTATTATTATTATTATTATTGTTGTTAATTTTTCAATTTGTTTTGCTTTTTTTATAAATATTTCTGTCATCTTTGAGTTGTTGTTTTCATTAGCAAACATTCAGTTTTGTTTTTCATTTTACTTTTTTCTCTACATTTCTGCTTTGCAATTTCCTAATTTTAAGCTTTACCTTGTACACCTTAAGACCTCTACTACTTGTTTCCAAAGACCTTGTCAGCCATTCTGATAATTAGTCTGTTGAAATGGCATTTTATTTGTTATTTTTAAAATCTTTTTACCTTCTTATGGCGTTAAGGTCACACAAAATAAAATAAAATAAAAGTGAAAATGTTTTCTTTAAGTGTCTCACTAAAATGTCTCAAATGTCTACACATTATGACCTAAATATATATTTTTTTTTTATTATTAAAGCCAACACTCAGCGGAGTAGTGGTTCTACTCATGCAATACATTGTGCTGGTTTAGGGAATTATGTTATGGGAAGGGTGAAATAGGAAGAAGTGATTGTGGACGTTTGATTTAAACTTACCGATATCGTAATTGGCAGGAAAAACATTCACTGGAATAAACGAGCGGTGTGGCTACAGAACGAATTCTCTCTATAATGCGTTGTGCGATCAAGTACAAAAGGATGTGCTCTAAGAGAGGTACGAGTAGTATGTAAAAATATTTGATTATTTGGAATCGAGTTTCACATTTCGCCAGATTATCTCCCATGGTAGTACCATTGGAACAAAGAAAAGCACGCCACATTACGCATGCCACATTAGACTTGAAAGTACCGGCCCATACATGAGAGTTGTATTCCAATTTAGGTCGGATAAAAGTCTTGTTAATATTAATAAGATCAGCTGGAGTGAAGTACTTCTTACATCGTTTTAAAAAACCGAGACACTTGAATGCTTCTTTCGACACTCGAAATATGTGATCATTCTAACGGACATCACAACTAATTCTCTTGCCCAGAACATCAAGAGCATCCGGCTCCTCGATATTTACAATAACCATAGTCATAGATGACAAGACAACACGCTTATGCCTGATAAAACAACATTGAGTCTTGGACGAATTAAATTCTACCCTGTTCGCGCGACCCCACTTTGATATTATGTGTAAATATGTTATTCATATTCTGCCTTCTCACTTCAATTTTCAAAAGGCATGGCTTGCCATCAAATTTATATGAATTTCAAATATTGCTGTCATCTGAGAAAGAATAGATAGGATTGGAAGTTGGAACAAGAACGTCATTTATTAAGATTAAGAATAGTGTAGGAGACAGAACGGAGTCTTGCGGTACTCCCGAAATTAACCTAAACTCGTTGGAACACCGTCTGTAACTACTTTTTTAGCGAGGTCCATGAAAAAAATATATTAAAATTACATACATACATAACTGGCCTTTACAACCCTGTGTAAGGATTACGGCCTAGCTTCTCGCAGCACTCATGTTGTGTGTGTCAATTTTTATCCATGAGTACCGGGACCTACAGTTTAATGTCGACTCCGAACGACAGACTTGAGAAGCTTGTTCATGGCAATTAGTTACTCTCAGAGTTTTTGCCAGAAGACTGCTGAGAGGCAGTCGCCAAAAGAAATATTTTTTTCAGAGCCTGGAGTCGAATCCAGGGCCCATGTCTTAGTAAGCCAACACCCTAACCACTAGACCACGGCGACTAAGTTAGTTTTAATCGGAATAGTAAAAAAGATACACTGTTTCAGGGTTATGGGCTAGCTTCTCACAGAACCCGTTTTGTGTGCGTCAACTTTTATTCATTAGTACCAAGAGCTACGGTTTAAAGTCGACTCTGTATGACGGACTTGAGAAACTTTTTCATGGCAATCTGCTACACTTCGAGTGATGGCCAGAAGACTGCTAAGAGGTAGCCGCCGAAAAACATATTTTTTTAAATCTCTTTTTTTCATGAGGTCAGGACTGGGGTTTGAACCCCGAGAACTTGTCTAGTAAGGCTCTAGACAAGGCCACTAAAAATTTAATTATTATAGAAATAGAAATTGTTTAAATTATAATTTAAAAAACCGCAAATTTTATTTTTAATTTTTGTCCTTCGCTGGGATTTGAGTTTTTGTGCGAGCTCTGATACCACTATACCACCTGTTTACTCGTATACTGAACATTTTTAGATAATTATTTTTTTAATAAAACCAATCTAAAACTGCCATTTAAATTTTGTTCTGTAGAACATTTTAGCAGAATTCTTTTACAGATTTAGCATTCTGCACTTTCCACTTTCTGGCAACACTGACGCAACATATTGACTTGTTTCTTTAAAATGTCTTTTAGGGAACAATTTATTTACATTAAATAGATCGTTTAAGCTTTTGTTTAAATTCAAGTCTAGAAAAGCTATAAATATAGCAATTCTTTTTTATCTGCTTGATTCTAAAGGCCATATCATTCTAGATCTCTTTGAAATAAAACATGTATTTCAAATAAAATTTCGTTCTCTTTGTGTGATTGTTTGCTTTTCTAAATTCTATTTGAAAAAGAAATTCTTAAAAAAATAAAAAAAACTTATATCATCATAAAGTTAAAGTTGCAGCAGTGGTTTCTTTTAATGAAAAAAAAATTGTTATTATTTTTTTTCTTTAGTTTGTATTTTTTTTTGTTCTCTGTTGCTTTCATTGAATAAAAGTTAAACAATAAAAATAAAATTTTAAAAAGTTGTTGACCCACACAACCCATGTTGTTGTGGTAACATTAGTCTTGCAAATAAAAACACTAAAAAAAAATTAAACAAAAGTTGCATAAAAACTGCATAAGACTTCGTAAAGAAAACTAAAAAAAAAAATACAAAAACAATAACAAAATTGGAAATTTTACAGACTGGGAAAAATTTCATATTTCTTTGGTAGGTTGCCTTATAAAATTCCAACAACAGCAATGTTTTTTTTTTTTTTGTTGTTTTTGTTTTATTTACAACAAAATCTAAAGTATTTTGTATGTCGTTTTCAACAATTCTATTGCCAACAATTGTTAAGCTAAGAGGGCGTATAATAATCATAACTTTTATTTTTATTCTTTTTTTGCGATTTCATTTTATTAAAAAAAAAATATTATTATATATACTATTGTTAGATAAGAAGAACCCCAAAGATTTTGCAAGAAAACTAATATTAGACAGCAAACAAAAAATTAAAAATTTTTATTCTCTGCTTTCAGAAATGGTAAACTGGTCAAAGATGAATATAAAAAAGCATACACTGTTTTGTTGTTGCCAAGTTATATACAGAAAAAAAAAAACAAATAAAGTTAAAGTTGGCAAAATGTATTTAAAGTTTTAAGACTGTACTTGTGCACACATATTTATTTCAATATTAGTTCAGTATAAATTTTATTCAAAACGAAATATATTTTTTAATTTTATTTTGTATGATGAAGAGGCAAATTTGTAACACTTTTCAGTTGTATGGAGAAAGGAAAATAATTTTTGATTATTTTTATTTTTGTACCCATAATAATATTTGCAAAAAGTAAATATAAAAATAATGTTGGAAATCATTGTTAGATTTTTTGATTTTTATTTTCTCGCAATACGCATAAAGTAGAGGTTTTTCCTTTTTTAAGTTACAAGTGTTATCTTTTAAAATTCAGCTATTTGTTTCATCTCCGAGCTGCAAAATAGTTGTAAAGGTTTAGGTCTATGAGGTATGCTCAACTTAAATTTTTTTGTCATAATACACGCATTCTCAGTGTATAAGTGCAGTGCAGTAGGAGAGACGCACGCCTGATAGCCAAGAGATTTTGAATTCAATTCTTAGTTAGAACGGGTATACTCGTTGACTTTACATTGCTTAAGCAGACTGCTTTAGTTTTGTGAGTTATTTTATTTGATAATAATATCCGTAAACCAATAATTCATCGCAAATATAATGTATGTCAAAACGCGAGCTAGCTTTCATTCTATGAAGCTCTACGCAAATTTTATCTATTTTCCATGACATGACAGTCTTCTTATTTAATAGTGGCAAATCTGGTTTTTGTTTTACTTATTAAAAATATGAAAAATAAAAAGTGTTTTACGTGCTTTGTGCGTTCATACAAAAATTCAAAGAGCCCAGGTTCAAGTTCAAGCAAAGATGAAAAATTTTAAATTTTAATTAAAGAAAAAAAAAGAAATAAGAGGTTGCCCTTCCCTCCAAGAAGTCCATCAACAAAGAAAACCCTCTCTGACATTCCACTCTATTCCACCTTAACCATCAACAACAAAGACGCCATCTATTTCGAAGTAGCAGATGACATCTAAACCTACTAAGCGAAGGCACTCACCACAAAATCAACATGCAACGATAAGATAACTGCACTTATCAGGTCTTTGAAAGAACAATTCACAACAATTTATCACATTCCTAAGGCGACTAATAATAACATAATAAAACAAATAATATTTACTGTCCTTTCTATTAACTCCAATACAATGCAAAGCATCAATAAGAGTTTATCCCTGAGTATTGGTTAAAAAAATTAAATTAAATTTTTATCTTTGAGTACTGGGAACTACAGTTTAATGCCGACTCCAAACGACAGACTTGAGAATCTTGTTAAGGGTAATCAGTTACTCTCAGATCTTTTGCCAGAAGACTGTTAAGAGGTAGTCGTTGAAAGAAATATTTTTTTCAAATTCCATTCTTTTAAGATTTCACAGCTGGTGTTTAAAACCAAAGCTCTTGTCTAGTAAGCCTACCAACTTATCACTACACTACTGTGACTACATTTAAGCTTAATACACCTAATAATGTTACCTTATTATATATTATATACGAGTAATATTTAAAATTAATTTTGAGAAATTACTTTTAACCTTCACCAATATTTGTTATACTGCAATGTGTAAAATTTTAAACTTCTACTTGCCTGAAAGTCAATCTTTGTCATTTCATATATTTTGCTTGGTTACACAAATATGTGCGTGTATATGCTAAATAAAAATAATCAAAAGTATAAAATTCTGTTTTTGTTATTCCTATTTCAGAAGTTGTCATTGGCTATGGGTTTTGTTTTGTTGGGTTTTTTGTTCATAAATATAAATATTTCTAAAAGCTGAAAAAAAACTCTACAAAATGACAAATATAACCTACAAAAAAAAAAAAAATGACTTGAAATTTACAAGACAACTACAATATATTAACACACAGAGATAACAAATGTATGTAAACACAACTGCCGACGAAATAATAGCACTAACATGATATTTGTTTACGTGTGTAAATTCATTATTGGATTACGGTTGCTAATTTCATGTTGTATTTTTAAAATTGTGATTATGATTCACAAGTGTACTATTCTATGTTGAATAAACGAGACTACGATTTACGGGAGTTGTTTCTAAGTCTTGCAGGTACACTAATGCTATGACCACATTAGACAAATATTTGATGAAAAGAACATAACCACTATTTTTTTTATATATTTTATGGAAAAATTTCGTTTTGTGCCAAAATTTTTTTTAAATTATTGAAAAATATATTTTAATATAAAATATTATTTCGATATTTTTTTAATGAAGTTTAAAGTAATAGAAAATTAAAAAGCAAATGTTTAGTGGTTACGCTGTTTTGTCAAATATTTTTCTAAGCTTAAGTACGTGCAAGTTGTTGCTGCTTTAATAATAATTTTTCATAAAATATTTTGCAAATTTTAAAAATATGAATAATTGGAAATATGAATGTTTTACAAAAACAAAACCTAATAATAAGGGGATAGAAAAGTTGATGGAGTTTATTATGGTTTTAAGAAATTACTCAGTTACTGAAGCAAATTTAAAATTCTATATTTGTTGGTGCAAATAAGCTTTTAGTTTTTAAATATTAATATATTTAAATATAATATATGACTAGAGCTCTAGGTTCACACCACAGCTTTGCAATCTTGAAAGAAAGAAGTATGAAAAAATATTTCTTTCGTCGACCACCTCTTAACAGTCTTCTGGCAAAAGCTATGACGGTAAGTGATTGTCATGTACAAGCCTCTCAAGTCTATCGTTCGGAGTTGACTTTAAACTATAGTTCCACGTACTCATCGATAAAAATTGACACGCACAACATGATTGCTGCGAGAAGCTAGACCGTAAGACTGAAACCGGGTTGTAATGGCCAATTATGCACGTAAGTATATAATTAAATTTGATTTTGACGTATCTGTTAGTATTCCAAATTCGATGTGCCATGAACTCAAAACGTATTTACATATATTTTATTTAATTATACCTATTACATTATTAATATTTTAGGTTTTTATCGCGAATTTGTTTGTTTGTTTTATTACTAGTGCGCTGTGAGCTTAAATGTGTGTAAACATAAGTTGTATATACTCCCGGAAGCATTCGTAGGGAAAACTATATCAACATTATGAAGCAACATTGGGTATACACATCATAATCACGAAAATAATTAATGTTGTACTGTGCTATGACGGGGCATCCACTAATTGCCTGAAATATGAAAAAAATGGCCAACAAGGGTCAATGTTTTAATTAGAATATTTTTTACTTTCTCATTAAAAAGTGTTGATGTATTTCCACCCAAAAAAAGAGCACTCATTTCATACCAAAACCAGTATACCTACATACATATACAATACATAAATACATATGTAGATATTTTTTTCTTATTTCAAATATTGACTTTGTTTTATTGCTTAATAATTATTAATTTAAGCATATTAAAAAACACACATATATTGTTTTAAATTTATACGTGAAGCCTTTTAACATGCAGGTTTAATTCCATGCCAAAATTAAAAAAAAATTAATATATAATTACGGGTTTTCTTGCTATTAATTTGACATCAGCTGTATACATAAATATGTTAACAAACGCTTACTCATGAAGATACTCCCTAACAAACTCCCATAAAAAGTACATACATACGTATCTACATAAATATCTATGTATGCATAAAATAAAAATGAAAAAAAAGTAGTTGCTAATAAAGTAGAAAAATGAGGGGTGGCAATGTTTTGCTGTTTTCTATTGTGTAATTGTTATTTATTTTTATGCACATTCAGTATGTCACAGTGTAAGCAAGCCATTGTACGGATGTGTATCCAGGAATACTATGTATACGTGTGTGTGAGTATTAAAAATTTATTAAAAAAATTTGTGACATACACTTCAAAATGTATGAATCTAAATAAGAGGGAAAAGTGAATTTAATTTATGCTCCTCTTTATAAGGTCTCTTACTCTTTTGCTCTTGTTACTTTTATGGTTTGAGTGTGTTCGTTGTTCATAAATATATGTAATTGTGAGGTTTTAACTGAAGAGACATCAATAATCTTGACTACAACAAGTATTCTAGCAGTAGAATTTAGAATAAACGAGCAATAAAACTATCTCTTAAAATGAATAGAAATAAACCTTTTCTTTCTCGTTTCACTTACTTTTCTCTCACTCTTCGACTGTTGCCTATGAAATTGCTATTCATATTAAAATTTTAACTCTTTTACTACATCAAAACATTATGAATTTAAATATTTATGAATTGTCTTTGTCTCTTGTTTATTTTATTTTTTTACCAGAAAGAGTAGAGTATGTTGTAGTCGTTCGTGTAAGAGTATATACATATATACGCTTATACATACATAAGTACCCATGAAATGCTTTGGTTTAATTTTAGTTATTGTCGTATGTTGTTTCAGAAAATTTATTCAAATTGCTAGAAATTTTACTTAAAGTTTGTTTCTATTTTAATATTTATTTTTGTTTTTACTCTCGGTTAGAGGTCCATAAAAGTTAGTGGGCCACAATTTACACGCATATTACCAGAAATTAGCATTGAAATGAACACTGTATGGTTTAGTTTTATGTTCTACACTTTAGAATATGTTGATATTTTGAAAGTCATTTACATAAAAAGAGATTTACAAAAAGCGCATAAAAAATTTTAACATTTTTTTTTTGTCAAAAGTAATAAAACACTAACAGTGGAAGGAGAAAGACCAGAAAAATATAAACATTATATTTACAATATATACACATATACACATAATTACATATATGCGTATGTATGTATACGGAATGATAAATTTTTTATTAAAAAAAAATAAATTTTTTTTCTGTGAAAAAAATTCCAGCTTAATTATAAAATATGTCCGTACTGTGTGAGTAGAATTTCATTCTTAAAAATACAAAAAATATAAAACAAAAAATTTAAAACCACTTTTATATATTAAGCAGGGCAATTAAATCTAAAATTTATTGAAAAATTGTCTCACTTTAGGATTCCTTTTGAATACTAGAACGTATGATTGTTCCAAGTTGAAAAATTATTTATCACTCATACGCCATAAGGGTCTATATGTATAGCAACTGGTGAACATTAAAATTATTGCGACATATTTGTTTATCAATAGATATTGCAGATGTGACTATTGCTTAGAAGGATTGAAGTGAAGTGGAAAATGCGATGTGTTTATAATTCCAATATATGGAGTTAGTTACGAGTAAGCAGTTGATGATTTGCATGAATTTGTACAGAATACATAGAACCCTGATGAGACTCCCGCAGCTGGATTCAAAAACACGTTCAGATCGGCTGGTTTTCAATTCCTACTTGGATGTCATTTTCTCCTTTGATTAAAAACCATTTCAAAAACCCATCTATAAAGCGAAACAAAATTTATAGAAAAATAACGAACATAACAACCAGACTGGGATTCATTCTCTGGTGTTACACACAGTTTCTCGAAAAAAAAACACGACGTCCTTCTCACAGCTTCAGTTAAGTTTTTAAATCTTTAAATATTAATTTACAAAAAAAATTTAAAACAAAGCAAAATTTAAAGGGTTTAATGTTAAATGTTCTTTTTTATTTCCCTTTTATGCTTTTGTAATTAAATTTCACAAAATATTGAAAAGTTTTTTGCTCGCAGCTTATTTTCCTTTATAAAAATCTTAAATATTAAAGCGATACTACAAAAGGATTAAAGGCTTTGTTTAACCAACTTTGTTTTTGACAGCTGTCAAAAATGCAAGTGTTAAAGTAATACTGAGAGAGAAAAAAAAAAAGAAAATAGTAAGCAATATACATACATAATATGTACTTGCATGAATGAAAATGTATAAATGTATGTAAATTTATAAACAATTTTGTGCAAATACTAGTTCAGTAGGTTTTTTCTCTAATTTTGGAAGAAGAAATTATGATTTTTATTAAATTTATGGCCTTAATTGAAAAAATTCCATTCAAAATAGGCCAAATTTTTTACAAATATCCATGAATAAAAGAAAATTATTAATTTATTAAATTTTAATACAACTTTCTTTGCATGTAATTTTAATTAAAAACCTGAAATACATACTACACTTTCATATTGATAAATCCGAAACTCAGTTGTAAACGAAAAACTGTCTTTTTTGAAATTTTATAGTTAAACAGAGTAATTATAATTGTATGCCTGAATATTATTTTACTTGTACTCGTATGTATGTATATATGACTAATACAGTTTTATAGAGCGCTAAAACACACTTAAAAAGATGGTTGATGTATAATTTCTTGGGACTTGTTGTAAGACCATGCATAAGATAAGGCATATACTATGGAATACATTTCTGACTTGTACAGTGTTAGTACTAGTGAAGAAAGACTACATACATACATACATAATTAGCCTTTATCACACTGTGTTAGAATTAAGGCCTAGCTTCTCGTAACACTCATGTTGTTTGTGAGACCGGCAGATTTGAGAAGCTTGTTTATGGCAATTAGTTTTTCTTAGAGCTTGTGCCAGAAGTCTCCTAAGACGTAGTCGCCGAAAGAAATATTTTTTCATATTTCTTTGCCTTAGGATGTCACAGACGGAGCCGGAGCTCTTTTCTTAGTAAGCCAACTCACTAACTACTAAACCGCGGTGAAGTATATTTTACTAATGAGTTTTGTCAAGTTCGTCAATTCCAGTAATATAGAAATAAATTAAAATAGAAAAAAAAAAAAAAAAATAAAGGTATACATATACAAACAAGCGATTTTATTTTTCCGCTTCGGTAGACCTGAAAGTGGTACTTTTTTTTTGGTACATTTTGTACCTTTTTGGTACCGTGGTACTACCGCGGCTTACTTGGTACAATTTAAAAATATCAACGTTTCGCTGTATGGTAACATTAATTTGTTGTGCATATTTTTTTTTTCTTCTTTTTAATGGTTAGCTTTTGTTGTTTTGTTGCAACGTTGTTGTACTAGGTATTTTTGTTAACTACATGTGTTGTTACTGCCGCCGTCTTCATTAGACATGAAATGCTGTTAAAACACGATCTTATGAAAGCGTTGTTAGAACAAATGCTATAACAACCATGTTAAAACATGAAGAAAATATTAACATGAGCAGTCTACATTTAACATTAACATGCGTACGTAAAATTTATTATCTAAAAATATTTTATAAATAATTATTTAAATAACTGATCTCAAGAATTGAAAAGACTAATGTATGTACCTTTATGTATTTAATATTTATTATTTTTATGTTATTTTTCATTGTATACTTCTGAATTTTTATACACACTTTTGTTAATTTTCTGTTTTTAATAAATATTAAAAAATGATACCGCCATGGTATGAAAAGTACATTTTGGTTTCATAGTTGGTACAAAATCATAAAAGCCAAATTCCACAACAAAACACATGTTCATTATTTTATGTGGTTTTTTTTATTGTTTTGCTGTTGCTGCTTTCAAAATATTTATGTAGCCGACAGCATGGCAGCAAATATTGTCGGCTACACAGCAAGCAGGGTCTATGTCTTTAATATTTTAGACTTTCACGTAAATTTAAATTTATTAAAAAAAAAAACAAAATGTTGTTTTGTCTTGTTTTTTTTTTTAATAAATTATTATCCAATAAACTATTGTATTTATATACTATCATCATATGTACGGTTTTTATAATGTTAACATATAAAACCTAGTATATGTATGAACGTATTCAAAAAACCAACTTTTTATAATAATATTTTAATATTTTATTTTTTTAAATACGAACTATACCTGTTTATAATACTCTTTAAAATATTCTTAAAAAGAAAAGAAATTTTTTTCTATATATTTATTCCATTTAAAGAGGAAAATATACGGAAAAATATTTACTGGACTGTATTTTTCTCTGTGAGAACTTTTTTATAGCACAAAAGAAAAAAATGCTTCAAAACTCATTTATAACATTTAGTGTTTACTGATGGCAACCTTTTAATAAAACAGCAAAACTTAAAGAGTAAAGAAAAGCGTACTAAAAAAAGAAGAAATAAAACTGATAAAATATAGAGATTGGGTGAATGAATCAATAATGCTGTTATTTTTAAACCTTATTTACAATAACAAATCTGAAAAAAAACAACAGTGACAACAACAGAAGTGAAAAAAGGAAGTAAAATAAGAAAAAAATTATCAAAAAGCAAAAGAATAACAGCTTTAACAAAAACCTAGAAAATGATAAACATCTGTAACTGTTGTATTTAAAAACTAAAAGGCAATGTGAGAGGAAGTATGTTCATAAGTATGTGTAGTATAGCATACAATATTAAACAATAAAGAGAAAAACAAAAATATTTCCTTCATATTTTTTTAGCATAATCTACCTCTTGATTTTTATTTTATTCTTAGAGGCAAAAAATTCAATGCTTTATGATTTGCTTCAATCGATTTCTTTATTTAACTCAAATCAGCCGATGAGTAACAGATGTTTCTTTTATCTCAAGTGATAAAATTTGGAGAAAAAGTCCTGGCTTAATAAAAGGTTGGTAGTGATGTATATTTATATATAACTGCTTATATATTTTTTCCATAATGCTTATATGTGATTACAATAAATTAAATAAATACAGAGACTCATAACATCTTTAGTGTTTTCTATGAAAACTCGTCTCATGAGCCTATTTTGTATTTCTGATGTACATTTCCATGATTTTTATTTAGATCAGGTGGAACAGAGCTGATTTCGGTACAAATATATTTCTCATCTCATGTTCTTCCATAAATTTGAACAAATGCCTATAAGGATTATGATTAAAGATTTAGACAGGGAATTTTGAAAATGTTGTATGGAAGGTAAAGGTCTAATTGAAGACTTTTTGTGCTGATGTAAATGCACTATAACCGTCATTTCTCTATACTGACTAAAACTAATAAAGCTATACAATTAAAAATATGTGCCTACATAAGTATACACATATATACAGGTTGTCCCAGAACTCAAAGTCAAGCCAAAACCGGTTGAGCGGATTGATTGAGAAAATTGCGTCATTATTTTTGACTGTGGTTTTAGAAATGTTATTTAGAGTTACGGCTCCAAAGTTTAAATGAACAAAAATAATAAAAAATTAAATACAATTACCGAAAAATGGTTACAGTTTGACCAAACTTCTAGGTTTTTCTTAAATGCCCATAACTTTCAAACCAAATGGGTTAGATTGTTTTCTAACTTTTCTTGTGATGGTTACAATCAATCCTGCGATCCTTGAAGTTGAGTTTTGGGACATCCTGTATTTATATATATATATATATATATATATATATATAATTATAAATATACAATTTAAATTTTGAAAGTAAATACGTACAGGCCAGCTTCTCACAATTCTCACACTGTGTGCTTCAATTTTTATTCATGCGTACTAAGGCCTACTGCTTAACCTCGACTTGAAACGAAAGTCTGGAGAAGATTGTTAATCTTTTTAATTATGGCGAAGATGCCAGAGCTGGGTTTGAGTCCGAAAATTTTTGGCAAGTAAGTCACTTGGCTACCTCGACCAAAATTTAAAATTAAATACTTGCAGTTTTATTTATAATTAAAAACTAACAGGTCGTTGTAGACAGTGGCTAAGTTTGTTATTCCTATATGCAGAAATTCTTATACAAACGTACAAAGTATTTAATTTTAGGATTCTCTGACTAGTTGTCAAATAAATGGTATGGAAAGTTTTAATAATATCAGTCTATTTCCGTTGATAAGCTTGCCATCCTTATGTCTCATATGCTAACGAGTTAAGTAGTAATTTTTCATTACACATATGGCCGTTATTTCACAACAGAATGTAAACAAATTTTTGTAAACTTTCTTAACTGATGGCAGATGCTTTTGTTTATTCTCAAAAAATACCAATTTTAATTTATAAAACTTCCTTTTCATTTCATTTTCATTAAACACCAAGTAATTGTAAGAGCTGTGGCAACATTTTTGAACTTGTTGCCAAGCAATAGATAGATTTGTAACACATTTGTTGATGCCTGTGTCGACATATTTATAATTATTTACAGACAATCTGTTTGAAATTATTGCAGAACAATTAGTTGCCATCTGGCAACGCAGAAACAAAAATACTTACTCTGGTGAGTTTTTTCTTTTGCCAGTAGCATGGTGGAATTACTTACAAGGTGGTGTTACCAACCCAGCTGGGTTTTTTTTTGGTCATACCGCTCCTGTCAAAAGTTTTGTTTGTATTTATGTTTTGTTTACATTTTGCTTTGTGTGTATTCGTGTTTTTGTTTTGGTGTAGAGACATGTATGTTGTTAACAATACACACACACACTTCTCACATGTGCTTTTTCAATTCACCATACCTGCTTTTGACATTAAAGAGCTGAAAAAACAAAAACAAATTCCCTGTTGTTTTTGTACTATATTCACCTGCCATCACCTTGTAAGTAATTTCACCATGGCCAGTAGCAAAAACTAAAGCTAACTTCCCTTTTTATAGAAAATAATCGCTAATAAAAGAAAACTCAAAGGAAAAAAAATGTCACACAATAACCAAAGGAACTTAAGGAATAAATAAGAAAACACAAATTTTATTTTGTTTCTAAAAAAATATATATATATGCAGTAACAGGCGTTTCATTTTGAAATGACAGCTACAGGAAAAAAAATTATAAGAAAAGTGATAAACGCAAATACGTTGAATTGAGTATTTTAAAATAATTATTTCATAGCAAAACGAATGCTTTCAAGCTTTCTGCACATGTTGAATTCTTTAGTGATCCACCAAAAATTGAACTACATCAGGCTAATTTCAGCATTCTATGATGCGAATAATGATTGAGAGTTAACATACATTCATAATTGGCCATTACAACCCTGTTGCAGGGTTAAGGCCTAGCTTCTCGCATGAACCATGTTGTGTGTTTCATTTGTTATCCATAAGTGCCGAGACCTATAGTTTAAAGTCGACTTCGAACGACAGACTTGAGAAGCTTGTTCATGGTAATCAGTTTCTCTCATAGCTTTTGCCAAAAGACTGCTGAAAGGTAGTCGCCGAAAGAAAAATTTTTTCATATTTCTTTTCTTTTTCCAGATGTCAGAGCTGGGGTTTAAACCCTCTTAATTGGTAGGCCAACATACTAGATTATGGCGTCTACTTAATTGAGAATACTTATATTGTTTTTTTTTTCTGAGTGCAATTGTAAATATAATCAAATGTATAAATTGATTGAAAACAGCTTTTTTTCAATAAAAGGCGTCAAACAGTTATGTGGCATCTCTGTATTAGAATTAACAAAAAAAAAATTAAATTTAAACGGAAATTTAAAAACATCAAATTTCTAAGTCATGTGTATTGTAATTGTAATTTTATTTGTATTCAGAATTGTCAGAGCATGAGCGAAAAGAGATACATAAAATTCTAATACAATTGATTTCAATAAAACATACTTTTGTTTACTTTCACCTATCATGTGGTTTATAAACTTGACCACTTGATTACAGACTTTTCTTCTATTTGATTTCTATCTATTTAAAAAAAATAAATTTATTTTTCTTTCCTTGGTTTTAGGAAACATGTTCCGGAGAAAGAAGGAATTGTTTTTTCCTAAATTATTGTCAGTCATGTTATATTACTTATGTTACACTTGATTACATTTCAATAATCTGCTACAGCATTTAAGGAGACGTATTGTACATTTAAAAAATTGTATGTATATTTCTAGGTATTTAAAATTGGTTTTAAAAAAGAACAGGATCTTAATTTATTGGTTTTTAATGTTTTCTCATACACTAGAAGGGTGCTTGATTGTTTATTTGTTTATTTATTTTTTTTTCTCTCAGACTTCTTAAGTAAATTTATGTGTAAATTACTTCAATTTTTAAATGACTCTGTAATTTATTTGCTCTTTTTTTACAGTCTTGTAAGTGGGAGTATAGGAAATTAATTGCTGCCACTTAAGAAATCATATGCTCATATATGTTTAAAGCCAAAAGTAAACTTGGGTTGTCATACAAAACTTTTATAAAATACAGATTTGATATGAATGTATATTTAAATTTTATATGTAAAAACAGCAAGAAATAAAAACCAAGATTGGTTTAAAATGTTTTAATAATGATTTTATTTTATTAGTATTTCATATTGATTTACCATGATTTCATAATAAGATAGGGTAATATTTTTTTTACTTTTAAGACCGTGCGAGGTTTCAGACAAGGCGATCCCTTATTCTTAGACCTTTTCAATTTCGTCAAAGATGTCTCTTGCCGATGAATCGGTCTTGAGAGTGTTTGAGAGCAAAGTTATTCGCAATACCTTTGGTCCACTAAGGCATGACGATGAGTGTCGCATTGGGACCAACTAAAAGCTGTATGAGCTTCTCGGCAGTGTAGACATTGGCTAGCGTATTAACATTCAGCTGCTGCACTGGCTCTGACATGTTATTCAGATGCAAGTAACTGCTTTAAGGAAAAATATTTCTGATGCGGAGGTGTAGAAGACGACCATGTTAACGTTGGAATGACAATGTGAAGCCCTGTCATCATGTTTATATAATGTTTACAACCATATTGAAGCAATATTGTAAGAAGATAAAAGACAACGAATTTAATGTTGAACTAACTAATAATTTTGCTTCGTCAAAAAAGCGCTAATTAGATCAGAACTAAATTCTATATAGAATTTAGATTTTTTTGTAATGATTTTTTTTTTTTTTTTTGATTATCAAAGGAGAAAATGATATCCGTGAAGGAATAGTTCACTAGCCAATCTGAACATGTTTTCGACTCCAGCTACTAGTTTTTTGTGTCTGTATATAGTCATGACAAATATCAACTATATACATAACTGAAATTTTTTTTAGAAATTACTTACTGAAATTACTTTTTCTTTTCCATATGAGTATGAATTAGTCAAAGTAAAGTCAAACAATAGTTTTTATCATGTTCTCCTTTTCTCACCATCATTGCAGTTCTTGTAATTGTCATTTTGTTTAGATGGTTTTGGTTTTGCTCTCTTATTCCATTTCATCCACATTAGTCGACATCGACGACATGTACGTCTAGAGCTATGGTGGTTAGAAGTCATCGTGGTATAGTGTTTAGAGCGCTAGCACAAAAATTCAAATGGCCCGGGTTCAAATCCCAGTAAAGGTGAAGAATGAAAAAGTTAGTTTGAGGTTTTTTCAAATTAATAATTAAAAAATAAGAGGGTTCCCCCCTTAAAGAAATCCATCTACAAAGAAACTGCCCCCTGACATTCCGCTCTATTCCACCTTAATAATTGACAATACGAAAACAAGCAAAAGATAAGAAGAGACGCCTTGAAAAATGTCAACAAAAAATGAAAGATCAGGAGAAAAGCGCCACCTATTGGGAAGTAACAGATAACAGCTAAACCTACTTAGTGAAGGCATTCACCACACAATCAACATGAAACGATGAGGCAATTGCTGTCGATCATTTAAAGGTGAAGGTGCTTAATAATAATATAAGGGAAAACATATCGTAGCAAGAACGCTGTAGCTGACAAAACATTGCATGTTCACCAGAGCCAAAAAACCTGTATGAAAGTAGAACAAAGACTCTGGAATATTTTAAAACACAGAAGGCGTAAGTAAATTTCTTTTCATCTTAGAAATCTGGGACCAGGACAAAGTGACGCGTATTTTTTTTTCTGTTAAAAATGATCAAAAAATGTATTTTCGCCTTTTTGCCAGTTACAGCATTCTTTAATTCTTGTGACGATATATAAAAAAAAATTAAAATAAAAAAGTTTGTTGCATTTAAATTATTAAAAAAATAATGAAATGTATCGCTTATGGAGATTATGTATGTCTCCATGGCCATTTCGTCTCTGCTCAAGAAACTGGTCAGGAGAATTTTTGTCAAAGATGCTTTCAAAACTATACAAATCTTAAGTTCAAAAAGTTATAAACTAAATGAGAATTATATACCATGTGATGTATATATGAAAAACAAATAAAAGAACTTACAAAGCAATACATTACTGTTTTTTAAATTTTCAAATTCTATTTTTCTGGCAGAGACGGAATGGAAATGCTTAAGCATATCCCTATAAGCGTTACATTTCATATTTAATTGAGTGTATTGGCCTATATCGTAATTTTTTTTTTATTTATTATTAATAATGTTTTAAAAATAAAAACTATAAATGTAATTAATTTTAATTTATTTTTAGCATTGTTATTGAAAATAGTTTTAATTTGATTTTTTATAAAAAGGGACAAAAAAAATTTTTTTTTGTAAATAATCAGTATCCAGTTTTTCTTTTATCTTGAATTATTATAATTTTTTTGTAATATTTTTTAAAAATTAACTGTTTAGTTACGAGTACTTCATCTTATATTAACAATTTTCAGTGTAAAAAAAAAACAAAAATGGTTAAATTCATTTCCGTAATTAATATTTAACGTTTTTTCTCAAAGCAAGAGAGCAGCAATGCAATTAAATGATAAGTAAATATTTAAATTTTAAAAATTTTCATAAAACTTGTAAAACCTTTTCTCTTTTTTCAAAGACTACATGTAAAAATGCTCCCATGTACGCATTTAGCATATACACACAGTTCTAAATACTCGTATCACCAACACAAATAAATTTAAAGAATTCAATTTCCGTTCGGATATACATACAATGTGTTGTATTCATTGTCAAGTCTAGCATATGTAAATAATACACTCATGTTTTTTCTTTGTTGGGTACAAATGCTTATGTATGAGAATGAATGTTATTGAGTTCGTTTATGCAGTGCTGGCTAAAGAGAAAAAAGAGGGTATTTTCACGTTGGGCTATGTACATTTTATGTAAAGTCAATTACACTTCGGCGCTTGAGTGCAATGGTTTGATGACTTTTAGCGAAAAGTTTAGAATACGAGGTTAGGTTGAAAATTTTATGAAATTTTATATTTGTAAATCAATATTTCAGTAGCTTAAACGTACCTCTCTCAAAGCGCACCCATTTATAGTAGATTGTTCAGCGAATCGAACAATGCACTATAAAAATAATTCGTTTAGCCGCACGGTTCGTTTATGGATTTATCATCCCGCGAAAAATTTTCCTGTCAATTACAATACAAATAAGTTTAAATCAAATGTCCACAAACACTACTCCCTCTTTCCCCCTTCCCATAACATATCTTTCTAGAACAGCAAAATGTACTGAGGGGCCGTCCCCTCAGTGCTGGCCTTAAACAAAATCTCTTAATTTTATTGGAATAGTTACTCCTCGTATTCGTGGGGGAAACATGGGTGCTGCGAGAAGCAGCGTAACCCTGACACAGGGTTGTAATGCCCAATTATGTATGTATTGGAAACTAGATCAGGTTTTTATTCTATGGACAAAATTCTAGTTCCTAATAAAATTTCTAAATCTTTAGTGGATCGGATAGCAAGATCACCCCGAAAGTTTTTGAAAATATTTAAGAGATACCACAGCTACAACGTTTGCCTTAAAAGATTTTAACAGATAGAGTGAATATTAAAAAAAAAAAATAAGCATTATACATAAGTTTGACCAAAGGTCATTACTTATTCTGCGGTTACATAAGGCAGATATTTAATTAAAAAGCCGTAACCTAATACACAAAAAAGTGTACATAATGGAACAATGGAAATCAAACCATATTCAAAGGGAATAATCACGGGCGATGAAAAATAGGTCATATATGATAGTAAAATTCGCTAACGGAAGCAAACGATTGACTTCAAAAATAGTTAAATTGTGTGTCTGGTGAGATTAGAAGGCAATTGTTCATTATAAGCTTCTACAACATCGGCTACTGTCAACAGTTACCGACTTTAAAGCAAGTAATTCACCTGCCAGAAATCAGCAATAGAAAAAGTGTTGTGTTACATTATGACGATGCCAACCCCCACTCTATTTTAATGCAGGCCGATAAAAACTGAAAGAGCTTGACTGTGAAGTATTGATGCCAAGGACGAACATCACTCACGACTTTCTTATAAAGTTTATGAGTATAGCAACAGATAGTGCAGGAGCAATGTCAAGTATGTAGGTAGGAGTATCGGAAAGAATATAAAACTAGTGTGCGAAAAAATTGCATTTAATAAATGTCACAGTACCAATAATTAAATATTTCCGTTTTATAAAGTATTAAGCATCAAATCAACGTGTTTAAAGAGTTTCTGAAAGACCGAAAAAATTGTACCTTTGTAAAACGAGTACCTTTAAAGCGAAATACAATTATTCTCTGATATGAAGCAAAGTATTACATGCTGAAAATTTATTGCAATTATAAGTTCAACACATGACAAAGTAATTCCATTTGGATAAAGCCTCTATAATTTTAACATTGTCTTGTGTCTGTGCGAGAATTGAAAGATGAAAAAATGCATCTAGTTCATTTTAAATCAGAGTAGAAAAATAAACAAAACTGAACGTTTGATCTCATTTTGATTTGTTCTTTACAATGAGTAAAACAAAAACAAAACAGAAACAGTGAGAACGATTGTCCCATTTAATGTTGTATATTGTTTTTGTTTTGAGCACTACAAATACACTAACTCAAATGTGCATAGGTACAACAAAAAATGAATGAGAAGAAGTAGAAAAGAAGAAGAGAAAAAAGAGCAAATTATATGAATGAAACGGAATAACAAAGCAAGCACAAGAGTGAAAAGCTAATTGTTTCATTTGCGCTCTTTCTCATTTAGAAAGTATTTGTTTTGGTTTTGCTCATGTACAATACCATTAAAAAAAATTTGAAAATTTTATGACTGCCCACTCTGTTTTAAATGCATACATAATAGGCCATTATTCGCACAACATTGTTTCAAGACTACGGTTAGCCATGAGTACCGGCACCCACAGTTTAATGTATATTCCGCACGATAGATTTGAGCAGCTTTTTCATGACTATCAGTTACTCTCAGAGCTTTTGCCAGAAGACTGTTAAAAGGTAGTCACCAAGAGAAATAGTTTTCATATTTTTTTTTTAGGGTGTCAGAGCTTATGTTTGACCCAGAACTCTTGTCTATTAAGTCACCACACTAATCAATAGACTACAGCGACTCCATTTTTAATGTTAATTATCGTGATTTAAAATAAAACTGAACTATTCTATTAATTAAGAAAATGCTTGAAATTTGTGAGAAGAATTACCAAATTTGCCTCGTATTTTTACTGCCTGCAATTGAGTTCTTTATTTCTAATATATCTGTTTAATATAGCCATATATAGAAAAAAAAAACTACTCTTAAATATATATTCCATGTAAATTTTGTTTTTTGCTTTGGTTACTGTTGATTTCTGCTTTTCCTTGCTTCTATTTTTGTGGGCTTATTATTAATATCTTTAATAAATCCTATGGTTTGGTTGGCTCTATAAGTATTTCTTTGTCTATTTTGGTTGATGATTTCAAATTTCCACATCAATAATTTGGGTAAACCAAATATCATAAAGACTTTGTGATTTAATCTTAAAAACATTCTAGAGGACTCACAAATAAAACACGCACACAAGAAGCACACATTTTTATCTGGCTATGTTCATACATATTAAATACATACATGCGTATATATGCAGTATAATTTTTGGTAAATTCTAAAGCAAAAAAAAAAATAATAAAATGAAAATTACGCACAAAAACCAACGAACCAACACTAATCCAATGTTATCAAATACAAGGATTTCATACATACATACATACTCGTATATCCTGTAAGTCAGCTAATTAACCAACAAAAACATAAACATCATTAGTTATTGTCTATTTAGGTTTTCTGATATTTGTTGTTTAAAAAAATTACATTCTTTTTAGAAAGAGAAACAGTAAAACGGGGGAAAAATAGAAAATTGAACAGAAAGTTTCTAAAGCTCGTTAGTAGGCTTTGGGTTGTTTAACTCCCATAAACCAATATTGATGAGAAAATATTACGTAAAACCAAAAAACCAAAAAAACAAAAAACAAAAAACGCTTATCAGCCATACAAATTTAAAAATCTGAATGTATTTAATGTTCCCGTACATAAGGGGTTAGTGTGCCAGTCTGTTAGTTTGAGAGCTGTAGGCTTTATTAAGCCCTTTAAGTAAGAAAGTATGTTATTTTGATATCCATATTGTCATGATATTACAAGTATTGCAAAAAAAAAAAAGACTTTTAGATATTTTTAGTTTTTTTATATATTCTGGCAACGTGCAAAGAAACTTGAAGACTTAAAAAGATTTTAATAAGTTTTTTTAATAGTAATATGTTTAACTTCCTATTTAAGTATATTAATACAACATTTTTGTAAACCCATATACTACATACATATATATAATTATATGTACATATACATACATGCGATACGTATATACTCTTTTCCCAGAGAAGACGATAAAACAAAAAAAAATTATCCTATTGAAAATTTGTGTCACGCAGCAGCGCTCAAAAACAACAACAATCAGAAGAGCTTTATTTACCACAAACTTTCATTTAAAATCCATAAAGTGTTAATATATTTTTAATATTGGCATGAAGGCAAAATACAGTGGGCGTGGATTAGAAACTCCATATATACTTCATATTACAAATCTCTTTTAACGTCTGCTTGTTTGTCGGTCAATCATGCCTAAACGACTGAACTGATTTTGTTAAAATTTGGAATGTAGATAGACTCAACTAACAAAAGTGTAATAGAGTATATATATATTTTTTAATTGGACCTTGGCGTGGTAACTCCCATACAAACATCTATGAAAAAAAAAGAAAAAAAACCTTCCATCAACCATATTCACATTCCAATATAATGGTCTTAAAAACAAATACTGAAGTTGGCCTGAATGACTACAATTCAATTCAAATCATCGGTCAAAATGTTGGCGGAATGTGACAGATGGGCGTGGCACTTCCCATACAAACTTAATACTGATTGTTATATATCTTGAGAACGAATAAAGCTATAGTTTCTAAATTTGGACTGAATGACTTCAAGGGACAAGAAAAATCATCAGTCAGAAAGTGGACGGAGTTGGAAAAATGGGCGTGGTACCTCCCATACAAGTTAATTAATGATTTCTTTATATTTTGAAAAGTGTCGAGGCTAAAGTTTCTGAATTTGGTGAGATTGATTTCGTAGTCACACATGGGGAATGGACAAATAGTAGAGGTAGGTGTATCGACACCCAGCTACCCAGCTAAAAAAATTTTTCCCTTTGGCGACTACCTCTCAGCAGTCTTCTGGCAAAAGCTCTGAGAGCAACTGATTGCCATGAACAAGGTTCTCAAGTCTGTCGTTCGGAGTCGACTTTAAACTTTAGGTCCTGGTACTCAAGGATAAAAATTTACAAAAAAAACATGGGTGCTGCGAAAGCCTAGACCAATTATGAATGTAGTATGTATGTAGGTGTAACAAAGCACGCCTATTTCAGACTAGTAAATGTATGAACATTTCTTAATAGAAAATAACTAAGAAGAGCAGATGTTTTTGATGTTCTGGACAAAATAATTAATTGTGATGTGCACTAGAACGATAATATTTTCAAACTGTTGAAAGAAGCATTAGTTTTTAGAAGTCTAGTATGTAGTGTGTTAGCCTACTGGACTAGTGCTTCGTGTTTAAATATCAGCTCTGACATCTTGAAATAAATAAATATTAAAAAAATTTACTTATATGTTTATATCGTAACTGACAAAAAATCTAAAATAAGTTTTTTGCATTGTTTTTATCAGAGAAAAAAAATACGTGCCGGTTGGTCCCGGTCCGAGATTTCTACGACGAAAATAAACTCACTTACCCCGTCTGCGTTTAGAAAAATACCAGTGTGTTTGTTCTACTTTCATACAGGTTTTTTGGCTCTGGTGAACATTTAAGTTTTTGTTCTTTAATTCCACCGACGATATAATAAGCGAAGGTGCTTATTAATCCAACTCTAAGAGTTTCTTAAATCATCACTGTAATGCGTAGGGTGTTTCGATGTATTTTTTTTCCACTACATATAGTTGAACATGCTTTAAAGAAATAAAAAAATTAATTCCTAATAAACGTTGAAGTACACTGTGACTTATAAGGTCTTTTATGTTCTTTAAAGTCTACTCAGCATAATGAAATGTAAGAGAGAAGAGTTTCAGATCTCTACTTCGGAATATCAAATTTACACCCAAATTGCGGTTTGATCTCCGTCTCATTGTATCTAAGAGCAGCTTTGCTGTTCCAAAGTTTCAAACCTTTGCTAATTTCCCATATTTTTCGGTACCGCACACCAGAACTTCGTTCCTACGTCGCCACTTATTCCACCGTGTACAGATACCCAGAACACCTGGTTACTATTATCAATGGTTACTTTGTGCAATATGTAGCAATACATACATACATACATACATAATTGGCCATTACAACCCTGTTTCAGGGTTACGGTTACGCAGCACTCATGCTGTGTGTGCCTATTTTTATCTATGAGTACCGGGACCTACAGTTTAAAGTCGACTCCGAACGACGGATTTGAGAAGCTTTTATGGCAATTAATTACTCCCAGAGCTTTTACCAGAAGACTGCTGAGAGGTAGTCGCCGAAAGAAATGATTTTTTTCATATTTCTTTTTTTGAAGATGTCAAAGCTGAGATTTGAACCCAGAGCTATTATCTTAGTAAGCCAACATACTAACCACTAGACCACAGTGACTACAATACAATATGTAGCAATATATAACAAATTTAGATGCCATACATTAAGAGGCAAGTTTCTTTTTAAAACAACAACCTGACTATCTGACTATGTTTGAACACATTGTTCAGGTTAATCCAAGACACATGTAAATGGCTACTATCTCAGTCTGATAAACACTAAATAACCTTTCTAGTATTTATTTTGGCAAAATTATTTCCGATCAAACTTACTCCGATCCATATAACCAGTAAATCAAAATTTCTCATCCAGTGTCTTAAACCTGAACCTTCTGTTAAAACATAATTACAAAGGCATGGCTTCCAAAATCTAAAATGGTTTCCTGACGACTTTCTGAAGAAGCATGTTAAGGTGTTCTGCTTAAGAACTGCTTTGCCGAATATACACCCACCCTCGCCACATACATACGAAATGGAATTATTCCAAAAGGAGTTCCAAAGCTCCTACCATTATGGTGGTGCTCATGAAAGGAATACAGTCACAAGAAAGCTTGTATCTCTGACAATACTCCTTAGATCACCGATTCTATACATCTCTCACCGTAGTACAGATAGGATTATACAATTAATCAAGCATAACCGTATATAAAAGTGGAAAGATAATACGCCACGCTGAGGGCGGACGATTGTACCCTATCGAGTGACGAACTGATAATATGGAACTTCTTTACCTCTTTCTGTTCCAATCAATCAATAATGGAGTCAAAGGTAACCTCGATATTCAAGAAGTCATAACGAATAACAAGCAAGTCTTTTTCAATGCTTTATGGACTCGCCCCCTACGTGCACGAACTGACTCGGGTCGGTCGAATAGATTTAAATTAGCTGTCCACAGACACTACTCCCGCTTTCTATTCTCATTTATCCTGTTTTCCTAATACTAACAAAATGTATTTTATGATTTCTCGCCTTATGAAATATACGTTGGTTGCTTTGTTTTGTGTTTATTTACAGTATTTTCAGCCTACTGTGCTTTTTAACGATAAGAGTATCTTTATCTACCGTACGTACGTATATCCATGAGCGCGTAAAATGCTTTCAAAAGAATATAATGAAAACCCATTTAGAGGCTTAAATATATGTACTTATATACTTGAGTGCGTACGCCAAAAAGTTAAATAAAGAAAAGAAAAAAATTAAAAAACAGAAAATAATAATTCTATAAATATTTTGTTTTGCTATCTTAGGTGCTTAATATTTTTTTTCTCCTTCCTATTCGCTAACACCCTGTCTTACTTAAAATAAAAGTATTTCTTTATTTAATTAAATAGACTAGATAGACAAGTACTGCAGTTTCTATTATACAAAATACACACTTTGTATTCCATTTATTCATATTTCTAATAATCCTCAACGTAAATTTTCCTATTTAAGAACTTGTCTTCTTTTCATAATCTAAAAATAAAAGCTAAACACTTCTCAAATTTAAGAACTTCCACTTTAAGACAATAAATATGTACGTGGGATACGTTATAAAACCAGGCAACAGATAAGCAAAGAATTTTTGTTTTACAAATAAACTAAAAGGAAAAATTAAGAAGAAAAAAATCAAGTTGTTTATTTATTATATATTGAGGTTGAGCACAACTTTCTATTATCGCTATTATCCTGGCATATCTCGTCAACAACAAAACCGCAAAATACAATATTTATGTACAACAAAAAGCAACGAATATGTACCATGAAACTTTCCTCAAGAATTAAAATGATTTATCCCCCAAAAAAAGAAAATAGAAATACTCGTAACAGAAGAACAAGTTATACGTGTGGTTGCAGGCAATCTGGTTTTGTTTTAAGCAATAAACAGCATTGGCAAATTAATTAGTTGAAACAGATATAGATATACCCACATACTTATTTATATAAATATTTCTTTTTCTTATTACAAACTAGTTTGCTCAAAAGAATTATCAAAACCTGCCCAACTGCTGCTCTGTAATATTGGGCAGGTTAAAGAAATATTTTCATTTTATTTAGTCCAATATATCCGTAGAGTTTGTCATAGATTATGTATAAATTATTTGTTTATCTATTTAAATTATAATACCACATTAATATTATATTAAAATAATCCAAGACGAGTGACCTTTGCTCGTGGTAGTGTCACAGGCCAGGATCTCTGGTGGGAATCGAACCCACAACCCTCACACTAGCAGTCTAGCGCACTACCAACTAGACCCCTGAGGCAACCAGATTATAAATTTTTATTAATTGATATTCTGTAAAACTAAACTTAAATTTTATGATCACAGTAATGAAATAAATAATTAAAACAGTTTTAGAATTTGTAACTCTGCAATATATAAACTTGTCTATGTAAAACAATTGTATACAGTTTTGTATATAATATATTATGATAAGTATAGAATCAGTATTGCTAGTGAACATTGAATTTCAACTTTTAATTGATAGGAAAAACATATACGCGGAAAGAGAGTTTAATAAACCAGATAACTCTCTAAAATGCACTAGGCATTGTATGCACATTGCATAGCATGCAATTTATTGTACAAACAACTACAAAAGGAAGAGGTCAGCGAGAGGGACCTACACGTCCTAGGAATCTAGGAGTATTTGGAGTTAGTGTTCTTATTTTATCAAAACACCTCATGAAAACGCAAATAAATAAAATAATTTTATTACCGTCATTTATATATACAGACATACATAGTTGGTCCCTACCACCCTGTTTCAGAGTTACGGCCTAGCTCCTAGCAGCACTCATTTTGTGCGTGTTAATTTTTATACATGAACACCGGGACCTGCAGTTTAAAGTCGATTCCGAACGACAGATTTGACAAACTTTTTCATGGCAATCAATTACTGCCAGAGCTTTTGCCAGAAGACTGCTGAGAAGTAGTCGCCGAAAGAAATAGTTTGTTCAAATTTCTTTTTTTCGAACATGTCAGAGCTGGGGGATGTCATTTATAATTTCTATGAATTGATAAATATTTTACATTTTTCAAAACGAATTTCTAAGTTTAATTCATTCATGCATTCCCCTAGTTTCCTCGTTTTGCCGGATTATTAAATATCAACCGATGACAATTTTGTTAATACCTTATCCGTTATCTACTAATCACCAAGGTACCATTTCCTCTTTCTAGGAATCAGTACTGCCCAAGCACGCAGTATTTGCTGTAACGACTCGAATGGCCCTCAACAGAATCTACACAAACCACAGCTTAGGAATAGAAAAAGGTAATTCACACAAAATTATCACTCATAAGTTATTTTTGATAAAAATTCTGGACAGAAAAAAGGAAAAGTATATCCAAAAGTTTTAAAATGTTTTTATATCTTAAATTTCTTTAAATAATTGTGTGAATTATGTAGAGAACTTTAATGTTTATTATTGCAATTTAAATAAGCAAAAGTTATTTATTACTAATTAATACACCACAACTGTTTATGTGTATGCATATGACTAATTAAAAACGAATCTCTTAATAAGATTGTTTTCTTGTGTTTTCAGAAGAAGACTTTTGTTTCTGAGTATAAGAGTATACGAATGATGAAAAATAAAATTAAATAACGGTGTATACGTTAGCGCTGATGAACGGGATTGATTTTATAGAAATATGCAAATGTAAATTCATAACCCCGAAAATGTCGGGATAAATTTTTAAATATTATATCCCTGGGATTTTCGGGATAGCCCGATCGTCATCCCTAGTATATACATATGTATATTATGTAGTGTGTTTTTACTTATGTGTGAGGGTATTAAAAAATGAGTAAATTACTCCAAACACATTAGATGTGTTTAATGATAATCATTAATTCTGAAAATACCCACACACATACACACACAAACACACAGAGGTCTGAATGCATCTATACGTATATAACACCTCAGAAATAACCACTTACTTGCACTTATTTATGAGCTCAACGCTTATAAGTACAACAGTGTTACCAAATTGTGTGTAATTAACTGAAAATGGGGCAAACAAGTGTTTCTTAAACTGTGTTCCCACCAAGCAAGGACTATGTAGTCCTTCGCTTAAAATCTGCTTTCGTAAATAAACGAACAGTCTTCGGCCAAGCAATTACTACATATTTTAAAATGACATGGTTCATGTCCACATAACAATGGACTATTTTGTAACTACTCCCAATGAACTTAAATGGTTTATGTACTCTAATATTTTCTGCAGAGTAACTCTACGACGCACACTGGTTCAAGAGCGGCATTAATTCATTTTTTTCATGTCTTCTGATCTACTTTCCTGATTTTTTTTACAGTTTATAATAGACAATCTAATTATCATGTACCAAAAATATTAGGCTTATGAATGAATGCGTTTGAAATGACAGTATTATATATGCTACATTCTATCGCTTCATGCTTTTAAAATACTCTTGTAATGACACTAAAAAGATTTTTTTTCATACAATTGGAAGTTTTATATGATAGATATGCAAATACAAAAAATTTTCGAATTTAAAAAAAATTATTTTTTTTACTACAAAAAATTATTCAAAAATATATATTTTCTCCAAATTCTATGGATTGCATCTTCTGAGCTCCAACGAGCTCCAGCCAGATACTTATATCAAATTAAAGCCGGAAGTCTCAGCTAATTATTTATTAAAAATTCAGCTGCCCGCTTTTGCCCCTAAGCAATTCGGGTTTACAACACTAAAATTAGTTAGGAAAAATTTCCTTCACAATCATTTCAATTTCCTTCAATAGAGGTTTGTATTAAAATCTGTTGCATACTCCTAGGATTGCACTTCTCTGCAATAGATTTTATTGTAACTTGTCTCCAGTTTTCCCGGTCATTTTAAGAAAGTTCATTAGTTTGTTTAACGATTTGTAAAAACTTGTGGATTTTTTGGGGTACATTCAAAGAATAGGCTTTTAGGGTTCATTAGGTTCCAATAATAAGGTGAATATAGCCGGATCTATCTTTTATTTAAAAGAAAAACTGCAAATTTTAAAGCTTATAAGGCAATTTTAATTCGGTCTTATCTCCTACACTACATACGCAATTTAAACAACTTTTTCTACGAATTCTAAAGGAAGTGCTGTGTTTCAATAAAAAACTGCATTGAAAAGTTATAAATTAAAATATCTGACATATACAAGCTATTGAACTGTGTAAAAATTTTCCTCAGTTTTCGTTTTACAATATTTAAGTGACTTTAGTAGACTTTTTCTAAGACAAAATATTTCTTTTTAGTCAAATAAATTATGAATTTCTCTCAGTGAAACACTCTTCTTTGGAACGGAATTATTTGATTTGTAAAAAATAGTTTTAAAAAATCGAATTTTAGTCACCAAAATACCGCCTACACAGAGTGCAAGACGGTGCGATGGGCGTGGCAGATTTCAATGAAACTTGGCATGCGTCTTTTGTTTTTTCTAAGTAGTATATGTACTAAATTGTAAGACTTCTGCTTTTATACGAAAGGTTTTATGTGAAAATATCCATTTTGGTTGTATGGGCGGCGGGCGATGGGTGTGGCTGATTTTCATGAAACTATTTTATTTTCCTAATTTAGTCAATATAATACTCTGTGCCAACTTTCAAGTTTCTAGGTCCACTCCTTATATTTTTTTGCTCAAAAATGTATGAAGCCGAACCAGTGTGCGACGGTCGATGAATGGCAGAATAAATGCATCTGTATTGGTGTTGTCTTGTGAATGTGTTTGTGTTGTTCTGCCCTGCAAAAAAAATTGGACTACATAACCCAGATGAGTAGTTACCAGAATAGTCCTATGTAATCAAATTGTGTACTTTTTTGTATGTTTGAAGTAAAATTTACAATTGGGTAACACTGGCGACACATTTAAGTTAAAAAATTACTGAATGGTAACGCTGGCGACGTCCATGTTCAGTTTTTCTCAAAGTCTGTGTATACAAAAAAGTGTAGTAATAAAATATATTAGGGCTTAAAGTGTTAAAAAAATATAATTGAAACTTGATTTATAATTTTAAAGGTTTGTAGGAAATAGTCTTCTGTTAGTAGTCCATGAATTAATGACATAAAGTAGTTATCAAAATAACTACAAAAGTTGATCCATGGAATATATACGTGAAGTAGTTATGAAACTAATCTCAATTGTATAATTCACGAAGTAGTTCCATGGGAGTAGTTTTGAGGTTACTCTTATGTTATATTTGGTTGGACCTGGTCCTCTCCTAGGACATCGCAATGTAAAATGGGTCACTTTTTTACATGCATAATGGGTAAAGAATGTTACTAGTCATGGTCCATCATGGAGTACATTTTACACACGTGCATGGAGTAGTCGCACTTTTTGCAGGGTGGTGATGCGAGGTTTGAGGCCGATTGAAAACTTACTTCACCTATACATACAAAGCACAATACAAATACATATGCATTTATTTAGTCGTTTATCGATCTTCGTACGGTTAACATCGTGAAATTATATTTATTTTTTGATTATGTGTGCAATCATATAAAAAAACATCATTAAAACATACAAAACTTCACATACGTACACATTTCATTATTACAAAATTGTTCACTTAAATATTCATTCCATGTGAATTGGCCCAATGAAAACATCTACAATAAATCGCATAATCTAATTTCATGACAAGTACTACAACTAACGGTTGACCAAAATAAGAAAAAATCCACATGTTCACATTTAATAACAAAGTAATCAACTTTGGTTAAAAATAACCAAAACGGCAACACTGCATACACCAGCAAATATACTACACTTTCTCCTGCTCTTTTTCACACATAAAGATAATCTCTCAGTCTCTTCTACACTCTTTATTTGAAGATATTGTTTTTTTTTCCTTTATCAGGCATTATTGAGTAGCATTTGTTGGAGTATGAAAAAAAAAAACGAAAAAGAAAAAGAAAACAATATGTCGCGCATCAAATATTATGGAAATTAAATTCAATGACAGTCAAATGAATGACTGAATGAATTATTAATGTTAAGAGAGGATGTGTATGTAGTAGGTCTTATGTGTGTTTTTGGTTTGATATTATTGTTGAAGTTCCCTGTCAGCAATTGGACGATTGCTTGCTCATAAATCACCAAAATGAGTCTTTTAAGACTCCCTCAGGTGATCAAAAACTGATTAAATGTGCGGAATCATAAAATAATCGTGCAGACGTTTGAAATACGACTGCTTTTATAATTATTTTGCGTCGTATTTTATTGTTTTCTTCTGCATTTCGTTTCAATGGGATTTATTTTAATTGAAAGAATAAGAGTTATGCAATTATTGTGATGTCGTGGTATAGTGGTAAGACGCTCGCACAGAAATTCAAACGACCGAGGTTCAATCCCAGCAAAGGGCAATCATTATAATATAAAATTTAAGGTATTTCTAAATTATAATTTAAAAAAATAAGAAGAATTTCATCTTCAAGATGAAAAAAAAAAAATATACAAAAAGAATTCCTTCAGTTGAGCTTGATGAATTTATTTTGTTTTTGTTTTTTTACATTTTTAAACAAAATACAATATTTTATTATTGTAAAGATAATAAAAAGATAAGTAAAACTCGTTTAGTGTGCGGAGTCATAAATCACTCGTTCAGGGGAGTCACCAATGTATCGTTCAGGGGAGTCGCGGCAAGGGTACATTTTTCTCCCGACAAAACATTAATTTTCGACTCAAAAATGAGCTCATAAGTGATTATTTTAATCGCCCAGAGGAGTCAAAAAAGACTCAAAAGTGACCAAAAAGGCTGACTGGGTAATACTCTGTAATAAGAGCACGAATGTGATAGTGTTGTTGCCTAAGCAATGGTTGTGATAATAAAAGTGAATAAAAACACGAAATAACTGACTTGAAGCCATTGAATGCATGAATATTCCTTTTTTTGACAATTTATTGTATAAATTTTATTGCAAATATTAAATGCCGCAGACAGGCAATATTCTACAAGTTTGTCAACTATTTCAAGGTAGAAGGAAATAAATTGGGGTGAACCAAGGCGGTAGTTGCTCAATATCTGTATTTGAATGATTATAATAATGATTTTTAAATTGAGCATTGGCTTTAAAAATTTATTTAAATAGGGTTTTAAACTGTTGACACATTTAACCATTTTCGAGGTATTTATCGGAATATCAAAGTTTTTGAAAAAGTATTTTAAAAGTTTTATAAAATAATCAGTAAAAAGGTCAAAATTTTAAATACAATTAACAAAATAGTGGTGGTGGTCTAGTGGTTAGTTTATTGACTTACTAAAGCAAGAGCTCCAGATTTACATCGCAGCTTTGATATATTGAAAAATATATATATATATATATTTCTTAAGGCGACTATCTCTTACCAGTCTAACTGGCAAAAGCTTTGAGAGTAACTGCTTGCCATGAACTAGTTCCTCAAGGCCTACCTTTCTGAGACGACTTTAAACTGTAGATCCCGGTTCTGGTCGATAAACTGGCTTCTAATAACCAATTATGTACGTATACAACTAAGAAGTTTTAAAATATTGCGGTATAAAAGACTTAAAATTATTAACTGTCAACAAAATTTGGTTCTCGTAGAGCTGATGATGAAATCTCCATAAGCAACTTGTTTGCTGAATTTTTTGCTACAATTTATTCTAAAAAATAATTTAATAATCAAATCTATTATCCGTATTCTTTATCTCAATCATCAAATATTCATCTTCTGAATATTTCTTCTAAAACTGTTCTTTGTAATCTACTGTCAATACAAAGTTCACCTAACCCCGGTGCTGATGGCATACCTATTAACTTGTATTTTTAAGCATTGTTCTGAAAATCTTTGTGATCCACTAATGGCAATTTTCAACATATCTATTGATTTGGGTTATTTTCCGTGTGATTGGAAGACATCATTTATAACTTTTGTTTAAAGCCGGCAGTAAAGTGGAAGTTTCAAACTACAGAGGCATAGCAAAATTAAATGCGATTCCAAAACTCTTTGAAAAAATTATTAGTGACTCTTTATGTTATTAAATATCGCCACTCTTAACTTCATATCAACATGGCTTTCGTAAATTCTGTTCAACTTCTACTAATATCCTGCAATTAACAACTAAAGTTAATGAAGGGTTCATCAATAGTCATCAAACTGATGTTATCTACACAGATTTTAATAAAGCGTTTGATAAAGTTAACCACGATCTTTTGCTCTATAAACTATTTTCCATGGGCTTTAGCAAAAATGCTGTACGTTTGCTGAAATCTTATCTTTCTGGAAGAACTCAAGAAGGAAAATTTGAAAATATTCTGGCTAAAATCATTGATGTCCACTCCGGCGTACCTCAAGTAAGCCATCTTGGTCCAGTTTTATTCTCATTATTTATTAATGATCTTTCATCTGTTATTATCTATTCTAATATTCTCATGTATGCTGATGATGTTAAGATTTTGAATTCGTTTTATAGCATATCTGGTCAGTCTACACTTCAAGGAGATATTGAAAATTTTTCTCAATGGTGTAATGTCAACTTATTGGGTATAATTATTAATAAATGTAAACACATGCCATTTTATAGTTCACTGAAACTTGATACTTCATATCATTTTAAGGGTAAATTCCTGGACAAGAGGTTAAGCGTTAAGGATTTTGGGATCTTATTAGATCATAGACTTAAGTTTTGTGAACATATTTCAATGATAGTGAACAAAGCAAATAGAGTTTTAGGATATATAAAGCGTTGGTCAAAAGAATTCACAGACACCTACAAAAGAATTATACACATCTTTGGTATGCCCTCTTCTTAAACACGGGTCTATTATAAGCGACGAAGTATAGTTACGTTAACTTAATTGAATCTGTACAAAAACGTTTTCTTTTATTTTGCTTGAGAAGTCTAGGATGGAACTGTCACAGAGTTGTAAGTCCAATTAAGTATGTTTGTTGTTTTGTTAATGATCTGAAAATCGAATTCAAATCCCAGTAAATTTGTTGATAATTTAAAATTAATTAATTTTTGTTCAATCATTAAAACGCTTTAATCAATCACAACCAAACTAATTAAAATGAATTTGGATTATTTTGGCTTTGATTTCTTAATTTAATAATAGGTTGAACTAACATTTAATCAATTTTTAATAAACTCAGCTCTTGTTTTTTTTTGTAAATTTTTATTTTTTCCAATATACTAACCACCCACCCTTGAAGAGATTCTAAATTTAAATAATAATTCACAAAGAAGCCAAAAGAGCATTCCTTTTAATTGTATCATTAATATTGTCAATGATTAGATTATTATAGAATGTGCTGATATTAATCATTTAAAGCAAAAACGTTAAAAAAAAAATTACAAATACAGAGTAGGGGACACATTTCCTGTTTTAAATAACCTACAAAAAGCGTGTATAAAATTTATTGTATTTCTACAAAAAGCCAGGAAGCCATGAAATAGTCTTTTGGAATTCGTGATAAAGTTGAAAATTAAGTGGATGGCTTATTTTTTAGCTTTTCATTAAACGCAAATATTTTCTTTTTATTTTTTTTTTAATTTATAAATTAATATAATAAATTGGCTTGTTTATGAAAGCAAGTGGTGAAGAAAAAACATGGAGATGGAAATTTTCTTTTGTATCTCATCACTTTGTTCATAAAAATAAAAATCAATATTATTAAAGAATACTTTAAATATGTAAATATTACAATAAAGTTTTCTTTTGAAATTAAAAGTAAAAAAATTAACAAACTGTGTTAGACTTCCGTTTAACATGGTATATCCTCAAGTTAGAAAAAAAAAAAAACATTGAATTCGATTTTTTTTTTAATTTTATTAAATTCCTCAATATCTCAGTTTCCTTAACTTATTATATAAAATATTATTTCAAGTTGTTTTCCTTTTTTCATCATAAAATAAATAGAAAAAACTGTTTAATCTCTGCCTTTTGATATATCAAAATTGATTTCTTTGCTTTTCCTTTATTTTTATTTCAATCAAATATCGTTTTTATTTGAACATTTCCACATGATTGCCTACGTGAATAAATGATTTTATTAAAGGCAGTCAGGGGATTTTTAAAAAAATAAAAACATTAAGGTAATGAAGACTATGAAGCATCCTGCGTAATATGCGAGAATAGCTTAAGTCCAAATATTGCCAAATTAATTTATTATTTTAGAAGCCTTAAGCTATGTACAGACGGTTATCAGATCTGACAATATTGTTATAGCCTGTTTCTAGAACACGAATGGTATTTGACATTCGTCTTTTTATATGAGAAACACTAACAAATTTTAGTGTTTTTGTTGTTGTTTCACATATAAAAAGACGAATGTCAGAGACCAATCGTGTTCTAGAAACAGGCTGTTAGAAAAATGTACAGAAATTTTCTTGCAATCATGTGAACTTACAATTTTTCTGTTTCAACATTGCTAGATAAAACATTGTCAGATTGGAAAAACTGACAATATTGCCAGACATCTGGCAACCGTGTAAACGCATTTCTTTGTTATTGTCATATCATTGTCAGGCATTGTCAGATGCGATAATATATAACACCTGACAACGGCATCATTGTCAGAAAAAAAAAAAACATCCATAATTTATATGTATATTTAAATTTAATTAATAAAATATGTACTTATATCACAAATCCCAAATTCTCTCACACACATTTTACAATAAGTTTAGTTTATTGCCATTTAACATACAATAGTCCCATCACTAATATACAAATGTCACGTAAAAACGTTGAGAAATTCTATTTTAGGTTGTTCTGCTCCGTCATCGTGACATTTATTTTGGATAATCATTTGCATTGTTTTCATATGCTAGAAACCAACGTACGTTGCGTTACGTTACATGAACGTTTGCCTAATTCTACCTTAAGTCTTAAATATTTAGTGGCATATTCTTTGTTTTCATTGTTTTACAATACCTTTTAGGCATATAGGAAATAAACTTTCTAATATAAGCGTATTACGTTTTGCAATCATCTACATGTTCTCAATCGGGAGATTGGGTTGACAGCGACATAATAGGGTCTTGATGTTCCTTCAACCGGATGATGTTAACAACCTTAGTAGTGAGCTTAGAATCATTATCATGCTGGAATATCCATAAAAACGGCATTTCCGATGCAGCGTAAAGAAACAAAACTGAATTTAGGACATCCCTGTAAATTGTGGCAGTCATTGAATTGGATATATTCCATACCCCGAGAAACATCCCCACACCATGATATTTTACCCTCTATATCTTGTGTTTAACTTTTCACCTCAAGGTAGTCGAACCCAGGGTCCTTTGATAGTAAGCTTAGACTCGTTCACCAATAGAATATTTTTCCATTGTTTGAGCAAATTTTTGTTGAGCTCTATTGTTTTTTCTCAAACATAAGGGTTTTTAGTGCATATATAGCGTCTGATACCGTAATATCAGGCTCTTCCTTTTATAGTAGATAGATTAGCATCTAAGAGGTTTTCTGTTTATGCTTCGCTGGTAATAACTGTTAAAAATTTTTTACGTTCTCATTCAACGCCACTTTTAATTATGCGACGAACCGTTGACTTATGAATGCCATATTTTATTCAAATTTCTTTTTAAGAAAGTGCATTTTCAAAATCTTTCAAAACTTTTGATCCTAAATCCAAATTGTATGAAAAAAATTTTCTTGCCATTTATTTCTAATTCAAATGAATTGGGCAAAATCAATTGAATGCACACTTGCTTAACTCAAATGAATTGATTCAAATTTCATTCAATTCGTTTTTTGGGGAAAAGAATTAATTCAAAATTTTTCCAATTCAGTGCATAAATAATTCCAGAATTAATTTAAAAATAAATCATTAGTTTAAAACTCTGTTAAAATGTAAGTCCCGGTACTCAAGGACAAAAATTGTCTCATGCAACATTAGTGCTGCGAGAAGCTAGGCCGTAACTTCGAAACAGGGAGGTAATGGCCAATTATGTATGTATGTAATATATATTTGATGACATTTTATGACATTACAGTGCTTAAGAAGAAATAATTTAAAAATTTTTTTCTTTTAAAATATTAAAGTCATTGGAATTCTCTTAGACTAAGTAAATTAATACACAAACAAATGTTAAATGTTCATATACAGTCCCTGGCCAAATTATAAAACGCACTGCAAGATTTCATGTAAAATATTAATTAGCGGGTGATATTGTGCCGTTCTATTATGTTTAATGGATTTGCTTTTTTTACACTAGCCTCAGAAACCTCTAATCTTCGTGATTAGATTTATAAATGTTTTCGTAAGCACAAGGGCCTTCACTTCAGCTTTTTACATGGTGAAAGATCTCCTTTTCTACCCATAATAAAATAATCCAACTACTTTTTTAAAGCACTGCATACAAAACCAACTAATAACTGAGTAGTAAAATACCGTTACAAAAAAAAAAAAATCACACTATATAAAGCCACAGTAACACGTATGCACCTGACTCGATTCCGATTGAGACTTGTTTGTACTTGTTTACGTTCATGTACCACTTTATCAAAACAGTGTTACCATATATATATAAAATAAATTAAAATATGTAGTATACAACAATTCTTTTAAATAAAAAATCAAAGTATTGTACTTCAAATGTACCATTATTGTATAAAAACACTTAAAAAACATAAAATTACTAAAAAAATAGAATGTGTCTAATAATTTGGCCAGGGACTGTATGTACATACATAAATATATTAGAATACTTTTAGATTAAGCAATTTATAGGCTTGTTTGGAAAATAATAAAAAACGTAAAAAAAACAAAATAAATTGTAAAAATTCGCATATGCTTATGGAAAATTTCTAAAGCAAATTAAGTTAGTTAACGTACCCCTCCCTACCATAAAAGGTTTTCAATTTACGCAACAATTTACAACATAAATTTTGTTTCTTTTTCTATTTTCATAATGATATATTCTTGAAGGGGATAAAAAAATGAATAATGGAAATGCTTAAAAGTGTTTAAAAGAAAATTAAATAAAGTCATAAATTTACTTTACACATACATATGTATGTACTTATGTATGCTTGCAAAAATAAGTATTAGGTCTGTTTACTCACTTAACAAACATTTTTAGATAAAACGAAATAAAAAAAATCATTTTGTATTTAAAGTTCTGTTTAGTCTTTGTAAAAATAGATTTTATTTTTGCGGTAGATAAATTATTTTGGTCTATAATTTTATAAAGTTGTTGTATTTTATTATATATTTTAACCTTAAAGCTGGAGTATTTTTTGCTAGGGCTCTCTTAAGTATCGCTAACAGACCTAATATATGTTTGATGTATATTTTTGCACATTTTTTATTTCTTTCAATTTCCAATCAACAAACAATTACAAACACTTTAACTGTAGCAAATTCGTTTCGATAATAAATAAAATTATGCGTTAAAGTCTTCCGTTGGAAAAAACATCAAAAAGATTTCCTCAATAAACGGATGAAAGGAATGTGAATTAGGAAAAATCAAATAAAAGGAAAAAAAGAATGCCCCCTTATTTTTGTTTTGGTATTACTCGTAAATAGAAATAAACAAGAAATTCAATACGTATATGGACGATTTGTTTGTGATTAAAATGAAAATCATCAAGCATGTAAAGGAAAATATTATTATTGCGCCCCGTTTTTGCATTTTTCTTCTCTCTGTATTTTCGGCCCCCCACTGTTTTCTCTATACTCTAACAGTTAAACTTTGAATGTGTAATAACAAATCATTTGTTATATGAATTGAAAAATCATCCTTTCTAGCCATCACCACCAGTTGCATGAAAAAGCAACCACCATCACATTAGCATCACACTATCTACTATGACTTGATTTGATTTTCCTTTTCAAACCTAAATGTTGTTGAAATAAGTTTTTGGATTTGAAGAAAAAAGAAAACAGTACTTACAACGTAAAGCAGTAGAATAAGACATGAGCTTTGATTGAAGTGAAAGTACAAAAAAAAAAACAAAAAAAATAAAAATTGTATTACAAACGATTTAACATTCACCAGTTAATATGACGCTGGAGGATACGTTAATATATAATTGTCTATACAAATGTCTACATACAGTTGCATATACTCGTATGTACATACATATCGTATGTATTCATCTATTTATAAATATAAATATTTGATTTTCTTATTACGTGTTTTTTGTTTTTTTTTTCTGTTTTTACTATCCAATTCCAATTTCTATTGATTTTTGCTTAAGGAAGTTTATTTTTTCCACATTATTTTTGTGCTTTTTTCCAAAGTCTATTTGTAAATAAAAATAATAAAATAACAGAAATCAAATCATTTATTAGAGTATTTTTGTAGCATTTTTATTGATATTTTTGTCGAGCTTCTTGTTTTTATGTTTTGTTTTGTTTTTTTATATAATCATCTAAGCGTATCAGCCCATATGTATGCGTATGAATGGTTTTTATATATTTTTATGGCATTTACAATATTTTTATTATGGTCTATTGGCCATAATGATTGGTACATGACTGGTTTCGAGACGATCAATCTGTTGTATTTTTAAAGAACATAAATTAAATAATAAAAAAAAATATAGACACGGTTTGGCAAACAAAATGGCCACTTTCTTAGCTTTCAAAATGGGCATTATGATGGTCTTTTAAATTAAAATTTATTTACTTCGGCTTCTTTTTTCTATACTTGCAATATTATATCGTCATGCGTGAGATTAAGTGCTCTATCCGCCATTTCATATTTTTTATATATCACGAGTTAATGATGCCACTTTAGGTTTTCGACCCCAAATTTTTTCAAGTCTGTAAATAAGTTAGTTAAAGAATTTTAGCTGACGAATTCGTCGAGGTAGGCGAAATTCGTCTTTCGTCCTAATTGTGTTCCTAGCATTACTTTCTCATTCGTAACTGCACACATGCATACACACAATTGTAAATAAAATACATGACGCCAACAATAAGATTTGTATTGCCTGAACGCCGAAGATAGTTCAAAGAAGAATAAACCAAAATCTTAAAAATAAAACTCTCTACGTGTGAACACAGACTTTATCTTTCTTTATTATAAAATAAATAAATAAAAAAAAAGTTGTATATTTTTTATTGTCAGCTTATGGCTTGGATTAAAACGCTAAAAATTAATCAAGTTGCTATGGCAAATGAATAGAATATATTTTATATAACTTGTCCAATATTCTGTCCAGAAGTGTTATTTCTTGTGCATGGGAACTTTAGTCTTCCTTATTTCTGTACTTAGTCGGTACATCTAGCTTTGATCCGTTTAGTTACCTGATATACTGTTGGACCTGATGGGTGTTCCATCCTGTTTTTGAAGTTATCTTTTGACTCTTTTTTACAAATTAAATAGTGTAATTAATATTTTAACTATTGAGACAGAGCCAAACTGAGATAAACTCGAATCTTTTTAAGAGAGATTGCCACAGATTTTCTCAATCATCGTACCATTTCAGCTTGGTATTTGTACACTAAGTCTAATTTGTTGTTGTTTTCTTCCTTCATTTTAAAGAGATTTGCATGTCTGGTCAAAAAACCCATGCAATTTATACTGATTTTCATCTTGGAGCTTTCGAGCGGTATTTATGGATTGATTATTGGATTGAAATATCTAAACGCTTTTTTATGGAGAAATACGCTGATAACTTGCATGAAAAAATCTTGTTTACGGCTGAAAAAATTTTTTCCACACAGAAAAAGTTTAACAAACAAATTAATAGGCTTTATGCCTGCTCATATAAAGAAGCATAAAAACTCATTCAATGGGTCGAAAAGGATCATCATCCAGCTGCAGTCATTTCGGTGAACAAAAAACCGTTTTGAAAACAGTTGAGAAACCGTCTAAAAATTCTCTGTTCCAAACTTTGGACTTTCCAACAAGATTCTGCACCAGCTAAAACGACACAGGCCTGGTTTAAAAACAATTTGCCAGCTTTTGTGTATACGCTCTAAAGATTGGCTATCTGGCAGCCCTGATTTGAATAAATTTGATTATAAAGTGTGGACGGTTTTAGAGGGTATGGCCTTCCACCAAAGATACCATAACATTGTTTCTCTGCAAACAGCTCTGGTTTATGCTGTAGCCAATTTTTATTAAAAAAATTTATTTAAAAAATTAAAAAAAAAAATAATTTTAAAAAATAGTGAAAAATAAAATTTTTATGGTACAAATTGGATGCCTAGACGCGTTCAGACTGTATTGATATGTTCATGAAACTTGTTCAGATTTGCAATAGTTACAATATTGTCATATATTGTTAGTGAAAAATTACGAGTCCCTATAAGTTATGCACAAAAAAGTAAAAAACAAGTAAAAAAATTTCGTTCATTCTTGCAAAAAAGCGCAAGAAAAAATTAATCTTTGCACAAATTTTTTCAGAAGAGTCTTTACTACATTATTGCCGAACATAGTTAAGCAGTATCTTTAAGTTTAAGTTAGCTGTTGGCCAAAAACTAAGGACACCTTTTTTTGAGTGATGCCGTGATTTTCAAAATCTTTTGAGGCCCATAAAATAAAAAAATTGGTAGTCAATCTGACTAAACCGTACTCGGGTTTTACTAAGTTTTGGCAGTACAGTCGAACCTGTACTGTGGAGTTCGTGCATACTGTTTTCGCTGTTGCACTGTATTATTTAAAATATTTAAGCTTTGCAGAGGCAAATTTGCTGCCAAAATATCAGAAAGTAATAAGGTAACATCATTATTTCAAAATTATTTCCTACACCCTTTTTTAAACTGGAATTGGTTTTTCTGACATTCGAAAAATTTAATAATTTAAGATTTCAGTAAAATTTTCTACAAACAACATTAATATTTACATTACTTACACGAACGTTGCGTTAGTGTGGCATAAAATAATTTTAAGAGTCATAAATATTATCCAACTTCTATCTTTTTTGAAAATTTTAATTTTCTGCATCTTAAATAGGGATTTCTCTCTAAAATCAATTTTTAAGAATAAAATTAAACTTATTGAAGCCTAACGTAAGGTTTAGTAATACAAAATTTTAAATTCTCCACCATAAAATGTCATGATTGGCTACTGTCAAAGGAATAAATCAACAACATTTTTTTTTAACAAGACATATCGTACTACAAACAATATTAAATTGAAATACAAATTTTTGAAAAAGAAAACTAAAATTACTTGAAAACTAAACTGCAGAATCTTGTTTGCCAGAATAACAGCATCATTACTATAACTTTTCATACAGAAATTAGCCTCAAGTTATAAAAACATTGTCCTTATGATCAGACTTTTCCCCCGTTTTTCCCTATTATTTTAAGGTTGTTTTAAGAAAAAGAAAAGGCTATTGTTTCTTTTGTTATTGTTGGTTTTGTTGTTCTGTGTTAATAAATTTTTTTTAAAGGTAAACCAGTCAATTTGATTTTCTTCTTTCTCTTTTTTTTCTGAGAAATTTTTTATTTCTTTCTTTTCGACATTTTCCTATAGAATTTTCTGTGTTTTTAAACAATCAAACAGGAGACCTTTTGTTACCATAAAATGTTGCAGCAATGCAGAAAAATAAACCCATTTTGATTTGATTCTTCTTTAACTTTCTTTGTAAGTCAGAGTAAGTGTTTGTACGAGTGTGACTTGAATTTTATGTTGAAAAAAAACTCACATTTTCTTATATAAATAGCCGGTCTTCAGCATCAAGTGCCTACTTTACCTACCAAAGTTTATGTGTATTTCTGTTACTTGTTAGAAAACAAACAATTCAGAATGTTGTGTTTTCTTAATGGCAAGTTTAAAGAGCCAAGAGCTCTAAAGATGACAAACAATTTGAACAATTTTCTGTTTTGGAACAAAACTAAAAGTAACAGCAGCGTGGTTAGTGCCACCAAAAATGGCAAACTTAAGTCGTTTTATGAGAATGCTACAAAAGAATAGTGACAAAAAAAAAAAAACAAAAAAAAATAATTGAAATTATTTTTAACTTAAAAATTTTTAAAATTTAGATGTAAATTGGTAAGTAATGGCATATTAAAAAAATTAAATTTGCCTTTAAATCTGTTCCTTCTATTAATCATCAAGTAGTTAAACCAGGACAACCTTCCAAAATAAGCTTCAATGGCAATACGGAAAGTGTTTAAAAGAACTAACACTTCTTCAACTTTTTTAAAGATTATTTATTTAATTAAAAAATTAAATTTTAACATAATTTTTAGTAAATTGACGACTTTGAGGTTGATCAGTTGCATTTAATGGAAATTTTGCTTTTCAGTTTTCTACCTAAAATGGCAGAGAAAACTGTGCGCGTACTTGCATTTACTCCTGCTTGATTGTAGATTTAGATCGGACTGAATTTGCGACAATTCGAAGAATTCTTCGTTTGTCTTTTGGTCCTAAAGCTGTAATTCCTGTTACATGTTACACCAAGTTGGTTTTAGACTTACTGAAGCCTTGGTCAATCCGAAATTTGGGCGTAAATCTGATGTAATGCTGATGATCTGAAGTATAGAAGGCCAGACTTGAAAATCCTAGCAGATTTTCTTACAGGCCATTGTGATGTGAGAGGGCACTTGAAAAAAATTGTGATCATAGATTTTTAGAATGTGCTAACAGTCATCAAAAATAGCGGAACACTGCGGGAATGTAAGGTTATTGATTAAATTGAATGTATGTATGTCTCGCTCTCAGACATATCGTCGTGTGGGAGTTTAAGTTGCTCTATGTGAGAGGTATAGTGGTAAGAGAGCTCGCACAAAAACTCAAACGGCCCAGGTTTAAATCCCAGCAAAGTTGAAAAACGAAAAGTTAGTTTACGGTTTTTACAAAAATTATAATTAAAAAATAAGAGGTTCCCCGCTCCCCCACATTCCACTATATTCCATCTTAACCAATGTCAACACACAAATAAATTAACAGAAGAAAAACGCCACTTATTGAGACGTAGCGGATAACTGCTAAACCTACTTAGCAAAGACACTCACCACACAATCAACATGCAATGATGAGGCAATTGCTGTTTATCATTCCAGGATGAAGGTATAGTACTGGTCTTTGAATGATCAATTGATAGCAATTTGTCTCATTCTTAAGACGCTTAATAATAATATAATAAAAATATGTGTACGAGTACATGTGCTGTCCTTTCCAAAAATTAAATTACAATGCACTACATTTAATAGGGTTTACCCCTGAGTATTAGTCTCAAATAAAAGAAAAAATCGACCAAAAATAGCACAAAAATTCTAGTTTGAAGGATGTAGAACAAAACAAACATCATTTATTTTAGAAACGCAATGACATAGCCGAAAACGGATTGCAGATTTGAAAAATTTGGGGTCAAAAACCTAAAGTGGCATCATTAACTCGAGATGTGGTGGATTTGGCACTTAAACTCCCACACAATGATATCCATCACTAGAATTTCAGACTGGAATTCTATTAGTATAGCTTAACCTTTTCTTGGATCCGCCACTATTAATACAATTAAAATATAATCAAGCAATTAACTTCAATGACGTTTATTTCGTTATGTTTCTTACAGACTAAATACAAAAATATAAAGTAATTTCTAAAAAGAAGTTTACAGTATATAATAACAGTGAGAGAAAGAGAGATAGTTTATAATCATAGATTAAAGTTTAATCATTAAACCAAGATTTGCATTGTCGTTAATTAACATTAATCATCATCATTATTTTCAACAGTTAGTGATACGGGTTCACGCCCCAGTAAAATTGTTGATAATTTTTTTATTAATTAATATTCTTATCAAAAGTTCCATTTATTAAATAAATCTTCATTATTATAAAAATATTTTTCGATTTTTCCGTTAAGTTAAGAACAATTTTTTTTTTATTTTGTGAAAATATTTTTTGCACAATTTTGTAATATTTAAATATGTCCGAGAAACTTATTTAAAAACCAATATGTAATAACAATGAATAATATTTAATTTTTATATTGCTGGGTACAATGATGTAGAGGGTTGTGTACTAGACTGCTAGTGCGAGGGTTGTGCCTTCGATTCCCACCAGAAACCCTGGTCTGCGAAACTACACTGAGCATATTACCGGAAGAATTAAAGAACGCTGTAACTGAAAAAACATTTGTATAATCACCAGAGCCAAACAAAACTCAGAAGGCGTTAGTGAATTTCTTTTTTTCATAGAAATCTGGGATCTGGACCAATCGACGCATATTTTTTTTCTGATAGAAATGATGCAAAAAAAAAACGTATTTTAGATTTTTTGTATTTTATTTATTTATTTATTTCATTTTTGCTCCCTGCATAACAAGACTTAGTCTTATAATTATAATGCAGGGCTAATATGCATATAACAATTTAATAAAAATAGCTTTAACTTAAATAATAATTTGTAAATAAAATTTGAATAATAAGAATAAAATATTGAAACAATTAATTTAAAAGAGGTAAAAAAAAGAAAAACATAATAATATAAAAAATAAAGAAAATTTATGAAAAAGACAAATATTATATATAATTAAAAGAATTTATTTAAAATAATCAAATAGACTTTTTCTAAAAGTTGCTGCATTGCTAATTATTTGTTTGTTATGTGGAAGAGCATTCCAAAGGCGAATTGCATGCGGAAAAAATTGCCATTCTAAACAAGGCATTGATACCTGGGAACAATAATATTTCTGCCTCTCAGAGATCTTGTAAATCTTATCTTCTGAAAAAGATACTCTGGATCCCGTGTGTATATAATCTTATGAGAGAATATTAGTATTCTTATCCTTAAGAGGTTTTCAAATGATACACCAAATAATTTCTTTGCATACAACGATATATGGTCACGTCGTTTGAGTCCGTAAACATATTTTACTATATTATTGAATAAGACTTGAAGCTTCTTCTTACTTACACTATCACAACAAGAGAACAACTCGCAACCATAAATTAGACAGGGAACCAAGTAAGCTTTGGCAAGTAGAACCCTTACGCTCAAGGGAGTAAGATATTGGACAGTCCATAAAGTCCTCAGCCTAATATACAACCTCGCAACCAAAGAGTTGATATGGCTCGACCACGTTAGGTTACTATTAAATACGATTCCAAGATTCTTAGCCGTATCAACTATTTCCAACTTTTGCTGATTAATTAGAATGTCATGCATTATAGATGGATGCATAGTCCTCTTGTGAATTATCAAACATTTGGACTTTATGGGGTTTAAGTGAAGGCGATTCCTAGCTGCCCACCAATAAATATTGTCCAAATCATCATTAAGCTTGCCTATATTTTCCGAGATGGAAAAAGTTGGACTACTCAGCCACAGTTGTACATCATCCGCATACATGTGAACATTACAATGTGATAAATTTTCGGGCAAATCATTCACATATACTGAAAAAAGTAAAGGTCCCAAAATAGACCCCTGGGGAACACCTCTAGTTAGTCGCACAGGTGCGGATACAGTATTGTTCACACATACCGATTGTGTACGATCTATAAGATATGATAACATTAGTTTAGCTGCAGTCGAAGAAAAGTTAAACATAGATCTTAATTTGCCCAACAATATTCTATGATCAACTGTATCGAATGCTTTGGAGTGATCCAGAAGCACCAAGAAATTTATTTTCCCCTCATCCAGTTCACGTCGAATGTTCACCGTAACATCTACTAAAGTTGTAACACAGCTGTGGTTCTGTCGAAAACTTGACTGCCTATCAGTCAAAAATTATTATTATTTATATATGTGCTCATTTGGTTATATAAAATCCTCTCTAACGCCTTCGACAAGAAGCACAATATAGCTATAGGACGAAATTCATTATTTGGTTTAGGGACAGGAATTATTTTCGCATGTTTCCATTTCAAAGGAAAACAGCTAGTGGTAATGATATTGTTAAAAAAATATGTAATATATGGAAGAAGAAAAGGTAATATCATTCTTACAAATTTCGGATGAACGCTATCGAAACCGATTGTATTTGACTTAATTCGTGCAATACTTGAATAAACATCAAACTGATTCACGCATGTAAAGCCAAACACATTGAGGTCTAACACATCAGAGAGATTAGAGGCCGAAAAAGATTCGGATTCTTCTGCGACATCTATTGCAGGCGTACCATTGACAAATTTGTCATTAAGGGCATCTGCATCAATGCAGCAGATTTTTTGCCAGTTACAGCAATCTTTTGGCAATGATATGGTCTGAGTCATTCCATACATATATGCATAGTTGGCCATTACAACCCTGTCACTAGATTACGGCTTAGCTTCTCGCAGCACTCATGTTGTGTCTGCCAAATTTTACCCAAGTCGTCTCAGAAACTTTTTTATGGCAATCATTTACTCTTAGAGCTTTTGCCAGAAGTCTGCTAAGGGGTAGTAGGCGAAAGAAATAGTTTTTTCATATTTATTTGTTCTTTCAAGATGTCAGAGCTGAGGTTTAAACCGGGAGCTATCGACCTAGTAAATCAACACTTAGTTATTACGCTCGTAATAATAATTAGAATATAAATAATTTTATATTGTATTGTTATTTAGTAAATTAATAATAAAATACTTAAATTTTTAATTACTTAATAAAAATTTAAAGCAACAAAAAATAAACGAAATAAATCGTGGTAAAATTTCGCTTCATAGTAAACGCCCTTGCAAGTCTTGCAAACGTAGCAAACAATACCAAAATGTAAACAAATATGTTACGATAGCTATGTTCGAAAACCTTGTAACAGTGTTGGCTACAAAGACTGATTAAACTTGTCTGTACGTCTACCTTTAGGAAGTTAATTCAAATTAAAAAACAAATTATTTCAACTAATTCTTAATTACATTACTAGCACTTAATAAAAGCTCAACAAAAAATTTTGTTACCAACCATCCTTTATATTTAATATATCCTTCCATGTACAAAACTATGCCATATTTTTTTAACCCAACAAGTGTCACTTTTTTTTTGGCCCAAAAAAAAAAGAAACTTTGACTAACAAAACAAAACCGTAATGGCAAAAATATTAAAATGAAAAGAAAAAAAAAACGAAAAAATGAAAAACAAGTAATACAAGAATAAAACGTAACCCAAACTCATTATAAAAATATGAGCATAAATGGTCGCAATACACTCATAGCGCAAAGTAAACAGTAAGTACTCTTAGTAGAGACATATTTTTTAAATTTTGCCGAAAAAAAAACTAAAACTAACAAATTACGCCCAAAAGGGAAAAAGATAAAGAAAAATATTGGTGTGCATGTAAGGAAAACTCAACAAACTAGTGACTTAATTTACATATACAACTCTCCAGAGGCATATTAAATAAAACACAGAAATTTTAAGGCGCGTTTTAGTGTGTCTGAGTGTATAAATGTTTTTTTTATTTTTGTGTGTGTGGTTTTTTTTTAGTGTTTAGGGAATCTTATTAAAAGTTCATACAAGCAAAAAAAAAAAAAAAAAAAAAAAAAATAGGAAACTATAGCAGACCAAAAATATTAAAATTCTCTAAAGGACCAAAGCCACCAGTACTTGTCGTATTTCTATATTTTATTTTATATGTATTTTTAACTCATAGACGTCCTATTTAGTCATATTTTATGCAACATACAGATATGCTCATATATTTTAAATTTTATTTTAGAAAATCCAACAATAAAAACCATAACATATAAAAAATTTATTACAAAATAAAACTGCACAAGTACACTACTTATAAAATATACGAAAATTAACCATTAAGCCTCCTATAAAGTGGTCAAAAGTTTGCAAATAAACCTGTCCCAGCTCTTACGCTTAAAATCTCATATCACACGATTTGTCACAACCTGGTATTTTAGTACCATATCTACCGTGTTATAAGAGGCCGCTCAGTATACAAATGATTTTATTTTAAAGGACATGCATTTAGATGACTCCAGTAGCGGATTTATTCCTAAAAACACAGATACACTCGTTCAGGCTTAGTATTATAATATAAAATAATCCTTTTGCCTTTTGTTTTTTTTTTTTTTGGTCATTGCATTTATATAAATTTGAAAAAAGAAAAAAAAAATAAATAAATTTGGCGTTATATGTTACGAGTGTGTATACATAGGGTGTGCTTTTGGGTATGTAGGTTTGTGCCTAAAACTGTTATAGAATAAATTTATAACGAAAATTAAAAATAAACCAGGCCATCTGTTGGGGATATACAAGTACTAGTTGTTGATGTTGTCGTTTCCTGTTAACAAAATCTTTTTTTTTTTTATTGAATCCTTTAGAACCACAGGAGTAGCTGTAATAGAAAATTCAACATAATATTACAATGCCAGTACAATTAATTTAAAAGAAATACTTATTTTAACGTGGTTTCATTAAAAATTAATTAAATTAATCCTGGGGCTTTAATAAATAAATTGTAAATTAAAGACAAATCTAGAAAAAAGGGTGACTTTTTTAACACTCAACAAACTTATAAACAAATTAACTGTCCAATGAATTGTTAGTTAAGGCCTCGTTACTCAAACGTAAACGTAAACGTTGCGGAACAGCTGTTCAGTTTTGCTTATCAAGCCTATGTGTAACAGATTACTCATACGTAAACGTAACGTTGCGTTGCGGGCGAATCCAATAAATTTAAAATTTTTCTTCGTTTTTACGTATCAGCTGTTTAAAAATTGTAAACCAATTCTAAACCATTTGCTTATCTCGGCCGCAATGTTTACTTATCCGCAAGGTTTACGTTTGAGAAACGAGGCCTTTATGCTTTGACAAGTTATCAGAAATAGTTTGATAATGCTGCCAAATAAAGCAGACTTTTGGTTTCAAATGAATTATCAAATCGTAAAAGTGAGTTCGGTAACAAACAAAACTAAGGCAGATGTTATGACCAATACACAATATATTCTTGTAACTTATGTACTATTTTTCCAAAGATGAAGCCGTAGCCTATTACCACTGATCAACAGTTTTTTTTTTTTTTGGGTTAAAACAACCGGTGACCCGATATGTTGTTTCACTCTTATGTTCTTTATGCTATACGTTAACTACTGCTATAGGCTTATTTAAAGAAAAATTACCGTTTAAGGTTGTCCAATGCTATGGATCTGATTTCTTTTCACTGAGACACCAGGAGGTCACAGATTTAAACTTATATTCCGGCACAACTAACGCCTTGAAGGCTTAGTGGTGTTTAGTGTTAATGTTTTGTACTCATTTTACAACGAAAGATGAGATATATTTAAAAATATCTCTTTCTATATATTTCACATTTCATCAAACTTAAAAAGCATACTTTATATAAAATTCCATTGTGTTTTGTTGGAATGTTTTATACTTAAGAACGATAGAACTAATTTTCTTCTTCAGTGGGTTACTTCACATATACATGCATGTAGGCTTAAGGTAGAATTAGCCGAACGTTGATGTAACGTAACGCAACGTACGTTGGTTTCTAGCATATGAAAACAATGCAAATGATTATCCAAAATAAATGTCACGTTGACGGGACGGAGGAATCTGTATAAAATAGAATTTCTCAACGTTTTTACGTTACATTTCAAAGCGAGTGAGGGGACTATTGTATGTTAAATGACAATGTGGCCCAGATACCCTTTTTGGTACTTTCATGCTTATTTGCAAATCATTTTCTTTTATACTTATGTGTGCAAAAAGACTTTAATTTTTGAAGTCTTTAGATACATATAATGATATTTATGTGAATAATTTAAATTTTTATGTGAATATAAAGTTTATTTTTAATTTTTTTTTTTTCATTTCAAAGTCCCATGTTTTACTTAACATATCTTCGACAGACGAATTATATACATACCAAATGAAAAATTTTTCGATTATCTAAAAAAAAGAAGCATATGGGATGCATGATTGATTTACGTGCTAGCTAGTTACCGAGATAATTACAATTTTATTTAAAAAGTTCTACTTAAAAATTAACTTTTTTCGTTTCCGGTCCACAATGGACCAATGGATCCGATTCAATGAATAATGGCTTTAAACCAAAAATTGAATATTCAGTAGTAGTATAAGAATAAATTTTTAGGAAGCATAAAATACAAGAAGTAATTATAATATGCTCTTATTTTGGTACTTCTGGTACCTTTTTTAACTTTATGTTAATTTAACAACATTCATCACTGCTCTAAACAGCTGGCTTCATATTGCCATTTAAAAATTAAAATTTTTTATTTGTGCTGTGTTTTGTGAAAAATAAGTAGAAAAATATAATAAATTATATTATCATTATTAATAAAATAAAACATTATTATATTTTGTTTTTAGTGGACGACGAAAAATTAATATTAGTGGTACAGGCAAATGAATGCCTTTATAATTTTTTGGTTTGTTTTGTTTTTATTTAGATCTTCTCTTGACAGATGACACGTTTGTATAACTGCACATACGTACGTACATTAACGTACGTACCGTTTTTACGACATCAACGTTTGGCTAACCAGGCCTTTAGACCGAGGACACGCAATGAGCGGCAAAGCGGTAAGCGGCTGAGCGGTGAGCGACAGAGAGGCGAGTTTGAGCGGAAAGTGGCATATTACTGAGCATCATTTCTGAGCGGTTAGTGCGGTTAGTTGTTAAAATGCCATATTTTTATTTTTAAAAATTGGTATTCTATATTGCTAATAATAGCGGTCGGCTTTGTACAGACGAAATTATAAACTCCGCATTCACTTTTACCATACTTCGCCGCTCAGAAATCAACTAAAAATTAGACCAAGTTCTATTCCTGAGCGGCTCCGCTTAGCTGCTCAAAATGTCGCTCATTGAGTGGCCACTTTAGTAGTATTCCATATCGTCGTGGGGGAGTTAATGCGTTCTATCCGCCATTTTATATATTTTCAGTTAATGATGCAACTTTAGGTTTCTGACACCAAAATTTTTAAAATCTTTAATCCGTGTTCGGCTTTTTATCTCCGAAACTGGACGAGATATCCGAAAACGGATTGCAGACTTGAGAAATTAGTGGTCGAAAAGCTAAGGTGGTATCATTAACTCGAGATGTATAAAAAATATTAAATGGCGGATATAGCGCATAATCTCCCACACGACGATATGTTTTAGTATTTTGCCTCTTACCGCTTTGCCGCTTATTGCGTGACCTCAGCCTTAGGATATAACGAGCGATTATTTTTTTAGAGGCTCTATTGGCAGCCTACCGAATTTAAATTTAACAGCGTCTCAATGTCAAAAATTAAAATAAGTCTGTGACTAAAACTTAGATTTTAAAGTAAAAAGTAGTTTCACTTTTAAAGCAGAGTTTATTAAGTGATACAGACACTGCCCCAAAGTAGCTTCAAGATTGTCGAGTTCATCAAAGCAAGTATTTATGTATGTGGGTGTGTGATTGATTTTATCGTTAGAGTAAATTTTATTTTTGCTAATTTAAAGTACCATTTTGATATCATTATAGGACCTAAGCAGCAAAAGAACTATATTCTGCCAGAGCTATCTAAGGTGAACTGGAATGCTGAGGTCAACTCAAAAACTTCAAACATTAGAAATAGTTATGATTTCACTTTTTCAGACAAATAATTGCCTGATGAGATGGTAGCATAATGCAGATGAAGCTGTATATTTATGTATATAGAGTTTTAAAGAAAGGATTTTATAAAGTAAAATAATCATTATATTCCTTTAAAGTAGGGTCTTGTTACTATTTCTAGCATTCAAAATAAATACATAAATTTTACTCAAACAAAATACACCTAGAACAATCGAGTGTGCTTAAAATTATGTAAATTAAAAAATATTGTAAATAAAATTGTTGTTGTAGAGTAGTGGTTATCATTTCAAAGCACGTATTGCGATTACTACAAGTACACATGCTAGCGGATGATTTAATATTTTTATTTTTTTTCAAGCTTACACTCAAAAAATATTTTATGTTACAAAATGATTTTGATAAAATTCAATGAGTTCTATGTTATAATAAAAACTGTAGGGAATATGTTCTTAAAAGACATTTTGATTATTTTCATAGAGACAGAAATAATTTAAGTGACAAAGCAACTTTTTTTTATATTTTTATTTGTCTTTAAGAGAGAAAATTTATGAACCAAAATTAGATCCTAAACTAAATTTTTTTTACACAAATCAGTACTTTCTACTGAATACTTCTCTTTCTTTCTCTTTCCAGTAATCAGTACTTTTTACTGAATACTGATTTCTCTTTTCAGTAAACATTAAAATTTACTGAATACTGATTTCGTTTTTCAATAATCAGTAAAAAAGAAAATACTGAAAAAGTAGTAGCACTGAAAAATGCCCATCTATGGTTAGAGATGACCGTACTAGTGTATTTCTGGTGACATTGTCAACGAACGCGTCAACAGTTTTTTTAATTGAACTCTGCAGTCAATCTTAATATTTCTGTTTAACAGTGTTTCTTTTTATTGCATCAGGTTTTTTTGTAAAAGAAACACGTGTTTTATGAAAAAATTTTACTGTGTTTAATTAAATATTAAAATTTATGTAAGCTAAATAAAAATAGTGCTTTAAATTATTTTATATAAAAAAGTAAGTAAAAGGAATTATTAAAGGCTTGTTAAAAAACAAAAAATGTTAAAATAAAATAAAACTTTGCAATGGGGGCAAGAAACCAGTGATATTAAAAATTTGGAAGAAAGTAAAGATTTTGTAAATCATTTAGAAGATTTTGCTGTTTCATAATTGACGTTGCTAGATAAGCTAAAAAAAGTGGTGCATCGAAACAATGCCTTCTAAAAAATGTTTGGAGAAGCTAGTATTGATTTTAAAGGAAAAAGGTCTAGATGTTCCACACTCCAGAGAAACGTTGTTGGGCAAAAGAACACAGTCTTTGGTAAGAAGCGTCTTACCTGGATGCTACTGTCACATTGATATTGGAACGCAGTTAAGAAAAATTGAAAACGTAAAAATAAAAATCCATTCTAAAGTCTGTTTTAATTTTTTGTAGCAGAGCATATTGTTTTTAATATTTAAAATGGATTTTTTTTTTAATTAAAAAAAAAGTAGTAAAATTGTAGACAAGGGTAATAAAAATGTACTCAAAAGAACTGTCTCGTCAATAGTGTTTAAGTCTATGGGTAGATTTTCAATGGCAAGCCTATGTTATTTGTCAATAGGCAATTACATTGATTGGTCTACACTTGGTCACCAGTACTGGTGACAATGTTACTAGTAATTCACTACAATTTTACTATAGGCTTTACCTGCAGGGGTTATGTAAACAACTAATAAAATGAAATAATAGAAATTACTACACAAACTATAGATATCAACTATAAATAGAGCTTCACGTTATAGAGTGTAAGTAAAAGCTTTAAAATCGAAAAGTATCGGTATTTGGGTTTACTAATAATAACCCAGCAGAAATTAGTGCATACCAATAAGCTTTTTTGAAAGGAAGACATAGTAAACAATCACTTACTCATGCGCATCAATAATGCATGATTTTTATAGGAAATGAGCCTCTAAAGTGCAATACAAATGCAAATTTATTGCAACCAGTAAGCAAATAGTATAAAAAATCAAAAATAATACCTTATCCTACAGCATTTTGGAAGCTTTAAGTTATGAATAGACAATATAATGCTTCCAAATTTGAAAAATTTCCTGCTGGGAAGGAACCCTCCAACATAAAACGAACAATAAAGGACAATGCTCAACAATACGTACACATTGCATATATGTATGTGGAGGAAACAAAAAACGTTGGCTTAAACATTATGCTAGTGTGAATGTGGCCATTTGTAATTTTCAAAACGAATAGAGCGGTCAGTTGGAGTGCACTCATATCTGTTGTTTAAAAAACTAAATTTAATTTTAGAATATAAACCAATTCCTATACTTTTTGGTTAAGTAAACTTGAGAACTTTCTTCTATTTATAATATATATGCATATTTTGTATAATTTTACAAAACAAAAAGTATTACTTTCTGCACTTCTGCTCCATATAAATAAACTTCAGTTGTACTAAATTTCTTAACAAAAGAGGTTTTTAATCAATAGAATTAAATAATGAAATTTTCTTTTAAAATGTATTATAAATATAACACTTGAAAACTAAACAAAATGTATATGCATCCAGTATATAGTGTCTAGAATGTATTGAGCCTTAAATATTTGAATTTTATTTATTATAATACTATTTATAGTCTTGTTATATGTTTTTCACATAATTGATCTTAGATTTATCTATATTTAAAAATCAATTTTATCTTTTTCTGTTTATATGTACGAATATAAGAAGTAATTAATTTTAATGAATTTTATATATTTGCTTTGTACAAGTATTAATGTTCACAAAGTGTTTTTTAGTTTCAAATTTATTTCACAACAATTCCATTTTATTATATATTAATGCAAAGAATTTAAATATTTTATAGATTAATAGACCACAAATTATATAATTTATTTAATTAAAATTTCTCAAATACATATACATATCTAGTTACTTATATTGTATATACACTGCACATCTGGTTAAATAAAAAAAAAAAATTTAAATCTTATTTGTTATTAAGAAATATGCAAAATATGCCTACAATAATAACTAATGCATAAAATTATATTATTAAATAATCAGCACTTTACAAAAAAGAGAAATGAAAATTATTTTATTGTTGTTATTGCACATGTTTGTTATTTTGTCAAAGTATTATTAGAAAATATTTGTTTAACCAAGAGAATGTTTTTAACCGTAACATTACTTGTTTGAAAAATATTTTTCGAGAAAATTTATGCAAAAATCTTAAAAGACAAAATGTTGTTTTAAGTACATATATACATACGCATATACATACATAAATGCATTGTTGTTTTAAACAAGAAACTTAAAAACAAATCTGTGTTAAGTCTTCGTAAATATTACTTTCCTCTTGTAATGTCTGTGTAATGCAAGGGCAGTGTGATAAGTTTATAAAATTTGGTTTTTGTTAGCGATAAAGTTTTTAAAATTATATCGTCGCAAGTATTAAAGAATGCTATAACTGACAAAAAAATCGAAAATACGTTTTTTTCATCATTTTTATCAGAACAAATAAATACGTGGCGATTGGTCCCAGTCCCTGATTTCTACGATGAAAATGAATTCACTTACGCTGTCTGCGTTTAGAAAAATACCAGTGTGTTTGTTCTACTTTCATACAGGTTTTTTTGCTTTGGTGAACATTTAAGGTTTTGCCAGTTACAGCATTCTTTAATTCCATCGAACACGTCAATTTTTAAAGAGAGTTTGATAATTTGTGGAAGAAAATGTTTCATAATAAGGGCGATAATTCACAAAGCTGTTGACAATAGGCTCTTGATAGTTTTAGAAACAAAACTTTTGATTAAATAACTCTTCTTCGAGATTATGAAATTTCTAATATACGGTGTATTCAAATTCTTTATGATCATGCCAGAAAAATAACATGGTATTCTTAGGATATTTAGAGAAGAACAACCACAACCGGTACAGATAGCGGTCTTAGCGGAGTGCAAACGAAAGAAGCACTTGCAAGGAGTGAGACTTCTTAGCTCTGCCGACTGGTAAAATGAGTTTACAGACATATATACTTAATTGGCCAGTACAACCCTGTTTCAGGGTTACGGCCTAGCTTCTCACAGCATATAGGTTGTGTGTGTCAACTTTTATTCATGGGTATCCCGGGACCTATAATTTATCGTCAACTCCGAACAACAGACCTAAGAATCTTGTTAATGGCAATCATTATTATTCTCAGAGCCTTTGTCAGAAGACTGCCAAAAGTAGTGGCCGAAAGAAATATTTTTTTTATATTCCTTTTTTTAAGACGTCAGAGCTGAAATGTGAATACGTGGATCTTGTCTAGTAAGCCAACATAGTAACCACTAGACGAGGGCGACTAAAACTAGATTAATTTAAATACTAAATAACCACTCACAACTAGTTTTGAAGCTATCTTATAAACACGGTATTGCAGAGTAGAGCCACTAGTGGTAATATATACAAACTATGTGCCAGTCTATGACTGTGGAATTTAGATACTTTCTTGTGCCAATGCAGCGGTCCTGGGAGTGTTCGAGAGAAAACTTTTTCGTAAGATTTTTGGTCCTCCTCTAAAGTATGGTGATGATTTACGCATTAAAACCAACCATGAGCTGTATGAGCTCCTCCGAGATATGGGTATTATTCAGCGTAATAACATCCTACGGCTACTCTAGCTAGGTCATATTGTACGGAATCTGTTTCAGCGAGAAAAATTTTCTATGACGAGGTTAATGGACATCGATGTAGAAGACGACCATGTTTGCATTGGAGGGACCAAATTGATGAAGCTAAGTTTATGTGCTCTCTCCGCCATTTCATTTTTTTGCATATCTCGAGTTAATGACAGCACTCAAGGTTTTCGACCCCAAATTTTTCAAGTCTGCAATCCGTTTTCGAATATCTCGTCCAGTTTCGAAGATAAATAGCCGAAAACGGATTTCAGATTTTAAACATTTTGGTGTCAAAAGCCTAAAGTGGCATCCTTATCTCGTGATATATAAAATGGCGGATAGAGCACATAAACTACCGCACGGCGAATTGATGTGACCAACTGAAGAAGGCGAGCGCCTGGAGACTAGTGTTAAGGCAGGCCAAAACCCGTTAACGGGTTGTTCAGTCAATCTAAGTAAGTAAGTAAGTATGTCTTGAGACATTAATTTGTCTGATATTTCTCTCTCTCTCTCTCTCTACTTTTTATCACCTCTGCTACTTACTACCTATGCTGTTGTATGATCTCTGCTCTCTGTGCTGACTCTAGCCGATATATGTATGCCAACTCTACTCTGTATTTTTAAAAGCTTTTGCTTACCTAAGTTTCTATCAAGAGAATCTTCTGTTACATACATAAGTAAGTAAAATATATCGTCACACTGGCAAAAGTCAATTAGTTTTAGGTTTTTAAATTGACGAAAAGAAGTTAAAAAAAAATGAAAGGAAACTGTGTGCTAATATATATATGAGTATATATACATATATATATATATATAAATAAAAATAGTAGTCGCCGTGGTCCTGTGTTTAGTGCGTTGGCATACTAAGACGAGAGATCTGGTTCAAGCTCCAGCTCCGACATTTTTAAGCAAAGAAATATAAAAAAAAAATATTTCTTTTGGCAACGACTTCTGGCAAAAGTTCTAAGAGTAACTGATTGCCATAAACAAGCTTCTCAAGCCTGTCGTTCGAAGTCGACATTAAACTGTGTAGGTCCCGGTACTCATGGATAAAAATTGACACACAAAACATGACTGTTGCAAGGTTTGTAAAGGCTAGTTATGTATGTAGTATATATATAAGTATATTTAAAGAAGAATTTACGACAACATCACATAATAGCATACCTATCAATACTTCAAAAATATTAATTCTAAATGTAAATGCAATAAATTGCTTTAATAAATTTGTGTAAAGGTTTTCAAACTCTCACCATTTACAATGTTAACCATCTATTATTAGAGCCTAGCTTTTGATTACCTTTCTATAATTTCTTTAATTATACAGGTGAAATCCCAGTGCTTCTATTAAATTTACTAATTTATAACAATATCTGTAAGTATAATAAGAATGTGAGTCTAAAGCAGTTACGTTCCATAGCATATACTTTAATGCTTGCTTTTGCAGTTTTAAAAATTCTTACAATTTTACATTGAGAAATCATTGTTTCTTTGCAATGAAAGAAATAAGCATTGTCGTCTAGATTTGATTAACTGTTGTGGGCCTTGTCGGTGTGAAAGCACAAATTTCTTTTATGAAATTCGGCACATTGTGTAAATGGCTTGGACTCAATTGGTCTAAAGTAATGACAAACTATGTTGTATGTGTGGGTCGTATGTGTTTGCAAATGACTATCAATAATTGATGGTAAAATTATTACTGTCTTGTATAACATACATATTTCCAATTATTTATTATGTTTTGATACATTGTTTGTTATTATTTGGAATTTTTTTTTCCAGCAATAATTTTTAGTTAATGATCTCAGAATAGACAATTAAGTGGACATGTATGTACAAGCAAATGTTATAAGTGAACACATGTTTATTATTTTTATATTAGAATAATAAACATTGCGGTTTACGAATAACATGCATTTCATGTTTCTTTTTTTTTCATTTTAATTTTTTGATTTGTGGGTATTTTTTTTTATTCTTAATGTATAGAGGCCATAAATTATGCTGTTTATTGGTAATAAAACCACAAACACGTAAGTGTACCAAATGTGGCAACCAACATATTATTAATGTGGCATATAAATTAGGAATTTTGCAGGTTGTTACCAACATCAATGCAGAACATAGAAATGAATTCTATACTGCTTCCTTAACCAAAAAAAAAAGCTCATTAAAAACATAAACTGGTAATAATTTGAAGTAAAGGCTTTGTGGAAAAAAAAGTCAAATAAAAACTAAATGAAAATATCTGTTTCCTAAAAATTTAAGAGTAGGACTGTAAAATAAAATATATTTTAAGTGAGAGAAGCTAAATTCACTCTTACAAAGCTTAACACTGAAGGCATACTTTGACAAGTTATTCATACTTTTACACTCGAACCTGGGAAATCTACAGTACTATTCAAACAGTTATAGGCTGCGTTAAGATTTTTGCTATTCATGCTGCTGGCATGACTTTTTATTGCTTTTAAATTTAAATTACTTTCACATTTTAGAAGAAGTGAAAAAAAGAAAAAAGAAAACAACAACAACAATTAATACCAAGTCAACTAAAGCTAAAGGTAGAATTAGCCGAACGTTGATGTAACGTAACGCAATGTACGTTGGTTTCTAGCATATGAAAACAATGCAAATGATTATCCAAAATAAATGTCACGTTGACGGGACGGAAGAATCTGTATAAAATAGAATTTCTCAACGTTTTTACGTGACATTTCAATGCGAGTGATGGGACTATTGTATGTTAAATGACAATGTGGCCCAAATGCCCTTTTTGGTACTTTCATGCTTATAAGCAAATCTTTTTCTTTTTTATGCGTACAAAAAGACTTTAATTTTTAAATTCTATAATTGTTTTAATTTTTTTTAATTTTTAAAGTCTTTATGATATTTATGTGAATAATTTAAATTTTATGTGAATATAAAGTTTGTTTTACTTAACATATCCTTGACAGACGAATTATATACATACATACCAAATGAAAAATTTTTCGATTATCTAAAAAGAAGCATATGGGATGCATGATTGATTTACGTGCTAGCTAGTTACCGAGATAATTACAATTTTTTTTATAAAGTTCTACTTAAAAATTAACTTTTTTCGTTTCCGGTCCACAATGGACCAATGGATCCGATTCAATGAATAATGGCTTTAAACCAAAAATTGAATATTCAGTAGTAGTATAAGAATAAATTTTTAGGAAGCATAAAATATAAGAAGTAATTATAATATGCTCTTATTTTGGTACTTCTGGTACCTTTTTTAACTTTGTGTTAATTTAGCAACATTCATCACTGCTCTAAACAGCTGGCTTCATATTGCAATTTAAAAATTAAAATTTTTTATTTGTGCTGTGTTTTTTGAAAAATAAGTAGAAAAATATAATAAATTATATTATCAATATTAATAAAATAAAACATTATTATATTTTGTTTTTAGTGGACGACGAAAAATAAAAATTAGTGGTACAGGCAAATGAATGCCTTTATAATTTTTTGGTTTGTTTTGTTTTTATTTACATTTTCTGTTGACATATGACACGTTTGTATAACTGCACATACGTACGTAAGTTAACGTACGTACCGTTTTTACGACATCAACGTTTGGCTAACCAGGCCTTAACGTTGTATTAACGTTATACGTTTTTATTATTCTGTTTTGCTTTTTATTTGCTCGCTATCTTCTCTTATTTATTTTGTTGTTGTTTTCTAGTGATTTTTATGGTGGTACATTAGTACACAGGGTACTACTTTTGTTTTTTGGGCCATGGAAATTGTTACCATTTTTTTTAATAAAGAAAGGAAAAAGAGACTCGTCTGTATATATCATTGTATATATAAATATATATATACCAAAATTGTTTCAAGGGTGTTTATGATTTTTTTAACGTTTTCTCACGAAACCAAATTGTCTTCTCCTTATAATTTTATTAAATATTTAAGAAATATCAAAACTATTTAATATCAGCAAACACCTTGTCCCGAAAGGTCAAGTTTTTTAAAAAGTTCTTAGTTTCTCCACATTGTTCTCTTTCTAAGTATGAGTAAATTTGACCACAAAAATCAAGTTTGTTATAAAGGATCGTAACAACGAAACATCCAATGTTAATTGTAAATAAAACAAAAAGTTTCAGGTACTCGTAGTAATGTTAGTATTTTTTTTTATTTTTTACTATAATATCTGGAAAAAAGATACAAAGGGCAGGAGATGGCCATACAATCTTACAGTCAGGCTACCACCATTCGAGCATTTGGCTTTTCTGGAATTGACTCTAAATTAGTATGGGACTGTCTAGTGAAATTGAACCGGCTAGGCAGGGACCATAAGATCAGCTTATGTCCCGAGTCTTATTGGTATTCAGGGAAATTAAATGGCAGGATAATTTGCCAGAAGGGGATCATCCATGCCACTAATGAGGCCAGGATCCTTTTTTGAATTGGGAAGAGGAGTTTGGAAGTTCATACTGAACGAAAGAGAAGAAAAGGGCCATATACGCCTGAGACTTTCCAAACTTCTACCTGGCAATTATGATCGAAGAAGATTGAAGTCTTGCATTAGATTCTCTGGGGAAAACCTGATTATTTTAACGGGTCTTCTGATCGCGCATCGCAGACTTAATCGGCATTTAAATAGGATAGTAATCGCTTCGAGCAACATGTGCAGATTCTGTGACAATGTGATTGAGTCAGCAGAGCACATACTAGGCAGCATTGATGCACAGTAGAAAGAAGTTACATGGTGGCTATTAGATAGAGAATTTTCAGGGTTGGTACCGGTCGACATTTTAAAGTTCGTCAGAGCAACGAGACTGGGGGAGATACTATAGAAACCCTGGTTTAGTTCAGGGCCGTAGAATAGATCTACAGATTAGATTATTTTAACGGGTCTTCTGATCGCGCATCGCAGACTTAATCGGCATTTAAATAGGATAGTAATCGCTTCGAGCAACATGTTCAGATTCTGTGACAATGCGATTGAGTCAGCAGAGCACATACTAGGCAGCATTGATGCACAGTAGAAAGAAGTTACTTGGTGGCTATTAGATAGGGAATTTTCAGGGTTGGTACCGGTCGACATTTTTAAGTTCGTCAGAGCAACGAGACTGGGGGAGATACTATAGAAACCCTAGTTTAGTTCAGGGCTGTAGAATAGATCTACAGGGGCCTTATTCTGTAATTATCTTAAGCTAAAATGCTAAAATTTTGGGTTTTGAAACAGGCTGAGCGTTAGAATATATAAAATTAAAAAGTTTAGAGATAATAGTCATGAATTTTTTTAAATTACCATACGCATTAGAGAATTCTCTTCTTAGCCAAAAAGTCCTAAATCAAGTTTAGAAATTTTTAGCGATAGAGTTTTAGCTTAGGAGAGTTACAGAATAAGACCTCAGGTCGAAGTACTTTTAGTACCCCATGCCAATTATGAGTGAATCAAAATATCAGTCCTCGTCATGGCTTCGGTAGCATACCGGTTCATACATAGTATGCTTAATGGCTCTGGGACAAAATTATTGCACGCAGTGGTAAGGGGAAACCATTTGAAGATGAATATATTTCTTATATTTAATTTTTTTTTATTATGCGCCTTTTTTGTTGATGAAAGAAATTTCTGTCAGTTTGACCACTCAAGGGCCAGTGTTATGCCTTCACCCTTGAGTGATCAACAGCAATTGCCCCAACTGTCGGTGGATGTTGAATGTAAGTGGTGAGCATCTTCATCAGTAGGTTAGCTGTTATCTTCCCAGAAGGTGGCGTTATACTCCTGATCACACCGTTTTTGGTGGAATGGACAAGAAATGTCAGGGAGCAATTTTTTTGAAGATGAACTTCGTTTTTTAAATTATATTTTTAGCAAAAACCATAAATTTATGTTTTATTTTTCTCCTTTGCTGGGAATGAACCTCAGTTTTTTATAACCACTATACCACGACCCTCCTTGAATTGTTCATTACTTATGGCTTTTTTTCTTTTTGTTTATATAATATTAGGTAACAATTTAAATACGAGTATTAAGGTTTCTATCATATTTTTACCTTCTCCTGTTAAGTTAAAATTATTTCACTTTGGGACTTTCTACTTGAGACCAACGATATATTCATTTTTTGTAGTTCTTAATTTATTTGTGGGTTATATTTTCATCTTTTTTGTTTTTTTTTTTTCTTTTTTCTACACATACTGTGTTTTCATTATTTGTTTAGTTTTCTTTAGATACCATTTGCCATCATACATTTCAGTGGACACTTGTCCTTTGTTTAGTTTTTACAATACAGTCATAAACGTATGATTGTACGCTCAGATGAGTGTGTTTTTTATGTAGAAGGTCTTTTGTCGAGAAAAGAAAACACAGGTAAACAAATATATGAGAAAAATTCTGATAAATCTACAATTTGTAAAAAATGTGACAGTTAGTGCAGCAAATGCACATGACGGTCATCTGTTCCAAGAGAAAAGAAAAAGCAGCAATAAAATGACATTGAACAGTAATAACCAAGCATCTAACATTGTGCATTCAAAGTTAGTTCTGCCAAATGGTGAACGAATATTTATTCTAGAAATTTTGTTTTTAAATTTGTTTTTAAATGCACCGTTTTTCTCAATTATGCCACTAGAAACCTAAGCTTCTATATACCATAGGAAACCATAAATATTCCTTCATTAGCTCATTTTTTGTATATTTCTTTCTAAAGGAAAAAAGATTCATTTTATTTTTAATTTTTTCTTTTATGGCCTTGGGTGTCACATATAAGTTTTAATGAAATGTTTGTAGAGAGTTCGTTCTTTATTGTTATAAAAATTTTCTTTTGGTATTTCATGTCTTTTTATTAATGTAACGCATATTTGTTTTGTGGTGTCATAAAGGGTATAAAAAAATATAAACATTTCTTCTGTCTTCTTTACCATTTTTTTACTATATTTCATGTTTCGCATACATAAGTAGTACCGAATTTTTTCCTTATATTATTATATTATTTTTTCTTTATATAGATTACAATGTGTGCACTATAACAAATGATCAATGTTGCCACAAATATTTTAATTGGTTTGGTATAAGTGAAAACAAGTTCGCTAAGACTGTTGTTTCCATAAACAAATTCAAAATATTTTTATAAGAAAAGCAAAGTATTTACTTATAGTATTGGCAGAATGAAAATTCCATTTTTAAATATTTTTTGTGTCAATTACAGGAAACATACATATTTGCTTTACATTTTGTATTAACAATCAGTAAATAAAACAATAAACTTCTATGCCTATAACACACAAGTGTACATAACTGGACATAAAAAATACTGAAAGAAAAGAAAAACACATATTTCTAGGAAGTTCTAACTTTAACTCTTTAAGGGCTAAAGTGTGTTAAATTTCATCTTTAATTACTTTTTTCATTTCGCAAAAAATTCCTTTTTTTAATTTTTAGCCACATTGATTTTATTTAGAAATATTAAATCTGTGTTTTAAAAATAAAACTTTTCTAATGAATTTAAGTTCGAACGCCATTTCTATTGTATTTTTTCCTGCTGGCAACGGTCCCCATGCCGTATGATGAATATTTAATTATTACTGCCACAATAATCATACGCCACCTAAAACGCAAGTGAATTTCTTTCATAAACTCCTTTTATAAATATGTTCAGAAATATGCATGTATGTACGCGTATGTATGAACGTAAACAGAAATAATTACAGACTTCAATTTAAATTTGTTTAGAAAAGCATTAATTAAATCTTTTGATTTTAATTTGAGGTCAAAACTATAATTTTTTCCTTTTATATTTATATTGAACATGAATTCAAATCGAATAATTTTTGAATAAAACATACAATTTAATTTAATAAATGTTTTTAACATAAGTTTTGGTAACCAAAAAAGGTTATATTAACAGTAATTCAGTTCTCAAGTAGTACTTTAATATACATACTATATGTACTTATACATACTCGCACAGCCATAAATTGATGTGTCAACAGCAGTATAAGAAAAATAAAAGAAAAGAATAAAAAAAAGAATCAAAGACTTAATATGTCTGTTTGATTGACAATAAAGCAAAATTATTTCACTCTAGTCATGCAAAGCAAATATCCCGAAGCCTTCACACATTACATCGCATTGGAGAAACTATAATAGCTTTCTCTGCCTGCCCAACAAACACAAAAGTTTCAAAGTCGAAATTTTATTTTCGTTTTTTACTGCACTAATCTGGGGGCAGGTGTATGGTAACCAGTAATGTAACTTCCCTAAGCTTTTATCTAATAGTCAAAGATAAGATTTCTGTTTACTTTTGGTCTGCTTTTTTATATTGCAGCAGGATATTATTTTCATTCTCTGCAGTTTAAGTAAAATTACAACTTTGATTAAGAGTAAATGGTTAAGAAACAGCCAAACTAACTAATTTTTATTAATGGTTCTATTAGGTGGTAAACAAGTAATCTGCGTAAAAATTTAATTCCTGGCCATAAAAAATTTTTAACAGGAATCTTTACTTATAACTTATCTAGCAACTGTGTAGTATTTCAGTATGAAAAAGTCTCTTAGTAATGTATTTAATGTTCGAATTATGCATTACACTGAATGACGCCGCTTTACAATCGTACATACATACATACATAATTGACCATTACCATCCTATTTCAGAGTTACGGCCTAGCTTATCGCAGCACTAGTGTTGTTTATGTCAATGTTTTATTTTATTATAAATGTGTAACGGGACCTACAATTTAAAGTCGATTCCGAATGACAGACTTGAGAAGCTTGTTCATGGCAATTAGTTACTCTCAGAGCTTTTGTTAGAAGACTGCTTGCTAAGAAGTAGTCGCCGAAAGAAGCTGAAGTTTGAACCCTAAGCTATCGTCTTAGTAAGCCAACACACTAACCACTATACCACGGCGACTACTGCTTTTCAATCAATTACTTAGTTTAAAAGCAGAATTTTGCTGAAATTAAGTATGTAAGAATTCCTTTTATGTAAAATGTAAATCTTTGTAGTTTTAATTTCCAATGACAATCATGTTAGATTATTTTAGGGTAAATACCATCAGTCTCCGTGGCCTAGTGGTTAGTGTGTTGGCTTACTAAGCCATGAGCCCTGGGTTCTACACCCATATATGAAAAAAAAATATTTCCTTCGGCGACTACCTCTCAGCAGTCTTCTAGCAAAAGCTCTGAAACTAATTAACTGCCATGAAAAGGCTTCTCAAGTCTGTCGTTCGGAGTCGACATTAAACTGTAGGTCCCGGTATTCATGGATAAAAATTGACACACACACACAGCCGTAATCCTGACACAGGGTTGTAAAGGCCAGTTATGTATGTATGTATGTAAGTAAATGCCATCAATATTATATTTTTTTGTTAGCTTTAGCATTTTACACACCGAAATTTGCAATTTTAAAAATTTTTTTCACCACTGCTTTTCAAAAACACTTCTGTATGATTGTGGCGTGGCCATGATTACTCTAAGCCATGCATTGGAAAGTGGCAGCACTACCCCGATTTTGGGGACATCTAATCAACTCTATCCAATGTCACCATCCTAATGTTTTATTATATCAATGAAAAACGTATATATATATATATATATTCGGGAAGCTGAAATATTGGACGACGACTCTGAAATAAATTTAGATTACGAGGAAAGTCCGCTTCTGAATCATCAGAATTATTTATTAAGCGAATTAGAAGAAGTTCCAACCAACACCCAAGTCGTATAAGTAGAGTGATTCAGAAGAAGAAATAAGAGATGAAACACTAAAGAAGGAAGAATACCGAATAAATATCGAACGAAAATTTTAAATAGAATTCTTAACGAGAATTCAAATCATAATTCATTTATATCGCTTCTACTTAAGTACATGTAATGAATATATTAGAAATTTTGATATCTCTCTCCTGGAAGGAGAAACAACACGAGGCGAAGAGGTTACTATAAGTACATATGTATATTGATGGACTCTTTTATGTATGTTTGTTTTATTTTTTTTAGAACAATACTGAGGGGTAAGCCCATACTCATGCTGTGCATTGTACTGGAATGTGACATATATTAGTACTAAACGCCGTTTTTTATCCATAAGGCAAGTAGCTGGTATTCGATCATTCAAAGGCCAGTATTATACCTTCACTTTTGAATGATCAACAGCAATTGCCCTATCTGTCGTTGGATGATAATCGTAAGTGGTGAGCGTCTCCACATTTATATTACACGCTGTTTATAAAACAAGTAAAAAATAAATCTGAATCAATATTTTTATTTTTAAATTTGTCCTTCGCTGGCAGCTGAACCTCGGCTGTTGAAAATTTGTGTAACAGAAGCATGTAGTGAAACAAAAGAAAGAAATATGGTAATGTTCTTTAAAGGATATAGTATCTGTCCTCTTAAACAGCGAATGTTCCACAACATGCACAGAACCAAATCTGACATTGTAGGCTAAAACAAACAGGAGGCACAATCTCATCCTCTCACATCACGGCAACAATATCCAGGTTCTCCACGATTGCACCTATTCAAAATTTTTTTTGTAGATTTGCTTTCTCCAAATCCTTCCAACAACTTTTTTTTATTAATCATAGATGGGAAGTTATATTTTTTCTATGTACTTGTAAAGAGTTGGTCGAAGTATGTCAAAGACAGCACATGATATCATGCTCTCCTCTTCTCATCATCTTTGAATTTGGGCAATGAATTAGAAGTTTTTTCTGTCATCATTTATCAAATTAAGGCGGTTCTGGCAAACTAAAATTAATAAATCTCTTAATGAGGTTTGATCATAGTTTTTCAGATTCCTTAAAAATAAAAAATAATGCATAATTCTTTTAAGTATTTACGTAAATATTTCTGCTAATCGTAAAAAAGAATTTTATTTCTGACTGACTTTTTAAATAAATACAAAACTAATGCATATTTAATGCAGTTGTATGTCAGAAACATTTAATATTTGATATAAACCTTTTTTATATTTATTTTTTTTAATAATTTTTTTTAATAAGTATAAGAAAACATAACAAAGTTTTTATATGTATGTGTATCTTTATATATATGCACTCGTATATATATACGTACATTTAAACACAATCAAAATCAAATTTAAATTTGGTGCCAAAACAAAAAAAAAGTGCCAGAGAAAATCTTTAACACTTTTTGTTTGCAACTAATGAAACTAATGCAAGTCCTTAATATCCTTCATCAACAGACACTTACAAAACAACTTCTATGTAATGCTGTATATCTGTTTTATTAGATTACTACATACAATGTCTGCATGCATGTATAAGTGTGCTAACTTAGATTTCAAAATAAGTAGAAAAAAAATATGGTTTAAGTTTGTTATATAAGTACTTTTATATACTACTTCTGAATTAACACAAGTTGTTGTGAATGTGAATTCTGTTTGTGATCCTGTGCAAATGAATTAAATTTTCAAGTTGTCAAAATATAAAACTTAATGTCATTTTAAAAGAGAATTTTCTTCATTTAGTTTAGTTTGAAGTTTTATTTTATTTAATTTATTTTTATAATTTTTTTTTTTGTTGTTTTAAAAATAATCATAAGTTTTATCATTTTCTTTTTGTGTGTGTTGTTTTATTTTTATTTCTTTGCTTTTATATAAGTTAAAAATAAAAGAAAGAATTTTTTTTTTCAGTCATTTTAGACAGAAATTTTAAACAGATAAAACTTATTTTATTTCATAAATTTTTACATAAGTACTCAAAAAGGATGTCATTAGGGGGAAAGCAAAAATATTAAGGGATTATATTCAGAGATAATTGAAGCAGAATAGATTTTTATTTATTCTACCAAATCGTATGTTCCAATCTATTCAAAAATTTTAATGACTTTACAAGCTTTATTTTGAAAAAAAAATTTTTTTCAATAGCATTTACTAAATTAAAACAAAAAGAAATTCATATAAGAATTCATATAAAAATTTAAATATATTTGCCGAATTTACAAGCTTGTATATCGTTGTATGGTGTATTGAAAACAGTTTTTGTTTACTTTCTTGTGAACACCTAGTGTTTTATTTTATTAATGAATGTTGTATCGAAAATGTCAAAAATCAAATAAGAAGAAGAAAAGCAGTATACAGATTCACTCAAACCCAAACGGCCTAGGTTCAAATCCCAGCGAAGGAGAAAAATGAAAATATTAAATTTGCGGTTTTTCAAAAATTATAAATAAAAATCAGAGGTTCCCTTTTTCTTCAAGATATGCTCTTGACATTCGAGTCTATTCCACCTTTGAAACGAATGTTAAGGAGTACAGTGTCATCTTCTGGGAAGATAACAACTATCCTACTTAGTGAAGACTCTCACCACTTACAATCAACATCCACCGACAGATGGAGCAATTGATGTTGATCATTCAAGGGTGAAGGCCTTTGACAGCAGCTTGTGGCATCAACAAAAAAGGCACAAAATATATAGAACTATCTATAGAAAAAATCTATCTATCCTCAAATTCCAATACAATGCACTGCATGAGTAGAAGTTTAACCCTGAGTATTGGGTTAATAAAAAAATTTTAATATAACTTTAATTTATATGTTTATCATTTTATCAACATTAATTTCATTTCTATATTAATGTATGTATTATACTTCGATCTCTTTTTCTTTTGAATAAATACATATACTCCTGACAATAATTGTTTTTTTTTTCATTTGTAGGCATTGACTTTACATTAATAGCAAAGTATCAAATACAACCTTTTAAAACACATGAAAAACAAGCATGAGTGTATCGAAAACAACAAGTATATATTGTTATAGTGTAAAACAGCGATTTCGAAGTTTGCGACAGTTATATGGGTTAGTAAAAACTGGTTCAGTAAAAACTACCTCAATCTTTATAATATTGGAGGTTTTAGTGCAATTAATTGTGAGAGATCAGACGATTTTGGTGGTACTACAATGTATATTAATTCAAAATTTATATATCTATTTATTTATTTATTTATTTATTTATTTATTTAAGTCAATGGATGAAAATCCTTACTGACCATTACATATAAAATTAACATTAAATTAAAATAATTTCATTTACTAATATATATAATTTTGACAATACAAATGATACAATTACGTATTAAGAAAAACAATAACTTTTCGTTTTATAGAACGTGAATTTGAAGAAAAATCAACAAGATCTGACAAATAATTATATTGGCGACATAGTCTAGTAAAAGGATCAGCAAGAGCATAATTAGATCTACATAAATGAACATGAATAGGGTTATAATAACGTGAATTACGACAAGGAATGTTGAATCTAACAGAATTTAAAAGAAATTCACAGCATATATCCCCACTGATCAGATTAATCATAAATGATATATTTAACATAGTACGTCGACTCTGAAGGGTAGGAAGCTTTATTAATGCCAGTCTGTTCACATATGAAGGCAAATCCATGTAGTTCCATCCAAGTCCACGCAGACAAAACAACAGGAATTGTTTTTGCACAGATTCAATATGGTCACTATGAACGTTGTAATAGGGATCCCAAACGATTGATCCATACTCCAAAATAGGTCTGACGAGTGAAATAAACAACTGTTTAGTAATGTACGGATCAGAAAACTCTTTTGCCCACCGCTTAATAAAGCCAAGAGCACATCTAGCCTTATTTACAGCCATAGTAATATGGTCAGTAAAGTTCAATTTTCTATCCAGTAATATACCAAGGTCAATAAATGAATCCACCAACTCCAATTGATGACCACCAATTGAATAATTAATATCAATAAAATTACCTCTAAAAAATCGCATGCATTTACACTTTTTAATATTCAGCTCCATCATGTTATACTTGCACCATAAAAAGAAGTTATCGAGATCACTCTGAAGATAAGCATGCTCATTGGAATTTTTATAGGAAAGAAAAATTTTTACATCGTCAGCATACAATAATATATCAGAAAAATTAATAACGTTAGGAAGATCATTAATAAATAGCGAAAATAGAAGGGGGCCAAGATGGCTACCTTGAGGAACCCCAGATGGAACGTAAAAATATTTAGATATACAATTATTCACCCGCACAGACTGCATTCTACCACTCAAATACGAACTTAGCCAGCTTATACTTCTTTGGGTTACTCCCAGCAGGTCCAATTTTTTTAAAAGAAGTCTGTGATTCACTGTATCAAATGCTTTGCTAAAGTCAGTATAAATTACATCTGTTTGCTTTCCTTGAGTAAATGCAGCATTAACCATGGATGTTAATTGAAGAACATTAGTTACCGTTGAACAGCCCTTTCTAAAACCATGTTGATAAGGTGTTAATAACGATGAAGAATGATGAACAATAAAATCAGCTACTAATTTCTCAAATATTTTTGGGATAGCACTCAGTTTAGCAATACCTCTATAATTTGTAACGTCAGACTTATTACCAGATTTAAAAAGAGGTATAATGTAAGAATTTTTCCAATCCTTCGGAAAATATCCATGCTTAATCGAAGCATTAAACAAGATACCTAAAGGTACGACGAATGATTCCGCACAACGATTCAAAATACCACTTGGTATGCTATCAGGACCAGGACTAAAAGACATCTTAAGTTTCTTCAAGTACACCATCATTAAGAGTAGGAAAATGTATTAAATGACTGGAAGCAGGACAATAAGGATACATATTTTTATCATTGTAAACAGCATCAGAATAAGTGCTGGCAAAGAAATCTGCAAACATATCACAAATAGCATTATCATTACAAGATTCTTGATTACGAAATTTCATAACTGATGGAAATCCAGTAGAGTTTCTTTTTGAATTAACGAAGTTGTAAAATGACCTTGGGTTTTTAAAGAAATTATTCTTCATTTTGACTAAATAATTTTTATATAACTCATGACTCAGTATGTTATATTCGGAACGGCTGACAGAATATCTTCCATAATCAATAATCGAACCAGATCGTTTATATTTTTTATAATATTTGTTCTTAAGATTTTTTAATCTTGACAATTGCGTGTAATATTAAATGATAGTAGTGACAACGTAGACATCATTGCCATTGAGCTACAAAATAGTAATTTGGACAGCTCTCGGATTAGGGTTGTATCTATTTATAGATCTCAGCGATGTCGAATTAATAAAATTTTGGAGAAAATTGAGGGAATTCTTGGTATGCTGGAATCTTCTCGAACATTATTTGTTCGAGACTTAAATGTAGACTTACTATCTGAGAATAGGTCACAGCAATTACTAGTCGATCTTTTTAACAGTTTTGGTATGCATTCTTGTCATGAACATGTTACAAGACCGATGAGTAATACTTGCATTGATTGGGTTTTTTATAGTGGTTCTGACAAGATTCATGTTCTTAGTATTGAGAATACACTCTCTGATCATAACTATTTAGCTTGTGAAGTATATTTGAATATTGGGATTGATGCAAATAGATCTGAGCGATGGAAGAGACTTAATTATAGAAAATTAGGAATGATTTTAGATAGTGAATTGGGATCCATGCAAAGTAAATTAAATTCTTCTGATTTATGTGACAAATTTATGCAGGTATTGACTTCTGCTATTTCGCGAAGTACGGAAGTATTATCGAAATCGTATGATACTTGCCGAGAGGTGGCTCCCTGGATGACTGATAGTTTATACTCTTTAATATGTTATAAGACTAAACTTCTTAGGACGAGGAGGCGGCATAGGGAAAAACTTAGCATAGTCGAGAGAGTGAAAAGAATTAGTAAAGTCATAAAAATTTGCAGTAAAAGGTTAAGAGATGAATATTATATGTACAGTTTGAGGTCAATAGGATCTGATATTAGGAAAACATGGAAATTTTTGAATAGGGAACTTGGTCGATGTGGAAAATTTCCCAGTGAAATAGTCGATGAAAAAGGCATAAGTATTTTTGAGGATGGTAGTAAGGCCAATGCCCTTAATAAATACTTTGCTGAGTGTGGTCACAAACTTATAAGCGGGATAAGGCAATACCCAGATGATCATATTAATAAATTTGGAACGTTAATGCCTGAACCATGTGCATGGAATTTGGAACGTATTTGCTCAAGGGACATAATAAATATAATTGACTCACTGGGTAAGAAGAAAAGTTCTGGTTATGATAACGTAAGTGCGGACATGTTGATTTTCAGAAAACCCTTGGTTGCTAATATACTTACTAAAATACTTGACAACATGATTGAGACTGGGAAATATCCTGACGTTTTAAAGGTGCATAAAATTATTCCGATACCTAAGAAAATTGCTTCAAATCAATTGGCTGATTTTAGGCCCATATCTGTCTTATCAGTCATTGATAAAATTTTCGAAAAGATAATTTCTGAACAGCTTTCAGAATATCTTAAAGCTAAGGACGCTTTATATGAGTGTCAATATGGTTTTACTAAATGTTGTGGCACAGAGGAAGCCTTAGTTAATGTAGTTGAATATATTTGTAATAGTATTGATGCTGGTTTTAAAGGTGTAGGTGGTGTATTTTTTGATTTTTCTAAGGCCTTTGATTTAGTTCAGCACGATATTTTAATTGAAAAGTTGCGCAACATTGGTGTGGCCGACAAAACAGCATTGCTACTTAAGAGTTATTTAGATAACAGGGTGCAATTTGTCCAAATTGGTGATACTAAGAGTAACTTGTTACCGGTAGAACACGGCGTACCTCAGGGTAGTGTTCTGGGACCTTTGTTTTTTAAGATTTATATAAATGATTTGAAAAATGTTGATTTTTATGGGAAACTCGTAATGTTTGCTGACGACATTTGTCTATTTTATAAGTATAAGAATGAAAAAATACTGCAGACCCATATAGAATATGATGCTGCAATATTGGCTGAATTTTCCCGGTTCAATAAGCTGGTTCTAAATCCAGCGAAAACTAAATTCATAAGGTTTAGACCTAGTGGGGGTGGAAATGAGGACAATATGGTGGTTCATGTGGATGGAACATCTATATATGAGTCGAAGGTTGTAAAATATTTAGGAGTGCATCTCAGTCATAATTTAAATTGGGCCGTGCACATTGAAAAGATTAAGGCTAAGATATCTGCAGCAACGGGAATTCTGTTTAAATTTAGAAACAAATTGAGTACTAATGTGAAGTTGATGATTTATCAATCACTCATACACTCACATTTAACATACCTGCCATTGATATATGCATATCGGATGACAAGATCCCTTAAAAGTCTGCAGTCGGCACAGAATAAGGCCTTGAAGATAGTGTTTAATCTGCCAATGCGCTACCCCACAATCGATTTGTACAAAGAGAAAGCAAGAAATATTTTACCAATTCGTGGTTTGCATAAACAGCAAATGTTATTCTATGTTTTCAAGTCCTGACGAGGAGTTAGTACGAAGTCGATTAAATTTAGTCGTGTTGTAACTGGAACGGGTGTGAATACAAGGCAGGCACATAACTTACAAGTGGCTAGGTGTCGCATTGAATTAACCAAGCAACGAATAAGATTTGCTGGACCAAATGAATACAATAACTTACCTGTAGAAATAAGAGAATTGTCCACGATTTCGGTTTTTAAAAATAGAATTCGATTATACTTACTGAATAGCATAGAAACACTTCTTACTTAATAATATACATAACTAAAAAAACAAAAAAAAAACAAAAAAAAAAAAGAAAAAAAAAAGATGATGAATTTATATAGTATTATATGAATTAATATATTATATATTTAGCATAGTTAATGATATGCCAGGCTATGGCCTCTATAAAGCCTAAAAGGCGCTGAGGCTCTAAATATTTAATAATAAGCAATATATATATAATATACATTAGGGTGACCAAAAAAACCGATGTCGGAATTTTGTTCGTCTGGACCCCACAAAGCGATTGCCCTTTCCAGATATTGAGATAGCCAAAATTTGAGCTCGATTAAACAACGTTAACCCGTGCCGCTCGTCGATCAAAGTTTGAAAAAAATCAAATTTTTGACCAAAAACCTGACATATGGAGCCATAACTCCAGAACCGTAAGTAATAGAAACACGATTAATATCTCAAAAGAAAGCTAATGTTGTTCTTCAAAATTTATATTATATACATAATTGTTGTTATTTTAAGTCAACCCGAGTTACAACAGCCTTTAGGTCCAAAAACGTGACTTGGATCCAGTAGGAGCCTGTTTGGGATTATTCTGAGATTTTTACAGGTGTTTACATAATCGTTTTGTGGGGTCCAGACGAACAGGATTCCGACATTTTTTTTTCCCATATAAGATTTGGTCACCCTAATATACATATATATATTTTTTGTAAAATAAAAAAAAATAAAAAAAAAAAAAAATTCAACAACTTAAATCATCCATCTTACAATTCTTAGAAATTGTAATACAAATGTTTCATATGCTCTTACGAGAATGGACTCAAACACAAACAAGACTATTACTAAATTGAAGATTTGATATTGCCATTAAATATCGAATATGCTTTATAAAGTTGGCAACGAGAATAAGGTATATCTTTTGAACGCAAACACCATTTCTTCAAAATAAATAAAAATATACAATTTGCCTCAAAAAGTTAAATCTTTGGTTTGCCTTCTAACAAGATACTACACCCCCAGCCATATTCGAATGCTTATTGCTAAGACGTATTTGTTACCCACTTTATTGTATGGCTGTGAGTTATTTGCAAGCTGTGATGCATTGAGTAGACAAAAACTCAAGGTTACATATAATAATATATCCAGATACGTATACGGAATAAAAAGAAACGGACGTATTTCACGTTATTCGCGACAAATTCATAACGTCTCCTTTGACAATTTACTAAAATGTCGTGATCTATTATTTTTGCATAAGATTATATATACTAGACAACCTTAGTACCTATATCAGCGACTGACTTTCTCAAGTTTGAATAGAGGTAATAAAAGGGCTACAGTAAAGCAATATCTGAGCAACACTTTTTTATAAACGCTATCGGCCTTTGGGGCCAACTACCACCACACATTCAAATATTAAATAATGCAAGACAATTTAAATTCGCAATATTTAAATATTTTACGTAATTCTGCAACAGTACAAATATTGGGAACCACATTTGTGTTTTTATTTTTTTTATATAGAATTGTATTTAGCTTTTTTAATACTACTACTTATATACAGAAATATTATTTTTATTAATTTGTTGCTTTAATAAATAAATATGTATTAGTTTTCTTTCTTTTACTTTTTATAAATTAATGCCAAACCACTTAACAATATTATAATATAAGACTTGTTCTTATTGTGTTGTGATAACTCATAAATAAATAAATAAAATAAATAAATAACTTGCCAGTACCTAAGTGTTTAACTATTACACGAGTTAACTTTCTCGAGGTTCTACTGTAAAATATTTTATCTGTCCATATCATATGCTTGTTTATACTACATTACACTTCTTGTATTATATTAAACTGCACAAATTGTTCTCATAGAAGACCTATTTTAATAATTTTTGTACTCCCTTAAGTGCATACATCTGAAGAAGACTGAAATCATACGATTTTTGTTTCAGTTTTTAAATAATTTTACTTTTCTGAACTAAACTTAACTGATAAAAAATTTTAAGAGCAAAATTTTATATAAAAAAAAAAAACAATTAAAACAAACAAATTTTCTTTTCATAAAACATTCAGAAGACTTTTTTGCTAACACTTTGTCAAAACCATCTATAAAACTTAAGTACAGATGCATATAAAAATAAAAAAAAATTTATTAAAAAAAACCGGCTTTTGTTCTTACATTTGCAGTGCTTTTTTGTTTCTCTTCGATCAAGAGATTTTATGTAAATTTTAGTCAAAAAAAGATTTTATTGGTACTTGTTGCTAAGAGCCATTGATAGCAGCAGGCATTTATTCATACTCGTACTCAATGATAACTTTCGAATTGTATGATTTCATTTTTATTATTCTTTTTTATTTTTTAGTTCTTTTTTTATAAATACTTTAAAGCTTAAATGTCGCATAATGTCGCTTTTTGTTTTAAATCTTCCTCTTCATTGTACGTCAAGTGCCAGAATATACCCTCTTATTCCTCCTATACATATAGATTTATGTTTTACATTATATGGTCACAATTCATTTCAATTTATCAATAAAATAGTTTTGTAGTCTTTATGTGACAAATAAAAAATAAACGACAGACAGAATATATGACTGAGCAAAACGGATATGAAAAGATGGTGATGAAGGTTGGAGTGATGAATAAAATGTTACCACAGAATAAGAGATAGTGAGAGAGAAAGAGTATCAAATGGTATATGTAGCCATGTTATTTATATGTGCATGTGTATGTGTATGTATGTGAATTAAGGGCATTACGTGGGTTAAACGAATAACTTGGGTGTCACATATCCTTGCATGTACATTCATGTCTAACAGAGGGCATACAGTGTTTCATACCATCATCAATCATTTTGTGTTCAACAAAATCTCTTGGGTAAAATAGTGAATGTAACAATTATGTCAGTTTATGATTATTGTCTATGTAAACGTCAATTATTTCTTATATTGTTTCCGTTTCTGCAAATATTGTATTTTTTTTTTTTTTAATTTTCTACATTTTAATTTATTTTGTCCCATATATGCTGCGGCGGGTATAAGCAAAATTATTTCTTCACATTCTTATTTAACATTTCTTTTTTCAGTTGAAAAGATTTCATAGTTGCTAAGGGACGCTAAAGCGAAATATCAATTTTAATTAAAAGTTTTGTCATTTATAGAAATTATTGTATATTCATGTATTGGTATATGAAATATTTTAAAATGTAAGCAATTATTTAAAACTAAATTCAAGTATTATTTCTCAGAAGACAATAAACGAGTCGAATGAAAATAAAAAAAAATTCTTCATTTAGATAGATTAGATCACAACTAGAATATGACTTTTTAATATTATTAAACGCCACTGTCCAGTGGTTTGTGTCTTGGTTTTTTAGACGCTAACTCGGAATTCAAATCTCAGCTCTGACATTTTGTAAAAAATAAATATAAAAAAAATATTTCTTTCGACGACTACCTTTCAGCAGTCTTCTGGCAAAAACTCGGAGAGTAACTGATGGCCATGAGCAAGTTTATTAAGTCTGTCGTTCGGAATCGATACATTGTAGGTCCCGGTATTCGTGGATAAAAATTGACCTGCGTGCAGCCAGGCCGTAATGAACAATTATTTATGTATGTATAAACAAATAACAGAGATCAATTCTTTTATAATATTGTTTTAAATATTATAATTTTTTTTTAATTTTAAAAGAATTTGGAATATAACGGCCGTATGTATTATGAAAAATTAGCAACTCGTTAGTATATAGGACAAAAAACTGGTAAGTTTATCACCCGCTATAGACTGATATTTTTAAAACTTTCCATAACCTTTATTTGCTAATTATTATCCAAAAAATTAAATATTTTGTACCTTTGAGCAAGAATTTCCACGTATTGGAATGACAAACTTAGCCACTGTGTACAACAACCCGCTAATTTTTTATTATACAATATTATTTAAAAAAATTAAAATAATTCGATATAAAAAATTGTGCAAACATATACATATAAAGATGAATGTGTGTCTGTATGTTTACACTCGATAGATTCAAGAATCAATACATCCAATTGCCATGAAAATTTGGGAATTATTAGGTGTATAACAGAGAAGGTTTTTGTCAAAAATAGGGTGGAATTGAATAACTGGGTGTGGTCATTTATACACAAACTACATACTGATGTTTGTATAACTTGAGAATGTTGAAAGCTAAAATTATTGAATTTAGTTTGAATGAAATCATGGTGCAGACAAATCATCAGTAAGAAAGTGTCAGGTATTGGACAAGTAGGCTTGGGACCTGCCAGACAGGCTAAATATAAATTGTATCCAAATTTATCAAATTTAAACCTTTTTTTAACTCTAATAAGAATAGCTAGGCACGGTTAGAGTGTTTGCACAAAAACTTAAACGATTAAGGTTCAATCACAGCGAAGGACAAAAATTATAAAGTAAAATTTGCGGTTTTTCTAAACTTTAATTTAAAAAATAAGACGTTCCTCCTGCCCCCCGCCCCACCAAGATGTCCATCTGCAAGAAACCGCTTTCTGAGCTATCCAGTCTCTTCCACCAGAAAATAATGATCAGGAATACAGCGCCACCTTCTGGGAAGATAACAGCTAACATAATTAGTGAATATGGTCTCCACCCACTACTAACATCCAACGACAAATGGGGCAATTGCTGTTGATCATTCAAGGGTGAATTTAAAGCACTGTGTGATCAACTGATAGCAACTTGTCTTATTGATATATGAAATAAAAACATATGTATATGTATATGATATACATACATATGTGATATATCATTATTAAAAAAAAATTAAGAGTCTGTTCATATAAAATAATACGAAGTGTTTAATTTGTTTCAATTTTAAAAAATCAATAAAAAAAATGTAGTAGTAGATATTATTTCAAACGTTTTTTGCCACAAATCCTCAATTTATTTTCCATTTATTTTATTATTCTTTCATTTTTTAATTTTTTCATTTTTCCTTTGCATATATTATTTTATAACAGATTTAACTCATTAAATTCAATATGGCTTCCGCTTTCTGTTAAATTATGTTTTTTTTTTAAATATTTTTTTCTCATAAATTATAATGCAATTTAGTACATGTACTTTAGATAATAACGGTCTCTACACACTTAAGAGACTCTAATTACACAGGTGATTATCTATTTTTAATGTGTTCATTTTTAATGACCATTTACCTCCAGCATATACAGTTGACTTCCGCTGTAAATAAAATACAATTTTCTTTTTCTTTTTTCTATGTCTTCATTTCCTCTTCCATGAATATTGCTTGCACATATGCAAGTAACTGTGTATCTTTTACTAAAATGGTATAACAGCAAAGCAAAATAAAAGCAAAAGACGGTTTGATAATATTTTTTAATTGTTGGCAGTGGTAAAAGTACACAATAGAAAAATCTATATACTTGGCAATACACAATAAATATTTGTTTCGTTTTAAAGACACGACTTTCATTATTTCACACTGCCTAGAAAGCAGTGTTATCAAAGCAGGCCTATTGTGTTCAAAGCTTTTAATATTAACACCTCACTTTACTACACCATACCATGAAATTAATTGCTTTATAAAGCTACTCTTTTATGGTCATGTTGATGTATCTTTTGAATTGAAAATTCTCACTTAGTTTATAATTTTATTTGCATATAAGATTAAGGATTTTTAGACAAGACCAACAAGAACTAGTCATGCTGTGAGACTTAGTTCTTCTCATTGGTAAAATTTTACGAAAGAGTTCTGGTAACCTATTTTCTTCCGTAAGATGATTTAGGTTACTGAGTGTGTGAAATTGGGGGGCTCGTGGTATAGTGGCTGAGCGCTCGCGCAGAAACTCACACGACCGAGGCTCAATCCCAGCGAAGGACAAAATTATAAAAATAAAAATTTGCGGTTTTCTAATATTATAATTAAAATTAAATTAAAAAAAATAAGAAGTTCCCTCCCCCCCAAGAAGTCCATCTTCAAGGAACCACTCCCTGATAATGCGAATCAATTTCACCAGAAACCAATGATCAGGAGTTCAGCGCCACCTTCTAGGAAGATAATAGCTAAACTACTGAAGACAATCAGTATTCACATTCAACATCCACCGACAAATGAGGCAATTGGTGTTTGATCATTCAAGGGTGAAAATATAACACTGGCCCTGGATAGGTCAAATTGACAGTAACTTGTCCCATCAACAAATGCCCAAAAAATATCTCTCTATCTATCAACCATCTTTACATTCCAATACAATGCACTGCATGATTAGGGTTTACCCCTGAGTATTGGTTTTAAAAAACAAAAAAATTATTTTGCTCTCCCCAGTACTTTTTTTTTAAAAACTAATAAAATATTCCATATGATTTTAAAGTGAAGTTCAGGCTATTTTGGAAACAAAAAATCTGTTTCATTGAAGAAAATCTTTGAACTGAATATCTTACGTTGCCTGCTACAGTCAACTCTGCAAAATAAAACGCTTACTTTGAAAAAGCGAAATAAATAAATTTTCATATATTTAAAATTCAAAATAAAGAATTTTGTTTACAAATTAACATAAATAAGTACTAATTTCTGAATAACATGTCAGAAGAAATAAGAATGAAATAAAATTTAAAAAGAGAAATATCGGTAATAGACATTTGAACTGAACTTTGACTATCTTAATTAGTTTATAATGACAAACCATTTTCTTTTTACAAATAGTTTTACTAGCACGCTTACAACAAAATAACAGCAACAATTTGAATTCCTAATTTCTTTATAATTTTGCTTATAATAGCTGTCTTGTCACAACAATACAAATAGAAGGATGAGATTTGCTTGGCCAACATAGAAAAATGTCTGCCAATGGGCACTAAATAAGCAAGTCACTATTTAGACAGACTACAATAGTTGTCAACGATAAAATTGAAAAAAAAAATATGTTTTACTTTATTATTATTCTCTGAGTACAGTGAATATATAAACTTGCAAGCAAAGTCTTAGGAAAGAAAAGATACATTTTATTTTATTTACTTCTGTTCTGTGAACTATAGCGCTTGACGAAAATAATACCTATTTTCTTGTTTTTAAACTTTTATATCTAATTTAAACTGGCAAGTGTTTATATATTGTCAATGGAATTAAAGAACGCTGTAACTGACAAAAAATCGAAAATACGTTTTTGAATCATTTAAAAAAAAACGAGTCGATTGCTCCAAGTCCCAGATTTCTACGATGAAAATACATTCACTTACGCCGTCTGCGAAATGAAAAATACCAGTGTATTTGTTCTACTTTTTAAAAGTTTTTTGGCTCTGGTGAACATTTAAGGTTCTTTCAGATACAGCTTTCTTTTATTCCATCGACGATATATTGCTTTTATACTTAATAGATTGTCTATAGCAAATTTATCGCCGTGGTGTAGTGGTTACTGTTTTGGCTTACTAAGACGAGAGCTTCAGTTTAAGCCCCGGTACTGACATCTTACAGCAAAGAAATATTAAAAAAAAATATTTCTTTCGGCGACTACCTCTTAGCAGATTTCTGCCAAAAGCTCTAAGAGTAACTGAACTGTCGTTCGGATTCGATATTAAAAATATAGGTCTCGGTACTCATGGATAAAAATTGACACACATAACATGAGTGCTGCGAGAAGCTAGGCCGTAATCCTGACACAGGGTTGTAAAGGCCAGTTATGTATGTATGTATGTATGTATGTATGGTCTACTAATTATAATTATATATAAGATAATTCGCTACCACTTCGTTTAGCTTCGTTAGGAATTATACAAGGTAGTAGCAAAATAATGAAGAATCACACATTAATTAATTAATTTTATCATTTTTGGTAGCAGGTCTGTTAAGAAAGTGCAAAGTTTTACTTAAAGTAGCAGCCAAATCGATCAGATGCTGGTGTCAGAACCGGCATCAAGGATTGACTTAAAAATGTAAACAAAGCTTATTTATAAGGCTGCGAAAAGAAATAAATAAAAAGCTTCTGACAACATGAAAACTATATTGGCAATAATAAAATAAAACCCATTGCCATGAGTATAAAGATATGCTCCGTTCTATCATAAATTATTACTTAAGATGATAAAAATTCATGATGAAATAGCATTTAAATATTAAATTCCACTGTAACTATGAGAGATGTAATCAGCAGCATATGTTCGGTGTAGCACTGTTAACACAGTAAAATAAAACAAAAAAAAAAAACAAAAAAAAAAACAAAAAAAAAAATAAAAAATAGTTTCTCTATATTCCTGTACAACACAACAAATAAATAAAAAAAAGTCATTAAATAATTTATACACATTTTTGTATCCATTCTATAGACTCTGTCGTTACAATCAAAGCACATATACCATATTTGACAATTTTATTGAATGTTTAAATTTACTAAGCTTTCCTGTACTACTTTTAATTTCATTGAACTAATTACAACAGAATATTTAAATGAAATTTGACACATACTCTGATTTATATAAAAAAAAGAAAAAAAGGTAACTGCTCTAAAATGTACATTCCGTATATTTTGAGACATAAAAATAAATATTTTTTTTTTGTTTTCTGTTTCTACTTACCATTTACCAATAGTTCACTACTGCTATTGACCAAATTATCCATAATTGGCTGAAAGGTATAAAATGTCAAAGTTTCCAATTTATTCATTTGTACGTTGAGCGATAGCAATGCTGGTGTACCACGTAATAAGCCATTATCGATTTTTTTCAATAGATTATTTCGTAAATTTAAAGTTTTCAAATTGTTCAAACCATCCAATGCCCGTTCCGATAAACGCTAAAAGTGTACACAAAAAAGAAATGTCAAAATTACAACCAAATTAATGAGCAAAAAACATAAAAAGTGAACATTTCATTTTGAAACAAAAATGTTTTTAATTTTCCTTATTTCTCTTATTCTAGTTTTATATGCATACATACATACATATGTATATTCATTAATGAGTGTAATAACATATGCGGAAATTTATGTAAATGGCTTGTAATCATGTAAATTTATAATTAAATTTTATAGATTTTATTACTTACCTTTACAAAACAATATATAACAACTGAATTAAATATACTTATGTGGAATATGGAATGATTGAAAAAAGGGTGTGAATCGGGATTTCATAATTTAATATTTGCTGCGAATGTATAATAAATGTTTACAAAAGAAACATAATAAACACACCTGTTCAAAACTCCCACAATTATGTTTGAGCAGCAAATATAAAAAAACCAAAACAAAACGATTTGATACACCTATTGTTGTTTGAAAAAAAAATTATATAATAAATAAATATTTTTATAGGTTGTTTAGCGTATACACAACCCAACAAACTCAGAAACATATACACACGTACGCATGTATTTATAAAAAATTAAATTCAAATTAAACACTTATTCTACTTAAAATTCTGTTTTTAGTGAAAATTTTTTTCTTTTAACGCAAACTAAACGATATCTTTTTAAGAAACAGTTTTTAACCTATAACCAGGGTAGCGACTTTCATGCCAGTGCATATTTGCAGTCAGTAGCCCATAAATGGTATTAATCAAATACTTATCCGAATTGAAGAATTTGCAACAAAATGCCATTGATTTGTTTTTGCATATTTTTGCATATTTTGCTTTTAAGTAAATGTTCATGCATATTTTGGAATTTTTTTTCGCATATTTTTAAAATTTTTTTTTATTTTTACAAACCTTTAAATTTAGTATTTGATTCACGAATTCATTCTTAATACTTTAAGAGAAAAAAATATTTGCCAACTCTGTTGTTAAAACAACACTGTACAAAAAAAAAGTGAAAAAAAGAATAAAAAAAAAATTAAGTAAAAAAATTGTTAGTACATTTGATTTGAAATCAAATCGTCGTGCGGGAGTTTATGTGCTCTATCCGCCATTTCAAATTTTTTATATATCTCGAGTAAATGATGCCACTTTAGGTTTTTGACACCGAAATTGTTCAAGTCTGCAGTCCGTTTTCGGATAACTTTTCCAGTTTCGGAATTGGTTCTTTTTTAAGTTTGATCCTCTAACTTCAGTACATTTTCCATGTACAAAAAATTGTTGTCGATCGAACAGGTTTTGTATCATAAAAAAATTATTTACAGAAATAAGAAATTGAATTTGTATTTAAAATTCAAAGGTTTTATATTTCTGTGAATACTTAAATACAGTAGATACTCAATTCTTGCAAGTAATGAATACCGGGCTCGGTGCAAGTTTCGAGGTTGTTGCAAGTACAGAATATTAATTTCTTGTACAAAATAAAATGCACATACATCTGTTTAGAATTAAAGTTTAATATTTCATTTCCAAATACTTAAGTTCAACGAATTCATATAACATTAGATACATAATTTATGTGGAATTAAAGAATTCTAAAATTTGTGTTTTCATTTCACTTAGCATATACGAGTACATACATGAAGATTTTTGGCTAATGAATTGATGGAAAATCCTGCACTTAATTTCTTTAAAATCTCAGTTTTGTCTTTAAGTGTCAGCAACGTAATTTTATTCTCTGCCTTTATGACACCGCACCTCAATAGTCAGCTTAATAAGTCAGCAGCATAAAAAGACGGGGATTTCCCAAAATGTATTCAGTCTGAGAAAACGTAAACAAAGCAGCACGTAAGGGTAAGAATGTCGCAAGTAGTGAGTGCGGAATGAAAAATATTTCTATGTTGCAAGAATCGAGGTGTGCAAGTATCAAGTATGTGCAAGAATCGAGTTACTACTGAATATATTTTAACTAGTACCTGGATTTTTTTGATTTTAAATAAAAATAATTAAAAAAAATAATTGAATTTTTTTGTTTTTAGTGCATTTTTATTTAAAAGTGCTTATTTTATGACCATATTTTCAATTTTTTAGTGCATGTAAGTCGCTGACTTGGTCATAACAAATATTTTCTTTTATACTCAAAGGCTTCAAAACAGTGATAATTTGACTCTTCTTAAGACATCGCCATGCAAAAGTGACAACTGCGCTTTATATAAAATGTCGGAACTCCAACCGGTCTCTATAACTTAAAAACCAACCAGTCGACTAATTTGGTTTAAGTTTATTTCCCTATACGTTTGTTAATTTATTTATTAGAAATTCACATGCAAATAAAATTACAAACTAACTGAATAATATTAACAAAATAGCAACAAAAGACTTTATCTTCTTGGTGTTTTAATGTTTTCAATGAAGCATTTTAGGAATCTTGCTTCTAAATATTTAATTGTTTTTTCTTTTTTTTATTATTCTGGTTACACACAAAATCTCACTTTTTTATTAAATGCAATTCTGTTTGTATAGTTCTAATGAAAAAGCGTCACATACTTTTAACACGCTATCAAAAATTATTTCTAAAAGTTCTTACTGTACACACATATAAGTGTATGTACACTAGGGTGACAACAGTTTAATAATTTACGTGTGTACCCGTCCGTAGATACAACAACACGTTACCCAGAAGTATAGGTATAGGTAAGATACAAAGAGTGAGACCAGCGCCACCCAATGGCGGTACTCCCAACCACCGGATATAGCGTACTACGGCCGAGCCCTATAACAAAAGATTAGCAATCTTAGTGTAACTATTGCCTGGATAATAGGACGCCTTCTTGCTGTGTAAGGGATACTATCCAGCACTTACCACAACAACTACGTGTACTCCCCGAAGACAGCACCCAAACCTCAGGCAAAATCCCACACACCCCAAATGACAGTTGCATACGGGCAATTTTGGTTCTCCTGATAACCATAGTACCAGATTAAGGGGTCTCTGGTTATTTCTTGAAAGCGCTAGTAGGTTGCACAGACCAACAACTCTCTTTTTTTGTATGGAGTAATAGGCCACCCAGAGCTAGGTGAACTCCATGTACCCCGAGATCACAGGTCTCTGGCGGTAAGAGTAGCCAGAAGCTTTAAGAACGCCTGGGGGAACACTAGGGTGACAGCGCAAAAATTTGTTTCTTTTTTTTAATTTTTAAGTTTTAGCGACGGAATATTGTGACATAAGGTCTACAAATTTTATGCTAAAAATTTTGGGACTTATTTCCCACTTTTAAAAACGAAATAAGTCCCACCAAAAATTGCTTAAAAAAATGAAATAACTCCCACGAAATAAGTCCCACCAAAATGAAATGATTTAAAAATTTACTTGAAATGAAATAACTCCCACTCAAAATGAAATAACTTCCCCTTGAATAATATATTTCTTAAATGAATTAAGTCCCACTTTCATAAACGAAATAAGTCCCACTTTTTCACTGTTTAATGCGATTTCAAATAAGAAGTATTTGGCTCTTCGAAAACAACACACGTCGAATAATTTAAAATAATCAAAGCAGAGGAATAATAAAGAAAAATCATGTGCAAGCTTGCAGAAGACTTCTTAATGGAATGGATATTACGAATTTTGATAGAGTTCCAGAATTTATTATTAATTCTTTTTTCGGTCAAGGAACGTATAGAGAACGCCTACTAGTAACAACGTTTGGATTCGTAAATGGATTAAGTACAGATCAGTTGTTCTTATTATTAAGATGGAAACTGTTTCGGAAGGACCATCAGATTAAAACTATCGACCTTTATAAATGGCTTGAAGATCTGGTGCATGGTAGACGGTATTATAGTTTTAACGTGGCATTGGGATTAGTTGTATTTTGTAATGGTGATATTAGAAAACATGGAACACATACATACGTAATCACGTCAACAATTTTTTTTTAATATTGTTTTTCCAGTAGTTAAGTTCGGTACCTATTTGTACACATTTCTTTAAAGTTTTTTTATTATAGTAAGTATAAAGTAATTAATAACAAAAAAAGGAGAGCCATGAGAGATAAGGACAAAAAATTATAGTTGTCCCTTTTACGAAATGTCCAATATATAACTTTTTGCATAAGAAAAAATGAGAAATAAAGCCATAATGGCCTTATATTTGATGGCTCTATCGCACCCCTCCACAAAAAAATCATTTATTTATCAGATTGGGGGGTCGTGGCATAGTGGTTGAGCGCGTGCATAGAAACTCAAAGGACCCAGGTTCAAATCCCAGCGAAGGAGGAAAATAAAAAAATTAATTTGCGGTTTTTCTAAAATTATAATTGAAAAAAAAATAAGAGGTTCCCCCCCCCACCTCCGAGAAATCCATCTTCACGAAACCGCTCTCTGGCATTTCCAGCCTATTCCACCAAGAAAACGAATGATCAGGAGTACAGCGCCATCTTCTGGGAAGATAACAGCTAACCTACATAAAAAAAAAAAAAGATGCTCAACACTCACATTCAACGTCCAGATGGGGCAATTGCTGATGATCATTCAAAGGTAAAGGTATAACACTGGCCTTTGAGTGATCAAATTGACAGCAATTTGTCCCATTGACATAAGGCGCTTAACATGACTTCTTCACATCTATGTATATCTATATATTCAATATTCCAATACAATGCACTGCATTTAGTAGGGCATTACTCCTGAGTATTGGTCTTAAATAAAAAAAAAAAAAAAAAAAGATAAATATTTGAGGGGTTTCATGAACTTCTACACGACATAATGGACATACAGTTTACTGGTTTGATCAATTTTGTGAGTTTGCATTGTAAGACAGCATTCACTGCAAATTTTCAAGTGCTTACAAGGAAAAAATAAGATATTTGGCTGCTTTATGAAACAAACCACGCACATATTATTATTAATTGTATTCTGGTTGGTTTCAATATGGTTTAACGACTCGTCTTCAATGTCCTCTTCCAAATATGATAATTCTTCAAAAAGATCTGCATCAGGCTCCATTTGTACAATTAAATTATTTTTTGATAACACCAGTTGGTCAAGGAATTTAGAAGGAGTTATAGTACCTTGTAAAAGATCATTCTTGAATTTCGAAATCATATCTGCTTTCAAAACACAGGACTTTTTAATACGCTTTTTTTCCACACTACCATTGGTATTCATCAATAGTTCAAATTTTCTTACTTTTTCAAATTCTTGCATCTGTAAAAACGCTACAAATTTGAAAAAAGTAGCCTTCTTTGGAATACTTTTTCCTATGACGCTATTGTGCGGATTTCAGAATCGAAAACTGAAAAGTTATGTGGACTGATCTGTAATAATGAAATCATAACACCTTTTTGTAAATATTATGTAAAAGGGAATATTGTACCTTTTGCATCCATTGATTTTCAAAATATTTTATAAATAATTTGAATGATTTGGGTATGAAATAACTCCCACTTTACAAAACGAATATATTCCCACTCAAAACGAAATAAGTTCCACTTAAAATAAAAACGCGTAACGAAATAAGTCCCATAAATTGACGAAATAAGTCCCACTTTTAAAAACGAAATAACTCTTATTTTATTATTTCGTTTTTAAAATTGGGACTTATTTCGTGGGAGCTATTTCATAGACCCAAAACTTTAGCCAAATCGGACAACGTTTTTGGATTAAAAGTTAACCATTTGCACATCATTTTACGAAAACATCTTAAATTTCTCGAGAGTTTTATTAGAAGACAGCAAAGCATTTGTTTTTTTGTTCCTTTGTATTGAAGGATTCAAAAGTTATTTTATTGCAAATATTTTTTTTACTTGTCATTATATGCCGGAAAATGTGAGATTGTCTTATTAAAAAAACGAACTCTATAAACATAAATTTTACAATTTAAATGCTTAACCCTGCTGTTAGGTTAGAAAAAACTTACGAATGTTAGGTTAATGGACCATTTGGTCCATACTTCAATATTCATACAAAATAACCATTTAATTTTATATTTTTATCTATTTTGGATCACTTCTCCCTAAATATTATTAAGTTGAGCTTTACTCAACGCTAGAGATGGTCGAGTGAGTGAATTTTGGCTCACGCTGACGAAAAAATTTTATAATCTCCCACGAATCTGTCGAATTTTTCTTTACTCACGCACTACTCACGTCAGTAAAATTAAAATAACGCACTCTCACGCGTCATTCACATGAATCATGGATATCACGTGAACCACGTAAATCACGTGACCACCACAAATCTCTACTCAACACATCTAATGTGAAAATTTATTGAGGGAGAACTGCTCAATGTAGAAAATTACTCCGATATTTCAGATTCGGAATTTGATAATACTTCAGAAAATATTCGCTATTCAAGTTCTTCCGAAACAGATACTGAACGGGAACCCATCCTAGCTGCAGCTAGCTCTGTTGATCCGTTTTTTATTGCTAAAAACAAAATGCTTTGGAGTGCCACTCCATTACCTCAGTCTATTAGAGCTACGACTGAGAATATTATCTCAACGCAGCCTTGCCAACAAACTTGACCCTGATGTACTTATTAGTTATTTCGATAATAATTCTGTCAGCTTTTATGTTGTTTTTTCAGCCTCCAATAGACAGAATTATTATCGAAAATACTAATAAGTTCATCAGGGTCAAGTTTGGTGGCAAGTGGAAAGCTATTGATGAAGACGCATTGCGCGCATATATTGCTTTGCTATGTATAATGTATGTATGTATAATCTTGTTTTTTTATTTGAGCAAAATAGTTGGCTAATATAAAATCTATTGCTGAAAGTAGAAAAAATTAAGATGTCGCCCTAATTTACGAGCAATTATGTCTGAAGAAAAATTTCATAGGATTACTATCCGTTTCGATGATGTTTTGTGTCGACGGCAAATGCGTAGTTGCGATAAATTTGCTCCTATATGTGAACTGTGGAACCTTCTGGATCAACTTATTCCAAAGTTTTATAATTGTTACGAAAATGTCACCATTGATGAGCAACTTGTTGCATTAAGGGGGCGATTTACTTTCCGACAGTTTGTGCATCAAAACCACCAAAATATGGCTTGAAATTTTGGTTCTCAGTGGACTCCAAGACAGGTTACAACTATAAATTGGTAAGCCTAGAAATGCACAGCCTGAAAAGAACCAAGGACAATGCGTTCTATTGAACTTAACAGAAGGCTTGAAAGGACAAAATATAACAGGCAACAATTTTTTTCCACTTTTGAGTTGGCAAAAAAACTTCAGGAAAGAAACTTCCTCCGAAATTGCTGACTTTCAAAAAAATCCTTTTGTACCTCTTTATAAAAGCCAAATAACTCGATGGCCAAATATTTGCAAACATGGTTGGTCTATCCGCATTGAATGCGTATGTAATATATTCTGAAATCGACGATTCCTGGGTTCCAACTGATTGGAATTGGTGGAGACCAGAGTTATTGCGGCAACTAGCACTTTATCTTGCGAACGCGTATATGATGAAATGAGTTCTCAGCACAGTTATCTACTGAAATACGAAAACCATGCATAGTTATAGTGGCCTCTTCAAATAATATTTTTAATTCAGAGGCCCGAAATCGTGGAATTTGTAGTTGCTGCAAGTCTAAGTGTGATATAAAATGTTCCATTTGCAGTAAGTTTAGTTGCAAAACATATAAAGAAATATGTTGCTTATCGTACAATGACAATTATTATAAAACCAACTAAAAAAGACTTTTTTTTTTAAATAAATGTAAAAAAATCAAAGAAAATACCTTATGGACCAAAGGGTCCCTTAACCTAAGATTCGTAATTTTTTATTTTTCTCAGTCCTGGTTTAAGTCAGAACCTTGAATTTTTGTATATAACATGGTTTTATAAAAAGACCACATGAGCTAAAAAATTAAGTCACTATATGTCACCGTTCAAAAATTACAAAGAAAATAATAAACAAAATGGACTAAATGGTCTTAACCTAACGGTTAAGCAATCACAGAAGTACATAAATTCTGTAGACTCTTGAAAAAAAAATTCAGATCAGCATTTTTTAAATACAGTTTTGTATCACCTGTAAAACAATAAAACATATCTAGAGAGAAAATTAAAAGAATTTATAAAATAATTATTTTTAATAAATATTGTTTCTGAAAGCATCATTAGCAAAACTTAAGTTTTTTTTTTTTTACTTCCTACATACTCTTTTATCTTATTCCAAGAACTCCATAGAAACTCTAAATCTCTTGAAAAATTTTTTGGTATTTTTTGAAAATAAATCTTGTAATATATGAGAGTTGTCTCTGAATATAAAACTTTTAAAGTTTTCCTTCTTTATAATAAGATTCTTTGGAATTTCTTCATCTTCTATCTATCTTACTTTTGAGATGGCTTTTTCCGCAATTGTTTTGTAGTGTTCCAAACATAATTGTTACAATATTCCATGAAAGAAACTTTAAAATTTGAATAAAAATTTTCTAATTGTTACCCTAATATACTGCATATGTACGTCAACTTGTTTTTTTTTTTATTTATGGTTTCTTTGTGTCTTTGAAATTAATTTAAATGTTCTTTATTCGCTCATATATGTGTATATACTTATACATTTTTTTTGTTGCTATTATTATTTTATTCACGTGTAAATGAAAAGTCGTTTACTTTTTGTTTTTTTCTTTAATTTCCAATTATTTTCCAACACACTTGCTATAGCATGAACATATTTTCCCCCTTCTTTTTGCTTATAAATACAATTAATTTTAATGAAATATAAACATGTTTTCAAATGTGGTAAACGTTTACAAGTATTATACGTATCAAAGGCGTTTATTTATTTTAATATTAAATAGTTAAATTAAACAAAAGAAGCATAATTTAACACATTTTTCTTACACTTCAAATTGTGTTTTTGTGTGTGTTTTTTTAGTTTTGAAATATATCTTTAATAAAGGTAATTGTGACGTATGCTTATTATATCGTTGGTCTCAGGTAGAAAGGCCCTAACTCAAATAATTTAAAATTTACAGGAGGAGGTAAAAATACAACAGATACTGTAATTATTAATATACAACTTTTTATTAAATGCTGTACAATTGCTTGTAATATCGTTATTTTTAATAATATTGCAAAGATTTTTTGTTAGGATGTGCATATTTCTGAAATGGATTGGAATACTAAAAAAATACAGTTTTGAAAAAAAAGCGAGTTAGGGCCTTTCTACCTGAGACCAACGATATGTATATCTCCTCTTATATTGCATGTTACTCATACGTACTCATTTCAATGTACATATGTACATAACCAGAACAATTTGATTGCTTGTTTATGAGCTTTGAATGCTCTCAATTTTCACTATTTTATATTTGACGAAAACGCGAAACCACATTTCCTGCAAATATTTTATGTACAAATTTTATTTTTTGTAAATCATCATGTAAATATTAAGAAATAATATTAATTAAACACATTTTTTATTGTTGAATGATCCAGAAGTCCGATATTGAGTCCCGATAAAATGAGTGTTAATTTGTAATTACATTTGTTTTTTTTTTTATGAAATGTCTAAATTAGACCAGAAGTAAATTTAATTGAATGAATTTAGATTGTTTTTTTTTTATTTATTTAAGACCAATGCTCAGTGCATTGTAATGGAATTTGAAGATATATACATAGATCGATTTTTATTTAATTTTATTATTATGCGCCTTTTATTTTGTTGATGAGAGAAGTTGCAGTCAATTTGACCACTCCAAGATCAGTGCTATATCTTAACCTACTTTCTCACAGCACCTATGTTGTGTGTGTTAATTTTTATCCATCAGTGCCGGAACCTACAGTTTAAAGTCGATTTCGCACAACAAACTCGAGAAGCTTGTTCATGGCAATCAGTTACTCTCAAAATTTTGGCCAGAAGACCGTTAAGAGGTAAGCGACGAAGCTAATAGTTTTTTCATAATTTTTTTTTTCAAGATGCTAGAGATGTGGTTTGAACCTGGGTTGTCTTGTCTTAGTAAGCCAACGTACTAACTACTAGACCACGGCAACTCCTTTTCGTTTTTCTTTGTAATGCCTCAATCAAATGAGAAATTGTTGCAGACTAGTCGAACTGAACATGTTTTCAACTTCAGCTTCGAAAGAATCTTTTAAGTTCCCTGTGTTTATTAAAATGAAAAATTAAACTTATAAAAAAAAACTGTTATAAGTACTTGAAAAAAAAAAACACTGCACAGGTTTTTTCACAGCCTTCTTGTAGATATTTACTAGAAGCTTAAAAATTAAAATTGGAAATATTTATTTTTTGGTTTTTATAATGTACGAAGAATTTCTTTGAAGAAAATCTTACCAGTTATTTCATTAAAAAAAAACAAAAACTAAATTTTTAAATTGGTTTTTAAAAATACTTAAATTTGCTGTTTTTTTTAATTTTTTCTTGTTTTTTTTTGCGTAGTAGTTTAATATTTTTTCTTGTTTTTGTAAGATATTGTTTTTCAGTTTTGTTCCCTGTCATTAAATATGCTTCTTGCTATACATAGAGGAGAAAATTTAAAGAAAGAACAAATATCCTTGAAAAGAATTTTAATGAAATAGCAAAAAATTTTTTTGCTGTTTTTTCTAGCATTTGTTTACTGTTTCTTATTTTTATTTTTTTTTCTCTTTTTTTGTGACCATAATGCATATTCATGTGTACAGAGAAAAGAATGATTTTTCATTTTTTTTTTTTTTGAAAGAAAACAACACAAGAAAAGCAAACAAAAATGTTTTATATTTCTCTTCTACCAGTATTTATATTTACAAAGAATGTCCCTTTAGTTAAAAAATTTATTTTTTTGTTTTGCTTCATTTTTATTTAAAGTGAAAAAAAACTGTGTGTTATGTTTTGCAAAATGATTGCGTATGTGTGTGAATGTTTTTAAGGATATCATTTTCTATTGACTTTAATAATAATATTGTTGCTGCTGGTGCGGTTCTAAACAATACGTGTATTGTTGAAGAAAGCCGTTTATTCTCCAATCACAATAACACATTCAACGATGGTTTTGACTTTCTTTAAACATTTCCCTTCATATGTATTTTAAGAACATTATTACATACGAGAATAATTTGAAAGTTTGAAAATTTTATTGTGCGTAAATAACCATATTAGTGTTTCTTTTTTTATGATGATTATTGTTTTCAAAGCTTTTTTTTTTTGTTTCTTAAATATGTGTAAGTATATAGGAGTATATTTGAAATTTTTCCTTTTTGAGAACCTTTTTGTTCTAATAATATTTTGAATTGAATTAAATTGGTTTAACCTTACGAAACATATTATTTTGCCTAAAAATATGTTTTGATTTTCTGTCTGGTTTTATATTGTTCAGTCACTAGGGTTACATACTTGTTTAAAATTAATTGGTGTGAAAAGCATAGATAATGGCTTTTAATAATTTGCTTTGAAGTAACAGATTTTATGTAAATTTTATACGAATTAAATATGAACCTAAAGAGATATCCTTTAATGTAATATAATACGAACATTTTTCTCATATGAAAAATTCCATGAAATATTTATAATTTATGAAAGCTGAAATAGAAGATATAAAACAAAGGTAATGACAATAGAATTATTTTAAGCAAAAATCTTTTTAACGAGGACACGTTTCGCAAATTACTTGCGCGAGTAACTTGCCCAATTCTAGCGTTGGCAATTATAATGATGATTAGGGGGTTGCAGATATTCCACAACTCCAGTTGTAAATAAAATAAAAGAAGCAAACACATATCGTCATGCGGGAGTTTATATGATCTATCCGATATTTCATATATCACGAGTTAATGATGCCACTTTAGGTTTTTGACACAAAAATTTTTAAAATCTGCAATCCGTTTTCGTCTTTTATCTTCGAAACTGGACGAGATATCCGAAAACGGATTGCAGACTTGAAAAATTTGTGGTCAAAAACCTAAAGTGGCATCATTAAGTAAAGATATACCTATAAAAGTATAAAATAGCGGATAGGGCACATATTCTCCTGCACGACGATGTGTACATACATAACTGGCCCTTACAACTCCTGTCAGGATTATGGCCTAGCTTCTCACATCACTCATGTTGTGTGTGTTAGTTTTTATCCATGAGTACCGGGACCTACAGTTTAATGTCGACTCCGAATGACAGACTTGAATAGCTTATTCATGGCAAGCAGTTACTCTCATAGATTTTGCTAAGAGGACTTCTCATAGAAGTTTGCTAAGAGGTAGTCGCCGAAAGAAATATTTTTTTTTAATATATTTTTGCTTCAAGATATCAGTGCGGGGGCTTAAACCGTAGTTCTCGTCTTAGTAAGCCAACAAACAAACCACTAGACCACCGCGACTACAACCGAACTGTTTTGTTTGTTCTGTGTTTATATCAAGAGCCCCAAGTCATAGTCTAAATTACCACATTTAATTGCCTAAAAGAAGCAAATGGTATGTACATAGAGGGTGGGCAAATTTGAGGTTAGAAAGTAACTTAGCTTAAAAACACATTTTTTTCTGACAAATTGAGTTTTACTGATACCAGTGTAAAGTAGAAATATGAGAACTAATAATGTAGCACTTTGGTACACGTCTGCTCTTATCGTAAAATTTTGAATCATAATTTGCAACAAAGCTTTGCTTAACTCGTCAATGCGAAGCCAAATTTTATCTTTCAGAGTGTCAATTGTTTGTTCACGTAAAATCGGGTTTTTAAATGGTAATAGTAGTAATTAGTAGTAAAAAGTAGTATTTAGTAGTAAATAGGAGTAAATAGTAGTATATAGTAGTAAATAGTAGTAAATAGTAGTAAATAGTAGTAAATAGTAGTAAATAGTAGTAAATAGTAGTAAATAGTAGTAAATAGTAGTAAATAGTAGTAAATAGTAGTAAATAGTAGTAAATAGTAGTAAATAGTAGTAAATAGTAGTAAATAGTAGTAAATAGTAGTAAATATTAGTAAATATTAGTAAATAGTAGTAAATAGAATAGGTATTTATGTAAAAATCACCAGAATAAGGTAGCCAACTGACTTGGCCAAATGTCAACCGGAAAATTTCTCATGCAATAACTGAATTGTTTGGCCGGCTGTGTGGCTTGTGATGCCATTTTGCTAAAACCAAAAGTCGCTCATATCAACATAAGTAAATTGTGATCATAAAAATTCGTTTAACATGTTCTCATCATGCAAGATGATTTTGTTGAAAAATTTATTGTTTTTGTTTAGTTTTCCAAACAACCAATTTACAAACGTTCGACGCAAATAATGGGAGTGTAGCATTCTGTGGTTAAAATTTCCTAACTTTTTTCTAAATAAATGCCAAAGGATGACAGCTTAATTCTTGACATTTCTTAATTTGACAGCCAATTTACAACCGAAACTCAAATTGTTCACCTTGTATCGGGTGGTTAAATTTTAAGGGTCGATGTTGAATATGAAACACACATAAAGCTGTCAAGCTGTTTCCGCGCATTTCATTTGTGGATGTGGTTTCAGTAGAACGGTGCCACTTGCCACACAGCTAACGAAACAATGGCACTTTTTCGCGACAGATTCAATGAGCGTGTTATCCTACGTGGTGGCGGTATAAATTGGCCGACAGATCATATGGTTTGACATCGTTGTTCTTCTTTCTTTGAAGTTATTTGAAAGAAAAGGTGTACGTCAATAGGCCAGCGACAACTCAAGAGCTAAAGGCTGAGATAATTCGGAATAGAAGCTCTATTATGCTTCAACATTATCGACAATTTGGACCATCGGATGGAGGTGTGACGCCGCGGTCGTGAAGGCAATTTGGCCGATATTTTCTTTCATACATAATTGAACCATACCAAGTTATCATATTAAAAGGAAATGACAATAATTTCTTTCAGAATGTGTGTTTTATTCAAAATCAACATCGGCCCTTGAAATTTAACCACCATGGGGGTTTTTAAAAGTATTTATTAGAATAATATAATAACTTTATTGACCTCTTTTTTAAATAATAATAAATCTCGTTTTCGAGCTTAAGGTCTTTTTATATTAATATTAAATATTTATTTTTTCAATATTTCGTTGCCCCTTCGTGTAGCGTCTTCAGGAATTATTAATGTAACAAATAAAGAAGAAGAAGACGCTACACAAAAGACCTTAAAGCTCGAAAAATAGATTTATTATTATTTATTAGAATACAAGAGCGGTATAATTAACTTTCTTCTTTGAAGATGTTTGTCATTCTTCTATAACATTTAAGAATATTGAGTGATGTTCTTAATTAAGAAATCTTTTTTGACAAGGAGAGAGAATCTTTATCAAGAATACAAGAATCTTTTCGAATACAAACAAGTATAGCCAACAATTCTTTCGAACGAAATTGTGTAAATTTACACAAGCTTGTCACGATTTTTTTATTCTGATGTGCATAATTTTAGAAAAGAATTTTAGGTATTTTAATAGAGCTGTCTGCCCCAAGTAATCCGTTTGGTATTTCCAGTGTTCCTACAAAATCCACACACATTTAAATGGGTCTTGTTCGCCTCTACTTTTCGAAAACTTTATTTTTTCAAAAGTTTTCAAGTGTTAGTCAGTCAGAATTCTCTAAAATCCACTGACAATGCAACAACTAATATGGTGTTGGATTATTTAAAGATATTTTGGGTGTTTAAGTTATCACAGGTATGTATATCACTATAATTTTAATTCACTGGACAGCAGCCGGACTATGATGAACTACATCAAAAATACATCTTAAAGGTTAGAGCTGAATAACTGCAATATATGGTCTGAATATGAAAAAACTAGCTTGGTAGATCAGTTCGAATTTTATTATTTTTTTCCTAGAAAACTACTTAAACAACATTGATTGCCAACGAACTGAGTGAAACTATTTAAATAATATTTATGTGTGTGATTTTTTGCTTTTTATAATTTATAAATATAAATTAAAATACTAATATTACGCATATCTAGTAATAAAAATTTGACTATAATTTTTTTTTAACACAAAAATTTCATTTTCACAACGCTAGTAGGAGTATTAAAACGGGTCACCACCATGGGCGCAATAAACACAAAAAAAACTACAAATTTAAATAAATTTGTTTGAAAATCTATAATATTTTTTTATTTATATTACTTTATGGCAAAAAATTATTTAAATTAAAGTCGAAAACTTTATTTAAAATATTTTTGATCACTTATTTTAAAAACTTAAAAACATTACTCGCGCTTTCAAAAAAAAAAATTTCTTTTAAAAGTGGCATAGAAAAGCTTAACAAAACCAAGTTAAACATTATTCAGTCATATTTTATTTATTTTCAACTAAACTTTCAACACTCGAGCTAAAAAATAAAAAAAAGAAACAGCCATGATTTAAAAAAAAAATGGAGAAACATAAATACCACAAACGCCTACAAAGCCATCAACATTCAATCGCCTCAGTAAGCTTGTCAAGCAATACACCACACATACAAAAATACTTCAGCCAACGACAACTACAAAACAACAATGCGTGTGTATAACCATAGAATGATGACAATGAAAGCAAAAAAAGAAAAGAATCAAAATAAAAAAGATAAGAAAGGCAAGAAATTTTCCAACACTTGAATGAAGTTTTCTAATGATACTGGTTATGACTGTTTAAAGAAGGCTGTCGAGTACAGTACTGTAGTATTGCTGATGGCAGTATTAGAAGTTGACTTAGGGATTCATATTTATTTGTATTTTCTCTTAAATTAAAAAGTTAAAAAATACAAGCGTTTAAACTAGCCATGTGTATATAAATATACGAGGGCAGTTTGAGGCTTTTCTATTTTCAAAGTAAATTCACTATTAATTTTTTTTACTTCATTTTACTTCATTGACGTACCAAATCGCTGTAGAAGAGGTATCGCCTTAAATAAAATCAATAACAACAGAATAAATTAATTTAAAAGCAAGAGACTCTCACTCAACACAAAGAAGTGTACACGACATTAATACAGGGTGTCCGCCGGAAAGGTATCCTATCGATCTTATATTGACAAATGTTTTCTTTAATAACGTCAATTATGTATGGAATACAATATCAGATAAATGTCCACCTCTGTTAGTCTCACAAATACGAGCCCTTTTGAGCACATTTTTCATTACATTCTCACACATTTCACGCGGTATTTCAATAATTTCATCACGAATATTTTGCTTAAGTTGCTTCAGATTTTCTGGTTTGTTTCCATAAACCTTGCATTTCAGATATCCCAAAAAAAAAAAACCCCCAGCGGTCAAATCAGGCGATTGTGGGGACTAATCAACATCAACATTATTTGAAATAACTTGTTGTGGAAAGAGATATCACAGTAATGCCATTGTAATCCTGGCTGTATGCAATGTGGCACAGTCTTGTTAAAACCACATTTTAGTCAAGCCCAAAGCATGCAGTTAATACGTTAAAAAGTTTTCAATCATCTCACGATATCGCTCCCCATTGACAATTACCATTATGCCGTTTTCAGTTTCAAAGAAGTACAAAAGAGTGTCACTTTTAGTGAAAGCAAAGTTGACTGATGAATTATTTGAGGGTTTTAAATTGCCCAGAACCGACTATTCTGTTTATTCACTTATCCATTCAAATAAAAATGTGCCTCGTTACTCATTATGATTTTTTCAATCATCGTCACAGTAATCGATGATTGATTTTGATAAAAAGTTTTAATGTTTTAACGATTAAAAAATACGTTGGTTTACTGAATATTTTTCTATAATAAATTTACCACGTCTCTACCTCATGAATGCCAAATATGAACTGTCAAGACTAATGTTTACCAAAATGGAGGCTAAACAAAGTAGAATATCTTTCCGTGGGACACCCTGTACTACTCGAGGCAGCAGCTTGAAAACGATTACAGAAGAATAAAGCTATAGTTAAATTACTAATTTTTAGCTTAAGGTTAATACAGTAAAAAAATTCCAGGTGAGCCGTATGAACTTTATTTTGCCGCTGTAATGCTATAAACACATTAAAGGCTACCGACCATCGACTACAAGTTGTCAAAAATAGAATACATGTATGCATATGAGAATAATTATTTTAGTGGCAGCACGACTACCGACCACACGACTACTTTTGTAGCTCGTAGCCAACTTAGGCTAATTTCTATTTTTCTTAGCGAAAACAAACAGTTTAGTGCTGCCAATACAATAAGATGCATGACAAAGGTGTTTAAAAACGAAATACATGCAATATATGCATTAAAAATGCGAGAAAATTTAAGTTGCATCACTGACAAAAATAATCATTTGTTTACATTTTTTGTTTAGTTTTCGTTTACATATTTCATTTATTTACATCAGTTTTTATTTAATTTATTACTGAATTATCTTTTTAGCTTTCTTAAATTTTTATTTATTTACTTATTCTTTTTTGTGTTTTTAAAATAATTAAATGTGTTATGTTTTGTTCAGGTTATGTTCAATGTGTCAAAACAGATGTTTATTTTGTAGCTGTAGTCGTTATTATAAGTAAGTAGCTGGCTACATGGCAGTTTTTGTAGCCAGCAAATTTTGTAGCCGTGTGTTTGGTGGTCGATAGCCTTGAATGTGTTTGTAGCATAACAGTTACATACATCAGAGTATAAGCGGAGCGTGGATTGTAAATATAGCACATTAACTGTAAAAAATGAGGCAAAAGAAATTTTAAATATTTAAATTTATTGCCTTTGAAGGCACGACAGTCTACCCTCCCATAAAATAGTTCTTTTTAATACGAACTCACTCTAACACCTTCGAAATTTGTTCTTATAACGCCCTCTTACAGCAGTTTAATGCTTGTAGGAAATGCCCGAATATGTTTTTTTTAATTATTTTCGTATTTACATACATACCATTACCACTGTTTTTCAGAGATACGGACTAGCTTCTCGCACCACTCATGATGTGTGTATAAATTTTTATCCATGAGTACCGGGATCTACAGTTTAAATTCGACTCCGAACGAGAGACTTGAGAAGCTTTTTCATTTCAATTAGTCACTAACAAAAGACTAACCACTAGACCACGGTGACTAATTTCAAATCACATAAACCAACGTCGGCATCTATTATATGTCATATTGTACAAGACCGAACTGCACAGCAATTAGAGAGGTCATACATACACTGGCTGATTTTGCTTGTTAATTTTCCATGAAATGCTTAACCAACCAAGCTTTTAACAGTATATTTTTCATTCAATATCAGGCTTCATTGCCACGCAAAATTTTTTTATTAATTTTTTTTTTTTTTTTTTTTTTTGAGAAAAAGTTTCTTCACCTATAGCAATAATTATAAGTTGGTTCCAGAGGACTCCAAAAATTTAGATTACACAAAAGAATACTTTCCAGCCCGGAATAAAGCTTAAAAGATTCTGTATTCAGATTAGAATCAACTATATATATATAGAACTATAAATTACTCGGAATCAAAAAATTCGAAAACTGGTATTAGCAAAGATAAATAAATTTCAATCTCATAATTTTTATTCGAAAAGTTGTGTAATAATATGAAAAATAAAACGGAACCTTTCAAATTTTGCATGAGAATCAATATCAGAGTAGTTTTACTTAAAAAAAACTTGATTCGGTTGGTTAACACTAACATTTTTCTACACGAAATCAAGGGAAAATGAAATCTAAAACATTTAAGAAATGCGAAACTTAGCGATTTTGATTAAGATTTTTTTGATTTGGGATACTGACTGAAACTGATGACAACTTCAAGTGTCATATAATAGCTAAGCTACTGAAGACGCTCAGCTCTCACATCCAACATCCACCGACAGATGAGGCAATTACTGTTACCTGTTGATGATTCAAGGGTGAAGGTATAACACTGGCCCTTGAGTGGTCAAATTGACAGAAAGTTGTCTCATCAGCATAAGGCGCATAATATACAAATATCTACAAAAAAATCTATATTTATCAACCATCTTCACTTTCCAATACAATGCACTGCATGAGTAGGGGTTTACTCCTGAGTATTGGTCTTTAAAAAAATACGAATACGAACACCAGCTTTTGACTTGACTTAGTATTGGTCTTGAGCAAAACTTAATATTTAGCTTCAACACCCTGAAATTATCCAACAGTATCCTCGTTTTTATATAATTTTTCGTAACAAAAAATTTTGAAAGCAGCCTACCTACATACTTAAATATTTAAGTATACACTGAATATATAAGTTAACTGTCCGTATGTTTATGTATAATAAAACGCTTGTATGACTGCGTATGACAGTTTCGGCGACCACTTTTGTAAATGTGTATGTCAAAGGGGATAAAAAATCATACTCACAAAACAGCATTGAAAGATTGGGTGATAAAAGAAAAATCGAAGAAATGGTATAAATAGAATAGAATAGGAAATACTTGAAATGAGATATAAAGTTTTATAGCGTTTCTCCTACAATTTATTTGTTGCTATTGCTGTATTTTTTTTTTTTGTTTTTTTAGAAACTAAATGTACTTTCAGTTTTCTCCAACTTAAAGATTTCATTTTTCTGTCGTTTTATTTTTACCCTTTTTTTAATTTATTTTACCCGCGTTCTTAACTTTAGCTATACATACATACAGACATACATACGTATGTACGTTATGAGCCTTTAAAACTGATAGACAGACTCATATATATTCTTACAAACTCTGACAGCGCGTTATATACACAACAGCTAAAACAACTTATAGCCAGAAAGACGGATGAAAAAAAGCACACATATACTTACATAACGTATATTGTTGCAATATTTCGCAAGGACTTGTGTGCTTATCTCTATATTATCAGTGTAGGTTTGTCTATGCCATTGTAAGCCTGTGAAAATGATTGTGCATATGTGTGTGTGTGTGTGGGTGTATAGTTGTATTTCTTTTTGTAACTGTCAGCCTGTTCTATATTTATTCATTCATATTATTTTTCTTTCAATTTTCTCTCACTCTCGCTCTCTTGATGTTTATTTTTTTGCCATTTTAACTTGCGTTGTAACTGTGTCATATTGTTTTGCCTTTTTATTTCAATTTATTTTTTCTCGCTTGATTTTTTTTTTCTTTTTACCACCCATTACAATGTCGTCTTGCTGTCGCACAGTGTAAGAAATATAAAGCTATAATGTTAGGGTTAGAATTTCTTGTTTTTGTTTGGGTGTTAAGAAATAGTTTTGGTAATAATGAGAACATAATTTAAAGCATATTTCTAGTAATTATTTCTTAAATTTCTTTTAATTTTAATATCAAGAAAAACAATTCATTGGAGTCGTATTCCTAGGCATTAAACACTATTACGGCTGATTTCGTTTGTAAAGCAACAATTTTAAACTAATTTGTTATCGTTTTAATTAAAACAAATATTTTGGTGTGCAACTAATTCTCCATTAGCTTTTACACTAGATGTATCGCTGGAATATTTTTGCTATAAATGTCTAATTACGTTAGAAGTTATTGCTTTTTTTTACACATATATGTCCTTGAAAATACGTGATTTTGAATAATTTTATGTAATTCTAAAAGAAATAATAAAACTTCTTACAGCTTTAGCTTAATAAAAAAAAAAATTATATAAAATTTGTTTTATTTCTTGTAAATTCTTTGTTACTCGTTTGTGTAGTTTTTACATATTTTTATAATTCAAATTGTGGACCCTATGATTGTTTTGCCAGACAATATGAACAAAATCGTCTATGTACATAAAGAATGCAACACATATTCTTAGCTTACATAAAAGGTGTTACGCCCACTTGTCAATTTCCGCCCACTTTCTGCCTGAAGATTTTTATTGATTGTAAAGTCAATCGGATAAAATTCAGAAACTTTGCCTTAACCGTTTTTAAAATATACAAAAATCAATTTGTATTCCTCTCACGTTCTGAGTGATGATTTAACTTGCGCATTAAGTCTAGTAGTTAGTGTGTTGGCTTCCTAAGACATGAGCCCAGGGTTCAAACTCCGGCTCTGATATCCTGAAAAAGGATATATAAAAACAAATATTTCTTTCATCGACTTCCTCTTAGCAGTCTTCTGGCAAAAGCTCAGAGAGTAACTGATTGCCTTGAAAAAGCTTCTCAAATCTGTCATTCAGAGTCGACTTTAAACTGTAGGTCCCACTAGTCGTGGATAAAAAATTAACACACAAAACATGGGTGCTGCGAGAAGCTAGGCCGTAACCATGACACATGGTTGTAATGACCAATTATGGCCGAATCCGAACAACAGACATAAAAAGCTTATCCATTGCAAACTTTTACTCTTACGGTATCGTACGTGTAGAGATCAGGAGCTGTGAAACACTTAGAAGCCTGTTCAGTACTGTAAATACGAGCAATAAACATTATCACGCCAACGACGGCAGCTGTAGAAGCAGAAAAGGAAGTTTTGGGCTCAGTTTCATCTAAGTTATCGCCAACAATAGTTTTGACAATAATTTTACGTTGGCCATTTTTACAAAATATACAATATAAATGATACCCACTAGTGCTGGCAAAGTATTGAGTAATGGGAACCGAGTGGCGAGTATTTGTATTAATTTTTGGGTACTCAATACTTAATAGTAGCTACTCAATACTTTAAGAATTGTATTTTTTCTTCGAAGTTGTATGGAAAATTTAAAATTTAACGGCCAAACAAATTTCTGACTAAAAATACAATACTTTATGCAATTGTTTTCTCTTAAAAATAAAATACGTTAAAAGTATTAAGTAGTATTGAGTACCCAAATGAAATTACTCAATAATATCGAGTAATGAAAAGTAGCAGAAATTGACAGCACTAATGCCCACCCATGATCATAATAATTTTCATCTACAAAAACTTCAACTACTCCTTAATTTATTTAACAGCCTCAGTATACGAGATTAATGTAAGGCACTATGCTTAGTATCTTGGCTTTTGTCAAGTTTTGTTTATTTTGTTTTCTGATAATAACAAGACAAAATATTTTTTCTTCTTTAAAGATCTGTAAATTCAAGTTCGAAATCCAGTCAATGTAATTTGTTTCGTCATAAAACGCCTTAATTAGATCATCACACTGCATCGGTCATTTTCTCTTTTTATTGAGAAGTTTTATGATGAAACAAAGCCAACTAAAATATTATTATAAGTATAACCTTATATGTATATAATCTTATAAGGAAGTAGTAGTATAAAAAGTTCTTTATAAAAACCAAACTTCTTTCTTTCACTTCATAAATAAAAGCTTTAAAATATTAGAATATATTTTAAATATTTGTGTCTTTTTCTTTAAAGCCTTTTCATTACACTGTAACTGTTTTTATTCAGTTTCTATGTTGTTTATTTATTTACATATTTGTCAAAAGGCTTATGATAGTTTTTCATTTTTCTTTTAAAGTCTAACAAAAGTTTTAAATAAAAGTTTTTCTGCAACACATACAACTTGAAACTCCCTCTTAAGATGCAGTAACCAAATCACATGTACATACTTATATTAGTTTCATATGGGAATATGTTATATTTGCGAGTATATAAGCATATAAGTGCAGTTATTAAGAATGTGGTTATGTACACATTTGTGTATTATATATAATGTTTAACGAGGGCATATAAATGAGTATGTAAATATAAGATTTTGAAATATTTAAGGCATATACATATATAAATAATTAGCAATTAAATTTAGGAAAACTAAAATGTTTGCATTCACATTAAGACAATATTTCATGAACACAATGCCTAGTTATTATATGATACTCGTATTTCATTTTTAAATAATTTTTAGAAAAATGTTTAACTGAAACAAAATATTTTATCAAATTTTTCACTAATGCGAGAGTACCTTAAAAGTGTGGCTATAAAAATAAGTTTTAGTTTCTTTATGTAAAACTTACCTCAATTTTATTATCATCCAATTCTAGTTCAGTTAAGCTCCATAATTCAGCAAACACTGTATCACCAATAAAGTTGATATTGTTGTTTGTCAGCTTTAAAACATTCAAATTGCCCAGACCTTTAAAAACTTCGCTGGTTAGCACCGATATTTGATTGTGGGCCAAATTTAAATAAATCAAACGTACTAATTCAGAAAATAGACCCTCATGCAAGTTCGATATGTTATTGTTATTCATACTTAATCTCTCGCACAGCGGCAAATTACGAAAAGCCTTACGATCAATTTCAAATATCTGATTGTGTTCTAAATTTAAATCACGCAAACGTATGTGGTTAGCAAAAGCTTCCTGATCTAAAGCCATAATTTGATTATTGGTCATAACTATGCGTTCCAATTGATGCAAGTTGGCAAACGCATAACTGCGTACTATTTCCACCTGTGAGTATTCAATGGTTATGCTGGTTAGATTCTCTAAAGGTTTCAGTATGTGAGTGGGTATATAGTCAAGGCGACCATGATTTTGTATGACAAATTTCAACTCTCTTAAGCGGGGTTGTTGATAAAATCTTGTCCAGGTGGTATCGTTCTGTAATAGGCCATCAGAGAATACCCAACATTCGGCCTTTTGTACGGGTACATGATTTTCATCTGGTGTGCAATAGCACATCAATTTCATATCTCGACGTCTAACACAAAAGCCGGTTTCATCGATGGGACCCTTATAGGGTAAAGAAGATGATAATGCGTATGTTGAAGAGGCAACAGATGAGGGTGCCGATGAGCCATAAGTATTGTACTGATTGGATGCGGTGGATGAGGATATACGTTCACTTCGTCTTCGGCCTTCTTTATCACGAGACCTTGAGGCCAAAGCATCAATGGAGGTCAAACAAATGAGAAGCAGCATTAGAAGTGGCTTAAAAGCCTGTATATTTAAGTGTAAACTTGACATGTTTGCTAGATGTGTCTTAATTTAAAAATCTATAAATATGTGCTTTTATTTTATTTAATTCTATTTTGTTTTGTTTTGTAGTTTTTTAGTTTTTGTTTTTAAATAATTCCAGTTTAGCCTTTAAATTTGTTTAAATTTACTGGGATTTTTCTGTAACGACAAAGAAAGAGAGACAAGATAATTAGAATATTTTTATTATTCGGTTTTTTTGTTTGCGTTTTTTTTTTCCGAAAACGTAATTAAATTAATTGCTTATTTTAGGACTGTTAAAATCTAAATTATTTATTACATTATTTATTTTATGGTCATTTTCACAAAATGCTGTCATTCGTATGGTTTTAGATTTTGGTAAAAAATAATTGTTATTTTTATGGTTACCCAATATTGTATATATTGTTACAAGAATTAAAGACTGCTGTAACTGACTGTAAAATGGAAAATATGTTTTTTTTGCATAATTTTTATCAGAAAAAAAAAATACGCCTCAACTGGTTCTGATCCCAGATTTCTATGATGTAAAGAAATTCACTTACGCCGTTTACGTTTTGAAATAGCTAGTGATTTCTTTCTGCTTTCACACAGGTTGTTTGTCAGTTACAGCGTTCTTAAATTCTGGCGACAATATGCTTTACAATTTTACTGATTTTCTTAAAGAGACAAAGATTTGGAAGAGGAGATTTGTTTGGTTTTTAAAATAAAAACAAGTTATTTAACAATAAAAATAAAAAATAATCTAAAGTAGAAAAACATATGACAAATACGAATTGATTATTTTAAAAGCCTTTAAAAACTCTGCCCATTTTATGCCTTTTAAATTTAAAATGTTGAAATACTTAAAAGGCTTTACAAATTTATGTTTAGCCTGTCTTTAAAGCTTTAATTTAAAATAAAATTGTTTGGTTTTTATATAAGTAAAAAAAAAATGAATTAATTGTTACAAATTACTGGATTATGCTTCTCTAGGTTTATAGAAGTTTTGCCTTTAGAGTTTTTTTGCTGTTTTTCTTTATTCAACTGTTGACATATTTTACATTTGTGCGGTTTAGAAAACAACATGAAAAACCATACATTGGTATATGTACTGTAGTTAAATCCAGCGTTGTCCAATAACAACGGCTGTTGGATCTTATGAGACTAAATAACCTCTTCAAATCATATTCCGACAATTTCGGCTCTATACCAACCCAGACTATAGTTAAACTGGTTATCAGTTGTTCTTTTTCGTATTATCATATATTTCTATTTTTTTTTTTCAAGACTAATAGTCAGGGATTTATACTCCTAATCATGCTATGTCTTGTATGGAATTGAAAAATGTAAATCGCCTTATGTCGATGATATAGCCTACTGTCAGTTGATCACTTAAATGCCAGTATTATACCTTTGCCCTTAAAATCATCAACAGCAATTGTTCCATCTGTTGATATTAATTGTGTTTATTGTAAATTGGTGAGGATCCTTGCTAAGTTGTTGGTAGGTTGCCATCCTTGCTATATCTGTTAATTACTTCCTAGTAGGTGCTGCTTTCTCCTGAACATTCGTTTGATAAGTTGAAGGTAGCTAGGTTGGAATATTAGTGGGTGGTTTTATTAAAGATAAATTTCTGAGTAGTGGTGTGAAACCTCTTTATCTTTTGTTTGCAACGCACAAATTTTTTGTTCTTAATTTTCTCCCATGCTATCAGTTGACCAGGACCACTTTGTATTTTAAGCAAACGTTCTAACTTATAGACTACGCCTCCCAGGTATATATTGTTGCTTTTCATTAAAATAACTATTGAAAGAAATAGAACGGATTCTTGAGAGGCGCTTGTATGTTGTAGAATCCCTATATGTTTTCTATGCAACTAAAGAATTTCTTTATTTATTTATTATCTAATATAAGAAATTATTTCCTACTGGTTATTTTATAAAATTAAAATTCTAATCAAAATGTAATATTCGACGTAAATAATTCCAGAATTTAATTAAGCAACTTTTTATTGTGACATCATCTAATGAGTAGTAAATTATGTGTAAATAGGTGTTGAAATCTTCACACGGTCTTTCAAATGGTGTAAAATTTGAGTATTTATGTAGAACAAAATATTGTAACTTAAAAGAAATGTAGTATTTTGGCGGTCGATTTGCATTGCATTTGATTCTAGATTTCCTAAAAGAGTTCCAGAATCAGCAGAACCACGTAAGTTCTTCTGCTCTTAAGCGTTGGCAGTTTAATAAGTGCATGACGCCTTTCAAGTGATCGTAAAGTAATATTTGGGTTCCATTGCAGATGATGAAATCAAAAAATTAGCATTTTCGATTTGATTTAAGTGCTTTATTTATTACAGATATTCTTTTAAATATATTTTTTTTTACTTTTCAGATTTTATAGTTTTTTATTGTTGTTCTTCAAAATATTAAAAAAAATATACTAAACAAATTCTTGAGTACATACGGCTCAATAACGTCAACCACAAAAAACTGGCAAGTTTACACATTCTGTTAAACTTAACAATTCTCCAGCTTTTTCCAGATTTTGATATCCTTAACAAAAATTACAAATACTATATATTTTCAATTCAGTTCTCTAATAATGTCCCAATAATTTGGTGTGTGTAGTTAAGGGTTAAAGAATGAGTTTAATAAAGAAAAACTACATTTATATTCTTTTATAAAATAATAATATTAAGAAAAAAACTTCTAAGCAATGTGATAAAGCTACTACGCTGCTATATCATTCTAATTAAAATCATTACATTAAGCAAATTACATCTACGACAGTAGGAAAACTATAATTATTTTGTTCATTTCTATACAATATGAACATAAATATGTTCGTATGGATCTATGTCTATTTATATTTATAAATTATTATGTTTATACTATAGGCACACACAAATATATAACCTTTAATATTAGTATGTTTTTAAGTGTGTACATAAATACCCAGCTAACATTTATAGAAGTTCTAATCATTCTTCAGTTCTTTTTTTTTATTTTTTATTTTGTCCAATTAAAGAGCTAAAACCAACTTTAATTTTCTGAATACATATAAAATATACTCATTTTGGGAGAAAATTGTACCAATAGGCTTACAGGCTAGTATTTGGGGTAAATCATTTATAATCCTTTCTATTAATTTCTTCTTTGATTGTCAATCTTATTTAATTCACGGTTTTTGTAGGTTTTCTGTAAAATAAAAGGTAATCTTTAGCTAGATTCCGATCAAAAACAGACTAAACACTAAACTAAACACTAAACACAGTTCTGATTTTTGGAAATGGTTTTTGAATACATTTTGGGTAGATAAATGAATAAATGCTGATCGCAATTATAAATCTATAACAAACTGCTTAGAAGATAAGTGTATAATAACATATCGTTCCACAAGACTGAAGGTATAACACTGGCCTTTGAGTGATCAACTGACAGCTATTTGTCTCATTGACATAAGGCGCTTAATGGAAAGAGCAAATTTATCCTACACACGAATACAATGCCGCAATACATAAGTAAGTGTGTTGCCCCTTGAGTATGGGTGTTATCTAAAAAAAATTATATAAAAATTATATGGTATAGAGTTAAGAGCACCCGCACAGCAAACGACAAACATTATAAAAAAAAGACGCCCCTCCGCCCCCCCAACCACCAACAAGTCCATCTTCAGGAAACCTAAAATGTTCAGTTTATTTCACCAAAAACTAATGATCGGCAGTACAGCGCCACCTTCTGGGAAAGTAACAGCTAATCTGCTAAAGACGATCGCCACTCACATTCCAGATCAACCGACAGATGAGGCAATTGCTGTTGATCATTCAAGGGTAAAGATATAACACTGGCAATTAAGTGGTCAAATTGATAGCAACACAAAGGTGCATAATAAAAAAATACCAAAAAAAAAAAAAAAACTATCTATGTATCCTCAAATTCCAATGCACTGCATGAGTAGAAGTTTACCCCTGAGTATTGGTCTTAAAAAAAATCTGACTAAAGACAGCCAGTCAATATTTTTTTTTAATTGAAAACCTACTGAAAACACTCTTGAAGTAAGAAAGACTGATAGACGAGTGATAAAAGATACACAAAATTAATTCCATTAGAAAATGATCAAAAACGAGAAAAATTAATCATAAATCAAGCATCATGAAGATTTATCTAAGGGTTCAGTTTTCACCCGGCAAAAGTTTATTTTCTGGTAAGAAAAATTAGATCATATTCTGGCTTTTAAATCACAGAAAAAAGTCAAACAAAATTCGAATCATTACATTACATACATATATAACTGGCCTATACAACCCTGAGTCAGGATTACGGCCTAGCTTCTAGCAGCACTCATGTTGTGTGTGTAAACTTTTATCCATTAGTACCGAGACTGCTGAGAGATAGTCGCCGAAAGAAATATTTTTTTCATATTTTTTTAAGATGTCACACTAACCGCTACAAGGTTAGCTGGGTATACTCCTGTTTAATTTGACATAAAAAATACTTTTTTCTTACTTTAATTAAAATATTTTTGTTATCAACAGAAGAAATACTTCTATGAAAACATTTTTTATATTTAAATGCATATATTCATACTATACTATGGAAAAATAAAACAAAAGAATATTGAAAATATTCTTTACATTTCATTAAAAAAAAAACATTTTTTTTTGTTTCCACTCTAAAGAATTGCTATTCCATATTCTATAAAATTGTTTCAAACCCCAATATATTGCCAAATTTACCATATTTATGAATATTTAAATATTTTTCTTTTATTTCTGTTTATTTGTACATATGTATGTATGTATGTTTGTATGTAAACATTGTTTTTATATACATACATATTTACATACGTATGCATATACATATGTATGTAAGTAATCACACATCACTGTACAAATTTCTCATGTTGATGACAATTACAAGCATGTTGACAAGAACAATGTGTGAATGTTTTATTGACTTGAATTTGTGTGTTGTTTTTGCATGCACCTACACACGTTCACACCAAAAATTAAAGAAAAACCTAAAAAATATTGCCTATTTACGTATACAGTGTGAGACTTAATGCTTCAAACACATCATAAATTTGTGTAAAAACTTTAAAGTAAGTTTTAGGTATTCATTTAAAAAAATTTTACTTCTTACAGGCATCCTTTAACTAATCTGTACAAAAAGCGTGATCTTTTATTACTGCTGATGGCAATCAAAATAGGCCGGCTAGTGATTTCTCCAGCAGATTAGGGTCGTGTATGAGTTTCTTAGTAAAAACTATAACATGGAGCATGTGACCTACAATCTAACTCCTCAATATAAAAGAAAAGAAAAACAAAAGGAAAATATATTCGAGCTTAGAACTCTTAACATCATTAAGCCATTAAGATAAGTGTTACAAATGACAATTTAGTTGCATTAGTAATAGAGTGTTCTACTACAATTGATATAAGAATTCAATTATAGAATCAATAGCGTCCACATTTCCACATTCCCTTAGTTCAGTGTATATTTTTATTAATTATAAACCTCGAGAATAATAATTAAAATGTGATATTCACTTGGTAATATTGATTTAAAACTAACCTGTGCTAAATCAAAATTTTATATTTAAATGTAAATTTTAAATTAAAATCTTTTATATGACCTTCATTCCAAAAATACGAGAATAAATGCAATTTTAGAAAGAAAAAATCTTACTAAAGTCCCCTCTAGAACTCAACATAAACTTTTTTATTAAAAAAAAAAAGAAAAATAATAAGGAATTGTCTTCAATTTAAACCCTAAAACTAATTTCACTTTTCAAGAGTTTAATCTTTTTTTTTTTTTGTTTTACAAGGTGTACTCTTTTTACTTTCAACTTATTTGTATTTCACTTAACCTTGCTGCCTGTTACATACAAAAAAAAAATGTAATAATAAGAAGGGGAGAAATAATAAGACTATTCAGCGAAACCGAAAGAAAAAAAATATTCGAACTTTTTGCTATGCAACAATAAAACCATTGCTTTATAATTGTTTGCACAGAGATAAAAATAAAAATAAAAGCAATAAAATTAAATCGTGGTAAGTACAAATAGATATTCCTTATATCTGTTATATTATAACGGGTGTTCTTTTAGAGTTTCACACCTTTGTGTTGGCAACACTGCTTTTCTTTACAATCGATTTACACTTCCATCAGTGCAACGGTGACATTAAGGCCAGCACTCAAAGAAAGATCCCTACTCATGCAGTAAATTATGCTGGTCTAGGAAAATATGTTATGAGAAGCGGAAAAGAGGAACTAGTGCTTGTGGACATTTGATTTGAACTTTCTGATATTGTAGTTGTAGGGAAAAAAATATCGTTGGAAGATTGTTCCATAACGAAGCGGTTCGGCTAAAGAACGAAATCTCAACTACAAATGTATTTGCTCCAAGAGAGTTACGTGTAGTATCCATCCTAATTTCATTAGAGCACCTCTCATGGTAACACAATGAACACACGCTACATTACGCCGATTGTACAACGAATCAATAGAATTGGATACCCTACCATCGTTGATAAGCACCTTCGCCCTCTTGCATTTAAAAGAAAATCAAATAAATCTGATTACATTGTATTTACCAGCCAATCACGATCGACCCACACTGGAAATAATTTTGAACACAGTGACTAAATTCGAAAATACTGTATCGGCTACTGATGTTATAAGGCATGTGAATCGTAACATTCGTTGGGCTGAAAATATCACTGTGGTTGCTCAAAGAGTGAAGGAAGCCCCAAATGTATCAAATCCGCGACATGCACAACATGTGTAATTGTCTTACGGCTTATTGCGTTGAATTTTTCATTTGGTCTTGCATCTTTATCTTTATAAATTGCAACAATGCAGAACATACGCAAAATGGGTGATAGAACAACAAGCTATTTATACTGAGTTTTGGAACTGAATTTTCTTCAGCGATAAGGCCAACTTTCCCCATTTTGGATAAGTCAATAAACAGAACTGCCGCATGTGGAGCCGCCAAAAGCCTCGGATGATTGCACAACATTTTTGTGTGTCGAAAAAATGGCCGTATGGGGTGCATTGTCGTCCGATGGTGTTATTGGTCCTTATGATTTTATTTTTTTTTTTCTAACTCTTAAAAAGGGGCGATAAAAGTCAATTCTGAGCACCATGGACACATGTTAACCGATAATTTTTGAAGAAAAATCGAAAATTAAACTATCTGGAAGATAGACACCACACAGGGCAATCGAGCTCTTCTGCAAAAGTAATTGCCAGGACGTGTAATTTCAAGATGGAGTAATATTAGTCGGTCCGCAAGAACAAGCGATTTAACACCTTTGTTTTTCTTTATGAGCGGATATGTGAAAAATCGTATTTACGCGGACAATCCTCTAACTCTGGATAAACTGAAAAGTAATATTTCTAATCATGTGATATACGGGGGGGGGTTTCATTGAAATAAAAACTGCATATTGAAGAATTATGTCTTCCACGTTTGTTTTAATGATTTATTTTTTTTCTTTTTATGCGTGTAAATAATTTTAAATAAGCGAGTATATACCAACCTTGTTGCAACAATTCGTTCCCCAATATTACCTGATAGATTTATATTTTTCTTCTTTTTAAAGCAGAGTAGGCAAATAAACAAAACTAGACGTTTAATTTCATTTTGTTTTGTTCTTTACAATGAGTAAAATAAAAACAAAACAAAAACGATGAGAGCGATTGTCCCATTTTGTTTTGTATATTGTTTTAGTTTTGAGCACTTCAAATACACTAACTCAAATGTGCGTAGGTAGAAAAAAAATGAATGAGAACAACATTAAAAAGTTTGAAGAAAATATGTTTACAAATGTTTGCCACTTGATTTGCTCATTATAACTCCCCAAAATATTATATATTCATACTTACATACCTAAATGAATGAAGATTTTTGGAAAAGCAGTAAACATTTTAATAATGATTTAAATTTTATTCAAAAATACGAGTAACGGAATATCAATGCAAGCGAAAGAGCGAAAAGCCAATTGTTTTATTTGTGCTCTTTCGCATTTAAAAAGTATTTATTTTGGTTTTGCTCATGTACAAAACAATAAAAAAAATTGAAAAGTTTATTACTTTCTGAAAACGTTTGCGAAATGTTTTGTTTGTTTGCCCACTCTGCTTTAAAAACATTTTTTAAGCATAAAGATTATTGTTCACCTACATTTTCTTTTCCCAAGAAAGTTTTCAACCATATAATTAATATTGTGAAATTAAGAAAAAGGATTCAAAAACAGTTTAAAGAAAAAAATTAAAATAAAATGAAACGTTTGTAATAGAATACCATCTATTATTCATCATTATTTTTACTACTATGGTGGTGCAGAGAATGAAGGATATGCACGAAAAAGAAGTTTATAAAACAAAAGAAAGTATAAATGACTGAGTAGACGTTTGGTTGGCCTTTTATTCTTTCCTTGCCAGTCTGAGTGGCTGAAAAACACACTGAATAACTTAAAAAAATAAAAAAAGAAAGAGAAGAAACAAACTTGCAGTTGACTTATATGTGTAACCTCCTAAAACAGTTTCTACCGAATAGCAACTGCCAGCAACATCATCATAAAAGTATTTTTTATATTCTTGTTTTACTCTTTTACATGCTTTCACTGAAAGAAAAAAGCAGAACAATTTTATTTTAATTTTGAACAATCAACAGATTTCTGAATAGTCTCCTTAAAAAAAGCAAAAAAAAGGTCTCATAAATCTTTAAAATTCAGAGTGAAATGTTAAAATTTCCAAAACAGAAAGGGTTTTACATAATAAAACCACAAAAGCTGAAAATAAAAATCGGAGCAATTTATGTCCTTAAGAAATGGACTTCTTTTCATTTTTTAATATTTAACATTTTTAAGAAAAAACGACGAAATATATTTCATGGGTGTTATGAAAAATATAAGCATTTTGTAATGTAATATTTTAAATTATTATTTTACTTAAAAAGCAATTTATTTTTGAAAACTTTTTAATGCTTAAAATGACTTCCAGTAAATTAAACTTTCTTGTATAATATCTCCGCTTAAAAGGCAGCTCTTTAAATGATAAACAATTCTTGGAAAATAATGCAAGCAATTTAAGTAGATGTTTGAATATGACACACTGACGAAATCTGTCTGGAGTTAAACACAAAGAAAAAAAAAAAAATAAAATAATTGATGTGGAATACCGATAAGTATTTTAAGAATAAATTTATAAATTTATATATTTATAAATATATTTCGTGATAATATGTAAATGTTCTTTTACTAATTTCCGAGAAGTTATTAATTTTTACTCAAATTTAAGCACTAAAAAATTTTTTGTTGATGTGACACACAATTCAACGATTAAAGATCCTTAAGCTTTGTTTAACCGCTTGTCAGACATACTTAACAATATTGTGAGTAAAAATATGTCTAAAATATATTTAAAACCGTGTAAATTCAAAACTTTTAATAACAACGTTACCAGAAAAACCATTCTCAGACACGCATCTAACAACAATGTTATCGTGTTAACAGTCTTCGAAACTATTATGAGATCATTTCCAGACATTGTAAACTTTTTTTTTTAGATTTAAAAGCAAAACTGACAATAAAATCAGTGTCAAGTCAAAGGGGGATTTACAAAGAACATGAAAATTTAGCATTAACTTCGGTCCAAATATGTTGAAGTGACAATATTGAAATGCCAAACTAAGCATGAATCACTTGACAGCTGACAAAATGGCGGTCAGTTAAAAAAAATGCTACCTACTAAAAGTGCCGGGTTAAAATCTCAACTCTGACATTAAAAAAAAAAAATATTGCTTTCGGCGACTACCTCTCATCAGTCTTCTGGCAAAAGCTCTAGGAGTAATTGATTGGCATTAAAAAACTTCTTCAGTCTGTTGTTCGAAGATGACTTTAAACTGTAAGTCCCGGTACTTATGGACAAAAATTAACGCACATAATATAAGTGATGCGAGAATCTAGGCCGTAACCCTGACACAGCGTTGTCATGGCCAATTTTGAATTAATAAATGAATGAATGAACTAAAAGTGCCATACCTCTGTAGGTTTAAAACTACTACGATTTTTTTTTAACTGCATCTTTTCAATACGTATCGAAATAAAAAAAATAAAAAAAAAAAAAACTCATGTAGCCATTAATAACCTATGAAATACGAAAAATAATACAAGACACCAATATCAACAAACAAAAATAGAGTAGAACTGTTTTTTATAGCACTCTTGTTACGGAATTGTTTGTTTTAATTTGTGTTTTTGTTTTTCTTCTGTACTCTCCATAATATTATTTTTGTTATTTTTTTAATAATAAAAATTCTCAATAGGTTATTGGCACATTGCAGAATTTAATTATTTTTATATTCAGGCTCATCATCGTTATTATCGTCAGCAAATTCAAAGGGCAACAAACACCACCCTACAGCATAGCATACTATATATAAGATAAAACAACAACAAAATAATGTATATGCATATATATTTTCCTTTTGTAAAATTGAAAACCTTTTTTATTATTTTTTATTTATGTTTCAATTGTTGTTTTAGACTTTCAACAAACATTGAATTTCTCTTTGATTTTCGAATTTAAATTTGTTTTTTTCTTTGGCACTTTGAAAAACTTTCTTTGTAATCCCTATACTGTAGATTGAAAAAAAAGAGAAAAAAAATTACATTCATTCTTAGTGGTGTGGTTTTGCTGTGTGTCTTAATATAATACTGTTTATGCACTCTTAACATTCAATATTATCTGGGCAAAAGCTGTTTGAACTTTAGGGTTATTGTTGCTGTGTTAGCCATAAAAATTTCCACATTCATTTGAGTTCTGTTTTTATATGTTGAAATAATGAAAAACATAAAATGGGTTTGAAATTTTCCGGTATTACAGTTTTATATTAAAATTTTTATTATCTTTGCTTTTTACGTTTATAAGTATAATCAATACCTCTAGATTTGTTGTGAATATAAAACTCGAAAAATGTACAGGTGTTTTGCCTTTAATTTTCGTTTTGTTCTTTTTTTTCTTTCCTAAACCTTTAAAAGTAAAATGAATTCATATGAAATATGCTTGGTGGATGTTCAAATCAAAAATGCCTCGAAGATAGCCCGTCCTGCTTGGGTAGGTCTTTGAAGAGAGCTATCCTCGGCTACTTGCATAGTGTGGCAAATGCCAGATAGGATATCGAGGCTGACTGGACTTGTTTTTGATATTAGAAGTACTAGATCGCTGTTATTTCACAATAGGACAAACGGGACACTTGCCGATTGAAAACCATGGGTTTAGATTACAACTCTTACTGTCGCAGCTGTAGTGAAGTGGAGAAGAAGAAGACAGTTGAGCACTTTTTTGGCAATTCTTCGGACCTCTTTAGACTTCGTCATGATACTCCCGGTTTGAGAATATTACACTATATTGTAGAGTTATCTGGTATTGTTTCGGCAGTTAACCTCAGAGACCTCAATCTGACGAATTGGTTATGAGCAGCATTTTGCCCGTGGTTTCCAGTGCTGTAATATTTTTTAAAACGGCATCATAGGGTCGCCGTGGTGTAGTGTGTTGGCTTACGAAGACAATAGAAAAAAGAAATATGAAAAAATGATTACTTTCGGCGATTACCTCTTAGCAGTCTCCTGGCAAAAGCTCTGGGAGTAATTGATTGCCATGTAAAAGCTTCTCAAATCTGTCGTTCGGAGTCAACTTTAAACTGTAGGTACCGGTACTCATGAATAAAAATTAACACACGCAACATGAGTGCTGCGAGAAACTAGGCCGCAGCTATGATACAGGGTTGTAATGGCCAATTATGTATGAATGTACGTATCATAAGATGCAAGTTGACGCTCATGCAAGAGCCGCCAAATTAATCAAACAACCAATACATTCTTTTTTGGATCACAATTTCAAAAACTTCAAAATTTTCAAGTAAAAATTCATATCAAATAGGTCTTAGTTTTAAAGTATTGCGTGTGAAAATGGTTTAGTACCTGTTTCTGTTTCTATTTACATTAGCAACTGCCCCCATAATCCATGGGATCCCTTCTGACCACTTTTTACATAATCTCACGCAAATCCAACGTCAAACAGATAACAGTCTAAAGATACCGTCACTTAGTCAGAATAGCCATATTGATCGTCTATCATGCTAAATTATATCCTTAATGCAACATCATGAACAGTAATTTCAACTTATTTTTTTAAGACCAATACTCAGATGTAAACCCTTACTTAATGTTGTGCATTGTATTGCAGTTTTATAGAATGATTAAAAGCAATTGCCCCATATGTCGGTAGATGTTGATTGTGAGTGGTGAGTGCCTTCACTAAGTAGGTTAACGAACATGTAGGACAGAAACTATGCAAAATATGCGCCTGATAGTGACAGTAATCAGTGGGTAATTTAAATGTAACTCGGTTTATATACTATATATAAATGATATATATGATATAAATGATACTCTATCTGAATCACATCACATTGGCTTTTTTATTAATGTGGTTTTTGCATAAATTTGCTGCCAGAAAAATTTGAAAAAGGCGTAGCCAACGACAGACAATATTTATTTAAAATTTTTATTTTACCAATAATTTAAAAGGCAAACGAAATATGTCCCGCATTTCTAAGTTATACGCATTTAATATCTACTTGTAAGTCTTATAACTCCCACAAATAGCTATGAAAGTAATCAAAGTGTACAACATCAATCGTCTAAGATTACTTAAAACTATTTAAGACACATTTAGTAAAAAACATGCAATTTTATTAAACTGAATAATATTGTTTTGAATGAATGAGTTCATCAAAATTAATTTGTTCTTAGATTGTCTTTTCTACTTTAATTTAAAAAGGGATGCCCAATACGTATCTCCCTCTGCTAGTGTAACCAAACTAAAATTCTTACAAATAACTCACTTCCTTACCTGCCCCCTATTATGTAATATGAAGAATAATGCCATACATTCCAACATATGCCCGCAGTAGAGGCATAAATAAACCTGCAACAACCATTTGCCTGGCCATAAAACATCATGAGTTTTTATGTTACTGTAGTCGATGTTAAAAATTTTCTATTTTATGTTGCTTAAACAGCTGTTATTGTTGTTGTTACTCGTACTATTGCTGCCGTCGCTATTATACATTTTTATTAGAGGTTCAATGGTTTTCATTTTATTGTTTAGGTATTGTGTCTGGTAGCTCCTTAATTCTTTAGGTTTTTAGCTTACTGGAGTTTGTAGGTGATGGTTGGACACAAAAAAAAAAAAAAACAGACTGTAAAAGAACATGGAATGAAAATGAAAAATAATACTTGGCATAGCATTTGAAGGCAACCTTTGTCGTGGTTAGATTTTTATTTTCTTTTTTTTATGTTTCTATAGGTTGTTTCCCTGGATGTATTGTTTAAAATAACGGCCTCTTTCAGTTATTGTTTATATTGGCTGACGGTATTGTTATAGTTTTCTCTTTTTGTTCTTTTGGTTCCAGTTGGTTGTTGGTTTTGTCCTGTTTAAGTTAAAATTTATGGTGTGATATTGTTATTTTTATTGACAATACGTGACGTGTTCTTACTGTTTATTGAGTTGTTTTTGTTGGTCGTTTATAGTCGTTCGTTACCGTCATTTTGTCAGTAAGTGGTAGTTTTTCACTCCACTGGATGGTGTTTCTTTTTATATTTAATTTTAGTTTTAAAAAGAAACGAGTTTTTCTTATAGTTTTCTTTATTGTTTGTGTTAAAGCTTCTCTCTAAAGAATGCAAGCACATAACCTCTGTACTAATGTTGTCGTAACATTACACGTTAGAGTTGCTATTAAAGGATTTGAGTTGAATAATTGGGTTTGACGATTTACAGATTGACTTCTAGACAGATTTTATTTTCATTATAGGTACCAGCTTATTTCTGGCTAACACTTTAAAGGAGCAAATTCAATAGCTGCCGGTTATCTTTTCCTTAAGAAAGCATATAATGGCGTAATGACTGAATATTATCGACCATTTTTTTAAAGATGAAAAGCTTTGCAATCCACAGTATCTTTTATACAGCCTTTTACATTTACCGTGTCAAGTTGTGGGGAAAAACAAAGCCTAATACCTTATAACGTGAGAAAGGAAATGCTTACTTTGTAGTTATCAGTGTGTTGCCTAAACACTTTATCCTACCTTGTTACTCAGAGCGCACAGATCGTGCAAGTAGAGTGACTATATTTCAAATACAATTGATTTTTGTTAAGGTTGTACACTGGTCGCGGAAAAGGAAACTCTATCAAAATTCAAATGCATATCGTAGTGCGGGAGTTTATGTGCTCTACAGTTAATGACACTACTTTAGATTTTCGACACCAAATTTTTCAAGTCTGCAATCCGGTTTCGGATATCTCGTCCAGTTTTAAGGATAAATAGCCGAAAACGGATTGCAGATTTTAAAAATTTAGTTGTCAAACACCTAAAGTGGCATCATAAACTCCCGCACGAAGATATGTCTGTCTCAATCTTTCCGTAGGAATCTCTCATTTGGCTTACTATTTCTCGATAATTTAACAGAATTATTGTTCTTTATCAAACTTCAGACCTGCCACTAACTTAATGGGAATATCGTACGAAAATATAATCAATGTTTAGATTTTACCATTTTTATATCCTTCAAGGATTTGAAGGATTGATGCACTCGTTAACCTTTTTTAACTGAAACGCATATTTATTGCATCAAATGACTTCAAATGGTTTAAAACATTAAAATTTATAATTTTTTAGTTAAAATATGCCCCAATTCACTATTTATTAGCCGTTAGTAGTTTTGTAGTTATTAACACAAATTGTTCCTTCCGCTCATTTTGACAAAACTGAAATCTGACGCAAGATTTTCGAAATAATTTAAATAACGGTAAATCGAAACAGTGTGAGAAACAAATATAAAGAATAATCAGCGCAATCGATGCATGTCGCTCTTTTTGATGTTGATTAAATATAAACGAAAATAGTGAGACCTAAACCCACCCGCACAATCGATGCATCGCGGTCTGAAAGGCTTACTGAACTATTTAAAATTTTCAGCATATTTTAGTGTATTTATACTTTGAAACAAAGCCTCTGACCTGACAAATGTGACCGTTTAGTCCGAATGGATCTGGGGCATAGTCGAATGTGGTATCACACGGGGCTGCTATGTCTGTTCTATTAAGCTTTTATTGATGGACACACAGTTTTAAGGAGTTCGTTATATATAAAAGTAGAGTTCCGATAATATATAATATATCAATATATGGTCCGTATATATTCTCATATAATTTCAAAAAAGCCCCAAGTTACAAAAAATTTAATATCTAATCTTTGATTAATTATTAGGCACCGTATCAAACTAATTCTACATGTTACTGCAAAAGTTTACACACCTCTGATCATTAATCACAAAAATCTGTTTTTTTCCTGTAAAACTTTTTCAATATACCTTCAGGCTTTTATGAAGTTATATAACGTGTTTAGTGTCTTGGCTTAAGACCATGTTATACTATGATACACAGGCGTACGATTCATTAACAAAAAAATTTTAGCGATTTCTGTCACACTTTTAAAAGTCGCATGAAATTGGCAACATCAGTGCCATACCATCACATAAATGAAGATACAAAGAATATGCTGAGTTGCTTTATGCTAAATTCTTATAAAATGTATACTAATCCAATGGAGAAAGAAATGTTTATAAATTTTTTCTAAAGATTACCTTGCAAGAACTACATGACGGAAACTAACACAGACAAAATATTTTTGCTCACACACTTAAACCTATAGAATTACAAAGCATATATGCAAGAGTGAAACAACTAATAATTATCCTATAGTTGCATTTTCTGGCTCAATAAACAAATTGTGTGGCAATTTTGCATAAAAAATAGTTTTAGATAAAATACAGAAAGAAATCGTGACAGCTATTTGCCTAAAGCCCGTATGATACCTACTTCTTTTTGTATTAATATTGATTTGGAGAACAGTGCAAATATAATTTAATAAGAAAGTATAAAGGTTGTAAAGAGTTCAACTACTTTCACATCAATACAGAATTGCCAAAATATTTACAAATGTTATCGAGAAAAAAAGTGGAGTTTGTCAAAAACAAGTTAAAATATTTTACATTGAAATTAATATTTAGAATTTAAAATACTATAGTGTTGCTAACTTTATAGTGTTATTCTACATTTAGGCGATTTTACGGTATATTTGCCTTCAATGTAACGTTTTTTGTACAAAATAAAAAGTATCAACATTGAAATAAATAAAAACACAAAACCAATAATAAATATTTTGTTTACATTTTTTATATTCCACTCTTTCTAGCCTTTGCTGTTTCTTTCTATCAATTCTATAACAAAAAAAGTAGGTGTCATACGGACTTAAGAAAAACACAAAACCTTTCTGGAAATTTTAAAGTAAGTGTTATGTATTCAGTTTTACTCATAAATATATATTTTTTGTTTTATTTCTTATGTAATGGACATCCGACGTAAAGATGACTTCACGCTGAATTTAAGTGCAAACATTTGTTAAATCCACCTTTTATTTTAATAATAAATTGTTTTATATCATATTAAAAAATAGAAAATAATAAATGTTGTTTTAAAATTAAAGGAATATCCGTCAGAGTTGAGGGGTTTATACATCAGTTGGGATAGCTATATACATTAGGTTTGTAAGTGAGCTGTGACTGATACATCCATCAGGAGTGCTTAATCACTTCTGACTAATATTTACATCTTCCTTGAAATAAAAAAATCAGTGGGGTAAAGAGTTCAGATATTTGTTCAATAGCCAACATATTTAGTAAGTTAGAGCTGGATGCAAAATCACATGTAGACAAATATTTGCATCAGTTTTTTCATATTGCCCTTAAGAAAATGTCTTCTGTGGTCGATATTTCAATGACAATGCCAGTCATATGACCGCTCAAATGACTGTCACTGTTCTTGCAGAGTTATGTAGTCGGACAGAGTTGCCAAAAAACAGGTTATACAAATGCATTTTTATGCCACACTCTTATACTTTTTTAACACACACGATTTTTTTGACAAATCGTAAAACACGATAACATAGTGTATCAAGACCTTTACTAAGATATGAGCAGTGACATTTAAAAAAATATGAAAAAAAAATATTTCTTTCAGCGACTACCTCTCAGCAGTCTTCTGGCAAAAGCTCTGCAAGAAACTGATTGCCAACAAGCTTCTCAAGTCTGTTGTTCTGATTCGACCTTAAACTGTAAGTCCCGGTGCTCAAGGATCAAGCTTAACACACACAATATGGGTGCTGCGAGAAGCTAGGCCGTAACCCTGTATATCTGTATGTATGTAATAAAAATACATTTTGATTTGACGCTCTCAATAATCTATGGACCTAAAATAAATGTTCACATACTATACCAATTTTGACGTTGTAAACTTTTCTGCAACTTTGTTTGATTCACGTGATTTGTGATATGACACAACTAAATTAAATGAGCGGTATTCATGCATATTTTTTGTTCTTTTTTTTTAATAATCTCGTTCTCGTACAAATGCAAACCAAAGATTCTTAAGTGAAATTTGAATATATTTTCCATTTCTCTTCACATGCAAATATTACTGATATAGAATGTGGTATATCTATAGTATTCATATATTTTATAGTATCTATTGTGTATCACATATTTTTCCATATTAATATACATACATACATATGTATATAAAATTTATTATTTACATTTATTTACTGGCATATTTTTTTTTCTTTTTTTCGAGTTTCTGTGCTCATTTCTATTTGCATTAGAGACAGTAATTGAAAAATATTTCTATTGAATCATCGTATATTCAATTTTATTTCTCTGCATATATTAAAATATGAACAAACGTATTGTATTAAATACAATATTTATGTACATATCTATGAGCACATATTAAAAAATGTAAATAAATAAAACAAAATTATGTCTATTCTTTACATAGAATGTTAGAAATATTATTTAAATAAATAGAATATTTATTTTATTGTAAATATGTGTGCATGCACAAATTAAAGAAAATATTATTTTTCTTTAATTTAAATACAAGTGATAACATAAAATATACGGGCACATTCTAAATAATAGTTTCATGGAAATTATTCCCTTCTATTATATTTTTGCAAAATGAATATGTTTTTTACAATTAAAGCTGTTTATTGTTGTGATACTTCAGTACACGTGGAATGTTTAACCTGCTTTTGTAAACAATGTTCACTCACTTTTTTTTTTTTTGTTATTTTTAAATAGTTATTTTAAAAAAATGTTAAATCCATCATGTCAATAATGAAAAATTTTCAGAGTAACTTGGCAAACTTAATTCCGGCTTCATTTATGTACATATTTATTTTTGTATAATATTTTCTCAACTATTCTTTAATTAAATTATTTGTATCTTGCTAATGTTAATAGGGGGGGGGGGGGGTGGAACAATAAGTCCGTGATATTTCGAAGTTACCTTGTAGTTATATGAAATGCAACACTGCTTCCATCACTGCTACCACCTGTTAATACTCGTAGGCAACTGCCAAATTTTAAGGAAGCTCCGTCATTTGACTTTGCGTTAACAGCTGTTCAAACCCTACAACCTCTTTTATTTTTTTTTTAATTTAAGAAAACAATTGAATTTCGAGTGCTCATTAAACATTATTTTTTGTGAAAAAATTCATTAATCAAACCCAGGAAAAACTTAATAAGTACTATGGGGACTCTGCACCGGCGATTTTAATAGTAAAAAAGTGATTTATTGATATTCGTTATGGTCGCACAAGTACAAATAATGGTGACAGCTCTGAATGACCAACTGATCAATCCACAATATGGTGTTGGCTGATCGAAGAGTAAAAGTTCGTGAGATTTTTGATGTCATAGCCATTTCATGAACTGAATTTAAAAAAGCTGCCTGCACGATAGTTGGCGCGTTTGCTCTCAATTGACCATAAATGTAATCATCTGACAACTTCAAAGGATTGTTTGGAGTTATTTAACCGAAATTCCAATAAGTTCTTGTGCCAGTTTGTAGCTGTGGATTAAACATGGATCCATTACAACACTCTGAAAATCAAGCAGCAGTCTAAACAATGGGTTTTACCGGTTGAACCGGCTCCGAAGAAGGCAAATAAGATGAAAGCAAAAGGTTTTTATGGTGCACGCTGTATAATCTACATTAATATTATGCTAACCAGAGTTGTGCGTAATCAATTATTTTGTGTAATTAATTACATGTAAATTACACAATTACATGTAATTGTAATTCTTTTTTTTTTCAATTACATTTACTTTTCAAGTAATTGTAATTACGCAAGTCAATTACATTTGTAAGTAATTGTAATTCAAAAAACTCAATTGCAAATTACAAGTAATGGTAATTGAAAAAACTCAATTAACAATTACATGTAATTGTAATTGGAAAAATTCCAATTATAATTACAAGTAATTGAAAAAATTTAATTGGCTTCATGAAGTAATGGTGGAAAATAAAGTAATCATTAGTTTTTGAAGTAATCATTAAAAAAAATTTATTTAATTACAATTACTTTTAATTATATTTACATTTTTATAACAATAAGTCAATATACATTTTCGTTACATAATTTGTTTTACTTATATTTGAATTGCTCATCCACCTCAATAACATCAGTCTTATTTATGATAATAAATATAATGCGTAATATGAGTTTTTTATAAATGGCAAAACAATTCAAACAATCTCTTTAATACCATTTTCTAAAATTTATCATTCATTTGAGATACAAAATTACATTGATCTTATTTTTTAAAGTAAAATGAGGCGTAATATGTTGAAAAATTTCATTAAAAAAATAATATTTATAAAAAGAATCACAAACATTTACATTTTTCATTCAGTATTTTAATCAAAAAAAATATTTTTTTTCCCATTACAAGTAATTATTTTGTGTAAATTACAATTATAATTATTTAGTAATGGTAATTGAATTTTTTCAATTACAATTACTTGTAATTTGTAATTGAAAATTTTCAATTATAATTACATGTAATTGTAATTCAAAAAATGTAATTGCATCAATTACAATCAAATGTAATTGTAATTGAACAAATCTCAATTACAAATTACATGTAATTGTAATTTAATTGGCCGGAACAACTCTGATGCTAACTTATTGGAATTGCCAATAAAAAAATTAATATAATAAAAATTACTTAAATTGGGCTACGAATTGGTATCTTATCCGCCATATTCGTCAGATTTTTTTTTTTTTTGATGATCCCTGCTAATGCAGTACATTGTGCTGGCCTCGGAAGATATAAGGGGAAGGGGAAAAGAGGGTGTCGTATAGACCTTTGATTTGAACTTAGATACTAATATCATATTTGATATGAGTAAGAAAAAAACATAGGTGGCCCAAAGTGACTATTTCGTATTATAAACGTCGGCTCTGTGGAAAGAAATTTTGCTCCAACGATGGAATTCTTGATCAAAAAATGCCTATTTAATGGACCTCGAAAAATCATATTTTTTTGCAAGGCATACAAAAATTGCAAAAACGTTCAACTAAGTGTATTGAGCGAAAAGAAGATAATGTTGAAATGTAACTTTTTTTAAACGGTCTTTCATTCACTTACTGATCGACCATCGTAAAAAGAAAGAAAAACAATTTTTTTTTTTATTTCTCAACATAATTTCTTTTAAGTTTATAGTAAGAATTGTATAGGCCCTTAAAATAATAATACGAAAAAAAGGCTAGTTTTCACCACTTTTTAGTGCAAAAATGTAAAAAAATGGAAGAAGCGAACTCTGACAAATAAAGTGATATAGATATTCGAAGAGTAATTGTTTGATTCTGGCCATTACAATCTACCATTGTCTTAAACGCAGCAATATTAAGATTATTTATGGAGAGCACAGACTTATACATACATACATACATACTTACGTACATAATTGGCCAATTCAACCCTGTGTCAGGGTTATGTCCTAGCTTCTCGCAACACTCATGTTGTATGTATTAATTTGTATGCATGTGTACCAGGACTTGAAGTTATAAAGTCGACTCTGAACGACAGATTTGAGAAGCTTTTTCATGGCAATTAATTACTCCCAAAGCTCTTACCAAAAGACTCCTGAGAGGTAGGTGCCGAAAAAAAAAAGATTTTTTCATACTTCTTTCTTTCAAGATGTCAGAGCTGATCTGAGCTTTGAACCCGGCCACGGTGACTACAAAAAAAATGTACATTCAATATAATATGAAATGTATTGCTTATGGGATATGATTCTTATTTAGTCTACAATTATTTTAACATGATTCTTTATAGTTTTCAATACCATCTATGGGAATATTGGGGGGTGCGTGGTATAGTGGTTAGAGCGCTCGCACAAAAACTCAAAGTTACTTTGCGCTTTTTTCAAAATTATAGTTTAAAAAATAAGAGGTTCCCTCCCCCCCCCCCCCTCCAGGAAGATCATCTACAAAGAAACCGCTCCCCGACATTCCACTCTATTCCACCTTAACCAGTGTCAACATAAAACGAATGATCAGGAAAAAACACGCCACCTATTGGGAAGTAGCAGATAACAGCTAAAAACCTACTTAGCGAAGGCACACTCACCACACAATCAACATGCAACAATGAGGCAATTGCTGTTGATCATTCAAGGGTGAAGGTATAACACTGGCCCTTTAATGATCAATTCCCAGCAATTTGTCTCATTCCTAAGGCGCTTAACAATTATATAATCATTAATAATAATATAATCCAAAAATGCCAATACAATGCATAGCATTCAGTAGGGGTTTACCCCTGAGTATTGGTCTCAAATATATATAAAAAAAAAAAAAAAAAAACTCCTGACGAGTTTCTTAAGCAGAGATAATATGGCCATAGAGACGTGCTCATAAGCAATACATTTCATATTATGTTTTTGAATTTTTAATTTATTAGAATATAGCATCCCCATATTATGAATTTTGTTGTTTGATCAATATTTTATTGTATATTGTGAAAGATAATCCATATTGGTAGAACGTTGAAGATAAAATCATGCTCTAATTGCAACAATTGAAAAACAAAATGAGCAACTATTTGACTCGAAAAACATTTAATCTAAAACTATTTCTATATCAACAGAATTTTTTATGTAACTTGCTATTTTTATTTTGTTATTATAAATATATATGGGTTAAACCATATCAACTCAACTTAAAATATGCCGTTTTTGAAATGACTGTCTCCGAATTTGCTAATTTTTGGTATGAATAAAGTATATCATAACACTAAGACAAATATAAAATTTAAGGGCACTAAGACTTCTGGATCCGGAAATATGAGGTCTTGAAAATCGGAAAACAGTACAAAAATGCACAAAGTTACACTTACTTAATTGTAATTTTCTTGAAAAGTATTATAGCTACGCATCTCGTAAAAGTCGCATTTGGAAGGGTATTAAATTACCTTTGATTTAATATGCAACATGATTTTTTCTTTGAAAAAGTCAAAGGTCAATTTTCTTTATCTATAAGTCGGAAGCCTACATCTCCGAAAGCGACCTTTTTAAAAATTTGAAAAAAAATTATGCCAAAGATAGTTTCGTTCTCTACAGCTGTGAAAAGTTTCAGAGTGGAGGTATTTCTGGATCAAGAAATAAAAATCAAATCGCAAAAGAATGTGATTAAAACTAGTATAATAGTTGTGGGATGGTATACGATTTTTCGATTTCGATTAGCTAGAATCGCTTATTTTGTGAGTTTCAACAAAAAAATACATAAGTCAAAAAGAAGGGATGTGGGATGGAGGCAAATGGCTCTTCATCGGGGTCAAAGGTTGGGTTGAAGGAGTAAAAGTCCACAAAAAGCTCCACAACTTCCCTGGATTAGCTCCTAGAGGGATAAAATGTAAGACCAACACTTACTAATATTTTACCCCCCAACTTTTTTCCGAACATAGCTACCCCCTATCTCCAGTCCCTAAGGGGGCTCCAGTTCAAAGTTTATAAAATTTGCTCCTACCACTCTAGAGAGTGGGAATAGGGGTTAGGTATGTTCGTAAAAAAAGTTGGGGGTAAATACCTACCCCTACCTATATACCTATCACCTATCTCTGCTCTCTAAGGGGCCTCCATTACAAAGTTACATTTTTATATAAAATTTGCTCCTACCACTCTAGGGAGTAGAGATAAGGGTTAGGTATGATCAGAAAAAAAGTTGGGGGTAAATACCTAACCCTACCTAACCCCTACCTACATACCTACCCCCTATTTCCACTCCCTAAGGAGGCTCCATTACAAAGTTTATAAAATGTGCTCCTACCACTCTAGGGAGTGGAGATAGGGGGTAGGTATGTTCGAAAAAAAAGTTCGAGGTAAAATATTAGTAAGGGTCGGTCTTACATTTTATCCCTCTAGGGGCTACTCCAGGGCAGTTGTGAAGCTTTTTGTAGATTTTTATTCCTTCAACCCAACCTTTGACCCCGATGAAGAACTATTTGCCCCCATCCCACATCCCCCGTTTTTGTTTCATGTATTTTTTGTAGAAACTTACAAAATAAGCGGTTCCAGCTAATATAAATCGAAAAATCGTCTACCATTCCAGCACTATTAGACTAGTTTTAATCACATTCTTTTGCGATTTGATTTTTATTTTTTGATCCAAAAATACCTCCACTCTGAAATTTTTCACAACTGTAGAGAACGAAACTATCTTTGGCATAATTTTTTTTCAAATTTTTAAAAAGGTCGCTTTCGGAGATATAGGCTTCCGACTTATAGATAAAGAAAATTGACCTTTGACTTTTCCAAAGAAAAAATCATGTCGCATATTAAATCAAAGGTAATTTAATACCCTTCCAAATGCGACTTTTACGAGATGCGTAGCTATAATACTTTTCAAGAAAATTACAATTAAGTAAGTGTAACTTTGTGCATTTTTGTACTGTTTTCCGATTTTCAAGACCTCATATTTCCGGATCCAGATGTATCAGTGCTTCCAAACTTTGTATTTAATTTAGTTCTATGATATACTATATTTCTACAAAAAATCATAAAATTCGGAGGGGGTAGGTTAAAATCATTGGTTGATTTGACTTGGAATATCCCATATATATATGTATATACATATATGTATGTACTTATAGATTTACCCATTAATCTTCATACACTCATTCATACCACACAAATACTATTTTCGAAACAATTAAGTATCGGTTATTTTAAACTGCACACATTTGAGCGGATTTTAAGACATCAAAACCATTCATTCAAGTTAATGTACAAAAACCCAAAATAAAGAAACCAACTAAGCAATTAATACCAATCGGAATACTTATAAGAACAAACACTGCTATGCAAATATCAAAAGAAAACATTATCATTACCGTTAATGTAAACGTTATTTAAGCCGTTAAAAGAGCAAATAAACAAAAGACTGTAATTTATTGAAGTAGTGGCTCCCACACTCTTATTCTTAAATATTTAATGAGCCAGTAAACAATTTGAATGGTTATTAATAAGACTTTTTTGTTTAAAAACGTAAGGAAATATTTTCTCAATTAACAATATAGAACGGTGTAGAGAACATTGTTTTTTAAAATAGTAAAAAAAGAGTACAAAATTTTAATTAAAACCTTAGTTATTGCAATATTTAAGCTCAATTTTTTTAGTTACAATTAATCGAACTTAAGTTGGAAGTACATAACAAGCGTTCTGAGTGCCATGCGTTGCAAGCTTATGTCAAAAAAAGTTGAAATAGTGTATTTTCATAAAGCAAGTTACAAACAAAGTATGAGACACTACTAACGCGAGAAAGTTGACCAACTTTTAACTTTTACAAGCGTTGACAGCTGGATGAATGAAAAAAATGAAATAACTAATACATATAAAAAAAAGCGTGTTTTCGTTTTTATGTAGAAAAAAGAAGACTGTTTGAAAAATATAAAAGAATTAGTTGTAGTTTTATGACTGGCTTGTGAGAAAAACATTTTGTTTAAAAAAATATAACATTTTTGTGAAAAAATACATTAAAACTTAATAATAATACACATACATATATTTAAGTGGCGCCTGTAAAGTATGGTATGTAACTTGTCATTTTAAAAGCATTAAACGTCTTAAAGTTTTAAACGCTCTCAGCGGCTAACGCTTGTTATATATTTCCACTTTTATTATTCATGTCCTTCGTTATCGTGTGGTAAGCAACAACATGTTATCGACTTTAATCCAAAATCTATTGGTATTAGAAATTTTGAAACAACTATAAATCACAATAAAGTCGGAACCAATAAAACAGTAACTAGAAAATAGGTAGTTATATCTAGATCTATACACTCAGCTGCTATATGAAATGCAACCCTGTTTTTTTGGCATATAGAGAAGATATAACGTCGATATAGATATAACGTCGTCGTTGTTTCGGTAATTTTGTTTTTCGTGCTTGTGCCATGATTTCTATTTTTAACTACAAGCGTTAAGTAAGCTAAAGAAAAGTTTAAAGGTGGAAGTAGACAATATGCGTTGCGCCAATTATGTGTTTCGCACGTCTGACAATTAAAGATAAAATAAAAATTTTTTACAAAACAAGTTATTGACAAAAATGTATAAAAAAAAACTTATAGATGTAGAAAAAATATTAACTTTTGGATGCGTCAACTGGTGAAAAGATCACTTACATTGTACATTGTAACCGATGTTAAAGCCGTAACGCATGTTGTGTACTTATATCTTAAGAACTTAAGATTGTTGCACATTTTATCATTAAAAAGTACCAAAAATTACAGCCCTGCATTGGGTTTATTTTATTCACTTTGTCAAGAGAAAGACAAAAATTGTTATTTGTTGTTAAAAATAATTAAAATATGGAAATAAATGAAAATAATTACATTAAAGAAAGTGTAGGCAGTTTTGCAATGAAAATATTCACTTAAACGAAAGACAAAATAATGGCGTTGTGCGAGGAACTCCTTCAGAAACATTATAGACTGCAAGAGGCTCCATTTCTCTTTGTAACACACCCCACAACCTATAAACACTTTAATGTGTAGATTTCTGTTGGTAAGTTACCCAGCTTTTTTTAACATTTCTGTTGAAGTAAAATGGGATTTTCTTGTCAAAATGTGACACTTGTGTCACAGAACTCAATTTTGAACGGAACTAGTTAAAATTGTAAAAATTGAGTTTTTAGAAAATGTAATTTGTAAATAATAACTTCCTTCAAGTTAGTGCTTCTAAAATAATCAAACTTGTATAAAACTACCACGAAATTTGGCTTAAGAAATGAAATTGTCAATTGTTTTTTTGTTTCATAGAAAACCTTTTGAAAAAGTATTATATGTGACTGATACAAACATACGTACATACATAATTGGTCACTACAACTCTAATTCAGGATTACTTCCTAGCTTCTCGCAGCACTCATGTTGTGTGTTGGCAATCAATTACTCCCGGAGCTTTTGCCAGAAGAATGCTGAGAGGTAGTCGCCAAAAGAAATAATTTTTTCATATATCTTTTTCTTTAAGATGTCAGAGCTGAGATTCGAACCCAGCGCTATCGTCTTAGTAAGCCAACACATTAACCGCTAGACCACGGCGGCTACTGTGACTGACAGCTTACTCGAAAAAGAATCACTACTAAAGTAAATATGTATGAAGGATAAAAGAATCGAATAAAATAATCCAATGACTTATCAAGAAGCGTCATCGGCAGTTACAATTTTTTTTTTTAAGACCAATACTCAGTAGTAAACCCCTACTAAATGCAGTGCATTGTATTGGAATGTTGAATATATAGATATATATAGATACATATATGTGAAGAAGTAATGTTAAGCGCCTTATGTCAATGGGACAAATTGCTGTCAATTTGATCACTCAAAGGCCAGTGTTATACCTTCACCTTTGAATTATCAACAGCAATTGACCCATCTGGATATTGATTGTAGGTGGTGAGCATCTTTTATTTAGGTTAGCTGTTATCTTCCCAGAAGATGGTGCTGTACTCCTGATCATTCGTTTTCTTGGTGGAATAGGCCGGAAATTCCAGGGAGCGGTTTCGTGAAGATGATCATAAAACATGATCAGAAAATGAGTACGAGTATTATGGAATTTTAATCGAGCAGAAAAGTTGAAAAAGTCTCGAATTTGATTAAAAATTTCAAAAATATTCTTGCAGGGGTTAAAGGTAAAAAATGTTTACTGGTTTGCTACATTTAAATATGTTTGTACATATCGTTGTATGATTTAAAAAAAACTTAAGTGGTAAGTGTAAATTTATGCGGTAAATTTAATATGAACTTACATGCATTGCATTAAGAATTTATTGGTTTGTTTTTTTTTATTTAAAAGCCTTGTTTATTGAGAAAAAATTTTTCAATGCAATTTAAGACTTTTTATATTCATATGACGATATGTACTTATATATACATACATAATTACATACATATGTATACATATACAGTAAGTTTAAAACAGAAATAGAATTTAATTTACACAACATTCCATCATATTTTCGCTTTGTTTTGAGTATCAATTAAAGAGTTTAATTAATAAAACAAACTTCTTAAACGATTTTAATTAAAAGCAAAGAGAAAAGACATTCTTTTTTACAACACCACGAAATTTGAATGGAATAAATTTCTCTGGATTCTGTAGAAGCCAGTATTATAACTGAAGTTAACACGCAAACACAAGAGAAGTAAAAAATTCTTTACAAACTCATTTACAGCTTAAAATAATCGCAGTTTTTTCTTAAGACCTTTAGCACAGTTCTTCTGTCAATTCTTAACGTACTTATAGCAGTTTTACTTCTTGCACTGTGTTGTATTGAAGATTAACATCTTAAATGTCTGTCTGTTTGTCAAGTTGTCTGGTAAAACTCTGACTGTGTACTCGTATACCTGTCTGTCTGTTTGTCTCCTGTCTATTGACAATTAAAAATATTCTTATTTGTTAAAAAGTTGTTCTTATTCTTTTTTCCCCTTGTTTTAATATTGCATTTACTTGTAAAGTTTCTTTTCAACGCTTTTTTTTTTTGTCTTTTGTTTTGTGTTTTCTTATTTTCTAGGCTTAAGAAATACAATATAAAAGAAATTGGGGTGCTGCTTTTTTAAAAGTTTTGCTGCCACAAAGTTCGTGTTTTTTTTTTTTTTTGCTGTCTTATTAACAAAAAAAACAAAACAAAAAAAAATGTGAATTTCTTTCAATTAGTGAGATAGTGAAAATAAATCTATAGAAAACGTATTGCTAGTTGGGTGACTTTCTTAAAAACCGATTAATAGGAATGGCAAATATAATATTTTTCCTCCATTAACTTGACCAGACAATTTTAAGAAATTTTGGGGCCATAATTTATACGAATATTAACCTGATGTAACCTTTATAATTAAATTAAAAAAATTATAAAATAAATAGTTTGAGGCATATTTGTAAGAAAGTGGTGGCCTTTTTTTCTGTGAAATAAAAAGCAAATATTCGTAACTTAAGTTCAAAGGTTTAAATGATTTTTAGCATTAAAAGTATGAACTTTTTATTTATAGTTTAGCTCAGAAAAGCAAAGTTAAAACTATAACCGGCACTAAGAGCCTGCAAGGCACAAACAATATTTTAAGGTTTTCACATGCATACTATTTACATACATATTTGAATGTTTTTATTATGTGGGATAACAAAAATATATGTTACATTATCATTATACATATATTTTAATAAAAATTAATTGAAATATTTTTTTTCTTAACAAAATATGTAAATTTTTGTAATTAATTTACATCAGCTAATATACATAAAGTACACACACCATTTGCTAACATTGTTTTCTCATGGTTAATGACATGCTGTTCTCAATTATAGACACATTGTCGTGCGGGAGTTTATGTTCTCTATCCGCCATTTCATATTTTTTGTATTTCTTGAGTTAATTTTTCAAGTCTGTAGTCCGTTTTCTGATAACTCATCCAGTTTCGTAGATAAATAGCCAAAAACGGTTTGCAGATTTTAAAAATGTTGGTGTCAAAAACCTAAAGTGGCATCATTAACTCGAGATATATAAAATGGCGAATAGAGCACACAAACTCCCGCACGACGACTTGTTTAGCATATTTTTCTAATCCTATCCATCGATCATCTTTTAGTCACACAAAACCTTATTCTCATATACGTACAAACATATCTGTGTAAGAGTTGGGGCAAAAATCATACTTTAAATCTTAGTTATAAAATGTATATATCACTCATTTGCGAGAAAAGTGGCATAACTCAAAAAACACAGTTTTTGGGTTAATAATGCAGAAATATGAGACGAACTGTAATTTAAAACATATCTAAAAATTGTATTTCTATCTCTTTTTTTCATTGAGTGGCGACCAAAAGTGTCTTCTACTTTTCATATAAGTTTGCCTGAATTAAAATGTTTAAACGTATTTATCTCTTATTGTCCGGTTTCCAAAGAAGTAGTATAAAACGTTAACGAAATCTAGCTGAATTGTAAGGACCTTCATATTTTAAAGATAAGTTCTAGATCTGTCTGCCGCTTTCGCATACGAAAATATCAACAACTTTAAGCGATTTCAAGCAATTTCTTAATGCTAAGCATATACTATAAACACAAAACCACTAAATATCCTAATTTTGATACAATTCAAATAATATTCAAAATTTAATCTTTCTTTAGCAGAAATAATTTTATTTATTTTTACACTTCACGTCTCCGTTTCAAATGTAACGGTATCTTGTTAAATAATTTGTCGCTTTTCAAAGTGAAGTACCAAACAACTTAAATGGTTATTAAACCTATAACCTCCCCATTTTCAAGCACAACACTTATGTAGGTAAGTCTTTCAGCATAAATTAGTTTAATGGGTAGAAAAATCCCATTCAATTTTGCAAATTTTGTAAATATTTATAATTAAGAAAAGGAAAAAAGTCAATATACAAGTACATATATGTGTAGCATATAAAACTCTATTTAAAATTATTTGTATTTGCTTGTGTTCTTTTTTCTCTTTTAATACTTAATTTTACGCTTTTAATGAGAAAAATGTAAATATCAGGGTAGAAGTAAGGGTAAAAAAAAGGAAAGCTCTATAAATCACAAATCACTGTTGCATGCATTTGCATGTAAAAATGCCTATAATATGCTCAGATTCATATGCACTTGTATGTTCATGTGTGTTTAACAAATAACTGTATGTTGCAATAAAGCAACTTTAACATTTAAAACAAATTCGTACGTACATTAACATTTCAGTTTATCAGTATAAGAGGAGAGTACGCTAAGGGGAAGGTATGCCAATGAAACTACTGTATATGAAGAAGAAAACAGTTTCAAGAAATAAAATGTTAATGAGCAGATGATGAATAAAATTAAGTAAAATAAGAAATGATCGAGTTTTCAGAAACTAAATCAAGGCTTACTATATCGAAAGCAATCTCTATGTAAATTTTTTTCTTTAAATTTTAAGAAATTTTGTAGCTGGAGTCGAAAATATATCGTCGATGGAATTAAAGAACGCTGTAACTGACAAAACCTTAAATGTACACCAGAGCCAAAAAACTTTTATAAAAGTAGAACCAAAAGTGAATAAAGGCACGTAGCTCGCCGTGGTCTAGTGGTTAGTGTGTTGGCTTACTAAGACATGAGCCCTGGATTCGACTCCCAGCTCCGACATCTTAAATAGAAATTAAAAAGAAATATGAAAAAAAATATTTCTTTCGGCGACTACCTCTCAGCAGTCTTCTGGCAAAAGCTCTGAGAGTAATTAATTGCCATGAACAAGCTTCTCAAGTCTGTCGTTCGGAGTCGACATTAAACTGTAGGTCCCGGTACTCATGGATAGAAATTTACACACACAACCCTGACACAGGGTTGTAAAGGCCAGTTATGTATGTATGTATGTATGTATGTATGTATGTATGTATGTATGTATGTATGTATGTATGTATGTATGTATGTATGTATGTATGTATGTATGTATGTATGTATGTATGTATGTATGTATGTATGTATGTATGTATGTATGTATGTATGTATGTATGTATGTATGTATGTATGCATGTATGTATGTATGTATGTATGTATGTATGTATGTATGTATGCATGTATGTATGTATGTATGTATGTATGTATGTAGAGCAAATACACTGGTATTTTTCATTTCGCAGACGGCGTAAGTGAATTTATTTTCATCGTAGAAATCTGGAACCTGGACCAATCGACGCGTATTTTTTTTCTGATAAAAATGATGCAAAAAACGTATTTTCGATTTTTTGTCAGTTACAGCGTTCTTTAATTCCATTGACGATATGTTCAATTTGGCTAGTCCACTATACCTTCACAGACATTCATTTTCTTTTTTGATTATCAAAAAAATTCATTGCAAAAATCTAAATTTTTTATAGAAATTAACTTTGATCCAATTAAAGAGTTTTTGACGGAACATGAATAAATTACATTTGTTGGGATATCATTCTCAAATAATAGACGAAATTCTTTGATGGATTTTTATTTTTGTTTATTTTATTTTTCTGATTTTTTTTCTTTGTGAACAAAAACCATTTCAGGCATACATATGTCTTATGATGCATGTGGTAAATTGTTGCATACAACAAAGGTTTAATTAATATTAACAATGCAAAAGCCAGCCTAATATTTCAAAGCAGCAGTTTAAAGACCCACCCACTCTAAGCCTCTCTGTCTCTCTCTCTCGCTCCTTACATAGATATGTATGTTGTTCTTAACGCCAACTCCACATAACTTTCTTTAAAAAGAAAGGCAGCATATAATTTTATATGTCGCGACTTATGAGGCGACATGAAATATTTACATTTAAATTATGCATTTTTTAAAAATAATTGGAAAACATTTTGTGCTAAAGAAACAGGGCAATGAAAGTTTAATTTTTTTTAAGAAAAAATATTCTAACAAAGCGTTATATAATGATGTAATTGAAGTAGTCATTGAAGTAGCTACTATACACCCATGTTCTGGAAACTGATATCAAAACAAATTTCAAAATGTTATAACTTGTAAAAATTTTAAATAATACATTATAACAAAATTAAACTAACTTGAAATACCTAATGGATGATACATGTTTTCTGTAACGTATTGTCGAACATATTGGAGATTCTATGTGCTGGAGGCCCGAAGTTCGAGCCCCAGGAAGAGTGTTGAATTTTTTATGTCGTCAGAAAGGCTTTAATTAGATCAAAGTTAACTGCAATGAATATTTTTGGTAATCAAAAGAATTATTAGGGATTCGTTTTTGGAATTTTAATGTTCTCCGTTTTCTTTCCATTATTGTCTTAGTTCTGTTTCATCCAGCATGTATGAAAATTACAAGAGGAAATTGCAATAGTGAAGAGAAAAAGAGTAAGAAATATAACTCCACTATTTGATTTCTATTACAAAAAAATGAGTTTCATGACTATGTACAGAATCGAAAATATGTTCAGTTCAGTTTCTTAACGGATGTCATTTTTCTTTCTTTAATAAAAAAAATATTGCAAAAATATTCTCAATTCAATTAAAAGAATTTAGTTCCAATGAGAAAATGTAAATACTAATTTTGTGTCACACCAAACTAAAGCGAAAGTTCTTTTACCCAAAAAAATAATTAAAATGGTGCTCAGGTACTCAGTGCACATTATTTACGAGTAAATTGTGGTGTGCGGGGTGTTTTTGCTTTTTCGCGTTATCCATTTAATGGTATGCTAATCGCTGGTCAGGTAGGACTTACATATATATAAAATGTTATATTATTCTCACATACGAATCGCTCTACAGCCGTATATCGCAATAAAATATTTAAAATTCACTTTAAAAGTAGTAATTACAACGTGGGAATTTTTCGAGTATTAAACAATGAGTACGGTCGTCACAAATGACCCACTCTGCATGATTGTGAATTTAATTGGTAATTTTATAAAGCAATTTGAAGAGACTAAAAGCATTACAGACGAATTGTGTTGCCGCAATGTTCACACTGCTGAAAATATCACCTCTGATAATGAATGTATGGCAGTTAGATGAATTTTATCGATATCAACGCGTCCGCGACAATTGCACTTATCCTTCATAGATACCATTTTTTTTTTTTTTTTTGATAGATTAAGAAATCATTCCAAGAAATAGATTTAAAAAATATTTAAATTATTAAAAGTCAATTTATTTTCTTAACGACAGCTTTCAAGCCATCAAGAGAATAAATTAAAAAAAGTGGTCAACACTTCTAGTATATCAGAGCTGAAATTTCAAGTACGTTTTCTCAAGTAAGTATTAAAATAGTGTTAAAATTGTATAACGAGCAAATTTCGAAAAATAAAGTTATAAAATATTTCAAAAATGGAAAGTGTAATATTATTTTTGTTGAGAAAAAAATCAAACCAAAGAAAACAGATTGATTTTATTTTATTTCCTCTATCAACTGTATAAATTTCAAAGTAATCGTTAATTCTAATTGAAGTAAAAAAAAGTAAAAAAACTTTCGGGAAATTTTTACTTTTGCGGCTACCTAAGAGCTAACTGAAGGGAGCTAACTGAAGGGAGTTGAGAATCATTTCTACGAAGTTCATACGTTTTAGAAAGTTGTTTATTGAGATCTTGGCTAAATCTTTGTACTCCATTGTTTCCTCAAATTACACCGAGGCCTCAAATGTTTGGAGCCCCATAAAATGCAAAAATTCACGATAATTTTTCTTTTTCTTCCTTTTTTTGGTATTTTATTAGGTAGTGGTATCCGTATATGATTGTATTTCCATGACTTAAAAAATTCTAATTTTGTTTCTATATTAACAACATAAGCACGTAAACTGTAGGACAGACATTAAATTCCTTTATATACTCTAACGCATTGTCGATGCATTGTTAACTCAACACAACAACAAAAGACTGGCATTTGCAACGTAAATATCGACAACTATTGCCCACTATTAATACACTATTGCTACTTTATAACATTTTGAAAATCACAAGTGACTACTCTGAGTGATCAACTGTTGCCTAAAGTTGCCACACAAAATTAAATTGGTGTAGGTAATAATTACTTGACGACGACAACGTCTTACAATATAAATTGTATTGAAGAAACCAAACAATTCAGCACTAATGAGTAAGACATGTTGTTTAAATAGGATTCCTTTGCTAAGTATAATCATTTTGGTAAAACTATGTGTCTGATGGGTGATATATTGTTTTTATTGAGGCTCGTTTCTAGCAATGGTTAAAGTTGTAAGCACTGTATTGTAAAGAAATGTTTTCTTTAGCGATAAACGAGTTATTGCTATAATCGGAGTTTGGGCAAAACAAGTTTCCACTGATTCCAGTTCAGCTTAATATTATTAAAAGCAGACACTACGACCCAAGGATCTTTAGTTTCCTACTCTATTCAAAGATGATAACCCTGATGATCATCCCTGCTCATTGTCAGTTCCTGGCCGATCGGCCTGGATGCCCGGTCAACCATTTCGTCCGCCGTCACCATCCAGCTCAGTCGTTATTCATAATATAAATGAGCGGGCTTAAAACCGTGCTCGAATAAAAACTTCTCCACCCTCCGAATGAAGTCAAGTAAAACACTGATTGAAATAGACCTGATCGCCACCGTATCCATCTGATCCTCGCCGAGGATCTGTAGTCTAGAAAATGCTCTGCCGTATCTTCCTCCTCGAGACAAAGCCTGCACTCGGTCTCATCCAAGCGGCGTAGTGTATTCAAGTGATACTTGAGGTAGTAGTTCAGTTCAGTTCAGCTTAATATTTTTAAAGTATAACAGATGATTGCAGCTACTTGATTTAAGTTGTTCTAGTAGAAGTTAATTAAATTTGGCAGATTTTAAGATTTTCTTTTTAGTTTAAAAGTTGGAAAAATACCTAATTTTAAAGCAATTTGAGAATTAATTATCTTTTAACAGTATAGTGATATTTATAGTTATTTGTATAACAATGGTCTTATAAATGTCATCTCATTAAGAAGTTTTAAAAGGTCTACTCCCTCAGATTTAATTTCCCTATATTTATTAGTTTTGAAATAAAGAAACCAAAAATCTAATATTCAAACTAATTAAAGCAAACCATTTAAAAAGTGTCTTGCTTAAAAATTCTATTAAATTTAACGAGTTTTTTTTTATAAATGAAATGAGTTCAAAAGCAACCAGTAGACAAATAATTTATTTACTCGTACATATAGCAGAGTCATTAAATAAAATTCTAACGTAATTATGCTTCGTTTGTGGGAACTCCTTAAATAAAATCAAAAATTAAGATTAGAAATCTCAACTTTTCTTTGCCATCTAACTCGTTGTACTTTGCCAGCCAATATTAATATCCCTTTCTGTGTGTCTCTTAATTGAAACAACACCCGTATAATTTGCCGTGTGTTTTTTTTTTTTTTGTTTTTCTTCGAAACAGTGGAATTTAAATTTTAAATTTCTAGCAGAAGCAATTTTTTTTTACAATGATATGCGTGCTGTGTTTTTTTTTTTTCTTTTCTTTTTTGTTATACAATGAAATCACAGAACCCTTAGAAGTGTTTAACCACTCGATTCAAATGTAAACCCTTTCCTTTTATCAGTTTATATGCAAGTGATTATTATGTAAGATTGAGTACATATTTGTTGTTCTTGTTTTTTTCTTTAATTGAGGAGTGGAAATTTCAACAGCAGGCAGTCAGTTGGTGTGTAATGTTTGTCTATTGTTTTCCTGCAACTTTAATGTTGGTTTTGATATAATGATTCCTTAATTGTTTTTGAGTTAACCAAGTGCTGTTGTTTTCCCTTATTTTTATTTTAATATCTGTACGTCCTTATGTATGTAACTTAAGCATATGTTGCTTCTTTCACTGAAGCTCGTATTGTTTGAAAATATGTTGTGGCGTTTTTTGTTTTATTCTTGTTGCATAAATTTAATAAATTTTATAATAATACACGTAATTGTCCTCTATTAAGGTGTTGTTATTGTTTTAAATGAAATATGTATATATTGTAGTTTTAATAAATTGTAATTTGTTTTAAAATAGATTCTGTAATTATTTTTAATAATTAATGTGAACAGCTAAAATGGCATTTAAATCATAATAAGTGGGAATTGAAACATCAGTGACAATAAAAAAAAACAAAAATAAACCAGACTTGCTTTAAAAAAAAATGTTAATTGATGAGAGGAAAAAAGGTAGTGTTTAAAAAAGTAGTATTAAAAGTTAATTGCCTTAAAATAATTTTTATTCATATACCTATTTATTTTATTTTTAAATAAAATAATTTCATTGACCTTTTCTTGTCCAATAAAGATAATAATAAACCCTTTTGAAGCTTAAGGCCTTTTAATTAGGAAAAAAAAAAATTTTTTTTTCGACATTTCGCTACACCTTCGTGTAAGGTCCTGAGAAGGTTATTTAAATAAACAATTTAAAATTAATTGTTATTGTGTACTTATATTTAAATAAATAAGTTTGTTCATGGCAGTCAGTAACTCTTACAGCTTTTGTCAGAAGACTGCTAAGTACACTTGGGCTTAAAAGTTCATTACAGTGAGCGTTATTTTCAGTTCAAAGGAAAAAGATGAACTAGTTCTTCTAATTCAAGGGCTTAGTTTTTTTTTACATGCAACTACAACGAAAATTTAAGGATATTAGATTTTTTACTCATTTACATTAATTTTACAATTTGTCAAAAAATATCTCCCTTTTAGCATTCTTTAATAAACCGTGGCTAAATACCATGCCCAATCACAATGCCAATGATACCAGTGTAAATCTAAGAATTTTAACTAAACGGTGATATATAATTTTCGAATTTTAGGTAAAAAAACCCGACTCTTTGCCATTCCTTTTTAGAATATGACCAAACGGTCCAACCGGTTAAAGCAGCCATGCAATCAATGGAAAGCTGACAAAAAACGTAACTAGTGGTGTACAATAATCCATTACAATCCAAGTATTCTATTATTACATGTAATTCTATGAGTTTAATCGAATAATCTTTCTTGTTTAGAGAATTTTTCACAAATATTGGCTGCAAAAAATGTTTATTGACAGCACTGTATGTGTTTATTACTTACTACTTATATATGCTATAATATACCACTAAAGTATGTATGTATTTGACAAGTGAACGAGAAATCAATATGTTGAAATAGATTCATGAGTTAAATAAAGCCAAAAGCAACATGACTAGAATGAGACAAAACATAAAAATACATACTGATCTAAGAGACCTCATTGAAAAGAGCGGTTCACTTAGTTCAATTGAATAATTGAAATAGCTCGTTCATGTACTAACCAAGGTTACTGCTAAGAGGTAGCCATCGAAAGAAATATTGTTCTAAAATGTCAGTGCTAAGGTGTGAATCCGGAGCTCTCGTCTAATAAACCAACACACTATATAGTAGATTACGCCGATCACTTTTAAGATCATACTTCAATATTTATTGAATTTTTCTTAATTGCTTATGAAGACTAGAACACTTATAATTTAATCAAATGTTAAAGACTTCTCACTGTCATATTGCGAAATGTGTCCCTACGCGTCCGTAGAATCTAACACGGCGAAAGGCTTTTAAAATCTAGTAACGGAAGGACACTAATATTTAACACATTTATTAAATATTAGTTCATAGGATCTAAAAAATGTTGCATAAAAAAATATTGATTTTTAAATTATGTATTAATTTTACTTTTTCTTTTATAATTTTGTAAAATTTCCATTACGACTTTTTAACAACGTGAAAATGCTTGTAATAATATTTATTATATGATACACTATATTTATATCGTTTTCAAAACGAAAACAAACAGATTGTTATTATAAATACATACGTAGGTAGTATGTACAATAGTGTGTCCCAAAAAAAAATTTTTTTTGGGGATCAAGCTTATTTTGGACCACTATGAGGCAAAGTATTTAAGAGAATTTTTTCAGATTTTTCGGAAGTGGTTTAGAGGTCGCGCAAATTGATTTTTATTCAAAAATCGAGCTTTTTGAGCTCTATCTAAATTTTGGTTATAAATTGGTAAAAAATCGATATTTTCTCGACTTCTGAGTCAATATTGTCAAAGAAATTATTTCGATCTTTAATTCTATGTGCATAAATAATAAGTTTCGGCAATGATTTTGCACATTTTGATACATTATATAACAGTTTTTCCTAAATTTTCAACAAATATCGAAATCAATGGTTTATAACTTTTAAAATTTGTATAAAGACTAAAAAAACTAATGATGCAGTTTAGAAGATTATTAAGTTTTTAATTAAGGTAGAAGAAAAAAAAATAAATTTTCTTTTACCATTCTCGCGTTGTACCCTTTTAAAGCTTTGTACCCACTGTATAAAATTTTTAATACTATAAAGGGTGAACTAGGTTATACAACAATTATATAAACAATAAAAACATTAGATTTGTTATAAATCATTTATTAGGATTCTTGTGATGCTGCTCTATGCCCTGCAGTAAATTCTGTTTCAGAAGGCATCAATTTCTGAATTTTGAATGAAAGGTTGTAGCTGCTTTTGAAAAATACATATTTGTAGAGAGTATATAATTTTCATCATCCAGCGAACTCGGTTAATACCTCCAGGAGATTTCATTGTTGATTGGTGCTCAGGTCTATCACCCAAAAAAATAATGCACGGTTGTGCATTTCTTTATAATCTTCCCTTAGTTGCATATTCTCCAGCTGCCCTTTTACAAAAATTATTAGATCTTTTCCTATCAATAATAATTAATTGAGATAATTTTTCTAACAATTTCGTGGTTCGTACAATCCCAAAAATTGTTTTTAGCCCAACTATGCTGAAGAGTGACGAAAATTTTAATTTGTGGGGATGTAATTTGATCCTCAATATTAAGGGCCCTAAACGCTGATCCAGCAATTAGTTCCAACATATAGTGGCGGCATGCCAAAAATATGACCTCTTTTTTTAATTTTTGAAAAAGTAAAACGCATGCCCCGATCCGCCGTCCTGTATTGGAGCTTGTCGTGTCCGCACACATAAATTGGACATTTTCAGTTAGATTCCAGCATTAAACCTTTTATCTCAAGCCGTAAAATTTATCTCAAGCACTAATCAAAAACCGCTGTTTTACTGTCCTGCACTTATTTGTTTTTTAAGGCATTCCAGGAAGTAAAACACAAAGTTCAATAATTGCAAGTTGTAAATGATGTCGCAGAACGTGGTGTGGCCTTAGCTAGTAGTTATTTCAATATCACAACTTCTGAAACAGACTTTCAGAATTTACTACAGAGTATAGAGCAGCATCGCAAGAACCCCAATAAACCATTTGTAACAAATCTAATTTTTTTGTTGTTGTTTATAAAATTGTTGTATATTTAATTTCGATGCCTACGTTCACACTTTATAGTATTAAAAATGGGTACAAAGCTTTAAAAGGGCATAACTCGAGAACGGTAAAAGAAAATTTATTTTTTTTCTGCTAACTTATTTAAAACTTAATTATCTTTTAAACTGAATCATTAGTTTTATTAGTCTTTATACAAATTTTAAAAGTTATAAACCATTATTTTCGATATTTGTTGAAAATTTAGGAAAAACTGTTATATAATGTATCAAAATGTGCAAAATCATTGCCGGAACTTATTATTTATGCACATAGAATTAAAGATCGGAATATTTTCTTTGACAATATTGACTCAGAAGTCGAGAAAATATCGATTTTTTACCAATTCATAACCAAAAATTAAATAGAGCTCAAAAAGCTCGATTTTTGATTAAAAATCAATTTGCGCGACCTCTAAACCACTTCCGAAAAATCTGAAAAAATTATCAAAAATACTTTACCTTCTGAGTGTCCAAATTAAGAATGATCTTCCGACGAATTCCAATTTTTAATTTTATTTGGGACACCCTAATGTACAATGTACATACTACGAGTATACATATATTACTATGAATCCTCATAATCATCTTTTGTAATGTTTAAGGGCAAAGAAAAAACGAAAAGAAGGGAGGGAAACGAGTTCAGACATGATGAATAATAATAATACCGTGCAATCTTGTTGACATACTCTATACCTCTGTAAATGGTAACTGGGGTAACTATTTTTGGAAATTTCCTTTTCATTATTACCTTTTTCTAAAAATTTTTTCTTTTTTCCTCATCGTTGTTTTGTTAAAATTACAATAGTCGTAAATACAGTGGTGGTGAATAAAATAAGGCATTCACTCTGTAGAACTTGAAATGTTGTGCAATTGCTTTCTTAGACGTATATTGTCGCAAGAATTAAAGAACGCTGTAACTGACAAAATATTTAATGTTCACCAGAGTCAAAAAATCTGTATGAAAGTAGAACAAAGACTCTGGTATTTTTTAAAACGCAGACGGTGTAAGTGAATTTCTTTTCATCAAACCAAACGACACGTATTTTTTTTTACTTTCTAATAAAAATTATGCAAAAAAACGTATTTTCTATTTTTTGTCAGTTACAGCATTTTTTAATTCTTGCGACGATATGCACCCTCATAAAAAGAATACCGATATTTTTGAAACAATTTAAGTGTCGCTATTTTGTTTGGTCAGAAACGCTTTTACTATATCAAAGGTAAATTCTATTCTTAAATTTTTTATTTTTATGTTTTTGATCAGTGCTAGTTAAAAAAATGTGTATGAAAAAAGTTGCACAACAAAGTGGTTCCTTAGAAAAAAAAAGAATACTTGAAACTGAAAGCAAATCTTTTTTCTTTTTGTTATACGAATAATTCAAAAGTAATATGGACGAGTGCTTATTTTAAGGATTGTATGATAAGAAGAACAAGGTAGTCATGAATGCCAAGAAGCATGAAGAAGAAAACTTCGATTAAAATAGTGTTGCATGGGACACATAGAAAAAAAAACCGAAACGAAAGAAGTAAAAAATTTATGAAATTTCAAACCAAAAAATTTTTCACCATCTAAAAAACAGAACACTTTTGCTATACCTTGTGGTTTAATAAACTAGTACATACTCAATGTGAACAACTCTACAATAAAAAACACCAATTTGGACAGCAAATTAAAAAGTACAGATTGAAGTTCCTCAAGTGAAATGCGAACACAAAAATATTTTGTGTTCGGATAACATATACCGCCCCTTTTACACCCTAAAATATATAAAAACCTTGGTGGCGAGTATGAAATGAAATCTACTTGTTTTACATACGAAAATCAACTTAATTATTACCCTTTCATTATTAAAAAAATACCAACTCGCTTACCAAGTAGGTAATAGGTAATCATTTTCAATTTGGTTGCGAACCTCGAAGAATTGCTATCCTCTAATTTGGTAACAATTTAGACTAAATTCTAGTGTTAACATTGGCGTTCTCAATTGTGGTTCAGAGAGTGAACCAAATGATTCGTATTAACGTGGGAACCATTGCATATCGATATAAAGAAAAGAAACATATATTTTTGTCCACAACATACGTTCCATAAAAGACTACCAAAAGAACTTAAATTATAAATTTAGAGTTCGTGGCAACAGTTGTAAACACAGTTTTGAAAAGAAGAAGTATACTTAGGAAGAAAAAACGAAGTACAATGGTTGAAACTTGGTAAAAAATATTGTAACGCCAAAAACAAGAGATTTTTTTCTGTTATTTTTTTTTTTTTTGAAGAGAACTTGAGAACTTAAATTTGAAATACAAAAGAGATAAATTGTTGATACGAAATGTTTTTTTTTTTTACTGAATCTGACAGATAAGCTTATTGCATTTAATTTTTAAATATGATTACCTTCATACGTATATCCGCTGTCAGGAGTGAAATTTTTAACTAATTTTTAAAATAAATGTCGTGGTACCGCATGGTTACAAGAATTATTAGTTTATTGGTATAAAGCAATGCATTAACAAAGCTTCTTCTTTGAAAATAATCTAGAGTTGTTCTATCGCACAAGACTGAAATCTATTTTAATTAAGAATTATGAATTCACGCTACAACGGCAATGTCGTCTTTTGTACTCAAATTTCTTTGCATTCCTCATACTTTACCAACAGAAGTGATGCTCTCTCTAGGCCTGCTATATCATATTATACATAAACTTAATTACTTAATAAAGAATCCTATAAACTCTGCTAACAGATTTATTTCTTAATTTTTTTTTTTTAGATAAATTTTTCCCATTGGGAAATGTTGATTTGGCATTAAATAATTCATAATGACTTGCCAAACCTTACGGAACCGATATATTAACACTGTACAACATTTGAGAAGCTTGTTCATGGCAATCAGGTAGTTGCCGTAAGACATATCAGAGGTTTGAACCCGGAGCTCTTGTCTAGTAATACTAACAACTAGATTACAGCAACTAGTGATTACAAATAATTGCATTTCAATAAAGCACTAAAGTAAAGTAAGTAAGTTGATTATAAACTTTGTTTAATTTAGTTGCTAATTTACTTTTACTTTAAAATTTTAAAATTTAATGACTATATTTATTTTTATTTCTATTGTAGTATTTCTAATTGGAAATGAGACTCAAATTTAGTTTTATTGGGTTACTTTACAAATTCAGCAAATGTGACTGAAAATATTACAAATAAAGTTAGTTTTTCTTATTCAAAAAATTTTAGTTGGCCGTGCACATATTTTATAGAATAGCACTGTAGGTATTAATACACCTTTTTACTCTTTTTTTTTTTCTTTTTTTTTTTTGTAATTTGTTGTTCTTATTAATGCTGTTTGTTACCTTTAAAATGTTAACCCAGTTTTAAAGTTGTTTCATAAAACACGTAATCATCAACCTACATTTTGTTTCTCTGTCATAATTAGCAAGATATAACCGGAAAAAGCAGAACATTTAAAAGTTGTCACCGGAACAACAAATAAGAAAAACAAAGCAGAACAAGAAAAGAAAAGGAAAACATTGCATCGAGAAGAGATGAGTTGAACAAATAAATTTTCAACTTTGTAATCTAAGAAGTACTAATGAATTTAGAAATTAGCTGCTGGATATGTAATTAAAGCCAGGAAAGGCGTTTATTACAAAAAATATAAAATCTGTAGCGTGTTTTAATAACTCTTAGCTGTACTACATTAGTAAGAGAAGTCGAAAGCTTTATTAGTTCTTTAAGTTTAAGTTTAAATGATTTATTTCGTTCTTAGCTTACGACAACAGCTGATGTTGGCTATTGCGAAAATGGTAAATCATAGTTAATGAGTAGCAAAGTCGAGAATTCTGCCGTTTTCTATTACAAAAAAAACATTTAAATTAAATTTTTAAATTAATATGCGATACTTACATATTTAGTTTTGTTGTATTACTTCAGCAGTTTTAAATATTTTATAAAACTAAATATTTTAAGAAAAATATTGTTTCCAAAAGTAGAATAAGTACTTCCTGAAAGTAAAATACAAAAATTGCAGGGAATTATTTTAATGTTGAAAAAAGGTTTAGAAAAATAGAAATCAAAAAATAAAAAAAAATATGACAATTTAGTGCCTTTTGTTTGAGACAAACAAGGGTGTGGGTGTGATTGAGTGTTGATTTTTTCTATTTTTTTTTTTTTCTATTTTTTTTTTTTCTTCGCTATATATTCCTGAAAGGTTTTATACTTTGAGGATGCTTAACTTTTCTAAATGAAAACCTTTAACAATCATATAATGTTTAGCAGTATGGTACAGAAAGTAGTCAAACAGAAATATATTTGAGGAAAAAATAACAATCAATATACAGTCGTCATATAAGGTCATGTGTATTTATTTCATTGCCAAATATATGTTCAAGCCTTTAGAAGACATGAACCTACAAGGCTATAAAGAAAATGAAATGTGTCTTGTTTAACAAAAGATGACACTTTATTCTTTCTTTTAGTCATAGACATGTTGAATGCATACAGTGGTATCATAATGGGACATTTTGAAACCCAAGTGTGTTTCGTCTGGAGGCGGCTGCCAATTTCAGACTAAAATAATTTAGTTTCAGCTAATATTGAGTAAGCAGATGCTCGTAATGTTCAACTCATAAGAATTTGTTGTGATAGACCCTAAAGTGATACGAGTATTTTAAATGTTGAAAGAAGTATTCAATGCTTGGTTTTTTTTATTCCACCTACAATGAAATACAACTCTTATGTATTCGCCAGCGATTCAAATGCTATTTTGGAGCTTCTTGACCAAGTGCAGAAAACAGCAAAGGTGTTTATCAATGACGGTAGGGTCTTCAATTCTTTCAAGATACAATGCAATGTAGTTACTCTATCTATCGGGTTTTTCAATAAGAGCGCTACAAAAGGTTTTTTTTAAATAAAACAAAAACGGGTTTGGATATCAATTAAATTCTTGCACGATTGCAGAAGTTCAGACGCTAAACACTTTTTTCGACGGTTTTGAAGCATAGATCAGCCGATACTGCTGCAATTCCGCGTTCGATATTCGTACAAAATTCATAAATCGTCGCTGGCTTGTTGGCATTTACTATAGACTTGACGTAGCCCCACAGGAAATAGTCTAACGGCGTCAAATCGCACGACCGCGGCAGCCAATCGACTGGACCATTTTATGAGATAGCACGTTCTTCAAACTTGGTTTTCAATAAATTGATTGTGACATTGGCTGTGTGGCTTGTGGCATCGTCCTGTTGGAACCACATGTGCTCCAAGTCCATATGATCCAATTGAGGCCAACAACGGTAGCGATTGCGATTCACAGTAACATGCCGGTCTTGATTATCACAGAAGAAGTACGCACCAAACCGTAATTTTTTCGGGATACAATGAAGACTCATGGATTACGTGTGGATTGCTCACTGTGAATTGATCATTTAAAGGCCTTCACCCTTGAATGATCAACAGCAATGCCTCATCGTTGCACGCTGATTGTGTGGTGAGTGTCTTTGCTAAGTAGGCTACTTCCCAATAGGTAACGCTTTTCTCTTGATCATTCGTTTTTTTTTTGGAGGGAGGGGAGGGGTTTCTTTGTAGATGGTCTTTTTTTGGGACGGAGTGGGGGTTGTTACCTCTTATTTTTAAATTATAATTTTGAAAAAACCGCAAATTTTATTTTTCTCCTTTGCTGGGATTTGAACCTAGGCCGTTTGAGTTTTTGATACCAATCAAGATGTGCAAAAATTCTAATCAAATGTTTACAAACACTAATATATCTTTCCTACTACCAACAACATATTTGCGTTACACTAGTACCTGCACTAATTAAGTAAGCAAAATCCTCTAAATATTCTTTATTATTTTGAGAAAACATTGTAAAAAAAATTATTTTACTATTTATAAAGCACAATGTATCACTTATCTTATGTTGAAATCAAAAAATCAAAAAATTTCTGACATTCTAAAATCATCAACATCATTCTGATTTTATGGCACTTCCTGCGTTACAACTGAAATTTTTCATAATTAAACTCCAAGTTTTATAGCTGCCAAAAGATGTGTTGCATTTACATCTAGAGTTACTTTTACTATCAATCATTGTCTTTTACAATGTTGCCTTAAAACTGACTAAAAATTTTAAAGTCGAAAACAAAAGCCCACCGGAACTCTTGAAATAGTAGTACGCACATAACTCTCATCAGCAAATGTAAAACAGACTATTGTGCTTTAATAAAACATTTTGAAATGAGTTCTTATACTTTTGCTTTGTTTTCTAAAAAAGTAAAATGAAGCAAAAACTAAAAGTAAATCTAGAGTAAGATGAAGTAAAAGCATCTGTTATTTTTAAGATAAGTTTTGCAATCGTTCACTTGAAGGATTTTTGTGTATTATTTTGAATTTGTTGGCATCTGGAAAAAATGTTTTTACCTGTCGGTTTAGTTTTCCTAACTTGGCTGTTTTTTTTTTACTTTTTTTGTAGATACTCGAGTTGTTTACTTGCAACACAACACCATCAACAATTGCAGTATCTGTATAGAAAAATTATTTTTTCTTTTTTTAAATTGTTGCTGTTGTTGTTGCTGCTGTTGCCTACAATTTTGCCATTTAAAAAGAATTTATTTATTTATTTTTTTTATTGCCAAAAAGTTGTCGTATAAAAGAACTCCGGTAAGTATTTGTTAACATGAAAATATTTCATATTTTATTTGCTCATACTTATTGCCTTTCTGTGCAAATTCTCTCTATTTCTTTTACATTTCGTAGGAAGAATTTTGTAGGTGCCGGTTAAACATTGGCTTCCAGTAAATAAAACAAGTTTTATGGAAAGAGTGTCTGATGTTTTCTTTTCTATATTTTTCGTAGACTTCATCAGTATAAGAAAAAATTGGGTGTATTTAGACTACTTGAATGACTTAAACCGGTTAATATTTCTTTTTTTTATGTATAAGATAATACTGTGAATGGTGATAGCAGAAAATAACAAGATGTGATAGAGAAGAATTAACTGGAAAATTATAATATTTTGCTGAGAGGTACCGAGCAATAATAGCATTGCATTTTCAATGATATTCTTCGACCCCTGCCACGGTAGTGTGATCTGAATTCTTAGTGTTCTGCCCATGTTCGTGACAATCATTAACCATTTAACTCACACTTTTCTATAGAAATCACACATGTTATCATTGAATTTTTGTAATTTTCATTTTATTTGGATAAAGCAGAAGTATGAGTATTTCTAATTGGTCTCTTATTCAATTTATCCTCATTAGTTGACATTGCCAAATTGTACTTTTATATTTGGAAACTGATAAAGACGTTTCTGATAAAACAATAAATTTTTATTTTTTTTTTTTTTTGTAACCGTAGTCATTCCTTTTCGGTAAATCTCCTACCTAATGTGGCCTTAACCTTAGCAGTTAAAGTCAAGGGATTTTATTTACAAGTTTAAGTAATTTTCTCTTTTATAACTGTACATATTATATTACATACTAGAAAATTATTTTGAACTGCTTCGGTATAGTAATATTGTTAATAATATTTCAAAAAATTTCACACATAACTTTCAATTAAACTATGGTTTCAGTGAATCTACCCAACAATAATAACCAACTCGAAATAAAAAAAAACTATTAGAACCAGGGACCGTAAATAATGATTATTGTTCGTTTTTTTAAATCAAAAAATCAATCACTTAGAACAGACATAAACAAAAATTTTTTGCACCATTTTTATTATTTTTTAACAATCTTTGCATATCCGTCATGATTTTTAAATTTTTGATTTTTAAAGTTTTCTTCAATGATAATGATTATTTTTGAGTAATATTAATAAAAATCAGCCATAATCATTATTTTTGAGCAAATGAAATAAAAATCAAAAATAATTATTATTTATGATTTTTATTTTTTTCGCTCAAAATAAAACTCATTTTTAATTTACGACTTTATATATGATGTATAAAAAAAATTAATTATATAATTTTTGTGCAAGAAAATGATATTTTATATAACAAAATGAACAAGCATTTCTTAAATTTTTTCTTTTACTAGTTCTGACCAAATTTTTTAATGTTTATTAAGTCATAAATTGAAAATGAGTTTTATTTTGAGCAAAAAAAATAAAAATCATAAATAATGATTATTTTTGATTTTTATTTCTTTTGCTCAAAAATAATGATTATGGTTGATTTTTATTAATATTACTCAAAAATAATCATTACCATTGAAGAAAATCTTTAAAACTCACAATATAATCATTATTGTGTAATTTTTATTATAAAACTCATAATGATTACGGTCCCTGATTAGAACAAGTAATCATAATTCAAAAAATTTTATACACTGCTCTGGGGCAATGTTTCAATAAATTTTTATTTTACGAAATTTGTTAAACATAATACTTTGTGTTCATTTCAATTAAAAATTTGACAACCAATTGCAAAGGATTTAAAATAGAAGAGTTAATACATATGAGGGCGTATGCGTAATAAACAATTGAAAATATATAACAATTATACGTGTCAGTGTCCTAAGAGCTTATTCTCTATTGCGATGCTTATGTCAATGTGACGCGAAATACTGCTATTCTGTGTTACGATGATAGAAAATTAAGTTTTTATTCGGCTAGAAAATTCGAAAATGAGCCTACTCGGTGTTCTGTAATGCAAATTTCAATATTAAAATCACAAAATTTAGTCGACAGTAATAGAGCCTTCGTATATCACAATATTGTAAGTAAGCTATTACTATTTATTTATTCGAATACAAAATTTTATAGAGGAAAACAAATAATAAAATCACAAAGTCGTGGCAGTTTGAAATAATAATGAAATATCAATAGCCAATTGGCAAGTGCCGATCAAAATGAAAAAAGTTAACTTGAATATTTATCATTTTTACATTATCTATACTAGTATACATATATACATACACACATAATTGGCCTTTACAGGCCTGTGTGAGGGTTACGGCTTAGCTTCTCGCAGCAGTTATGGTTTGTATGTTAATTTTTATCCATTATCCATTTTTATGCCTGGTCATCTAAGGAAGAATCATAACTCATTCCACTGGTCGAAAAGGGCCAACATCCAACTGCAGTTAGGTTTTGGGTAAGAAGTCAGTGTACTGACTTGCATTTCTGTGAAAATGGACGGTGCGTAGTATAGTGGTTAGAACGCTCGCACAAAAATTCAAATGGCCCAGGTTCAAATTCCAGCAAAGGTGAAAAAATAAAAAAGTAAATTCGCTCGCTTCTGGCGCTGCACTCTAACCACAACGGCTACAGTCTTACATGTCATTAATGTCGGCTAATGTAGATAGGGTGAAATAAAAAGGGCAAAAAACAAAATAAATTGTAATTCTGTTTCACCCAAATAAGATGACAATTACAAGAACAGCAATGAAGGTAAGAAAAGGAGAATATGATAGAAACTGTTGTGTGACTTTACTTCGACTAACTCATACAATAATATAATAATAATTTCAGTATGTGATTTCCTGAAAAAGTATGAGTTAAATAGTTGATGTTTGGTCTAGAATATACACAGGACACAAAGAACTCCGCTGAGACTACCGTAGCTGGAGTCGAAAACAATTGTTCAGTTTGGCTAGTGTACTATTCCTTCACGGAAATCATTTCCTCTTTAATTACCAAAAATATTCATTGCAGTTAACTTTGATCTAAATTAACCGTCTCTAACAAAACAATAAAAAAGTTAGTTTGCGGATTTTTCAAAATTATAAATTAAAAATTAGAGGGGAGACCTCCAAGAAGTCCATCTACAAAGAAGCTGCTTCCTGGGATCCCACTCTATTCTACCTTAACCACTGAAAAAAAAAGCGAATGATCAGGAGAAAAGCGCCACATACTGTGAAGTTACAGAGATACTTAATAGTTAAACCTACCTAACAAAGGCACTCACTACACACAATTAACTTGCAATGATGAGTCTGTCTGCTGTTGATGATTAAAGGGTGCAGGTATAACACTGGCCTTTGCATGGTCAAATCACATCAATTTTTTCCATTCCTAAGGCGCTTAATAGTAATACAAGAGAGAAAAAAAGAATCGGCCAAAGTTTGCCAATAAATCATTTTGTAAAGTCACTTAAAAACTCCCCCTTCCAAAACAAGCCTTGAGCTTTCCAACAAGATTTTGCACAAGATTATAAGGTAAAACGACCTAGATCTGTCTTCGAAATAATCTGCCAGCTTTTATATGCTCTGAAGAGTGGCCCTCTGGCAGCCCTAATTTGAATCCTATAGATATCAAATTGTAGACAGTTTTAGAGAGCATGGTCTTCGACAATAGATATCATAACACTGATTCTCTTAAGAGAGCTCTGGTTCGTATTGTAGCCAATTTTCCAATGGATAAGGTGCGTGCAGCTATTGATAACTGGCCAATATGACTTAAAGCGTGTGTCAGGACCAAGGGCGGAAATTTTTGAATAAATTGAAGATTTTTGTATACAATACCTATGACTAGTTTAGGTTTTATAGCCCAACATATTAGTAACAACAGTTCTGTCCCTACTTGTTAGTTATCAAAGTATTTTTAATTTTATTATCTACTACTTAAGAAGCCCATTTTGTGTTCGTTTATTTCTTTGAAAATTCAGGCATTTTTATTTATGGCTTTCTTGTTTTTGTTACATTGCCCTTATATATGAATATGTTATAGCACATTTTCTCTCTTTTTTTTTTTTCTTCTTTTTTGTTTTGGTACTCGACAAAAATATTTTTCAAATATTTGTAAATTTTTCGTTAGAATGGAAGACATTCCATTTCTTTACAGTTCTAGAAACGAAACAAGCACCTTTTTCAATATATTTTTATGAAAGTAATGGGTTTAATGCTTTTTTTTTTCTTTTTTTTTTCTTATTTTTCTTTTTTTTTTTCTTTAACAATAATGAGTATATATATGAGTATGAAAAACAAAAAACAAATAACACAGTTTAAGAAGAAAACTATGCAAATTTCCTTTATATTTTTGTAAAGTTTACTCAAGTTCTCAATATTCTCAGTTTTTTTCAGAAATTTTTTGTTTGTCAATATAGCCGAGAAAAAAGGTTTTAGTCCAGATGTATGTTGATGCAGGAAAAATAAAAATATTAAATGGAAATTTGAAAAATGTTTTCAACTAAAACAAATATTAAGAAAAAAAAAACAAAAATGAAAATGAAAATTTAAAGCAAAATAGAAGCTAACCTTTTAAATTTTTTAAAAGGTTTTAAAGTATTTTACTACAAATTTATCATCAAAATATGTATAGAGGAAGCTGTAAGCAATTTAAAAATATATACATACGTGCATTGGCTTACTAAGTTAAGAGGTCAGGGATCAAACTCCAGCTTTAATATTTTCAAAAAAGAAATAAGAAAAAAATATTTCTAAATGCCATGAAAAAGTTTCTCAATCTGTCGTTCGGAGTCGACTTTAAACTGTAGGTCCCCGTACTCATGGATTAAAATTATACACACAACATGACTGCTGTGAGAAGTTAGACTGTAACCCTTGTAACTCTAACCTGTATATATTTATACAAACAAATATATATAAATCTCAGAAAAAAAATGACATTCGAGAGTGATCGAACGTAGAATCTAGATTTCCACTTATGCAGTATCGTGAATTGGAAGCAGAAAGGTATAGCAGGTTAAGAAAAAGAGTGAGAGAGTGAGAAATTCCTACGTACAAATGAATACTTGTACTACAATATTTTTTACCATTTTATAGTAAAACAGTGTTACAATATGGAACAAACTTGAAATATCTTGGGTTTTATGCAACTCTTCTAAAAGGTCTTTTGAAATTTTAAAAAACACCTCCAAAATCTCGAGGTACGTGTAAAAAAATTTTTTTCTCACTCCTAATAACCTTATAATAGTACTTAGTTAGAATGCTCGCATAGAAATTCAAACGACCGAGTTTCAATCCCAGCGAAAGACTAAATTATAATTTAAAAATAATAATAATCTTCAAGAATCTGCTCCCTGACATTTCCAGTCTATTCCACCAAAAACGAATGATCAGCAGTACAGTGCCACAACCTTCTGGGAAAATATTAGCTAACCTAGTGAAGACTGTCACCACTGATATCCAACATCCACTGACAGATAGGACGATTGCTGGTAGTCACTCATGGGTGAAGGTATAATACTGGCCTTTGAGTGGTCAAATTGACTGCAACTTCTCTCATCAACAAAAAAGGGGCATAATAACAAAATTAAATAAAATTCCAATACAGTGCACTGCATGCTTAGGGGTTTACCCCTGAGTATTGGTCTTAAATAAAAAAAAAAAACTTCACAATTAATCATAAAAATTATTAGAAAATTAGCAGTTTATCTCTGTATTTTTTTTCACTAACTTTATGCAAATATTAAATAATCTCATATAATACTATTAACTTTTTATTAATTTATTTTAAATTTAAATCTAGAAAAAAATTCAATTTAACTAAATGCCATAATTTTCAATTATTTATATTTTTATATGAATTTACTGCAACATTTTATATAATTTTTATTTTTTTTTTTTATTTTTTAAAGTAATAGTTATTAAAATCATTTAAATAAAATATATTTTATATAAAACTTAATTCTGCAAAGTTTTTTTATGAATTAGTATTTCATTTTACTCATTCCCTTATGTTTTCCATTAAAATATATGTACAGACTACAATTATCTTAAATTATTTACATGAATTACTTAAAATGATTACTTTGGTGTAATTAGCATTTCTCTAATGATTTAGAAATTATGAATTACATATAATATGTTACATAACGAAAACTGTCGGTCAAATCGAACTCAATGATACCCCTGGTTATATCTGAAAGAATGGAAAGTTAGTTTTGTTAGATAGAGAAGGAACAGAGAATATCCTCATATCGTCATGTGGGAGTTCATGTGCTCTAGCGGCCATTTTATATTCTTTATATATCTCGAGTTAATGATGCCACTTTAGGTTTTCGACTCCAAATTTTTCAAGACTGTAATCTGTTTTCGGATATCCAGTTACGGAGATAAATATCAGAAACCGGATTACAAATTTAAAAATTTTGGTGGAATCATTAACTCAAGATATATAATATGGCGGATAGAGCACATAAACTCCCGCATGACGATATATAAAAAACGAATATAATGCTAACAGCTGGTAACAATTTTATTAATTTCGATGTTTTTTCTTTCATTGGAAACACCATATAGAAGTTGTTATAAATGGAATCACACATTATACAACTGCTTGGTAGACAATGTTTTTTTTCTGATAGCGTTATCCGATTGTAGTCGCCGTGGTTTGGTGGTTAGTGTGTTAGCTTAGTAAGACATGAGTCCAGTGTCAAACCCCAGCTCTGACAATTTGAAAAAAAAAAAAAAAAAAATATGAACAAATTATTTCTTTTGGCGACTACCTCTCAGCAGTCTTCTGGCATAAGCTCTGAGAATAATTGATTAGCATGAAAAAGCTTCTCAATTCTGTCGTTCGGAGTTGACTTTATTTGTATATATGTATGTATGTATGTATGTATGTATGTATGTATGTATGTATGTATGTATGTATGTATGTATGTATGTATGTATGTATGTATGTATGTATGTATGTATGTATGTATGTATGTATGTATGTATGTATGTATGTATGTATGTATGTATGTATGTATGTATGTATGTATGTATGTATGTATGTATGTATGTATGTATGTATGTATGTATGTATGTATGTATGTATGTATGTATGTATGTATGTATGTATGTATGTATGTATGTATGTATGTATGTATGTATGTATGTATGTATGTATGTATGTATGTATGTATGTATGTATGTATGTATGTATGTATGTATGTATGTATTTTTTATTTTTTATTTTTTTTTTTATTTGAGACCAATACTCAGGGCTAAACCCTTACTAAATGCTGTGCATTGTATTGGAATTTCAGGAAAGGACAGTACATATATTATTATTAATTATATTATTATTAAGCACCTTAGGAATGAGACAGAAGAAGAGGCTAGGCCGTAATCCTGACACAGGGTTGTAAAGGCCAGTTATGTATGTATGTATGTAGGAATGAGACAAATTGCTGTGTATTGATCATTCAAAAGCCAGTGTTATACCTTCACTCTTTAATAATCAATAGGAATTTTCTTATCGTTGCATGTTGATTGTGTGGTGAGTGCCTTCTCTAAGTAATTGTGGTAGGTTTAGCTCTTATCTGCTACTTCGCAATAGATGGCGCTTTTCTCCTGATCATTCGTTTTTGTTCACTTTGGTGGAATAGAGTGGAATGTCGGGGAGCGGTTTCTTTGTAGATGGTCTTCTTTAAAGGGTGAACCTCTTATTTTTTTTTAAATTATAATTGTGAAAAATAAATAACATCTCACCCAACATCTGTTTGAACAAGGCGGGCAACAGTTCTCTGTGCAAAATTATTCTTTTAAAACTCTCGCTTCAGACTTAAAGAAATCTGTTTCGATTGGTATAAATTCATACTATTTTGCAAAAACAAACAGTTGCTGGACTCACTGAATGTATCATTCCGTTTTAAGTGTAGGGTATACTATTAACTCATTATAGCACTTATTAAACTTTTAAATTGATTTTTCAATATACAAGCATACATTTTTTGTTTTTTCTTAGCAAATACAAACAAATAAAAAATAAATTTCAAATCATAGAAATATATAAAAAAAAGACAAGCATAATAAAAAGCAAATTATGTATTTGTATTTAAATAAGTTTTTTATCATTTGCAGATGAACAAACAATAATTGATCGTTTGGCTTGGCATTAATTATCGTAAAAATCCAAGACCATTAGTGTTGATGCCATCAAAACTTTAGCGTTAACGTCAGTAATGTTCATTAAAGTCAAAAATCCCTTCATAATTGTTGTTTGAAATCATAATCATAAAATAATTGAATTTAATAAATATTTTTAATTTTTCAACAAACAAACCAAATGGAGAAACAACGAAAAACAGCAGCAGCAAAGCATGTACATGGTATTCCAACAAATTACTTTGAAACCGGCAGTAATTAACAAAATATTACCGCTCTATTTAGGAGTTGTTATGCTTTAATTAGGGAAAAATTCAACGGCAAATATGTCAGTAGGAAAAAACAAACAAACAAACACACAAACACAACATTAATTACATCCATATTTGAGTTAATAAATCAGCTCAAATTAAAAGCTCATAAATATTATGGTCAAATATTTATTTTACAAAACAAAAGTATTTTTGTTTTTGCTCACGAAAGCTAATTCTGCTAATCTGCTTAAAAAAGAGAAAAATATGGAAAATAATGAAATAACCATGGTTTCGCGTTATTAAGGGGAAATTAAATAGTTTGTTTAAAGACTATGTAAGCCAGAGTGTTCTGTAACTACGCAAATGAATCTATAGTAAAGCCCAAATTCGCTACAAAATTGACACTCCATTTGATTCGATAATAATTGTTTTGTATTTTTTTTATTGAGACCAGCACTCAAGGGACAACTTCTGTTCATGCAGTATATTGTGCTGATTTAGGAAAATATGTTTTAGGAAATAGGAAAGAGAAAGAAGTGCTTATGGAAATTTGATTTAAACTTACCAATATCGTTAGATATTGCAAGAAAAACATTAGCCGGAAGATTGTTCCATATTGTTTTATTCACTAGACAATCAAATATAAAACGGATGGTACGAGTAACCAGCAAAAATATGCTTTTGTACGGAATCAAGTTGTTAATTTATCAAATAACCTCCCATGATAGTATCTATTGAACAATTAAACACAATACACATTGCGCCGATGTTCCAACGAATCGAAAGAGTTGGATACCCTATCGTGGCTGATAAGTACCTTCGCCTTTTCTTATACACGGTCGACTTTGAAGCACTTGGTTGTAATTTTTTTTTTTAATTTCTGCAGACATCTTAAAAAAAAAAGAAATACGAAAAATTACTTCTTTCGTCGACTACCTCTCAGCAGTCTACTGGCAAAGGCTTTGAGAGTAGATGATTGCCCTAAAAAAAGATGCTCAAGTCTGTCGTCCGGTATCGACATTAAATTGTAGGTCCCAGCACTCATGGTTTAGCTAAGCCGTAACCCTGACACAGAGTTGTAATAGCCAATTATGTATGTGTGTTTTTTTATAATATTCTTCTAACATAGTAAATAAAAATTTACGTCTCTGCATAGGTAGCGCATAAAATATTTGACAAATATGCAACAAAAAAATTTGTTTCACTTGTGAGAGATTAATATAGAAAAATTATGTAGAACCGTAAGGGTTATAAATGGTATCAAAACAATTTATATATTAAAGTTATTAATTTAAGTACTTCATTTAAGAATAAAACTAACCCATGCCATTATACCATTGATACCATTATTAGAATCACATAGAGTTAAGTTTAAAAAAAAAACACAATATTTTATTTTTCAAAAAATGTTAATTGATTTTATTAATTTAAAAAAAAACAGGCCAATATCCTTCAATTGATTTCTTAAGACTAAATTATAACATAAAAAGAAATAATATTTAAAGTAACACATAATTCTATGTAGTAACAATCGAATGATTTAACGGTAAAACGGGTTTTTACAAAAAAGGAATATTTGATAATTTTAAAATTAAAGAAAAATGAAAGTAAAAATAAATTACAAGAGATTACAAAATAATAATAGAAAATAAAGTATTCTGAGAAAATAGGGCTAATCACAGAATATATAACTATAGGAATACTAGTTTTAAAAAGAAATACAGTAGAGTACAATAAGGGGATCCAGGCTAGCACTATGCGCCGAACTATCTAAAACAGGCATCCCGAAAAACTTTAAAAGACTAGGAAACCACAAAGAAAATAACAAGTAATTTTCCTTTTGAAAGTAAAACCTGCAACTTCTATACTGAGAGCTAAAAAACAAACCCATTTTTCCAGCATACGTATGAATTCTACAAAATTGGCAGACTTAGTGAAAACAAATCCTTTAGAAATAAAGTTTTATGTTTTCTTTCTGAATCTATTTGTAAGTTCCAAGTAGTTATTTCAATGTTAATAATTCGTCTTGGCTCCATCATTCCGGCCATACTTTGAGTTGTCTGTGGCGTATAATAATCTTGTACAACTAACTAGTGAATGAACTGACTTATATATCGTGTGTAAATGGGCACCAGAATAATATCTTAACAAGTCTTCAGTTGATGTTCTTGCATTTTTCCCCGCCTATTTTCGTTTTCCAGGCTTTCTGGGGGATTATCTGCAACAACGAAACTCTCTCGGCATTTCAACTCTAAACATTGTTGTTTTAAGAAAAACATCGATGACATGGCTGAGATGGTTGTTAATATAATAAAATTGAAGATTGATATCTTTAAGCCTTCCAAAAATTGTGCAGATTAGAAGTCAGATCCAGAGAAAAGTTGTTTATAAAGTGGCGCAAAGAGAAATGGAAAATGTTTTATAGTTTTTTTGTTTTTAAATTAAAAGAAAATTTAGCTCCGTAAACAAAAGTAATGTTGAGTACTTTGTGTAAAACCTGCTACTGAAAATTATGCAACACTTTCAAATTATTTTTACGTAAATTAATTAACGAAAAGAAACAACAGGATAATTAAATAAAAATGGTGTTAGAAAACAACTTTACTCAATGTCTTATTCCAAGAAATTTACCTATTTAATTATGATTTAACATCAAAAAAGCCAAATTCACATTTATAATCAATCAATCAATATATAATTTATATAAACTACTTCAAATTAGCAAAAGACATGAACGATTTTTTTAATAAAAACAAAAAGCACAAATGCCTGCTTGACTGCTAACATAAGAGACATACTCTATGCATTGCGAAAAAAAAAAAAAAAACCAAGAAGTAGTTTCTTGCATTGCTTAACTTTTATTGTAAGGAGGTGCTTTAATTAAAAATAAAAGAAAAAAAAAGTAAATAAAATATTTTACATATAAAAATTTAAATGCATTTCCTATAATAACGCCTTTCCTAGGGTATGACTGCAGGAAATACAGTGAAAGCAAAAATTAACGTAATTAATTTATTTCTTCTGCATGATTACAAAACGAAGAGCAAAAACATATTTCATACGCCTCTACAAGTTTAAAGCCTTTGATGAAAAAAAAAAAAAATATAAATAAAAAACGGAAAAGTATTTGCAGCAATTATTTCTAAAACCTTTTTTAAATGAATTGAGTTTTTCTTCTCTTTTATTGAAAAGCATAAGCCTGTCAGTAAGTAAGTGCTTAAGAGTTCTTAAACAAACAGTATGAGTTTTTTCACGATTTCTTAGAAATTTTTTTTCCAATTTTTTTCTAAAACAATTTTAATAAAAACAGCAAGTTAAGCATTGCAGGTGGGTAGTATGTCCAAATAAGAAAAAAAAAATTTGTATGTATGTACCAGAATAAATATGTTGAAATATGCGGGGTTTCTGTATATACATACATACATACGAGTACATACATATTCTCATTACTTTTGCAAATTTTTATTCATCATAATTATTAAAAGTTAGGTATAATAATGATTTGTATATTAAATATTATTTAAATGTGAGCATACTTTAACTGTCTATAAACATACGAGTAGTACATCTGTATGTAAGTATGTACATGTGGTGGTGGTTTATGTAGTTATAAGTACGTGTTAGATGTGGTGTCATAAAATTTTCTTTCTTTTTTCCATATAAAGAAAAATAAAATTACTATCAGGGTTAACATCCGCTATTAGTAAAACTGTAACACAGCTACACTGTAAAAAACTAAAGTTAAAGTAAATATTTTACATTTCCTAAATGCGGGTGATAGGTGTGGGTGTGTTGTTAAATCTGCAGTAAGCAGTTTACTTTAATAAAGCCACCTAAAATAGCAATGAATTTAACAAGTAGTTGTCAAAGAAGGGAAATGATTAGAAAAACTGTGCAGTTTTTATCTTAGAAATACAATACTTCATGTTCAATGAAAATATTGCAAATGTACAAATATACATATATGTCAAATTTTTTGCTGAATAGTTGCAGATTTTGATGAAACAGTACAAAATTAATTTTTAACATTTTTTTATCGTCTTTGCTACCAAAAGTTAGTTAAAGTGGTAAGTAAGCCAATTAATAAAATTAATAATCTCAAAACAGCATTGCGTTTAAGTCTCGCTATGTGGAAGAAGTACAATTGTAAGTTTTGCATTTTATTTATTACTAAAAATAATTGCATCTTATTAGTTGAAAATCAAATATTTGCTACTGTCATGTTAACATCACTGTTTAACTATATTGCAGTGCATTCCCGTTAATGTGAACTAATTAAAACTAAGGAAGTTCATGTTAGTGAAATTGTTCACTTTAGTGATTATTGATCTTTATGAAAAATGTTTAAAATTTTACAATTCAAAACTCTGTTTAACACGCTTGACAGTGAAATGTTTTGCATTTTTTTTGTGTATTATTAAAATATAAAACTAACGACAACGAGAAAATCATGGTTGTAATTTTATTCGTTTTTTCAAATTTTATGAATCTCAGTGGTACTATCTATACATTGGCAAACTAAACACAACTTAAAGGTGAGTAAAACAATGCTTTAATCAGTAATGTCCAAATATCTCTTTCCCTATAACGCGTGATAGGAAAACAAATCCTGCTTACGTCGAAGTCAAACACATACATAATAAAAAGAAATATTGTTGCTCTTACTCTTTTTAGATTTTAGCTTGTCTCGAACATAGTGCAGGGATGGATAGTGCATATTTTTTGTATCATTTTAATTTAACTGTAATAATCATTTATTATTTCCTCCAAATCTATGTGACCTCGGTACTCCTTTATTCTTATTAGATCGGTCACATGGCTATCTGACAATTTATTACGTACTTTACTTAGAATTATAAGGAAATAATTATGAAGTTATAAACAGAAAGTAATTCGAACATTCCCATTTCTGGTAGAAGTAAGCGGAGTCTTTTCTCTACTTTATACACATGCGCAAGTGTGTTTATGTGACAGTGGATATCACTGGTTTAATTGTGTTTTCACAGTCATATGTAATAAAAAAATCATTCACGTTATAGAGCTGTTGGAGTTTATTGATGTGACAGAGTAGTGAATATAGACAAAAGCTTGTTTACGTTATGCGATGTATACATAAAACGGTATTTACGTTACCACGAGCGCACTGTATTTTCCTTTATTTCTTTTGCTTCCTAATAAGACCGTCAGCGTGATCGTACACAAAACGTTGAATCATGCGCGTCGTTTACTTATTTTGGGAAACTTTAATAAAATAATTGTTAGATTTAGGATTTTAGTATTTTATTTTCAAGTATTAAGAAATAAATAGAGCCTTTTTTTGAAGCACTGTCAAAATGCGATTTGGGTGTATAAATGTACTTCTGCGTATATTATACAGGGTATCTGCTGAGAAGGCAGTTCATATTTAGCAGTCGTTAAGTAGAGAGTGGCCAATTTATTTTGAGAAAATATTCGGTAAACCAGTGTGTTATCACATTGAATCACACTGGCCAACTGGTGCTACTATGGTCTAAATAGGCAATTTAGTAGCAGACACCTCTCTCGTGCGACGAAATTAACACTATATATGTCGCTTATTCTTCCGGTGCTGCTCTATGGTGCTGAAGCATGGACGCTGTCTTGTGCAGATGCAGTGGTCCTGGGAGTGTTCGAGAGAAAAGTTCTTCGTAATATCTTTGGTCCTTTAAGGCATGGCGATGAGCTTAACAGAGACACCTGGAGACTAGGGTTAATGCAGGCCGGAACCCGTTAACGGGTTCTTATCACCATCTTAGTAAGTAAGTAAGTAATATGTTATAATCGTTAAAACATTTTATCAAAATCAATCATAGATTACTGTGAGGATGAGAAAGTTAAGTGAAATTTTTAGGAGAAACAACTTGCCAACAAGACGCACTGTTTATCGTGTAGTGAATGATTTTCAAGTAGGAATCACTGTAGCTGATAGGCCCCAGCATGGACCACAACGTGCTGCAAAAATTGCTGAAAACATCACTGCCGTTCAAAAAATTGTTCAAAACAATCCATCAACCTCAATTCGACACCGTGCTCAGAAGCTTGGTCTTGAAAGAACAAATTTGGCCACAATTTTGCACACAGATTTGCATTTGTTTCCATTTAAGATTCAGTTGGCACAAGAGCTTTTTTCAGAAGACCATTTACGCCTCCATATGCCAAAGCTCACCAATCACAACCCCGATTTTCATGAAATAATCATAATGAGTAACGAGGCACATTTTCATTTAAATGAATAAACAGAATAGCCGGTTCTGGCCAATAGAAAACCACTAAATTATTCATCAGTCACGTTTGAATCCATTAAAAGTGACAGTCTGGTGTGCAATTTGGTCAGTAGGAATCATTGGATCTTACTTATTTGAAACTGCGCAACGGTATCTGTCAATGGGGAGCAATATCGTGTTTGTTTATTTTTCTTTTAAAAGGTATCCGCTGGGAAGGTGTACTACTTTCTTTGTTTATAATTTTTTATTAAATGAAAGGGAATAGATTTCATATTTGTAAGTGTTTTGTTTAATGTATGGAATAGAATATCAGATAAATGTCAATCCCTGTTAGCCTCACAAATGCGAGCAGTTTTGAGCTTAATTTTTATTATATTCTTACATATTTTACGAGATATTTGATTAATTTTATCACGAATATTTTGTTTTAGTTGCTCCAGTGTTTTTGTTAAATCAGTCAAATCAGGCGACCGTGGAGGCTAATCAACATCAACATTCCTTGAAATAACTTGTTGTTGAAAGAGCTCTCACAGTATTTCCATTGTAATCCTGGCTGTATGCGATGTCTCAACGTCTTGTTGAAAAAACATGTTAGTCAAGCCCAAAGCATGCAGTTGTGGCTTTACTCGGAAATAACGGTTGGAAAAATTCATTGAAAATTGAACCCCCTCCCTGTCGCTCATATGCCAAAAGTCATATTTAAATTATGCTGCCAGAAGAGTATCTTTCGAATAAAGTAAACTTCTTGTCAATTTATACTCAATTTTGTTTGATTAATTCCATTTCAAATTTCTCATATATACACAATTGGCCATTACTGATACAACCACAGCACTAATGTTGTGTGTGTGCGTGTGTGTACAGTTTTAAGCCGTTTCCGAATTACAGACTTGAGAACATAGTTCATGGCAATCACACAGCCGGAACCAGCACATTAACCACTGGACCACCCGTTGTATGATTTGATTTTCTTTCCGTGCACTAAAACTATACGTGGCCATAATACAACTTCTTTTTTATTCACTTTTGCATGTTCGTTTAAATTAAGCTTTTTTGTTCTTTTTTTTTTTTTTTTTGCCTTTATAATAGAAAAACTTCTGTGGTATGTGAGTGATGAAATAGATGCTAGTGAAGAATTCCGTTTTTTTTTATCTTTTTTGTGAGAGTTTTTTCTATTCTTAAACCAGAGTACATCATCATCACTCTTAGATGATATGTACATATGTATACGAGTATATTCATATACAGGGTGTCATATAACTCAACGTCAAGCAAAAGGAGGTGACAGGATTGGTTTTAACCATTATGAGAAAAGTCAGAAAAAAATCTATCCCATGCAGTTGGAACATTATGGATAATTAAGAAAAACTTATAAATTTGGTCAAACTGGAACTATTTTTCGGTTATTGTGGTTAATTTTTATTATATTTGTTCATTTAAACTTTGGAACCGTAACCCGAAAAAAAAATAATGGCCCAATAGCCCTAAGTTTTCCAGAATTAAGACTATTTGTTGATATTGAGTTCTGATACACCCTGTATGTAGCATAAAAAAATTTATATTTTTATATAATTTTTTATGACCTTTCTGCTGTAACACATATTTCAGCACTTTTGTTAAGTTTTTGTTAAAAATTTGCATTTTTCTGTGTTGTGTTTTACTGCATAAATATTTTGTTTAAAATTTATTACCCACTACTAAAAAATTTATGAGTCATCTAATTTGTTGAAACCACAAGTGGTTTTAAGTAAGAAATAAAAAAAAGTGCAATTAATTTGTGAAGTTAAAAATAAAACAAAACAAATGCATAACATTTCATACAAAATTTAAATAAGAATTAAATCAGAAAAGAAATATTAAATAAAATAAATAAGTAAAACGAAAGAAAAGCTCTTAATTTATCAAAATAAAAGCCAATCTTTCAAAACTTGTTATTTAAATGAAAGAAAGTATAGGCTGCTAGATTTAATCCTGTATTTATACCAATGAAATTCTATTCAAAAGATAAAACAAAACTGCTGGTAATATTTTACTAAGTCATTACATTTTAAACCATGTATAAAAAATATATAAAAAAGATGTTACAAGACTTTTAAAATAATTTTTTTAAATTGTGGCAAATCTCTCTACGATTGGTAAAATTTTAAAATATTTTAATAAAATTTATTAAATGCGGCCTTTTTACTATCTCTATACTTGTGTTTTAGGTACTCGAGCAAATAATATTACTAATAATTAAGCCTCATCTTTGTACTAAATTTAGAACTCAGGGAATAAACCTCTATTCCTGATGTACATTGTACTTGAATTTATGAAATGATAGGTTTTTCATTAATCGGCTCATGAGAGAGACAAATTGCTGTCAATTGAACACTCAAAGGCCAGTGTTTATGCCTTCACCCTTAAATGGCCAACAGCAATTACCTCGTCTGTCATTGCATGTGTTTTTGGGTGAGGGGCGTCATTATATACACATATGTTGCTGTTATTTTCACTACTTCGCAGCAGGTGGCGCTGTTTCTTCTGATTATTGTTTTTTTTTTTGATGATTGGTGGAATAGAGTGAAATGTCACGGAGCTGTTTCTTCTTGATAAACTTTTTCTAGGTGGGACGGAACCTCTTGTTTTTTTTTTCTTTTTAAATTATAAATTCGGAAAATAAACTAAACATTTTTTTCTTCCTATTTTTTGCTGGGATTGTATCTGGGATGTATGAGTTTCTGTTTGAGCGACTTAACCACTATACCACGTACCCCCAGAATAGCAAATTTGACCTTAATCTCAGACTTTTGTTGAAAATCACACGAAATAATCCATGTACATACATATTACAAACCTCTTTAAAAGTCTGGTTGTCTGTTTGCATGTCGATTAATCCCCCCTAAACAACTGAACCGATTTTGCTGAAATTTGGAACGTAGATAGACTTCAGCATAGCACCTTCTTTCAAATAAAATACTGATTTTTGTATAACATGAGAATGGTTAAAGCAAGAGTTTCGGAATTGTAGTCGTGGTACCTCCCACATAAACAAATTATTCCATATATCTTGAGATCGTTTACAGCTAATGTTTCTTGATTTGTTTTGAACTACTTCGTAGTCGCTAAGTCTCAAAATCTTCAGTCAAAAAATGTGGGCAAATTAGAATTGTAGGTATATAGCCCGGTTTAGGCTAGATTTATTAATTATAGTGGTTATAGCGCTGGCATAAAAACTCAAATGGACCATGTAAAAATCCCAGTAAAGTTGAACAATTAAAAAGTTAGTTTGCAATTTTTACAAATATGTAATTTAAAACATAAGAGGTTCATCCCCTCCAGAAAGTCCATCAACAAAAAAACGACTCCATGACATTCCACTCTATTCCAACTGGACAACAAAAAAACGCACGATCAGGAAACAAAAAAGCGCCACCTATTGAGAAGTAGCAGGTAACAACTAAAACCTACTTAGCGAAGGCACTCACCACAATCAGCATGTAACGATCAGGCAATTGCTGTTGATCATTCAAGAGTGAAGGTATAATACTGGCTTTTGAATGATCACTTCTAAGCAATTTTTCTTATAAGAAAAAAAACAAAAATATACGTTCGTCGTAATGTTTTGTCCTTTCCACTAAAATTCCAATAAAATGCACAACATTAGTGGAGGTTTACCTGTGAGTATTGATCTCAATAAAAAAATAAATTTTTTTAATTTTCATGAAATTTCTTTACTTTTTCTGCAAAAAAATTTAAATCTTAAAACCATAAGCTTATACAAAGTGTGGATTATTTTCTTATCTATGTGCATGGTGTGTAATGCTATAGATGTAGAGCCTGCTAAATTTTGGTCACTTACAAATATTTTTCTGTATACTTTACAATCAAATGAAATTCAGTAGTTACAAACACATGTTTGCCGTAATGATCTGAACTCAGAAAAGTCTTCTTCTAGGTATGCTTTGTTGCTTTGCTTAGCAGTTACTTGATTTTATATTTCATTTAATCTAACGATTTCAACATCGACGATTCTTTTCCATATCCTACAAAATGTTTTCTATTTATTTATTTTTTTTTTCATTCGTTCATTCATTCGTTTATTCATTAATTTAATTTAAAATTTGTTTCTTAAATTTCTCTTGAAATGAATTCCAGTTTCAGGTACTTTAAACTTATTGGTAGACAAGAAAATATAAAACATATGCACATACATTGTAGAAATAACAACTCTCAGTTACACTAACACACACACACATGCACACATGCACACAAAGCCAAATAATAAACTAGAACCGGTAGTTATTTCCCTTAGAAAGTACATATTTTTATAAGTGTTGTAGCATAAAAATGGATAAAAACTGTTAAGTGTAAGCTTAGTTTAAACGTGGCAAGAGAAAGAGAGATAGAGAAAAACAAATAATACATGAAATTCTCTTTCGCAGTTTTATTTTACATTATTTTACTTTTTATTAAAAAAAGAAAAAAAAAAAAAACTTAAAAAAAAAAACAAAAAATTCTTACAAATGTAACACAAACAAATCAACAAAAAATCTTTCTCTTGCTTATACAAACGCAATCCCAAATTCAAATGCACACACACGTATGACTGTGTACGAGTATAAGTATATGGGTATACTTATAAAACTACCCAGCCATCATTTGAATAATTGTTGTTTCTACCACAAACAATATCACTGAGTTTTCTTTGTGTATTTTCAGGTTAATTATTGGCATGTTTGAAGAGGAATTTGAATACAATTCGTCATTACGATTAAAAAGTATTTAATTTAAAACATAATAACCTCTTACAAAATTAGATTATTGATCCGAAACTGAGGGCATATTCATTAACAAAATGACTCAGAAAATATCAATCACATTAAGTAAATTAAATGCTTGACGAAAGAAATTTAATTTTATAAACACATTCTTTTTTTTTATTTTTAATTTATTTACATTTAATTAATAATATATAAACATATTTGTTCTTCTTAATGTTGTTATTAAATAACATTAAAAATTAATGGCCCACATGTTCAAAAAGTAAATCCAAAACAAATCTCGCTCCTGTTTAAATTGTGAGTGTTTATAGCGTTTCTGGTGGTCAAACTAAGGCTCGCGACCCGCGATAAATGTACACGAGTTCCCCTTTCATTCTTGTGTTATTATATTTAATAAAACTATTGTTTTTATTAGTGTTTCAAAATATAATTTTAATTGCTGATAACAAATGTCCACATTCACGGTCTTTACTTTACTAAATACAAGTGGTTTACTTAACGCTAAATTATTTAAAGCTTCTGCTTAACCTTTAGTCTTAATTAGTTAAGTAACTAAATAAAGGTCTAACTACGACTAAAAAAAGGCTTGTAGATGAGATAATGTTTACTAAAGCATTATAATTACTTAGTTAACTAAGCATTGTGAATCTGGGCTTATGTGCAACGCTGTATCAAATTGCATTTCCATTCAAGTTAGAAAGATTAAAATAATGCTACATATCGTCAATTACATTTGCACCAATGCTAGAAATCATCAACAATTCAAAAATTTTCTTAACGAATTAATGGCGAAGAACATACATATGACAGAAATTTCGATTGTATTGTTGCTAAATGGTTTTCAAGCGATAAGAAAAGGAAATAACCTATTTAGAATTGGACAATGACGAGTGGTTACAAGTCTTACTGTTCTTGACTGATGGAACATTTGCATATACTGAATATACGGTAGCAAAGGAAAGATAAAATAATATCTCACCTCTCACAGTGTATATTTAGTTTTTGAACTAAATTACAGTTTTTTTCAAAAGAATATTAAAGTACAACATTTTGTAACATTCAAAAAATTGTTTACAATAGGAAAAAAAAAAATAAATAAACTCAACGAGTATATAAAAGATATATGGAAGGAATAATGACAGAATTCCAAACTAGATGTCAGAGCTAAATATTTAAAATCGTCCCTTGCTGTTTTTTTCGAAATCCATTTAAAATTAAAATAGTTCAAGGTGAATTTTTCATTTCCACTATAATTATTAAACAATAAATGTCGGTAGAACTAAGAGAGATGGAAGAAGATCAAGATCCACAATTAAAATGTAATTGGGCGCCCATTACTATATTGTGAAGTTCGAAGTATCCTGAAATGTAAAAGGCTGCTTTTCGTTTTAAATACGTTTTTAAAAGTGTTTTTTTTTTTCAAAATTTAAAAAATATCTTAGACTATCAATTAGCTTGGCCGCCCCTGGTTTATTTAATTGTTTGTATTGTGCTTAATTGTTTATGGTGACAGTTTGAGCACAGAGATCATTAAATACCGATTGTAACTGCCTACTTTGCCAAGCAAAATAAAATAAGCAATTTTCAATATATGGAATGAAACAACTTTTATTGTCTTATGCCTATTGTAAGGCTTTTTCGTAAACAATTTTTATTGTTTTGCCTTAAGGGTTAGTGTATGTGGATATAATACATACACTTTCTGACCTTTAATAGATCTCCAGATGCGTAAATATTAATATTTACTCTGCATGGGAAGTATAACGCCCACTTGTCTGATTCCGCCTATTTTTTCAGTGATGATTTTCGTTGTTCATGGAGGTTTACCGTTCACAAGATAAACAAAACTCAAGAATAACTTATTGGCGATTTAATTGTGGTTTAATAATAAATCGTTCATATGCAAGACATTTACAATTCCATATAGATCCCACTACCTATCCTTTTTAAGTTTGATGGAAATGGGTCCACGTGTTTAAGCGTCATACGGCTACATACGCAAGATATATATAGATTTTTTTATTGAATAGATATTCGTGGATAAATAAATTGTCACTAGACAAATTCGTAGAGTTAAAATCTGTCAGTCTGATGATTTTACAGAAAACTTACTGAAGAAATATCATATTCGACTGATAGATTGTTAAATGGCTGGTAAAAGATTCGAAAAAGACAATAAGTACCTTTAGAAAATTATAAAAAATCAATATAAATTAACAGGAAAAAATAATCAAAAATATTTCATTAAGCACAGTGCCCATAGATGCTTTATAATCAAACGATGAGCGCATATTTTGTCTGTTATCACGGTAGAAGAGTCGAAAAAGATTCGACCTTGAACAAAATGTTAGCTGGGTATACCCGTATAGATGTATTTATTCATTTGTGTGTAAATTTTGTAATATTTTTAATTTATTTCAGTAACAGAATGAAATGCTGTCTGTTGGTTTTTGGTTTTATTTTTTTGGGGTTCCTTTTTTTGGTTTTTAATAGAATGATAGTTTTTTTTCATTTTACTGTTGCCTCAACCATTTCTTTCATTTCTATTTTAGTCTTTCATTTTTATTTTTATCCTTGTAGTTATAAAGCTGGTTTATTTTGATTTTTTTTATGAATAAGTTTGGGAATACACATTTAGTATTGCGGTTTAATTCTTTCTCACTTTTATTATGCCCTATTTTCTAATGCAGGGTATAATATACGTTTCTAAAGAACATCAAGTTTCATCAAATTTAAGTGTTATAATGGACTTAAAGTAGTAAAAGAAAATCGAAAAATAAAATACACAAAAGCACAACCTATTCAGACATAGGAGAAGTAAAAAATACTTCATTGCATTATTAAACCCTAAAAATATGTAGAAATTGAAAAACATGTATGGTTTTGGTTTGAAAGTAAATAGTTTTTAAGTTTAGACTGCATTACATAATTTCAAATTTTAATTAAAACTTAGAAAATATGGCTTAAAATCCAAAGTTTAACGCCTGAGGGAAAGAATAAGCTCTGACAAAAGGTCAATTAGCACAGAACGCATCACAAAATAAATAGAAAATTAAGATTAAAACAAAGTATTCAGAGCATACAAAAGTCTAAAACTAGTCTTCTGTTTCCATAAAAGGAATGATCTAAAGTGCCGAATAATCTAAGCAAGCCTTAGCGCAGAGAATTCACAAAATAAATGAAGCACTGATTCTTTGCGATTCTCCCCGCAACAGCTCCTGCATGAATTATTTTTGCATTTGTGTTTTTATGTTTAGGTTAGGTTTGGCTATACCGGCTGCTGATCCATGGATCAGACCATATAGTCCAAAAAAGGCCCATTCTGATGCCGCACAAGATAGTGATCTTGTCTCCATACCACCAAAAACTATTAAATACAACCAACTCCCAGGCCCGCTTCGATAACGAAGCGACCCACAAAACCCACCGGAGTATCCGATATCGAGCCGGGATCCATAAGGTGCTGTCCCATGATCATCCACCTAAGACCAGACTGCGCCGGACACTCCAGGACTAAATTTCACATAGTTACAACCTCCCACTCCAGACCATAGATATATAAAGTAGAACTACCTCACCCAAAAAGTACCGCATATCTACCCACCAGACAGAGGCCAGAAAAATTTCCTACCACAACCGAAATCCTCCGCCTAGATAAACCCAATAGTTTACTACTCTTCCTCCGGTTAATAGCTGGCTATAACTCCCTCGCTTGCCAACATGAGAGACTGTGCCTCCAAATTCTGGAGAATAAATCAGCGGTCTAGCTTCTAAGACGCAGAAGACAAGTAGAAACAGGCATATTAACACTTCGCAGTTAGTTCATCGGCCACGCATTTACCATTTACCAAATGAGCCGCCATCAGCCTTCCGTCTGGGAAGAAGTAAAAAGAGATCCCAGAGATGTAATAGTCGCCTGACTAACAGTACAGATGCGATCCCTCCTAAATTTAAATGTAAATTGTTAATGTTAAGAGCCTAAGACTCGGGTTCGAATCTCAGGAGAGGTGTGATCAATTTAATTTTTGGTTTTTATCAGAAAACGCTTTAATTAGATCAAATTTAACTGCAATGTTATTTTTTGGTAATTAAAGAAGAAATGATGTCCGTGATGTCGACTAATGTGGATAAGGTAGAATAAAGGGCAAAAACAAAATAAATTTGTAATTCTGTTTCATCCAAATAATATGACAATTACAAGAACAGCAATAATGGTAAGAAAAGGAGAATATGATATAAACTGTTGTGTGACTTTACTTCGACTAACTCATACAAATGTATGTACATACGGTAATAATTTCAGTATGCAATTTCCAAAAAAGTGTGAGTTAAATAGTTGATGTTTGGTCTTGAATATGCACAGGACACAAAGAACTCTGATGAGACTACCGTAGCTGGAGTCGAAAACAATTGTTCAGTTTGGCTAGTGTACTATTCCTTCACGGACATCATTTCTTCTTTAATTACCAAAAAATAACATTGCAGTTAAATTTGATCTAATTAAAGCGTTTTCTGATAAAAACCGTAAATTGTTAATGTTTTTTGTATGTATTGGGTTTTTCAATAAGAGCGCTACAAAAGCTTTTTTTTATATAAAACAAAAACGGTTTTGAATATTAATGAAATTCCTTATTCCTGTAAAAGTACGTCCGAAGCCATTATGTATTGAACTTGATTTCTTTTGCATGGAGGCTGAACTCAATTTTTTGACGGTTCCAAGCATAAATCAGCCGATACTGCTGCAATTTCACGTTCGATATTCGTACGAAGTTCATTAATCGTCTTTGGCTAGTTGGCATAGACCATAGACTTGACGTAGCCCCACAGGAAATAGTCTAACGGCGTCAAATCGAACGATCGAGACGGCCACTTGACTGGACTATTTCGTGAGATAACATATTCTCCAAAAATGGTTTCCAATAAATTGATTGTGACATTCGTTGTGTGACTTGTGGCGCCATCCTGTTGAAATCACATGTCCTCTAAGTCCATATCCTCCAATTGGGGTAAAAATATTCGACGTGTGAGAGACACATTTAGGCTTTCTTCAACTGAAGCCTCAAGGCCAACAATTTTCTCGACACTACTGGCACTTCTTTGTCTCACTGGCACGGGAATATTTTATACCGTGCCTGTGGACGTAGCGCTCTTAACGTTGAGACCACTGACTCCGAATTTTTGTGTATGGCGAACAGTTACTCTTAGAGCTTTTACCAGAAGACTGCTAAGACGTAGTTGCCGAAAGAAATATTTTTTTCCTTTTTCCTTTTCTTTTTCAAGATATCAGAGCTGGGGTTTGAACCCTTTGCTCATGTCTTAGTAAGCCAACACACGAACCACTAGACCACGGCGACTACTAATTATAATTAAAAATTCAATATTTCTAAACCATCAAACTTCAGGTGGAAATTCAAGAGATTAAAAGTTAATTTAAGAAAAGTATGGTGTTTTTAAAGTGAAAATGTGCCTGAGAGGCACATTTTGATAGGATTAGGATTAAGTATATTCATTTTCGTCTCTTTGAATGCCATTAAATTTAAAACCAAAAAAACCTGGTATAGTTGGTTACAGTGCTCGCACAAAAACTCAATGGACCCAGGTTCAAAACCCAGAAGAGGTGAAAAATAAAAAAAAGTTAGTTTGCAGTTTTTTCAAAAATTATAATTTAAAAATAAGAGGTTCCTCCCTCTCCAGGAAGACCATCTACAAAGAAACCGCTCCCCGACATTCCACTCTATTCCACCTTAACCAATGTCAACAAAAAACGAATGATCAGGAAAAAACAAAAGCGCCACCTATTGGGAAGTAGCAGATAACAGCTAAACTTACTTAGCAAAAGCACACTCACCACACAATCAAAATGCAACGATGAGGCAATTGCTGTTAATCATTCAAGGATGAAAGCATAACACTGGCCTTTGAATGATCAATTCACAGCAATTTGTCTCATTCCTAAGGCGCTTAATAATAATATAATAATTAATAATAATATAAAAAATTTCAATACAATGCACAGCATTTAGTAGGGGTTTACCCTTGAGTATTGGTCTCAAAATTAAAAAAAAAATCCACCCTCTATCGAATAAAATTGCTCAGTATTTTTTAATATTCTGCTTAAATTTCTTTTACATTTAATAACAAAAACAAATTGTAAAATATTTTCCATAACAAACACTCAAGCTTTGCATTTTTTTTTTTTTTTTGTTTTGTTTCTTTTTTTATTTTTTAATTTCTTTTCTTTACTTTGTACACTAAACTAAACCGATTAAGCTTGAGTAAATATTTATTTATTGTCTTTTACTGAATTAGATGTACTTGTGTACTGCAAAAACACGAACTTCTTAGTTACAAAACAATAATAAACACATTCAATATACAAACTACTTGTAGTTGCAAAAAACAGAAGAGAAAATAATTGTATTTTTTTTTTTTTTTTTTCTTTATCTAATTCAAATTCGATTGTGTTAAAAACCAGAAAAAAAAGAAAATAAGAAAAAAAGGATACCCACACACAATTTATTTAAACAAGTAATCAAATTACAATCAATTGACGTTCAATATTTTTTATTTTGTGTCACTCTGTAGTTGTATTTGTGTGCATGAAAGAGACAAAATATTTGGTTACATTGCAGAAATGTACGAGTAATTTGTATCTTTATTTGTCTTTCTTCTTCTTTTTTTGTTTTTGAAAACAATTTAAGGACAACAGTGTTGTTGTTAAAATAAATACAACTATTTATTTATACACACATACTTATGTATATATATAGATTTAATTCTTATAAACATACATACATACATACATATAAATTCTTTACTATAAATTTGTACCTGATGTACATACGTTCTCTGTCTGCTCTAGAATACTACTTTCTGTTTAACTTACAAGTCCTATTAAATTACTCAAACCCAGTGTTTGTGGTTACTGGTAAAAGAAAGTGGTTTTTTGTTTAATGAATATATTTTATAAATGATTTTTGGCAATTATTTAACTTTTATTTTGTAATTTAAGAATATTTGTATACCAAATAGTTGAAATACCAGAAACAACAATAACAACAAGTTCTAGAGATACTATATTGGTTTAAAATTAAAAAAAAAGAAACAAACTAAACAAACAGAAAAACTGATATGAAATAAAAATAAATATTAGTCAGAATATTGTCACAACAAACTGTAAAATTAATAAAGAAGATAAAAAAAATTTATATATGGAAATAAACTTTAAATAATAACTAAAAAATAAATAAAAATATGTTTTAATTGAAATATTCTATTATAGGATTTTCATTTCTATATTTACTTAATTATGTACGAGTACAAAGGGTGTGCCAAAATTAACACAAAATTGAGATTAAATATAGAAGAATGTTTTTAGATTTCTAGTTCTTCAGTGAATTATAACAGACCAACCTAATTTAGAGCGTTAAGCGCAACGTAATTTTGTGCTTGCCATTAAACCTGTAATGAGCAACTTAAATAAAAGCGTCAACGTTGTGTTAAGAGCAGTGATGTTTACTTACCTGGTTTGATAAAACTCTCTAAATAACCTTAATGAGGAGAAATAAAATCACAAAATTGGCTTGAAAGTAGATAAAATTGTAAAAAAACGACAATAATATTTGTTTTGCAACTTACTTCACTTCTTTACATACATGCATAATTGGCCTTTACAACCCTGTGTCAGGGGTACGGTCTAGCTTCTCGCAGCCCTCATATAGTGTGTGTTAAGTTTTGTCCATAAGTACCGGGACCTAAAGTTTAAAGCCTATTCCGAACGACAGATTTGAAAATCTTTTTCATAGTAATCAGTCGCTTGCAGAGCTTTTGTAAGAAGACTGCTGAGACGTAGTCGTTGAAAGAAATAATTTTTTCAGATTTGAACCCGGCATTATCGCCTTAGTAAGTAAGGGGGTCGTGGCATAGTGGTAGAGCGCATGCACAGAAACTCACACGACCAAGGTTCAATCCTAGCGAAGGACAAAATAATAAAAACTAAAAAATTGCGGTTTTCTAAAATTACAATTTGAATTAGAAAGGGTGAAGGTATAACGCTGGCTCTTGAGTGGACAAATTGACAGCAACTTGTTTCATCAACAAAAAAAGGCACAAAATATACAAACATCTATGAAAAAAAACCTTTTATCAACCATCTTCACATTCCAATGCACTGCATAAGTAGGGGTTTACCCCTAAGTATTGGTCTTAATTAAAAAAAACATAAATTAAACATACCAACCACTAGACCACAGCAAAAACTACTATTTAGCTGTAAATAAAGTGGAGTAAAACAAGGGGGTCTACATAAGCACACTGTACCAAGAAAAAGGCACCCCAGTAATCTTTGAACGTTTAGCTCCCAGACCTGGACAATCACAAAGAAAATTGCAATCAGTTACTCTCAGAACTTTTGACAGAAATCTGTAGTCGCCGAAAGAAATATTTTTTCATATATCTATTTTTATTTTTTTCAAGATATCAAAGCTAGGGCCCAGCCCCAATTGGATCTTCCAATTGCTAAGCATCAACGCCGCACTTGATTTGGCATTTTGTTTGGGCATTAAAATTTTTTATAGATAGTTTTCACTTTACACTCTATTTTAGGTTGGCCTGTAAAGCATTGCGTTATTTGTGAAGTAAGACACAAGGCAACTGGCCTTCACTATTTTGCTGGCACGTATACACATCTTTTCATTACTTCATTACCTTTCTGCATAACTGAGGTTAAATTTTGTGCTACACCTTTGATTTCAAATAACTCCATTAGATAAAGAAATCTAATGGCATTGAGTCACATGATTTTAACCGATATAAGAGAATGCAGCACTAGGAAATGTTTTATGCAGTAAATAAAGTGGCACCGTCTTTTTGAAACCATATATTGACCAATATGCCAATTTCAGCACACAGAACTGTGTAATCATGCTACAATAGAGTAATTTAACGTACGTACTCGTCCGTATGCACACCACGCTCCACTCAGTTGTATGGGTGGAGTTAAGATTAAATGCGACTCATCTAGTGCCATCCAATGCTGCTGCCCTCAAACTTCGGAAATGCCGTAGCCAAGAAATTTGCAATCATGTGTAGTGGTACCCCTTCTTGATGAGGAGGTTATACTAACCAGCATACACCACAACCACTAAGTATACTCCCGAAGGGCCACACCCAAACCATCAGGCCGATTTAACTCACTCCCCGAATGACAGGGGAGCACAGGCAAACCGTGGTCGCCTGATGCCCGTAGTAACAGATTAGATAGGTGTCTCTGATCAGTCCATGAGACCTTCAATAATTTACCAACAACTCTCTACCTATAGCGAACGCCAAGCTACCCAGAGCTAGCCAGCTTCATATCCCCCGAGAGCACAGACCCCTGGCTGGGCATATCGCCAGAAGCCATAATGTACTCTCTGGCAGGAAACACCAGCAACAGCTTCTACCTACCCCTTGGTCAATCGCCGCAGCAAACACTCACACGTGGTGGGTGCATTTATTGTTCGCCAATCACATGTCGGTCCTTCGAACACCAAACACGTTAAATTTGCGATTAAAAAAGACAACCAGTTGAAAATGTATTTCATCGATTAAAATTATTTTGCTCGAAAAATCAGCATCCACTTGTTGACGATTAATAATCCATTCCACGAATTCTTTTTGCTCTTCATAGTTATAGGTTAAAAAATATTAGTTTACTGAATTATTTTCACAGTAGACAAGGTTAAAACATTATTTTGATTGTATTTAATTTAAAGTGTTGCTGAGTGATGAAAACACGTTGTTATATCGCACGTCTTTCCCTTTTACTAATTCTTAACTCTCAGATGTCAAACTGTTCTTTTTTCAGAATTAAATATAACATCCTACAGAAATGGCGGCACATTCAATTCTTGCTTTGGGACACCCTTTTTCTTGTACGTACATATGTATGTATGTAAGTTGATGTATAGATTTATTTAATTTATTTTCAATTATTATTGAATTTAGTTTTATTACTCTTTTTAAATTTATTATTTACATATATTTTGTCATTTAAAACAAAACAAATATTTAAGAAAATATATCTGTAGATATATAAATATATATGTATGTACATATCTATCTTAAAAACGCTTTGTATACAGTTCAGTATAGAAAATTTCAACCATTCCCCTGTCAGCAATTGGAAGATTGCTTGCTCAGAAATCACCAAAATGAGTCATTTACGACTCCCTTAGGTGATCAAAAACTGATTAAATGTGCGGAATCATAAATTAATCGTGCAGACGTTCGAAATACAACTGCTTTTATAATTATTTTGCGTCGTATTTTCTTGTTTTCTTCTGCATTTCGTTATAATGGGATTTATTTTATTTGAAAGAATAAGAGTTATGCAATTATTGTAATGTCGTGGTATAGTGGTAAGATGCTCGCACAGAAATTCAAACGACTGAGGTTCAATCCCAGCAAAGGGCAAAAATTATAAAATAAAATTTAAGCTATTTCTAAATTATAATTTAAAAAAATAAGACGAATTTCATCTTCAAGAAACCGCTCCTTACATGCCAGTCTATTCCACCAGAAACTTGTCTCATCAATAAAAAGGCGCATATAATATACATATAAAAAAAGAATTCCTTCAGTTGAGCTTTATGAATTAATTTTTTTTTATATTTTTAAACAAAATACAATATTTTATTACTGTAAAGATAATAAAAAGGTAAGTAAAACTCGTTTAGTGTGCGGAATCACAAATGACTCGTTCAGGGGAGTCATAAATGACTCGTTCAGGGGAATCGCGGCAAGGTTACATTTATCTCCCGACAAAACATTCATTTTCGACTCAAAAATGAGCTCATAAGTGACTATTTTAATCGCCCAGAGGAGTCAAAAAATACTCAAAAGTGACTAAAAATGCTGACTAGGATATCAGTCCTCATACCTTAAGCTTTCAATTAGGGGATTCACCAAGAAGAAAAATTCGTACAGCCATGTTTAGTTTAAAAATAGCAAACCCTTTAGTATAAAACAAATTATAAGACAATTCGTAACCATATTCTTATCATTATAGTTTTGTTTTTCACTTAATTAATAATAAATTAATCCAATATCGACTGATTTTAAATATCTAAACTTTAAATTACTCATATCTACTATACTTGTATATTACGTAGTAAATTTAATAAATTTATAATTGTAGTCACGATTGAATCTGTTCAAACTAAAATAAAGCAAATTTGCTGTGCTATAGATCGTGAGCGTTCTTTTATAATTAATTGTATTTTTTAAGTATTTTTTTGACTTGGTGCTGCCGGACTTACCGACTCAACAAAAATGTACCAAATCTCTTCTTACAAATCAAGATAACTAAAAGCAGCAAAAAGTAAAAACTTATTGATTTTCTACCAAATAAAGGCAATAACGAAAAAGGAAATATAAAATATATGTAAGTATATATGAAATATTATCGTTTACGCGTTTTGGCTGTTATCTTGACAAGCGTAAATACATACTTAAGTAACTAAGTAGCTGTAGAAATGTGAAAAGTTTTTAATCAAAAATACACAGACAATTTACTTAAGGCGAATTTATATATTTTGTTATTGCATTTAAAAAAAATAGGCTGTACTTTTACACACTTTGCAACGTTTGCACAGTTTGCAAGGCCTTTCGTGAGTGGCATAAGTATATAGTACTCGTACATATTTCTACAACAATACATAAAATGTGTGCATCGGCGCAATGTGGAGTGTGTTCTTTTATTCTATCGGTACTACCATGCGAGGTGCTCAAATGAAATAAAGGACTTGTTTCCGCATAATTGCGTATTTTTGCGGACTACTCATACCTCTCTCAGAGCACATCCTTTTGTAGTTGATTGTCTAGTGAATCGCACAATTCAATATAGAGAGAATTCGTTCTTTGGTTGTACCGCTGGTTTATGAAATGGGCTTCCAACGAATGTTTTTCCTGCCAATTACGATATCGGTAAGTTTAAATCAAGTGTCCACAAACACTACTCCCTCTTTCCCCCTTCCCATAACATATTTCCATAGACGAGCACAACGTACTACATAAGTAGGTGGAGTCCCCTGAGTGCTGGCCTTAATGAAAAAAAAAAAACTTTAACCTAAAGTAGCCGATAAAGTTATTGGGAAGATTGCTTTATCTTTAGGTTAAAGTATACTTGTAATAACAAAAATAACTATCGGCAAGTTGTAATAATAAGGCCTACTAAACTGTATCAGCCTTATTAATACGAAAAAATGAGCAGGTCGTTGTACATAGTGGCTAAGTTTTTCATTCCTATACGTAGAAATTCTTGATCAAACGTGCAAGATATTTAATTTTTTGGATTCTCTAACTAGTTATCACATAGAAGGTAGGTAAAGTTTTAATAATATCAGTATATAGCGGTTGATAAACTTGCCAGTTTTTATCCCATATGCTAACGAGTTGCTAACTTTTCATTAAATATTTAAATATTTTAATTTCTTTTAATTCCAGCTGTTTTTTTTTTTTTTTTTTTTTTTTTTTTTGAGAGATTTTCTTTTCAATTAAATCCTTTTATTCTTTCTCTATGTCACAAAAATTAAATCTATTGTTTTTAATTTTAACGGTATTCCTATAATCACTAATTCCTTTCATGCAAACGTTTTACAAAAGAAAAATTGATTTTAAATTAAATAAATATTTGTTTTAAATTCACCGCAATTCTATATTTTTTTTTTTCGCTTTCTTTTCTGTTTTATATTTTCACTTAATTTTATTTAAAGCTCTTTTCATTGTTTGCATAAAAGTAGATTTTATTGAAATTTTCATGATTTTTATAATTAAAATGCGATAAATTTTCTGCACTTCTCTTTTCTTTCTTTTTTTTTTCTTTTACTCACTTTTAAAATGAAATAAAAATTATTTATTTTAATAGTTACATAAATTGGAATTAAAATTTGTTTAACAATATAATCATGATGTTTAAAATAATGATTAATTTAACACACACAGTTTAAAAACATTTCAGATAATGTTAAATGTGTAATTTAAAGAGTTTATAGTGGAAATAATTCGATTAAATAAATTTCTCTCTTAAATTAAGTATTTTTTTTTTTTTTTTGTATATTTTATGTTTTATAAAAATAACTTTTAGAACACAGTTTAAAACATATCAACGACAAGTATGTGTGTTAGTAATTCTATTAATTTTCATTTTAAATTAAATATATATGTATGTAGGTTCTCTTTAATATTAATGTCGAATCCAGCATAATCCATATTCTGCTGCCTATGAATAATTTAATTGCAGTCAAAATTTAACGGTACCAACTGTGCGCCTAACTTACATGCATATATAACTAATTGGCCATTACAACCCTGTTTTAGGCTAATGGCCTAGCTTTGTCAGCATCCATGTTGTGTGTGTTAATTTTTATCCATGATTAACGGGTCCTATGGTTTAAAGTCGACTCTAAACGACAGACTTGAGAAGTTTGTTCATAGCAATCAGTACTCTCAGAGCTTTTGCCATAAGTCTGCTAAGATGTAGTCGCTGAAAAAATGTATTTTTTTCATATTTCTTCTTTGTCAGAGCTGGGGTTTAAATTCGGAGCTCTTATCTTGGCAAGCCAACATACTAACCACTAGATCAAAACGACTGACATAGTAAGAGCTATACGGCTGTCAATTTCTCAAATGTATTTTTGGTTATTGGTGATATATTTCGATTATCACACTGCTACTCTCTACACAAAAGTATTAGAAATCATTCGAGCTATTAGCTAACCCCTTTACACCAAATGAAACGATTTTAAACAGAGGGCAGTGTAATGTGGTACGTAGATTCATGAATATTTAAAAAGACTCACAATTTTTTTTTTCTCACACATTAAAATTACTTTCATGTGTAATGGCGGGATAAAATAAAAAATATTACAAATTTAACGGCAGGGAGCTAATTGTATCTTTTCTTAGCTTTTCGAAAAATCCTATTAAACTAACCTAAAATCTATCAACCATCTTCACATTCCAATACAATGCACTGCATGAGTAGGGGTTTACCCCTGAGTATTGGTCTTAAAAAAAAGAAACTTTCTAAAACATATTTGTGCACGAAAATCGAGTAGAAGTCGAAAGAGTTATGCTAAGTTCGCTTGTTTTTTATTTTATCCACAACAAAAATAAAAAATAAATTTTATTTTTAAAACTCATAAACAAACTTCTAACTGAGAAAAAGTGTACAGTATTATTACTTGCACATAAAGTCACATAATCTATGAACATAACGAGACATACGAGTTTGTTGAAGACATATCGATGATGAAGTTTCGGTTTATTAACAAGTAAATAAAGGCACGTAGTCATCGTTGTTTAGTGGTTAGTGTGTTGGCTTACTAAGATATGAGCCCAGGGTTCAAACCCCAGCTCTGACATAAGAAATATCAAGCCTGTCGTTCGGAGTCGACTTTAAACTGTAGGTCCGGTACTTCTGTATAAAAATTAACACACACAACATGAGAACTGCGAGAAGCTAGGTCATATCACTGACGCAGGGTTGTAATGGCCAAATATGTATGTATGTATGTAAATAAAAGCACTTCAATATGTGGTGAAAGTAGAATGGATTAAATCTTTATAATTCTCAGGGATCGCTTAATCCTGCCACCTATTCAAATCCAACTATGGCTTACGAAACAATATATTGAAGCTCTTAACAAGGACGGTGGTTATTTAAGATTATTTACCCAATTCACAAAATGTTATATTGTTGTAGATTATAGTTAAATGGTATTTCATTTTGTGAACACCTTGTAGTAAATATTGTTGTTGATGTTATCCAGTGTTATCAAATTTCTTGAATAAATTTAAATTTAAAAAGAAGAAGAGAAGAAAAACATTTCAAACAATTTTTAAAATACATTTGAAAAATAAAAAAAAAATAAATAAAAAAAAGTTTTCCAACTCTGGTGTATTGATACGATATTTCAAAAACATAGGAAAAATTGTCGTACATGTTGTAGTAATTTTTGACATGGAAATTACCAACAACATTATATACAATAGTTGTAGTTTGTCATAGTTTCTACCGATCTACAACAACTATAACATTTTGTGAATTGGATAATTATATCAGTAGAAGGGTCCAAAATTTTAGTTCGTATAAGTTAAAAGCTGGCTGTTTTGATGCACCTCAAACCAAAAGATTAATCAATGAGGAACGCTGTATTGTTAGTTCGATGACAGATCTTAAAATAATTACCTGAAGCGATTAGGTTTGAATAAAAACAGAATTTACTGGGAAACAACAAAAATGAAAAAACAAAACACGTTATATTTCAGCATTAAGTAACATTACCTATACAATCATTTGATGTGTTTCCCTAAAAATCTTTAAAACTTTAATGTAAAACAGGGTGAACGTTTCCATTCTATAGAGAAGCTGTACCGAGGTCAGTCACTGGGTTACCCATATGATGGTTAGAGCATTAAAAATAAACCCCCTAAACAAGATAATTTTAGATAATTTTAATTTTTTCCATGATTAATTGAAAAGTCTGCATAGTTGAATGAAAAAACTTGACGTTATATTTCAAAACAATTACTAGAACACACTTATTACATAAATAGAACAGCAGAAAGCACACACATTTAAAAAATTTTATTTTTGTATTGAAATCGACCATTTACAACCTTATTTATAATAAAAAATGAGCAGTTCGTTGTATACAGTGGCTAAGATTTTCATTTCTATACGTGGAAATTTTTGCTCAAACGTGCAAGGTATTTAATTTTTTTGATTCTCTGACTAGTTATCAAATAGAAGCTAGGGAAGTTTTAATAATATCAGTCTATTGCGAATGGTAAATTTTCCCGTTTTTTGTCCCATATGCCAGCGAGTTGCTAACATTTCATTATACATACGGCCGTTAGTTTACTCAATAAATTAAAAACAAAACCCAAACATGTACACCAACTATAATTAAAGAAAGCTCTTATCATTCGAAATATATTTAAAGAAATGTTTTTAGAATAAAACTGTGGGTTTTTCCGCAGTTTAATTCTTTTTTTTTTTTTAACCTTAAAGCATTAAACACATAGACAACAGCAAGCAGCATGACAGCAAGCAGCAAATGTAGCCGACATTATTTGCTGCCATGCTATCGGCTACATAAATATTTTGAAGGCAGCAGCAGCAAAACAATAAAAAAACAAATAAAATAATTAACATGTGTTTGTTGTTGAAAAAATATTTCAGTGATACCACTTTCAAGTGTACAAAATCGCAAAAATAAAATCGCTTGTTTGAAATGTACATATGTGAATATATTTTTTTTTATTTTAATTTTTTATATATTATTAGTATTAAAAAACTTTACAAAACTCATTAACAAAATATATTTCTCGCTAATTTTACACATAATCTTTAAAAAAAAATTAAAATTTTGCTCTCATCTCAAATATTTTGGCAATGTTGCCCGTTGAATTTTGAAATGATGTGTATTTCTCAATTGGTACGGCTGAATATTCATCAAATATGTTTGAAGTTTAATAATCTTTATCATTTCACAGAAAAAAATATCACCAAAATTTAATCAACAAAGTGGGTTGTTAATGTAAAATTTTATTTTTAATATGTGTTTTATAAATACAATCAAATATTTTTTTGATATTACAAATATTAGGATTTATTTTCAACAAATTATGCTAATTAAAATTGTTGTTATTTTTTAAGCAATATTTTCAAAAACAAGAAGACTTAGTTATAAAAAAACAACAAAAACATATGAGATTTATAAGGAAGTTTAACAAAAATATTTATTGAAAGTGTTGAAATTATTCCAACAATTGGGTTGCTAACCACAATTGTTGAAAAAAGATGGTACCGTTACATTTTTTTCTTTTTTCAAAGTAAACTTTGACAAAAAAAATAAAATAAATTATTACGGTACCATACATTTTCAATAAAAACGATTAAATAAATTTTTTGTTGAATTCTTTGCTTTAGGTTAGTTGCGCATATTTAGTACAAAAACAACATTATAAAAATTAGGAGTGATGGTGTAATGGTTAGAGCGCTTGGATACAACACACAACAGCCCAGGTTCAAATCCCAGCAAAGGAGAAAACGAAGACGATTTAATTTAAAAAAAAAGATTGATAAAATAGTGCAACAAAAACATTTACTGAAAGTCTTGTAATCTTTTCAAAAAATAGTTTGTTAACCACAATAATTGAAAAAACATGGTACCGTTGCATTTTTTTTTTCTTTTCTTAAGGAAACTTACAATTGTCGTATTTGTATTTACAAAAACCATTGTTAGCGCAAAATTGAATAATATTTTAATTGTATATACAAAAAAATTTGTTGTATTTACAATCTAGTTTTTTCTATGTTAATTGATCTTTCTGACAGTAATGATTCCTTAAAGAGAAAAATTATTTTGTATTTAAATCATTATGTAATTATAAAATATTGTTTGTAAATTTTACTTTAGTCTGTAAGAAACTATTATCCCTAGACATAAATAAATAAATAAAAAGATATTTGAAAATAAATCTCCTGTTCACAAAGATATTTCGATGCATGAAAACGTATTTAGTTCTTTGTTTTACATTCAGCTACTTTATCGCATTTCGCATCATACTATACAAGCATTTTTAACAACAATGCATATTGATCCCTGTGGATCACCAAACATAACTTTAAAATCTTAAACTTGATTAAATAAATACCGCCTTGTAATGTTAAAAGTGTTTGTTATTATCTTTAATAATAAATGAATTTTTTTAATTGTAATAAAAAATATTTTTTAAGTCGTATTTATTCAACATTTTATATTGTATTAGCATCACTAATTAGTTTTTGCTGCCTCAAAAAATAGAAATTATTCTAAGTTGGGCAGCAGCAGCAAAGGTTTTTGTCTGGGGTTTTGCTGTGCTGCCTTTAAAATAATCGTTTCCATATAAACGTGTGTATTCTAATTTTGACAACTTGCTGCCTGCTGCTTGCTGTCGTCTATGTGTTTAATGCTTAAGAAAATAAAAAAATTTATTTTTTGATTTGATCTTTGAAAGCACTGTGGGTGTACGAGTATATTTCCTTTACAAATGTAATTTTTCTCCTTAAATTGAGAGAACAAACTAAATTTATTGAATACAATTAAGTGATCTATTAAAGGGTTGTAATGACGATACAAAATTGAGCAACAATCTTACTGGAATTCGAACTCGAGTTTCCAAATCATTAACAAACAACAATTGTTTTTTGGTAAAAACCTAAAAAAACGGTCGTTTCTGATACATAAATTTAATTGTTTTTTTATATAACCAAGACCAAAAACAAATCATTTATCAAAGATTTTCTTTTAACTATAAATTTTATTTACTTATTTACTCTTGTAATAAGTATTTTGAAAGCAGAAATAAATATTTTTTTTTAAATGTTACAATTTGTTTGAAATATATCACTTACTTGCTAAAAATCAAAATAAATTCTCTTTTGCACTGTTTTTGAATTAATTTTGCATGAACTTGTTTGTTTGTTTGTTTATTTGAAACTCTTTTAATTATTTTGATTAAAAAAAAATGCTTTCATTAATTTATATTTTGAATTATATTCTGTTTTCGTTTCTTCTGCTCTAGAGGTTTTTATTAATTTATTCTATTTTATAAAACTTTTATTTACTCTTTTAAAATAAATAAAAACATTTTATATATACAATATCTCTTTTTTTATTATTATTATTTGCTCTACTTAAAAACACTTTAAGCATAAACAATTTAGTATAAAAACAGAAACATGTATTTTCTTTTTCTTTTTTTTTAATTTATTTATTTATTTATGCAGGTCAATCAATTTAAAATGCATTTAAAGTGATTATGTCGCTGGAAACTTTTTTATTTCCTTTATTATCACTATCTCTTTCTATTCAGCTATTTAACACAAAATTTTTTGCTTTAACGTTTTTGTACGTTATTACAGTTATTATTGTTGTTATGTCTTTGAATATTTTCTTTTGATGGTTTTATTTTTGTTTTTGTTTTTCTTTTTTTACAGCACAAATCCCCACAAATTATAAATACAAATAAAAAATTTTAAATGCACGATTAATTTGTTTCTTTTATTTTTAAATTATATTTTTCTTTTTCCAGCATTTATAAAACCACAATGTTTATTATTGAGCTGCAACTAAAATAAAAAAACTTGTTGCATTTTTTTCTTTATAAGTTATGGTTTAAATCAAAGCAAATATTTGTTTACTCTTTATATTTTTACAATATTTTTAAAATATTTTTTTTAATTTTTACTTTTTAATTTTAAAAGCAGCTTTTATGTTTTTTTGCACTTTTCATACTAGTTTTTCATTTATTATTGTGCTGTTTTGTGTTATCCTTTTTTTTATTTATTTAAAATAGTGTGTGTGTTTATATTCGTATGGAGGTTATTTTTTGTTTTAATATCAATAGAAATGCTAAAATAATGCCGAGCAACACGTTGTCGACACAAAGACCGCCTAACAAAGACTAATAGCACAACAGAACACGCGAAGTTCTACATTTAAACACGCAATACATATTCACTCACTACTCACCCAGTCATTCACTCTTTATTCCTTTTTTTTTTTTTTTTGTATCTTTTCTTTCCTTTGTATCAGTGATAATAACGATACACGACTTCGTTTTCTTATATTTTCAACAACGACTTGTACGAGTAACACTCCGTCTATTTAGTGTGTTGCTGGTTTAGCTGTTACTCCAACAATAATCAGTATTTAGTTCGTTTGTTGTTATTGCTGTGCATAATCATAATAATGATGTTCCAATTGAAATATCACACACATAACCCAGTGATGACATAAGAAATCATATTCTCTAAAAACTAATTTACTTTCTCTTATAAATTTAGATTCTCTTTTAATTGCAATTCCTCTCACTATGTTTCATTTTCCTCGATGTAATACTCATAAGAAAATACAGCATTTATTACCATTATTGTTGTACAAATTATTCGGAGTTCCGTAGTACAGAACTGTATCACTGCAATATACTCTTTCGTCATAGATGTTTCTCTTTTAATGCTTAAGGTTTACAAAAGCGCATGTTTAATATGTATGTGCGTTTGTTTGTAAAGAACTAATTGATTATCTCTCATTCTCTCTTTTGCTCTATGTCTCCTTCATTAGTATTACATTTTATTCTCAATATAATATTTTTGTTTGTTTTGTTTACATTAGCTTGTGTTTATTGTTTACATTATAACTTCCTTTAAATGCGTGCACACTCGAAATGCACAATGTGTTCACTTGTTGGTTAAAATTATTGTATTTCAGTGGCGTTGCTGCTTTAGTTGTTACGGTTGTCTCTGCTACTGCACTTGAAGTTATTGATACTGCAAATGATGACGTTTTAAACAGATAAAGGGTGTTACCTATCATGGCGTAATAAGATAAAACTTTTTTGTATTTTATTGTAAAAATACATTTACTATATGTTATAAAATTATTTTTTCAACACTATAAAGTATAATTTAAAATAGAGCAATATCTTGACAAGTTGAGGGAGAAAACTAAAAATGAAAAAAAAATTTTTTTGGATAATAGAATCCTTAATTAATTAATTAAGAAAAAACGACAATATTTGTATACAACGAAACATCTTAAATTTTGTTTATTATTTTTTTAAATTTAAAGTAAATGGTGGTCCAACCAAAATATACTATACCATGTTAATTCAGAGTCACACTTTAACTTCAAGTTTTTTCCCAACTTAATTTGACTTGTCTTTGTTTCATAGTTTGACAAATTCAACCATGGATAGTTAAAACTTGTAAGCAGAACGTTAAGACTGTCCAAGCCTTTTGCAAAAATTTGCTCAAAATCGGGAGATATATGCGAGAATTGCAGCAAACTTTGTGTGTAGGCAATGAGGAATAACGTTTGCATGCTCACTAAATTCAGTGTGTTGTTTGGTTAGTATGGCAGAAAGCAGAACATCTCATGAATGACACTGATGGGAATTTTGAATAAAGATTAGAATTTACACGCTTGGAAGGGTCAATTGACTGAAGAGCTGAAGAATGTTGACCATTTCAAGGGTCGTGAATACGCCGAAAGACTGGTTGTACGGACAGAAGTGAGCAATCATAGCAAATCATCGTCATCGACGAGGCACACTTTCATCTCAGTGGATTCGTTTACAAGCAGAATTGCGGTACATGTGAATTCACAAGTGCTGGTTAAAAAGTCGATACATTCACCAGGATTTACGGTTTTGTGCGGCGTCATCGAGCCGTACTTTCTTAAAAATGAGTTCGATCAAGCAGTAACCGACAAGTTTGCCAGAACAATTATTTTCAGACAACCATCTGACAATCGTGCAGACAGTCTTCACAGCCAGACATTGTCAACTCTTTTTTGTTGTCAGTTGTTTAATTGTATGGAACAAAAAAGTTTCTCTAGGTATATACATACATATGGACATAGTACAAATCTTTTCAAAATTTCCTATTTTCAATTTCTACTATAAGTTAACATGTATTTACATATGTACATAAGTAAATACATGGTATATATACATATGTATATGTATATGATAGCGCAAAATTTGTCACCCTAGGTATTTAAATTAAATTTTCTGTTTTTCTTTAAGCAAATAAAAGTTATATCGGATATTTCTCTAACGGTATTCCAGAGACTGCGATTAGTTGATGTATACCCATTAGATACCTTAATAAAAATCTTATCACTTTTAAATATAATATTCTCCTTCGATTATTTTACAATACCTGTATATGGCAACACTCTTCCTGTCTCTTTCAACTATATATGCATGTATATTTATGTCTAACATACTCTTTTTTTTTTGTTTTGTTTTTGTTTTTTATTGCATGCATTTGTATACATCCTGCATTGTTAACATATTTTTCATATTGATTCCCTAGTTCTTCCTGGATTTTATTTTAACAGAAGTTGAGTAAATTATTCCTGCTATCTCTGCTACTTCTGCTGTTATGTTTTGCTCTGTACTGTCCCGAAACAAAACAAACTCAGAATTCATGCCAGAAAAACAAACAGTCTATCGATTTTGTTTCTAATATACAGTCAGGGGTTTTTAATAATATTTACACACATACGTACATGCGTAAATATAGGTATGGTGTTTATATTTATAAGAGTAAATATTTATTTTAATCCATTTTTTTTATTTGTGTTTTTGTGTGAGTTTGACTTTATTTTCTTTTCAATTTGTTTTTTGCCAGGCGAATTGTGTACGGCCATAAAAAAAATTTATTTTAATCCACTTTGTATATGTTTATGTATTTTTGTGTATACGGATGTATTTAGAGGTCCTGTTTATTTGTACGGTTATATGCGTGTATGTGCATTTGAGAGCGTATAGATTTTTGCAACAGGTTCCCAGTGCTTGTACACACTAGCACATGCAGCTGTATGTCTGTACATACATATGTATGTATGTATGTATGTATATATGTATGTACGTATGTATGTATGTATGTATGTATATTGCGTTGTTTTTGTTCTCTTTCTCTTACTGGTATCCTTTAATGTTTACTTGTTTTTTTTTTGTTTTTGTATACGTACACTGAAAGCGTAGTTGCTGATGTCCTGATTATTATTGCTGTTGTTTTTGTTTATTTTTGAGTTGTTATTAAATATTTCTTCAGTGTGTGTGTGTTTTTTATTTTTTTATTTATTGTATATATTATTTTTTCTTTTTCTTTTCCTTTTTAGCACTATTTGTTTTGCTGTTATAATTATTTTTTCAAGCGATTTTACTTTTTTTCTTTAGCATTAATGTATATGTATCTACATCTGTATGTATGTATTGGTAAGTTTAAAAGAGTGTATACTTGTTTATATCATTTTGCACATCAAAGGATATATTTTTAAGTTGATTTTTTATTTGTAGTGTGTCGTCTAGGATTAATTTTGTTTTTATTTTTGTGTTTGTTTTTTGTTTATGTTTCTCGTTTAATAGAATGTAACTATAAACGTTTAATATTTATAGTATTTTTTTAAGCTTTAAGATTGTGGGTTAAATTAACATGGAGTTTATTAAAATAAATTACAAATTCTTGCTTGCTACCCAAGCTTAAAGCAAATATAATACATTTGTAATATAAAACATTTGTAGTCGCCGTGGTCTCGTGAGTAGTGTGTTGGCTTACCAAGACGATAGCGCCGGGTTCAAATCTCAACTCTGACATCGTTAAAATAAAAGAAATATGAACAAATTATTTCTTTCGGCGACTACTTCTTAGCAGTCTTCTAGCAAAAGCTCTGGGAGGAATTAATTGCCACAATATGAGTGCCGCGAAAAGCTAGGCCGTAACTCTGATACAGGGTTGTAATGGCCAATTATGTATGTATGTATGTATTTAATATAGTGAACTAATTAATCTTAAGATCTACACAGAACGGGATTTTTTTTTCCTTTTTCCATATGTATATTCACTTGCATGCACAAACTTATGTTTGCAGAAAGAGTTTCAGAAAAATCGTAACATTCACAATGGAATGCAACTCAAGGATACTGTGCTGTATGTATACCGTGATAGTCACACTAATTCAGACATTTAAGGCTATTTTCTGGGCAGAAACGATGAGCCTGAATACAAACCGAACTGAGCTGAATAAAATTGTATATAGACTGGCATGCATGAGTATAACTGGGGCGTTGAAAAACAGTGCCACAGCTGCATTGGATAATCTATTAGACTTAAGCCCACTGTATATATTGTTGGGCAGTAAGGCCATAGAGACAACAATTAGGATTATGGGGGAAACGTCAAATGCTAGACTTTTAAAAGGGAATGGTGGCATATCTAGCCAGTTGGTTGGCAACTGATTCCCTGACTGGCCCTTGGATAGGATCTGAAAACTCTATGACTTTGAAAAGCGATTTAAGATTGAAATGAGTAATAAGACCTTATAAAGCAGTTTAGAGAGCGCATGTTCTTTTAGGTTATAAACTATCCGATAGTTCAAAAGCTAAAGGCGAAGATATTCAAACCATAAAAATAAAAAGTTAAAAAGATATAATTTATAGATTGTGTACAAAATTTACAATCATAGTGAGGAGGAGAAATTATAAAAAAACTGTACAGAAATAAAAACAGCACAAATAACACAAACATTTTAAATGAAAATTTTATTATTAGAGATTTTGTGGAATCAATGCAAGATATTATCAGGATTTTAAAAATTTTTCTTTATCAAAATTTACTCTGCGGGACTATTAAAATATAAGAAATGTTAAAAATTTAAGAGGCTACCCATTCAGATCTTATTTATAGGTATTACTACGTACACTACAGGAAGGAAAAAATAGGAAAATAGAACAATATGTGAATAGCGGGTAGCGTAATGTAGTGGTTAGAGAGCTCGCTTACAACACAAAGCAGCCCAGGTTTGAGTCTCAGTACTAGAGAAAATGAAGAACAAAATGTATGCATCATTTTTAAGTTTTAATGGAAAAATAAAAGGCTTACTCTCCACCTCTAAGAATTTAACTTCTCAAAATGAATTATCAGTAGAAAGCTCAAATTATTGAGAAATAATAGACAGAACGAATAATAGACAGAACAGCAACTTAGCAAAGATCCTCACCAATTCACAATGAAAAAAAAGTGAAATTAACATCAACCGATGGAGCCAGTGCTGTTGATCATTTTAAGGATGAAGGCACTGATAGCGACTTGTCTAATTGTCATAAAGCGCTTTAAAAAAAATCTCAATATCTTTCCAATTCCAATATAATGCACAGCATGAGTTGTGGTGTAAACTTCTTAGTATTGGGCTTAAGAAAAACAAAATATACAAAACCAAGTAGATTATACTTAATAATTTAAAATATTTAATAAAAATAATTAAGCGACCCAGATTTGTATTTTGATGAGTGAATGGTAATAACTTCGTTTAAAGTTGTTGACCTGAAAAATTCAAAAATTTTCTAAAATTTTTCAAACACTTAATATAAAATCAAACCTATGACAGGCTATGAGACTAAAAATTATGACCTAATTATATACGTATATGTGTATATAAAACATATATTTTTAATTTTCCCGAAATTTCTGCTTTACTAAAATAAGTGCAGTTCTACAGCCCCTTTTTTAACTCTTGCCTCTTTCTGACACAAATAATCAGCTGTTTCCGGCTCATTTCTGGTAATTTCTTAAGAAAAAAAAAAACAAAAATATCTTTTAACTGTATTATATTTTATATTAAATCTTCGTTGCAAACACGTGCACAAACACTTTTATGTAAAGGAATATGTATGAAAGGCAAAAAATCTAATTAGAATTTTTCTCTCCATTAATGATTACACTAAAAGGATAATGAATTTATGAAAGCCTTGAAAATAAAAAAGCAGAACACTTTCTTCTACTCAATTTAATTCTATTTTTCTATGCTATTACTGTTATTAGTTTTTGTTTTCTCTTTTTAATAAAACTAAGTTGCTTACAAGGCTTAAGAGTATAGAGATAATAAAAACAAAGAATAAAACTCTGTGTAAAAGAAAAAAAAAAAAAAAACACACACACACTCGCATACAAAGAAAAAAGAAAAATAAAAACTAAAGCAACTAAAGTAACTTTATGACCAGATAAAATGTTTGTTTCTGTTGTTTTTCCTCTACTGAAGCACCTTACAAAAACAACACAAATGCACATATTTTAAAGAGTAATGGCATAACATAGACTAATCTAAGCAAAGATAATTTCGTCCCAGAGAAGCCAACATAACGACCATAAAAAATATAAGACAAACTAAAAAAAACGCATTTAATTTAATGCTGCGTGCAGAAGTAAGGAATAGCCAACTATTTGTTACTTTTATCTAAATCTCTATGCAAAACAAATTATAAAGAATTTAGAGTGAAAAACAAAGGGCTTAAACTGAGACGAACGCAAAAAGCATTATAAATAGGCCATATACTATTCGTTAAGGATACTAAGTAGTCCTTCTCGATGAAAAAGAAAAATCTTATTTCCGTGCCTAAAAAATTTACAACATCGGTTTGCTTTCCAGACTTCTTGACTTAATATTCGACACAACAAGAATGAAATTATTTAATGGATAAGCAATATAAATACCTTTGCCAACACAATGCACAATAGTTACGTATTAAGCAATACAATAATCTTTCATATTATGAGGCCCTAAGAGATGTTGTAAGTACTGTAGACACTTCTCCAAGGGGAAATCATCATTCAAGACCTGTCGTACTTCTAGCTACATTGGATATTAAGAACGCATTTAACAACTTAAGCCATGTCCCCAGGTATTTGATGAGGGTCATAAGGGACTACCTGAAGAATCGTGTGCTTATATACGACACGAACCAGGGCATTAGGAGAATGCAAGTCACTTCAGGAGCCGCACAGGGATCTATATTGGGACCAGACTTATGGAATGCGACCTATGATGAGATCCTAAAAAGGGAGATGCCAGATGACACCTTCTTTGTTGGATACGCGGATGATATTGCGGCAGTTATCAAAGCTAGACACACAGAGGAGGCCCAACGCAAATTACGTCAGGTAATGATCGGCACGAAGATCTGGATAGGTTCTCACGGCCTACACTTGGCCATGCATAAAACTGAGCTGCTCTTGCTCACTAGGCGACACATTTTGGTCGAGATGGAAATGAGAATAGGTGACGTAGTTATCCCCACTTAACCATCGATCAAGTACCTAGGGATAAAGCTAGACTCAAAGCTTACTTACTCGGAGCAGATTGAGTATGCAACCTCGAAAGCAGCTAGAATAACAGCTCAGCTAAGCAGGTTAATGGCAAATATCGGTGGAACCCTTCCCAGCAGGAGAAAGCTACTCATGGAAGCAAGCAACAGCATACTTCTCTATGGCTCAGAAATCTGCGCTCACACACTAGAAAGACAGACAAGAGCGAGGAAACTACTATTCGTTCAGAGAATAGCAGCCTTACGAGTAACATCTGCGTACCGCACTGTATCTGCACAGGCTGTCTTGGTAATAGCCGGAATGATACCCATTGATCTACAGGCTATGGAACGTCGACAAATGTTCAATGCTAGGAGAGACTCTGCTCAACCACTGAACATGGAGATAATAAGGCAGGAAACTTTAACAAAATGGCAGCTTTGGTGGAGAAATGAAATTAATGGCAGGTGGACGTATCAACTGATCACTTATGTATATCAGTGGAGAAACAGGAAAAGCGGAGAGGTAAATTACTACATGACACCGATGCTGTCTGGTCATGGGTATTTTAGAAAATACCTGCACCGGATGGGAAAATGTAGTTCACCCTTCTGCATTTATGAAGAAGAAGAGGTCCTGGACGAAGCTGAGCACACTTTTTTCACATTTGTGCAATGGACTGAGCATCGAAGGGAACTTGAGGCAGAGATCGGTGCAGTTTTTCCAACGAATATCATAGGAAAAATGTCCTAAAATGAGAGAACCTGGAGAGCAGTTTCGAGATATGTAGAAGATATCCTCCGCAGAAAGAAACCTGACCTGAACGCAATGACGTAAGCAAGGAATGGCCCTGAATGTGGCTTTAGATTATTGTAGGGTGGCAGGAGGCCACACAGAGGCACCACTCCGATATAATGCTAAGCGCGGTCCCGGGTTGGATCGCTTTATAGATGAGGAAAAGGGGGTTATTTAGTCGGTATGCCAGGAGGAGAACCCGACATAACTCAAATGGTCCGGACCTTTGGCGTATATGTAACTACATTTTTCCCCCTTTACCGATTAAAAAAAAAGAAATAATAATCTTTCATTTTTTTAAACAAGAACTTAAAGAAAAATCGACAAGATTTAAAAAAAAATTTATTGACGACATAGCCTAGTAGGAGAATCAGCAATGGCATTATTCGATATCCATAAGTGAATATAAATAGGGTTATAATAAAGTGATTTACAGCAGAGAATATTAAATTTAACAGATTTTTACACACATTCAGAGCAAATATTTCCATTCATCAGGTTTAACATCATATAACGACTCCGAAGATGAGGGCGTTTTACTTGTGACAATCTGCTAACACTTACTTACTTACTTACTTAGATGGCCATAACAACCCGTTAACGGGTTTCGGCCTGCCTTAACACTAGTCTCCAGGCGTCTCTGCTAAGCGCGCGCCTTCTCCAGTTGGTCACACCAATTGATGACAGGGCTTCATCAACTTGGTCCTGCCAACGTAAACACGGTCGTCCTCTACGCCGACGTCCAGTGACCTTCGCATCGAAAACTTTTCTCGCTGGAGCAGATTCATCCATCCGAACAATATGGCAGAGCCAGCGTAGCCGCTGGATGTTAGTGCGCTGAACAACGCCCACATCGCCCAGGAGCTCATACAGCTCATGGTTGGTTCTAATGCGAAACTCATCGCCATGCCTTAGAGAACCAAAGATCTTACGAATAACTTTTCTCTCGAACACTCCCAAGACTGCTACATCGGCACAAGACAGCGTCCATGCTTCCGCACCATAGAGAAGCACCGGAAGAATAAGCGACTTATAGAGTGTTAATTTCGTCGCACGAGAGAGGTCTCTATTACTAAACTGCCTACTGAGACCGTAGTAGCACCTGTTGGCCAGTGTGAATCTTCGTTTGATCTCCAGACTGACATCATTCTTGCTGGTAATGGCGGTGCCAAGGTAGATGAACTCCTTGACCACATCGAATGTATAGTTGCCGGCTGTAACCTGGGAGCCGATGCGATCAACATCCCTACTCGTCGACAACATGTACTTCGTCTTGCTCTCATTTACCGCCAGACCCATTTTTGCAGACTCTCGTTCAATAGCATTAAAGGCTGCGGTGACATCTCGCTTGGTATGCCCAATGATGTCTATATCGTCTGCATACACAAGGAGCTGGACACTTTTGTTAAATATAGTGCCATTTAGATGTACACCCGCCTTTCGCAAAACACTCTCCATGACGAAATTCAAGAGGTCGCAAGATAAGGGATCGCCCTATCTGAAACCTCGCACGGTATTAAAAGGTTCGGAGAGGTCTTTTCCTACCTTGACGGAGCTGCAGGAGTTGCTCAACGTCATTCTGCACAGTTTTACAAGCTTTGCAGGAATACCGAGCTCAGACATAGCGGCATATACGCGATCCCTTATCGGGCTATCGAACGCCGCCTTATAGTCGACAAAGAGGTGGTGTGTGTCGACTTGACTTTCATGGGTCTTCTCCAGGATTTGGCGCAGTGTGAATATCTGGTCAAGGGTGGACTTACCAGGTCTGAAGCCGCACTGATAAGGTCCAATCAGTGAGATGGCGAATGGCTTCAGTCGTTCACACAGTACGCTCGTAAGAACCTTATATGCGATAGGCAGAAGGCTTATACCCCTTTAGTTGGTGCATATAGTGGGGTCTCCCTTTTTCCCTCCCTTCATGCTAACACATGGAAGTAAATTCATGCTGTTCCTTACCACGCCATGTAAACAAAAGAACAGGAATTATTTTTGCCTACATTGAATGTGATCAGTATGAACGTTGTATTAGGGATCCTATTCGACTGAACTATACCCCATACTTCACTCTGGGGAGTGAAACAAATAGCTATTTAATAATATACGGATCTGAGAACTCTTTTGCCAGCCGCTTAATATAACCAAGAACACATCTAACCTTTTTTACAACCATAGTAATAATATTAGCATTAAAGTTGAGTTTTCGATCATTAATAAGTAAGTCAACCAAATGTAATGAATGGCCACCAAGTGTAATGTAGTATATTGGCTGTGGTCTAGTGGTTAGTGTGTTTGCTTACTAATACATGAGCCTAGGATTCAAACCCTAGCTCTGACATCTTGAAGAGAAAAAAAAAGATATATGAAAAAATTATTTCTCTCGAAGGCTATCTCTCAGCAGTCTTCTAGCAAAAGCTCTGAGAGTAACTGATTGCCAGCAACAAGCTTCTCAAGCGTGTCATTCGGAGTCGACTTTAAACTGTAGGTCCCGGTGCTAATGGATAGAAATTGACACACACGACATGGGTGATGAGAGAAGCTAGGGTGTAATCATGACACAGGGTTGTAATGGCCAATTATGTATGTATGTATGTAAGCCTCTAAATACCATCAATAAAAGCATTTAAATTTTCTAATATTCACCTCAATCAAGTTATATTTGCACAACAAAAAGAAGTTATTAAGATTACTTTATAGGAAAGAAAAATTGTCACATCGTTAGCATACACTAAGATATAAGAAACTTTAATAATATTAGAAAGATTATTATTAAAAAGCTAAAATAGAAGTGGTTCACGATGATTACCTTGAGGAAAACCAAAGGGAACATATATGCGTTTAGAAGTACTATTATTTGCACGTAAATACGACCTCAGCCAACTTAACCTTCTCTTATTTACTCCCGATAAATCCAATTTCTTCAAAAGGAGTCTATGAATCACTTTGTCACATGCTTTGCTGAAAACTGTATACATTATTGTACATATGTTTGCTTTCTTTGAGTAGATTTATATCGACGATAGAATTAAAGAACGCTGTAACTGACATAAAATCTAAAATACGTTTTTTGCATCATTTTTATCAGAAAAAAATACGCGTCGATTGGTCCAGGTCCCAGATTTCTACGATGAAAATAATTCACTTACGCCGTCTGCGAAATGAAAAATACCAGTGTATTTGTTCTATGAAAGTTTTTTGGCTCTGGTGAACATTTAAGGTTTTGTCAGTTACAGCGTTCTTTAATTCCATCGTCGATATGCTGTTTTTTTTTTTCTAATTTTAAGGCCAATACTCATGGGTTTATACCCTGAAGATATATAGTTCATGTTCATAGTTCCTTTTTAGTGCCTTATGTTTCTGAGACAAGTTGCTGTGAGTTGATCGCTGAATGGCCAGTGTTATACCTTCATCCTTGGAATGAGCAATTGCCCCATCTGTTGATGTCAATTCTTTGTTGTGAAGTGGTAAGTATCTTTGTTAAGTTGAATGGTAAATTTTAGTCCTTGCTTCGTTGCCCCTATTATTTCCCTATGATTGGAGCTTTCTACTGATCATTCGTTTAATAATTCAAAGATGGATAGATTGGAATGTCAGGGGACGGCGGTCTTAGGTATAGAATTTTTAAAGGTAGGGGGAGGTCCCCCCCTCTTTTTTTTTATTAAAACTCCGAAATGAAAGAACGAAATATAAAAAAATGTTTCGTTCGGCAATCAAATGAGAGTAACTGATTGCTATGAACAAGCTTCTCAAGACTGTCATTAGGACTCGACGTTACTCATGGATAAAAATTGACGAGCACAATATGTGTGCTCTAAGAAATTAGGACGTAACTCTGAAAAAAAAATTGCCAATTATGTATGTATGTAAAGTTGAGATTAAATCCAATCGCAAAGTTCATTAAGCTCTTGTCCATATTAAGACCAATATAATCAGCCTAGTGAGCAAATACTTCGTGCAATTGTTACTTATTTTCGCAATAATGTTTATTGTTCTGAACCTAATTCTATTAACAAGATATTAAAATGTGCGCATCGAAGAGAATATTGCTGCTGTAGCGCAAAGCCTTGAAGAGAACTTGAAAATGTCGATTAGTCTGTAGACGTCCTTTCCATCTTGTTGGTTTAAGTCCTTTGAATACGTGAAATATCTTACGTAAAGAGCATAACTGAAGTATATATAAAATGCAGTTTGTGCAAGAATTAAAGCCAAATGATTATGGTTTTTGTCGAATTTTTCTGATTTGGCTCATTTGAAACTTAAAATCGGATAATGTTGCTTACTTATTGTTGGTGAAATAGTTAAGCAGTCTTCAGACATATGGTGAATGACATATGGAGCCGCGCTAACTGATTTTTTTTTTTTTTGCCAAAATATAATCCATGGCATTTGGTTCCATCAAGATGGCGAAACCTGCTCCTAATAATCGGTTTACTGCAACATGAATTTGGTGACAAATTTCTTTCCAGAGGTGTTTCTGGTTATTACCAACCTCATGCTGGAAGCCAATATTCAAGAAATTAGAAAAAGTAAAAAAAAAAATAGACTGATCGCATGGACAGTGTAACTGGCAACCGGGGTGTACATTCGCCAGAAATCGCACTTAAAAAAATAATTATCTACCAGGTAATAATAAGGAAATGTGTTTCCAATAAAATTTCTATCTATTGCAAGTTTAAGTTTTCACACACAAAATATTTTAATGTTCTCGTGTCATATTAGAGTTTTTTAAAAAATATATTTCTATTTACTTATTTGGTGCTTTTAAATTTCTTGTAAAACATTATTTCAGCAATTAAAAATTTTAATTTTTTCCATTTTCTTTTCTGTTTCAGTTATGCATAAACTAACTTTTAAATATTTTATCTAATCACTTATTATTTTTAATAATTCCCACTTATTCTCGAAAACAGAAGTAGATATACACATGCATGGAGAAAAAAAAATATGGGCAACTGGACTCTAAAATTTTGTAGAATTGTGTGCGCGTGTGCTTGAATAACTGACAATAAAATAAAATTTAATCTGGTTTTTTTCTATATTTTCTAGCTTAAATTTTATATAGAATTTCTATTTGTCCTTCAAAATGTGTTTCAATTTCTTGATTTTTTTGTTTTATTTTATTACTGTTTTTAATATGATTTCGTTTCTCATCTGGTCTTTTATTGTTTTCTATCACCAGCATTGCTTGGCAATATTTTTTTTTTTTTATTTTTTTTGTTTTTTGTTTTTTGCTTATTTTCCAACATTTGTTTTGTCAACATTGCCATGGCGATTTTCTCATATTTGCTCTCCAGGCATTTGTTAATATTAAAACTATGACTGCTGGTGTTTACGACAGAATGACTGGCGTACTTTGAAAGAAGGACCAACCAACTGATTGCATGTCTGTCTCGTTTTGAGTGACAGACAAACTGCTTGGACTGGACTATAATCATTGGTATTATAACTAATGTTGTTGTATTTTACTTGCGGTTATTACTGAAAATATTAAAACTTTAAATAAAGATGTGGGGCTGCTTCTAAAACAAACCACTACCAGTGAAAAAGTTTGTCGACGAAATAAAAAACACATGCACTTGAAAAAAAGGTGTATGCAAGAGAAAAATATTTGAAACCATACAAACCACCTTTGGGTTGGATTTTCTTTTCTTAAAACTGCATTTAAATTAATGCCTAATTATTAATTTTCTGGAGTAAATTATTTTTTTTTTTTACTTTTTTGTACACATTTTTCTACAGAACCTTGTTACAAATAAATTACTTTGTATTTATATAATAAGTTCTAGTACATGCATCCATAATTGGCCATTACAACCCTGTATCAGGGTTACTGCCTAGCACTCATGTTGTGTGTATTAATTTTTATCTATGAATAGCGGTGCCTACAGTTTAATGTCGACTCCGGACGACAGACTTGAGAAGCTTGTTCATGGCAATTAGTTACTCTCAGAGCTTTTGCCAGAAGACTGCTAAGAGGTAGTCGCTGAAAGAAATATGTTTTTCATATTTCTTGTTTTTTAAGATGTCAGAGCTGAGGTTTGACTACAGCGCTAACGCCTTAGTAAGTGAACACACTACCCAGTAGACCACGAAGACTAAAGTTATAAGCTTTTTACACTTGGTCACATCTTTCATCTTTCATCAATTCAAAAAGATGTTAACATCTTGTTATAAGAAGTATACGGGGCTGAATGTTCAACATCTTTCAACATCTTTAAAAGATGTTCCTATCTCATTTTGTTCCATTCAACATCTTGCAATAATTTTTGTGTCATCACTAAAAAATATACTACCATCACTAAAAAAAACACATCGTCAAAAAAAAAACACATCGTCAAAAAAAACACACACAAAAAATATACTATGAGGGTCGTGGGTTTACAATATGTTGGGCAAAAAGCAATATTTCATTATGATCGTCTTCGTCCTCGAGCATTCCTTCACTAATTCTGCATATTGTAGTAATAATTGTCTTTGATTTTGAAGAACAATTATTAATCCAATTATTGCACAATTTTTAAATTCCATTTTATTTAATTTTTGTTTCTTAAAATTTTTTTGCTTATTAAAGTACAATAGAAAAAAATATGACAGATGAAAGATGTTGCAATGTAAACAAGTTTTTTCAATTTTTAACATTTTCCACGCGTTCCTCTAAGATGTGAGCAAGTGTAAAAAGCCTATTAAGTTTTAATAAGTATCGGTAAATATATATGGAGTACTATTGCTTTGTTGGTGACTTTAGAAAAAAAAAGAAAACAAATAAAATTGTAGAATATAAGACAATACTAATCAACATCAAATCAAAGATCGAGGATTAACATCTTTTTTGACTTTAAAAGGTTAAATGCTTTTCAGAGTAGATAACTGTTACATTAAGCAGTGAAAACTCTAAAAAGGCAACAATGGCCATATGAACAAATTTTCTCAGTTTTTCTCTCTTTGGCCAGAAAGTAGATCAGTGATGAAAGAGTTGGCATGATCGCATATATATAGGGAAAACATGCACATGGCGTAAACTTTAGTTCTATCATGCTTGGTATGATCGTAGGTTTTTTTTGGGTACTATTCGTCTTATTAAAATGCTGTGGTACTCCTCTAAAAAATTTGATGCTTTCAGATTTAAGCAGTTTTAGAACCTGTTTTTTTATTATCTCTGTTTCATAATCTTCTCTTTTTTATTAGTTCTTAATACTGGTGGCAAATAATTTGAGCATTTTGTGCTAACACTGTTTTGTTTAATTTTCTTTTATAATTATATTCTAATTATAAACGGAGCGTTATTATAAAGCAATGGACCAGAGTCTTGGATGGAAACTAAATCCACAACTCTCACAATAGCAGACTACCTCACTACCTACTTGTCTACTGGGACATCCGAGTATTGCAAGCATGGTTTGCTCTTTGTTTAGTATTCATATAGAATCAGTGAACGTATAAGCAATAGTAACTTCCGAACTTTGACAGTTGATAGCGTTTAACTTGTTAAAGCTACACTTGCCAAATCAATTATCAGTTCGCCGTGCGAGAGATCATGATCTCTAACAGCCATTTTTTATTTTTTATATGATGCCACTTTAGGTTTTCAAACCCAAATTTTTCAAGTCTACAATCCGTTTTCGGATATCTTGTCCAGTTTTGGAGATAAATAGCCTACAACGCATTGCAGATTTTAAAAATTTTGATATCAAAAACCTAAAGTAGCATCATTAACTCGAGATATATAAAATGGCGGATAGAGCACATAAACTCCGGCACGACGGCATGTGGAAATAATAAAATTATTTTATTAAAACGTTCGTGCAACCTACCAAAATCGAAAAATCATGTTTAGTGATGAAGTCCATTTCTTGATGAGAATGTACGTCAGCAAAAAAAAAAAAAATGGCGAATTGGAGAAAATACCAATTGACATCAGATCCTAGAACTTCCAATGTATATAAAAAACGTTACTGTTTTGAGTGTATTTTTTGGGCTAATTGCGTCATCGGACTATGCGATTTTATATTCCACACATAATGACGCCAATAAATAAGTCTATCAAACAAATAAAAACTTGCGATGCAAACATCTTACACACACTATGTTTTTTTACGAGACCAGTACATAGGGTATGGCCCCTACTCATGCAATGCATTCTACCAGCATTAGAAAAATATATTATGAGGAGGGGAAAAATGGAGTAGTGTTTGTAGAAATTTGATTTGAATCTGTTCATATCGTAATTGGTAGAAAAAACATTCGCTGTAAGATTGTGCCATAAACGAGTAGTCCAGCTAAAGAACGCATTTTATCTATAGAGCATTGTGGGATTCATTTGACAATCAAATGTTGGTTCAAAAGGATGTACTCTATGAAAAGCAAATTTAAATTTGAAAATATGAAGCGAATAATTAAAGATACCATATATCAAATCATCAAATAGTATACGGCTTCAAGCCGGTGATATATATTTTTTTATTTCATCAAAATGCACAATGTGACTATAATGCGTTTGAGATTGCTAGTGAACATTAAATAAATACCAAAATAACTATATTACTGGTACTCTTGGGAGTAAATATTTACTCTTAACAAAACCTTTGTAATACTTAAACGATATTCTCATTTTCTACCACTGATTTAAATAACTTTTGCTATCGATTATTTTTTGTAAAATTATATCACAATTGGCTAACTCCTCTATGCATAAAATAATATTTAAATGTTAAACTTTTCTCTCAAATAAAAACTCTGATTTCATTACTTTATTTATTTATATTTAATTTTCATAGACTTCTCACTCTCTTCCTTACTATGCCTCTGGCTTTATTTACTTCTTGTAACTATGATTGTTGTTGCAGTTTTTGTTTCTTTTTTTTTTTTTTTTTTTTTTTTTTTTTTGCAACTCTACTCATTTTTCTTAATGATTGTCCATGTTTTTTAGTTGTTGTTGTTGTCTTGGTTTTTGCCTGCCATGTTCGTACAAACGACAGTAAAATCCTTGTGTTATAGTAACAAAAAACGGAATTGTTTGCACATTTCCGTTTAGTGTCATAAAAAAAAATTAGGAGAAGAAAGTGAAAACCGAGAAACAAACAACAAAGTCTACATCATACTCTTAAGCATTAAGAACTTGAGAAAGTAAAAGCAGATGTAGGAAAGTGTGAATGTGACATAAAATGATTGTTTTGTATTTATTTTGTCTTTCTATTTGTTGACAGTTATAATCATCACTTTATTATTAACTATGGTTTCTCATTTCATTTATATAGTTTTCCTCATTGCCATTATATTATGCTTTAAATATTTGTGTTTGTTTGATTGTGAAAACAATGATTATCCTTAAGGTGTTCTTTTGTCAAGGTAAACGTCAAAATATTTACTATTTACGAGTAGCACATGTCAACATTTAAATATAATTATTTTGTTGAAATACAAAACCACATACAATATTTGAAATTGAAAGGATTTTAGATTTTTTTATTTCTTTTTTTTTGTATCTTCAATACATTATTATGCAAGTTTTGACATGAGCAGTGTCTTTCATGAATGCTAGAAGTGATTTACTTTCAATTAAATTAAAAATTTAAAAAGGTCTTTAATTTTATTTACAAAAAAGTATATAAAAATTTGTTTTATTATTTCTTCTTTAAATCAATTCCTATTTAAACCATAACGAAATATTTAATTTGATGTCCTTTTTTTAATAGATATTGGGTCAATAAAAAAGTATACTTTAGGGGTTATAAAGTCGAATTTTTTTAAAGTACATTATTGTTAACCATAGACAAATTAAATCATATTTTAAATGTAAAAGTATATTTTAAAGTTAAAACATGCTGATGTTGTTTTTAAATTATTTAACATCCAACTTAAAATCCAAAAACTAAAATTATAAATTAATAATTTTTAAAAAATTAAATAATTTTGTGGTAAGTGTGTATAAAGTGAAATAAAAATGTGCTCAACTGACGGAATTATAAGGTACTTTGCTATTTTGGAGAATTAGCGAGATGAAAGAAAGCACAAAATTTATAGGAAAAGGTTTGTGCCTTTTTAGCTAGATGATGGCGAATTTTTTGCCAGGTATAGATTTGATAAGGAAACAACACGTTTCTTACTAAGTTTAGTGGATGACAAACAACTTACAAATAGCTTACCCATTCCCATAAAAGCCTCCAAGTTTTAACAACATTGCGGTTTTTGGGAAGAAATGCCCATCAAAGCGACATTAGTAAGTAAAACGGCTGTCGGCTTATTTGATGACATAAAATAATAACACCAACGAAAAAATATAAGAGACTGCATCTAATAAGCTCGCAGGCATTGTACTTTAAAGTAGTTTTTTTTAGCTGATCTTCATTATCCCACCTATTGGAAAGTAGCAGATAACAGCTAAACCTACTAAAACCTACTTAGCGAAGGCACTTACCACACAATCAACATGCAACGACGATGAGGCAATTGCGTTTGATCATTCAAGGGTGAAGGTATAACACTGGCCTTTGAATGATCAATTCACAGCAAATTTTGTCTCATTCTTAAGGAGCTTAATAATATTAAAATTAGTAATAAAATATGTACTGTCCTTTCCAAAAATTCCAATACAATGCACAGCGTAGAGTACTGGTCTCAAATAAAAAATAAAAAAAATATGTCTCTGGTAACTGTCGGTAGAGTCATAAAAAATATTTATAAAAAATTGCACTATTGCTTTCGGACTTCATAGGGCACTGCTACACGTTCAATAAATATCGTGATATTTGCAGTATCGTGATATTTATTGAACGTGTAGTATGCAATATTGATGGATCGCGATCCATATCGCAGAATGGCCTAAAATATGAAATCCAGATCGCGGATCGCGGATCGCGTGATAAATATTGAACGTCTAGCATTTTCATGATCTAGATCGCGGTACGTTAAATAAATATATACATATGTAAATAAAACAAATTAAAAGACAAAAAAAAATTTGACAAATAAAAAATAAAAAATTGTATTACATTTGTAAAAAGATTGTTTAAATAAATTGTAATGGTAATTGTAATTGGTTTTCTCGCGACATTTTTTTAGCAACCGATATGCACTGCACAAAAATAACGTAAATACTGACGCTATAAATATTGAACGTGTAGCATACGCTCGTGATCCATCAATCCATTAAAATGGATCGCGATCCAAATATCGCGATATTTATTGAACGTGTAGCAGTGCCCATAACGTTTCCAAATAGTGTTGAACCCGTTGATGAAAAAAAGAAATTTCACCAATTGGCGTGACTTCCAAACGTAATAGGAGCCATCGATTGCAAGCATGTGCGTATAAAGAGAAATGCATTTAGAACAATTTTCATACACACATATTTCTAAGAATTAACAAAAATTTTTTATTTTTTTAGTTAAGTAGTTACATTTTTATATATATGTACTCGTATTATGTGTGAATAAAAGAAATTAATTCAAACAAAAATTGATTCATAAAACCTGCTGTTACTAATACTAAGACAGCAAAATAAAAAACGCATAACTCAATAACGAAAAAAATCTTAGAGTATAAATGAATTACTTAATTAACAAAACAGAATATTATATCAAATAATAAATGAATAGATTTGTACATGAACATCGATATAACTAGAAAAAAGCATGCATTCATAAAAGAGCTTTCCATATATGACTTAAATATATCGTACCTTTTCCATTTTTTTATTTTTTATTTTAAAAATTCAACAATTACAAAAAAAAAATTTTTTTTTGGGTTTCCGTTTTAATTTTTTTTGTATTTTGTAACAAAAGGATTTCTTCATTTGAGTTGGCACCCATTAAAAGCCGGTTTGATTTAAAATATACTTTTACTATGACCATAGTTACAAACCAAATAAAAACATTTTACTAACTTAAAACTGTATTTAAAAAAAAAACGACTTTTTCGTTTTACTATGACTATAGCCCATTGTTTGTACAAGAAATATTGTAAAATCAAAGCATTATTTGTTTAAACATGATTCAGAAATATTTACAACAAATCAAGGCGTATTTAATAAGGTAATGCTAGTTGTACAACAACTAATATTATTCCAAAAACAAAAGGCATTCATTTTTTGCCCGCGGCTGAGTCATCCTTACTCTTGGAATGCTCTATAAAACTCTAATATGTATACAAGCCTAAAGCATTTAAGCCTTACGACAGAACATTTTGCGAGAAAAATACACTCGCAGCTACTCCGACTGAGGGTATTGTTTGCCATCTAATAGACGACAAGTTAAAGTCTTGGTGGACCTTTCGGAAATGAATCTACTTTGCTTCTGCAGAAATGTGTTAACGGGGAGAACTAAAAAGTGGGTGGAAGAACCAAGCTTAAGACGGCCTGCCACAATTTGAGATTTAAAGCTGAAGAAGATGGAGAAGAGTACAATATGGACGAGTACAGAAAACTATTCTTAAACTTACTTTTAACTCAAATCTTTAACTGTTTTCGAATTGGTTACGACTAATAGTCCCAGATACAGCTACTGATCATTCTATTTTGAATGCAACGTTTCGAAATCGGCTAAAACCGTCACAATTTGTTTCCATATATTTTTTTATGTCATTATGTACGATAATATATGAACCATCCATTACCATTTTCTTTGATAATATTTTTATTATTTTTTTTTTTGTTGCTTTTCTATTCATATTTTTGTTACAATTTCCGTTTTAGTTTTTTCTTCCATTTTATATTCGACTAATGTGCTGTCAATTCTACTTGTTCATCTTTTGTTGTTGAAGTCTGCCTCTCAGCGGCTATTTGGGATTAATGTCAAAGTGAAAGGATTTTTGCTTTTTTCTACGACCAACGATGCTCTTTTGTCTGCGTTTGGTTTTTTTTTTTGCAATATATGTACATATAAACACTGTAGTTCATCTGAGTAGAACCAGTATATTAAAAAAACACTAATTTAAATTTAGCTTTGCAGATAAAAAGAAATTTTGTAAATGGCAAAACAAAAAAAAAAAAAAAAAAAATTGTGAAAACACATTATGATTCTGAAATTTTTTTGTTTTTAGTCTTTTGGCACAATTGTTTTTGACAGCTCAGCTGTTCTTGTGTAACATATTACTATCAAATATCGTCGCAAGAATTAAAGAACGCTGTAACTGACAAAAAATCAAAAATACGTTTTTTGCATCATTTTTATCAAAAAAAAAAAAATACTCGTCAATTGGTGCCGATCCCAGATTTCTTTGATGAAAAGAAATTCACTTACGCCGTCTGCGTTGTGAAAAATACCAGTGTCTTTGTTCTACTTTCATTAAGGTTTTTTGGCTCTGGTGAACATTTAATGTTTTGTCAGTTACAGCGTTCTTTAATTCTTACGACGATATATTTAGTGTGGTTTATAATTTAACCAATAACGAATTGAGTATGGTCAGTTTGAGCGACTTTTGAGGCAGACATTTGAAATCTTCTTTGGACATGAGACCAACAACAAAGAAAAAATGTCGCTCTGTATACGCCAGTGTTGCTGATAACTATGAATTATCGATTCGGCGCCTTTCAAAGCCATTTGATCATCTCTTACTCCGATGATAAACTTTTTTTGCTTGCCCAAAATGAAAGAGCCAAATGTCACAAAACAAGCGTAAAATAAGAGGCGAATTCGGTAAACATTTTATTACCAGTTTGTGGTCGGTCAAATTGGTCGCCTGGATCGTGCGATATAAGACATTTATACGGGCTACGAGAGCGGTTCGGAAACTTCTTAGCTTATCAATGAAAGAGAATAGTTAGGTTTTAAAAAAGATTTATGTATATTTTTCAATATAATCTCCTGAAACTTCAATACCCTTAGTCCAACGGTTTTCTAGAAATTCTATCCCTTGATTAAAATAGTTTTCCTCGAGGTCTTCAAAATAGTGGTTTACAACCCATTCAGCAACCCAATTTTTTACTGTTGCATACTGAGCACTTTCACCTAACACATTCACCATATCATTATGAATTTCTTGTCCCGATAAACCTTTTTTATGTAAGTATTTAATGACAGCACGCATTTATAATTTTTCCATTGTAAAAAAATCGCGGATGCGTCTTTTTTGAACACCTGTTTCTATATGAAGGAGTTGCCAGATCGAAACAAAATATAACATGTGTTCATAACAGAGATGGAAGTTTCCAAAACACTTAACTTTTTTCTGTTTATACCGCGCTTTTTGTGCTAGGCTAAGAAGTTTCCGAACCGCCTATGTATATTAAGGTTCATGTCTGTAGTGGTAAGCCAGCAATGGCTGACGCCCTGGAAGCCAATATTGTAGAAATAAATCGTAAGATATTTGCCGATATTTTGGAGAAAGTATGCCAAAATAGGGCTCAAAGTTTTACCATTTGAGAGCAAAGCCGCGATCAACATTTACATGGAATCTATCGACTTAAATAAAGATATCGTACATTTCTCCAATTTTTATTACCCATAATAAAATCCTTCTATACGTCACACAAATATTCTATAATATTTACGTCGTCAATATTTTGACTGGCTCTTTGTGCGCTCCAGTTGTGCAAAAGTGTCTTTTATTTTAAGGAAAGTCAGTTGCAATAGCTTTTTGTAGTTATTTCTGGTCATTGGAGTACTTTAAACAACAAGATCAACAGTACCGTAGTATTAAACTGTAACGCTCCCTTTTTGCTGTAATAGTGGCTGAGACAACTTTCCAAAAACCACCCATAATAAATTTTGTTTGCTATGGACAATTTGTATTTAATGGTAAATTTTTCAGTTTTTTTTTTATTCAATCTGGATAGTTGACTGGATAGTTGACATATACTTGGAACACAGCAACATTCAAGCTGGTCTCAGGCACGTGAAAGATAATCAGTTCATGCATTATAATGATATTCTGAAGTAGAAAAGGCCAGACCTACTAATATGAGCGGATTTTCTTTCCGATACATGTAAAACATTTTTTTTTCATTCATGATCTTTAGTTTTAATTTTATCTATTTAGCTGTACAACCTAGCCCTGTGCCTATCTATTTAAGTTAAAACTCCAAGTTGTCTTAATCTGCTGAAATAATATAGGGAAGTACCACTGTAATGCATTTTCAGATGATTTTTTGTTTTTTAAATTGTTATTTGAAAAACAAATTATTTTCCTTTATACAAAGCTTTCGTGATGTTTCTCTGATTAGTTTTTTGTACAATATAATATACTGGTTTTACCCTGATGAATCACAGTGTAAATATGTGGACTCTATACAAAAGTGTTTTTTTTTTCCATTGCGTTTTTAGAGTAAAGCATAGACATACAAGGATTTCTTATTCGCTTTGTATTATTTGGTAATTTCGTATATTGCTGATGCTTGAAAAATAATACAGATATAAAACATATAAGTATACCCCACAAGCGGCAGTTCGTCATATCCTTTAAAGTTTCCATTTGAAGAGTGTGTGGTGTAGTTGAGGCTACTGTTGTGTTATGTCTACTCTTATTGGATTTAGTTGTATGTCCTTTTTTCGTTTAACTGTCTGTCTTGAATTCTCTTCCCCTTGAATAGAGTTCAGTTTTGCTTATATTGTTTATTTTCATTTGTATATTTTTTAAACATGGACTCATATTTCCCTCTTCTTTTGTTATTTATGCCTTTTAAAAAGAATTAATGTAAAAAAAACCCAAATCTGCTGAATTTTTATATCTGCTTTTCATAGATTTTAGCTTAAAGGTAGGATTTATTTTTTCGTTTTTTTGTTTTTTTTTTTTTTTTTTAATTAAATTGGTCACTGTACCATGTCCATATATGAAATAACATTAGCCATAATTGGCTTTATATGCTAGATATTCAAAGAATATTCTGTAATATAATCAATTTTGATTTTAAGTCACAAGTAGATTTACTGAGAATTCTATTGATCAATTAAATCATTCATTAGGATCATTTCGTATTAAGAATATTACAATATTAGTTAAAACAAATGTGTTAATTAATATTGGCAGTAGCGAAACACAATGCTGACTAAAGATTAGATGGCCTAGAGCAATTTAAGTGAGGAAAAGAGTATTTGGCTAAAGCACAATAATTTTATGTGTAGTCGCCGTTGTCTAGTGGTTAGTGTGTCGGCTTACTAAGACATGAGCCCTGGGTTCGACACCCAGCTCCTACATCTTAAAAAAGAAAGAAATATGAAAATTCTGGCAAAAGCTCTGAGAGTAACTACTTAATTGCCATGAACAAGCTTCTCAAGTCTGTCGTTCGTAGTCGACATTAAACTGTAGGTCCCGGTACACTTGGATAAAAATTTACACACACAACATGATTGCTGCCAGAAGCTAGGCTGTAATCCTGCCACAGGGTTGTAAAGGCCAGTTATGTATGTTATGTAATAACGCATGTACAAGAAATATTATGATAATTTTTTTAAAATAATATGATGATAGTAAAAGATAGGTTATAAGTAATCTTTATTGTAGTCGCCGTAGTCTTGTGTATTGGGTTACTAAAACAATTAGCTCAGGGTTCAAACCGCATGTCTGATGCCTTGAAAAAAAAAATAAAATTGGAAAAAATTATTTCTTTCGGCGACTACCTCTCAACAGGCCTCTGGCAAAAGATCTGAAAGTAACTCATTGCCATGAACAAGATTTTCAAGTCTGTCGTTCGAAGTCGACTATAAACTGTAGGTCCCGGTACTCCTGGATAAAAATTAACACACACAACATGGGTGCTGCGAGAAGCTAGGCCGTAACCCTGAAAAGGGGTTGTAATAGCCAATTATGTATGTATAAAAATTATTGTTAAAGTATTAGTGAAGATAGACTTTCCAATAACTTTTGTGAAGTATTGTGCAATTTTATTTTATCCATAAAAACAGGTTTGTCTCTAAAGTATACATATTTCAAATAAAACTTAAATTTCATAATGAGATAAAATATAAATAGAAATTAAATTAGTTAGAAATTAAAAAAAAAATAAATATATATATATATGTAGGTATATATGCATAGTTATGTATACTTTTATATAATAATCCTATAAAGAAAAATTAAACGACATGGCACCAAATGTTAGCGACCTTTAATATTTCATAAAAATAAAAATAAATCGTTTACGTTTTAATATACGTATGCCTACAAATTGTACATGAATGTGAGTAAGTGTATATGTGTATGTTAATGTGCGGTTGAGTGTTAATACAGTGCTATAAGAAATTAACGACAAGTACTCAATTCACTGTAAAAAGTCAGATAAAGTAGAAATAAATTGCCTATAAGGCCTATGGATTTAAACTGCTTTAAATTAACTCACATGCTTACGCACACACACGCAAACCTATGAACCAAGTTAATAGGCTGAAACACATACACACACACACAAGACAACATCACACACAGAGTGATATATTTGATAAAACAGTAGCAAATAACTGAATTATTTGAAAATGTAAATGCATAAATGAGTGAGTAAATAAACGAAACAGAAAACAGAAAACAGAAAACCGAAAACCGAACACAAATGAAAGGAAGTAAATTTTAAATACTAGCTTTACCCGTAGCAGTAATGTGGTGACTGCATATCAAACAAATACGGCACCATACCGCCACAAAATACTGTTTCATTGATGTTTTACTAGAAAATGGAAATGAAATGAAAATTGTGAAAAAAAAAAACAAAATTGTAGAAATAGTGAAACATTATTTGGGTATAAACTAGAGGCTTAACCGTAATACTAATGCGTTTGAAAACACAGCAGGATATTTGACACCCATACGAGAAATGATTTATGTTTAACATCTAAAATAGCAATAGGCAGCAAAACAAACTACCAACAATCAACATATGCATGTGAAAGTATGAAAAATAAGTAATATACAGTAATTCCTCGAACTGCGCGGTAGATACGTTCTGACAAAACAGCGCGCAATCCGATATCGCACACTGTGAACCCTATTTTGTATGAAATTAGGGGGATACGTTCCAAATCTTAAAATTATCATGAAAATTTTAAATTTAAACCAAATAGATAACTAAAAAAAAGACTTTATTCAATATTAACATAAAGTTAAACATTAACATAAACAAAAAAAATTTAATTAATTCATAAAAATTAAACAAAAAAGTCTTAAAATCAGTTCATTGTACGTACAATACAAGTTATGTACATACATCATACTCAAGCTGTCATAAAGGGAATTCACGAAATTTTAAATATAGATCAGTCATGCTCAAGAAATCAATTTCATACCACGCGAGGTAGAAGACAAAATTTTGGTTGCTGCGACGTCGTAGTGTACAACAGGGGTGCGTAAGTTAAACTTTGTTTTTTTCTGCTATATGGGATAGTATGTATGTGCACATCACTGATATATTTATGTACATATTTTGCACGAAATATGTAATATGTACGCAAAAAAAAAACCGCGCTGCTGTGAAACATTGCCGCGCAATGCGAAATTTTGGTGGTAAGAATAAAAACGCGCAAGTCCGAAACCGCGTAGTCAGAAACCGCGCAGTTCGAGGGATTACTGTATGTATATATGCGTACTATGTGTGTGTATGTGTGTGTATTTTAGAAGTCGTATTAATGCCAATTATGTGAGTGTGAAAGTTTTTAGATTACAACAGTGTCTTAAAACAATTATTAATATGGAATTATTATAAAGGAAAGAAAGTTAAATTAGGAACACATATATATCTATAGACAGTCACGTACAGAAATGTTCGCACAATAAAGAATTGTAGATATCTCACTGTTTTTAAAATATATTAATAAAATAACTTTTGTTTTACTAAATACTTACTCAAATGGTTAAGCTAATTGCATTGTTTTTTTCAATTACAATACTGCTTTTGGCAATTTTTGTATAGTGAAAAATTTAACTGATGAAACACACCATAAGTATAACTTGAATCCGTGTCGGCCATATGTATGCTGTTCGAAACCAATTCCACGAATTTATCTACCATGTTAAAGAAAAAAATTTTCCTTCCTCATAAATAACAAAACAAAAGTAGTAAAGTGAAGCTCGGCCAATATCATCCGAATCAGAGAAACAGGTGTTTAAGTGAATATAACTGAATGAGGTTAAAAACAAGCAAACTCAAGTTAACTAGAAAAAAAAAATTAATTTTTAGTAATATTTTCAAGTTGATTTCTTTCTTTTCTTTATTACTTTTCTTCATTTTTAACAACGTTAAAAGGTTTCACTTACTTAATCAAAACTACAAGTAAATGTTTAAAATGTTGAAAAGATTTATTTGCAGATTAACCATAAAACAGTAATGGGTGGTTAAATTCCATACAAAAAATATGAACTTACAGGATATTATACACCAAAAGAAAAAATGGAAAATTAAAGAAAAAAAAAAAAAAAGAAAGTGAAAGAGAAAATAAATAAGATTTTTACTGGCGCCTGGGTGGCAAATGTCAAAAACATGACATGTACAAACAAATGAGAACATCATCAGCCAGTAGTACCAACACTAAGGCCGTTACCAGCACCACCACCATTAATGCGGCACTGTTGGCGTTACTGTCGTGATTGAAACTACTTCTGGTATCAGTTTAACAAGCAGACCTCTTCAAGTTCTTGCTGTTATTGTTGTTAGTTGAGCCCAGTAAATAAATATACAGCACACAAACATGAATACATACATACATATGTATATGTATATGACACTCGTGGAAAAAAAATATTATAAACAATGATAATGACATCGTAACAAATGATAAACATCATAAAGGCACATGCCATGGCAAACAAACAAAACAAAAATAAAAAGATTCTTTGAAAATAAGACGACTGACAATTCATAGTTTTCAAAAAAATAAAAAAAAAAATTATAACGAAAAGAATGTGTGACTGTTGAGCAGGGGCATAACAAATCAACATCCGCTTCCGGCTATATTATCATTATAATGAATATCGCCATCAGAACATAAATTTGAAATAATTTCAATATTATTATGGGCCTATAACTTCCACCACTACAAACTTTAGTTATATTATAAAGCTATTAGAAGGTATTTAAAAAATTCCTTACAAAATAATGAGTGACGTTGTTGTGACTATAGAACTTTAAAATGCCAATATGTATAGAAGGAAGATATGCCTCAATTTTATTAAAATATAGCACTTCTAAGCCATAAATAATTGAACAAAAAGAAAAAAACATTATTATTATTCTTTAACAAAATACCATAAACTTCTTCTAATTTTAAAGGATCATGATTATTTTTAATTTGAATAAATGCTTCAATCAGAATAATACCTTTTTTATCGTTTTACTACATAGGAGAAAAGTAGTATACGATTAACCAAATGTTTATATCAAATACTATATAGGGGTCACAAGGCAATAAAATAATTTTTCTTTTTGTTTAATTTTTCTAAAAAACTAAAATATTAAAAAAAAACAACAACTTCCTTTAAATCTCGTTTATTTTCTTGTTAAGATGAGAACAATTTTTGAACAATTATAAAGTTTCCAAAATAAATCAAATAAATAAAGAAAGAACAAAAAAAAAAAAAAACAAATCCAGAGATAGACCCCTAATTATTTAACATTTCAATGAATACCAACACCCTTGTTTACTAAAGTTGTGGTTGTTTTCGTTCCAGTTGTTTCTAAACTAAAAGAAAGAAATCTCCTGCATATTGTTCCTGTTTTTCCTTTTATTTTTTATAATTCACCCTGAATTAAATGTGTGTTTGACTTTTTTAAAGAGCATAACGCACAAGCACTTCAATACACACATACATACGAGCATGTTATATATTTACACAAGCAAACAATTTAAACAATAATGGGTTATCCATTGAGTGGTTTAAAAATGGCTCGTCTGGAAAGTCAGTCAGCTGGTAACTATCAATCACATAAAGTGTTATTTATTTAATGAAGAGTTAGCCAATTATGAAAATGGATCCTCTAGGAACTGTATAACGCCCAAAAATAGTTAATATTTCGATTATGGTGGTAAAAAAAGTTGCGTAATTTCGAAGCATTATGGAGTAATTATGGTCGTCCTAATCAATTTACTTTGCAGTAAATAGAACCTTTAAAGATGTGATAAAAAATGAATCTTCTGTAAGTGAAAGTGTGTCTTAGTAATTATACGATTACTACCAAATTGTTAGCTAAGTGTAGCCAATTTCGTGGTATAGTGGTTAGAGCGCTCGCACAGAAACTCAAACGACCGAGGTTCAAGCCCAGGGAAGGACAAAAATTATAAAATAAAATTTGCGGTTTTTCTAAATTATAATTTAAAAAATAAGAGGTTCCGCCCCTTCAAGAAATCCATTTTCTAAAACCGCTCCCTGATATTTTCGGTCTATTCCAAAAAAAAAAAAAATGATCAGGAGTACAGCGCCAAATTCTGGGAAAATAACAGCTAACCTATTGAAGACACTCATCGCTCACATTCAGCATCCACCGACAGATGAGATAATTGCTGTTGACCACCCAAGGTGAAGGACTTTGAGTTGTCAAACTAATAGCAACTAGTAAAAACATATGTATATGTATCTTCAAATTCAAATACAATGCACTGCATGAATAGGGGTTTACCCCTGAGTATTGGTCTTAAAGAAAAAAAATTGCACTATATATTATATGGACTATTTGTTCCACTAACACTAAAATTAATAGAAAATGAAATCTAATGCAATAAACCACACTCACTCTGCCATCTATATACCAAAAATGTTCGTGGAATAAATAGGACGTTGAATTTATATAGACAGCTTTGATTTTAATCTTGATGTTATAAGTCTACCTGAAACATGGTAACTATGTAGGGGTTTAACGTGCGTACCTGTCCGTAAACTCACCACACGCCGCCCGTTTCCAGGGCGGTAGTTGAATACAATGCGTCCAACCACCGCCACGCGATGCCGGTGCCCTCTGATCTCAATCATGCATGAAGACACTTTGCTCAGAAGAGAGCCCAATAGCACCGAGTTAGCGATTCAGCACCAACCACTGCCTGGGTAGTGATACCCCCTTGTTGAGGGGTTTCTATCTAGCACTACCACAACCACTACGTGTACTCCCCGAATGACAGGAGAGCACAGACATAACCGGGGGCTTCCTTCCCGTACTACCAGATTCGATTAGGCGTCTCTGGTAAGTCTCTGAGATGGTCAGTAATTAAAAATTACCAACCTCTCTGTCTATAGCGAGTGCCAGGCCACCCAGAGCTAGGTGAACTCCATATTCCCCGGAGAACAAAGGAACCTGGTGTGAGTAATCACCAGCAACCTTTACTGTATCCCCGGGGGGATGAAACATGGAAAGAAGAAAACTTGATACGAAACTTTATAACGCATTAATTTTTGTAATAAATTTCAGATTTACAGACGGGACAGAGTTGGTAGACACGCTGGTAAAATGTAAATTCTTTTGTTTGTTTTTTATATACTAAATGGGATATGATTCTCATATAGTTTATAACTTTTTTTTTTCATTTAAGACCAATACTCAGAAGTAAACCATTACTAAATGCAGTGCATTGTATTGGAATGTTGAATATATATGTAGATATACATAGATACATAGATGTGGAGAAGTAAGGTTAAGCGCCTTATGTCAATGGGACAAAATGTTGTCAATTTGATCACTCAAAGGCCAGTGTTCTACCTTCACCTTTGAATGATCAACAGCAATTGCCCCATCTGTGAGTGGTGAGCATCTGTTTTATGTAGGTTAGATGTTATCCTCCAAAAAGATGGCTCTGTACTCCTGATCATTCGTTTTCTTGGTGGAATAGGCTGTCACGATGCCCTAGGAGATTATGAAGAAAGCATTAAACGCTATGAACGTAATTTACAATTGGCCACGTCTTTACAATGTTTTCGAGACCAAGAAAGATCCTACCGAGGTCTTGGCCATAGTCATCGTGCCATAGGTAATCTCCAGGAAGCTTTGGTGTGTCTAGAAAAACGTCTAGTACCACTATGAACTCAGAAGTCCCGATGTAAAAGCCGTATCCTATGGTGATTTGGGTAATATACACTGTGCTTTAGGCAATCATGAAAAAGCTGTCAATTGTTTGGAGCACCAACAAGAAATCGCTCGAGAATTGGGAGATCACATGTTGGTTTCAAATGCCACAAGTGCTTTGGGCAATGTCTATCAGAGTGACAGAGTGAGTGTGTGACAATGATGGTGCACTGAAGCTACACAAAATGGATTTGGAAATGGGTGAACATTTGGGGAACATACCTATTAAACATAAGTATTTATAGTGTTGGTTACCATCTTCGGGAAAATATCCCTCCTTGTCCTCTTATCATTATAAGCAATATATTTCATATATATTAAAAAAAGTTTTTATTACCAGTCTCATACCAAATTCCATGGAAATTATAGGCTAAGTTTTGAAACTGCAAAATGGTGAGCCCTCTATTTAGGGGAGAGAAAGCGAACTCATGCATCATGCATTCTCACACTTAAAAGCTTGTAGAGAAAGTGTGAGGGAATATTTGACATGAACATTCATTCACAAATTATAGAATTTTTCTTCTTATACATGTTTTATGTTTGTGTACATACATTAACACGCCTAATAATAATACGCATTCATACACACTCGTACGCACATACATATTAATAAACATTTTTAATTTTTTTTTTGTTTTTTTTTTTGTTTTTTTTTTATGTGTTGCTGTCAAAGTAATACATGAGAAATGAAATTAGAGATGGAAAAAAGATGATGAGAATATTTTAATTTGACTTGTACATGCATACTTGAGCATTACATTACTTGTGTCATAGTTGTTGTTATTGAAATTGTTCTTGTTTTTTTAATGTTTATAGTGTTGTTGTTGTTGCCATTACTTATTGCTTTAAAAGTTAGGCAGGCACGCGTTTTAGACATAAACACATATATGTACATATATACAAACATACATACAATGTATGTGTATGTTAATGTGTATTTTTCTTGTATTTTATGAATTCATTTCTTATTTCAATATCCTGACATTAAAATATGTCTTTCATGTGTGTGTGTGTGTGTGTGTCAATATTTTTGGTAGTTTTTTTCCTTTCAATAAAAAAAAGATATAAAAATATTTCTATTATTTTCCTTATTGTTTATGAGTTTGTTTATAAGAAAATTTTAGTTGTTGTTTGCTCTGTTGTCATATACAAATACATAAATTTTTATAATATTTTTATTATAATTTCATTTCGTCATACATATTTGTTCTTACTTGCTTTCACTTTATTTTAGAAAAATTATTCACATATTCTCTTCAAAAACTTTACGATCATAAATAATAGTGACAAATGAACTGAACATTAGCGCATAAATACATACGATTTCTAAACAATAGGTTATGGTCGATTAAATTCTCTATTACATTATGGTCTATTAGTTACAGTTACTTGAGATTATTAACACCCTATGGGCTGGTTAGAAATTTTAACAATTATATGTAATTTATACAGTTTTAAAGTCTAAAAAAATGTTGTTTAAGATTTATAAAGTTTTAAATAATTTTAGAAAAATCTTTAATAAATTTTGTTATTTCGTTAAATGTTTTTTTTTTGTTGGCTTATATTTTCTTTGTATTTACTAACATGGTTTTCTAATTTTTTGTTAACTATACTAAAATCAAATTTTAATATGTATTATACACGGGACGCTACAAAGGTAGAACGACAGAGACAGCAAACGACGTCATATTTCTTGCAGCTCTTTTGACATTTCTCTTCAGTAGAGTTTGCCATTTCATAATGGAAAGATATGCGAGCCAACAACGAGTCAAATTTTTAAAATTTACTACCGAAATTCGTAGTCAGTAGCCTCAACGTTAACAGCGCTACGTCCAATTTATGGTCGTCATAATCGTCCTAGTAGATCAAAAATTGAGCGTCTAGTGGAAAAATATGAATCCACAGGCACAGTACAAAATGTGAGACAAAGAACTGCCGCTGAGGCTTCAGTTGAAGAAAGCCCAAATGTGTCTCTCACACGTGGTTCTCAAGCGTTAGGCATCCCTATGACATTGTTGTGGCGAATTTTGCGAAAAGATCTTGGCCTACATCCTTACAAGATCAGATTGACGCAAGAACTGAAGCCGTTTGATCACCAGAAGCCTCGTATGTTCGTAAATTTGGCTGAACTTGAAAATGATTCGGATTTTCACCGACAAATCATCTTCAACGATGAGGCTCATTTCTGGCTGAATGGTTTCATCAATGAACAAAATATGTGTTATTGGTCAGGCAGCAATCCACACGTACTCTATGAGTCATCATTGCATCCCGAAAAAGTTACGGTTTGGTGCTGTTTATGGGCCGGTGTCATCATTGCGCCGTACTTCTTCCGTGATGATCAAGACCGGCACGTTTCTGTGAATGGCAATAGCTACCGTTCAATGATAACCGAATATTTTTGGCCCCAATTGGATGATATGGACTTTGAGGACATGTGGTTCCATAGGGATGGAGCCACAAGCCACACAGCTTATGTCCCAATAAATTTATTGGAAAACGAGTTTGGAGAACGTGTTATCTCAAGACATAGTCCAGTCGATTGGCCGCCTCGGTCGTGCGATTTGACGCCGTTAGACTATTTAATGTGGGGCTACGTCAAGTCTATGATCTATGCCAACAAGATAGCGACGATTGATAAACTTCGTACGAATATCGAACGTAAAATATCGGCCGATTTATGCTTGAAAACCGTCGAAAATTAGGTTCAGCGTCTGGACTTCTGCAAGCGTACCCGTGGTAGCAATGCAAAAGAAATCGAGGTTCATACATAATGGCATCGAACGTACTTTTACAAAAATAAAGAAGTTCATTGATATCCAAAACCGATTCTGTTTTATTTAAAAAAACTTTTGTAGAGCTCTTGTTGAAAAACCCGATATAAAATAAAAGTTCTTATTTCAAAGCGAATGATTTGATTACATTTTTTACAAACTGAAAATAATTTTTAATGCAATAATATTCTACGCAAATTCCATTTTAATTTTTTTTTTCAAAGGTTTTTGTTTTCTTTTTTTTTGTATTTTGAATTCAACGCATAGTGGTTAAACAATTTAATTATTTTAATGGTATAACCATAACATAAAATGTATTATATCTAAATATAACCTAAATGTCCACCGACCTTTTGGCGTTCATTATTAAAAAGGTCATAAGTCTACCGAACACACACTGGACCCAAGGGAAAGAACACAATAGATCTCATAGACTCTTGCAACGGTCTGCCTGAAATAATAATTTTTATTTGTGCCTAAAAAAATATATATACATATGTATACTTATATACATACATACATACATATATACTTATGTATATAAATGAATTTTTATTTAATGATTTTTCAGTCACAAGGAAATTCGCTAAAATTTGTTAAACTTTTTAATACGAATGAATGCTTTATACTTTTACTTCCAATTCGTATCTTAAGCATAATTAATGTATTTATAATTGGACAGTTATAAATAAGAAATGTCTGAAAACATTAAAAAGTATTTCATAGGTCACATTTACACCTTTTACTAGTTTATTTTATTTTTATGGAGTGAAGAAGTACATCTTTAAGAAACCGGTCAGTGATATTTCCAGTTTATTTCCATCAAAAATGTATGATCTGGAGTACAGCGCCATCTTCTGGCAACATAACAGCTAACCTACTTAGTGTATATGCTCACCATTTACAGTCAACATCCGACGACGGATGGTGCAATTGCTGGTTAATGTTTTAGGTTTTTAATAGTTTAACTATTATTATTTTGACATAAACTTCCAAAACCATTATTTGGGTAAATAATTTTCTATAAATGAAGACAGATATAGAAAGCTGAAAAAATTTCCTTTAAAATAAGCCCTCTCCCGGCGTTACAAGTCAACTATTCACCAATTGCAATGAATACTTCCCAAAAAATAGCATTATTTTCGGATGACCTGAGCACCTAATTTTCTCTTAAAAAACCGGAAGCTCGATTTTGATTGTAGAACCATGGTTTCTTTGGGAAAAGTTCTTAGAATTTCCCGCAGATTACGATTTTGCTATACGCTTAATAGGCAAAAAAATTGACCCACCCTAATGTACAGCATTAGTAGGTTTTTACCCCTGAGTAACATATTGACAATTTTTGCTTTTAAACTTTCTAATACATTTTAAATTCTTGAACCATCAATACATTAATAGTCAAATTATTGTTTTACAACACCTTATAGTTGTTCGGAGCAAATATGTAAAAGAAAAAATAAAAAAAACGAAAAATAAAAAATAAAAAATAAAAAAATAAATTAAACCTTAATTGTCATATAAATAAAATGAAGTTTGATAACATAAATTTATGTGACACTCTAACAACTTAATATAAGTATAGTCCTAACATGTACTTTTAAATAAAACGTACAACCAATTTACTTTAAATATGATTTTTCAACGAAATAACTTTTACAATATTATGCACAGAGTATAACTTTAGTAATTAGCCAACAGGTAATAGCATCAGTAATTTTCTATTTTTTTAAAAATCAAAAAAAAAAATTTTATTTTCTTTTAATGGAAATTTTTTTTTTTTTTTTGCACACTTTCAACAAACTATTGAGAACACCCGCATGCTTTTAAACACGCTTTCAATTAAACAACCACTTATAGAATTAAAATAACGCTCTTGTATTATTTAACAATTAAAAGCTTTTTTGTTTAATCTTTTTAGTTTTTAGATGTTGTTTTTATTTTAGATTTTTGTAAATTTGAGCAAATTGTTGGGTTTTTTCTTATTCGGTTTAAAGCCTTTCTTTTAAGTTTTTTTTCTGTGTACTTCGTATTTAACATTGCAGCCTTAAACTATTTTGTTAAGAGAAAATAAGAACAATCGTTAAGAAGCATTTGGCGTTGCAAAGTCATTAAGTATAATTGACGTTATGGCATGATTACCAAATAAGATTCTACACACAAGTACGTAAATACCTGTTGTGTTTGTTGCTTCACTATTCAAACTATCATGCACTATTGTGCGAGGGTTGTATTTATCAATGATGGCAGTTTGTTTTTTTTAACGCAGTGACGTATGACTGCTCCTAAACAGTTATCGGCATAGATATTGAATTTTGTTTAAAGCGGCTGCCATTTAAAGCAGATTAAGGAACCTGTGAAGAGTGCAATGTAATCGCATATTATTTTTAATAAAAAAAAAACACACACACACGAAAAGAACATTTTGTTTCTTTTGTAAGACCAATACTCAGGGGTTTACACCCCTACTCATGCGTATTTTATTGGAATGATTGAAAATATGTAGTTCATATTCACAGTTCAATTTAAACGCCTTATGTCAATGGGACAAGTTGCTGTTAGTTGATCACTCAAAGGCCAGTGTTATACCTTCACCCTTGAAAGGCTCAACAGCAATTGCTCCATCTGTTGATATTAATTCTTTGTTTTGAAGTGGTTAGGGCCTTTGCTAAGTTTCAGTCCTTACTTCGTTCTGCCTCTTACTTTCCAGGTAGTGGCGCTTTATCTTGATCATTCGTTTCATAATTCAAAGGTGGACAGGGTGGATTATCAAGGGGCAGCTTTCTTAAGGGTGGCGGAACCTCTTATATTTTTTTAAATTACAAACCCGAAATGCTGCACACAAACTGTTGTATTTTAATTTTTCTCCAATACTGGGACTCGAATCTGGGCTGCTTACGATAAAATCCATGAAAACATATTTAACATTTTGATATTTAAAGATGGAGTTGCTGAAATAACTCACCAGAGGAAATATTTCATATGTTTTGTTTTTAATATTTTCCTTAAGACTATGACAGAAAGGAAAGGGAGAACATATTATGAAAATATACTAAATCGAACTTAGTTACATAGTGTAACAAATATAATTAAAAAGATGTACCTCGCATGCCACACTTTTTCGTGTAGGTGTTACCGAGTACAAGAGTTTTCCATTCCTTTTCATCAAATTGATAATAACTTCACAACCAATGAAAATAGTAAGAAATTTGACTCTTAGCCATCCATATAAATCCATTATACTACTCGTATAATGCATAGGGAGCATCCTTATAAAATAATAAGTCCATGCAAAAGTTCTCAATACTTGTATTTTGTTCGTTATCTAAAATGACAGGACTAGCAATGTCAGTAAAGTTTTTCAAAAATAAAATAAAAAATAAAATTTTCAGGCTTCTGTTGCCTATCCGAAACTCTTTAGCAAATATGGATTTTTTTTCCATTTAGGAAACTAAAATTTCAAATAGTCAAACTCTAACTTTTTGAAAATATTTCTTTCGGCGACTTCTTCCCAGCATTCTTCTGTCAAAAGCTCTGAGAGTAACTGGTTACCATGAACAAGCTTCTCAAGTCTGTCGTTCGGAGTCGACATTAAACTGACATTGAACACACACAACATGAGTGCTGCGAGAAGCTAGGCCGTAACCCTGACACAGGGTTATAATACCCAATTATGTGTGTATATGTGTACACTTTGTTTTAAAGCTACACCGACAAATGGAATAGCCCCGGTTACAAAACTATTCCAAAACTAGATTATGCCATAAAATATTAAAATAATAAGTAAGATGAGTTCGGGAAATTATTTACAAATCATAGTTTTAAATTGTATGTCAGACGCATCGTATAGCGGCAAAAAAAAATAAAAACACAGTTGCAGTTATAGAGAACTTCGTTCATTCATTCATAACTTGCAGGTGGTTGGCTGATGACGATAGAAAATTATTCCAACCTTTTGAAAGAAAATTTTAAAATCAGCGCCATAAATGTGAGCGTACAAAACCATTTTCGATTCCTTTTCAATTCCCCCGGGGGTACAGTTAATGGTAGCTGGTGCTTTACGTCACACCAGGGGCCTGTACTCACCGGGGAATATGGAGTTCAACCTAGCTCTGAGTGGCTTGGCACCTCGCTATAGGCAGAGAATGGTTGGTGGTACATAGCGCTGCGTATGCTATCGGAGTTTGGACTGATGTCAGATCAGACGGCCGTGCGCCCGAGACCGCATAGGGTGCACGGAGTGGTTCCTTGTTGATTTTGGTCTGGACTCTGTAAGTGTGCGTGGTTTCCGCGTGCGCTGTCGGGGTTCTTGGTTGCCGGATGGGATGACTGTGTACCTAGCAGCCGTGGTATGTAGATCCTACCTGTGACCGAGATAACTGTCATGTGTGAGTGGCGACATTTCTGGCGTTCTCAAGGACTGACCAGAGATGCCATAATCTGGTACTACGGGCATCAGGAGGACCCCTCCTCAACAAGGGGGTTTGCTGCTATCCAGGAAATCGTAGTGACGAAATTGCCAATGTCAGTGGGCTCTCCTCTGACTGGTGTGTCTTTGAAATATCCGAAATTGGAGGGTACCGGCTTTGTGTGGCGTTGGTTGGACGCTTAAGTTCAACTACGGTCCGGACACGGGCGGCATGTGATACTTCTAAGGACAGTGCACATGTAAAATCTACCTATTCGTTCCTTCTCATCTAAAGTAATCATCCATGATTGTGAGATAAGTTGCTAAACAATGTTAAAAAAGTAATTTTTCACTCTCCATAGAGCCTAGACTTAAACTTAATAAAGCATTTATTATATATGTATTTGCAAAGATTAATAAATAACTGAAGTAAGGAAATGCTCAACTGTTCTAGTTATTGTTATTGCGGTCAAAGAACATTGCACCCTTCAAATAAATTAGTGTATGTGTTCATTGCTTAAATCGTCTTAAATTAATTTGTATATTTCTAGTTACACACTCTAGAATTGTAAATAGGCATGTTACTTCAGATGGTGTTGAATATTTTTGTCTTGGATTAAAATTGTGATTTTTTTTAAAAAAAATCTATTTGAAGTTAATGGTTGCGAAACTTCGTTTTGTCAAAATTACCTTTCCTCTTTTTTATAGAAAAATCAAAAAAAAAAAACTCTGAAGGATTAAGGCATTCTACGAAAATGTTTGCCGAAAAACACATGTAGAAGTAATCGAACACACCAACGTTATAAAATACCTTAAAAAGTTAAAGAAAAAGAGAAACAAATTGACGCATAAAGAGAGGAGCCTACAGGATTAAGACTTTTTACAAAAATAGTTTTCATAACTTTTGGACAATAAGAATACTTGCAGAATAATACCGGCCAATCAGTAAGCCTTAAATCTTTGGAGAGTGCTATTATCAGTACATACTGAATTTTTAAATAAAATGTACTTTACGAGTATCTACATAAATCTGGCAAGTAGTTATTGAAATATCATGCAAAAAATATAGTGTACGAACTGCGTACAGTTCAACATAATAATGTGATATAACAACCCTCGTTAAAAAATAAATAAACCAAAGAATCTATAGCTTTAAAGTGCATTGTAAGTAGTTGTTTGTACCCGACACCTACGTTTTCTGCAGCATAATAAACAACCTTCATATCAACTGACTGCACCACACTTTTTTTTTTTTTGTTGTGTTTTTTAAATACAATTCTTCTAAGGGCTTTTTTTTAATAGCTTCTACTTGGCAGCCTTCCTTTTTATGTAACAGTTTGTAATGTTGTTCTATTTTTTTGTTTTTTACCTGCCAAATTTTCTGAGTTGGGTTTTTATGCCAACAGCAAGCCAGAGAAGCAGCAAACATTTAGCAAGAACATGGTAAAATATACATCCAGATTAAATGCAACATATGTCGATATTTATGCCATTAACAGAGACGTAGTGTATCCAGTAAATAAATCAAAAAAATTAAAAAAAATTTAAAATATTGTTTTACTTACAAAAGTTTTAAATTGTTAGATGGGGGGTTTTGTTTCTTTTTTTTTTTTTTTTTTTTTTCTCGACTACGTTTCTGTTTTAAAGCAGCACTTTTGTTTTCTTTCCTTTCCTTCGCTTTGTTTTGTTTTTTATTATTATTTATTTCTAGTATTATAACATCCATACACACGTAAATGTATATACAAATACTTTTACAATTACTTGTTTTTCTTCTATGCTCATGTATGGCCCCCATTTTCATTTTCACAGAATCGTTTTTTCATTATTTATGATCGAGTAAGTTGGTATTAATCTTGAGTTTTGTATGGCACAAAGTAAAATAAATGATGTTGTGCAGCTTTATATTGATGCCTGTTTACCACTGTAGTGCCACAGTTGTTGCTGCTGCTAAAGTTGTTGTGCGTGCTTTAAAGGAAATTGTTTCTGCAACAATAACCTAGAAAAAGAAAGAGAGTAAAAAAATAAAACAAAATTAACAAGACGATGAAAAATAATAGCAACTGTAATAACAACTACAACTATTAAAGCAACAATAAGAATTAAATACTGAAATAGGCTGCATTAAGAAAAATAATGCCTAAACTTAGCACATGCAATCACATTTGAGTACCCATACATACATGCATACATACATACATACACATGTATGTACATATTCTTATACCTATTTGTATATAGAACACACATTTTAAGAATACCCAACAAAATCATGTGGAAAAGGTTCAAGGAGAATGTCATTTTCACTACTTCTAAATCTCATTATAAATATAAATTTTAAATATATTCCCAATATCCCAACAATAAATAATTTTTCGACTGACATAAGTTCTCAAATCTTGCGGCCGTATGTATAATGAAAAATTAGAAACTCGTTAGTATATGGGACAAAAAACTTGCAAGTTTATCACCCGCTGTAGACTGATATTATAAAAACTTTCCATACCCTCTATTTGATAACTAGTCAGAGAATCCAAAAAATTAAATATCTTGCACGTTTGAGCAAGAATTTCTACGTATAGGAATGACCAACTTAGCCACTGTGTACAACGACCTGCTAATTTTTTATTATACATAAGGCTGTTGGTGTATACTTGTTTTATAGTACTTTTTTGTAAAACGTACCGTAAAATTCGTTTGAAAAATTATCCTTAAAACAAACAAAAAATTTCCTTTTTACTGTTTCTTTTCAATATAAATTTCAAAACATTTATAAAAGAAATTTTTACAGATTTTACATGTCGATCAAACTAACTGATATAGCTGAACTGTAAGTGACTTTTGTTTCGAAATAAACATTGAGTTAGCTAAGTTAATCCACATAAACGATAACATGGACAATTAGTTAATAATCGACTATAAACATACAGAGTTGCTCAAAGTCAGCAAAAGCTGACAGGCTGAAAATAGTCTCTACTAAAAGGTAGTTGGTTTTGAATAAAACAGAGATTATTTAGGAAATTATTTTCATTTCTCTTCAACAACAACTAGATAGGTTTGACGTGCGTACCTGTCAGTGACTGACCACACGCCACCCCGTTTTAAAGGGTGGTGGTCAAATTCGCTGCGTTTGGCCAGCGCCATCCGAAGCCGGTGCCTTCTAATTTCAGTCATGTCCATGACACTCTTGTCAGAAGAAAGCCTATGGACATCCGATTAGCAATTTAGCATATCACTGCCTGGGTAGCATACCCCCCTTGTTGAGGGGTTATCTATCTAGCTTTACCACAACCACTACGAGTACTCCCCGAAGGGCAGCACCCAAATCATCAGACCGATTTGCCTCACTCCCCAAATGACAGGGAGTACTAGATTAGAGTAGGTTTCTCTGGTCAGTCCCTGAGATGGTCTGTAATAAATTACCAACCTCTCTGTCTATAGCGAGTGCCAGGCCACCCAGAGCTAGGTGAACTCCATATTCCCCGGTAAGTACAGGTCCCTTGTGTGACGTAAATCACCAGAAGCCATTTACTGTATCCCCGGGGGGATCATTTCTTTTCAGCATGATAACTTGATATTATTGAATTATGCATGGGCTGCGACCTTGGCGGCACACCTCCATCCGATAGTCCAAATTTTCGTTGACGCTGAGGCATATGCCGTTAATGTGTCGAATTATTTTATCCTTTAGCTCTTGAAATGTTGCTGGTTTATCGACGTTCACCTTTTCTTTCAAATAACCCGAAAGAAAGAAGTCCAATGGTTTCAAATCACATGATCTTTGCGGCCAATTGACATCGCAACCACATGAGAAAACATGGCCATTGAATTTTTCGCGCCAAAGCGCCTTTGTTTTGTTAGCTGTATGGCAAGTGGCACCGTCTTGTTGAAACCACATCATAATATTCATCAACGACGAGAATGAGAGGTGCTATTGTTGGGCAGGCGACGAGTTGAGCTGGACGGCTCTTCAGCCACACTATAGCGGACATATAATAATATATATTATTATGAACAAAAAACATTGATGGGCATGTTATTGAACACAACAGCTTAGCTGATTTGTAATAACATGCTAAGACACTATGATGTTTTTCATGACAATGCATAATACTGTGTTTGAGACGACATGACATGGCATACCACGGTTTTTTTAAATGACTTTTTTACACAAAATATTGCGTTTAGCAGTACTGTAAAAGGTATTCATACACAAAAATTTTTTAAATATTAAGTAGAATATTTCAAACATCAAATAACCAAACGGAATTTGTTCTCTACTGTAATGTGAGACTTAGTCTTATGTATAGAATTGATATTAAATATTTAATAAAATAAAAATAAATCTATTGACAAAATTCTTAAAAATAAATAACATCGTGCATTGTCGGAGCGATTTGCTACCGAATAACACTATCTTTTGATAAAGACATTGTGTAATTAGATTAAATTAGTCTTGTACAGGAAACATGTGTGCATGTGGAATAAATTAAATAATTTTGAAACTAATTTTGGTTTTTTCTATTGGTTTTATTTATTTACAATTTTCTCTCCTTACCAGCTTGTAACTAAAAGTAATACACATTCCGTTGATTTGTTCTAAATGTATGGATAGGGCAACGAAAACGTAAATACCCCATCATTGTTTTATGAACTCACTCACCAATGAAGAACGGATAAAAAAAAATTCGAAACTGTTGCAGATAAACGAGTTATTGTTGAACGACCAGAAAGAATTAAAGAATTCCATGAATTTATAAGTGTTTTCGTTTCTCCTTTCAGTTTAACTCGCGATTTCAGTAAAAACTTTTCATTTTTGCTACACAAACTAACTTATCAGTTAAATTGTTTTTAACTTAATCTACTGCGAAGTAAGTGACCAATCACTAGTGTGTATAATATCTTGTATTAAAATTAATTTAACCTTTTCTCTGCAAATGAGTTTGTTTTGCAATCACTCAGTCTGACTAATTATTGTTTAACTAAAAGTCTCGACAGGGTATATGTATATTGTACATTTACTTGTAAATATAAGAGTGGCATGTCGAGTTGCATGTGTCTGTTATTACCTTTAAAGGGGCTATATATATACTACTACTAAATATATCTCAATTAAGGAGGAAAGCTTACCATATATTTTTAGAACTTTAAAATCTAAAACTAAATACTTTTTAAATTTCATGAAAGAAGACAATGTCTACTACGAAATAGACTATATAATTATGTTTTATTTAAATAATACCAGCATTTTATAATTGTAAAAAAAACTCTAATATCATTACTGCTCACCATACGAATATATACTTTCTTTTAACTCTGCGATTAAATAATAATTTTTTTTTATAATTTTTTATTTTTTTTTTAATTTTCCATTTCTATTACTTTAACGCCCCTTAACGTTTTATAATTCAAAATTATATTTCCTCATAATTTAAAGACATTAATAAAGTAATTGTAACTCTTTCAACTACCATGGTCATTTGCCTTTAATAAATTCTTATAAGCAGCGTTGGTAAATGCGCGTATTAAAGTATGTGCCCATAAATTAATTTACGCCGCGTAAGTGAAGAAAATGGTAAATGGATCTTTCGACAACCATAAATAAGAAATTAAAAATGCAATAATGCGTAAAGTACAATTTTATAAACAAAAATATATGTAAAGACGTATTTAAATAAATAAGTAATTACTTGCGTACAGTGGGCAAGTAAATAAAAAAAAGAAGAAAACACAAGTAATGTTTGTAGAAAACACTGAAAATCCGAGTTGGAATGCAAGTTAAATTCGTAAAAAATTTGCAATGTTTTCTCAGTCAATGAAGAAAATGTATACCAGACGTACTAAATATGTTTTCAACTATAGCTACAGAGTTAAAATGCTCTACAAAAATGTTGGCCATAAAATTTTACTGTGCATGCCAGAACACAAAAAAATCCAAATATTTTTTTAGTCTCCTCTATTTTTTTAGTCTCCAAATATTTTTTTAGTCTCCTCTATTTTTTTAGTCTCCTCTACCAGGCTCAATTGCCGGAACCCCGTAATTTTTTTTCGTGTTGAACAGTGTTATTATTTTGTTATAAAATTTTTACTTACTTAATTCTGTTTTTTTTTCTTTTTTAACTATTTGGACAAATTTTCAAATCCTTTGTATGACTATCTTTCGAAACAAACTAAACAATTTTTAAAATGGATAATATTTTTCATGCCAGCGGCCGCTTACCAAATAATAAAATAAAATAAAAATTGTTGAATTATATAATTGAATATTATGTATCAAATATAAGAAAAGTAGCATATCACAGAGTGAATCATTTATTAGTACTTGAACGACTATCATTTTCTGAATCTTGTAATTAAAAGATTTTTATTACATTCGTTACTTGTAATTTATTTTATATAATTTTTTTCTGTATTGTCATTTATTTACATTTATTGTCTGTAACGTATGAAATGCATTAAAAAATGTTTTCTCTTCAAATATCTCTTCCCTGGAATTACACTTTAAACGAGTGATTTAAAGTTCTTTTGAAAAACCAAGACTTAAGCAAAAAATTGCGAAAAGTAAAAAGAAAGCAAGTGAACAGGCTTGCATATGTATGTACATTAATATTGAAACACAGATGTGTAAGTATTTAAATAGCCAAGTATTGTACTATACTGTCAAGTCCTGTTAATCATACTTTATTGACTACTTACACTTTAATTGCATTTAATCCGCTTAATATTTCATATGTCCATTCGCAGTTCGTAATATATCCGAGTAACTCACTCATATGTGAAGATTTTTTGAACTCACACAACTACATGTATATCCGTACATACCCATGCATGTACATAGGAATACAATTACATGTAATTGCATCTACTTTTTTAAGACTTTAAAAAGATAGTCATATAAGCCGGTATACAATATGGTCAAATTAAGTGAATTTTTAAACGGATAAATACTTATGGAGAAAGGAAAGTATTAAAATCATTTTAAATATTAATTCCAATTGAATAAAATGATATAAGAGAAAAAGAAATATATAATTAAGGTATTGAAACAGAGAATACAAGAATATACTTATAATGTGCCAATAAAAACGAAGATGACGAAATAATAAAAACGTTAAGAAATAAACTTAATAAGAGGTTAGCTTGAAACCAGCCCCTTATTTCCTATACTAATTTTATTAATTTGTTTTAATTTTATTTAATTTAATTTGTCTTATAAATACTCTGCGTACTCTCATACAAATACATAGTTCATGAATTTTTAAAGCGTGATAAGTGGGTAGTCGCAGTGGTCTAGTAGTTAGTGTGTTAGCTTACTAAGACGATAGCTCTGGGTTAAAATCTCAGTTCTGAAAGCTTGAAAAAAAAAGAAATATGAAAAATTATATCTTTCGGCTACTACCTCTCAACAGTTTTCCAGCAAAAGCCCTGGGAGTAATTGACTGCCATGAAAAAGCTTCTCAAATCGGTCGTTCGTAGTCGACATTAAACTGTAGGTCCCGGTACTTATGCATAAAAATTTACACACACAACATGAGTGCTGCGAGAAGCTAGGCCGTAATCCTGACACAGGGTTGTAAAGGCCAGTTATGTATATATGTATGTGGTAATAACTATAATAATGTCTTGCTGTGTGGTGTGCGGAGTTGGCAAACAAACAAAACATTTCGCAAACGTTACCACAAAGTCATAAATTTTTAAAATTTTGTTTAATCGTATTGTGCATGAGCAAAACCAAAACAAATACTTTCTAAATGAGAAAGAGCGCAAACAAAACAATTCGCTTTTCGCTCTTGTGCTTGCTTTTTTATTCTGTTAAATTCGTATAATTTGCTCTTTTTTTCTCTTCTTCTTTTCTTTTTCTTCTCATTCATTTTTTGTTGTACCTACGCACATTTGGGTTAGTGTATTTGTAGCAGTGTTCGAAAATAAACTGTACATTATTATATGTACGGTTCACAAATCCAAGAACGGTATTTATTTTTTTAGTGTTTGTGTATTTCTGCACAACCAAAATAAGTCGTTCTGTTTTTTGTTTTAAAACGGTACAGTTTTAGTGTTCGCATACATTTTGGTTTACTGATCTTGGATTATTTTTCCCCAATTTCAAAATATTTTCTTTTTTTGAATTTTTTATCAATCAGTTTAAAATAAAAAAATTGAAAAAAAAAATTACAACAAAAAAAATATTTTTTCTTTGTTGTTTTTTCTATAGGTTAAGAACAGTATATTCGTTATGTAGAAAATTCAAAAATATTATAATGTTTTTTGTTTATTTTGAATTTCCTACATAAACACTTTTAGTGTTTCTGTATTTAATATTCTACAGTACAGAACACTAAAGTACGTTTTATAAGGTAAATTTTCGAACACTGATTTGTAGTGCTCAAAACAAAAACAATATACTTTAGTAAGTTTTAAAATCAAACACGATTCTTCTAGTTCGACGGTTACAACAAGAGTGTTCTTTATTGTCTTCTGTTCTATAAACTTATCCTATATTACACAGTTGTATTTAAGAGTATTAAATTATAGTACATGATTGTTAGTATATGTATAGAATTACTTAGATGTATATTATGGTAGGTAGCAGTGATGGACTCACTACACCTCCCTTTCCTAAAAAAAAAAAAGAAGAAAGATATAAACAAGGAGCTCGAGACTCGTTTAGATCTTGCTTTCTTTTTATTAATATAATTATATTTTTTTTTGAATTTTTCTTATATATTAATATAATTATATATTTTTATATATTATATGGTATGAAATATATTTGCCAACAAGGCGAAGATTTTTTTTTTTTTTTGTTTTGTTTTTGTATTTTTTTTTTTTTTTATATATTATATTTATATATTCAATATACTGTGTTTATTTATATATTATATTTATATAATCTATGTATTATATTCATTTAATCAATATATGTATATACATAGGCATACATACCAATGCATGTCTATTTAAAGTAGTATAATTGACCCTGATCACCCTGTGAGCGAATTAAAATTAATATATTCTGATTCTATTTTTATGGACAGTCTTATTTCTTTTGTTTGATTTATCATATACAGTTACATTGTTATCATTATCGATACTTTTAACGATATATGGACCTTCATATATATTGCTGAATTTATCGTATGGTTGTCTTTGTATTAAAACAGTATCGTTGATCTTCAACGACAATGGTTTCGCATGTCTATCATAAAATTCCTTATTCCTTATTTTATGTTTCGCAAGAATCTCACTAGCTAACTTATGTGTTCTCTGTAATCGATATTTAATTTCCTTACTGTAGTTCTCAATGTTATATATGGGATCAATTGTCTTCTTCACCATTTCCTTTGGCATTGACGGAGTTTTGCCAAAAACTAGCTCATATGGAGAAAATTTATTGTCAAAAACAGTATTCGTAGTAGTGTTATGAAAAAATGTAAAAAACTTTAAATACGTATCCCATTCAGACAAATTCCCATTCACATAGGCCCTTAAGTATTCATTAAAAACCCTATGGTTACGCTCAACTGTGCCCAACGTTTCATGGTGATAAGCTGTAGAGAAGTTCATCTTAATTCTCAAAAGCTTGCACAAATCACCCAAGACCTGATTCCTGAATTCGGTTCCTAAATCTGATTTAATAGTGCTCATTGATCCATATATTAAAATAAAACTCTCAAAAATTGAACGAGCCACAGTATTAGCACTTTTGTCCGGTATTGCTATGGTTACCAAGTATTTCGTCAAATCGCACATTAATGTCAGAGCATACTTGTTACCGAATTTAGATTCAGGAAAAGGACCAATTGTGTCCAACACAACTACTTCAAATGCGCGAGCCGGAGTAGGTGTCAGTATTAATTTTTCCTTATTACCCGGTCTAACTTTGTTGATATTACACTCTTTACATTTCTTCACAAAGATGGCCACGTCTCTTGACATATTCTTCCAGAAAAATTTAGTTCTCAATTTCGCGTATAATTTTTTACGTCCACAATGCCCTCCTAAGAGTGGATCATTGTGATAGATCGTCATTAATCTCTCCCTTTCATTTTTATCCGGTACCTGTATGATAGGATCAGTCAAAACAATTTCTAAAGTATCTAATATTTTAATGCCATGGTCTTTTAATTTCTGTATGCTACAAATACTGAAAAATACATCATCTTTTGGCCATTCTATCAGTTTGATATTCCTGTTGACAGCTAATTCCTGCAGCTTCAAAAGCATCTCATCTAAATGAAATGTTTCGTTATCAACTGGGATATCTAACGATAGTTTTCTCCTGTGTTTCTCATAAATATTTATTGTCAAGTTATTTAATTTGTTGCCGGTATAAATTAACTCGGACCTGATTTTTGGGACTCGATTGCTAAATTCGTGCGAAAATTTGTCATATATGGGAATTTTTATAGGATCAATAATTTGACTGGCTTTTTCTAACGGTACTTTACTAGACATTCCGCGAGTTGTTACAGCTAAAACTTCCTTACTTGAATTTTTTAATTCATCAATAGAAATCCTGGATAGTGCGTCCGCCGCCACGTTACTTTTACCTCTTATATGCTCCACTACAAAGTTATACTCCGCCAATTCTAATCTTATTCTTGTCAATTTTGAAGATGGGTCTTTTATATTAAACAGATAAATTAAAGGTCTATGATCCGATCTTATTGTAAACTCAGTGCCATATATATAAGGTCTAAAATGTGTTATGGCAAAATGAATTGCTAACAGTTCCTGTTCAATTGTCGACTTCTTTTGTTCCGCACTGTTAAAAGATCTCGAAGCGAAATAGATTGGCATATCGTTTCCATTAAAATCCTGGCTTAAAACAGCGCCACATCCAATTTTCGAAGCATCTACCGTTATTAAAAACTTTTTAGAAAAATCTGGGTACTGTAGCAAACGTGGTGACATCAAACTCAATTTTAGATTTTCAAAAGCATTCTGACATTCCTGGTTCCAATTAAAAGGTGTACTTTTACGAGTAATAAAGTTAAGTGGTGCTGCCAAAGAAGCAAAATTTTGAATAAAGCGCCTATAATAATTTGCAAAGGCTACAAACCTTTTTACTTCATCTTTGGTCGTAGGCACGGGATAGTGTCGAATAATCTCTATTTTAGAGTTGTCGGGTAGAAGGCCATTCGCGGTGCATTTATGGCCAAGAAATGTGACTTCTGGCCTAAAAAAGTTGCACTTATGGGGGTTAATTTTCAGATTAAACTTTCTAAAAATCTTAAAAACGTTTTCCAAATTTTTCAAATGATGATTCAAGCTACATCCTACCACTATAATGTCATCGACATATAAAAATGCTTGATTTGGTGGAAGTCCGGAGAAAGCAATATTCATCATGCGCGAAAAGGAATTTGGGGCTATGTTCAACCCGAATGGTAGAACTTTCCATCGAAAAGACCCCTGGTTGGTACTGAATGACGTAATATCCCTAGATTCTGGATGAAGAGGTATCTGATGGAACCCGGAAAAGAGATCCAATATCGAGAAATATTTTGCACGCCCAAGGTTGTCCAGAATGTCGTCGATTCTCGGGAGTGGAAATTTGTCAGCGATAAGTTTTTTGTTCACGGCCCTATAGTCCACGCACATCCTATATGACTTCTGGTCATCAATGCTCTTTTTCGGCACCAAAATAAGAGGACTATTATAGTTAGAAGTACTTGCTTCAATTAAATCATTTTTTAATAAGTTCTCTACCTGCCTATCAATTTCCTGTTTCTGCGTATGTGGCAATCGGTAATTCTTTATAAATACAGGCGAGTGATCATTTAATCTAAGCTTTTGCTCGTAGAAGTTATTAACAGTCATTTTATCCTGTTTCAGTGCAAAAATATCTGCATAATTTTCGCAAAGCGGCATTAGATCCTTTTCTACCTCAATAGGCATTTGATTTTTTAATATATTCTTTAATTCATGAATTCTTTTCGAATCCGATTTAATCTCATCAATTGAGTACACATTATAATTTGAAAGATTTTCTGTTTTAACTTTAAAATTGCCTATGCACTTAACTTTATCTGTAACGTTCATTATCCTCAGCATAGGAGTATTCGAATCTACAATACATTTACTTAAAAATACCCCATCACAGATTTCCTGTGAATCTATGAAAACTGGATCGGTAACATTATCTAGCTTTAAAATTCTAAAAACCTCGCATCTAGGCGGTATAATACAATTATTGAAATCTGTGCCATGTCTTATAGGAATTTTCAATTTTTTATTAAAATGCCAGAAAGAAATAAACATATTATTGTAATCCATTTTACATTTGTTTGCTTTGAGAAAATCCCTACCAAGAATTCCTTCTGTCGGTATGTTGAAATCATCATCAACAACGTGAAATATTTGCGATATCAAGTAATTTTGGACAATTAAACTTGTACGAATTGTACCTAAAGTTAAGACAGAATGATTTGTAACGCCAGTAATATTTATGATCTCATTTCTATTTAATTGAACTTTGGGGCTTACGGAGGATTTTTTGATCAATGAAATATCCGCTTGGGAATCTACTAGAAAGGTGCAAGAATTTTTGGTACCAGTACAACTTAGGGTGATAAAGTCAGCATAATTTAAATTTAGGGTGTAAATAAGTCTTGTTTGTGTGTATTGATTTTGATTTTCTGATATTAATTTACATCCCCCAACATCGCCTGCTGAGGGTCCTCGCCGTTTAAATGTAACGTCCTTGCATTAGTTGTTCTATTTCTGTTGTAATTTGAGTTTCTATATCTATTGTTTACACGGTCTGTGTGGCCATTACTACGATAGTTATTGTGACTGTTATTTTGATAATTTACAAAACTTCTTGAGCTATTGTTGTAACGTCTATGATTATGGCCTCGGTTAGATAAATTGTTATGAAATTGATTACGGTTATTAAAACGGATATTATTGTCATGTCTAGGAAAATTGCTAACATTATTGGTACGCGTTCGAATTGCTAAAACTTGGCGTTCATTCGTTTCGTTTGTCTGTTCAACGATTAGTTTTGCTATTACGTCTTTTGGTTCAGCGAAGGTTGTTGACGCAAGAATAGACTTGACTAAGGTAGATTTGGCGTTTTGCCTGCATATGTTAACTGTTTGCTCAACGGCCATTTCGTGAGCTTTAATTTTCGTTATTCCCTCAATGACCAAAGATCTCTCAAGTGCGTCTGCCAATTCCTCCGTTTCCTTTGCAAAGTCCGCAAAGTTGTTGTTCCTAATTTGTAAAGCTGCAATTTTCCCCGCAACAACCTTTGAATTTTCAGGTCTTATTTTACTTTGGAGAGCAATTCTTATATCGTCAATATTATTAATATTTTCTGGTAATGCCTCACGTGCTTTCCCTTCCAATTTCGACTTTACAAACGCAATAAAAGTAACGTTTAGGTTATCATCAGTCAGGTCTTTAATCAAGTCAACTTTATCCAAAAAAGACTGAAGACCTAGAGGATTGCCATCATAGTTGTCCCTTAGTATGTTTGCACACATAGTTATGAAAGACCTTTTTTGTTCTGTGGTAGCCATATTAATTTCCAAAATATTTTCCCGTTCGCCAGCGATTTTGTATGATTTTTTACCTATTATTCTATCCTCAAACTTGTTACTAGATTCCTGACTACTATTTTCACTTTCCCTTTCTCTTACTTTGAACTCATTATCCGAATCAGACCCTATTAATGTCTCTTCATCAACTAACTGAAACATAAATACTTCCTTTGGCACTCTAACTTTACAGTCTAGCTTCCTAAAACATTGAACCAATAGTTCCCTACAGTGTAACAATCTGGATCCTATATTTGCCCTTGTACCATCTGATAAATCATCAATGTATAACTGAGTATATGATAAAATTTTATTGTAGCTATCAATAAGTAGTTTAATATATTCTTTTCGTTTTTCTTCGCTCGTGGAAACTGGACGGTTTTGCAAAATTCTTTTCTTTATACTATAAAATTTATTAAGGATTTCTTTAAATAATTCGTGATCAAATTTCGTCATTAGTTGGGTCAATTACTTACATAATATAAGCATACATAAGTATATACACGTCCATATACTATATGCAATGTATGTGTGTATGAAGTTTACCATATATGTAAGTATGTATTTCAATAATTTTTTTTTTGTAGCTAATAATACTTTAAATTCATATATTTAATATATTTTTATTATTTCTCTTCTATATATCTTTTTTTTTGTATTCGGTTTTTCTTTTTCTATTTCTTTTCTTTTGTCTTTAATTTTCTAATTATAGTTATCAATTGAAATAACATTTAGCAAAAGTTTTGTTTTGATATTGTATTTCATTCACTTTTCTTTTCTGTGTTATTTCCTTTGTTAACATCAATATTATTTTTGCAAAATTTTGTTTTGTATTTCGTTAATATTATTTTGGAAAATACAAAAAAAAATTTTTGTTTTGTCTTTTTCTTCTTGTTCTTTGTATTCTCTTTCTTTCAATGTTATGTTATTTTAAATTTTAAGCGTTAATTTCTATTATGTTAAATTCAAGTCTATGTTTCTTCTATATTTTAACATTTTGCATTTCCGAATAAAGCTTTATGTTAAAAAAAAAATTCTGTTAAGTCAATTTTATCAAGTACAATAATTCAAAAAGAAATGAAATGAAAGAGAATGTTAAAAACTTTCATTCTTTTTTTCAATTTCTAACATTTTTATGTTGAGTTAACATAGGTAAATTGTACTTAGAGTTTTTACAATTCAAACTATTAAAGAAGTAATTAAAAAAAAAATTCTTAGAATTTGCCATAGTTAACATATTTTGTACTTTATTTTTCGTTTAATATGTAATTTTGATTTCTTTTAATTTTGATGAAATATTTCATATGTATATAAAATGTATATTGTTAAATTTCGTATATCATCACTTATTATCACTAATTAACAATTTACAGTAGCTCCAAGCGAAACTCGTACACCTACGAAAATATATTTCTTTATATAATATGTCTAAAACTAAAAAGTCTTATAAAATAAATTTTAATAATTTTTGTACAATGCTATGTTCTTAATCAAATGGTAGAAACAAAATTATAAAAATATCTTTATCTATTAAAATAAAGATAAATGTCCTAAAAAGTGTCAACTTTTGACGTCAAAGTCAAACTCGTACAGTCTTACTTTATTTGGCTACATTGTTTTAATTTGCATCTAACTTCAGCTAATTTCGTAAAAATAATTTAAAAAAGTTAAATTTAGGGACTTTTCCTATAAGTTTTTTTTATTGTTGGTTACATAGAAGTTTTTTGATTGAAAAAGTTAAAAAATAAATTGAAATGGGAAGACAGAGAGGAAAAACATCTGTTGAAGAAAGGAAATTAATAATTCACCATTATAATAATAACAAATCGCTCCGAGAGATATCTGAAATAATTGACAAGCCTATCAACAGTTCAATATATCATAAAAAGATGTACAACGGAGAAAAGAATTGTGAACAAGAAGAAAACTGCAAATAACAAAATTTTGTCTGTTAGTGACGAGCAATACATTTTACGTCAAATCAAAAAGGACCCATTTTTAAGTGCTACAAAACTCGGAGAAATTGCTGAGAAAGATTTAAGGAAAAATATTCCCCACAGACCATAAGATGTGTATTAAACAATGTTAGAAGAGCAAAAGTTAAACCTCTTATTAATAAAAGAAATCAAAAACTTAGGTTGCCTTGCTGAAAACTTTTATTATTACAAAGACAACGACCCTAAGCATAAAACTTACAATGGGCGATCATGGTTACTTTATAATTGTCCACATGTTATGATACACCAGCCCAGAGTCCAGATATAAACCCAATCGAAAATCTGTAAAGCTATCTCGATCGTAAGATTCGAAATCACACCATAAGGTCCAAGGATGACTTAAAAAGTACTCTTCAGGACGAATGGAGCAAAATTGAACCAAGTTTTTGCGAAAAACTTGTGCGCAGTATGCCAAATAGATTAAAGATGGTGATAAAAAATAAAGGCATGCATACTAAATATTAATATTTAAAAATAAAAAATATTCTTTAATAATAAGTTTGGTGTACGAGTTTGGCTTTGTCATAGAAATTACTATTATTTTATGATTTTGATTAAAAAAAAAATTTATTGAATATTAACTTGAAGTTTTTATGTTTTGTTAAATAACTTATAAAATGAACTAATAAAATATAAACACTTTTATTTTTTAAGAGTTTCTTGTTTGATGTTATAGGATAGTTTAAAAATTAATCTGAAGTGTACGAGTTTCGCTTGGATCTACTGTATATCAATATGCAATATTTCTCATTCATATGTATACTACCTATATATAGGTATATTACCCATATATATGTATGTATATTACTTACATACATATATATATGTACACTACCTATATATCTGTGGCAATTTGGAAGAGTAGCTTAAGTCGACATAAGAGAGAATTGAGTTAAGGCGTTTGGGGCATTACAGAAGCAAAGGCGCTTAAATGTGTTTAGTCCGTTTTGAAAAATTCTATTTTTTATCAATGTTATGTACGTTTACTTTTTAGCCTAAGTTTTTTGAATCAATAATGCATTTAACAAAACAACTTATGTACACATAGATTTGTTTACATATTCAGATTTTCGATTTATCATATAACTTATATATACATAAGTTTTTTTAATAAAATGTGATTCTTGTATACAGTTATCTTAAGTGAATGTAAGTTCTTGAATAAATCCTCTTATGTTTACTTAACTACACAATACGTACTTTTTATTTCAACAGAAGCGCTTAAGTTACTTAAGGACCTGTTCAACGCAGATTTCAGTTTCGAAAAAGCGCTTAAGTAGAAAAGGCGTAAAATCTTCTAAAATCAACCATATTATTTTAAAATATTCATCCTTCTTCTCTAATGAACATGTTATCAATATATTAGCTCATAAATTATTCGCAAAAAACATACAGAATAAAAATTACACAAAATTGGTGATATCTCAAAACTTCAATTTTCGACTTAAGCTACTCTTCCATATTGCCACAGATATATATAAGTATACAATATCACTTATTAACTATGAATGCATTAACAATAATAACATGAATAATTTATTGTACATTTACATATGTTTATTTTACTAATTTTATTACATTTTATATACATACAAAGTACCTAAGCTTAGGTTGGTTATTTATATTTGATAAGAAAAAGAAACTTTAATATAAGTAAATAACTTTTTGATTATTATAACTCACAGTTTTACATATGTATGTAATTTTATAAAGCTTTTAAAGTTGTTCTATGTACATCAGTTTATCAGCAAAAGATGTTGTCTTGCTCTACATTGGCTTTTGGTAGATCTGTCTGTTGTTGTTCTTTCTTCCTTCTCTAGAATTGATGTTTTCGTTGCTTCGTTGCTAGGAGATCTACTCGTTGTTAGTTGATTTTACTTTTAACAGTTGATGTATGTTGTTGTTTCTTTGATAGGAAATCTACTCGCTGTTGTTTGATTTCTTACTTTTTACAGTTGATGTATGCTGTTGGTTCGTTGCTTATTGTTTTAGTTGTATAAAAAATGTAACGGTTTTTCTTTTTGTGTTCTGTGCACTTGTTTTATATTTTTTTTTTAAATGTTGCTATGTTTTCAGAGTCAACTGTACTGTTTTTTATATATATATATGTATATATATGTATTTATAATATGTCCGTTATAATAATTTACCATATTATTTAAGATTAATATTTTATTTTCAACAAAAAGGAATTGTTTAATTTTTTCTAATTGCGTTTTCTGTTTCGCAAAAATAGGTATGCATGTTTAACATTTGTTGTTGTTCTTTTTGTTTTTCTAAATTGAATTTTGTTTTTCTGCAGAACACATTTGTCTTTTTTTTCTTCATTTTTCTCACAAGATGCACTTAAGTTTTTGATTGTTTGTTTGTTTGTTTTAAAACGCAATTAGTTTTACTATGTATTAATAATTTTATGAACACATTTTTCGTCACCAGCTTTACCTATGTACATATATGTAGTTACATATGTGTAAATCTTATAGGTATTTTGTTCATTTTTCGTTTTTTGTTTTATACCATTTTTATTTCTTTTGCATATACATTTGTAATTTCACTTTTCGTTTTTTTTTTCATTTAGTAAGTTTTTTTTTCTAAATTACATATTAAACTTATTAAAAAAACCGTAAACTAAAACGCATCACATTTTTTTTTTCATATTCAACTCTTTCTTTTTAACCAACAACAACTTCTTTTTTTTTTGCCTCTTGTGCAACTGTCACGGTCGCCATTTAGTAAGTTTTAAAATCAAACACGATTCTTCTAGTTCGACGGTTACAACAAGAGTGTTCTTTATTGTCTTCTGTTCTATAAACTTATCCTATATTACACAGTTGTATTTAAGAGTATTAAATTATAGTACATGATTGTTAGTATATGTATAGAATTACTTAGATGTATATTATGGTAGGTAGCAGTGATGGACTCACTACAATACAAAGCTAAATGGGACAATCTCTCTTACTGTTTTTGTTTTGTTTTTGTTTTACTCATTGTAAAGAACAAAACAAAATGAGATCACAGATTTCGTTTTGTTTATTTTCCTAGTCTGGTGGTGTGGCGTATTAATAACAAGAGCTGCAGGTATAAACCGCCAGTTCTGACATCTTAGAAAAATACATAATATTTCTTAGCTGTCTTTTGGGAATAACTGATTTCCATGAATATGCTTCTCAAATATATCATTCGCGCGTCGTCGTTAAACTGTAGCTCCTGGTCCTCACTGATAATGATTGACACACTTAACCAACTTGCTGCGAGAAGCTAGGATAGAGCACATAAACTCCCGCACGACGATATGTATGTATATCCCATTTCTCACTTATTTTAATTCAGTGGCCACAAAAGGATTCTCTTGAAATTGGAGATGAGAAAGTGGTTAACGTCGATTGTAAAGGAACCAGGAAATAATACGAGTAGCGTTAAATATTCAAAATATGTACTCGCATATTCTGATGTTCGCGGTACGGCAGGCGGCAGGTGGCATAAACATTTATGCAGAATGGCCCTAACAAAGGCATTTTCTGCTGTGAAGAACAGAACGAAATAAAGCAATTGATCACTAAGTGCTTGATACTGAAATACAAGAAATACAGGCTATTGTATGTTTATAGGCTGGTTAAAAGAGCGAGTTTGGTTCCTTCACGTCTTTCACCGGTAAACGGCAAGGAAAAGTACAGTTGCAGTTTAAACTGTCTTCTTTGTTTCGGAGAAATTATGCAGACGTGAAGTACTACTACACTATTCAATTTCGATGGAAACACCTCCTTTGCTTTGATTTTCATTTGCCCAAATACTTTTCTACTTTGCTACCATAATTTTATCGACAACGGCTTGCATGTATATGTATGTATACTGTAAAATACTGTTTACGATTAACAGCTTTTAATATTATGTTTTAAAGGATTCTTAAAGCCTATGGTATTTAGGCTGTACTTGAACAAAAATAAATAGTTTTTCGTAGGAAAAATTCTGAATATATACATACTTAGCTGGCCATAACAACCCGTTAACGGGTTTCGGCCTGCTTCAGCACTAGCCTCCAGGCCCTTCTGCTTTGCGCGAGCCTTCTCCAGTTGGTCACACCAATCGATGACAGGGCTACATCAACCTGGTCCTTCCAACGCAAACAGGGTCGTCCTTTACGCCGACGTCCAGTGACCTTCGCATCGAAAACTTTCCTCACTTGAGCAGATTCTTCCATTCGAACAATATGGCCGAGCCAGAGTAGCCGCTGGATGTTAATACGCTGAACAACGCCTACATCGTTGAAGAGCTCATACAGCTCATGGTTGGTTCTAATGCGAACTCATCGCCATGCCTTAGAGAATCAAAGATCTTACAAGAACTTTTCTGCTTCTGCACCATAGAGAAGCACCGAAAGAATAAGTGACTTGTAGAATGTTAATTTCGTCGCACGAAAGAGGTCTCTATTTCTCAACTAAACTTTATTATTTATTGATTGATTCAATACGAAGAATGGAATTTAATAGTTACTTAAGTGCGTCTGATAATTACTTTACACTTACAAAACTCAACATATTTTTATTAGAATAGTTTTTAAAAACAAACCACATACTGCTCTTTAGTAGCACTAGCTATTACAAAAATGAATTCAAAGTTATGTTCGAAAGTACATATTTTTTTTATTTAATTTTTTTTTTATTTCATAATATTAAAATGTCAACACTTAGGGATTTGTAATAACAAATTTAATATATAAGTAAACCAATAGAACATTTAAATTCCTTAAAACTGTGCTCCTATATTACCTTGTAGACTTATTTTCTATAATTATTGTTCGCTTAGTTGCTGCCATTGCTGTAGATTTTCATAAATCCTTTCGCTGTCATGCTGCTAAATATTTTATTGCGTATTAAAGCACATACAAAATATTGCTTTGGAGGCGTTATTGTTTCTATTACTTTACCCAAACCATCCACCCCTCCGCCATCTTACGGTTTACTTTTAATCCTATTTATTTCAAATTTTATTTCATTGAAATTTATTAATTTATTGTTCTGACACCCAATAATACTTACAAATGAATTTCATATACTTTTGAATATATGAAGAAAGTAACTATTTTCGTATTATATTCTTAAGTATGTAATTGATTAAAGGGCGTTACTGGAGACATAAGAAACAGGTGTAATCGATAAATTAGAACAGACTTAACAAATGTACTCATATAATGGGAAAATCGAAACCTATTTTGTTATTTCTACTAAAGTGGTTACAATTCTGTTGGTAAATTGAATTTTAATAACAGTAATTGTATTTCAAGGACCTGCATTGATTGAATTAAAGGGCACAAAAACACTTACAAAAATATCAAAATATTATTGTAGGTAGTGTGTATATGTAAGTAGACATGAGTATATACAATGTAAGTAGATTTCTTAAATAGTTATTCGAATTGTTATTATCTTAGTCAAATGGCAAAGCAGTTTATTAAAGTTTAAGAAAATTATATTAAGTTTTCGTTTTCAATTTTAAATTTAAATGTTTGAACTTCTGTTAGTATTATTTTCGTAGAACAGATTTATAAAATGCTGAATTATTGCTAACATTCCACTCTATTCCACTTTAAGCTTTGACTACGAAAAACGGTTGATCAAGAGAAAAGCGCCATCTATTAGGAAGTAGAAGCCAACAGCTAAAAACCTACTTAGCGAATACACTCACCACAATCAACATGCAACCATGGGGTAATTGCTGTTGATCATTCAAGGGTGAATGTATAACACCCTCCTTTGAATGATCAATTCTCAGCAATTTGTCTCATTCCTAAGGCGCTTAACAAAAATTAATAATAATATATGTACTCTCCTTTCCAAAATTCCTATACAATGCACAGCATTCAGTAGGGGTTTACCCCTGAGTATTGGTCTCAAATAAAAAAACCTATTTTAAATGATTACTGCTTAGAGTGATATTATGGTATAATTACGAAAATAACCATTTAAGAGAATTATTAAAGAATTCTTCAAATTGGTTTAGAACTATTTTACTGAAGAACAATTTAGTCTGCGAAGTCCATAAAGAACGTATTTTAGCGATAAGTTCCGATATTGAAAGTGTATTTAAGTGTAAGTTTAAACGTATAAACTTGCTAGGAATGATTCTTAACTCCGTTTAGGTACCCCAAAAGCATTTTCGGGAAATTTTTACTTTTGCGGCTACCTAAGCGGTACCTGAACGGAATTAAGACTCATTCCTAGGAAGTTCATATGTTTTAGAAAATTGTATATTGAGATCTTCTATAAATTTTTGTAGTTCTTTGTTTTCTTAATTTTTGAACGGTAGGCTACCTAGGGGTTTAAGCTGTGGAAAAATGGTAAAAAAGATCGAATTTTTTAACGTTTTTTGCGATTTTGGTTTTGGAGGCGGAGATTTTTTGATTTTATATCTTTTTCTTCATAACAACTTTGCCTTAGAAAGTATGTATATCAAAATTCCAAACGGTTTGAATGAAATGAGCCTGAGAATATTTTTTTAATTGAGACCAATACTCAGGAGTAAAAAACTACTAAAGCTTTGCATTGTATTGGAATTTTTGTGGAAAGGCCAGTACATTATGATAAAAGAACATATTATTAAGCTTCTTAAAAATGAGATACATTGCTGTGAATTGAGATCATTCAGAGGTAATTGCTCCATCGTTACATGTTGATTGTGGTGAGTGCCTTCGCTAAGTAGGTTTTAGCTGTTTTTGCTAGGTGGCGCATTTTTTCCGTTTTTGTTTTCAAAATGAGACCGCGGCCTCAAAATTTGGGGGCCCGTAAAAAAAAATTCGTTACTTTCGACAAAACTGGGTGATACTGGGAGTCTTCTGTCTTTTTTTTTTTTTTTTTGGACTTTTATCACGTAGTTCTGTCCGTATAGGGTTATTTTTTTTGTGTTGTACTGTGTAATTATGTGACAGAGTGTATAAGAACACTTTGGTTGCCATCATTATTTACGCATTAAACTGAAAAACTCATACATACATACCGATAAGCGAAGCGTATTTAAGCGGGAACTACTACTTTAGGTAAAGAAGTTTTAAATTTCTTTAATCTCTTAAAGTAAATATTTATTTTCTTTTGAATAATTTATTTATAACTCCAGCCTACTTTAAATATAAATAGAATGAAAGAAAAAAAGTCTAATATTAAGCCTTTCACTTCAAAGTTATTTATAAGGTTTTTTTTTCTTTTGTTTTGTTTTTCCTATTTAAAAGCAAAATCCTTTTGAAGCTGTTTGTGTTTGAGTTTTTTATTCATTTCATAAATTAAAACCACTTCTCTGTTTTTTTTTTTATTTGGTTGCCATCATAGAAAAAACATAAATTCTGTTTTATTTCCTATTAAAAACTAAACAAATATATAAATCATTTTAAATGCCAAAAAAAAAAGAAAAAATTTATAAAAAAAAATTGGAAATAAAAGCCACCAACCAAATTTAACAAACACATGTTCACATAACATCACCACATGGAAGCCAGTGTACGAGTGTGCATTTGAGAGTGTATCAAGCAAGTATTTAACCGGTAAAAAAAAATAATATGCCACAACTATTTTTTGGTCTCTATATAACAGAAAACAAAAAACAAAAAATATAAAAATTGCGGTTAAAACAGTTTAATCAGTAAACCTGTCTTTGATTTATTTATGTTTTTCATTTAAAACAACAAAACAAACAAATCTCCTACCAACACATAGGACACAAATAAAAATTATATATTTGTTTGTATGTATTTGTGAGTGCATATTTGTGTGCGTTTATTTCAACTACAAGGCAAAAATATCTTTCACAACAAAACAACAAATTTATAAAAAAATTTCAATAGAACATTTAAATTAGTTTTGCTTAAATTTGTGCCAACATGTGTTAGCAGCTTAAGTCCGTTTTTAAAATTTTTAAAGAGAACAGTTAAAAATTTAAAATGTTAAATTTAAACAAAAAATATAAAGTTTAAGCATGAATTGACATCCTATAAAAAAAACACAAACATACTTACTACGCTAAGCACGACGAAACTAAAAATGTAATTTTGTTTTAATTGGAGTTAGACCTTACGGCTTGTAAGCATTCAAACATCCAATCACACCAACTGAAATATAATTTCAATTAAAATCCTCACCACATTTAAAGAGCTGCAAATTATTTGAGCACTTCCAAAAGAATACAATGAATGATAATATTACAGCGAATAATAAAGCGATTAGTACTTCGCAGCACCACATATTTATAGGATTACCATTAATTATTTCTAATATTGTTACGTAGAAATGAATTAATAAACAAAACCGCAATAACAATAATTTGGCAGAATTTTCTAGAGAAAATAACAACAACAACCAAGTTATATTTTACACAATACCATATACTTTAAAAGTAATCATTACACACACGCAAGTGTACAATACAATAGCATTACAATAAGTATATACAAAAACAAATTCATGTTAGAGCTTTACAGAGTAAGCAAAAAAAAACCGGTTTACACAACTACACCTGATGCATTAACCGTTAAAATAATGAAAACTAAGAAAATAGTTCTACTCGTTTCTCATTGTTTTGAAAACAACGAATAAGTATAAATAAGCTGCAACACACCAACTGACATCTCTAAATAAAGCGGCAAACGTTTCACATAATTTGTATGGAGCTCTTCAAATTAAGGCGGCGGCAACGCTTTGCAAATGAAAAATTCAAGTTTGACAAAACGTTTAATACTAAAATTCATTGTGAAAGGCAACTAAAATGTAAACAAATAAAAAACCTTTCGTCGCAAGAATTACAGAAAGATGTAACTGACGAAAAATCGAAAATACGTTTAAAAAAAAAGAAAAAAATACGCGTCGATTAGTTCCGGTCCAGTATCCTCTTTCTACTTTCATATAGGTTTTTTGGCTCTGGTAAATATTAAATGCTTTGTCAGTTACAGCGTTCCTTAATTCTTGCGAAGATATGTTGTTTGAAAAACTCTGTTTAATTGTTTTTTCTTTTCATAAAATTTAGTTTAAGTCACAAACACCAATAGAGTACAGCACTTTATTAGTAAAAAGTCAGGGTTGCTATACGAGTATAAACATATCGTCGTGCGAGAGATTATGGGCTTTATCTGCCATTTCATATTTCTATATATCTCGAGTTAATGATGCTACTTTAGGTTTTTGATTCCAAATTTTTCTACAGGCTGCAATTTGTTTTTGGATATCTCTTATAGTTTCCAAGATAATTAGCCGAAAACGGATTGCAGATTTTAAAAATTTGGGGTCGAAAATCTAAAGTGGTATATCTTGAGATATATAAAATGCCGGATAGAGCACATAAACTCCCGTACGACGATATGCTGTTTCAATAACTCTGTTTTTAATGTTCTGACAAAACTTTTATTTAGGGACGACGATACAGCCTGAACGCCAAGCGTAAAAAACCTTGCGCTTGCCACTTTCATTTAAGGATGGCTGTAACGGTAGATCAGTTCTAAATAAGCAGTGACATCGCAAATATCGCTTTGAAGATCGGAAAACAATGTCTAAAGTGTAAAATCGATAAGTGTGTGAAGTACTATAGTTTTGCGAAAACAAATTCGGAGTTCACCTAACGATCAACTGAAATTTTTGCAGTGATTTTTAATTTGAAAATGAATAGTTTGCCGATGTGTTGATTTCGGCAATCTAATCCGTCCATTGATGTAAAGGTCATGCGATTTGATACGTTGCCTTGATTATCTGTGTATTCAAGGCGAATGTTGATACGCCAGCAACAACCGACGCTTTGCTGGCCACCGTTGTAGGTGTTATTTGTAACATAAAACCTATAATTCCACACTGAGAATAATGTTAAAAACAGGGTCCTTACGACAAGCCCCTATACTTATGCTATGGAGATTTATCGGCCATCAATGACCAAAAATTTAGCAAAAGAAAACGTAACTAGAGCAGGCAACTCAAGCAAAATCATGTCTTATGCCGGTTTAGAATTGAACATTATCACGTGATATACTTTTATAACTGCTCGGTATTGTGGATATTATCGTCATGACCAATATATAGTTTCGAGCTGGCAGAATTCTACAAATATTTTGCAGAAAATTTAAAAATTTAAATGTAGAATGTTTTGGACTAACATTGACAAAATTCTGTTATTGCAACTATCGGCAGATTATTTACCAACTTTCTTCTTTTAATCATGAATCGACTTAAAAACGAACAACGAATGCAGATTATTGAATGTTATTGTTAAAGTTATTGCTCGATTAAGAAAATACATCGTGCACTTGTTCGGGTGTTCTTCTGAAGGGGCTATTCGGAATCTTGTGACTAAATTTTGCACCAAATTTTCATTATTGGAGGAAAGAGGCAGAGAGTGTGTTTGATGACCTCGAATTATACATTCGCCGCCGTTCGCAGCTGTTGGGATTCTGTTGTTCTAATACGCGCTGGTAAAATTGAATGAATATGCACTTTTTTGATCGGAAGGCTGTGTTCAGCAGCGAAGAGCATGACGCGTGATTATGCATAATTGTCATATTTAGTGAAAAACAGACAAAAGCATTGCAAGAATTTCCAAGACACTGTTATTGTGGTTATCAGACCGTTCCTTTATAAAGACTACGAAAGCAGGAATGAATGAATCACACTAATGTGTGACGCACAGCACTCGGTCAATTCACCGTCTAAATTGTATGATTTAACACTTTTGGATTATGTTTTTTGGTGATATGTCAAGACTCATGTCTAGAGAAACAACCCTCAAAGGGTTGAGGACCAAGATGACAATATTAAAGAATTTATTATTTGGATAACAAGCGATTTGATTAAGAGAGCACACCAAGGGTGGAACCAGCGTATGAACCATTTGAATCATAGCTGCGGTCAATATTTATATGAAAGCATATTTAAGCATTCAATTATATATGTAGAACGCTATATCGACTCAAATAAAGATTTCATGCATTCTTCTAAATGTATTGGCTGTTCTGTTTTAAGTCAAATATAAAATCTCTTAACAAATCACCCATTGTTACTCAATATTCCATATACGAGTACGTACATACATATAAACTTACATTACGAGCAGATTTTGTTTAAAAAAGAAAAATGAAAAAGCAAAAAAACTTTTAACATAAATTTGTTTTAAGATTTGTTAAGTCAAGTTCCTGTCTTTACTTTGTGAATAGATTATAAAGTATTTGCCTTAAAAACATATGCTTTTGAGTTGTTTATTGAATTTGCGTTTTTTTTAACTGTATTTGTTAAAGTCAAACGTTAACAAAATTTCTTCAAAACTTTAAATATTTCACAAAAAAAAATGAAAAAAAAACTAAACATACATACATAGCCACACATAATATTTGTAGCCACAAATATTATTTTGACCCTCGATTATGTTTCATATTTAGGCACACAACATAAATTCCATTCACAGAAAACGCCAACTTTCTGTCTACAACTCTTGCTCCTGTAACGCCTCAAATATATTTACACTTATGATACCAGAGGCAAAAGAAAAAAATAAATAACAAGAAATATGTGGGAGAATAGAGCTTTAAAGATAGGCAACAAAAACAATTTTAAATGAAATCCTAACATAACTGATGTATGGGCACATCTTTTTTTCTTTTTTTTTTTTTTTTTCTTTTTTTTTAAGGATATTTGGTATGTGAGCTAATGTTGAGATTTATATTTTTACTTCAATGTTTTGTAGAATTTTTTTTTTGTTTTGGGCGGCTAACAAATATGCCTTTGATTTATTGGCAATTTTGTCTAATACATAACAGCACATACAACAACTACCAAAGAATAACAAAAAAATTTTAACATAAAAAATAGTGGAATTCTTAACAAATAGAAATATTTTAGGTGTTCATCTGACATGTAACAGCCATCCTTTTTTACATTCAAAACTGCTACCACTCGATTTCCAATACATCCTTAAAGGAAAAAAATATAGGAATTTATTTTATTTATTTCTCTCCAAAACAGATAAGAATTTCATCTGAAGAAAAAAAAGGCTTTTATAAGAGGTAGGCAACCATTAAGCAGGTTCATGATGGTACAGAATTAGAGCAACAAATTAAAGAAACACATTCGTTACTGTATTATAAATTCACTTTTTACTTATCTTCGTATTCAAGTGTAGATGTTTGTGTGAGATTCATGTCATATTAAAGTGACACTTTTACAAAAAGTGTCATTTCTTATAGCATTAACCCAATTTTTCTTCTTCCTTTTCTTCTTAAGTATGTATGTATGTGTTTCGGCACACACTCCATTTCATGTAATTCAATAACAACTTATTAACAGAATTCCACTTAACAAAGCCAAATGTGTGTAAGTATTTGTAAAAAAAAAAATATATAAAAATTAGCCAAAGGCAGGAAGTTAAAATGAAAATAAAAAAAGAATATTTTAAGAATTTCTCGAAAATGTCATTAAGACTTAGCCTTTGAGTAATAATCAAATAAATGTGACATCAAATATTTTCGAATATATGTATATATGTATAGAGAAGTACATATGTATGCTGGTTATTAATAAAGAAATTTTTAGATTATTGAAGCGAATAGAAGCAAACGAGTATTGGAAACAAATTAACACCAATTTTCTATTTAACAAAAGCGGGTTGATTTTTTTTTTAAGAAATTAAAGTTTAATAAAATGTGTACTTCAATGATCTACTTAGAAAGTATTGTACTAGATTAGTAGTGCGAGGGTTGTGGGTTCGATTCTCACAACAGACCCTGCCCTGGGACACTATACTGAACTTATGAGTTTTGTTTTTAAATATATATGTAGTTTCTCTTTTTAGTTTTTAAATGAAACACAAATAATTTTTTTTTGTTTTATTTATTAACTAAATATATTTTATTAAAATTTTATTTATATTTTAATTAATTGTACATTTATTAGTTTATGTTTTAAATACATATATCACTATAAATTATTTTATTTCAATTCAACATAAGTTTTATTTTAACTTTTAATTTATTTAAGTTTTAGGTTTTCTTTAGTATGAGAACTTTCAGTTTCAAACTCAGAATTAATAATTGACTTCAAATCGCAAATTACAATTATTTATATTATATTGCAATACATACAATATATACACAAGTGTACATTGTTATATACTTAAATTATTGTTATTGTAAATGATCGTGTTGGTGCATATCCAATAACAGCAACAAGTTTGGACATGCATAATCATGATCACATAGCAACGCAATAAACTTCCAAGCAAAAACAAAAGTTTAGAGAGCTAAAATAATTAAAACGCAATTACTAGCTTCTTATCTTACATTCATACATACTATATATACACTGTATAGGCGAAAGAAGATTTACGTACAGTAACAATAATAAAAATATTTATGAAGGGAATGCAGAATTATCACTTTACTAACAAAACTGTGCATGTTCAATCATGTTATTATTTGCTCAGTAACAAGAGCATAAAATAAACAGAATTTATTTGATTTATACAATTTATGTATGTACGTATGTACATATGAATGCATATATACAACTTATTAAAGAAGTATTAAAAATAAAATAGAACTGTACATTATATAAATATTAAATACACGCTTTACATACTTACGTTTATATATACATACATATGTATATGTAACTCTTATGGCCTTAGCCACTTTGCTGGTAAATAATTAGTAAATAAATAAATAAAAATAGAAAGAAAATTAAAAAAAATGTAATATTCGTTGTTTTAAGTAGATTTAATCTATTTAACAAGTCATATGATTCAACAAGTTATAGTGTGCATAGTCTGATAATCTGTAGTCGCCGTAGTCTCGTTGCTAGTGTGTTGGCTTACTAAGACAAGACCTCCTCCAACTTTGACATCTTGAAAAAAAAAGATATATGAAAAAATAATTCTTTTCGCGACCACCTCTTAGAAATCGTCTGACAAAAGCTCTAAGAGTAACTGATTGTCATGAACAAGCTTTTCAATTCGAGTTTAAAATTTTAAAATGTAGTTCATGACATTCATTGACACACACAATATGAGTGCTGCGAGAAGCTAGGCTGTAACCCTGAAACAGGGTTGTAATGGCCAATTATGCATGTATGTATGACTCTGAGGGAAATTATGCATTAAAAATTAACGTACGGCTCTCAATGTTTTCTTAAATATTGAAAGATATTAACGATTTTTCTTTAGATCATAGATTACTAAATATTAATATAAAAAATACCTTGAAATAATAAAAAGGCGGTTTTGAATTAATTGAAGAAGTTTTAGGCTGACTTTCAACGCGAGGAGTCCATTATCATAAATTCTTTCTTAGCCACAAATACAGAGTAGAATAACATCGTCTACATTGACACAAATAAGTCAATATGATGGATACTCTACAACATACATAGATACGTACATAATTGGCAATTACAACCCTGTTTCAGGGTTTCATAGCTTCTTGCAGCACCCATGTTGTGAATGTTCATGTTTATCCATGCGTACTGGACACTTTTCTAACTGATTCATTATTGTTAAAAAAAGAGTTGCTATAAGAAACTGAACCTCTTTCTATAAGTTTACTATCTGCTGATTCTACCTTTTGCGAATATTTCATTTTACAGAACCTACAAATACATAGCATTCGATGGTATACGATTTATGTCTAAAGATCAGAGTACCAATTCGTTTACTTACTTTTCACTTATGAGTGGACGTGTGCATTCAGTTTTTATTTTTTTTTTCTCCTCACACATGTTTGAAAAAACCGAAAATATTTTGCTTTGCTCTTCTTCATGTATGAAAAAAGAGAAAATAGTTTGCTTTGCTCTTTTTCATGTGTGAATATTACTTTTTTTTCTTTTTTGACGCATATTCATTTATGAAAAATTACTATTTTGACAAATACTCTTTTATGATCATGAATATTTTTTTCACACACTTACTCGCTCACGTATACTCGCTTTGCTTTTCAAGTGACAAATTCAAATTTACAATTGTACGTATGTATGTATATACAACACCAATACTCTTCTATTTGGGATTTTTTTATGTAATTGTTGTATTGTGTGTTCGCGACAGGCAGGCGTCATGAAACAATTTTGCTTAGAAAAATATGAACGTCCGCGTGTGAAAAAAAATTTGTGCTGCTCATTTATGTGCATGAAGAAAATAAAAAAATTTCTTTACTCTTCATATATGAAGGCTTAGAAAAAAATGAATGCACACGTTCGCGTGTGATTTTAAGAAAATAAATTTTGATGCTCGTTCATGTGCGTGAAGAAAAATAAAAATTTTTAAAAATCGCATTCTTGATAATATTCATAAATGTTAGTTTTTGAGTATACATAAATGGAAAAATTTGAACTCTGCTAAAGATTTATAACTCAAATAACTGCTTAGTTGGAGAGCCTTAAAATATATTAATGTTTGAATGGGAAAAATTAAGATGAAAAAGTGCTGAAGAAAAACAACTTTATTTTTTATACAAAACTTACCAAATTACGCAACTGCCCTCATACTTAAAAACCTTAAACATTAACTTGTAAATCGCAAGTTCATACCCGGCCTATGCTACGTTTGTGTTCTATGCCGCAAAATTAAATTTTTCTACCCGCATTTCAATATTTTTAGTTCTAGTTTTAGAGGGTTACAATTCTGAGGTGGAACAATTTTTTTATAATTAAGTGGCACATAAAAATATGCGTGTGTTTAGTAGTTATATTGCATAAATTTAAAATTTATATTTTAAATATAAAAAAAAACATTTTATGATCCATATTAAGTTTTGCTTATTCAACCAGTAATTAACACAAGCTGTGACTTATGGGCCTAGAATAAAAACTACCTCTTTTCACATGTACAATTTGCCTTAAAAAAAGGACCTTAAGATAACAAAAAACCAAAAATTCTTTTCATTTCATTCATATTAATGAAACTATAAATTTATCGCAAGTAAATCAGAACAAAATTGGGGTTATATTTCTATTAAAAAAAAATTATATTATGGGGGGGGGGGGCAGCATAACACTTGAGCTTATTGAAATCAATGCTCTTTTTAAGCTCTTATTTATTATGGGGAAAGAGTTATCCTTACGTTGTTGTTACGTTCATTGTTTATGTTTTTGTTTTATTTAATACCTCAAAATAACAACAACAACAACAACAAATGAAAAACAAAAAATCAAAGCTTAACTACAATATTCAACCGCATGGAAAATCGTACATTCATACCCTTTTCTATTTCTACTCTTGGCTCTATTAAATTTTATATCTTTAAAAAGATTTCCTCTTTTACTACTTGCGCATACATATGTATGTACATAAATACGAGTTCATAAAATAAAATATAATATTTTATTATTCAAGCCTGTTGGTAGAGCACTAAAGGCACCAAACATTTATTCTTTGAAAGAAAATCCATTCAAAACTTGAAATCTTAAATGAATAGAAGAAAAATTGAGCTTTAAAGAACTGAAATAAAACCATAATTTTTAAAATATTTGTTATGTTTTTATAACCAAGAGAAAGGGGAACTTTTGTAAAATTACTAAGGGATTATAGTGGGAAAAAAGTAAGAAACATCAATATTTATATACGCAAGCAAGGAAAAGTAAGCAGAAAAAAAAGAAAAGAAAACTTGGTCAAGTCCTACAAGGCAATAACTTACTTGTTATTGTCCTTTTTAGACTAAGGTATATCCTGTACAAAGTAAGATGAAATTACAAGTTACGGAAGTCAAATTTAAGCCGTTCTTAATTTATAAGAGGTTCCCTCTCCCTCCTCCTACAAGAAGACTATCTACAAAGAAATCGCTCCTCGACATTTCACTCTATTCCACCTTTACCAATGTCAACAAAAAACGAATGATCAGGAGAAAAGCGCCACCTATTGGGAAGTAGCAAATAACAACTAAATCTACTAAAACCTACTTAGCGAAGGCACTCACCACACAATCAACATGCTACGATCAGGCAATTGCGGTTGATCACTCAAGGGTCAAGGTATAACACTGTCCATTGAATAGATTAATTCACAGCAATTTGTCTCATTCCGAAGGCGCTTAATATTAATATAAGAAAAAATATACTGTTCTTACCAAATATTCCAACACAATGCACAGCATTTGGTAGGGGTCTACCCCTGAGTATTGGTCTCAAATATAAAAAAATATTTTTGAAAAGAAAAGAAATATTCCAAACTAGACTTATTTCTGCGCCGAATTTTACATCATTCGAAATTATGGTAAAATTCATATCGTCCAAAGAATTAAAGAACGCTGTAACTGATAAAACATTTAATGTTCACCAGAGCCAAAAAACCTGTATGAAAGCAGAACAAAGACACTGGTATTTTTCAAAACGCAAACGGTGTAAGTGAATTACTTTTTATCATAGAAATCGGGGACAGGGACCAATCGAATTTTTTCTCATAAAAATGATGCAAAAAAACGTATTTTCGATTTTTTATCAGTTACAGCGTTCTTTAATTCTTGTGACGATATTATCCTTTCTTGTACTTACTTTCTAACATGCTGGTCCTATTTTAATGAACCAGAGTGTGTAATTGTGGCAATGATTGGTTTTGTAAAAACTTTTGAAATTGATTGAAAATAAAAAAACAAAACCAAATAAAATTCACAGAATTGTCTAATATCTTTATTTGAGTCAATAAAATGATCCACATAATTGTATGTTTAAGGATGATCTCTCACACACTGGATTCAACTTAGTCTTATCAACATTTCTACCAGTATTTCAGGAATAAATTCTTCAACAGTTTAGCAGCTGTATAAATATATTTGACCTGTTTTTGGCAAATATTTTTGGCCAAAAAGTTAAAGAGCTTCTGACATCACTACAGATACCGTGAGCTGTGCAAGACCATGCATATTTAAATTTCCATGGCTAAGTTGGTACAATCCCTGAGCACAAAATCGTAACCATTGCTAATTTTAATATGCTTGGCATTGATCTACCTTATGTGCATTGCTGCAGGAGTCTATCTGTAGTCGAAAATTTTTTATAAATCTGTAAAAAACTTTCGTTATGAATTCTTTGTAAAAAGAACATAAAAAACTATACCTCCGTAGTTGTGTCGTATTGCAATATCGTCGTGCGGGTGTTTATGTGCTCTATCCGCCATTTCATATTTTTTATATATCTCGAGTTAATGATGAAACTTTAGGTTTTCAACCCCAAATTTTAAAATCTGCAATTCGTTTTCGGATATCTCATCCAGTTTCTAAGATAAATATTGGAGTGGCATCATTAACTCGAGATATATAAAATGGCGGATAGAGCATATATTGGAAGCATATTTAATTTATTTATTTTTTTTTTAATTTGTTAAAGAAATTTTTAATTTAAATTGCTAATAATAGAAGTGTACTACTTTTTAATTTTTTTTATTTAAGACCAATACTCAGGGGTAAGCCTCTACTAAATGCAGTGGATTGTATTGGAATGTTGAATATATGTATACATAGAAATAGATAGATAGATGTTAAGCGACTTATGTCTATGGAACAAATTGATGTCAATTTGCTTACTCAAAGGCCAGTGTTATACCTTCACCTTTGAGTGATCAACAGCTATTGCCCCATCTGGATGTTGAATGTGAGTGGTGAGCATCATCTTTTTTTATGTAGGTTAGCTGCTATCTTCCCAGAAGGTGGCGCTGTACTCCTGATCATTCGTTTCTTGGTGGAATAGACTGGAGATGTCAGGGAGCGGTTTCGTGACGATTGACTTCTTGGAGGGGGGGAACGTATTTCGTTTACAATTTTCGATTCATTTGATTCAAGAAGTAGTAGTTTCTTTTCAACTTTTTTTATTTTTTTTATTTTTTTTACAAAATAAACACAATCTTTAAACTTATATTGTATTATGAAAGCACAAAATTTTAAAATTTCCCTTTTACCTACAGAAATTCTGAAAAAGAATAGTCAAAAACATTTAGAGAACAATACCCCATTCTTGGAAAATATTGTTGTCAATAAATTCCATTGTGGCTCATATATAATAAACCTTTAGAGTCAAACAGATGTGTTTTATTAAAATATAAGATTTTCTTGAAACACCAACGTGAAGCAGAAAAGGAAAAAGAAAAAGAATTTCAAAAGATGGAAATATTTGCATGCTCATATATGTGATAAAAAATAAAGTGAGAGAATTATTTAAAAGAATGCTTATGAAAATAATATTGTAAAGCTTTTTGGTTTATTTTCAAAAGCAGATGTATTTTTCTAAGTTATTATTTAAAAACCCTTCATATGTGAGAAATATTTTTGATTTACAAAAGATTTTACTATGGAAACTTCACTACTTTATAGAAATATTTTATGTAAAAATATGGAAATTTAACTAATAAAACTAAAAACTATAAATAAAATAAAGAAATGCTTTTATAAAATAGTTGTGACATCTTTTTTTGACAAATGTATATATATATATATGCAGAATGCTGCAATGCTCTATAATATCAAAATTTATAGAATTTGGGAGGGTGGGGGGGAGGAAGGTCGTGGTATAGCGTTTAGAGTGCTCGCACAGAAATTCAAACAACCGAGGTTCAAATCCCAGCGAAGGAGAAAAATTAAAAAATAAAATTTGCCGTTTTTCCAAAATTATTATTTAAAACTAAGTGGTCCGTCCCCCTCTAAGAAGACCATCTTTAAGAAAAACCGATCCTTGACATTTCCGCTCTATTTTACCAGTAAAGAATGATTAGAAGTACAAAGCCACTTTCTGGGAAGATAACAGCTAACCTACTCAGTAAAGACGCTCACATTTAACATCTACCGACAGATGGGGCCATTGCTATTGATTATTCAAGGGTTGAGTGATCAACTGACAGCAACTTGTCTCATTAAAATAAGGCACTTACTAAAATTTGATGTGGCAGATACAATGCCCAGTACAATTCTGTCCATTTTTTACTGATAATTTGTATTGAGTTTAGAGTCATTTTAACCAAATTTACCAAATTTTGTTTAAATTGCTCTCAAGATATATAAGTACAAAAATCAAATTTATTTTGTGTTTCAGGTGGTACATTGTTTACTTGTCCAATTCCGTCTTGCTTTTAACTAAAAATTTATAAACTCTCACTGTTACCATTCGTAAAATATTAAAATATAAATATTTACTTTGTATTGGCGTGACATCAACCAGTTGGAATTTTTAAAATTTATATAGCGAATCTGACTCAATATTTTTCGGCTACCTGAGCAAAAAAAAAAAAACTACTAAATTTTGTTCTTAAATTTGAAATACTTGAGATACAATTTGAAAAATGAGCTAAAATTCTTATCAATTGTTTGATAGCAATTACAGAATGTGAACCAAGTTACGAAATAGCTGATAAACCATAATAAGAACCCTTTGCACAAGACACTGCTTTTATTATTTTTTTAGAGAATGCTATTGTCTTGACCAAAATTACTCACAAATGTGGTGACAGCTTGTTAAATAAATTTTGAGAAATCTGTCACTATAAAGAAATTAATATATTTGTATTATTTTCCTTGACCTTTTTTATTAATTTTATTATTAGTTAAATTATTTGAGCTGAAGGTCGAATAAATATTTATATTATTTATTTTACGATATTTCGCTACTTCCTTGCGTAGCATCATCAGGAATATATATTTGTATGTGACAAAACAATAACAAAATTATAAAAAAAAATACATAAAAAATTATGTCATACATATTTTCAAATAAAAACATAATGAACATTTAAAAAATCAATATAATAATTAACCAACAAACAACATTAATAAAAATAATAACAAGTAGGAACGATATGTGTGTATTTACAAAAATAATAATAATAAATAATTAATTTATTATAATTTGTTTTTCTTTTCTCGAAGTCATATAGAACTTTTCTGTTTTTAATTATATTAAAATAATAATAATAAAGGATGTAATGACAATAGTCATTAACGTAATGAGTATAAGAGAAATTCCAAATCTGAAAAGAATTGAAAGTTATAGTAATTTAAAATTCTTTCGATTTTGGTTTCAATCGAGGTCGATTTTCATCACATACAAGATAATTTTTGTTACATTTATTTTTATTACTTATGTTTGTAAATTCACACATAAAAATAATAAAACAGTGGCCATTTCCAAAGCTAAAATTAGTAATTTTTTCGTTAAAAATCTGGAAATCCGAGTTTAAATCCCATTAAGATTGTTGATAATTTTTTTTTTAAATTTTGGTCTTGTTATTGAAGCCCTTTAGTTTGGAATTTAATTAAACTTTGTTCTGATCTGTTAACGAGTTTTAATGACGAAATAAAAGTATTGGCTAGAAAGGGATCTGTGAGAGCTTATATTGGTCCAGAGCTCTCTTTGTATAACACCTTTTACTATTATTTTGTTCCTGGTCACAGGAACATCACGGGTAATTGTATTGCGGATGAATTGGCAAGGGCGGGCACGTCTCTGCCGAACGTTCATCCCCATGTGAAAGTGGGTATACCTCTTTCCTCCGTTAGACTCCTTATTAGAAGGAAACATTTATTGGACGCGGACCTGTCCTGGTCGCGGGAGGAGTCCTGTCAAATTTCTAGACTCACATGGCCAAGGATGGACTTGAGGCGTACCAATCAACTCTTGAAACTGAACCGCAGGGACATCTCTTCAGTTGTATCTGTCCTCACGGGTCACTGCGTGATGGGCAGGCATGCAGAGAGTCTGCGCTTGCCTGCGAACGACTTCTGTCAAGCCTGCGGGTCGATCGAGGAAGAGGAAACTGTGGTTCACTATACTTGCCAGTGCCCTTCTCTGGCCCGACGAAGATTTCTTACATTAGGATCTCCTTTTTTTTCGATGGATTGACTGACCTGTCCACTCGGGACATTAGTCCAATTGCCAAATTCATTAGGCTCTCTGGCTGGTTTCCAGCATGATTTTCTGTTGAAGTAGTGCTTCTTATGTGGAGCCTCTGGCTATCAGGGCTCCCTGCATAATGTGGTATCACAACGGGCCGCCATGCGTGCTCAAGTGTGCCTTGTCATAGCGAGGCTGGCACTTCCTCCTATCCTATCCTATCCTATCCTATCCTATCCTATCCTATCCTATCCTATCCTATCCTTTACTATTATTTTCAGTTTACTTATAATTACAAATTAAGTCAGATTCACATTGTCAAGAATAAAAAAAATGTTCAGAAACTTCTTTCTATAGGTCTTTGTGATTTGACAGCGGATTCCTAAAGAATTTTTTATAGACAATAATCAAAGGCATTAGAAACATTGCAACACATACTATGTAAAGTGGCTTTCTTGATAGATTTAGTTGAATACACTTAGAGAAGCATGTGGTCTCACTTGAGAACATATCCATCTGTAAAGTTTCAGACCAACTCACGTTAGTAGTTTAGAAGTATTGCTAAATAAACAGTAGACCCTCAAGTGTTACACTAATCTTCATAGGTCGCAGAGTCTTGAAACTATGCTCTGTCTCAATTGAGTTATAACAATAATAATATAAGTATACGCAAATTATTTAGGAATGTGTTAATATTAAAAGTTTAATCAAAATTAATATTTTACGATAGAATTGTTTTGACGTATGGAAGAAAATAAATAAATAATTTTTTTTTAACAAATAAAAAAAATCTAAATATGATTAAATACTTTCGGTGTACACTTGCTCATAAATAACGTTTCCAAAGCCTTTTACATTCTCATACATACGTACATATCGTCGATGGAATTAAAGAACGCTGTAACTGACAAAACCTTAAATGTTGATCAGAGCCAAAAAACTTTCATAAAAGTAGAAAAAATACACTGGTATTTTTCATATCGCAGACGGCGTAACTGAATTTATTTTCATCGTAGAAATCTGGGACCTGGACCAACCGACGCGTATTTTTTTTCTGATAAAAATAATGTAAAAAACGTGTTTTCGATTTTTTGTCAGTTACAGCGTTCTTTAATTCCATTGACGATATGTACATCGTATTCGTACATTATAAAAGAATAGTAGAAAAATAAATAAAAATATAAATTTTTTTTTCAAAAGTATAAATAAATATTTGTTTTATAAATACATATGGATATGTAAGTAAAACATATGTATGTGTGTCTATATGTACAATACATATACAGGTGTTTGTATCTAAAAATATCCTGATGCGTAAATTTATGTTTGTTTTTCTCTTCATTTCATATATTTTATTTAATGCTTGAATATATGAAGAAATCCTTCAGGTTATTTTTTTAAATGAAAACATTCCGTAGATACGAGAAAAATATTATTTTTTTTCATGTCTATTTAGTTTTGTTCGTTATAATTATTATTGTTGTTGCTGTGATTTTGACTTACAGTAATCCCTCGAACTGCGCGATTTCGGACTTGCGCGTTTTTATTCTTACCACCAAAATTTCGCATTGCGCGGCAAAGTTTCACAGCAGCGCGGTTTTTTTTTCGTACATACTTATTACATATTTCGTGCAAAATATGTACATAAATATATCAGTGATGTGCACACACATACTATCCCATATAGCAGAAAAAAACAAAGTTTAACTTACGCACCCCTGTTGTACACTACGACGTCACAGCAACCAAAATTTTGTCTTCTACCTCGCGTGGTATGAAATTGAATTCTTGAGCATGACTGACCTATATTTAAAATTTCGTGAATTCCCTTTATGACAATTTGAGTATGATGTACATAACTTGTAATTGTAAGTACAATGAACTGATTTTAGGATTTTTTTGTTAAATTTTTATGAATTAATTAAAATTTTTATTTTTTATTTTTTGTTTATGTTAATGTTTAACTTTATGTTAATATTGAATAAAGTCTTCGTTTTAGTTATCTACTTGGTTTAAATTTAAAATTTTCATGATAATTTTAGGATTTGGAACGTATTCCCCTAATTTCATACAAAATAGGGTTCACAGTGCGCGATTTCATATGGCGCGCTGTTTTGCCAGAACGTATCTACCGCGCAGTTCGAGGGATTACTATATTCTTTTTTTTATATTGTTTTTGCTGTTCAAATACATACATACATACATTATACTCGTACGGCCATTTATGATTTAAGGTCGTATTGGGGCATATTTTCAATTTGTTATCGTCCTTGTTGTTGTGATTTCTTTTACTTTTTTTGTTTCTGAATATTCTTGTAAATTTTGAAGGGTTGCATTAAATGTAAAAATATTTTGATAACATTTTATATTTTTAAAAGCCAGCATCTGTGTAGTTCTCTTAGATAGTTGTTGTAAATAAAAAGTAATATATTTTTGAGGTTAAACTTGCATCCACAAATTTAAGATTTTTTGTTTAAAATTTTAAATCTTAAGCCTAAAAAATGCCTCCATTTACTTTTAATTATTTTAAGGAACAATTAGAAGGAAATAAATAATTGTTCTTTAATTCTTGCCATGATATATACATACATTCACCATTTTTACCAATTGCACTGAAAAAACCTAAAGTAAATTGTCTGTGTATATTTGTTAAAAACTTTTGACAGTTCAACAGCAGTTTTCAACAGTTTTACGCTTGTCAAGACAACAGCTAAAACGCGCAAACGATAATATTTCATACATATACAAAATACGTGCTTTCCTTTTTCGTTATTGCTTTTATTTATTAGAAAATCAATTATTTTTTATTTATTTATTATTATTTTTTTAATACGCAGTGTTTTTGACATTTTAGGGAGAGACATTTTGTTGAGTCGGTAAGTCCGGCAGCACCAGGTCAAATAAATACTTAAAAAATACAATTAATTATAAAAGAACGCACACGATTTATAGCCATTTGCGCAGCAAGTTTGTTTTATTTTAGTTTGCACAGATTCAATCGTGAGTACCTTTAATATTAAAAATTAACTGTTAAATACTTACCAACTTCAATAAGAAAGTACAAAATAGTAAAGAAATCTAGACATCTGATTATTCTTTTCCAGTGGTGGCACTAAATATTTTGATCGCGTATTTATTCGTTATTTTTTTAAAACCTCTATTACATGCAGTCACAGCCTGCGTTTCATTCAATAGGCATATCAACCATTCATAACATGCGTTGGCCATTGCCTGCTCTTTTTTGAATGTTAGACGACTTTAAGAGAAAGTAAGCAATGCAATGCATGGCATTCGTTACATTTACTCTTTTATTGTGTTGTCTTGTATTGCTTAAATAAAACAGTGACATTGGACAACAGTATACTGGTTTTTATGGGAATGTATTGAAAGATCGTAAACAGGCAATCAAACTGGTCTCTGATACATAGATATGTATAAGTTTTAAATTTGACAGCTTTCTGTTGTTGGTCGTCTGTCGTAAGTCGATCGTATTAGTAAGAAAATAGTTGTGTTCATTTACTTTACTTGCAAAAACTAGTAACGAGAGAGTAAAAAGAAATTATGCTCAATTGCTCTCAAAAATACTAAAAAGTAAATGAACACTTTACCAGTAAAAATTTGCAAGCAAAAATAGTGGTGTAATATTTAGAATTACATGAGTAGTTAAATAGCTACTCCTGGGAAAATTGTATTCATTGCTATAAAAAGAATGCGATTTTAGGCATTTATAAATGTTTATTTTTAATAATATTAATAAAGAATTTAAGAAAAAACAGAAAAGGTTTTCGATTTATGTACATATATTAAAAGTATAAATTCCTTAAGATAAAAGTACATACCACTGTTTTGAACGTTAGGGGTTTGATAATTCTGTTAAAGTTGGAACAGTGTATTTTCGTAAAGCGGGTTACGCAAAAACAAATTTGATTGAAAAGGTTAAAAAGATAAAGACATAAAAAGTTATATACACAATTATTTCGAACGCTAGCCTCAAAAGTCTTTTGTGTAATATAACGTTTTTAAAGTGTACCAAGTATCAAACGCCTAACGTTCAAGACGCGTGTTAATTACTCTTCATTCGTAAAAGACCTCTGATTCATAAAAAATGCTTCTGTTTTTTTTTTCAACAAAATTTAATACACAGTGTTAATTCAGAAATGTATTCGCAAAAGAGTTAAAAAAAATGAATTTGTATAAACTCAAAATGTCTAGCAAAATTTTATTCAATTTGTTAATTCAGAAATGTTTTTTAAAAAAATATAAGTTATATGTATAAATCTACATTGTATAGAAGATTTTTATTTAAAAAATTCTTTTATTTTGCATATTTTGTTTGTGATATATTTCTGAACTAATTGGGTTGTCTACCGGCATAATGCAAAGTATCGGGTATCTAGGTACTTATAATATTTACAATACTAAAACCATCAGCTGGTCTGTGAAAAGTGACCAAAATAAATACATACATAAATCGAAAAAATTCCTTTGGAAAAATTCTCTAAATTTTAGACATAAATGTTTATATACCCGTTTACAAATTTACATTTATTTACAATTTCTTAAATTTCATAAAATATTTCTTTATTTTCAGCTTTTGTTTTTAATTAATTTGTAAACATAAACAGAAAACAGCTGTTTGAAAAATTCTTACAAGTAAAAATTTTACTAGTAACAATTTGCAAAAATTTTTTTCTCTCTCAATTTCTTACTCTCTTTCGACGCTCTCTCGTTGCAAATTTTTTGAGTTAATGAACACTTTCCAGTAACAATTGTTACAAATTTGTAACAATTTTAACTTGTTGAACACACCTAATGTTTAATATTACAATCTGCCTTTAGTTAAAGGTAGGATGTTATCAGACAGATAAATTGCTTTTGGTTATTACAACTAAACTTTAACCTAAAAGTGACCGATAAAGTTATTGGGAAGAGGTTTAAAGTTTTGAGATTACCATATTTTATTACCATATATTATTACCATATATTATTATTATTATTTTTATTTGCAGTATTTTAAAAAATATAGCTTTTACATTAAAGGTAAGTTGTAATAATGAACAGCATGTAAAGGTCACTTTATTTCTCCCGTTAACGAAAGTTACCTTTAACTATCGGACATTTAATAAGCAAGTTGTAATAATGTTTGTAGATGATAAAGAGAGTAATTTACCATTGGAAAGAGTCTTAATAAACCAACACATTTACGGTCATTATTACAAGTTACCGATGGTTAAAAGTAGGATTTTATGGGAAAGATAAATTACTTGTTTTTTATTAGAAGTGAACTTTGACATAAGCGTTAACCTTAAGCTAACCTTTGACGTGAGAGTTAAACTATAGTTAAATTTTACTATCGCACTCCTTATCGGAAATAATTTTAATATCTGCTCTAAATGTAACAATAAAATAGAAGCGTTTTATATCTTTTTTTTTTTTGATCAATAGTGAATTTGGAAATAAAGAAAATAAAAGAATAATTTTCCGAATCCAAAAAATCTAGAAAAGGGATATTAAAAACAACAATTAATCAAAATTAAATAATAATAAAAAAACCCCTAAGTACATATGTATATTGAATATTAAACAGAATTTTAACATTTATTTTTCCCCATTTGTAATAATATTTCATACAATTTTCATTGTGACACGCATGTATGTATGTAAAAAAAAAAGAAACATATCGTAGAGAAATAAAAGAACGCTGTAACTGACAAGATATTTAAAGTTCACCAGAGCCAAAAAACCTGTATGAAAGTAGAAAGAAGACACTGGTATTTTTCACAACGCAGACGGCGTAAGTGAATTAATTTTCATCGTAGAAATTTGGGACCGGGGCTAATCGACGTGTATTTTTTTTTTTTTGTTCTGATATAAATGATGCAAAAAACGTATTTTCGATTTTTTTGTCAGTTAAAGCGTTCTTTAATTCTTGCGACGATATAATTGAGCATTTCCTAACACTGGTATTTGTGATACACAACATTTTGACATCAGAGACAACGACTATTTCTAAGTAATAAAAAATGAAATCCTATTAATTAATATTTTCTTAAATTTATTTTAAAATATTTAAATCTTACAATTTTGTTTTTCTAAGAAATTATCAAGATTTTATTTTCTCTCTATTTAATATTTAAAATAAATAAATACTCATTTCATTTGGATACACAGCTTGAGAATTTCCATTCATGAATTTTAATTCTTCCCACTTATTAATCCTACACAACATGTGACTTTAATTAAAAATGTTCCCAGGCTTAAAAACAAAACAACCTTTATGTCCTATGGAAACAAATTATAAAAAGTAATATTTTTGAAGATAAACAAATAGAAATGAGAAAAGATAAAAAAATGAATTAAAAAGAAAAAAGAAAATAAATAATTATTTATATTTTTCATGCCTGAAAAATCTAGAAAATTAATTTATTAATTGAGGCAAAAAAAATAACTTAAAACAACAGCACAAAGAAAGTTTTGGCTTTTTACTATTTTTAATACGAACTAAGATAAGTATATACGGCCAAAAATGAATATGAAATATTAACAGGAAAGTTTACAACAAAGACAATGGGTTTTTTTTAGAATATATGAGAGATATGAGTGGGAAAGCAAATAAATATATTTGTTTGTTAGAAAGTATGAGAAAATGTCAAAACATAAGAAAAATGGGGTGTTAAAAATAAAACTAAAAATAACACTGCCTAACAAGTTATGACTGTTTAATTAGAACAGAATCACCAAGCTCATAATTCTAACATGTTGAGTCGACGAAAGAACTAATAAAGGGGTAACAAAATAGAGTTGCCCTAAATAGAGGGAACATTTTAAGCCCCCCCCCCCCTCGCCTCTGTCAAGATTTTGACTTTTTATCAGCGTTAGACTTAATCCATTTTCCAATGTCACTTTTTTCATTAAGGATTTGTTTCGGAAATAATTATGTAGCCCATGTTAGGTATGAGCATTCTTTTCTGCTTCAGCTCGAAAACGCATAATATTATGTCGACATGTCTATTATTTAGTCCATTTTGCTTCCTCTTTCTCATAGAAATAATTGTCGACAAATGTTTGCTGGCAAGTTTTTGGATGTACGAGTAAGTAGTTCTTCTTTATCGTGCTATAAATTAGACAAATCATTTGGCTTTATTCAATTTGGCCAAGTCTATCGATATAATGTTTTGTAAACGTTCGAAAACGACTATCGTTTTTGACTCGAGAAAAAATTTTTAAAAGCTTACATGTCACTCAGTTCGTGACAGCAAATAATTAGCTTCCGAAGGCTCGTTAAGGATATTAATAACAAACTATCAGCATTATTTCCAACGATTTATAAAGGATGTATTTTGAATATGGCATTTTCGCCCCTACACTATTCCACCAACAATAAATTTCAAATAGGTATAAATAAATTTTTCAAATTTAATACACTTATTCGATAGAGTCAGTGAAGTTATATTACTTTCGAATTTATGGCAAAAATATAGAGAGAAAGTAATTTTTATTCACTCTTAAACATTAACAACGAAAAGCTCCAATAAAATCAAGTGCCGGAGGGTGCGTATTATAGTGGTTAGAGGGCTCGAACAAAATCTCAAGCAGCCCAGATTCAATCCCAGCAAAAGGAAGAAAATGAGCAATTAAATTTGAGGTTTTTCAAATTAAATAAATTATAATAAAGTCTCAAAAAGTAATCGTTCAAGATGACACTCCACCCTATTCTACATGCCTATATACATAATCCGCCATTTTAGCCCTGTTTCAGGGGTACAGCCTAATTTCTCGCAGCACCCATGTTGTGTATGTCAATTTTTATCCATGAGTACAGGGATCCACAGTTAAAAGTCGATTCAGAAAGAAAAAGCTTTTTGATGCCAATTAGTTACTGTCCGAGCTTTTGCCAGAAGTCTGCTAAATCTGTGTTCACACGTAGAGATTCTTATTTTTAAGATTGTATGTTTATAGGCGAAGGCAGCGATAGGTAAAGAAACAAGTACACTCTATCTTGTACTGGCAATACGCTTTACTCTCTCATTCGTAATTGCACACATGCATACACACAATTGTAAATAACATACATGACGGCAAAAATAAGAATTGTATTGTCTAAACGCCGAAGATAGTTTAATGAAAAATAAACCAAAATCTTAAAAATAAGAATCTCTACGTATGAACACAGACTAAGAGGTAGTCGCCGAAAGAAATATTTTTTCAATATCTTTTTTTTTAAATGTCAGAGCTGAGGTTTGAACCTTGAGACAGATGAGACAATTGCTGTTGGTTATTCAAGTGTGAAGGTATAAACACTGGCCCTTGAGCAATCAATTGACGGCAATTTGTTTCACTCGCAAAGTGCCTAATAAAAAAAAACTTAACCATTCACAAATTCAGGTACAATGCACACAGCATGAGTACGGGTTTATCTATTGAGTAGTGGTCTTAGAAATAAATAAAAAAGATCGATAATTACATTCGCAACATTGATTTCTCTATTGGATTCAAATATGTCTGCCCAAGAATGTGGAATATTGTGGATAATAACATATTTAAACATGAGATCTTACCACCTTATTCTCCTGTGCTGAACTCGAATTCTATGTCTGATGAATACCACTTTGCACATTACCACTGTGCATAACTTAGTTACGGTAACTGGGAAAAATATTGCACAAATTAATCACAATGGTTGTGCAAATTAGATATAATTTTGAAATTCCTAATCCTATCCGTAGACAAATGCTCATTAAATATTATTGATAAACAAATATGTATAATATTTTGTATTTTTCTCTTTTGTTTTTTATAATGGTTTAATTCAATTTATAAACAATATAATTTAAATGGAAAATTCCATGAATATTGCCAGTAATCACTACATTTTGTTGCCGTGGTAATTTGTAAAATATATTAAAAAAACCTTTTATATATAATGCAAGTATTTTGCAAATTTTACAAATTAGGGATAATTGGACATATTCTAGACAAACATGACCAATAACAAGCAAATAAAGAAGCCAGTGGGGTTATTGACTGTTCTAAGAAATCGTTCAGGTGTTGAAACAAATACAAAAGCCAACTCGTGTTGATGCAAAGAAATCTTATAAAATTAAAATAAATATTGAATTTTATATATATATATTTTTTTACTGTTACGAACGTTTTACCTCGCTGTGACCAATCTGGGCTAGCTCTATCTCCAGGGGTGATTCTTTGACCCATGTCACCGTTACGCAACAATAAAAAAAATGTTTCTTCAGTAATTCAAAATAATTATACTTTACAATGTTGACGAGAAACGCATGACAGATAAATAATAAATAGAATCTGAAACAAAACACAGTTGAATAAAATTAAAGACAGAAGAATTTATACCGGGCAGATGTATTCAACCCGTTCTTCGTCGCCCACTCAACCTAATTCAGCCATTGATACAACCACTGAACCCTATACACTGTCATGCTCATCCGTTCATTTCATCACGCGACTATCTTGCTACTCCCCATAAGATGTTTGCAATCCTTTACAAAATTAATTACACAAACATATTTTTAGTTATTTTCAAACATATATGGACAATTTCAAAAATTTTCGACATTTTGATATTTTTTTTTTCGAAATTTTTTTTTTTGGATGACACGAATGACGCTTTGGTCACGTGAAGGGTGATATTTTAGCATACCAAACCAGTTCGCGTTAATCATTTATTGCAAACGGCGCGAAAGTTATGGAGGTTTTAAGTTAAAATCTCTTAAAAAAAATTTTAAGTTAAATTTATTGGTTTATTTTAATAAATGTTGTATGGATGCATGAAACTCATTTCAAATTCATCAGTGCAGTCAAAATTCATCAATGCACTGATAAAATACATAAAAAATATCAATTAAAATTTCTTAACATTAAAAAAGGCGAATTTTTGCAAAAATGTGAATGTTTCACCGATTTTTATAATATGTGTTTATATAATGCATAACTAATTTACAGAAAAACAATGTTTTGACTTGCAAATTTAAAAAATAAAAAAATTATATAAGAATTATTTTTGAGGTTAGGATTTTTTTTTTTGATCTGTAAAATTTAAAATCATGAAAATTTTTTAATGCCTATTCGGTTTTATTATCAAGCTTAAAAAAACCTATCATTTGCTGTTAATCGCGGCGGAATCTATACATAACTGCAGATGTCACAAAGCAAAATGTGTTTGAAGAAAAATGCCACTGTACCCTCTAAATATGGACCGAATTCAACCGTATTTATATATGATCTTTAGTTCACCGCCGCACTTCATTTCCAATACTTTACATTGATTTTAAACCACGGATTAATTAAAAAAAACGCGAAACAAAATCATGAAATTTCGCAAAATTTTTATTTTCTTTATAAAATTTTTGCGTTTCAAAATATTTTAACGCCTTCTTGACGTTGAGGTGCCATTTACTAAGAAGTTTAGATCACGCAATACATAAACCAGTTTTAAATAAGATTGCAAATGTCAGGCGCGAAAAACTGTCATTTTTGAAAAATTTACGCCAATTCTATAAAAGTTTGAGGTCATCGTTCTCAGCAACTAGCAGCCTGACATCGACGTGATATGGCGCAAATTAGCAAATTATACCATCTATTAAATACTGTTGACGAAATGCAATTTTCTTGAACGGCGCAAAAACGCTATAGAAAAAACTGCGAAAATTGAAAAATCGGAAAATTTTGGTTTCAAAAATGAACCGCTGTACAACTTTTTCCCAAATAGTAGTATTGGCATAACTTTTATAGTGTAAATATCTACAAAGTCTAGTGACTTTATTTTATATCAGTGGGCATCGAAAGTTTAAAACTAAAAGTAGAAAAGTGATGAAATATGAAAAAACTCTTGTAAATTTCAAGCCTGTTTTTGAGTTTTTCAATATTTGAGTGCCCATAACTTTTAGAGATAAAGAACTGATGGTCTGAAATTTTGAATTTCCCAGTTTTCTAGTGTGGCCTACCATTCCCTTTTGACCGTTTTGGTCAATTCGAAAAACTGGAGAAATAATAAGCATCTGAACTCAGTTTCAACAAATGTTGAAAATTTTTGAAATTGCCCATATACATAATTTATTATTGATATTTAAAAGCTTGATTTTACAATGAAATTACAATATATATATATATATATATATATATATATATATATATATATATATATATATTCTGTGAATTTTGCAGCAATAAAAAATTTTATTTAAATATTTTATATTGAGATTTATAAAGATTTTCTAGCTTAAACTACTATGACTAGCAGGCCTAACGAGCCTAATATGAACATCGCTTAACATTAACAAACTCAGAAAGCTCTATAACGTAAACCATTTTTTTTTATATCATCATTTCTTATTTTTATTGAGAACAATATTCAGGGATAAATCCCTACTAAGTGCTGTGCATTGTATTTGAATTTTTAGGGATCGGACAGTATATTTTATGACAGAATACATATTTTTGTTTTCTTATATTATTAAGCACCTTAGGAATGAGACAAATTGCTGGGAATTGATCAACAGCAAATGCCTCATCGTTACATGTTTATTGTGGTGAGTGCCTTCAGTAAGTAGGTTTTAGCTGTTATCTACTATTTCGCTTTTTCTCTTAATAATTCGTTTGTTTTAAGAATTTGTTTTAAGACTTTGCTAATGGTACCACTGAAATTCACAACATTTGGCAAACCGAAAAAAATCACCACATAAAACAAAAAAACAAAAAAAAAAAAATAAATCCAATTTCAAGCGTGTAAAACACAGGTTTATATTGTAAAATTTCATAGTTTTTTTCATTAAATTCAACAAACGCTAAAGTGAACAACATCACTAACGTGAACTTCCATGGTTTTAATTAGTACACGTTACCGCTAGTGCACTGAACATTAGGGTAATAACTTTTTGAATTTTTTGCAAATATCAAATCTCATCAGACAAAATCGTGTACGGCATGGACAAATATTAAGAACTGCGTTTTTAGTTTTCCGATATCGTTAAAAAAGTTTACGCACCAAACGCGTCAAAGTTTTGAATCAAGCAAAGTTAAAAAAAAAGTTTTTTTGATGCCTTAACGTCTTACCATCGCTATTTTTTTTGCAGTTTTTTATATAAAAAAATCTGTTTTCACATATTTTTTATTTCATTTTTTTTTAATAAAAATTCATGGCAATTCTTGTCATTTTCATATATTTGTTGTAATTTAAAACAAAAAATTAATCGGTTTGGTAAAACTTAATTATAAGAAAAGCAAAATAAGTGTTGAAAAAAATTCCAAGATTTGGACCAAAAACTAACTAAAGTTTATGATGTTGTTAAAAACTGTAGAGATATACCTCTCGTTGGTATACCATTACATGAATTAAACAAAATCCCAAAGGAATATGATATTATAGGAAGATTTAATGCGTTATTATTAGTTTACATACTTACATATGTATAAACCATATTTTAAAAAAAATTGTTATTAAAAAAAATAAAAAAAATAGATTAAAGGCATTTCAGAAATCGCTGTCGGTGCGTGACGTTTTTTTTTACCAAATTGAACTGAAATAGTTTTTTTTATCATTAATACAATATTTGCCATTAGAAAACCCCTGGGGAGAATATTCTCCAAAAAAAGTTATCACCCTACTGTACATACTTATACATACATATGAATGTAAGAGTGGCAGCATTAAAGGAAATTTTAATAATTTAATTCCTTAAATTTAAATTTACATATATTTATATTATATAAATAATATTAGTTTTGTTTAAGCTACAGGATTTTTTTTCTTTCTAACCAGTCAAGTGGTTTCATATATTTTCCTCTTAATTTAATAAATTTAAAAATGCTGAAAAAAAAATATAACAATACCGCAAAAACACGTGTGCTTTTCTAAATTAATGAGGTTTAAACTGTTTTCATATTAGAATATATTAACAATTTCGATATTGTGGCTTTTAAATTATATAAGGTCTGTTCACGAGAAAATCAATTTGGTTTTTTAAAAATATTTAAAACTTACATTGCCAAGACAAAAAAAAAAATTAATAAATAAATACTAATAATCTTAAACTCTTATCGCTGTGCAACGGAGTTATGAATTGTTTTGCTATTTCCATTTCTACGGAGCGTCTTACTTTTATAATTTCTCTCTTTACACATCTAAAGATTTTCAATATATAACAAAATACTTACTATTCATCGGGGTTGTCGGATCGTTTCCAATTTTTATACCCGAAAGTAGTCGCCGTGGGTTCAAATCTCTCCTCTGACATTTTAAACAAAAAAATAAATATGAAAAAATCATTTCTTTCGGCGAGTAATTGATTGCTATGAAAAAGCTCCTCAAATCTGTTGTTCGGAGTCGACATAAAACTGTAGTGCCCGGTTCTAATGGAGAAAAATTAACACACATAGCATGAGCACTGCGAGAAGCTAGGCCGTACCCCTGACACAGGGTTGTAATGGCCAATTATGCATGTATGTATGAATATAAACTTTTTGTCCGTAAAATTCTTAGCTTTACTCTGTAAGTATATAATGTACTAATGTATACCTATATACGTATTATTTTATAAAAAAAAGTTCGTATATACATACATATATACAGTAGCGAGAAGAGAATGCAACTCTGTGCCACATAATAGTAAATCGAGGCTCAAAAGAGAGCCAGGAAGTTGTCGTCCTCGTAAATCTAATGCTTGCCAAGACTGTCAAATGGTAAAAATAGTAAAATTTGATCCCTGGAAAATAGTAGTAGATGTTACTAGTTATGCAAACGACTAGAAACCGATTAAAAGAGGCAAACGGCATCTGCAGTGGTCAAAGGAGAAGTGGTCCAAAGTGTTGTGATGCGACGAATCAAAATTTAACATATTTGACTCTGCTATGATTTTAAATCAAGAAAATTACTTCCATTTTTTCTTATCAAATGCATTTTCAAATATACAAAACTGGCTGTTGGAATAGACACTTTTGAATGAAAATTTGCTGAAGCTAAATATTTTCCAGTTGTTTTGCAGTTTTAATATAAAAAAATAAAATTAATTTGTTATTTCATCATGCATTTGTTAGTACCCCTCAAAAAATTTCTTTATTTCGGGTCTTTATAAAAGATCAAATATAGTCAATAAATCAACTAAAACCTAATAAAAAAAAATTTAGGAACTTTATTTTTTCCACACAATGAGACAACAGAGCTCTAAGCAATAATGGTAATGGTGGCAATCTTATTAAGTGCCTCAGGGAACTTTGTTATGGATGTGAGGACAGAACGGGCACGTGGAAAATTAGATGAAATAGACAGCATGGCTTTACCCACTCTAGGAAGCTTTTCAAATAAAAAGGGAATCTTTGAACTTGGTAACTATTATGGTAACTCTTCAAAATTAGAGTAAAAGTAATTAAGTTTTACACAAACTAAATAAATTTTTTTTGTATTTTACAAATGGCATAGTGGCACATACTAACTATGAATGAATTACAAAAAAAAATATTTTTCATTTTCTAATAATGTGTTCTAGTTTTGTGTATGAAAACTAAGAAGGCTTTGGCATAATACTCTTAAAACCAATACAATTTCTACGTAGTACGCAAAAAAAGAAAAAAAATAGTAGTTGACAATGAATATGAAAACAAGGCAATACACCAAGCAGTTCCAAAGAATTTTCATTCAACAACACAGTTATAGAGAACAATCCTTTTAGTGAAAATATAACAAAACAATGATTTCGCAATGCCTGTTTTTCTATATGGATAATACGACATTTCATATTTGTACTTTGAAGTTGAATGCTGGTTATGGTATTCAGCAAAATTTGTTTATGAAAAAAACCTTTTTGGCTTATAGTGAACCTGATAGTAGTAAATAATAGTAGACCCATTTGTACATATATATGTCGAAAAGAGCGTAACCACTATTTTTTGCATACATTTTACGGAAAATATGGCGGACCCTGTGCCTGCTTTGCCAGGCAAAACAAAATAAGAAATTTTCTAAATAAGGAATGAACTTTAACCATTACTAAGATAGACAAAAAGCAATGTTTGGTTATTATTAAAGGTAGTACGCCCACTTATCCACCTCTGCCTACCTTTTGACTGAAGATTTTCAATGGCTACCCTATCTACAGTGTGACGATGTCTGCTAACCGATATAAAATTTTTCTAAAGTATATTAGATTTTAAAACGGTATCACGAGAACTGGTTGACGTTCGTAACATGCTCATGAAAAACATAGAACGTTATATATTTCGAGTACCTACAAAACTTTGGATTAGCAGTTGTTCCCCTACCGAGGCCGCGCGCGTTTCATCCAATATATACCATCTAAACCAGTCAAATAAGGCATAAAAATCTGGTTCTAAATCAATTTTTAAATTTTAGCAATGTGTCCCCACAACTCATTACTTGGCTGAATGTTTGACTCGCATATGCCGGCAAAAAAGGTTAGGACAAAAAAGCGCACATTTCTGTTTCCGTTACAAGTTGCGTTCACACTCGCGGTGGCTGGTCAGGATTCATCTCAGACCATTTGCTACATATCATCTGGGCCTTACGGTTTGTTTCAGGAACAGTTGTGCTGAATATCTCGGGTCTTAGAAGAAATTTAAATATGGAGATGGGGTTTTGCATAGTGTCTATTACCGGGCCTTCACGACTCACCGTGGGACAGTAATGTTCACGAGGTCTACCAGTGGCCGGAAGAACTGTCGACCCAATCTTACCGTCCTTTGACTTGTACGATGTAGTTGAGTTCGACGAACTTGACAACCTTTTTTTTTTGCAAGTAGGCCCGCCCATAAATGACCGTCCAGTCCATGCCGCATCCTCTGCCAAAAGATCATCGTGCTTGCTGCGTTTTAAGATGAACAAAAATCAGTGAATAACACATTTTCATTGCATGTTTTTCAAAAATTCGGTATTCCAACAACTCTCAAATACCAGGTACTTCTGCGTTAAATGTTGTGTATAAAATTCCTTTGTATACATATTATTAATAAAATACTGTTAATAGATAACTACATACATACATACATAATTGGCCATTACAACCCTGTGTCAGGATTACGGCCTAGCTTCTCGCAGCACTCATGTTGTGTGTGTTAATTTTTTCCCATGAGTACCGGGACCTACAGTTTAAAGTCGACTCCGAACGACAGATTTGAGAAGCTTTTTCATGGCAATTAATTACTCCCAGAGCTTTTGCCAGAAGACTGCTGAGAGGTAGTCGCCGAAAGAAATAATTGTTTCATATTTCTTTTTTTAAAGATGTCGGAGCTGAGATTTGAACCCAGCACTATCGTCTTCGTAAGCCAACACGCTAACCACTAGACCACGGCGACTACAATAATAGATAACTAAGATGTATAAAAATGCGTTTTAATGTTCATTTTATGGTTTTCCTAGCATTAAAATGCATTTAAACATACTTTTAAAGCATCTGTCTATGCATTTCCATACAAATCTCATGTAGGTCTGCACAGACCTGGTTATGCCGTTTATGACAATATATTTGTAAACCTGGATTAACCTAAACCGGATCCACAATCACCCTGATTTTTTGGTCATTGTGTTTGGAGATAGTTGTTCCAGAAAGTCATGGAAGGATTTGTCTCTAACATAAAAAACAAAAAAGTTATGTACACTCTTATATGCCAAAAGTCTGCACAGACCTGTTTATACCTCCTAGGGTTAAACAGGTACTTACATTTGTAAATATAGTTTTAAGTGAAAGTATTATTAAATAAGTTTGCTATTGCCTACGAATATACTCTCACACATATTTGTGTTTTTCACATGCATTACAATATTGTATGCAATAAACAAATAGGAAAAGTACAAAAGATTCTCTAGAAAAGTATTTCCTTCCTTTGACAAACGTAAATATTTATGTATAGTGGTTTATATGCAGAATTAAATACATATGTATGTATGTGTTGATGTTGATGTCATCTCATATGCACATACCACCTAAACTACCTTTTGTAAAAGCATTTTTGCATATCTGTTCTTTGATTATTTAGTCTTAAAATCAATGTAGAGTTTTGTGTAAAAATGCCATGTGGTTTGGACTGCCGAACATACAAATATATTTTTAATTTTGCTGTATGAACAAATTCCATAAGTTTATCCGAAAACAAAGCTTGGGCAGCTTTGTGATTTCAGAAGGAAAACCTTAAAAGATATTGGTTTTTCTTGCTAAAAACAATTATTTTCCTTAAAAAAGTTATTGTATAATACAACAGAGTGTAAACAAATATGAACTCTTGTTTTTGTGTTTTTTATGGAAAAACCATCAACAGTCGGTTTTTTTGTAAATCTTTTTTATACTTTTAAATAAAATTTTTTTTGAAAATAAATTCTTTTTAATAATTTTTTTTTTTTGTCTTTCTAAAAAATGTTTTTTTTTTATTTTTCTTTTCTAGAAAGGACACAAAGTGTGCATACCAGTTAACTGCAGTATTCATTAAAAAAAATATTTTGCATTTATTAATGACTTATTTGACAAATTTCCATGTAATACTAGTCAAAAAGGACTTTAATAAATTTGAAATATATTTTATGAATATAGGAGGAAAAATTAATATTTATTCTCTTTACTCTATTTCAACTGAATTTTGCTGCTTTCTATGATACGAACGTTTTGCTGCAGTCTTCATTAATTCACATTTATCCAGCATCAAAATAATAAGAAACGAACATTTCAGTTTTTGACTTTTTCGTTTCAATATTCATCGTTCGTTCGTTCAAACCAATATATGATATGATTGCTATGGAAAAATTTGGCGTAAATTTCATAAAGCCGAAAAACAAACGACATGAAAAAATATCAGCAGCGAATAGTTAAAAAGTTGTTGGGCTGTTGAATATTGTATGAACAGCAACTGTAAGCCTCTGTTAGAAAGCCTACATAATTTGATTTAAAATCAGTTCTTTTATGTTTTAGAGTGATAAGAACACACTAATGCATCACAAATTTTGTACTGCAACCATTAAACAAAGCAAATACAATTAATTTTTTAGAAAAATAAATATCTATAATAAAATTAAATTATATGGATAAATTTTTTTTATTTCTGTATATAAAGGGTAGTTAAATTTTAAGGGCCGAAGTTGATTTTGAATAAAACACAAACTATTTAGGAAATTATTGCCATTTCTTTTTATTTATTATGATAACTTGGTATGGTTGAATTATGAATGAAACAAAATATGGGCCGAATGGCAGCACACCACCATCCGATGGTACATTTTATCAATGACTCTGAGTCATAATTGAGGTTATATTTTGTTAATAAGTCGAATTATCTCATCCTTTAGCTGTTGCATTGTTACTGGATTATCAACTTACACCTTTTCTTTCAAATAACCCCAAAGAAAGAAGTCCAACGGTGTCAAATCTCATGATATTGGCGGGCAATTGACATCGCCACCACGTGAGATAACACGGTCATTGAATTTGTCGTGCAGAAGAGCCATTGTTTCGTTATATGTGTGGCAAGGGGCACCATCCCGTTGAAACCCCAAAACATCCACATCCATATCTTCCAATTGGGGCCATAAAAAGTTTGACGACGGGTTGAGCTGGAGGGCTCTTCAGCCACATTATTTCGAACAACAGCAATATTTTCTGCAGTACGAGCTGTACGAGCATGTACTAGTGATTTCCCATCTCCTACAGAGCCGGTTTGCTCAAATATTTTCACGAGTTTTCCGATTGAATGCACATTTGGTCGTTTAAATTGGCCGGAAAAATCGCGAAGTGTACGATATGAATTTTGATTTGAACGCCCATTTTCATAATAAGCCTGAATAATTTCAACGCATTGCTCGATTGTGTATCTTAACACGGTTCAAATTGAGTTAGTCTGAAATTGAGAACTGTCAAACAAAATGCAGAAAAAAACTTGACGTATAGGTGTGGTTCATATTCAACATCGGCCCTCAAAATTTAACCACACGATATATGTATGTATGCATACATACTTAATTGGTCATTTCAGGTTTACTGCTTAACTTCTCGCAGCGCCCATGTTATGTATGTCAATTTATGTCATGAGTATCGGCACCTACAGTTTAATGCCGACCCCGAACGACAGGTTTGAGAAGCTTGTTCATAGCAATCCATTATTCTCAGAGATTTTGTCAGAAGACTGCTAAGAGAAAGTCGCCGAAAGAAATATCATTTTTAAATTTCTTTTTCAAAGATATCAGAACTAGGGTTTAAACTCGGAACTCTTTCTAGTAAGCCAATACACTAACAACTATGCTATGGCTACTTCTACTATGGATTACGTCTCAGTTTTACAAGTCTTGTTCAGATGGGACCCAAGGTAGTCACAGAATTTCACTTTATTAAAAAACTCTTCTGTATATACTCGTACATTCACATCTATAAAGCTGTATGAAGAGTGTCAATTATGAATGTTCTCATACATATTTACAAACTTGCTGTATAGGGATTTATTTTTTGATAAATACTTACTTGTTTTTATATTATTCATCACAAACCAAATCGTAAAAATTACTTCGTGATAGTACTTTGGGACTTTATTCTTATGATTAAATAAATTTCACATTCTAAAGAGGAACGAGCTGCAAAGTTTATATTATTTCTCTGACAACCTTTATATACATATATATTGTATATGCTATTGTTGTATATAATACATAAAAATATATTAACGAATATACACTACATTTATAGACAATGAGACAATAAAACATAAAATAAAATATTTTATGCTGGTTTTTGTCATTTGTGGTACTTGTTGGTTGTTGCCATTGAAATTTGTTGCCTTTGCCGGTTTTATTTCTTTTGTTCTGTGGAAATAAAGATTTACTAGAGCAACGAATAAGGAATCAACAATAGACAGCAACAACAAGTATCAAATGTGACACCAACGTTAAGAGGCTATCACCACCCACATTATCTACCAACGAAAGCTATAAAACAGAAACAACATGCTGTTATATATTTATTTGTTAAATAAGATTCCTTCGTTAAAAAAAAGAACATAAAATAGAAAAAAAAAATGCAGGCGTTAAATATACAATTTCAACTTGTCTTACTTAGCCTTCTGAACCACCATAGCTTGTGTTACTGACTATGAGTAACATTTTTATGTCCCTTTAAAATCTCAAAATGATGTCTATTTTGGTCGTCCCTTTTTTGGCATTTTAAAGCCACTTTTAAAGGCAATAATAATTTGTTGCCCACAATTTAATTAAATTTTTCATATTTTTTTCTTTTATTTTTATTTATTCATTGTGCGTTTATTAATATTTTCTATAAGTAAAAAATATTTTGTGATATTTTTTATAACAATAATTGTTAAATGATGACAATATAACTAAAATTTGTCGGACAATAGAAGAAAAAAAAAGATGATGATAAAATGTAATATTAAGAAATATTTCAATTGAATTATTTTAAATAGAACAGTATAGTTTTGTAAGTTATTTTGTTATTACATTGGTAAAAAGAAATTAAATAAAAACGGTTGCTCAAGTTAAAAAATATAAATATATATTAATAAGCAGAGAAACTTGCATACATACATACATACATACATACATACATACATACATACATACATACATACATACATACATACATACATACATACATACATACATACATACATACATACATACATACATACATACATACATACATACATGACTGGATGGAATACCAAACCTTGTTGTGAAGGAGGCTGTATATTGTTGTACTGATGAGGTACTAAGGCTGATAAACTGCTGCCTAAAAGAAGGAAAATTTCCGACCATGTGGAAACGGCAAAGACTTGTTCTGCTTCCAAAAGAAAAGAAACCTCTGGATGAGCCATCTTCTTACCGACCGCTTTGTATGATAGATACATTTGGCAAGCTTCTAGAGAGTGTTATCTGTGTTAGGCTCCAGGAGAGTGTGGATGTAGCTGGTGGCCTCTCTGAGACACAATTTGGATTTAGGAAGTCACGCTCTACTGTGGATGCGATAAACTTGGTTGTGGAAACAGCCAAGAGAGTAACTCGGCGTAGACCTTACGGAAATTCATACTGCGTAGTCGTAACCCTTGATGTTGAAAATGCATTTAACACAGCGAATTGGGAAAAGATAATACTCAGTCTTCAGCGACTAAACATACCACGCTATTTGATCGCTATAATTCAGGACTATTTTCGTCAGCGGGTACTTATCTATGATACTGATGGTGGCTCAAAACAGTACCATGTTACCGGAGGAGTACCACAGGGTTCTGTTTTAGGACCCTTGTTATGGAACATTATGTATGATGGCATATTACGGCTCCAGTTACCCAGTACCGTCAAGATTGTTGGTTTTGCGGATGATATAGCGCTTGTGGTAGTGGCAGATAACATCGGGGAAGCCGAAGCGACAACTAATTGCAGTGTGCAAATTGTAAAGGCATGGTTGGCCTCCAATGGTCTTGCTCTAGCGGAACATAAAACTGAAGCTATCTTAATTACTAGCCGAAAAGTTAAGGAATATATAAATATACGAGTTGGTGACTGTACAATTACAAGTAAGGATACTCTAAAGTACTTAGGAGTAGTAATTGATAACCGGTTGTCCTTTAAACATCATATTGAATATGTGGAAGAAAAGGCAAGTAAAACATGTAAGGCGCTTGCCAGAATAATGCCTAATACAAGAGGACCAAAATTTCTTAGACGGAAAATGCTAGCAGCGGTAGTCGTAAGCATAATTCTCTATGCTGCTCCAATTTGGGCAGATTGCTTGAAATACAAATCTTATCGCAATAAAATAGGATCGGTATATAGACTTACTGCCTTGAGAGTATGCTGTGCCTACAGGACCGTCTCCGACGAGGCAGCATTTGTAATTTCGGGTATGATCCCCGTTGACATTTTGGCCAGAGAATCTAGGATGGTACATAGCAAAGAGTATACACCAGCCGAGGCAAGGGACAAAAGTATACAAGATTGGCAGAGAAGGTGGTCGAACACAACCAAGGGGCGGTGGACATATAATCTGATTCCTAATTTGAATGAGTGGCTTAAACGCGCCCATGGTGATATAGACTATTACCTGTGTCAATTTTTGACTGGTCATGGACCATATAAACAATATTTACATCGCTTTGGACTTTGTAGTTCACCGCTCTGTCCACATTGCGATTGTGCTGTACAGGATGCCAGGCATGTGTTTTTCGAGTGCCGAAGATTTGGAGTGTTTAGAGGTAATTTGGAAAGGGATATTGGCTCAATGGTTGGAATGGAGAATATCATGAATCTTATGATGTCCTCGGAAGTACTATGGAACAAGATTACTACATATATGAAATTGGTTCTTAAGGAACTTTGTAGGCTTTCTCAGACTGTAGAATAAATACAGTTATGCTCGATCCAATGAGGAAATGCTTGACGGCGGTGCCATTGGACTGAGTTGGTGTATTGAGGTGTTTTAACGGGTTAAAGTCCCGTACAACGTCTTTCGATGATTTCACCTCGTTAAAGGAAAAAACATACATACATACATACATACATACATACATACATACATACATACATACATACATACATACATACATACATACATACATACATACATACATACATACATACATACATACATACATACATACATACATACATACATACATACATACCCCTGGGGGGACACTGAAACCCCTACAGGGCGCGTCCCCAGGTGGCGGATAGGGGAAAGCCTCCCAGATATGGGTGGTAGGAGGGAAATCAAATACCTCCCGCGGACCAAACAGTTGGAATGGAACCCGCCAAGAGGCATTAAGATCTAGACCAGTACGATCTTAATTATGGTATTTCTGGAGAGAAACTATTTGGAATAGACGAACCCTGGGCCGACAGTTAATGTATTCTAGGACCTGAGTATACAGGGGTGAAACTCTGTGGAAATGGCTCCTGGGCTAATGCATTATCTGCCTCCTCCTTTTAAAACTTGGCAAGTCTCAAAGTGCGATCGAAAATCGTCATTATTAAGTTAATGGTACAGGCTCGGATGTAAATTTTCCCGACTAACGCGGATTCAGCTCTGAATCTGGTATCTCATAAGGATAGCAGATCAACTCTTGCATGGCCTCCCTCGAAGAAAGATAACCATGGAATCTAAACGCGACTGCACATTCGATTTAGACAGCGGCTTTGAGTTTGGACACGAAGACAAGATGAATACACAAGAAAATTTATTAAAGGAAATTGAAGCTAGTGGGGCCAAAAACAGCCCATTTGAAAGAAGCAGTAAATTGGCACGATCACCGGTGCGGAAACTGCCACAGTTAAGTTCTATTGAGAAAACCAACCTCCTGAATAAGCAGGGGAAAATAGATCCAGGTTCTGCGATGGAAGTTTCTCAGATTTTCTAAGCTGGTGGATTTCTTTAAAGGCAGAAGCAATATTCATAAGGAAATTGTAGGGATGGCTAGGGAGCTGCAGGTTCTCTATATGCAGATATGCAGTGATGGTTCTAGTAACCTACCAGGCATCTCAGGAGCGAAGCCTACCGCAGATAAGGGGACAAATACTGATATAATATTCAGTTCTCTAATGAAGGATCAGATTCAAAAAACTCCTTTGCGTAAAAGAACTGCAGATAATCTAAGCCCAAAAGGAAATAAAAAAAAGAGGAATAAAAGTGACTTGATTACCAGTCCAAAAAATAATGTGTATGCTGCTCCTTCCCTTGAGACCAAAACATCTGCGGAAACTGATCTAAAGGATGGGGCTAACACGCAGGCTGAGGAGTGGCACAAAATAAGAAAGAAGCAGAGGAAGACTAAATCACAGCTACCTCATCGCTCAGTGCGACCTGATGCTTTGATTATTACGGCTAGTGGAGACAAATCCTACAGCGAGATCTTAAAACAGGTCAAAAAAGATTCTAAGCTTGTTGAGTTGGGGCAAGATGTTACGACTATACGCAAGACAGGGAAGGGTGATCTCCTACTTAAGCTTAGTAGGTCCAGTCACGAGAATGTTGAGAAATATAGAATTGCAGTTAAAGAGGTCCTTGGAGAGGCTGCAGAAGTGAAATCTCTAAAACAAGAAATTTTTCTTGAAATCAAGGACTTAGATGAAATCACTACGAAGGAGGATGTCCAAAATGCGCTTACAAATTTTGGCGATGAGTTTAAGAGTCTGCAATCATTTACTGTAAGATCTCTCAGGAGAGCATACGGAGGCACACAGACTGCAACAATTGGTATGAGTGCACCCCTAGCGAAGACGCTTTTAGAAGCTAGGAAAATTAAAATCGGATGGGTGGTTTGTCGCATAAGGCGGAAGGCTCCTGGGAAGTGTTTCAGATGTCTTCAATATGGACATAAGGCAGAAAAATGTCAAAGTACACGCGACTTTAGCAATTGTTGCTTTAAGTGTGGAGAAAGTGGACACAAGATGAGAGTATGTCCCAGTGAACATTCGATGTGTCTTATATGCAGTGGCAATGGGGATGGAAATATTCACCGTACAGGATCATCCAGTTGTCCTAAATACAGGGAGGCGCTTGAACGGCAGACATATCATTTATGAAGTTTTTGCAATTAAATTTAAAACATTGTGATGCGGCTCAGTCACTGCTGAGGCAAAGTGTAGTGGACTTGGATATAGACGTGGCATTCCTCAATGAGCCATATAAAACCGAGGTATCCCCAGACTGGACAACTGATTCTACACATGGATCAGCTATATGGTCAACCAAAGGTACTCCGCTGAGTCGGACATTAATGGGCAGGAGTGATGGTTTTGCCCGTGCAACGTTAGGAGGTATTACAATGTACTGCTGTTATATTCCTTCAAGATATTCTTTGGACGAATTTAAATCAATCCTGGACCATCTAGTTGCTGATGCTCAGGGACGAAGGGAGTTTTTAATAGCTGGCGATTTTAATGCATGGGCAAAAGAGTGGGGATGTCGAAATACAAACGCTAGAGGAAAGGTCTTATTGGAATGATTTGCTGCTCTGGATGTATGCTTACTGAATGTTGGAAATAACCCAACGTTTATAGGACATGGAGGTAGTTCAGTCATAGATATAGCCTTTGTTAGTCCGGACCTACTGCATCGCACATCCTGGAAATTAGTTAACATCTATACGCATAGTGACCATCTTGCTATTGTCATGGAGGTATTGGATAGTCATGAAATAGTAGCTTCACGAAATCATAATAGAGTGATTGGCTGGAAAACAAATATTTTTGATAAGGATATGTTTGTTTTATGTATGGAAGATGTAAAACTGGAAGGTAGTGCAGAGCAAATGGCAAAGCAACTGATTGACTCCGTCACTTACGCGTGCAATATGTCAATGGAGAAAAGAAAACCAGGTATGAGTAAAAATTCTGTTTATTGGTGGAATACACGTATTGCTGAAATTAGGAAAGAATGTATTCGAGCAAGACGTAGATATATTCGAACCCCTGGTAGAGCGGAAAATGAAGAATATCATGCGATATATAGAAGAAGAAAAAAGGAACTAAAGTTAGCTATCCGCCAAAGCAAGCGGTCCTGTTTTCTTGACGTATGCGATGAACTTGAGAATAATCCCTTTGGGTTGGCGTATAAGATAGTAACGAAAAAGTTAAAAACAGCCAGGTCATCTTCTCCAAATGACGCCAGTGTATTGAATGAGATAGTATCTCATTTATTTCCTCAACAGAGTAGGCCATCATGGCTAAACAACACTACAACGTTGGAAGAAACCTTTGCTCCGGTAACTTGCGAAGAAGTCCTGGAAATTTGCAAAAGGTTAAAGATAAATAAAGCCCCAGGACTGGATGGAATACCAAACCTTGTTGTGAAGGAGGCTGTATATTGTTGTGCTGATGAGGTACTAAGGCTGATAAACTGTTGCCTAAAAGAAGGAAAATTTCCGACCATGTGGAAACGGCAAAGACTTGTTCTGCTTCCAAAAGAAAAGAAACCTCTGGATGAGCCATCTTCTTACCGACCGCTTTGTATGATAGATACATTTGGCAAGCTTCTAGAGAGTGTTATCTGTGTTAGACTCCAGGAGAGTGTGGATATAGCTGGTGGCCTCTCTGAGACACAATTTGGATTTAGGAAGTCGCGCTCTACTGTGGATGCGATAAACTTGGTTGTGGAAACAGCCAAGAGAGTAACTCGGCGTAGACCTTACGGAAATTCATACTGCGTAGTCGTAACCCTTGATGTTAAAAATGCATTTAACACAGCGAATTGGGAAAAGATAATACTCAGTCTTCAGCGACTAAACATACCACGCTATTTGATCGCTATAATTCAGGACTATTTTCGTCAGCGGGTACTTATCTATGATACTGATGGTGGCTCAAAACAGTACCATGTTACCGGAGGAGTTCCACAGGGTTCTGTTTTAGGACCCTTGTTATGGAATATTATGTATGATGGCATATTACGGCTCCAGTTACCCAGTACGGTCAAGATTGTTGGTTTTGCGGATGATATAGCGCTTGTGGTAGTGGCAGATAACATCGGGGAAGCCGAAGCGACAACTAATTGCAGTGTGCAAATTGTAAAGGCATGGTTGGCCTCCAATGGTCTTGCTCTAGCGGAACATAAAACTGAAGCTATCTTAATTACTAGCCGAAGAGTTAAGGAATATATAAATATACGAGTTGGTGACTGTACAATTACAAGTAAGGATACTCTAAAGTACTTAGGAGTAGTAATTGATAACCGGTTGTCCTTTAAACATCATATTGAATATGTGGAAGAAAAGGCAAGTAAAACATGTAAGGCGCTTGCCAGAATAATGCCTAATACAAGAGGACCAAAATTTCTTAGACGGAAAATGCTAGCAGCGGTAGTCGTAAGCATAATTCTCTATGCTGCTCCAATTTGGGCAGATTGCTTGAAATACAAATCTTATCGCAATAAAATAGGATCGGTATATAGACTTACTGCCTTGAGAGTATGCTGTGCCTACAGGACCGTCTCCGACGAGGCAGCATTTGTAATTTCGGGTATGATCCCCGTTGACATTTTGGCCAGAGAATCTAGGATGGTACATAGCAAAGAGTATACACCAGCCGAGGCAAGGGACAAAAGTATACAAGATTGGCAGAGAAGGTGGTCGAACACAACCAAGGGGCGGTGGACATATAATCTGATTCCTAATTTGAATGAGTGGCTTAAACGCGCCCATGGTGATATAGACTATTACCTGTGTCAATTTTTGACTGGTCATGGACCATATAAACAATATTTACATCGCTTTGGACTTTGTAGTTCACCGCTCTGTCCACATTGCGATTGTGCTGTACAGGATGCCAGGCATGTGTTTTTCGAGTGCCGAAGATATGGAGTGTTTAGAGGTAATTTGGAAAGGGATATTGGCTCAATGGTTGGAATGGAGAATATCATGAATCTTATGATGTCCTCGGAAGTACTATGGAACAAAATTACTACATATATGAAATTGGTTCTTAAGGAACTTTGTAGGCTTTCTCAGACTGTAGAATAAATACAGTTATGCTCGATCCAATGAGGAAATGCTTGACGGCGGTGCCATTGGACTGAGTTGGTGTATTGAGGTGTTTTAACGGGTTAAAGTCCCGTACAACGTCTTTCGATGATTTCACCTCGTTAAAAAAAAAAAAAAACATACATACATACATACATACATACATACATACATACATACATACATACATACATACATACATACATACATACATACATACATACATACATACATACATACATACATATATACCATAAAGGATTTAGAAAAGGATTATGTTTAGTATGGGGAAAGATGTTAGAGGAGCTAAAAATAATATCAAGAAAAATAAAAATGATATGAATTGGATTGAATAATATTTGTATATATGGTTGCTACACTACTTGTACAATTATTTTTATTATTCAACTGAACTAGTACGGAGGTTCCATAAGAGTTGTTTGTATTTAAATAATTGATTCTTTGATACAAGAAGCATTTGTATAGGATTGCCGTGTGTTAGAACAACGCTTTCACTGTTGAAATAGCATTTTACTTGCGATCATCCAGAAAAGAAAAAAATAGGAAACGTGTTCTAAGAGATTATTCTAACCCACTAGACGTTCCGGAGCAGGCGTAAGTATAAACTTATTTACATATAAAGGAGTATATATGTGTGATTTTTGTATTAAGTTTTATAGCCCTCTATCGGCTACGCATATATGTATAAGTAATTAAATTTCTCCTCCTAAAAAGTCCAATTGCAATTTTTTGGCGGCAAATAATTACTTTCTACCTACAGTGAAGAAGACATTTTATTAACTGTTTTATTATTGTACATGATGTATAAATGTATCAGCGCTCAAATCCACTTTACGAATCCTTTTGCAAAATTTTTATATATACTTTGGCATGTTTTAATATAAAATTCTAAATGTCAAAAATTATAATTAATTATATTATAATAAAAAGTTTCCATCTCTCCCCCCCCACGCAACCCTTTCCAAGAAGTCCATCTTCACGAAACTGAGCTCCCTCACATTTTCAGTTTACTCCACCAAGAAACGAATGATCAGGAGTATAGCGCCAACTTCTGGGAAGGCAACACCTAACCTGCTCACCACTCACATTCATCAACCAGATGGAGCAATTGCTGTTGATCACTCAAAGGTGAAGGTATAACACTAGCCTTTGATTGATCAAATTGACAGCAATTTGTCCCACAAGCATAAGGCGCTTAACATCTATGTATCTATATCTATGTATACATATATTCAACATTCCAATGCAATGCACTGCATTTAGTAGGGGTTTACCCCTGAGTATTGGTCTAAAATAAAAAAAACATACTTCTAATATCATTATCACTTATAGCACTATCAACATACATTTTTCGAATATCTATAAAACCAGCTATTTGTTTAAATCGCCAGTTTTGTGAAAGCAAATGGCACAAACAATTAGAAAAAAGTAAAGAAGTTTTTAGTTTGATATTTTTATTTAAAAAAAATGTAAAGTTGTTATCATTGTTTGTTAAGATCAAAAGAAAACATTAAATTTTAATTGTGTATTATTTTATTTTGTCTTAGAAGTTCTGCTTAAAGTTTAAGCAGATTTTAACTGTTACTTTTTGACGGAAAAATAAAAGTTTAGATGAAACCTTTAAAAAGAGAGTTTTATTTTTCCGTCATAAAATAAAACTTATTTTTGAGTTTTATTTTTCAGTCGGAAAATAACCGTCCATTTTCGAGTTTTATTTTTCAGTTAAAAATAAAACTCTATTTAAGAGTTTTATTTTTTCCGTCATAAAATAAAACTCGTTTTTATGAAAGATTTTATTTTTAATCTAATCCCGTTGCTTGTGGTATCTTTATTTTATTGTTTTTTATAGCTGAATATCTCAAATCTCAAGTTAAACGATTTTTATTTTATTTATTTATTTATTTATTTATTTCATTTTTGCTCCCTGCATAACAAGACTTAGTCTTATAATTATAATGCAGGGCTAATATGCATATAACAATTTAATAAAAATAGCTTAAACTTAAATAATAATTTGTAAATAAAATTTGAATAATAAGAATAAAATATTGGAACAATTAATTTAAAAGAGGTAAAAAAAAAGATAAACATAATACTATAAAAAATAAAGAAATTTAATGAAAAAGACAAATATTATATATAATTAAAAGAATTTATTTAAAATAATCAAATAGACTTTTTCTAAAAGTTGATGCGTTGCTAATTATTTGATTGTTATGTGGAAGAGCATTCCAAAGGCGAATTGCATGCGGAAAAAATTGCCATTCTGAAACAAGGCATTGATGCCTGGGAACAATAATATTTCTGCCTCTCAGAGATCTTGCAAATCTTATCTTCTGAAAAAGATACTCTGGATCCCGTGTGTATATAATCTTATGCGAGAATATTAGTATTCTTATCCTTAAGAGGTTTTCAAATGATACACCAAATAATTTCTTTGCATACAACGATATATGGTCACGTCGTTTGAGTCCGTAAACATATTTTACTATATTATTGAATAAGACTTGAAGCTTCTTCTTACTTACACTATCACAATACGAGAACAACTCGCAACCATAAATTAGACAGGGAACCAAGTAAGCTTTGGCAAGTAGAACCCTTACGCTCAAGGGAGTAAGATATTGGACAGTCCATAAAGTCCTCAGTCTAATATACAACCTCGCAACCAAAGAGCTGATATGGCTCGACCACGTTAGGTTACTATTAAATACGATTCCAAGATTCTTAGCCGTATCAATTATTTCCAACTTTTGCTGATTAATTAGAATGTCATGCATTATAGATGGATGCATAGTCCTCTTGTGAATTATCAAACATTTGGACTTTATGGGGTTTAAGTGAAGGCGATTCCTAGCTGCCCACCAATAAATATTGTCTAAATCATCATTAAGCTTGCCTATATTTTCCGAGATGGGTGCTTTAATATTAATGAAAGAGCAAATTTACACAATTAAAACCGATAATGGCCGGAACTTGCTAAAAATGTTACAAATATTGACTAGGAGGATGAAAGCGGGTTCGATGACTGCGTCTATTACGAAGTTCTGCACGGAACAAAATATGATAGAAATGACATTTGTAATAGTTTGCAGACGATAAAGTATCAAATCAGGATTAGGTGTAAAAAAAAAATTTCATAAAAAGGAGTTTTATTTTATAACCGAAAAAATAAAACTCCTAAATAGATAACTGTTATTTTCTGACGGAATAATAAAACTCACAAAATGAGTTTTATTTTATGACGAAAAAATAAAACTCTATTTTTGAGAGTTTTTTTTTTAACTTTTATTTTTCCATTGAAAAATAACTTTTTCTGCTGACCTTTTTTGGAAAAACTCTCAAAATAACCATAAAAAAATAAGTTTTTCGATATAACTTATAAATGTTACAGTCCCTGGATTTGTTTGTATTCCTTACAAAATGGATTTGCAAAATTAATGGAAAAATTATTATTTTTTAATTTATAATTTTAAGGTTGAAGCACAATTTTTAATATGCTTTCATATAATTCAAACTAACGCCAATAATATTGCTACAAAAGAACAATTAGTTACGGACCTTAAAAAGTATTTTTTGGTTCAGGTTGCGCTCCGAATCTTGGAGTACATTGAAAGTTAAGTGACGAAATAAACATGCAGCGTCTTAATTTTCAGTCAAATGATTCTTATACTAGACCTCTAAAAGCATCCTATGTTGCAAGCTTCTAATTTAAGTGGCATTAATTTTTGGGAATCTGTAAAACCAAAAAATACCCTTTATTTTACAAGGAAATTTTATGTTTGTATTCCATGTTTGGTGCATTTTTAAATTTAAAATTAATAAAAAACAAGCTTAGAAGTAGAATGAGCAACGAAAATTTGGAGGCCTTATTAAAATTATCTACATGGAAGGATCATGGAAAGGAATTTTTTTTTGCCGTGTACGTTAGGGTGGGTCAATTTGTTCGGGACCAAAAAACATGACAAAGCGTATAGCAAGGTCGTAATCTACGAGAAATTCTAAGAACTTTTCCCAAAGAAACCATGGTTCTAAAATCAAAATCGAGCTTCCGGTTTTTTACGAGAAAATTTGGTGTTCAGGTCATCCGAAAATAATGCTATTTTTTTGGAAGTATTCATTGCAATTGGTGAACAGTTGACCTGTAACGCTGGAAGAGGGCTTATTTTAAAGGAAATTTTCTCAGCTTTCTATATCTGTGCTCATTTATAGAAAATTATTTACCCAAATAATGGTTTTGGTGGTTTATGTAGTAGTTTTAGGTTTTTAACAGTTTGACTATTATTATTTGCTATACGCTTAGTAGGCAAAAAAATTGACCCACCCTAGTGTACGTATAAGAAAAAAAAGTAAGAAATATTTGTATGTATTAGTTTTTACAACAAAAAATATTAAATAAAAATTAGTTTTTTTTTTAAATGTATTGGTGTTTAATCTTCCATAAGAAACTTTTGGGCACCCCTGGCTTAAACATATTTCATCAGTTCACTACAATATACTGTTGTGATTTTTAAACGAAAATTTTTTGTTTATGCGATTTGCGTTTGTCAGAATATGGGCGTTTGATATTTTGCTGATGGTGCAATCCTGCCGTTGTAGTGGATGATGAATTTACTCAGTTCGGCAAAGTTTCTTTAGAGTGAACAACACATACTTATTTTAATTTTTTGGGAAATAGAAATGAACTCCAAAGAAAAAGTTTTTTGAAATAAATGTCTTGGTTTATGGAGTTCCTGTCTTCTTTATGGAAAATATTCAAATCACTACTCATTTAGACCCTTTCTGCAAAATTTTTTGTAAAGAAATTAATATTGCTCCAGTTTGATTGCATGTTATGTGATACTAGCTTGTTTGTGCAATTACTTGATTGCTTGTGTATGCCGTTGTCGTGTAGGGCCTGCTTTAGATGATACTGATGTCACTTGGTTTTTACTTTTACATATTCTTGTTTTGGTATAATATTTGCTTTTAAATACTAATCGAATGACAAAACCATGCTTTATAAATTAAACAGATTTTAAATTAACCAATTATTCATTTAAAATTTGAGTTTCCTAAAGCAAACCGATATACTATAATTACAATTAAACAAATATCTTAATTTATTTGCTACCATTTTTTTTTTTCCTTATATTTATATTCCTGTTGTTTGTTTCTATCTTTAACACCAGACTGGCGTTTGTTTGTTTTTTCGTTGGAGTCTACATTTTATTTTTATTTATTTTTGCATTTTTTTATTTCAAATTTGCGTTAAATTATGATGTTTTACTAGTCATTTGATGTTAAAAAATGATATGAATTTTGAAATCTAATACAATTTTATTTTTTTATTATTTTTTTATGTTGTGTACCATGACAAATTGTTTAGTTCATTGTTTGTTTGTTTGTTTGTCAAAAAAAAAAAATAAATAAAAAAAAAATTTATATGCCTTTTGGTTTTTCATACAGACTTACCCACCACTGCTATTGCTAGGCCTGTTGTCAATCAAAAGGTTGTTTTTCTTAAACAAGCAAAATGAAAAAAAATAAAATGAAAAAAAAAAAAAAAACAAATATTTGCTCAACCAGACGTCTAAAAGATTTTTACAGTCTAACATTCTATGATGGATTCAAATCGTGTGAAGGTGGCTTATGAGGTTTATCCTGTTGTCCTTGTGGCTAATTTATAGATAAAATTTTTTGTATTATTTTTATTACTTCTTTTGTTTTTATTTCTTTTTTGTTTTTTTTTTTTTTTTGTTTTTTTTTTTCGTTTTAAATATCCAATCAATTTATTGTACAAAGAAATAGGGTTTTTTTTCATTTAGTATTATTGGCTTTATATTTGCATAGAATTATTTGGTTTTTAAATGATTTCACGAGAATATTAAATTACTGAGCTCTGATATCTTTTAAAGGGACGAATAGAGAAAACAAAATTAAGTCATTATTTAAATTTACTTTAAAGAACCAAGATAATAATAGCTTTGGTTTTATATCAGACGCTTTAGGGATTTGATTAAAAATGCAGTGGAAAACATTTACAATTTTAAAGGCACTAATTGCTTTTCCAATCTCTTTCTAATTTTGTTTTACTTATATTGTTTTTTGGTTCTCTATAAGCAAATTAATATAACAACCCCCACCTCAATAATACATATAATGGCTGATTTGTTACTTTCATTTAGTTAGATATCAAATTGAAACTGAAAACAATAAAAATGTTTCTTACATTTTAATTTATTTATTTTTTTTTTTTTTTCAAAACTCACACGAAACTGTTGCGTTTGTAAAAACCCTTCAGTATACTCGTATATTCAGTAATTAGGGAACAACAATGAAAATAAGTGCCACATATACAAAGTAAAAGTAAAATAAATGGAAATAAAAAAAATCTCTTTATTGCACAATTCATGAAAGGTTAAGTAGAGAATGCATTTTTGGTTTAAAACAACATGTTCTAACCACACTCATCGGTCTATTTTTCTTTAACAAAAGAGTTCTCTCCTACACGAGTTTGTCCATTCCATTTTACTTTGCTATTCTTCTTAATTCTTACTTTACATCACTTGTCAGAGATAACATGTAATGTAGTAGGTATTGAATCTGAAGAGTAACTAAGTTCCCTGTTGGGGAAGATGTCGGAGCTGGGGGTCGAACCCAGGGCTCATGTCTTAGTATGCCAATACACTAACCACTAAACCAAATTTTTTTATTTATTTTGTGGAAATAGTTTTATACAATACAGGCATATTTGCACATTTGCAAAATCTACAATAAACATATACAAAAGGATTTAACGTAGCAATAGCTACAAAATTTTGTATCGTTTTGTTACAAATTAATAGTTAACTTCACGAAAGAAACAATCATTAAGCAAAAGAAAGGCACACGTAAGTGAAATACGTATCTGAATTTTTTGTTTCTTTTTGACCTAAGTTGCTTGGTGTGGTGGGTAGCTTTGTCACTAGACTAGCAAGAGTGCAGAGGACTGCGTGCATTCAGAACTTGCCTGTAAATCTCCATGCTGTGTCGATTTCGACTTAGAGTGCAATCAGGCTGAGGAAGCTGGGCCTCTGGGGGCGATTTTATTTCCTCCCCATTTGAAGAAACTAAGTGCAGATTTTACCCTTCGAAAGTTGGATTTTGGAGGGTGTGCTACAATAGATACAATACAATATCAGATATCGGTATTACAGTCTTCACGGATGGTTCTAAGATGGAATCTGGCGTGGTGGCTGCTGTTTTCTCCGAGTCTGACAAATTGGCAGAGACATTTAGATTGCAATTATGCAAGCTTTGAGGATATTTAGGGAGCGATGCTTTGAGGGTGAAATTAGAAATTTGTCTGATAACCAGGCTGTTATCAGGTTTTTGGCGTCGCCTATTAGCAATTCTTCATTGGTTCTTCGCTATAAAGAGGAGCTGAACCTTTTTTCGGACGCTTGTAGGATTTCCTTGGTCTGGGAATGAGAATGAGAAGGCGGATGGGCTTGCTAGGAACTCTGCTACGATAGGGGATTCTGCTACTTCCTACTCGGAAGTTCGCTGCTCTATGACCGTCATTCAGTTTATTCCGTAAAAACATACAAAACACATGGAGTTGCATCATTTTCTGTATTGTTTCTAAGAATCTTTGGCCTCAATATAATCGATGCAGGACTCTGCAAATTTTAGCAATCCCTCGCCAATCTTTGCTAAACTTGTAGTTGTTTATACGGGTCACTGGATGATTGGTAAATACACTGAAAGGTTGGGTCTGCCTTTTAACTCTGACTTCTGCAGTCATTTTGCTAAAATACTTCGAAGAGAAAGACAATAGATCATTTTCTTAGTGACTGCGAAGGTCTGGCAGTCAGATATTTGAAGTTCTTAGCTTGGCCAGTTTCGTTAACTGGCCATCCGACCTAGCTACCTACGTAGCGTAAAACTACAGTGAATCCTGATTAAGACGTTTAAAAAAAATTTATTCAAAAATATGGAAAATATACCACTATTCGGATCGTGAGCAAATGCAGCTCTGTTTAATAGTGCGGAGTTGTACATATCTGTTACAAATTGTCGTACAACTTTTATCCAACTTTTAAAATCAAATTTATTGTGTAGCGGAACAGTATTGCTTTCAGAAAACATAATCTACTTTCTATATAAACTCATCGGTTGCATTGTACTGCTACAAAGAGAGAATAGTCAAGTAATTTGAAATGTGTTCTATATTCTACACATTCTATAAATAACACTAGATTTACCGCACCAGTCAAAAGGACTGGTTTTGATTTATTTACCACAAATATTGACTTTGTGTGAATATTTTTTCCCAAAACTAGTATATGATTTTTATAACGACAACAAAATATAATTAATTTGATAACTTGTTTTGATTTTGTGTCCACAGATTAAAAATAAATTTTTATTTTTTATACTTATACCGGTACCAGTCATTTTGACTGGTGCGTTTTTCCATATCATCAATCGATTTTTGTTTATATTTAGCATACACTACAACCTTTATTCGTGTTCCCAACGAGAAATATTATTGAAGAGGAGGTCATCAGTGCCTTCTTACTATTGATAGACCACCATGTATTAGACTATGTAAGAACTTGCACCGAATCAGAAGCTTCTAGAGTTTTGGGGAAAAAGTGGACACTTTCACAAGAAAAATTGAAGTCCTCATTGGAATTCTGTATACACGTGTTGCATACGAAGCAAAAAGTTTAAAACTATCGTATGTGTGGATCAAAAAATGGGCTCCTGAATTGTTTTCCGAAAGTATGAGTAGGCATGGGTTTACAGAAATTTTACGGTTCATTCGGTTCGATAAAAGAAATGAAAGAAGTCAACGCTTACAAAATGATAAATTTGCGTTAGTGTCGACTGTTTGGGATAAATTTATTGCCAACAGTCAAAACTGTTTCAAACCGGGACCATATATTACAGTAGATGAGTAATTGTTTCCTACGAAGGCCAGATGTAGGTTCACACAGTATACGCCACACAGACCAGATAAGTTTGGGATCAAATTCTGGCTGGCGTCCGATGTTGAAACAAAGTACGTAGTAAATGGTTTTCCTTATCTAGGAAAGGATGAGACACGAGATTTGTTAACACCTCTCAGCGAATATGTAGTAATCAGACTAATGCAGCCGTATACATGTCTTTCTTTACCCTCCAAATTATTAGAAAAAATACTATGCTGGTGGGTATAGTACGTTGTAACAAACGGGAACTGCCAAAAATTTGTAAAGACAAGAAAGATGGTATGGCTCGTTTTTCAATATTACTATATGCAACAAATGAATGTACTCTAATAGTTTATAAGAGTAAGGCCAACAAAAAAGTGGTTTTATTGAGTCTAAGCACAATGGCGTCAAAATTGATACAGACAACAGCTGAAGAGCTTACTTCTGACTTTCAGTCTTCAACCCAAGATATAGCAAGTGAAGCTGATCGTCCAACATCCAATATTCCAAAACAAAACCCCATCCAATACGTAAATGGTGCCTAATCGGGTTCTGTAATAACAATAAGACAACGATAAATTGCGATGTCTGCAAAAAATATGTGTGCGGATAATGCACAGAAAAAAAGTTTCTATTTGTAAAAAATGTGAAAATCCATAATTATTTTGAATAATAACTAAAATACAGCTCCTGACTTCTTATTTATTTTATATTTTATTAGTTCTGTTTATTAATTTATTATTTTTAATAGCAGATACAAATTCTACACATTGAAAACACTTATTTTTTAATTCCAGTCAAAATGACTGGTGTTGGTATAAATAGGTATAAAAATTTGTTGGTAAATCTAGTGATAATACTGTACAGTATATTTTATGTTTTAATAAAAAATAATACTCGTTACTATTTAAGGAGTATAAACTGTAATTTCTGTTTCATTAATTTTTTTCTTTACGTTCAGTTTGAGACACTTCATAAGAAAAAAATTATAGAAATACAAATTTTTTTTTTTATTAATAATGGAATCACAAATGTAAACAATATAAAATTAAGAAATAATGAAAAAATAAGACAAAAACCAAGACAATAAATCGGTTGAAAACAAACAAAAAAAATGAAGACAAAAACTGCTCAAGGTTACGAAATAAGAAACTCAAAAATTATTCTGTCTTTTAATCAAAATTTGTAAAAACTTACTTATAAAAGAGAACCTAAAACAAAATTTTTCACAAAATAAAATCCAAGAGTATGTAGTACGAAGATAAAAAAGAGTTTTTTTTTTCTTTTACTGAAAGTAAAACATTTATTTGCAGCATCTTTTTAAAATTCCTGTTGTCTAAAACAGTTGAACGGTTGGTTGGTTTCCAGTTTGCTTTCAACAATTTAAAAGAAAACTAACCGAGAAAAAGAATGTAACACTGCAAATAAAAAAGAAAATATATATCCAAGAGAAAGGATAAAAAAATTTAAATAAAATATAAAAATCGAATAAAATTTTGTAGTGTTTTGCTGGTTTTTCTTTCGTTTCGTTTTATCTCTGATTTAATGTTAATGCGTATTTAAACAGTTTGATTAAAAAAGAAAAAAAAAAACAAAAAAGAAATTAAGTGTAGTTTTGGGGCAAATATTTTTTTTTATTTTTTAATGCTTTTTAAGGACAATGTATTAATTTTTATAGTCGACAAAGATATAAAAAACAATTAATTCGCCGCAATAAACGATAGCTCTCAATTGAAGTTGAAAATAGAAGCGTTTTTCCTTCGAAGTAGTAGCGAAATGGCGGTTAAAAAATAAAAAATAAAGTTATAAAAATAATTACAACTTGAAAACCTTATGCTTAATAAATTTTTTAACATTTTTTTAAAAGAAATTTTTTAAAGTTTATTTCTTTCTTTTTTTAATTTTTTTTTTTATTTGTATACATTACTTATACTAGGTAACAATAGATTTATTTTATATGGGCACCGTTCGTAGACATATCACATGCCACCCGTTGTAAGAGTCAAATACAAATGTGTCTGACCAATACCACTCAAAGCCGGTGCCTTCTAATCTCAGACATGCCAACCAACCAACCACTACGAGTACTCCCCGAAGGACCGCACCCAAACCATCAGGCGATATTACCTCACTCCCCGAATGACAGTGGAGCACAAGCAAACCGGGGGCTCCTGATGCACGTAGTACGAGATTAGGTAGGTTTCTCTCGTCAGTTCCTTCGAGCGTTAGTAAATTACTGCCTATAGCGAGTGCCAGGACAGTAAGAGTGGTAATTTTTTTTATTAAATTTTGTTCTGTAAAAACGCTTTATTTAAATCAGAACTAAATTCTAATAAATGAAATTAGATTGTTTTTTGTAATGATTTTTTTATTTTTAATCAAAGACGAAAATGACATTCTTGAGGAAATTGGATTGTCACGAAGAAAATGTCATGATTTCTTATTCTTTATGTGTCCCCATATCCTTCAAAAGAAATTTGTCTTTGTTTTGTGTGCTATGCATTACAAGAGCCTTCTCAGAGTTAGTCTTAATTCGAGTGGGTAAGAGATGTTCTCAAAAAAGTGGAAAGAAAACCTGCCGCTGTAGTACTTATAGAACTAAGAAATGAACGCCACTTGGCACCAATGCTTCAATAAATCTAAAGCATTACTTGGCACTTTGTTGTATTGATCGAGAATACCCACGATAGACTATGAAGCAATAGGCTGTACATCACAATTGTATTAAATCTTGGTTCGAATATAAGTCTTTTAAATTTTATGAATCTCAAATGAAATTGAGTATTTATTTTTGACACCGTTTACAAAAACCAAAGCACTTGAATGCTTTTTTCGGCACTGGAAAAATATGATAATTTTAGAAGATATCACAATATAATATCATGCACTGAATACCAAGAGCATAATATTCACACTGGGGATTTTTGTATGAAGGTGAGGAAAAAAATGTATTTGTCAAAAAATGTAGTGATTTTATCACAAATTTAGTTTTATTTATATAGTAATACACAAAAGTAATCAAAATAAAGAAAGTTAGAGAAATGTATATCGTTACCTACAATGTAAAAAGCCATAACTAAGACAAAAATTTAAATGATTTTTTTAATTTTGAATTTATTATTTATTTTAAATCTATTTTCAAATTATTATTCTAAAAGAGCCTATAACAGTATGCCTTTTCTGGCTAAATGCATTTTCTGGAGTGTCTAAGGCCATATTTTTGATAGTCTTTGTTACGACTTTCTTGAGCCTTTACTGACTTGGCCTCTAGGACTCTTTTAGCAGTATGATCCAACAGATTTTGCAGAGGTACACTCCTCAACCGATTTATGTGGCCGACCAAGTGCAGAACTGGTAGGACATTCCGTCTAAGTAAACTTTATTGTAAATGTGCGTTCAAGCCAATTTCCATTTTTTTTTCAAATCGCGACTTCGCACGATTAGAATCCTGCCATCTTTGTTTGAAGTTAATTAAAAGCCTTTATATATTGTATCCAAAATTTCACATGCTTTAGTTTCGTTTAAGCTAATTTGCGATTGTTGCAAAAACTGTTTTAATTTTGTTCTGTCTTTGTCAAACTCCAGAAACTTCGGGCGTTAAACCCCATGTGAAATGTATTATCGCTTATTACTTTGCTACTGTAATCATAAAAATCAAATCATCTTTTGTGCACTACTTTTTTTATAATTTTGCATATCATAAAAAACTCCTCAATGTTTTTTCAAAAGAATTTTGTTCATATCTCGAGCAAATTTTTTACATTCATACCTTTACTTAATTGTGAATAAAAGCGAAAAGCGTTCATCGATTTTCATGATTTATATATATTTGTTCATAGGTTATGCAACTTTACGCGAAAGTAGTAGAACTTGATATGTTTTTACCGTTTTGGATTTTTAATGAATTAAAAAAAAAATTTAGTTTTTTAGGCAAAAAAAATTTGTTTTCCTTCATACATTTATTTATAACTGCGAAACTGTTGCTTAGATAGCGAAACGTTATATAAACAGATGAAAGTAATTGTAATTCTAGATTCTATATTTATTTCAGCAATATCCGACTAGTGGTTCTTGAGTTATGTTAAACAAAAGAGGCTTATCAGAATTGAATCGTGAATCAATCGGCTGAAAAATTTTGTACTGTGTAATGCAACAAATTGAGAGGTGGCACCTGGTGGCACTTGAAATTGATTAAATATGTTAAAACACATATGAGACAATGTATTAGTAGTGATTTCCAACTGTAGGGAAGTATTGCTAAAATTGCAGGTCCAAATGTTTGGAGAAAAAAAGGATTTTTGTTATATGTTCATAAAAATAAACACACAAAAAAAACTTAAATCTGTGCAAAGTTTATTTTCCCAATTTTGGTATGCTGAAATATCCTACTTTAAATAAAAAATAAAAAGAAAAACGTTAGCTCACATAATAAATGAAAATTCGTTTTGAAATTCTTAGGTTTAAATTAAGTTGGTTCGGTAAAACATACAAGTACTAAGTTTGAGACGGCCATAAAAAAAAAAAAACTCGCAGTCAGATCGGAGTAATTCTTTTTGATTTGATTGTACCATTTAGTCTAAAATGTCAAAATATCAATCCATATTGTATGAAGAGTATGTTGAAAATTTGACTTTTTTCTTCAAAATCCCCAATGTGCGCCGTTACATATGAAAACAACAATGGTTACTACGCACATACAAGGATTGTTTGCAGGTCATTTGTGGGTACATCATATCATCGCAAGAATTAAAGAACACTGAAACTGACAAAAAATCAAAAATACTTCTTTTGCATCTTTTTTATGAGAAATACGCGTCGATTGTTCTACATTCATACAGGTTTTTTGGCTCTGGTGAACATTTAAGGTTTTGCCAGTAACAGCGTTCTTTAATTCCATCGACGATATATAGTCTGACTTTTAAAGACATACTGTGTTAAAGAGAAGAAAAGAAGAGACAGTTACTCTTCTTGGGACAGACCGATCTTAGACTTTCTAAGCTCTTATCTGGCAATTATAATGGGAAGAGATTGGAGTCGTGCACTAGATTCTCTAGGGATATTATTATATTATTAAATATCGGACTGTCAAAGTTGTCACCAACCGACATTTTAAAATTCGTCACAGCAACGTAACTGAGTGAGATACTAACGGAAGTCTGTATAAGTTGAGGGCTGTACAATAGATCTTCATGTCGAACTACTACATAAATTTTCCAAAAAGAGGTGCGCATGCGTATATTACTACCAAATGTTGCTGTGACCTGCAAAAAAAAAAAATTATGGGATAGAGCAAACCCCTGCTGTACTTTAGAAATTAGTTTTAATATGCTGGAAGGAACACAGTCTCTAACTATTGTATTATAACAAAAATACCAGAGAAAACTTAACATAAAATGGAAGAAAGCAGTAATGCTTGCCCTAGAATTCTTCTTTTATTTTTATTTCTTTTATTTATATCTGATAAGTTTTCCAATTTCTATACTTTGATGTGTCAAAATTCTATGTAAATTAAAAATTCTTTGAATTGTTTACGTTTAGATGCCGTTGTTTTATATTTTTCAGTACCTTATTGTTTTTTCATTCAACTTTATTATTTATTTTAAATTCCATTTTTCTATTTCCCCTCTTACTCCTACAACAATTATAAAACCATAAAATAATGTTTTCTAACTTTCCCCAGTGAATTAAAAACTGTTTTGAATAAAAAACTGAAAAGAAAACAAGCAACAACAAAAATAAAAAACAAGTACCTTATCAGGGGTATCAAAAAATATTATTGTTTTTGTTTGTAACTAAAAAAAATAATAGAAAAACAACCTTAAAGATGAAAAAGAATTCTGAGAAATATTTTATTTTTTAAGGAGTAAAGAGAGAAATAAAAACTGAGGAGGAGGCAAAAATGTTGCCTTTGAAACTTGCCTGTAAACAAGCCCTACAATACAAATTACAATATTACAGTGCTTACTTAAGAGTGAAGATAACAACTTCATCCGTTAATTATACCGACGTTTAAACTAAGGATAACTCTCAGTTTCGCCAAAAAACCATTAGACTACGGCTAGTAAAATGTTTAATGACACAATATATTTTTTTTTTGTTTAACCAATGGCTGTCAAAGTCAAATTGAAAATTTAACAATATTATATTGGGCCCGGCCCTAAACACTCTAAACATAGAAAGGCTCACTAAAGGGAGAGATTTTTATTTCGTTCACTTTTATTAATACTTCGGACAAAAGTTTAATTTTGTAATTTTTGCATGTTTCATGCAAAATGAATTTATCAATGAGACGTAGGTTTATAGACAATTAAGTGATTCACCATTTAAGTGAGTAGCCAAAACATAATGTCTAGGTAGCGGCAGTGGTTTTACTTTGGTAAATAGTGGCAACCTTACAAAACATATGTTTACAGCTTTTTGGCGCCTAGTTGCTTATTATTTATTTATCTTTTACTTTAGAAATAATTTACATATTTACTACATTACAATACAATATTAAATAATATTCTAATTAATTTTTAGGAGCAGAGTAACAAGGACCATAAGCTAAGTACAACGTCACAGACACTATCCACTAGACTTCTGTTAAATATTATTTAATACAATTACTTGAATATTATTATTTGTAGTCGCCGTATTAAGGTGCTTATTGTGGTGGCTTACTAAGATAAGAGTTCAAATCCCAGCTCTGACATTTTGAAAATAATAAATAAAAAAAATATTTCTTTCGACGACCACCTTTGGCAGAAGCTCTGAGAGTAACTGATTGCCATGAAAAAGTTTCTCAAGTCTGTCGTTCGGAGTCGACTTTAATCTCTAAGTCTCGCTAATCATGGCTGCTGCTAGAAGCTAGGCCGTAATCCTGAAACAAGTTTTGTATTGGCCAATTATTTATGTATGTATGTACGTATTTGAACGATATCAGCCAATAATATTTTTTTAATTCTGCTCCTTTGTTTACGACTTCAAATTAGTGGGAATATTGGAACAGAATCCAAACAAAATGTTCACACCAGACACGATGAAGAAAATTCATAAAATTCATATAAAAAAGATGATGAAGCGTTTGAAGCAGCAGCTCAAAGATGTTTGAATGAAGTATTTGGCTATATTTCACCATAATAAAACAGAATCTTAGCATTGATTTGTAACCAGGGGTCTACCACTAAACACCTTAGACAGAATAACAATCGAAGCAGTCGACTGGAATCATATCCAACGTAAGCGACAGTTACACTAGGAGGCCATCATCAATGGTAAGTATTTTGCAAAGTTACTGCAGTGTTTAAGTGATAAAATCAATTAAAAAAGCCAATTTGGCAAAAAAAAGTATCGTTTTATTAAGACAATGCACCAGTTTACACATTTACTATGGTGGTATTCAACTTCAAATAATTAAATGTCGCATTGCTACATATAGCGCCCTTCGATAATTTATTATAGCCAATTGTTATTAAAAATTAATGTAGTCGCCATTGTCTAGTGGCTAGTGTGTTGGTTTACTAAGATGATAGCGCCGGGTTCAAATCTCAGCTCTGACATCTTGAAAAAAAAATACGAAAAAATTATTTCTTTAGGCGACTAACTCTCAGCAGTCTTCTGGCAAAAGCTTTGGGAGTAAATGATTGCCATGAAGAAGCTTTTCAAGTCTGGCGTTCGGAGTCGACATTAAACTGTAGGTCGCGGTACTCGTGGACATAAATTAACACACACAATATTAGTGCTGCGAGAAGCTAGGTCGTATCCCTGACACAGTATTGTAATAGCCAATTAAGTATCGAGTCAATTATATAACGATGCGAAAAAGTGTATTAAACTAAATGGAGTTCGAATTTTGAGAATTAGGCCGAGGCCACGCAATGAGCGGCAAAAAATTAAAACATATGAAATACTACTGAAGTGGCCACGCAATGAGCGGCATTTCTAAGCGGCTAAGCGGCGCCGCTCAGGAATATGTAGAACTTGTTCTAATTTTTAGTTGATTTCTGAGAGGCGAAGTATAAACATGGCAAAAATGAATTGCAAGATAGACTACCAAAAATTTAAAATATGGCATTTTAATAATATAATAACTTTATTGACCTCTTCTTATAAATAATAATAAATAAATCTTATAAATAAAGGGCAAAAACAAAATAAATTTGTAATTCTGTTTCATCCAAATAAGATGACAATTACAAGAACAGCAATGATGGTAAGAAAAGGAGAATATGATAGAAACTGTTGTGTGACTTTACTTCGACTAACTCATACAAGTGTATGTACATACGGTAATAATTTCAGTATGCGATTTCCAAAAAAGTATGAGTTAAATAGTTGATGTTTGGTCTCGAATATATACAGGACACAAAGAACTCTGATGAGACTACCGTAGCTGGAGTCGAAAACAATTGTTCAGTTTGGCTAGTGTACTATTCCTTCACGGACATCATTTCTTCCTTAATTACCAAAAAATATTCATTGCAGTTAACTTTGATCTAATTAAAGCGTTTTCTGACAAAAATAATAAATCTCTTTTTCGAGCTTAAGGTCTTTTTATATTAATATAAAATATTTATTTATTTTCAATATTTCGCTGCCCCTTCGTGTACCGTCTTCAGGAATTATTATTATTTTTATTTTCAGTAAACAGTAAAATTTACTGAATACTGAAGCACGTATTGCATTAAAAAATAATGCAGTATGCCCATGTATGCATTTTAACAACAAACCGCACTAATCGCTCAGAAATAACGCTCAGTAATAAGCCAATTGCCGCTCAAATTCGCCGCTCAGTCGCTCACCGCTTTGCCGCTCATTGCGTGGCCTCGGCCTTAGAGAATTTATTTTTTATTTTGAATACAACTTTTTCCTATTTTTATATACATCCATATGAGAAAACGTTTTCTGGTCTGAAATATGGCTACTTGGAACTTCTACGGAAATCTAACTCAATTTATATTTAAGTTCTTCAAAAAACAAAAAAAAACATTAAATTTTTTTCCAACTAATTTTCGTTAATAAATTTCATAACGATTTCAATCCAAAAAATCGCTAATTTTGTTTTTTTTTCTTTTAAGAATGGAATAGAGCTCTGTGGCATGGCTTTTCCTTTTTTCCTTATAATTGTGCATTCAAATATTATACAAATGGCTTCCTATGGTTTTATAAAAATAATACCAATTAAAAACAAAATATTATATATAAAAAAAAGTTTTAATTAACATTTGTTTTAATGCATTACAAACAACATAATAGTTCGTTCTATTATACCACAAGCAATTAAAGTGCTGCAGGATATGAAGAGAAGGCAAAAGTGGTTCACTGTCTTGTTGTTCTGTGTTGTTGTTATTTTCTCGTACAGTTACTTACTATCACTGTTAACAAACTTACTTCAGGCATTTAAAGTTTTTTACTTTTACCTTCTGTTACTTTCATTTCCCACCAGAAACAATGTTGCAGAATAAATAAAAAATTAAATTAAAAAAAAAGAAAAGTAAAGTTTTGTGTTCAAAAATATACGCTTATTGTGATTTCGCTGTTTGCAACACTCAAAAGAAATTTCAATTCGAAATTTTCAAGTAAATTATGTTTAAAAAAAGTTTTACGGCTTCTGGTTTCTGGCTAAAGTTTCTAAACATTAAAAACAACGTAAAAAAAACAGCAACAATAAAAATAAAAAATTTAACACAATTATACAATTAATTTAAATTTTTTAAAATTTATTTTAATACTTCTCTTGCATCACTATAGATATTTAATTGTATTTCTAAAAGAACACATTAAAAAACATTTAAAAAAACAAAATATGCGAGTGTAGCTCAATATGAGACGTGCTTTTTCAAGTTATCACACTTTAACTAAAAGAGCAATACCGCTGCTTCCATAGCGCATTGATCAGTTTGTGAAGTATTTTGAAACATAAATTTTAATGGTTCAAGAAGCATAGAAGATGTCTCACGTTCTCACCCATTTGAATTCTCTGCATCTAAAACAATGGAACTGAATTTCAGAACATTTAATTAAAATTTGGAAATGATAAGGCTGTACGCAACATAAGAGCCGCTTTTGTTTACCTTTGGTTTGTTGGTTAAAGTAGCCGCTGTACCCGAGCGTACTGCTCGTACTGCAGAAAATATTGCTGCTTTTCGCGATAGTATGGCTGAAGAGCCGTCCAACTCAACTTGTCGTCGTGCTCAATAACTGCACCTCTAACGCTCGTCGTTGAGGACCATTAGGCATTTGGCGTTAAATCATTGTGACTGGAAATTTTTTGGTGTATTTAAGCTACGTTTTGTTGCGGACACCATAATCATCCCACTATAAACTCTATTTATTTTGGTTTTAAAAGAATAAACCAATAAAGTTGAGGTTGCCGAACACTTGAAGCATTCCTATAGTCCGTGAGAGTAAGAAGAAGAATCTGATTAAGACGAATTGCATTGCTTGTAATTACTCAGTTTCAGACTCATATGAAACTTATAAACAACGGCGTTTGTGTGCTGAATGGCCGTAAAACCCTTTTTACTATGTTTGTTTATTTTAAGCTGGCAGCTTTATTAATTTACATTTGTTGTCATTAATTACGACCGCTGATTATCAGATTTTTTGGACTCACCGAGCTCTTGATACTTTATATGCTTTGACGGTATATTTATTTGACCCTGCTGTTAGGTAAAAAAAACTTACGAATCTTAGGTATAGGACCATTTTGGTCCATATTATTATTTTCTTTTAATAATTGCCTGTTATAATGTCTAGATATATATGTATGTATATGATGCACCCAGTTTTTGTTTGAAGTGTTTTAATAAGTTACCTTTATTTCTGGGATTCCCCTTTGTAAGTTTACACATCATTTGCGGCAGTTAACTTCAGTTTATATTCAGTGTCGGACTTGTTCACTTTGCTAAAACAATAGAAAATCGAGGATTAATAGCGACCAGAACACGTGGATTTTGCAGCTGCTGCAAAACTAAGTGCGATGGCAAATGCACTATATGCAACAAATGTATATGTAAATTGCAACGGAAGATCATTTGCTTATCATGTAGTGATAAGATTTAATAAAAAAAAACAATAACGGACCAAAATGTTTCTAAACCCAAGATTTGTAACCTTTTATTTTTCTGACTTCTATTTTATTATTTTTGGTTGAAAGTTTTCCAGGAGTAATAAAGTATAAAAATACCCCAATAGCAAATGTTTTAGGTTGATATGTTGCACCATTTTTTAGTCAAGGCAAAAACAAAACAAAACTTGACCGAAGCTATAAATTCAGAACCGAACGCAAAACGAGGACGTGTATTGAGCAGAGCGAGTATAAATAGTAGAAAATAGATGATTAGACCCACTATGCTCGTTCTGAAAATAATGTTATTAAAAGGGGAGCGCAAGAAGTGGTGAGTAAAAGCAAATAAGAGTAAACTTTGTAAGGAGTTATTTACATCCATCAACGAGATACCAAAGTTTGCAAGGCCATGCATGCAAACTCCTGACAGAGACTATAACTCATCAAAAACTACTGCAGAGGTGTTTGTCAATTTATACTTCCTACACATCTAACAAAAGTCCGGCTGAGGTCTGTCTTAGACGGATATGATTTTTAGGTGTGATTTAAACCGGTCACAGTGGGCATGTTGTTATAATTTTTCCTGTAGGTTTATTTTAAATAGAAGTAGCTGAAGATAAAAAATATAGGCCATCATATCTACAGCCCGTAATCTATTGGTTAGTGTGTTGGCTAACTAAACAAGAGCTCCGGGTTCAAACGCAAACTCTGACGTCATAAAATAATAAATATTAAAAATAATTTCTTTCGGCGACTACTTCTTAGCAGTGTTTTGACAAACGCTCTGAGAGTAACTGATTGTCATGAACAAACTTTCCAAGGCTATCTTTCTGAGTCGAATTTAAACTGTAGGTACCGGGACCGGGTGGATAAAAATTGACACACACAACATGGGTGCTGCAAAAGGCTAGGCCTCACAGTGTGACAGCCCCATAGTAAACGCGGCAAAAAATGGTTTTTGGCGTGTCGTCCAATTTGGATGAAATATTTACAGTATATTTAAAGGTATATGAGTAACAATTCCCTGAAATTTCAGCCTCATAACTTCTTTACTTTTTGGTCTAGAGCAAGTCAAAGTTGAGGTATGCCAACGCGCTTGAAATATGTTAATTCAATATGTAATATTCAAAAGCTTATTAAAAAAAAAATTCATAATAAATATAACTTTAAACTATTTTTTTATTTAACTTAGTTGTTGTAGAATGAGTAGATGAAAAATAAATTAAAATAAAAAAACTCGAAAAAAATTTCTTAACAACAGAATTGTGTTGTAAAAATTTAACATTTTGCATTTTCAATGGACTAGGAAATATAGAGCAGCCTCTCGCCCTACGTGCAGACTTATATCAAATGAAAGATTGAGGTATCAGCCTTCATTTAAAGTAAAGGACATATAGCAAAAGTTTGCAAAAGTACTTTAACCATACAAAAAACTACAAAAAATACGCATTCTGTCGCTATACGTATGTTAGCATGCAATAGCATGTTTAAAACTTTTTACTTTATTTTTTTTAAATTGTTTACAACAATTCACTTATTGTTTATTATTATTTTATTTACATTATTCATTTGATTGATAATTAGAATACCATGATGATATTAAAAAATTATAGATAGAATGAAAAAAAATTTTTTATTTTTTATTGCGTTTCAATGGGAGGTGGGCGTAATACTGGGCGTGTTATTGTAATTTTTGCATGAAACATTTTAAATGGTATAAATTACAGTAATGTCAAATTTGAAGGTTGTATCTAAAATATTTTAGAAAATATGGCACTTTTTATGTTAAGGTTGTATGGGTGGTGGGGATAAAAGTGGGCCAAAGTTCAAAATTTTTTTCCGATAATGTTTGTAACAATATAACATTTAAGTATACCAAAATTGAAAGTTATACCTAGAGTATTACGGGCAATACGGCATTCTACAAATTTCGATTGTATGGGAGGTGGGCGTAAAATTTTTTTTTTAACTGAAATTGTCTTAAAAATAACCTGTGCAAAATTTCAGAGCTCTACAATGACTCCTTGTATTTAATGCCGGCGTTGTCACACTGTGGGCCGTAATCAGAAAACGTTATTGCTCTGGCTAATTATGTATATATGTACTTATTGCGGGATGTTTTCTATTTACTTTTTTGATTAATTTTATGGTGTCCATGGACATAATATTCTTACTTACTAAAGATCTATATGTATACTCGAATATAAATTTTAGAGTTCAAAAGTAAAATAATTTTAAATTTTAAAAGTAAATTACTCTCTCATAAATGAATTCTATAAACGTATTTTTTTTTAATTTAAACATATCGTCGTGCGGGAGTTTAAGTGCTCTATACGCCATTTTTTAAATCTCGAGTTAATGATGCTAATTTAGGTTTTTGACACCAAAATTTTTAAAATCTGCAATCCGTTTTTGGCTATTTATCTCCGAAACTTGACAAGATATCCTAAAACGGATTACAGATTTAAAAAATTTGGGGTCGTAAACCTAAAGTGGCATCATTAACTCGAGATATATAAAAATCATGAAATGGCGGATAGAGCACTTAAACTCCCACACGACGATATGTGACGAATAGTTAAAAGTTTCATGTGATAACCAGTATTTCAAAATTGCCTATTATTGAGATAAGTAGCCTATTAGTATATGAAAGCAACGCAAAAGAATTTGATCTTAAACTTCGTAAGTAATGTAGCAAATATCTACATACTTATATGAACGTCATGTGAGAAGTAGGAGGTTTCAATGTATTCCATAAAGTCCCAACTTATTGTATATTTTAGACTGGCAGCGTCATAGCTGCATATTTGTTTAGGAACAACGTTAGTTAGGCCATCACTGACAATGTTGTGTTATGATTTTATATTACTTTTGACATGATTTGGATTATATTATTACCAGTGGCATATATATATCTGTGGAATTTTGAAAAAACGTATTCTCTCGAAATAAGACAATTTTCCAATATTTTTATAGTATATATAGAATTTCTTTGTCCTTCTTTTGGTCTAATCCCCGTATTTCAACGTCCTTTGGAACACAAGATATGCAGTTGACTAATCGACCTCTTTCAGACTTTCCCCCAATTTCAATTTGACAAAACGACTTCTTTCAGAGAATTAAGAATAATTTAAAAAATTCAATGTCTATTAAAAATTTTATTTAATTTTTATTAATATTTTTTTTAATTATTTGCATATTGTAGAGAAAAATAAAAGTATTTTTTTTTTAATAAAACCGAAATATATTTTCCAGATCAACTTCTTTCATCCTCTTTTTCATATTTCATTTTAACAAAACAACTTGTCTTGATTTAAGCGACCAAAATAATTTTAAAATTTAATTAAAAAAAAATTTTGACAAAACGACTTATATGGTGGAAGCTAATTTTTTTTATTTAAAATCTATTTAGCAAAAAGTCTTAAATTAATTTTTTGTCGTTTTAAAGAAAATTATTGCTCCTGGAAGGAAAAAAAATGTCGCATAATGTTCGTTAAGTGTTTGTGCATAATATCCAAGCTCAAAATTTCTTTAATTTTCTAAGCAATAACTTCTATTAGCCTTTTTAACTGTTTTTTGGCTCTACTGAAAAGTTGTTGATTTAGAGAGAAGACGTTTTGTCAAAAGTCCTCAGATATGTATGTTTGTATGTGTTTACATATTCGCAATAGACATTAATGTATATGAGTGATTTAAATAAATGGTCATATAAAGAAGAGGTAGGAAGGTAGGTGTTAATCCTTTTACCCTTATCCGTTTTGAATTATTTTAAGTCATAGTCCGGTCTATAAGACCAACGTAAACATGATTTATGTATCAAAGCCATGCTTAACACTTGCAAGTTGTTATATTTCAAATGAATAAATACAGTTTATGATAAATTCAAAAACACCAAGTCTTTATTGTAATACTCTGTATAATTTCAAAGTTTGTTTTGTGGTGTATGCTTCTATTTACTTTTTATATAAATCGGTGTTTCTAAATAAAATTAAATCTAATAAGCACTCTCTGTTAAAGTGACATACTATAGATATTTCAAAATTTCCAATTAAAGTTTTGAAAGCTAAACTTGAAGTATTCACCGAAAACTGTGGTGTCAAAGTTTGTTTGGTTTATATTATTCATGCCATTTATGTTTCCACACATTTTATACCTTTTTGATTATTCATTTTCAGTTAGAATATAGAAAGATACATTCTTACATATGTACATACTCGACGTGCACATAGACAAATAAAAGATAAAAACTGAAGTCTGTTTACAATTAGAAAGTTTATAATACCCTGACATTTATGCATTTCATCACCTCTTCTGACAATGCAGCAGATGAGACACTCTAAAAGTTTTCTTTTTTTTTTTCATGCTTCTTAAAAACGTCTGTTCAATCGGGAGGGTTGAAGATAAACGGAAAGGTGTATGTATTTCAAGAAAATAATTTCCGAAAAAAGATTTAAATAAAGCAAAGACGGCATCAGAAACTTAAACAAAATAAAATGAGATGTTAAAATAGCTAAAAAAAATAAAACAAAGTAGGAGATAAAAATTATTCAAATTCCACTTTAAATTGAGTTGCAGTTGAATGATAACAAAATGATGCTGGTTGAGAGAAAATTTGTAGACAAAATTTTCAGTAAAAAGAAAAAAACTTTAAGTAAGAGGCCACAAAACAGTTTGCATGACTTGATAATGTGGCGTTTTTTTTTTGTTTTAATAAAAACTCTTTTGCAACTTATTTAAGAGTTTTAGTAGTTTCTAAAGAATTTTCTTTTCCAGCCAGATTTTAGTTTACTTTTGACACTCTTATTAGTATGTCACTGTGGATTGTACACATTTCTACTTGTATTTTTGTCTTTCTTCTGTTTACTTTGTTTAAACAATAAAGTGTTGAAACGTTTAGTGAGTGCAAATGAAGTTGATAAATTTTGTTATTTTTTGTTTTGCTTTTAATAAGAAAAAAAAAAATTGTCCGTGTCTGTGGTCTTTGGTCCTTAATATCTTAACCCTTATATTAATGGCAAGGTTTCTCGGGTGTCTTTAGTATTTTTGGTTCAAAATTTTTATCGGAAACTGACTTCTTTAAAATTTTGCGAAATTTTGGACAAAAATATTAATATTGAATAGGAATGGGAAACAATTTTGCAACTTAAAACACCCTTAACATCATAAAGAGGTACCCGGGTATTCTATCTAAAAAGTCGTTTATAAATATCTTCTTTTATTTGTGAAAACTTGTTTGCTGGTATAGTACAATACATAAGTGCATTTTTGAGCTGCCCCGCCACTTTCCCGTAAACTATTTCTTTTTTACTGCTTGTCTTCCACTCATACGATTCTTTGCCATTTTTAACAGTTCCTACAAACTCAATATCTGAAGGTTCTATAGCATTCGCTGGAGGAAACTATACTTTATCACTTCTTGAGTAAGCAAAATCTTCTTTATTGCTTTCATATTCACATAATTCATTATTTTTTCTATCGAATTTAGTCTCTTAGAGTGAGCTTCTGCACTAGAATTCGTTTTTCATACACGTTTAGGTACCCGTGTACGTCATAATGTAATGTAATTAAGAAATTTTCTTTTTCTGCCATTAACAAAAGGGTTAAATTCAGGCTTTTCTCAAAAATGTTCATATAAGAAAAAGCTTCAAGTATCCTTCTTACTCGTATCTCCAAAATATGTCAAAAATTGTCAATGCAACACTGCTATGCAACTCTAGGTTTTCCATTCTTCGGACAAGTCAAAGTCTCTGGTTGGGGTCAACCTGGCGGCCTCCAGAACGATCCTTTTTCCTGTGGTATTCAAGTCGACATACAGCTTCCTCGTAGCCCTACTGGATGGTAATCTAGCAATCGCTAGCTTGTTTACTAATGCATTCTGTGTTGGCAAACGACGACAATGGCAAACGTTTTAAGGACTATAATTTAAGGATATGCACCTGGAATGTAAGACCCTTTATAGGGAAGTTCCTCTATCCAGTTTGCGGATGCTCTAATAAAATATAGGGCTGATATCACAGAAAATGCGATGGATTGGACAAGGTTGTATGAGGCAAGCATGGGGTGTGTCTTTTACTCCCCCCCAGGGGTACAGTAAATGACTTCTGGTGATTTACGCCACACCAGGTTCCTGTACTAATCAGGGAATATGAAGTTCACTTAGCTCTGGGTGGCCTGGCGCTCGCTATAGGCAGAGAGGTTGGTAATTTATTACTTATGCTCTCAGGGACTGACCAGAGAAACCTAATCTAATTTGGTACAACGGGCATCAGGAGCCCCCGGTTTGCCTGTACTTCCCTGTCATTCGGGGAGTGAGGTAAATCAGCCTGATGGCTTGGGTGCGGCCCTTCGGGGAGTATTCGTAGTGGTTGTGGTAATGCTAGATAGAAAATCCTCAACAAGGGGGTCCTACTACCCAGGAAGTGGTATGCTAAACTGGTAGTTTGATGTCCATGGGCTTTCTTCTGAGCAGCGTGTCATAGACATGACCGAGATTAGAAGGCACCGGCTACGAAAGACGCTGGTCAAACGCTGAGTACTTGACCACCACTCTTGCAACAGGGTGGCGTGTGTTGAGTTTCACAGCAGGTACGCACGTTAAACCCATCTAGTTGTTGTTAAGACATCTAAGTACTATAGCTGCCATGAGAATTTGGTTGCGGATTCGTAGATAGCAAGAAATTTCGCCATCTTGTCTCGGAGTTCATCCCTTTGAATGAAAGAATAGCTTCTATCCGCATCGTGAAGGTATCTTTGGGCCCACTGTCGGACAGTGCAGTCTACACTATTCCATCTCGCCGAACGGCTCCAGCTCTCAATATTTGTTTGTATTATAGAAAGGTGTACGAAAAATATGTGTAAAACAAAATATCAATCAAATGCGTGTAACGTCTTCGGTGACGTATCCTTTATCAGATGGCCCATATTTTCAATGACTCTCAGACATATATTATTGAGGTCCAATATCGTTTATGTGTCTAATTGTTTTATCCTTTAGCTCTTAAATTAATTATTTTTGGCTTACTAATGTACGCTTGTTCTTTTAAATATTTCGAAAGAAAGCGATTGTTTTGTTGGCTGTGTTATGAGTAGCACCATACTGTTAGAACCACATAATATCCATATTCTCAATTTATGAGCACAAGATAACAGCATGGCTTACTTTATTTTCAATATTATATTTGGCGACACTGCCAGCTCATAAACTGCACCTAAGAGTCACTCTTTGTGGTTACACGCGCTCTTTGGGATTATAATTTGCCCAAATGGGGAAATTCTGCTTGTTAACGACTCCACTGAGGTGAAAGTGTGCATTATCGCTGCCGATGATTTTCTTTGTAAAGTCACCATTCATTTTTATCTGTTCAATAGACTATTCGGCGTGTTGACCACACTTGAAATGGTGAGTAGACTTCAGCTCTTGAGTTAATTGAACCTTATGTAAGAATTATTTATGCAAAATTCGCATCAGTAATATTCCTGAGAAGTTCAGTTGTTGGGCATGATAACGAGTCAGTGTTTGCAGCTCTTCTGCCTCAACAGCAATACTTTACGCAGAATGAACTAGGTGAGCATGCCCAGGTGCCTTCACATTTCCTACAGATCTGATTTTCATGAAATTTGTGCATATTTTAACCGGTTTTCTTTTATTCCGGAAGTGCACGAAATGCATTTACGTATAAGAGTTCAACAACCTTAATGACTACTCACAGTACACTGAAACAAAGTAATGTTTAATTAATTTGGGCAAAAGGTTAGAAGTTAAGGTGTGAATCACAATTGGCTTTGTGCAAATTCGTCGAACTATTATTTATAACGCTCTGCTCGACGAAAGAATAAGAAAAAAACTTAAAAAACTTACACCAGTTGGGCTCTGAATTTATTCTACAAAACAGACCCTCTTTAACATGCCTATTCAAAATCATGGGGTTGCTATTCTGCTCCAAAAAGGCAGTTGTATTTTTATTAATATAAACAAAACAAAAAATTATATTTCCAAAAACGACTACTTTGCCAATTGTTCCATTTTTATTAGTTTTGAAAAAAAACATGTCCATGGATAATTATTTGTATCATTGTTTTTGTGTAATTTTGTTTCTTCTTATTTTTCCCTGTCCAGTTTTAATATCGGTTTTGATTGACCACCGTCTGTCATCAGGAAATTCTATAAAAAACAGCATTTTCAAAGACATCTGCACGATGTAAATCTAGTTAACACGTAAAGTTTACTTTCTTATTAATTTTTTTTTCTTTTTTTATTTAAACTTACAAGTACATAATAGAAATGAAAGTTTTTTGAAAGGAATTTTAAAATCGTATCTGAAGAGAGTACTTGCCTGTGGTTTGTTTTTGTTTCTTCGTTAGTTTTTCTTACATTTACTTTCAGTTTTAGGAAAGTTTGGTTTTCTCTACTTTATTCTTTTGCTGTCTTATTGCTGTCATTCTTATTGTTTATCTTGTTGAACATATTTTCCGTGCTTCAACAGCAGTTGCATGAAACCGGTTGAAAACCTTTCATAATTTTTTTCTTCTTCTTTTTTAGTGTGTCTAACTATTTGGCAGTAGTTTTGTAATCTTCTTCTACTACTATTGTTTTCTGTTTAACACAAACTTTGTGAAAATGTAAAGATTCTTAAAAATTTTGATGGTTTAAAACAAAAGATATGGGGACACATTTCTTATGCGGTATGTTTCTTTTTTTTTTCTTTTAAATCATTGTAGTCAAGTGCTAAGTTACTTAAATCATATTTAAAAAAAAGAAAACCAAAATATGTATGAAAACAATGACTCCTCTAATAGGGAGGAAAAAAGATCGAAAACAAATTTCATAAGAAATTTTAAGTCATTGTTGTAAGAAAAAAATAAAAGAAAAGTAAAATACATTGCTTATCTCCTACTAATGTTTAAAATTTTACATACTAAATGAGAATTATTAATAATTTCTTTTTAATTTAAATTCCATTTTTCTGTTAAACAACAGTCGGTCATCAATTGTTTGACCCAAATTCCTGTAGACATGCTTGTCCCATAAGCAATACGTTTCATATTGTTACGAATTGTCCTTTAGAATTCGTTTTATTATTCAAGGATTCGATATTTGTAAACTAAAACACCGATACTTTTCGATTTTAAAACTTTATTTACACTCTATAACGTTTAAAATACAACTAACTAAAAATCTTAATGTGTAGCCCTATTTATAGTTCTAATGTTTTATTCTAGTAATTTCAATTGTTTTATGTATTAGTTATTACATAATTATACAACAACAATTTCATTTTCAATTATTAATTTTATATAATTTTCATATACATTTTAAACCAACATGTATTTGTGTTGGTGAGTTTCTATATACATTTTCCCCTACATGTATATTTGTTTTTGTAATGATTTATAATTTTATAAACATATTTGAGAATGTTCCTAATATATTTGTTTTTGTAATAATAACAGCAAAACCTACTTTAAAAGACTGTAATGACGATTTTTCTTTATAAAATTATTTCTTCGTAACACTGCCGCCCACTTAAGCCTGTTCGTCCCGAATAGGCTCATTTGCACCTCTCCCATAGTTTGCTAGTCTTTCCAGGTGTACAACCTTCATTTTCGATCTGGGACTGTTGTGCTTCTGTATTCTGTAGACCACATCATTAATTCGCTTGATTATTTTGTAGGGTCCATCCCAGTGTGTCTGTAGTTTGGGAGACAGCCCTTTCTTTCTTTGCGGGTTGTAGAGTAGAACCAGTTGACCTTCATAGTAGCCCTGAGTATTCACACCCTTATCATATCTGGCCTTCATTTTGTCGCTGACCATTTTTAATCGGTTACGCACAAACTCATGTACTTCGTTCAAATTCTTTTGGGTTTCATTGTTGCTTGACTCCTCTTCGTTGACATGCGTTGGCTTGGTACCAAATTCCAAATCTCCCGGTAACTTCAGCTCGGCTCCAAAAATTATCTTAGCGGCCGTTTTTGATGTTGAGTCATGTACAGCTGATCGGTACGCCAGTAGAAATTTAGGAATGTGCTCGTCCCAATCTTTTTGTTGATCACTGACCACTTTACGTAGGTATTCTTCTAGTGTACGATTAAATCTCTCTACCATGCCATCTGACTGGGGGTGGAGAGGCGTTGTTCTAGTTTTCTTGTTGCCATATGTCTCGCACATTTCTTTAAATACCGCTGACTCAAAATTTCTGCCTTGGTCAGAATGTAGTTCTGATGGCACTCCATACCGACATACCCAGTTATTTACAAATGCTTGCACAATCGTTGTCGCCTCCTGATTGGGCATGGCGTACACCTCTGGCCATTTACTGAAGTAATCCATTACCACCAGAACATACCGGTTTCCACTGTTGCTGACAGGAAAAGGACCTGCTACATCCATCGCTATTCGCTGGAACGGCGCTCCTGAGTTATATTGCTGCATTTGGCCTCGGCTTCTTCTTACTGGACCTTTTGCTGACAGACATTGTGTACAGTTCGCTATCCAATCGGCTACAGCTTGCTTACATCCAACCCAATAAAACCGCTGCTTCAACTTTTCTAGAGTTTTTGTCACACCAAGATGACCACCACTTGGACCGTTATGGAACTCTTTCAAAACTTCACTCATCTTGGAGGATGGCACTACAATTAGGTTGGAGGTTGACTTGCCATCTGCACTTTCCCATGTTCTGTATAAGCATCCATCTATCACTTTTAAGCTGCTCCACTGTGCCCAATACGCTTTCGTTAGCGGTCCTTCGGCTGATATTTCGTTGCGGGTAGGCCGTGTATTGTTCTCTATGGCCGCAATGATCTTAGACAGTATTGGATCATTTCTCTGCGCATTTGACCAGTCGTCGCTAGCCTCTATTCGTGTTAGCCGGATATCGTCAATGGATTCTTTTGTTTCAGCCTTAACACAATGCTTGCATTCCATGTTGCACGGCCGCCTCGACAGAGCGTCTGCATTGCTGTGTTTTATACCTCGTCTATGCTCTATTTGGAAATCATAACTTTGGAGGCGTTCAATCCATCTTGCTAGCTGCCCCTCAGGATTTTTGAATTGCAGCAACCAACGTAGTGCAGAATGATCAGTTCGCAGCAGGAAATGTTGGCCATACAAGTATTTGTGATAATGCTTAATGCACTCCAACACCGCCAGTAATTCACGCCTTGTCACACAGTAGTTCTTCTCAGGCTTTGAAAGCGTTCGACTATAATAACCTTTTCTTCTCCATCGATCACTTGTGATAGCACACCGCCGATACCATATCCGCTTGCATCACTGTCTAGTATGAACCTCTCACCTGGGACTGGATACGCCAAAACAGGTGCCGTACATAAAAGCTGTTTCAATTTCTGGAATGCATTTTCTTCCGTTTCGCCCCAATAGTATGGCTTCGATTTCTTAGTTAATTCGTGCAAACTTGCCGCCACGCTCGCAAAATTTGGCACAAAGCGTCTATAGTACGTGCATAGTCCCAAAAAGCTGCGCAATTCATGAAGATTTTGTGGACGAGGCCAGTCCTTTACTGCTCGTATCTTATCTTCATCCGTGGATATGCCATCTGCAGTTACGAGGTGACCCAAATATTTCACCTCCTTTTGGAACAGCGCACACTTCTTCGCGCTAAGCTTTAATCCAGCCATAGATATTCGTTGAAGAACTTCTGCCAAGTTTTTGAGGTGTTCATCAAAAGTTCTGCCCATAACGATTATATCGTCGAGATAAACCAGACATGTTTTCCAATGTAGGCCATTCAACACTCGTTCCATGAGACGCTCAAATGTAGCCGGCGCATTGCAAAGTCCAAACGGCATAACTTTAAACTGGCATAAACCACCATTAGCGCTGAAAGCTGTCTTCTCTTTGTCTTTTTCTGCTATCCCCACTTGCCAGTAGCCACTTTGTAAGTCAAGGGTGGAGAACCACTTCGTTCCAGCAAACGTATCCAGCGTGTCATCAATCCTTGGAAGTGGGTAGCTGTCCTTCTTAGTGACATCATTTAGTTTTCTATAGTCCACGCAGAATCTTGTGCTTCCATCTTTCTTTTTCACAAGGACTATAGGCGAGCTCCAAGGGCTGGATGATGGCTCAATTACGCCATTCTTCTCCATTTCACCAACTAGTTCTTTAACCTCATTTCGCTTCGCAAGTGGTATACTTCTTGGTGCTTGCTTTATTGGTTTTGCTTCGCCAGTGTCAATCTTATGTTTCACTATGGCAGTTCTTCCTTGACTTTGACTTTGTACGGCAAATATGCAGGAATGCTTCTGTAACATCTGCTTGGCTTTATTTCTTTCAGCAGCAGTTAATTTGGCGACCCATTTCTCCACATGTTGTTTGAATACCGCCTGGTCTTTTGTTGACATAGTGACAGGCTCCGTCTTGCTTTTATTATTTATTATCACCTCTACTGGAGCACATTGACCCACATCGGAGTTTTCATTGATGACTTTTTCATGGCTCGACAAGTTTAATACTCTCACAAGAACTACTCCTTCTTTACTGTTTTTCACAAGGGCTTTTGCTGTTAATGTTTCATTTTTGATTTTTGTCGGTTCTGTTACCCACAAGCGGTTGTCCTCACAATCTCCCTCTATACGTGCCCATATCAATGTTTCAGACTGTGGTGGTAGTTTTTGTCTTGCAACAGGAACTAATTTTCTGACATTAGTTTTGACATCATAACCCACATCAAGAGGTATATCGACATTACTCCAACTCATTATTTGTTGCCCCATATCTAAGTTGATGCCATGGACTATCATAAAGTCTGCTCCAATGATAACTTCGTCGACAATATCGGCAACAATAAATAGATGATTTACACTTACATTGGCCATTGTCACCATTGCTGCTGTTTGACCGTAGACAGTAGCAAACTCACCAGTGGCTGTTCGCAGTCTTACATTCGCTATTGATTCACATTTCTCTCTCACTATATCGGGCCTGATAATGGATTTCGTTGCTCCAGTATCTATGGTAAAGATGTGCTTATTACCGTTTATGTAACCAGATGCTGTGAGATTACTATTTCTTTGCTGCATCACTGATATGGAGATTTTGGGGCACTCACTTGTGGGAGCTAGCTCTTGCCCCTTAGCGCTAGCTCGATTTAGTTTAACGGGGACTCTTGAGACGATTGCTGTTGATTGGCCCGTTTGCTGCTTCTTGGTGGTGAGACGGACCGCATTCTCTTCCTTGGTGCTTTGCAGTTACGTTGAAAATGGCCGCTCTTACCACAGTTAAAACATTTGGCTTTATCTTTTGGCTGGATTCCAGCAAGAATTTGCTTAAACATTTTCTCAACGTTGCTGAGGACGTCTTCTTTTTCCGGCATGGTTTCTATCGCTCTCACTTTATGCACCTGTGGCCTAGACATTATTCGTGCAGTCTCTTGAGCTAAAGCAAAGGCCACTGTGTCTGCAAAACTCGTTCTTTGGCTGGTACATACCGCAATCTTTACATCGGGGTCCCGGATACCGTTTATAAATGCTTCTATCTTCAGATGATCTGCAAGTTGGTTGTTTTCTCCAGGATAAGTTAGCTGCACCAACTTCTCTATCTCCATTGCAAAAGCCTGTAGGGATTCATTTGCTCGCTGCGTTCGGCATCTTAATTCCATGCGGTACAAATCTCTTTTATGTTCATCACCGAACTTACGATGCAGTGTTATCATCAGTTCATCATAATTGCTTCTGGAGTTAACAGGCATGGTTTCCAGGATATCTGTTGCTGCACCTTTTAAGGCCAAAACCAGCTCCAACGCTTTTACTTCATCAGTCCAACCGTTTATATTGGCCACTGTTTCAAACTGGAACTTAAAGACTGATAATGATGTGCTGCCGTCAAAGGATGGAGCCTTTATTCCACTTGAAACTTCTGGTATAGCACGCACAGGTATAGATCGTTGGCACTGAAGACTATGGATTTTCTCTTCAACTTCGTTTAGCTTTTCATCAACATTTTTCTCCATGTCAGAGAATTTTTCATCCACATTTTTCTCTAAATCGCAAATTCTTGCCTCGACGCCTGTGACTCTTTTGCTTATTGATTCGGATATTTCAGTCAACTTATCATTCGTTGCTTTTATCTCCGAAATAAGTTCATTATTGTTGGCTAATAGTGCTTTGTATTGAGCTTTGGAGGTTTCTTGTACTTCAGCTAATAATGACTTGTTTTGTGATTTAGTTGTTTCTTGTACTTCAAACAATCTAGTTTCCAGTTTATTAAACTTCTCCATCATTGCAGCCAGCATTGAATTAATGTCAACACTGCTCGTCTTGGCTTGTGTACATACTTCTGCTTCATCTTCATCATCGAATTCATAGGCGTCGATATCAATACCACGATGACGGAATTCTTCTAATAGTCTTCTTTGTAGCTCCACCTTGTTGCCAGTTGTCGGCAGCTCCAGCTTGTTCAACTCTCTTTTGAGTCGGTCCACTTTTAGCTCTTGGAATTTAATTTTTCTGTTCTTACTATTCAGTTATCCTTTTCGTTATCCTTTTTTCAGTTATCGTTTACGTTATCCTTTTTGATTTATCCTTGCGTTGTCCTTTTTCAGTTTACAATTTCACTTCTGACACCAATTGTTACGAATTGTCCTTTAGAATTCGTTTTATTATTCAAGGATTCGATATTTGTAAACTAAAACACCGATACTTTTCGATTTTAAAACTTTATTTACACTCTATAACGTTTAAAATACAACTAACTAAAAATCTTAATGTGTAGCCCTATTTATAGTTCTAATGTTTTATTCTAGTAATTTCAATTGTTTTATGTATTAGTTATTACATAATTATACAACAACAATTTCATTTTCAATTATTAATTTTATATAATTTTCATATACATTTTAAACCAACATGTTTTTGTGTTGGTGAGTTTCTATATACATTTTCCCCTACATGTATATTTGTTTTTGTAATGATTTATAATTTTATAAACATATTTGAGAATGTTCCTAATATATTTGTTTTCGCCAATTTAACTAAAGCGACATATTTTTTACCACTCATACTATAAAGAAATATTAGAAAGGTGGTACCAGACCTATAAATCAACAATTTTACGCCATAGTACTGTTAAGTGCGTATATCATTTGCCAATGATCTTGCTTGACTTTTAGGTTGCTTTCAAAACTAAGCTCTTCATCAAGAGAATTAGTGTACACCTCAACTCTAATGATGTCTGGAAAAATTTTTTAGCCAGCCAAGATAATGAATTTGGATAGAGATTTTATTAATCAGAATCAAACACCCAAATCTGTAGTTTGGAGTCGACTTTAAACTGTAGGTCCCTGTACTCATAGATAAAAATTAACACACACAACAAGAGTGCTGCGAGAAGCTAGGCCGTATCTCTGAAACAGGGTGGTAATGGCCAGTTTCGTATGTATGTATTTATCAAACAGTCACGTAAAACTTACACCTACTAATACAGTAGGCCATACATCGTGGAATACTGTGCTGGAGCAATTATAATACACACTAATACTTGTGAATCACACTTTAACATCAAGTTTTTTGTCCAAACCAGTTTGAAATTTCTTTGTTTCCATGTTTTTAAATTCAACGATGTTAAAATGATTAAAGGCTTTAACGAAAATGGGCGTTCAGATCAAAATGCATTTGTACCGAAATTCGTGATTTTTTGGTCAGCATAATCTGCGCAAAATTGTCCATTGCTTGTCAAGTTCATTTAACGGTTATCCGCAATGGTCTGGTAGAAGAACCGTCAGCTTCGATTGGTTGCCGTGCTCACCAATATCACTTATGTGCATTTAGAATTAAGATTTTGAACGTTTATAAGGTTCAATTGCTTCAAGAGCTGAAGTATAAAAAACATCTCAAACGGTTGCTTAAACAGGCTTTAAAATGAAAGATGACTTTACAAAGAAAATCATGTTCAGGAACGAGGTACACTTTTACTTAATCGAATTGCATGATTGTTGAAAGAGAATATATCCACAAAGAGTGACTGTTTTCTGCGGTTTATGGGCTGGCTGCGACATTGGCCGCACTTATTCGAAAATGAAGTCCGACAAACAGTTACCGTGATTGGTGTTCGCTGTCGCAAGATTATGACGGACTTTTTATAGCTAAAAATTAAATGGAAATGGACAATAGCTCTTTTTCCTGAGAAATTCAATGTAGGTGTTATCTCATATTGTAACGATGTTAATTGGCCGCCACGATCATCTGATCTGACATCATTGGACTTCTTTCTTTGACCATATTTGAAAAAGAAAGTGTACATCAATAAGCCAAGAACAATTCAAAAGCTAAGGAATGGGATAATTTGACATTAAGACATTAAACCTCAGATTAATTTAAGACGTAGACCATGTTATAGAGGTATGGCATGCAATAGAGCCATGCGCCGATATTTTGCTTCACACATAATTGCCAGAGATCCTTCTATCATAATTATAAGTATTCAGATAATTCTCTGAAAACTATATGTTTTTTTATGATTAACACCGTGCGTTTTATTGGACCACCCTTTATTATATATACTTATAATTTAATTTAAAAGTTATTTCGTCGTGCGGGAGTTTAAGTGCTCTATTCGCCATTTTTTATATCTCGAGTTAATGATGCTAATTTAGGTTTTTGACACCAAAATTTTTAAAATCTGCAATCCGTTTTCGGCTATTTATCTCCGAAACTTGACGCGATATCCTAAAACGGATTACAGATTTGAAAAATTTGGGGTCGAAAACCTAAAGTGGCATTATTAACTCGAGATATATAAAAAATATGAAATGGCGGTTACAGCACATAAACTCCCGAACGACGATTTGTTAAAAATATTGGGTGCCCCAGTATTCTAGTATGTAGTGGACTAAACTGCTAGTGCGGGAGTTCTGGGTTCAGTTCGCAGCGAAGAACACTGTATATTGCACTACACCAAGAATATAGTCTTAGTCACTCACCCCGTAATATTTAGTATTGTATTGTAATTTAAATAAACCAAAAATAATTTTGTACCTTTTTATGGGAAATCAAAATAATTAAGTATGTTTATGTAAATATGTATGTTAGCGGCACGCTGGCCGAAGCAACTACTAGTGACTTCCACGGGGATTTTCAATAATGTAAAATAAAATACACAGATTTTAAATAATATTTAATTTATTAAATCCATGTAAATAATCTTACAATATATTAAAATTCCTAAATAACAAATACAAATAATTAGGAAATATATAAAAATTTTAGGTTAGAGTACATACTTGTTGGTATGGAAACCACTAGAAACTTAAAATAAATTATCGGTAATAATCCTTACGAGTCGGTGCTTATGCCAACTTATGACTTACAAGAATGAGTGCTTAAATTAAATATGGCGAAAGCTTAAGCAAAATGACCGCGCAAGTTATGTTTTTATAGCAAATTGACAATTGGAAAAATATAAATTTTTAGTACAAATATTAAGGCATTGCCAGTTTAAAAAATTTTATCTGGATTTTGAAAGTGGCGTTAACAATGTATGTATATACATACTTATACATATCACTCGAATATACTTATATATAAATAAAAAATTGGTGAAATAAACAAAACAAAAAATTGGAAAATTTCATTCACACTTTTAGTCGTTCACTATATACTATACTCGTACTTACTCAACAATTTAAACATGAAAAATTATTCATATGTTTTAGAAATATTTTATAGTGTTTGGGTGGCATCTTCTTTTTTTTTATTGTGTTTTTGTGGATTGCCTCAGTTTTATTTACATTTTAAATTTTACACCCACATATATGTACATATTATCATTAAAGTATACATTTACAACACTTGTTGTTTGTTTAACTAAAAGGGTCATAAACCTCTAGTCTCAAATATAACATATGTATGTATGCAGATATATGTACATATACTTTAAATATATACTCGCACAATTAAAATTTGATTGGGGAGACTTGTAAGATAGAGACTCTATAGGTCGTATATAGATCATCGCTGAGTTAAATCCGTTTATATAGAACAATTTATACAGCTAAGTTGTTTGATAACTGTATTATAGTTTGTAGTCCATACGCTCGGCCGAAGGACCTCAATCTACATAATAGAAAATCGTAAAAACAAATTAGTTGTAAGTTTTAAATTATTATTTCATTACATAATAAAATAAAATAAAGTCCCATCAAGTGAAATAAGTCTTCCAAAACATTGATTCTTCTTTTTTACACTCTATTGGGACTTTACATAATATTCTGTCTTCACAAAGTAGTTTAAACTGGACGTTACGAACTTTTTATTGGCTGAACAAGTTAAGTAAATATAGTAAAATGAGGATCGCACTATAATTAATCGGTGCAATAATTTCTATTCTAATAGGACCAGTGGCTACTGGTGTCATTGTTAAAAGACAAGTAGCTACTGGGGCCTGTTGCTTTTCAGGCAAAAGTAGCAGTAAAATAGCTACATCTGAGTCATTTCGCTGGCGACGTGCGAGACTCTGAGGCATGCTTCCCAACAAACAATACTTCCAAATATCTTTATTATGTTCATCATGCAAAAATTTGAGCATAGTAATCGAAAATAGTTCTGTATTCCTAATGATAATCTTAAATAATGAAAAATTAAAAAAAAAAAATTTCTATTTGATTTGTTTAGCTTTATGATTTATTTAATATTAAATTAGAAATAATAATAATCCAATTCGATGCATTTATTTATTAAGATTCTTAGAACAAATTTTAGCTACAGGTGGACTAAATTGTAGGGAGTCAAAAAGTCTGTCTACATCAATATTAGCTGTAACAATCGTTTTATTCTTGTGTATACGACTAGTGTTTTAATAACATTTAAAATCTTTTAATTGTTTCTTTCATTGTTTGTTTACACTATACAAATATTTTGTGGTTTTTATTTAAAAAATCAGAAACCATTGAAATTTTCTTTAGAAATAATTTTCTTTTAATTTCATTGCCATGGTTTCTAGACAATTGAATGTTTATGTTAAAGTTCAATTACATATCTTTTCAACAATATTGATGTCAAAAGGTAAGTGATGTGTAAATTATGTCTGATTTTTACAAAATAAAAAAAAAACAATTTTAATTGAGGCGTAATTTAAATATTTCTCAGAAAGAATTTTTTACTCATTAAATATTAATTCCAAATTATTTGCAAATTGAAACATAAGAAAGGTGTAGTGTTGCAGACCAGGGTCTCTGGTGGCAATCAAACCCACGACCTTCGCGTTAGCAGTCTAGCACGCTACCCACTAGACTACTATGGCAACCATATAAAACTTCTATTAGATAAGAAATCAAAGAATACCACCACAAAAGCATATTAAGGCACTGGGTATATGCAAAAATGGGAAAAGTGGTAATCTCATATAATGAGTGTTTTTTATAGAGTGACACAAGTTTAAATCACAATAAAGCAAAATTATTGACAAGAAAATTTTATGAAATTAATGTTTAAATATAATTTCTGCCATGTGACCACAACATCTGGCACGTAGAAAGCGCAATCTGGAACACAAATTTTCAACAACTTTTCGCAGCATTTGATGCCATATTTCGCGAATAAATCTTCATATGTTGATTTCAAGGTTTTCAATTGATTTTGGTTTATCGACGTAGACAAGTTTATATGCTCAATCCGCCATTTTATATATCTCGAGTTAATGATGCCACTTTAGGTTGAAATATGTATGTGAGCAAATAAAGCTCGTAAATACGGAATTGCTTGGGTTATGAAATGAAAATTGTTGTCAAATTTAGCAAGATATTGAAAAATTGTTAAAAGTCACTAAAGCTTTAATTTTAAAGCAGAAGACATTCGCAAAAAAAAAAAAATAAATTGGATATCACACGTATTGAAGTTATATGATATTTTTGCATGTTTTGCTTTGTAACAAATCAGCAATAGTGAGGAAAAATCATTACATAAAGACGGGGTCGTGGCATAGTGGTAGAGCGCAAGGACAGAAACTCACATGACCAAGGTTCAATCCCAGTGAAGGAAAAAATTATAAAAATAAAAATTTGCGGTTTTCTAAAATTACAATTTAAATTAAACATTACATTTAAAAAATAAGAGGTTCCCCCCCCCCTCTCTCTCCAACAAGATCATCTGCACGAAACCGCTACCTGACATTTCTAATCCATTCCACCAGAAACCAGGAGTACAGCGCCACCTTCTGGAAAGATAACAGCTAATCTACTGAAGACGCTCACCATTCACATTTAAACATCCACCGACAGATGAGGCAATTGCTGTTTGATTATTTCATCAACAAAAAAAGGGCGCAAAATATACAAACATCTATGAAAAAAAAAAAAAAACTATCAACCATCTTCACATTCCAATACAATGCAATGTATGATTAGGGGTTTACCCTAAAAAACAAAAAAAAAAAAAACCTGACGCAGAAAATATCGTATGAATAAACAAAGAAAATCGGTGTCAAAGGTAATGCTTTGGTGGAATAAGAAGAGTTTGAACCTAATTTATTAATATTAAGTTAAGGCCGTAATGCACTATCCTGTCGAGTCGTACGATTTGCCAAAAAAATCGTGTGTGTTTAAAAAAAATATAACAGTGTGGCATAAAAATGCATCTGTATGACAGACTTTTCACAAGTCTGTCCGACTTCATAATCTTTTGAAAAAATTCATAAACAATTTTTTTTCCATGCGATCAGGGTTGCATTTTATAAGATTTTAGCAAAAAGTAACTCTGCATATGCGTTGCACCTTATTTTGTGTGATGGTGTGGCACTAATGTAGCCATTTTGATGCAACTTTTAAAATTGTGACAGAAATCGATAAGATTTGCTAGTGAATGAATCGTTCGACTGTGTATCATAGTAGCCAGACCTGAAACCGTAATATTAAATAATGGGTTTGTTGGGCTGCATGTTTCAAAATTAGTTTAAAATCGTTTAAAATACATGCATTGAAAAATTTTGCCTCTACCGTTTTGTAGTTCAAATTTTACTATATTCGAATTCAGGTTTTTTAGATTGAACCAATCAAAAACTTGCTTAATTTTAAAATAGGATGCTCGAAATATGCTTAAGTTCAAGAACTAAGAAGTTTATTTTGCCAAGAAATCCATATACTGCCAGGCTCTCGGATAATTATAGGGAATACTTTAAATAAATAAATTTTGTGTAACAAGCGCCTAATAATTTTGTTTATTTCGTATATACTTATAAGTAATATGTTATTACTCTTTAAACGCAAACATTAATAATACAGTTCCCAGATATATACAAACATACAAACGCTTTTATAAAATGTCATGGAATTTTTAAAATATGTATTTGTTTAAACAACCCTTTTCACATTTCTTATACTACAGGTTAAATTGACTTTTTGATTTTTAATAAAAAAGAAAATAAAACACTGGTTTAATGACTACTGAAATTAAAAAAAGCAACAAAAAAATAGGCAAAAAACATGGAATGAAAAACAGATGAATGAATGAAAAGAAAAATACGAACTCGTCATACACATGCATATGGAACACATGTGCCCCGCAGTAAACAACTGAGTATATGCAACATAATGCATTTGGTATTTTCCTTTCCCATGTCTTTTTGAATACCAAAAAAAGAAAAAAATAAAAAAATTTAATTTTGTTTACATTTTTGTGTTCTGCTAATATGATTCGGAAGGTTGTTATTCAAGAGGCACGCTGTTGTATTGATTCTTAATTTGGTGCCTATGCATAAAGCACTGCAATTCCACAGAAATTTGTTTATCTTTCTTTTTATGCCGCATATTGCGTCTGTTCATCTTCTCAGTCAGTTTATCACATGAGAGGAAGCAAAGTCGTAAATCAGATCGAGACGGAAATACAACATGTTTATTTTGAATAAATGGTGCTGCGTTTGATTTTAATAAAATATATTCGAGAAAAGAACAAAAAAAAAAAAAAAATTAAAGACAAAAGGTCTAAAATAACAATTTTATAAATTCTAAATTAAAGTTTGTTTACGTTAATGAAATTTATGCACGAGTGCAGTTCCCAAATTAGCCGACTTAAATAAGAAAACACATTAAATTTGAACGACAATTCTTCCAGCCATAATCAGTAGCTCAGTCAATACTCTGTTTATGGTAAGAACCTTCTATGCCCTTCAAATAGCCATCAATCGCTTAATGCACCTCTTTATTACTGGCTAATTTTTTAGCACCGACAATTTTTTTTATGTTTAGAAATACAACTGGTGACTAAAATACGTAAGGAATCAATTCGAATTTGAATTCCCTGAAATTGGCCATTGCAGAATGGGTGTGTGAAGTGGTGCATTGTCTTGTTGAAACAAGGTTTTTTTATTTTCCAAATGAATCTGTTTTCTTTTACTTTATTACTTAAATGCTTCAATATATTGGCGTAATATTTGCAACTGATTAAAAAAAATAACTAAAACTTATATAATACATACATACATAATTGGCAGAGCTGGGTTTATTGCATTAGATTTAATTTTCCACTAAATTTAGTCGTAGTGGTAAAAATAGTTCATTATCGCCTCTTATATTTAGTGGTAGTGGAAATTTAATGCATTAAATATAAAAATGTTAGTGGCAACAGAAATTTAGTGCTTAAATATATCGATTTTAGTGGTAGTGGAAATTTAGTGCACTAATTTTGAATAATTAGTGGTAATGGAATATAACTCCATTGGCACTATAGTAGAATGGAAATTTAGTTCCACTATCTCAGTTCCACTATCGTTTTAATATACCTTCATATATGGATATAATATTAATATATGCGTACATAGGTTAGGTCAATGTCAAAATAAATTGTAGTGAATGTTATTTTCTTAATTTACTGAGTCCGCCTGTATAAAGTAAATAATTGTTGTTATTGTTTTAATAAGAATTTTAGTACTTTCAAATGTAATAAATTATTCAATTCACCCTAGGTAAGATTTTAATGGCACGGACTATTAATTTTGCCAGCCGCTAATCATTCAAAAGTAGTGCTCCAAATTTCCATTACCATTAAAATCGATTGATTTAGTGCACTAAATTTCCACTACCACTAAATTTGTTTTATTCAATTCACTAAATTTCCACTACCACTAAAGTTATTTTATTTAATGCAATAAATTTCCACTACCACTAAATTTGTTTTATTCAAGGCATTTAAATTCCACTACGACTAATTTCGTTTTATTTAATGCATTAATTTTCACTACCACTAAAATGGTCTTATTTAGTGGTTAATTATTTCCATCTGCATTTAGTGGTGGCTGGAATATTGCTGCATTAATACTAAATCGTTTAGTGGTAGTGGAAGTGATAATGCATTATAAATTCAATGCAATAAACCCAACTCTGATAATTGGCCATTACAACCCTATTTCATAATTACGGCGTAGATTCTACTAAACTCATCGTCGTGCGGGAGGTTAAATGCTCTATACTACAGTTTTTTAATCTCGAGTTAGTGATGCTAATTAATGTTTTTGACACCAAAATTTTTAAAATCTGCAATCCGTTTTCGGCTATTTATCTCCGAAACTTGACGAGATATCCTAAAACGGATTACAGATTTGAAAAATTTGGGGTCGAAAACCTAAAGTGACATCATTAACTAGAGATATATAAAGAATATGAAATGGCGGATAGTGCACTTAAACTCCCGCATGACGTCATGCTAAAAAACAGTTGCAATGATCTTGTTTTCAGATAGACTTGTGTTGGCCCTCTTGCCTACTTCAGTTAACTGCTCCGAATAATTCTCTGCCTCGACTATAAACTAATGGACTTACATCTTATACATGGTAACGAAACGATGCGAATTTTCAACTTATTAAATTGTGAGTAAACGCGAGAAGCTAAGCCGTAACCCTGAAACAGGATTGTAATGGCCAATTATTTATGTATGTATGAGCAAACGCAGTATCCACTATCAAATTTTGCTTCAGTATGCGAAGTATAGCATTTCAGCTAAATCACTCAACTCTTCGAGATAAAATTTTGTCAAACTCTCCATCGAAACATCATAACAATATTGTTTTTATTCTACTTATATTGTGGGAAGAAAAGTTTTTATTTTGCTCGCAGAGTTCTCATTTTACAAATTTTTCCTTTAATATACAAATTATAGTACTTTTTGAAATGCCTTCAATCGGCGAAAATCTAATGCCATTTTAAGAATTTTCTTAATCGCTTTTCAAGTGTACATCTCAATATGTGCATATCGCCGTGGTCTAGTGGTTAGTGTGTTGGCTTACTAAGGCGATAGTGCCGGGTTCAATTTCCCGCTCTAACATCTTTAAAAAAAAAGAAATTTGAAAAAAAATTATTTCTTTCGGCGACTACCTCTCAGCAGTCGTCTGCCAAAAGCTTTAAGAGTAATTGATTGAAAAAGCTTCTCAAATCTGTCGTTCGGAGTCGACTTTAAACTGTGGGTCCCGCTACTCGTGGCCAAAAATTAACACACACAACATGAGTGCTGCGAGAAGCTAGGTGAAATAGATAAATTGTAACCTGCTTAAGTCACGCCAAATAAGTATTTATATGCTGCTACATTTCGAAATTATGTAAAAGCATACATTCCTTTAGGAAAATTTAAAGATAGAAACGACTTAAATATACTTTTAAATCTATTTATAAAGTATAATTGTCTGTACCACGGATGGAAATCATGGTACAATTGTACTTTTTTTGGTACATTTTGGACCTTGTTGGTACCGTAGTACTACCGCGGCTTACTTGCTACAATTTAAAAATATCAACGTTTCGCTGTATGGCAACATTAATTTGTTGTGCGTTTTTTTTTTCTTTTTAATGGTCAGCTTTTGTGCTTTTGTAGCAACGTTGTTGTACTAGGTACATGTGTTGTTACTGCAGTCTTCATTAGACATGAAATGCTGTTAAAACACGATCTTATGAAACGTTGTTCGAACAAATGCTATAACAACCATGTTAAAACATGAAGAAAATATTAACATGAGCAGTCTACATTTAATATTAACAAGTATACGTAAAGTTATGTTGGTTAATTATATGATTCGTTAACACTTGTTACCAATTTCACGTTTATTATGACTTTATTTAGCCTACAAGGCAAAAGTTAATAAATTCTTGAGAATACAATTGTTTTTTAAATTAAAATACAAATTATTGGAAACTCAATAGTACCTCTTCTGATGAAAATGTTCCCATATGAAGAAAGTAAATTTGAGGCAATAATAAGCCAATACAGAGCACTAGTCGATATTTCAAGAGTTGTAAGAGGCGTTCTATCTATTCCACATTCGTCGGCCAACGTCGAAAGTGGTTTTTCTTTCCAAAACCTAATAAAAACAAAGGAAAGAAATAGACTACACGTTTCCACTGTCTCCAATTTAAAACAAACTAAAGATTTAATAAAGTCAACAAATTCATATTGCTTCGATTTTAAAATAACAGAAAATTTATTATCTAAAAGTATTTTATAAATAATTATTTTAATAACTGATCTTAAGAATTGAAAAGAGTAATGTATGTACCTTTATGTATTTAATATTTATTATTTTTATGTTATTTCTGAATTGTTATACACACTTTTGTTAAGTTTCTGTTTTTAATAAATATTAAATAATGGTACCGCCTTGGCAAGAAAAGTACATTTTGTTTTCATAGTTGGTACAAAATCATAAAAGCCATTTTCCATCCCTGGTCTGTACCTTCAAAGTATTTCTCCAACTTATGCATTTCCAACTGATTTAAACTCTGTATGTTTACGTCAACTTTTAATTACTAAAAGAAAAGGAAAAAACAGACAAACATCTGTTTAAATCTTACAAAGAATGTGTACATACTCGTACATCTGCTCCCCAGAAAATATAACATGTCTTATTAAAATCATACCCAGATCATTTATAATCTTTGAAACATTTAAATTGCAATATTTCATCTGTAAAATAACAATTATTATGAAGCAGCAAATGATGCGCCGGCATGTAGAGAAATAATCCTCGCTTACGTTACTGACAACAATACATACATATCGTCGCAAGAATTAAAGAACGCTGTAACTGACAAAAAATCGAAAATACTCATCATTTTTATCAGGAAAAAAATTCTCGTCGATTGGTGCCGGTTCCAGATTTCTATGATGAAAAGAAATTCACTTACGCCGTCTGTGTTTTGAAAAATACCAGTGTCTTTTTTCTACTTTCATACAGGTTTTTTGACTCTGGTGAACATTAAATGTTTCGTCAGTTACAGCGTTCTTTATTTCTGGCAACGATATGTACATACATGTGTCAAAATTAAACTTGAATTATTCATAATTTTTAATTGTGCCAATATTGCAGTAAAATATGTACTGAAAACCATATTTAAAGAACTTTTATTTTGAGATCATTTTTTCTAAAGCAGTGCTGCATAAAAAGACCACATAAATTGCCAAATTTGTTTTGTTGCTTTTATTAAAATTAAATATCCAAAATTTATAAAAAAAATACAATTGAGAACGTCTTGAATAAGAAACAAGTCATCAAATGTGTAGGGTGTATAAAAAGGGGAGAGGTTTTTAGAGAATACATTTTTGTATTGTCTAGATTTGCTTTTTTTGCATTAGAGAATATTCCATTACGTATGTATATGTATAAAAATAATTATAATTTCAAACTCAAAGCCTCGTTACTCTAAAGTAAGTGTAAATGTTGCAGATTAGCTGTTCCGTACTAAGCCTACCAAGTTACTCGTATCTTGTGTTGCAGATGAATCCAATAATATCAAAATTTCTCTACGTTTTTACATATCAGCTGTTTAAAATTGTATGTGTATGTTAAGCAGTCTTTTAGACTTTCAGTCAACAGTGCAGTTATTATTTAGTAATTTAGGGGGTGCGTGGAATAGTGGTTAGAGCCCTCGCACAAAAACTCAAAGGACCCTGGTTTAAATGCCAGAAGAGGTAAAAAATGAAAAAGTTAGTTTGCGGTTTTTTTTAAATTATAATTTAAAAATAAGAGGTTCCCCCTCTCCAGGAAGACCATCTACAAAAAACAGCTCCCCGACACCACTCTATTCCACCTTAACCAATGTCAACAAAAAACGAATGATCAGGAAAAAAAGCGCCACCTATTGGGAAGTAGCAGATAACAGCTAAACCTACTCAGCGCAGGCAACATTCATCACACAATCAACATGGAACGATGAGGCAATTCCTGTTGATCATTCAAGGGTGAAGGTATAACACTGACCTTTGAATGATCAATGCACAGCAATTAGTCTCATTCCTAAGGCTCTTAATAATAATATAATTAATAATTTATGTACTGTCCTTTACAAAAATTCGAATACAATGCACAGCATTTAGTAGGGGTTTACCCCTGATTATTGGTTTTAAAATAAAATAAAAAAAAATAAAAATAAAAAAAATTATCGTCGCAAGAAATAAAAAACGCTGTAACCTACGAAACATTTAATGTTCACAAAAACCAAAAAACCTGTATGAAAGTAGAAAGAAAAAACTGGTATTTTTCAAAACGCAGACGGCGTAAGTGAATTTATTTTCATCGTAGAAATCTATGACCAGGACCAATCGACGCGTATTTTTTTTTCTGATAAAAATTATGCAAAAAAACGTATTCTCGATTTTTTGCCAGTTACAGCGTTCTTTAATTCTTGTGACGTTATATACATACATATTTTATTATTATTATAATTACATTGGAAAGAAATTTATAGGTTTTAGATAAGTAATGAAAATAAACTCTAAATCATTTTTAAAATGTCTTAAGCAGCAGTATTAAAATGTATTTCTGAATTACGAGTATAAACAAGAATTTTTACTCTTACCATATTTCTTAAGAATTTATTCCACTTGTAAGGCACATGGCTTGATTGGAATTTGTAAATGAAAGTGTCCTTCCTTCTATTCTAATAACTTTAATAATTTTTTAAATACATATTAATTAACAGCCTTCAAAGCTATTGCCATGCCAATATTAAGAATTGAATTATGGCATAAAATATTTTTACTCATTTTACATATGACAATAATAGCAACAGCACTTTAATTGATGGCTTCGTCCTGTCAATCCAAAAACTATTACGAAATATTAAATTACAAACACATGATTTGTACTGTTAGATGTTTTACATGCATATGCATATATTTAGTTATACATATAATGTAAAATTTGATGATAATGATGTTATCGATATATTTTCTATTGTAATACGAGTACAAAGGTCAGAAAATGCAATCTACTATCACCAACATTATTACCATTATTTATTTGCATCATGCTCATAGTCTTGATATTCATCATTATTAAGTCTGTTTCTTTACTCCCAATTTTACCAAAAAGCGTTCCCGTACACAAAATTTGGGTAAATGAGAGACATTTTGAGAGAGTAACATTCTTCTTCTTCATGCAGGAAATAGCCCGTACTTTTCTTCGTTCTAGTTTCTGCAAGTAAACAATTAATCAGCTGTTTAAAAAATAATAGAAACATGAAAGTTTCAAAAACTAAAAAAAAATTTCAAAAGTTGAATAAATAATATTTATAAACCTGCAGCGAAAGGCTTATAATATAATTTAATTCAATATTTATTGTATATAAAAAAGTTTATCTTTGCCTTAGTTAACATGTATAAGTCGAATTATTGTCGATTATTTTTATTCAATGTGCGTGTGTGTGTGACATAACGTTGTGGTTTTTTCATATTTTTATGTGAATGGGTAAAATATTTGCTTTTTTGCGTTCCCGAACTTTTGGGTAAATTTGTCTCTTATTGAGAGAAATTATTACTTACTCTCTATTTACTGAACTTTACCCAAAAAGTAAAGAAACGCACCTATTATTATTTGTTTACAAATACTAATTAACAAACAACTCATGAGACAAACACACACAGCCCACTGTATAGTTTAGGTGGGCAGACGTACTAAAAACATTGAAACAGCTGCCTACATATTTACTAAGATATGTATATGTATAAACATACCCAGTTGGTTCTGTCTTGAAGACATCGTATAGGATGTGTGCACTACAATAGACTATCCTCCCTGACGCATACACGACAGCCGGAACAATTTGTCAACGACATTTTTAAACAAATGTCGTAAAAATCGTGCACGACTGGCTGTGCGACAATATCACTGAACTTGTCGTCAACCGCATATTGTATGAGGTATGCAAGCATGTTATCATTGTTCTGTTTATCAGCGACACTTTAGGGAAATAGATCACAAAGTATTGTGCACGAACACTTCCGCAACGTTGTCGACAATAATTAGTGACATGTCTTTAAGGCATCCTTGACGACAATGTCAGGTACCACTATTGTGCCAACTGGGTATGTATACTATACATGTATGCAAGTAAACGGAAAGTAAATTGGGTCCATAGTTCAGTCTGTGTAAGCTTTTATAACAATAAACTAATAATATGGATGATGGCAGTAATTTAAGATACTCGTTTACGAATATAATTTTATATATATTTATAAATACCAACACATAAACAAATATTTAATTGCTTACACCCAAACACAACTTCATATAGTAGATATATTTAGAAATATCCCAGCAAAGACAAAAGTTCCCTTTAAAATCTGAAGTTAGGAATAAAACGAGTCCAAAATAAATATAAAGATTTATTGTATTTAACGATTGTTGCTTATTCTTATCTATAGTTAGTCTCTAAATAAAAAGTTCTTACTAAGTTTTTGGTATTCATAGACAAAATTAAAGTGTACTCTAAGTTGAGCTGGCTCTAAATGGGTATCAACTCTTATTTGATAAACGTTGTCTTATAAAAACTAATCAAAATTAACGAAGTGGCAACCTTCAAGAGCTGCTTTTATTTTGTTGATATTTCTTGTAAACAAATAAAATATAGCCTTGCAAAAATATTGGCGTATATAATTCGTTCATTTACGAACGCAGATTCTTTACACGCGTGTACGGAGTAGGCGTACATAAAAGAAATTGTAACATTTTGCATTTCTTTTTAATAAAAAATAAAATAAAAAAATAAAAATTACTTTAGTATTTATTTATTTAAAGCTCATCACCACTATTTTAATAATTTTTTTCTTTTTTTTCACAAAACATTCGTCACAATCATCAATAAATGCAAAATTTTCGAACATTTTTTAACTTTTACGAACATCTGCTTTGCATTAAAATGAGCAATTGTGTTATTTAAAAAGTTGAAAACAGGTTGAGTTGGTCTTTAATTTATAGCCGACTTTAACGTCAAAAATATATTTTAAGTTGTTTATGAGGAAGTTAGAGTCGACTTGTACAAAAGCTTTAAATTCAATCGATGATTTTGCAGTACATACGAGTACATACATATATAATTGACCTTTACAACCCTGTTTCAGGATTACGGCCTAGTTTCTTGCAGCACCTATGTTGTGTGTGTGAATTTTTATCCATGAGTACCGGGATCTACAGTTTAAGTTCGACTCCAAATGACAGACTTGATAAATTTTTTACGGCAATCAGTTACTCTCAGAGCTTTTGTCAGAAGTCTGCTAAGAGGTAGTCCTTGAAAGAAATATTATTTCATAGGATGAGCCGCGGCTTGAACCGGAGCTCTCGTCTTAGTAAGCCAACACACTAACCACTAGACCACGCCAATTCTTTAATTTTGTTGACTTGTAGCTTATCGGATGTCTTTGAAGTGCTTCGACTTCAAAATAAAAATATACAATATAAATACAAAAACAAAAATAAATATATGTCTGGGATCCAGTTTACAATATTCACATCGACCACATCGAATCTATACAGAAACAGTTTCTTCTATTCTGTCTGCGAAATCTAGGTTGGAATCCTATATTAAATTTACCGTCTCATCATCATAGATTAGCTCTTATAAAGCTACCTACAATTAAAAGCAGAAGAACCATGTTAAACGTTTCCTTTTTGATTAATATTATTAATGGTGAAGTCTACTCTGAATTCCTTTTGAGTAATATATATTTTAATGTACCAATTAGGCCAACACGATACTTTCATCCACTTGCTATTAAATACTTTCGTACCAATTATGCTAATGCTGATCCATTAAGAAGAATATGTTTAAACTTTAACGAACTTTATCAATTCATTGATTTCTCCTTAAATTTAAATTCTATCAAACGCAATATAATCGTTTTTCTCAACAGATAAATTTTCTTTATATTTAATTGCAATAGCATTTTTAAAATAATATAAAATTTCGCACAGTCTGTGTAAAATTAGTTTGTAGGCTTTATTAAGAAAATAAATAAATAAATAAATAAAAAAAAATAAATATTTTATTTACATTTTTTATATTCCACTCTTTTTAGCATTTGTTGTTTTTTCTTTCAATTCTATAACAATTCAATACAAAAAAAAATGTAGTGTGATAAGGGCTTAATCAAAACACTTGCTCTGCATATTAACTTCACACCAAATGACTTTTGCAACATTCTATACCATTTGACGGCAAATATTTAATTTCAGGCACAAAATTTAATGCAACTTCATTGTTGAATTATTTTCACCGAAAGTCCTCAAATAAACTGAAAATTTATCAGGCAATATGTCCTCTGATTTATTGCACTTCTGAGTCCAATGTACTAGCTCATAATGGTTAGTCCACAATAAAATTGTATCTTCACTTCTATCAAACTTATCCGACTATGAAGCAATTTAAATCAATTCTTTGATTTTCGCTGGCCCAAGATGTTTGCTTAAGCAAGAGAATTATATGTTCCAACAAACCCAACCTTTTTGAAAATATTTGAAAAACTAATTTTTGCACAAACAAACAACTCCAGTAATAAAACGTGAGTAAAGAAAAACCCCAAAAATAGATTGAAGTTGTATCTTTGGCAAAATTGATTTTTAGTTAGTATAAATAATCATGCAGCGAATATTATAGACGGATAATTTATTTTTTGTTTTGATCTTAAATTCTTATTTAAAGTTGTGGTAAAAAAAGTTTATAATGACATTCGACATGGGCTATCAACTATTTGTGTCAAGCTTTTAACTTTCATGCAACATATAAAAAGAATCGATCATGTTGATCAATGAAGAAAATACATCATCATATCGTCCATCATTAAAAGTATATACAATATATACGAGAGCGGATTGATGTTGAAGGAAAAAAACATTTTTTTTTCAAAAACCATTTATTTCTCAACATAGTATCCTTTTAGCTCAATAGACTTAGTAAGACGATTTTCCAACTAGTTTATACCATCTGAATAATACGATTTTGGGAAGTCCTCAAAATACGCATTAGTTTCTGTAATCACTTCTTCGTTTGAGATGAATCTTTTTCCTGCGAGCCCTTTTTTCAAATCTGGAAACAGGAAAAATTCTCTAGGGGCTAAATCTGGACTATAAGGTGGTTAATCAACCAATTCGAAGTGGATTTCTCGTAGTTTTAGCATCGTATCTAATGCTGTGTGAACCGGTGCGTTGTCTCGAAGAAAGAGCACTTTTTTCTTGTTTAAATGTGGTCGTTTTTCCTTGATTGCATCAACCAATTGATACAATAATGCACGATAATACTCTCATGTGATTGTGGATCCCTTTTCAAGATAATCGATGAGCAATATTCCGTGTGCATCCCAAAATACAGTGGCCATAACCTTGCCAGCCGATTTCGCTGTCTTCGCCTTCTTTGGAGCACTTCCACCAGCTTCCCCCATTGCTTCGATTGATTTTTAGTTTCAGGTGTGTAGTTGTGGACCCTCGTTTCATCAACAGTTATAAATCTATGCCAAAAATCAGCAGGATTATGCTTTATCATGTCCAAACACCGCTGTGAAGTGATCTGTCGAACTCGTTTTTGTTCAACACTGAGCAAACGCGGCACCCATCTTGCCGATAGCTTTTTCATATGCAAATGTTCATGCAAAATGTTGAACACACGTTCATATTTTGAACAGGCAATCATTCATAACGATATCGAGGATTTTCTTCAGTAACCACCTCTTTTGGCCTTCCTGTTGATGGTATTATTGCAGTGCTTGTTTTGCCCCGTTTAAATTCAGCAATCTGACGGAGCAGATTCGCCGTAAAGTTTATCAAGCTTTTCTTTTGTCTCTTTCGCCGTTTTGCCTTTCAAATAATAGTGTTTAATCACTACATGAAATTCACTTTTTTCCATTTTCCAAGAAACACAAAAGTTGCTTACTTCAAACGACTACAACAAATGAAATAATCGATGAATTTGGCTAAAATTTTAACAGCTGACGTTTAACAGATCGTAATTTCTGAGAAAGTAAAAGTTTTTGTGTTTGTGCTACCATCTAGCGCTAGGTAGCTTCAATGTCAATTCGCCCTTGTAAGCCTAGGCCGAGAAGAGCCTTCTGTATGTCCCTGAAAATGTCGACGGCTTCTAGAGGGTAGAATAACCAAATATTCTAGGATTTGAAGTAACTGATTGAAATGAACAAGCTTCTCAAGTCTGTCGTCCGGAGTAGACATTAAACTGTAGGTCCCGGTACTCATCGATAAAAATTAACACACACAACATTGGTGCTGCAAGAAGCTAGGCCGTAATCCTGGCACAGGGTTGTAAAGGCCAATTATGTGTGAATGTATAATGTTGTAGGGAGTCATATTATGTAAGCTATTATAGTTTCTTTGATTATAAGTAAAAAACAACTTGTGCTTAATTTTAAATCACTTCTGTAGGTTGTTAACATAGAAATAAACATTGACTATTACTGCAGTACAAGTGAAGTAGAACACCAATTATGTGCTGACTCAAATGTTACACCATACTAGCCCATTAGCATTACATAACATACATACATACAAACTAATATGGATACATGAAAACATATGTGGTCAAAAATCGTACTTGTATGGTACGAGTATAATGTATAATGTAAGAATTGTGTAATATGTTTATTTCCAAATGCATTAAAAGGCTGGCTTATATTTTTATTTGTACCTACACATACTGAAATATCAATATATGAATGCAAAATAAACTTATATAACTAGCATATCCTGAATGTGAGTATGTGATGTATACATATGTGCATATGGCATGTACACACATTTATGTTGTAAATATTTTCTTATATAATAAAATATAGACCATTTGGACCACATTTTCATTTTCCTTTTCTTTTTGCTGATAAATCAGAACAGTATTATTTAATATGCATGTATACATATGTATGTACATATACATATATGTATTATATTACAAGTTAAAGTTACTGTTGCTGCTTTAGATAGTAATGTTACAAGAAATCATAACAATAAACACTCACTTTCATTTATAATGTCTGAAAGGCATAATCAACTGGTCAGTGATGGTAAAGCATACATATATGTTCAAGTATAGAGTAGCCACAAGGCCATTTTGAAGAGAATGATGAACTAAAGAAAGAATGAAATATTGTATATATACATATGAATGTAACTGAAATAAAGTGCATTTCTATTGTGACGTGGCATTCATTACATACTTTTTATAATTATGTATAATACTATATTGATTGTTTTATTTCATAGTCATACATGTATCAACCATACACGGTACAAAATTAGTACTTATATTTAGTTCTTATAATATAAAGTTATTTTTAATAATAACAATTCTAATAAGGTTAATAATTAAAACTACATATAACAAGTTTAAGGATTTTTAGGCAACGGCAACCAGCACCGGTACAGACAACGGTCTTGGCTGAGTATGTACAAACGAATAGTGTGGGATATGGATTCGGCTGTGCCGACTGGTAAGACTCTACGTAGGCCTGGCCTACTTCTTCGGAGAGGTGCTCGTAATGTACCTCTACCTACAAATTGGTCGTCGTGGCCTATTTCTCCCACATAATTCCTCATGACCTACTTCTCTCTTACCTTATCCTTCCAGATTATACATCGATCCGTTGACGTTGGTAAATGCCGAATTATGCCGATCCTGAAGTGGTAACTATTGAATAGTACCAAACGAGAGAAGATATTCTACCGAATTAGCCGAAAGTCTTAGTGTACCGAACTGAAGAATATATTTTACCGAATCAACCGAAAGTCTTACTATATTAAGCCGAAGACCCTCTTCTATATATTGAGCCAAAAGGTAATACTACCACAATAATAAGGTAATAATAAAAATACCAAAAGAGTTGTACTAAACATTGTTATTTTTAATTATTATTGCTTATTAAAGCATTTAATTTACTAATACCCGCGAACAGACATGAAATTGTAATTTCTTTTATTTACTTAAGGGTCGTGGATCCGTAAGTTGGCCCTGGACATCGCTGAACGACCTCAGTCTATGACAAAACCACGTAACATTATAAAAAATTTTAAAGGAATAACATATACATACTCATATAAGTTTTTGTGATGACAATACGAAAAATTTTTTGTTAATATGTCAAAATAATGTTGGCTATGAGTCACGAATAACATGTTAGATCCTATGGCATCAATTGTTTCTAGTTTATCAGTAAAAATCAGTGAGTTTACCAGATCACACAAAAAATAATCAAATAATTGGGAGTTTCTTAAGAACATGATACATTATTTTCAATCCTTTTTCATAGCCTATTTTTCTAACTTTAGCTAACCTGAAGTATATAAATACTATATATCGTCACAAGAATTAAAGAACGCTGTAACTGACAAAACTGTAACTGTAACTGTAGTCGCCGTGGTCTAGTGGTTAGTGTGTTGGCTTACTAAGACATGGGCCCTGGGTTCGACTCCAGGCTCTGACATCTTCAAAAAAGAAATATGAAAAAAATATTTTTTTCGGCGACTACCTCTCAGCAGTCTTCTGGCAAAAGCTCTGAGAGTAACTAATTTTGTAATAATAACAATAAAACCTTCGCAGCACTCATGTTGTGTGTGTCAATTTTTATCCATGAGTACCGGGACCTACAGTTTAATGTCGACTCCGAACGACAGACTTGAGAAGCTTGTTCATGGCAATTAGTTACTCTCAGAGCTTTTGTCAGAAGACTGCTGAGAGGTAGTCGCCGAAAGAAATATTTATTTTAGATCTGCCTTCTAAAAATAGATATAAAATCGACATTAGTCTACAGTCACCGGACATTTCAAATTTTCAAACCTCCTGTTCCAAAAATTCACTCTAGGTACTTACAGAACTTGCAGCCGCAGCGTTCCATAGATGCTCAAAAATTTCGGTGCTGCTGCGCATAACACTTTTCTTTCTTTTTGCTACAGACATTAAATAATAGATAATTTTTAATAGCAAATGATAATTAAAAGTATCAAACGAACTTAATTTAACAACTTTAACAAAACTTTAACACAATTTATTAACGTTTTGCTTGAATTTATGAAACTCTTGCACTTACATTAAAATTCTATAACGTCTAGTTCCATCCAGACATACAAAGAGTTACTGAAAAAATTTCAAGAAAATCGATTGAGCCGTTTAACTGGCTGTCTATAGACTTTAAACGAAAAGCACAAAAGCACATAAATTTGTATATATATAAATATAAGATTTCAGAAACCATCTCAATCAGATAAGTAAACTCTTAACGATGCCAAAAAGCTTACTTTTCAAACCTTTTGGGTCATGCTTAGTAAACGAATGATTAGTAAAAAAGATGTCTTACTTAAAATTTGTGATAGAAATTTTTCTTAAATTATATTTCTAAAATAATTTAAAATGTTTATAAGCGCAATAGTAAATGTTTATATTTAGTTTTAAAATTATATAAAATGTAATTTAATTTAAGAAAGATAGAAAAAAAAAACTCTTGTTAATCTAAATTATGAGTTTCCTTTCATTTCCTTCCTTATTGTGTAGTTGTAATGGTAGTTTTTCCAGCCATTAAAGTAGTATATAGTTGCTGTGAGCTTTGTATTCATTTTATTCTTTTTTCCTTTTATGTATATTTACATTGTACTCCTCTGTCTCTCTTCTCAATGCAATTAAATATATGCCTCAATTTGTTGCATCTGTTGCATTAGAAAATTGCAACCTTAACATATTTACACTGGCATGCACACTTCCAACAACATTTGTAAGGTATTCCATTACTTTTATTAATATAATTGTTGCTGTTGTTGCTACAATACACTACACTACACTACACTATGTAGTACTGCTGTTCTCACAGTTGAGCACCATAATACATAAATTAAAGCAATTGCTGGTTGCAGTTAATTTTGTTGCCCGGGCTATAATGTTACACATTATTGTTGTAACTGTTGTATTATTTTCTGCATAAAAGCACGTAAAATGTCATGCAGTTTTGCTGAAAAAAACAGTTTTGTTTTCTTTTTTATTTATTTATGAAATTATTATATCATTTCACTGTTATTTGTTGCGATTTAGAAGCAATATTAACTGGCTGGCTTGCTGGGTGGCTTGTTTGGCTATCCTGTATATACACCATTTGTTTACATTCATATGCCTGCCCTTCTTATAAATTACTAGCTGAACCCGGTGTGCTTCGCTACCCCCTCGTTATATACATATTACAATACAAGTATTTTGTATAGCAAACAGTGTTAGTGGTGTAAGTAAGTATCTGAATTAAAAGGGAAGGGGGCGGTGAAGTGGGCGTGGTTCATAGTTATATGACGACGTTAACAGTATTAAGAGCAATATATTACCAAATAAAAAAAATAATACAAATTTCTACATAGAACAAAAAGTTTAAAACTTTCAAACAAAACTTGGTGTCAAAAGGGGCGTGAGAGAGGGCGTGGAGTAATAAATTATTATTTATACTTCGCCTGGAGTATAATGTGTATACAATTTGAAGCAAATGTTTTAAAAACTATATGGGGGCAATTACATAATTTAAAAAAAGTGGGCGTAAAAGTAGGCGTGGTCGAAAAAAAGTACCCTATTAATCATGTCAGATTCCCAGTTAAATACTGTGAAAATTTCAGGAAGATCGGTCCAGAGGTTTGGTCTCCTATAAGGTACAAACAAACAAACAAATAAACAAACAAACAAATAAACAAACACACATTCAATTTTATATATTTAGATGCGGCATACCAGATAATGGATGAATATTTGTGTTTCTCTCTCTCTCTCTCTCTCTCTCTCTCTCTCTTTTAATCATTTTAATAATGTAATGAATTTGTTTATATTTGTTTGTTTTGACGTACATACATATGGCATAGTTTTGCTTAATTATTGTTCTATTATTTTATATAATAGAGCAGGAGCTGTGGTAAGATTTTAGTTATAAACAATGTTTATAGTGTAGATGGTGAATATTTTGTGGCTGTAAATTAATTGGCTTATGGTTTATCTCATAAACTGAATAGATTAAAAATTATATATATTCTTTATCGTATTGCAATATAACTGGGGTGTTCACAGGAGTTATCCCATATTGTATGCATTAGTAAGAAAAGTTTTCTGTTAATAGCACAACTTCAACTTAATGACAATATTTCCTCACAAACACCTTGTGAATACCCTAAATGTAAAGTTTTATTACGATTATAACGAATTACGAGCGGAATGTAAAAACCAATGTCTCGATTTAGTGTAACACTAAGAATCGAAACTTCAGTCTTCTCATTAGCACACTAGGTACACTGCCCACTATTTTGATGGAAATAAAGTGGATTGCAATTCAGCTCTAGCATGATGTACTTCACCATCTTTATATTTATCTTTATGTTTTTTTTTTTTCACAAGACCAGTTACTCAGGGGATAAACCCCTACTCATGTACTGAAATCTTTTAAATGATAAAGATTTTTCTTTTCCGAGTGCGACAAATTGCTGTCAATTGATCACTTAAAGACCAGTGTACCATCACCTTGAATGACCGCAGCTTAATTTATAAACATAAACATAAAAATAAAACAGACAGTTTTTGGAAAACTGTCTTAATATTTTTTGTTATCATAGCAGGATCTATGGCAACTATGATTTCGAATTCGACGGTATTCCTCTATCCGATGGTCCATATTTTCAATGACGTTAAGAGATATTTGAGGTTTTATTTTGTTCGAATTATCGCACCCTTTGGCTCTTAGCATATTGACAAACACTTACTTCTTAAAATATCCTTAAAGAGAACAGTTTAACGGTGTCAAATCAGATGATCATGCCGGGCACTTAAGCACGACATAAGATAGCATGATCATTTTTTTTTTATTTAAGACCAATACTAAGGGGTAAACTCCTACTAAATGCAGTGCATTGTATTGGAATATTGAATAAATGTATGCGTAGATTTAGATAGATAGATAGCTTAAGCGCCTTATATCTATGGGACAAATTGCTGTCAATTTGATCACTTAAAGACCAGTGTTATACGCTCACATTTGAGTGATCAACAGCAATTGCCCCATCTGGATATGTTGAATGTGAATGGTATGTATGATCTTTTTATGTAGGCAAGCTGTTATCTTCCCAGAAGTTGGCGCTGTACTCCTGATTATTCTTTTCTTGGTGGAATAGACTGGAAATGTCAGGTAGCGATTTAGTGAAGATGGACTTCTTGGAGTTGGGAGAACCTCTTAATTTTTAAATTATAATTTTTGAAAATCCTCAAATTTATTTTTTAATTTCTTCCTTCGCTGGGCTTTGAACTTCAGTCGTTTGAGTTACCGTGTACGCGCTCTAACCACGACCCCCCAAATTGTATTTCTTTCGCGAAGGAGCCATTGTTTCATCTGCTGGTACCACTTAGCATCACATTGTTCGCACCACATACCATTGATACCTAGTTTGTGGCCACAAGAAATCCGTTAAGACCTCGCTATAGCTCTGCCCACCTCATTTTTGATGAAGAACGGCCAGATCATGCCGTCAGCCATGGTTTTTCAACAATACCTACTGGATTCTCTTTTACCCAAACGCTGCAAATTTGTTTGTTAATGTATTCACTGTATTGAAAGTGTGTCCGGTCGTTGAAGATGGTTTTTTTTATAAAATTACATAGTTGTCCGTGCAACCAACCATTTGGCGTGTTAATGACTCTAGAAATGTCAGTAAGTTCAAGCTCTTGAGTCAACTGAACCTTGTAAATGAGTAAATTCAAATCTATATTCAAATTTGTAAGATGATCAGGGCAGGGTGATATGTCGAAGTTGACTGCTCTTCTACCACACTATCCGGAACAATAGCAATGCTTTCCGAAGACCTAACTAAGCGAGCAAGCATAGCTGTTTGCACATTTCCTATATATTCGGTTTGTTGAAATTTATGCACAATTCTCTTGATTGGGAACACATTTGGTCGATTATGCTAACCAGAAAACTCACGAAAAGCACGAAATACATCTTGATTTCAACGGCAAGGAGTAAAAATCCGGATCTTAAATGATGGCACACAATTAACCCAGTGCATTATTTATTTAATATGCTTTTCTTTGCTATTAAAATCAAATGTGTCTAGGCTTGTAGTCGCCGTGGTCTAGTGGTTAGTGTGTTGGCTTACTAAGACATGGGCCCTGGGCTCGACTCCAGGCTCCGACATCTTCAAAAAAAGAAATATGAAAAAATATTTCTTTCAGCGACTACCTCTCAGCAGTCTTCTGGCAAAAGCTCTGAGAGTAACTAATTGCCATGAACAAGCTTCTCAAGTCTGTCGTTCGGAGTCGACATTAAACTGTAGGTCCCGGTACTCATGGATAAAAATTGACACACACAACATGAGTGCTGCGAGAAGCTAGGCCGTAATCCTGCAACAGGGTTGTAAAGGCCAGTTATGTATGTATGTATGTATGTATGTGTCTAGGCTTATTGCCTACATCTATTTAAGATTTAAATGTTTAAATTTCATTATACTTTTTAAATTTCTATATAAAAATTTTTCTGATACTGATGCCACTGCTGTTTAAGCTTCTTATCATGGTTTTGCTGTTTTCATTACAAACATATTTCCGTTTTGCTTTACATATTATCATTCTACTCCTTCTTATTTTCTTATTCGTTTTTGTTAATAGTTAAATATTTATCGATATATTTGAAGCATTTTTTTCCTTTCCAGCGCTTCTCTTCATAGTCAATGCTGCTTAAGAATTTTCTACAGAAATTCAAGGATACAATTTATACACTCAATCATGCACTTCTTTGATTTCTGTTTTTATAGTTGCTCGTCTAGTTTTTATTGATAGTAGTACATCAGCTTAAGATGATGTGTACAATGGTGGGAGGAATAGGGGCGAAGATATAGAACAGGCTAGGAATGATATGAATGTAAGAAGTAAATAATTTAAATTTTCTTATGCCAGTGTCTATTTGACCAGTCAGTCAGTCAAGATCTTCATTCATCTATAAACATTTTTTTCTTGGATTAAACAAATTGTGTTCTGATGCACTTTTGTTATTGGGTCATAAAAATGCAAAAATGTAACAACAACTACAAAAAAATCGAAAAATATTTGTATTTCAATTCTCAAGTACATTTGCTAACTCACATAACACAAATACATATAAATAATAATGAAAAAAAAAGGACATCAAATGCAATAGTAGTTGCACCATCAACTGTAACGGCAACAACTTTTGTAGAAGTACGTGTATAACAAGAAAAAGAAAAAAAAAACAGAAAAGCCAATTGTGATTTAACTTTCTGACCTTTATACATACATACATACATATGTATATGGTTTTTACTTCCTTTTTCCTTAAAATTGTTGAGGGTTTTCTTTTCATATATTTATTGTTAAAAAAAAAAAAAAAAAAACACAGACGTTGTTACACTTCATACACAAACTTATTCACACTGTTATCCACTTATGTTTACCAGTTTTTAACAAATTTTTTTTTCTTATTCACTGGTCGCACAAAAAATATATTGCTTTTGAATGTCAGAGTGGGGTATGTGGGTGTGATGGTGTTATAAAAATCTGATTGACTTCAACTGTATTGAATTAAAAATCAATATTATTAAATTTTTATCGTCACCCAAGTGTATCGTTATCGTTTTGCTTTTTCCTTTTTTCTTTTTTAATTTAAGTTCATGCAAAAGGTTTTGGGTAAGTGTTAAATAAAATGGGGTCAACATTGATTTTTGGCAAAATATAAAACTCATTTACAATTATTTTTACAATTGTTGCGCAAATGTTTTTCCATGAAGTATTTACAAAAAATAAAATATGCAGGATTTTTCGCAAATTCGGACGTTTATGGTATGTATGTATGATTTCTTTTCATATAATTGAGAGCTGATGGACTTAGTGCCTAAAAAATACGTAATTTTTTCAAGCCAAGAAAACGTATTTAAGTGACAACATTTTGCTTTTATCGATAAAATTGTTATTCAGGTTTGATCTATAAGGCACTATGGCGCTAACAATTTTAATCCAGTGAGTGATATGTGCGCTTGAAAGTGGTCTAAGTCATACATTTCATGTTTGAAAATGTTTACTGAATTGCATTTTATGTAACATTTTAATTTATAATTATATCTGTGGCAATATGGAAGAGTAGCTTAAGTCGAAAATTTAAGTTTTGGGATATCATCAATTTTGTGTAATTTTTATTCTGTATGTTTTTTGCGACCAATTTATGAGTTAATATATTGGTAACATGTTCATTAGTGAAGAAGGATGAATATTTTAAAAAAATATGGTTTATTTCAGAAAATTTTACGTCTTTTCTACTTAAGCGCTTTTTCGAAACTGAAATCTGCGTTGGACAGTTCCTTAAGTAACTTAGCGCTTCTGTTGAAATAAAAAGTATGTATTGTGTAGTTTTAAGTAAACATAAGAGGATTTATTCAAGAACTTATATTCACTTAAGATAACTGTATACAAGAATCACATTTTATTAAAAAAAACTAATGTAAATATAGGTTATATGATAAATCGAAAATCTGAATATGTAAACAAATCTATGTGTACATAAGTTGTTTTGTTCAATGCATTATTGATTTAAAAAACTTAGGCTAAGAAGTAAACGTACATAACATTGATAAAAAATAGAATTTTTTAAAACGGACTAAACACATTTAAGCGCCTTTGCTTCTGTAATGTCCCAAACGCCTTAACTCAATTCTCTCTTATGTCGACTTAAGCTACTCTTCCATATTGCCACAGATATGAGTCTTGTTTGTTTTTGTAGAAGAAATATTCTTAGGCCCATTATTACAACTTGCCGTTAATTAAAGGTAGGAACTTATCAGACCGATAAATTGGCTTGTGTTATTACAAATAAATTTTAACCTAAAGCAATCGATAAAGTTATTGGGAAGATTGTCTTACCTTTAGGTTAAAGTTAACTTGTAATAACAAAAACCAATTTATTGGTCTGATAAAATCCTACCTTTAACTAACGGCAAGTTGTAATAATGGCCCGTAGTTGTATAAGTATACTATATATATTGTTTATATTATAATATATATATATATATATATATATATATATATATATATATTTTATTTTATTTATTATTATTTAGAGGTCAATAAAGTTATTATATTATTGTTTTTGAACTTTAAATTGACTTAGACTGTTTTCAAAATTATGTGAAATTCATATAAATCCCTTAAAATAGTAAAGAACTATTTTCTTTATTTAAATGAATAATTCAAATGAAATAATACCTGCACAGTTGTTAATTATTATCAAACATGGATCCATTTTTATTGTTTCGAGTGTTCAATATTTTTTTAATTGTTTCCGAAAAACTGGGTGGATATTGTATAGTAGTATAGTAGTAGTAAACATCTATATATATAATTTCGTTGTTTGTTCGGATGTATGTCCAATTCTTATTTCGCAGCTTTTTGAAGCCGTCTGATGTTGCAGAAAGTTGAAATTTTGCATACGTAAAGCTCTTTTGCTCCACATGTGCAAGACGGATTTTTGATTTTCCGACTGTGGTGGGTGGGTTTATGTAAAATATGTTTACGCCTGGAAGGGATAGGCTTTATGACTAGTATAATACATATATACATATCGTCGTAAGAATTATGAACGCTGTAACTAACAAAACATTTAATATTCATCAGAGCAAAAAAACCTGTATGAAAGTAGAAAGAAGACACTGGTATTTTTCAAAACGCAGACGGCGTAAATGAACTTCTTTTCATCATAGAAATCTGGGACCGGGACCAATAGACGATTATTTTTTTCTAATAAAAATTATGCAAAAACGTATATTCGATTTTTTGTTAATCACAGAGATTATTAATTCTTGCGACGATATGTATATACATAATTGGCCTTTACAACCCTATTTAGGGTCATGGGCTAGTTTCTTGCAGCACCAATGTTGTGTGTGATAATTTTTATCCATGAGTACTGGGACATTCAATTTAAAGTCGACTCCGAACGGCAGGCTTGAGAAGCTTGTTCATGGCAATCAGTTACTCTCAGAGCTTTTGCCAGAAGACTGCTAAGTAGCATACTAAATGCAGTTCATTGTATTGGAATGTTGAATATATACATACATAGATGTAAAGCACCTTATGTCAATGAGACAAATTGCTGTCAATTTGATCACTCAAAGGCCATTGTTATAGCTTCACCTTTGAATGATCAACAGCAATTGCCCCATCTGGATGTTGAATGTGAGCGGGAGCATGTTTTTTTATGTAGGATAGCTGTTATCTTCCAGGAACTGGGGCTGTACTCCTGATCATTCATTTCTTGTTCGAATAAACTTGTAATGTCAGGGAGCGGTTTCATAAAGAGAGAGAGGGGGGGAACCTTTTTTTTAATTATAATTTTTGAAAAACCGAAAATTTATTTTTTAATTTTTCTCCTTCGTTGGGATTTGAACCTAAGTCATTTGAGTTTCTGTGCACGCGCTCTAATCACTATACAACCAACTAATCGTTTTACAGAATATAACCGTAAATGTGAAAAATTCCCCCGTCAATTGTACCCAAGAATTTACATATACCCTAGAAGAAGTATGAAAGGTTTTTAAAATGTATTTTATACGGCCAGTTCTACTCATAGAAATTCTTCAAACAACTATAGAGAAATTAATTAAGTTTGTTAGAGTTCATTACATAACATATGTTGATCATCCAACAACATCCAGGTTTGTGACCTCATTTAGAGTCCTTAGAACCCATTGTGATAGTTTATCCTGAAAAACCTTAGTCTACATAAAGTACTCAAAATTTTATTAGTAGCAAATCATCTCTGACACAATCCAAATAATAAATTACTGCATACCGAATCCAGCGAAATTATGTAGAATTTTAAATAAATTTACATTGAAATTTTATTCGATATCGAATGTTATAATTTGCCCTTAGATCACGAACGCATCAATAAAGTTGTGAAGTCTTTAAAAACAGTGTTGTACTTTATCTGCTACTCAAAACAGTATCCTAGCCATTAGTTAAACCTGTGAAAAGCATATATGCGCGTAGGGGCATAACTGTAACTCTTCTGGTGTTGTACATGAAATTAATATTTTTTACTTTACATAAAAATATATATGCATGGATATACATACAAACATGCATGTACACTTTTTTAATACCCACTTACTTATCCACACTTATTTAAACGTTTTCACAAGAATTTGTAATAAAAAGCTTAAAAGGCTTACTAACCCAATTGCACAGAATATATTTTATGATTTTTCTGCATTAAAAATGTTTATATGCCAAACAGAAAAAAGTAAAGTACGTACAGCCAGATATAATAAATAAATAAAATATGATAAATTCTTGTAAAAACTTGAATGCTTAACAAAAATATTGCGTTTTTCTTTTTTTTTACAAGGAAATGAAAAATTTCCGTTTAATGAAAACGAAACCAAAGTAAGGGAATAGATGGTAAAACAGAAATGAAAAAAAAGAAACAAAACAAAAATTGTACCCGGTTATAAAAATTATTGTGTATAAAACAAAACGAAGTAAGAAAAAAGTGCCAACGAGTTAAGTTGAATGCAATGAAAGAGGATAAAAAAAACAAACAAACATACAAACAAACAAACAGCCAACAAAAGGCATGCAGCACAAGTGGGAGCCATCTGCAGGCGCCTATAAAATTTACAACAAATTACATTTTTTGATTTGTAGACATTTTGTTTTACCAAAAAAGGAGAAACTGAACTGAAAACCCACTCCCGATTTATGTATAAAAAATAATTTAAATGGTTTGCCAGATTCAAAATGAGCTACTGAGTCTCTATCAGCCACTAACAATTAATGAAATTATAAATGGTTTACTTTAACGCATTACATGGAACGTATTTTCCAAAATTTTTATTTTATTGCACAAAAACCAGAGATTCAAAACTAAACGGAGGAGAAAAATTCAAAAAATTAAATTTGCGGTTTTCCATTATTAAATTATAATTTAAAGATAAGTTGTTCCCTCCCCCCAAGAAGTCTATCATCAAAACACCGCTCCCTGACATTTTCAGTCTACTCCCCCAGAAACGAATAATCAGGAGTACAGCGTCATCTTCTGGGAAGATAACAGCTAATCTACTTAGTGAAGACTCACGCTTAACACTCACGATCAACATCCAGAGACAGATGGGGCAATTGCTGTTGATCATTCAAGGATCAAGATGTAACATATTGACAGTAATATGTATATCTACTACCTATCTATCTTCAAAATCCCATGAGTAGAGGTTAACCCCTGAGTATTGGTCTCAGTAAAAAAAAAAACATTTTTATTGATGATCAAAATAGTAGTACAATCACCAAATAAGCTATTCAGAACCACAAGTTAATAAGCGGTACATACTCTTAGAGAGAATATCCGAGTATATCCATTGAGTAGGTTATCAGTAGGGCACTCAAAAATATGCTCTATAAAATTAGTTTTAAGCGCCTAAAATATGCATCGAAAAAAACACTTTTAAGCGTTAAAAATATGCTCTATAAAATAATAATAAATACATACGTTGATGTAAAATTACGTATATTTTTTTTCAAATTTTGAAAATATGAAAAGTAACGATTAGCCACCAACCAGATAAAATATAATTCCTTTATATTTACATATCGCTCATTTGCGAAAAGAGTGACATAACCCAATAAAACACATTTTTTGAGTTAATAATGCAGAAATGTGAGACGAACTGTATTTGTATTTTTATCTCTTTTTTTCACTGAGTGGCGACCATAAGTGTCTTGTACTTTTCCCATCAGTTTGGCTTAATTAAAATTTTTAAATGCATTTATCTCAGAATCCTTTTCTTGAGTTGTGCATCTCTTCTCGCAAATGAGCGATATATTCATTTTAATTCCAAAGTTAACACAAAAATTTAAAAACATTCTCAAAAAATTCAATCTGACAAGAATACAAAAAAAAGAGTAAAAAATTAATTTAAATTATTGTTGCAATAAATAACAATCATATTGCTAAAATTTTGAAACATGAAGCTTTGTCTGTTTCACCGTAAAACGATCTTATACATCGAGGAACTTCTTTCGACATCAACGAAGTAATTGGTGCAAATTTGAAAGCAAACGTTTGCTAACATAATTTCTTGTGTTGAGCTCAATATGTCTATGACTTTCGAGGTTTTATTTTATTGTAAATATTTTCTTTGCTGACATTGGCGTATAGCCTATTCATAGAACAGGAATAGTATATGACATTCGTCTTTTTATACGAGAAAAATTAACAAATTTTAAGAGTTTTTAAGAGTACGTAGTCATTATTTTGAAAATGTATAATTATAACATATGTACATATGTAAAATATGTAAAATATGCCATACAAATATGAAAAAAAAATTGCAAAATGCAAAAGTATGCATTTATGACGAAATATGCAAAAATATGCCGTAACAAACAGGGATCAATCGTCGTAGTTTTTTTTAATTAATATTTTGCTTGTTTTGTCAGTAACATTCAGAAAAATAAAATGCTAATGCATATTTTTGGTTGCCCTAGTTATCAGTATTGGTAGCTTAATAGGGGTTGAAAACGATTGAATTGTATTGCCAGTTGTAAACATGTCTAAAATGTTTCGAGCTTTTCTGCCAAAATAGTCTTGCAAATCGTAAGGCTTTTTATTCAACACTATTTGATCAGTATAAAAAAACGAAATAATCGAAATAGTCTAGTGTTTAGTGTGTTGGCAAAAGTTTCAGGCATCAGTTTCGAGTTAAAACCACTGCTCTTACATCTTAAAAAAAGGAACATGAAAAGTACTTCTACGGTCACTACTTCTCAGCAGTCTTCTGGTAAAAGCTCTTTGAGTAACTGATTGCCATGAACAAGCTTCTCAAGTCTGAGTCGACATTATACTGTAGGTCCTAGTAGTTATAGATAGAAATTGACGCACACAGTATGATTTCTGTGAGAGGTTAGAAAATAACTCTAAAAAGGGGTTGTAATGGCCAATTCTTTAGGTGTGTGTGCTTGTTTTTTGAATGTATGAACTAACAAAACTGTAGCTATTAGAAACTCCAAAATAATTCTCCCTATAAAGGTCAACTGCAATGTAGCAAATGTATGACTTAGTTTGCTAATTGTCAAATGTAGAGTTACTTTAAAAAATACTCTTAAAATCATAAATCGCAAACAAAATTAAAAAGATCAGAACACAAAATCATGAACATGCACAGTAATTTAAAAGTTACAAATAAACTAAAAAACAACAATGGAAATAATGGAAAGTTTTCGAAAACTTTTTTGTGTTATTTTTTCCATGGTTGAAATGAATTTTTTTTTATTTTTTTCAAAAATTGTTAACAATTGCGAGTTATGAGTTTCCAACATATTTGAAAAGAAAACTGTTGTTACATAAGCAACAGACAGAACTAAAAGCAGACAGAGACAGATTTTAATATGAAAACAACTTTTAACAATTGTTGGTGACCTTTAAATGCGAAGGTTATAAGTTATAGTTTAAAAATTGTATTTCTGTAACAAATTGAACTTTTATAAGATATAAACATATAACAAAAAAACAAATTGTTTAAAAGCCAGTAATTTGATTCTGGTTTATTTCAATTTATTTCAGTCGCCACATTTGCCATCAATAATTTTCTATTTCTTTTTCACAATCCGCATTTAGAACAGAACAGTAGCAAATATTTTATAGAAAAACAAAGTAATTCAAGAGAATGGTGAGTAAAAAGCAAAACTGGGTTATTGGTATCGTATACAGACACTAAAGCTAGAAAAACTTTAAAATATAAAAGGAAATATTCTGTAAGTATGTATGTATATGTGATATATGTATATATGGGATATTCCAAGTCAAATCAACCAGTGGTTTTAACCTACCCCCTCCGAATTTTATGATTTTTTGCAGAAATATAGTATATCATAGAACTAAATTAAATACAAAGTTTGGAAGCACTGATACATCTGGATCCGGAAATATGAGGTCTTGAAAATCGGAAAACAGTACAAAAATGCACAAAGTTACACTTACTTAATTGTAATTTTCTTGAAAAGTATTATAGCTACGCATCTCGTAAAAGTCGCATTTGGAAGGGTATTAAATTACCTTTGATTTAATATGCGACATGATTTTTTCTTTGAAAAAGTCAAAGGTCAATTTTCTTTATCTATAAGTCGGAAGCCTATATCTCCGAAAGCGACCTTTTTAAAAATTTGAAAAAAAAATTATGCCAAAGATAATTTCGTTCTCTACAGTTGTGAAAAATTTCAGAGTGGAGGTATTTCTGGATCAAGAAATAAAAATCAAATCGCAAAAGAATGTGATTAAAACTAGTCTAATAGTGCTGGAATGGTAGACGATTTTTCGATTTCGATTAGCTGGAACCGCTTATTTTTTAAGTTTCTACAAAAAATACATGAAACAAAACGGGGGATGTGGGATGGGGGCAAATAGTTCTTCATCGGGGTCAAAGGTTAGGTTGAAGGAATAAAAATCTACAAAAAGCTTCACAACTGCCCTGGAGTAGCCCCTAGAAGGATAAAATGTAAGACCGACCCTTACTAATATTTTACCTCGAACTTTTTTTTCGAACATACCTACCCCCTATCTCCACTCCCTAGAGTGGTAGGAGCACATTTAATAAACTTTGTAATGGAGCCTCCTTAGGGAGTGGAAATAGGGGGTAGGTATGTAGGTAGGGGTTAGGTAGGGTTAGGTAGGGTTAGGTATTTACCCCCAACTTTTTTTCTGATCATACCTAACCCTTATCTCTACTCCCTAGAGTGGTAGGAGCAAATTTTATATAAAAATGTAAATTTGTAATGGAGCCCCCTTAGACAGCAGAGATAGGGGATAGGTATATAGGTAGGGGTAGGTATTTACCCCCAACTTTTTTTCCGAACATACCTAACCCCTATTCCCACTCTCTAGAGTGGTAGGAGCAAATTTTATAAACTTTGAACTGCAGCCCCCTTAGGGACTGGAGATAGGGGGTAGCTATGTTCGGAAAAAAGTTGGAGGGTAAAATATTAGTAAGTATCGGTCTTACATTTTATCCCTCTAGGGGCTAATCCGGGGAAGTTGTGGAGCTTTTTGTAGATTTTTATTCATTCAACATAACCTTTGACCCCGATGAAGAACTATTTGCCCCCATCCCACATCCCCCGTTTTTGTTTCATGTATTTTTTGTAGAAACTTAAAAAATAAGCGATTCTAGCTAATCGAAATCGAAAAATCGTATACCATCCCACCACTATTAGACTAGTTTTAATCACATTCTTTTGCGATTTGATTTTTATTTCTTGATCCAGAAATACCTCCACTCTGAAATTTTTCACAGCTGTAGAGAACGAAACTATCTTTGGCATAATTTTTTTTCAAATTTTTAAAAAGGTCGCTTTCGGAGATATAGGCTTCCGACTTATAGATAAAGAAAATTGACCTTTGACTTTTTTAAAGAAAAAATCACGTTGCATATTAAATCCAAGGTAATTTAATACTCTTCCAAATGCGACTTTTACGAGATGCGAACCTATAATATTTTTCAAGAAAATTACAATTAAGTAAGTGTAACTTTGTGCATTTTTGTACTGTTTTCCGATTTTCAAGACCTCATATTTCCGGATCCAGAAGTGTCAGTGCCCTTAAATTTTATATTTGTCTTAGTGTTATGATATACTTTATTCATACCAAAAATTAGCAAATTCGGAGACAGTCATTTCAAAAACGGCATATTTTAAGTTGAGTTGATATGGTTTAACCCATATATATCTTTAGTTCTGGGTAAAGCAAACACCCAGCAAACAAAAAATTATTTGTCACTTTTAAACAGAGTAGGAAAATAAACAAAACTGAACGTTTGATCTCATTTTGTTGTATTCTTTACAATGAGTAAAACAAAAGTAAAACATAGAGGCCTTGCAATTTATATTCGCAATGAAGTTGAGTACCAATGCCAGCAACCGTATGGCATGCTTGATGCAGAATTTAACTGCCTCTGGGTTAAGTTCAAAATCAGGGCACATCTTTTGCATTTCGGGTTTCTTTACAGAAGTCCAAATGCAGAAAGAGAGGTTACCCTTTCTGGCTTCGCCTCTCTTTCTGACTCCATTTCACGAATCCTAGAGAATTACCCGAACAGTGAAATTGTTGTTGCTGGCGATTTCAATGTTCATAATTCGTCTTGGCTTCACCATTCTGGCCGCACGACTCCAGAAAGCCAATATGTTAAGTTGTTTGCCGCACACAATCACCTTGTGCAACTACTGAATAAACCAACTCACATTTCGTGTGTTGATGGGCACCAGAATAATACACTTGACCTCTTCCTCACTTCACACCCTAATAAGTATGAAGTTGATATTCTTGCACCTCTCGGCAATTCGGATCATTGTACCACCTCTGCCTCTTTTCCGTTATCCAGGCTTCATGAGGTTTCAACGACAGCTATGAAACGCTCGGTTTTTAATTACGGAAAAGCCCGTTGGGCTGAGCTGAACGATTTCTTTCGGCATTTTAACTGGGGACTCTGCTTCCTTGATTCAAATGTTAAGGCCATGGCAGAAATGGTTGTGAATATAATAAAATTGGGGATGGATACCTATATTCCGTCTAAAAATATTTCGATTAAAACAAGAGACAAATCCTGGTTTAATCAGACGTGCAGATTGGCAGTCAGATCAAGAGAGGAAGCGTTCAGAAATTGGCGTAATAATAAGTGCGCACATACTGATACGCTACGCAAACAGGCGAGATCTTCGTGTGCCGCAGTACTAAGACGCGAAAGAGCTTTACACGAGCAGCGTCTTCGTGCTAAAGTTCTTACTTTCCCACGGGGAAGTAAGAGCTTTTGGTCCTTCATTAAGAGGATAAGGAATAACGCTAGTTCGGTTCAAACTCCTATACAGAATGACCAAGCATTCACAAACCCGGTTGAAAAAGCGAACCTTTTAGCTGCATTGTTTGCAAAAAACTCATGTTTGCCGGAGAGCGTTCAACCGCTGCCCGAGCTTGAAAGAGTATCGGTGACTATGTCTAATATATTGTTTCGAGCCCGTGCTGTCAAAAGGGTTCTTTCAGACTTCAACATTCATAAATCTTCTAGTCCGGATGGTATACTAGCACGGGTCCTGAAGCAGTGCTCTTCGACGCTTTCGCGTCCATTAGCTAAACTTTTCAGTGCGGCTTATCGTGCCGGAGTATTTCCATTTAACTAGAAAGTTGCTAATATAACGTCAATCCCTAAAAAGGGTAAGGCTACCAATCCCGAAAATTACTGCCCAATAGCCCGTAGTGTGTTCAACACTCTCCAAAGTTATGGAGAGTATGATAAATCACCACCTCAAAAGGTATTTGGAGTGCAATAACTTGCTGAGCGACCGTCAGTATGGCTTTCGTAGAGGTCGCTCCACTGGTGATCTACTGGCATTACTTTCTGAGCGATGGAGTGGATCTATTCACCGTTTTGGTGAAAGCAAAGTTGTTGCTCTGGATATCTCAAAAGCATTTGATAGAGTCTGGCACGATGCTCTTATTTATAAACTAGCTGCCTTTGGCGTCGGTAACCATTTCTGTCGTTTCATAACGACCTTTCTCAGAGACCGTTCTATAGGAGTAGTTATAGACAGTGTCTCTTCCAACGAATTCAGGCTGAATTCGGGAGTACAGCAAGGCTCTGTTCTATCTCCCACCCTATTTTTAATTTTCCTTAACGATCTTCTCCTCCTAACCTCTAATCCCATTTACTCCTTCGCAGATGACAGTAACATTTGTCACTCATATTCATTTGATCGTAGGCCGAGCCTTTTGGAGATCGGGGCGAGAAGGCAGAATATGAATGACACACTCTCAAATGACCTACAAAGAATCTCCGAGTGGGGTCTCGCGAACAGGATCGTATTTAATGCGCGCAAGACCCAATGTTGTTTTATAACCCATAGGCGTTGTGATAATTCAATCCTGCTATCTGTGACTATGAGTAATGTAAACATTGAGGAGGCTGACGCTCTTGATGTTCTGGGCATGAGAATTAGTTGTGATGTCCGTTGGAATGATCACATATTTCGAGTGTCGAAAGAAGCATTCAAGTGCCTCTGTTTTCTAAAACGGTGCAGGAAATACTTCACTCCATCTGACCTCCTCAATATTTACAAAACCTTCATCCGGCCTAGGATGGAATACAACTCTCATGTATGAGCCGGTGCTTCAAAATCAATTTTGGGGCTTCTCGACCGCGTACAGGAAAGGGCGAAGGTGCTTATCGGCTACGGTAGGGTATCCAATTCAATCGATTCGTTGGAGCATCGGCGCAATGTGGCGTGCGTTTCATTGTTCTATCGATACTACCATGGGAGGTGCTCTGATGAGATAGGGGAATTGATTCCGGGTGGTCGCATATTCCTGCGGACTTCACGTACCTCTCTCAGAGCGCACCCATTTGTGGTTGATTGTTCAGCGAATCGCACAATGCATTATAGAGAGAATTCGTTCTTTAGCCGCACCGCTCGTTTGTGGAACAATTTTCCGGCAAAAGTTTTTCCTGTCAATTACGATATCAGTAGGTTTAAATCAAATGTCCACAAACACTACTCCCTCTTTCCCCCTTCCCACAACATATTTTCCTAGACCAGCACAATGTACTGCATGAGTAGGGGCCGTCCCCTGAGTGCTGGCCTTAAAAATAAAAAAAAATAAAACAGAAACAGTGAGAACGATTGTCCCATTTAATTTTGTATATTGTTTTTGTTTTGAGTACTACAAATACACTAACTCAAATGTGCGTAGGTACAACAAAAAATGAATGAGAAGAAAAAGAAAAAAAGAAGAGAAAAAAGAGCAAATTATACGAATGTAACGGAATAACAAAGCACGCACAAGAGCGAAAAGCTAATTGTTTCATTTGCGCTCTTTCTCCTTTAGAAAGTTTTTGTTTTGGTTTTGCTCATGTACAATACAATTAAAAAAATTTTGAAAAGTGTATGACTTTGTTTGTTTGTTTGCCCACTCTGCTTTTAAAGCAAGGGTGCCCAAGCCCTATACTCTTGGTGCTCATTTGTTTTTGTAAATGCTCTTAGCTATAGGCTGTGTATTTTAAGACACACATACAGCACTCAGCACTAGCAATACGAAAAACACAAACAACTTTGTATACTCTTCTTTGACCAGGGTTGCTCAGCGTAAATAAAAATCCTACCAAACTGTTTCTTAAAATGTACCAAAACTACCTGTATTGTTGATTTTTATTATATCATTTAATTTAAATATACTGTACTGTATTTACTGACATTGTTTTTAAAAATCCTGAAAAACTGTTTTTATTTTATTTTTCTATCAAAAACATAATTAATAGTAATAAATTAACACGGCTACAAAATCTTTCATAAAGAAAAATACATACGTTTTGTTTTCATCTTGGCACACGACAACCACAATTACAACAAAAACTACATCCATGAGACAAAAATTTCATTCAATGCAACAACACTTTCGTATGCTTTGCTGATTTTATTATTTGTTTTTGTGTGGCGTGTGATATCGTTTAAAAAAGTGTGTTTTAAAATGCACTTGGAAAAAATTGGTGTTTGTTTCAGTTTTCAAACTTTAGGTATTATTCACAAAAAAATTATTGTATGATCACTCACAGTCTACTCTCACATAATTCAAAAGGTTTTTGTAATTTTTTTGTATTCCTTTCAAAATGGATTTGCAAAATAAATGGAAAAATTATTTTTTTTTTATTTATAATTTTAGAACTGAAGCACAATTTTTAATATGCTTTCAAATAATTCAAACTATCGCCAATAATATAGCAGGTGGTTCAAAAGAACAATTAGTTACGGACCTTAAAAGGTCTTTTTTGGTTCAGGATGCGCTCCGAATCTTGGAGTACATTGAAAGTTATGGTGACGAAATAAACATGCAACGTCTTAATTTTCAGTCAAATGATTCTTATACTGGACCTCTAAAAGCATCCTATGTTGCAAGCTTCTAATTTAAGTGGCATTAATTTTTGGAAATCTGTACAACCAAAAAATACCCTTTACCTTGCAAAGAAATTTTATGTTTGTATTCCATGTTTGATGCATTTTCAAATTTAAAATTAATAAAAAACAAGCTTAGAAGTAGAATGAGCAACCAAAATTTGGAGGCCTTATTAAAATTATCTACAAATAATATTGACATAAATTTGGATAATTTATTGGAAGAATCATGGAAAGGAATTTTTTTTGCCGTGTACGTATAGGCAAAAAAAATATGAAATATTTGTTTTCTTTTTTCTTTGTATGTATTGGCTTTTACAACAAAAAATATTAAATAAAAATTAGTTTTTCTTTAAATGTATTGGTGTTTACTCTTCCATAAGAAACTTTTGGGCACCCCTGTTTTAAAGTAAAAGGCAATAACAAAAAACTCCTGGAGAATTGTGACAATTGCATTGCATACTTTTCGGAGTGTTTGTTGTATATGAAATTGTTGGTATGGAAAAATCAATGTTTCCTAACTTTTTTGTACAAAATTGAATAGAGTACCAGAATTTAGGGATAAGTTCCATATCATTAGTAATATATAGTGTTAATGGTAACACGTCAAACTTTTTTCTTCCAGTGCAAAACTTTTAAGTTTAAACTACTGAATTAAAATTATCTGGTAAAATTAAAGCTCTGTATTTATTGTTTACTGGGTATATGGTATTTCATGTTCATAGACAAATGCAACAAATTTATAGACGCTGGCTTGCATAGTTTTTTTTTTATAGAACAAACGTGCACAACACATGTAACCACTAAAAACAGTTTTAGTTTTATGCAACAACGCAAAAAAGTTCCACAAAACTAATGAACAAATAAACAAATAAAAAACATTGTCTATTCCTAAAACAAGGGGGCAAACAAAGCTATCAGGATAATTTTGGTTTAATTTTAAAAAATTATGCTGAGTAGTTCAACATCACTAAAGTTATAAAAATCTTGGCATATTTTAGGGGGTTTGTTTAAATTTTATTTGTTTCTGTGCAAATATAAAATTAATTACTTTTCACTAAATTAATTCTGTACCGATTTTACATTTTTAAGTAGTTTTGAAAAGATGAGTCAATTGCTCAAACCCAAGTGAAAATATTTGGGGTTATAATTTTATTTTGGACCCTATTTTTATCTTAGTTTTGTTTAATAGTAACTGAATTGGAGTGAATTACTTTAAAAAATCCATTAATTGTATTTTATGAGTAACAGGTTCTTTCAAATAAAAAATAGAACTAAAGAATTTGTTACAGTTGTGATGACAAAAGTCAGACGACTTCGTTTTTGCCCACACCATTCGTTTTTTTATATTGTTATACTACGGTCAGTTAGTTTTATTTATTTCTTAAATTGTTTGTTTCCTAAATTACCCATTTAATGAGTAGTGGGCTTTTTTGTGCGGTAACCAGAAATTTTAGGCTCAGAATTTAATATTTTATTATCCTATAACATATTTATTTATATATAATGTATATTGAATTGATCACACTATGACCCACTGTACATTGTTTGCTTATAAAATGATAACGGTCGTAACGTAATGTCAAATTTGTTCTGTCTCTCGTAGATGTTATATGTATATGATGTTGTAAACATCTCTATGAGTACGAGTGTGTATTGCTTTACAGCTATTATGTTATAAAAGAGCAGAAAAGTAAGGTAAATGGTGCAATTGTTCGCCAGTTTCTAAACGACAAGGTTGGTTCCCCCAGACATTTAGTGTACAATATTCCTTTTTTGAATATTAATGGTTTTTTTTATTTTATTACATGGTTAATTATCAATATTGTTATTATACTCTAGAGAAGTTAAAAATAGGTAAAATTTTTGAAGTAACTAACAAATTGTATTTTTTGTATTTGTGATTTAGAGGGTGTGCGTGGCATAGTGGTTAGAGCGCTCGCACAAAAACTCAAAATTCAAAAATAAGATGTCAACCCCATCTTCCACCCTTCAAGTATTCCATTCACGTAGTAACGACACCCTGGCATTCCACTCTACTCCGCCTTAACCTTTGACAACAAAAAACGAATGGTCGGGAGAAATGCGCCACCTATGGAAAGTAGCAAATAACAGCTAAACCTACTTAGCGAAGGCACTCACCAAAATCAACATGCAACGATGGGTCAATTACTGTGAATGTATAATACTGGCCTTTGAATGATCAATTTACAGCAATTTTTTTCATTACTAAAGCGCTTAATAATATAAGAAAACAAAATATATGTTCTGTTGTCATAATGTATTGTCTTTTTCACAAATATTCCAATACAATGCACAGCATTTAGTAGGGTTTTACCCCTGAATATTGGTCTCAACAAAAAGAAAACTACAATTTTTCTTTGACACTTGGCCCTCTGACTTACCTCGGGAGAAGAGCGGAATCCGTGTCATTAAGGTAGAAGTACATAAAATGCACAAGGAAAGTTCACTGTTCCACTGTTAACGCATCTAAAAGGTAAAATTTTTCAACTTCTATACGTTAGATGCGTAGCCAATTTTACCAAAACTTGTTTTATAAAAATTACTCATTTTAATTTTTTTCGGTAGACGTACAAAACGCACAATTGGCGTAACGCATGTTAAGTACTTCTACCATTACACGGTGATGAGGATAACAATTCTTTTAAATAAATTTATTTCAGTTGCTTGAATATTGTTTTTTCTTAAATTTTGTAGAGCTTTTGTTATTCTTTAAACAGTTTCACGAAATATATTCAAAAATTTAAAAAAAAAGATAATTTTCATTTTTTCGTACATTTCCGTAATGGTGAGGCACCTCTGAACTCAATGTAAAAATGTTAGCTATTGACGTTTTTTTTTTCTTCTTCTTGTAACAAAATAATAAAAATAGAACAAAATAGAAAATGAAATCATAGAGTAAAGGAAAGGAAACCAGTAACATTTCAATTTACTGTGCAAATCTCATAATTTATAAATGTTGTGTTCAATGTTGGTTTTTGTGATTCTATATTTCTTTCACTGGCTTGTTTTCTTTTATTATTTCCCAATTCTTTTCATTTTTTTTTCTAACTTTCTTGGTTTTTATATTTTTGAGCTTGAAAATCACGAAAAATGGATGCAGTTTAAATAGATATGCTGTCTGTGTCAGTATGTTTTTTGTATTCATTTCACAAAAATCGTTACACTCATATACTCGTATGAGAGTCAAATAACTCGTTTTAAACACTCGTACGTAGTAAAACTTGATTATAACAATTTAGCTGCACAATTTCTTTTATCTGTATTAGAGTGACTTTTTAAAAGACGACAACAAAGAAATCTTACTGTTACAAGTTATATGTCCCCGTGTGAACGATAAGAAATATTGAGAAAAGAAAATTGGTGAGTAAACCCAAATTGTTGACAAAATTTGTATACGAAAATTTTCAAAGCAGATTACAGAAGGGAAACAAATGTAGTCTGTGAGCATACCATAATTTCCAAGGCAAAACCTTCAAGATCATTAGCAGTTATACAATTACATTTAGGGCTTTAATTCAATGTCATAACGTTTTAAATAAGCTGGCTGTTCAATATGTGAAAATTATTAAATAAATTAATTATTAAATTCGAATCGAAAAACTTTCTAGCAGTTTTCCATTCGTAAATAATAATAAATAAAAACCTTTGGATAATTTTAAACTAAACTAAAACTACCCAGACTATTCTGGTTGGTATGCTCATACCTACAAAAATAACACCCGTCAAAGGAGAGCAGAGTAAAACTTTACTTGATTCACACTATTTTTTGGCTTCAACGGAAGTTTTCTTAAAAGTGAAGATAAAAAATCATTGAAGGGTTGATGAGTACAATTCAAAAAGTTGTTTTACTTCAAAGGTAAGAGCACGGAAATTACTTTGAAATTAGTTGGGAAAAAATCTGCAAATATTCAGAGGCAAATGCGTCTTTTTTACATTTATTAGCTTTACTGTAAACAACAACACTCAATGAAATACTCACTAAATAATACAGAACATGCCTATAGGCTGGGTGAGAGGAACTTTCTAATATCCATTGAAAGAGGTGGTCCAGGTTTTTTCTCCGCATTAAACCCATAAATAGTGGAGGCAGGCCAAATAGATCATCAGTAGTTACAGTGCAAGATGATATCTTATGCCTAAACGTACTTTTATTGCATTGTATTAGATTTCTTAAAAAATCAATACGAAATAATTAGCAAACCAAAAGAAAAAGAAAAAAAATAAATATTTGCCTACAGCATAACGTCGTGCGAGAATTTATGTGATCAATCAGCCATTTCATATTTTTTATATATCTCGAGTTAATGATGGCACTTTAGGTTTTCGACCCCAAATTTTTCAAGTCTGCAATCCGTTTTCGCATATCTCGTCTAGTTTTGAAGATAAATAGTCGAAAACGGATTGCAGATTTTAAAAATTTTGGTGTCAAAAACCTAGCTTGACATCATTAACTCGAGATATATAAAATGGCGGATAGAGCACATAAACTCCAGCACGCCGGTAAGTTCCTGTTCATTATAAGCATGTTTTACTGTTTCTCATTGTATTATCGCTATTTTACGGTCACAAGAAAATTCGTACACTGATTTTATTTTATTGCCGCCATTTAGTTGTTGCACTCTTCTATTGTTTGGCCACCTAATACAAGCAGTTGCACTTATGATGATGCTTCTGTTGTTGTAATTGCATTTTTTCTTGTTTTTTTTTTTTCTTTCTTTGTTCCAATGATTTATCGTTAGATTTTTCTACAACCAAACAAGTAACAAACGTAACCAAAAACGTCTACCGTATAAAATGAAAGATTGTAAAAACAAATTGAAAAAATAAAAATTACAAAAATAAAAATCCATTTAGAAATATAATACAAAAATTTTAACAAAAAAGGCTACCCCAAAGAGTAGCTATTAGCCAATAACGATTAAATAGGATAGGTTCAGTGACTACTTGACTCCCGCATTAACAAGTTGTTAACCTGAGACATAATCCAATGTAGTCGCCGTGGTCTAGTGGGTAGGTAGTTCAAATCTCAGCTCTGACATCTTAAAAGAAAAAAAAAAAAAGGAAATAATTATTTCCTCCGGCGACTACCTCTCAGCAGTCTTCTGGCAAAAGCTCTGGGAGTAATTGACTGCCATGAAAAAGCTTCTCAAATCTGTCATTCGGAGTCGACTTTAAACTGTAGGTCCCGGTACTCATGGATAAAAATTAACACACACAACATGAGTGCTGCGTGAAGCTAGGCCGTAACCCTTACACAGGGTTGTAATGGCCACTTATGTATGTATGTATGGCCAATACTCAGATGTAAACCCCTACCTACTGTACATATATTTTTTTTTTTATTATAAAGCGCCTTAGGAATGAGATAAATTGCTGTGAATTGGTCACTCAAAGCAAGTGTTATACTTTCTCCCTTGAATGATCAACGGCAATTGCTTCATCGTTGCATGTTGATTGTGTGGTGAGTGTCTTTGCTAAGTAGGTTTAGGTGTTATCTACTACTTCTCAATATGTTGCGCTTTTCTTCTGATCATTCGTTTTTTTGTTGACATTGGTTAAGATGGAATAGAGTGGAATGTCGGGGAGCGGTTTCTTGGTAGATGGACTTCTTGGAGGGGGAACCCTCTTATTTGTTTAATTATAATTTTGAAAACACTGCAAAATAACTGTTTCATTTATCACCTTTGATAGGCTGTATGAATTTTTGTGCGAGCGCTCTAACCACTATACCACGCACCCCCCAAAAAACATAAATAAAAAAAGAAAAAAAATTTTTGCTTCCAACAAAATAAATTTTTTGGTGATTTTATTAAGACCAGGGGGTCAATTCTGGTTCTGTGAAACAGTGAAACGAAAAGTTTTTTATCATTATCGTTTTCATTAGCACCTTATGCATTATCATATCACAATTTTACAATTTACGATTCTGGTGCATGTTATGAAAAAATTGTTTCATTCCAACCGTAGTCGTGAAACTTTTGCTTGTATATTATTGAAATTTTATTTCAAAATGTCAAAGCAAGAGTACGAAGCCAACCAATTGAAGGAAGCGGCTTACCTGCCATATATTATTTTTAACTGCTTCGACTTTTACTGAAACTGTTTTTAGATATTAGTAAAATGATAATAATATAACAAACAAATATTTTTTTTATTTCAGTTTTCACATCACTTTCAAATCGAAAAATAAATTAAATCAATACCGAGTTGTAATGTGGACTTTTTTGCCTGAACTAATTTATTAGCGTACAAGAAATGATGAAAAATTAAGGGACGATTTTTATGTACCTAAAAGTATAGTCCACATTAATAACATGTTTATAGTTGCAATAATTGTTGCTATTCGCTGGTGGTACTCAAAGTTTTTACAAATTACCTAAATGTATTAATATATGTACATAAAAGAAAAATTTAAATGACTTTGTGTTGCATATACATTTATGTATACAGGGCGTCCGCCGGGAAGGTAAACGCCTTTGTTTTGCCACCATTTTAGTAAACATTAGTCAGTTATACAGTTCATATTTGGCAATCGTGAAATAGAGACGCGGCAAATTTATTATGGAGAAAATAGCGGACACCCTCTACATATGTAAAGTTTTTAGTTGTAGGTTGTAGGTATGCAAATCTTTTACAATGTGAAATGTGTATGTAATTGCATACAAAGCATTTGTATATTTGTTCATGTAATGGAAAATTTCTAATCATAAATATAAATTGATTAGATATGTTTTTTAAAAAGAATTAATCAGAATTTTGCTGGATACAAAATATTAAATATAATTGCAACTATGGCCGATTGATATTTTGTGCTGCCGGTTTCATCGCTACTGCCGTCAGCAATATTTATTTGGCTCTGTGTTCTAATACAAACAAAACACCATTGTGACGTCATACTTATTTTGGTTTTGAAATAAATATAGGAATATTAAATATTAATTAAAATTAAAAATCTGACGAGTTATTTTATTCGATTTTATTAAATGTTCTTTTTTATTTTCGCTAGCACGCTTTCCTTTTGTTGGTTTTTTCATGGTTTTCTTATGTCAAAAAAAGTTAAAACAGTGCATTTTCATAAAGCAAGCTACAACCAAAGTATGCAACACTGCTAACGCGAGAAAGTTGACCAACTTTTAGCTTTTACAAGCGTTGACCGCTGGAGGAATGAAAAAAATGAAATCACTAATACATACACCTATCCCCCGATTTGCACGGAAGATCGGTTATTGAAAAAACCGTGTAAATCGAAATCAAATTTTTTGTATGAAAAATCGTGTAAAACGAAGAAGGTCTAAAATAAGTAAAATCAAATTAATTTTTTAATTTTTAATGAATTAATTTTTGTTTTATTTATAAATTTTTTTCATTTATTTTTCTTTCATTTACGTTAAATAAATAAATAAAAGTGCAATATACACCTAATAAAGCAACAAAATATCTATTCAGTTTTGTAATAACAAATACATATGTACATGTAAAAAAGAATTACATATTTTTAAAAAAATTAGAAAATTACAAAAAATATATTAAAGATTTGAGCAAATTTAATCACTGATCTGACTCTTAACCTTTTTTTTTTTTTTGATTGGTGACATGTCATTTTTATCACTTGATATTATTTGAGGCGATTCTCTAGTTGATGGATTGGTACCAGTTTTTTATGGGTTGTATTCAGTGCTGTCGTTTTACAAATTTGGGATGTAGTGTTTGAAATAAAAAAAGGTGTAGCAAAATAACACAAATTTTTGTTTTTAACAGTTTTATTTTGTAAACTTTGTTCAGTTTAAAAGTCGTGAAAAAGCGAAAAATAACATATAAATCGGGGGAGAGATCTTGAAAAAAAACCGTGTAAAAAAAGTACCGTGTAAATCGGGGGATAGGTGTATAAGTAAAAAACATGTTTACGTTTTAATGTAGAAAAAGGAAGACTTTTTGAAATATATAAAAGAATTTGTTATGGATTTATGATTGGCTTGTGAGAAAATCAATTTGTTTAAAAAAAGTATAAATTTTTGGAAAAAATATATTAAACTTAATAATAATACATATTTAAGTGGCGCCTGTAAAGTATAGTATGTAACTTGCCATTTTAAAAGTCTTAAAGTTTAAGACGCACTCAGCTTGTTATGTAAGTATTTCCACCTTTCAGAAATGGTTCCATTTTGTTCCGTTTCACGGATGAAAAGTGTACTGTTCAATGTTCAGTGTTCATGTACTGTACCTGAAAGGTCATTGCTGTTTACATTATATTGCACGTGTGTTCACACTATTCCTGACAAATTATGACTGTTCACACTCTGTTCCAAGTGTGTTCACACTATGCTAATCGTAATCGTAATATACCAGGTATAGAATAAATGCCTAAAAATATGGTAATTTTTACATTAAAATTATTTTCTACAAACAATTACTCGTAGTACACCTTTATTACTTTCAATTATTTTATTTTTTTTTTTAATATTTAAAATTTTTCATTTATTCCGTACAATAATGTAATACGAATCGGAATTTTTAATATGAATATGCAAAATAAAGAAAGAAAAAATATCATATTTGGGAAAATTTTCATTTTTGCGATTTTTAAGTTACTGGATGCCACTTTTTCGGGTAAGTTTATTCCGTTTTTTCCTCTTCAATATCTTCTTTCAATGTCAAACACAAAAGAGATATTTCGTACTATATACCGTAACGAAATATAGAAAAAGTGAGCATCTTGAGCAAAAAAAAAAATGCGTAAATGAAGAAAACGAATGATGCAGAAGTTCTTATTTTTGGTGCTACTATTCTCATAATTGAGTCCTAAAATCTTGTGTTGTAATATGACAAAAAAATAAATGAAATAAATTTATCCAAAGGAAAACTATTTAAGTAAAAAGCGAACAATTCAAAAATATTATGAATGCATAACAAAAGATAGAAACTCTAACATTTTTTTTTTGTTAAAAAAAATTCTCTTCTTATCTCTCATTTTTACCACCCGCAAAATTTACAAGAAAATGCAATAAATTTTTCGCCATTTTCTTGAAGACAGTATTTTTTTTTTTTTAATACTTTTGCATAATATTACATTTTGTCAATAATGTACGTATATATATACTACATATATACTACGAATATTTAGCATTTTCGAAAATTTTTTACTTAAAAACATTTTATCCTTTAAAGCGATTACCAAGTCACGTAAGATTTTTACAGTATTTGGCAGGCGGAATTTCTGTTCTTTTGTTTTACTTTACAGTAGCGAATCTTAAAAAAAAAAAATATGCGAACAGAAAAATTTTGAAATTACTAGTAGAATATCAGCGTGTTTGGATTGCATAGGAAAATTGCAGACTCTCTGTCTATTTATTTTCATTAAATGGTTAAATACTAATGCAAGTGTGTAGAGTTTGTCGGATTTTATTTTACAAGCGGAGATTACAGAATTCTGTTTAAATATTCCAGAAAGTTTTTTTTCCGTTTTCATCACCGCTAGTTTTTTTTTCAACAATTGAATAATTACAATATCCAAAGCTTTAAAATTATACTGTGTGTGGAATATCAAAATAATCAAATCATATACAATTAGCAATTTAAAACTTTCTATTCTTTCTTAAGAAAACTGCTCTTCTAATAAAATTAGAATATATTGATTTTTTCCTTTCATTTTATATCTATAAGAGGCTCCAATTTACCAATCAGAACTCCGTAATTATCAGCCATCCTGCTTCAAATTTTTATAAATTTCGAAACAATTTTCTTAGCTCACAAATATGAGAGAATGTAGATTCTTTGCTATCCTTATTCATTAATTGATTCTTGGCATAGAGTTGGAAGAAAACCAAAGAGGACAAAAAAATCGGAAATTAACTTATTTGAAGATCTTTTCACTCAGTATTTGCACAATGGCTCTTGAAAGAAAAAATTCTTTGGCCAAATCTTATTTGTTATATTATTATATGAATTTTATATAATATGGTGGCATGTATTATTTATTATAAGATTATTTGTTTATATTATAATATGATTTATAGATAATAATCAATCGGTTGTGCCGTTTGGCCATATTTTAAAAAAGATTTGCAAAAAGTAGTGTTTTTACGTCAATTTTACACGCTGTCTTACTCTTTTAAATTATAGAAAAATTAAATTCCAATTAATGGTTTATAATAGAAAATTGTATATCACTATTGAGCTTAGAATCTCAACTTTCCATTGATAGTATGGGCATTCAAATCGGGGTTGCCATGTACTCAGGGTTTATTAAATAATTGAAAAAGGATGTTTTTTTTTGGCAAAATTGTAAAATTAATGCTTTTTTAGTACATAGGCGGTTCGGAAACTTTTTAGCCTAGCACAAAAAGCGCGGTGTAAACAGAAAAAAATTAAGTGTTTTGAAAACTTCCATCTCTGTTTTGAACACAAAATTTTGTTTCGATCTGGCAACTCCTTCATATAAAAACAGGTGTTGAAAAAAGACGCATACGCGATTTTTTTTACAATGGAAAAATTAGAAATACGTGCTGTCATTAAATATTTACATAAAAAAGGTTTATCGAGACAAGAAATTCATAATGATATGGTGAATGCGTTAGGTGAAAATGCTCCTTCATATGCAACAGTAAAAAATTGGGTTGTTGAATGCAATTACAGTTGTAAACCACTATTTTGAAGACCATGAAGAAAACTATTGTAATCAAGAGATAGAATTGCTAGAAAAGCGTTGGACTAAGTGTATTGAAGTTTCAGGAGATTATATTGAAAAACAAAAATATTTTTGAAAAACTAACTATTCTCTTTCATTGATAGGCTAAGAAAGTATTAAAGTGTGTAAGAAAAATAGGATACTTAAGTTATAATAGATTATTGTACATCACTAGTTAGGTCAAAGTGCGTTTAAAAGCAAATTAAATAAACCATCTGTAGAAATACAAATTTGACACACGTACAGACAATTTTGACGTAATATATGAAAAGAAAAAATGGAGATATCAGATCACAAATACAGCTTCTTTACGCTTATTTTATGCAGAATTCACAAGAAAATATAACTGATCAGTTTTAAAACAAAACAAAAAAAAAAATTTAATTCCACAAAAATTCTTAATTTTTCCCCCTTTAACAAGCCAAATATATTTTTAAAGTTTATTAAACATTTCGATTTTATTTTATTTTTTTTGTGGTCTGTAATTGACAATGGCGGTTTTTGATTAATGACTTACTCAAAAGTTGTAGCAGCGGCCAATGTGTCGATATATGGTACACCGAATAAATGTTTGTACAACCAGAATGTTACTCTTAAGCTTACAATATTACAACCATTTATCATTACAGAACTGAAGATAAAAAACATTAATTCTTTTGTATTTTTTTTTTATTTTTTTATATTGATTGTAGCCTACATGTCTAATTGATGAGTAACTTAAGCGGTTAATATGAATTTCATTGCAGACAAACTGGTCTTTATTATAATTTTTTGAATGAAATTTGTCTTAAAGAATATAAATATTAGCAAATAAAAAATTAATGACTTTAAGGACATTATAAGTTTTAAGTTATACAACAGCTCTCATATTGTCTACTTATCGTTGTGAAAACAAATTATTTTTAGTTTCAAAAGTTTAATTTGCAATTTAAAGTAAAAAAAAAATATCAAGCGTTAAAACTTTGATTATTATTTCATATGCAAATGTATGTTTGTTATTGCAAGTATTGAAGTACTGGCTTCACAATCAATTCAAGCTAAAACGATATATATCATTGGAAGTTTCGAAACGTTCGCAGACAACATTCTTATCTAACTTTAATTTTTATTTTCTTTTCCCAGGAGACGTTTTAATATTCCATTTTCTTATTTGTTTATTTTATTGCTTTTATAAAATTTTCTTAAACATTTAAAAATATTGGAATTGTTAATGAAACTATTCAAGTGATATATACCAGTAGTAAAACTTACAATTATAAAATTTCATTAAACAGAAGATCCATTTTACACTTTTTCCTAAAATTTTTCAATAATTCTAAAATATGTCTTTATTAAAAGCCACTTAAAACCTCTCTCCATCAATGACAATATTTGATTTTTTCTTCTTTTTCGTCAATACTTTTGTTTTCTCACTTTCAAACCACAATTCAGTAACGACTCAAACTTGTCTCAATTTTAAGTTCATTTACTCTTAAAAAAAAAAAAATTCATTTACTTTTTCTTCCATGTAAACAACAAAAATATATATTCGTTGTATTTAATAGAGATTCAAAACATAATACGAAAAAAACTGATTTAAATGAAGCAAAGGACTGAAAAATAAATGGTTCGTCAGTTTCAAAATTAATTGCTTTAAATGGCATTGAATGTCGTATTGAAAGTTTAACTGACAGTTGAAGAAATATGTTGGACTGCTATGATGACAGAAGACAATAATACTGGTGGTAAGACAAAAACGAAAACAAAAAAACACAATATTTCTCTCTGAACACGACAGAAATCCATAGTGTTCATGTATTTTAAGATGAAAACGACACAATACGTTTTTATTCTGTCCTCTATAATACATTAATTGGTTTCTTTTTTCAACAGACAAATTTCAATTGTAATCTTAATGTGAAAACAATTGCTGCAAACAATATAAAGAAACGAACGAACAATCCAATTAAGTTCAGTAAAACAAAATGTGAATTTAAATCAGCATTTAAGTAGAGCAACAATAGTATTAAATAGTCCTTTAAAATTAAAAAAACTTATAAATATTTTTCTTAATTTTCGAAATTATTTCTTTTACAATTTGTATGTAGTGGTACATATATAAACAATTTCTTTTTTCCTCAAATAAATACTAGTCTTGATAAAAAAAAAATTATATATCTTTTTCTAAAGGTGAATTAATTTTTTTAGTTTTTAAATCTATCGAATAATGCGCTTGATGGAAGCAATTCGCCCTCAAATTCATGGATTACAGTTATTGTAGATAATAGTGGACATGTGAAGTTGTGCATTGTCTTGATTAAACAAGAAAAACTTACCTATTTTTCTACAATTTCAAGTTAACAAATTGGTTTGTTTTCGTGGTGATCCAAAGATCCATTTAGCACTTTTGAGCCATTTTGATGCCACATATATGCTACAAAGTTATTAGAAGGAAACGGTCATTCTGTACATAAAGCGGGTACATGGCGCACCATGAGACAGCCTCATAGTATGTAACAGCGGCAAAAGATGTTTTTTGGCGTGTCGTCAAATTTGGATGAAATTTTTACAGTATATTAACAGATATATGAGTTACAATTCCCCGAAATTTCAGCCTCATAACTTCATTACTTTTTGGTCTAGAGCAAGTCAAATTTGAGGTATGTTAACGCGCTTGAAATAAGTATGTTAGTTCAATATGTAATATTCAAACGCTTATTAATCATAATACATTACATAATAAATATAACTTTAAACTATTTATTCAGTTGTTGTAGAATGAGTAGATGAAAAAAAAAAAATAAAAAAAGCACAAAAAAATGTCTTAACAACAGAATTGTGGTGTAAAAATTGAACATTTTGCATTTTCAATGGACTAGGAAATATAGAACAGCCCCTCGCCCTAGGTGCAGACTTATATCAAATGAAAGACTGAAGTCTCAGCTTTCATTTAAAGTAAAGAACATACATTTCAAAAGTTTGCAAAAGTACTTTAGACATACAAAAAACTACAAAAATTACGCAACCCGCATTTATAACTTTTAATTTAATTCACCGCTTTAAAATTATATTAAATACTATAAATAAAAGTAAAAATATAGATGTTGGTAAATTCCATACGTATTGCATGAACACTGCAAAATTGTATGTAGAGCTTTATGGCTGGTATTACATGCCTTTCACTGTGCATAAAGTTCTCATTCACGGCAGCAAAATGGTATCTGAGGCTATATTACCAATAGGTTTGTTTGCATGTTTTATTTTTGAAAGTATTTTTTTTTTAATTTTATTTAATAATTACTTTTTTTTTTGCTACAGAAATGTTATCTGAAGAAGCGCAAGAAGCAATGAATAAGGAGTATAGAAACTGTAGGTTATTCCATTCTCGTAAAAATTCACGTATTTCTACGACTGAAGATGTAATGCACTATTTGCAAGTATCATCAGATCCTTATATTAATTCGTTTAGAATGAGAATGAAATTGAAAAAATTAGAATACCATGATGATATTAAAAAATTATTGATAGAATGAAAAACAAAATTTTTCTTTTTTATTGCATTTCAATGGGAGTTGGGCGTAATAGTGGGCGTGTTATTGTAATTTTTCCACGAAACATTTTAAATGATATAGATTAAAGAAATATCAAATTTGAAGATGTTGAGGTTGTATGGGTGGTAGGGGTAAAAGTGGGCCAAAGTTCAAAATTTTTTTCCGATAATGTTTGTAACAATATAACATTCAAGTATGCCAAAATTTAAAGTTATACCTAAAGTATTACGGACAATACGGCATTTTACAAATTTCGATTGCATGGAAGGTGGGCGTAAAAAGGGGCGGATTTTTTAAATTTATTTTTTAAACTGGATTTGTCTCAATAGTAACCTGTGCAAAATTTCAGAGCTCTACAATGACTCCTTGTATTTAATGCCGGCGTTGTCACACAATGTTTGGCAAAAAATATAAGAAGTGCTCGTAGTATGTTGAAATTTTGCTCTGAGCCTTTGGTTAGCTTAACAATTAGAAAAATGTAAAGTTTCATCAAAATTTGCCACACCCACTACTACCCACTGCCCATAGATACCAATATTTATTTTTGGCTCAAAGTTTTTTAAATTTTACTCTGAGCCTTTATTACCTCAGTTAACACCCACCACTAACCGCCCATATAACCCATATTTTTATCAGAACTAATTTTTAATTTTAAAAGATAAAAACTTAATGATTTTATAAAAGATTATTTAAAAACAAAAAATATTTTTCACCATATAGGCAAATACATTTATGACCATTATTACAACTTGCCGTTAGTTAAAGGTAGGATTTTATCAGACAGATAAATTGGTGATTGTTATTACAAATACATTTTAACCTAAAGTGACCGATAAAGTTATTGGGAAGATTGCCTTACCTTTAAGTAAAAGTTAACTTGTAATAACAAAAACCAATTTATCGGTCTGATAAAATCCTACCTTTAACTAACGGCAAGTTGTAATAATGGCTCTTAAATAATATATAAAATATATTGCTTTGGGGATAAGCATGTCTCCATGACCGTTTCGTATAAAGAGCCCCTCTTACTGGGATTTAAACTTGAATTTCAAGATCATATAACAATATAATCAAGAATTTTACAATATTTCCACTATTTTTAAAATATTGGCACCATCTATACATCTGATGGGCTATATTTTGAAATCTAATCCACAAATTGCTGAGAACATATGCTCTGATCCTGCTAATACCTACAAGAGCAATAATGTATATAACCCATGCGTCCAGCGGTAATCCGTTGCTTTCTTATCCGAGTTATGGGCTTTTCTATTCACCAAATAGGCCAAAGCATTCCAAGTTTTCTGCAAGAAGTAAAATTAGTCTATTTGGTTTTTATTTGCAGCTGATGTCTCCAAGCCTTTAACGGCCTTACGGCCGTATGTATAATGAAAAATTAGCAACTCGTTAGTACATGGGACAAAAAAACTGGCAAGTTTAATACCCGCTATAGACTGATAATAATTAACACTTTCCATACCCTCTATTTGATAACTACTTAGTTAGATAATCCAAAAAATTAAATTCTTTGTACCTTTGAGTAGGAATTTCCACGTATTGGAATGACAAACTTAGCCATTGTATACAAAGACCTGCTAATTTTTTTATTATACATAAGGCTGTTAATCGTTAATAAGACTATAAAAAAAGACTACAAGTTTGATATGATGTCCTCCAAGTTTTGTTAGTGAGCGAATTATAAGTCATAAACAATATGTCAATGTGGGCTACATTAACTGTAATAGTTAGAATTTTAATTCCCGAAAATTGCTTCAGCAGGTAAACAGTATAATCATTGTGTAATCGGTGAGAGAGACCAGAAGGTCAAGTTTAGGAGAGTAAAAACCTTGCTATTGTACTGAAATCCACCTGATGCTGTTAAGTCTCAGCTCAGTCAATTGGTTTGTAGATATTTCTAGGTATCTAGAGTTTGTATGCTCAACAAAGTCTGCATATAAAGCCGGTTAGTAAAAGTGGCAAAGGCTGCTGTAGCTTTTCTGCAACATAGAAGCAACTCTGGTGTTTATGGCATTAAAAGTAAGCTTTACAAACTTTTACAGATTCAAAGCAATTTTTCATTTTATGTTTTTTTTTCTTTTTTCTTTTTTGTACTGCATAATACATAACAGCTTAGAAAACCTTTTTTTATAGATAAAAAGTTTGTGAATATTTTTAAAACATAAAACTTGTAAACTTTTAATTTATTAGTTGTTAACGATCCCATATAAATCTCTAAACATTTCATAACAAAAAACTTTCTCATAGTCCAGGCAATTACTTTCATAATACCCTTTTATTTCCATTTATTTTGAACTATTGTCTTTATATTTTATAGGCACCATTAAATAAAAGGGGTCGAAATATTATTAATCATTTAATAAAATGGAAAAAAAATCAATTATTTTGTCATTTAATTTTTAACAAATTTTTCTTAAACCCAAAACTGTCAATGCAAAATGTTTTGCGGTATTGGTTCTTATAAATAAATTTATATTAAGCGGGTATATAAAAAATTACCATTACAAAAATATGATTACTTGAATTAAATAAAAGATAATTTTTCAAAAAAAAAAAAAAAAATTCAAGAAAAATCGAAATATACAGAAAATTATTCTATTTTTCATTTCATTAATCATTTCCCATCATTAATCAGTATTTTTTGCTTTAGAAATTTGCAATGGTTTATGTGGTCAAAGAACAAAAGAAATGTTTTTTACCGACAATACAAGAAGACAGTACAACCACCAGCGCACTACAACTACCACCAGTAGTAAAAGAAAAATATGCATTAATAAGGACGAAAAAAAAAATATAATAAAACTTTTTATCATAATTTTTTAATAAGGAAATAGCGGAAATAAAACTCCAACACAATACATATAATCTGCTATTGTTTAAAATGCCCAAGATTTTAAAACCACCATTAGTATCTTCCCATCTCTTATACTCGTAATTCAAAGAGCCGTTAGACAAGATTGGCAATTGTGTTGGTAATAAATTAATATTGAATATGAAGGCCAGCAAATTGAGAGAAAAATATTACTCGTAAACTAGCAAGAACGGAAGATTGTAAGAAATTCCTCTTGCTTAACCAATAAGAAAAGACTATTTATTAAAAAAATCAAGTAAAACTAAAGAGCTATAGAATATACTTATAGACTTAAAAGTACTGAAAAAAGGCAATACTTTCGCACATATTTCTTTATTTATTTGCAATTATTTTTCATTTTAATGAGAGGTGAGCTGGAAAAGTGTTTTTAATAAAAACTAGAAATTTCATTGAAAATTAAAAGACATCCCGTATATTTTTATTGTAATATTTAATAAGAAAAATGGACGAACATGGTCTTTATTTATTTGAATTTCTGCACAACAAGATATAAATCGTATACTTAAAGAGAAGTAAATGAAATTAACGAAAAGAGAGAGAAATGCTTATCCCCAAAGCAAGCTTTAAAGAATTAAAGTACGTTGTAACCAGCGTTGCCACTATTGGTAGAATTCTACCAAATCTGGTAGAAAATATTTCGTTTGGTAGGATGGTAGGCTGAATATGATTTTGGTAGATTTTAGCTGAAGCTAAAAAAAATCTTCACAAGGAATTTCAGTTGGAAAGTTCAAGATTGGCGTATTTATATTCAAGCATAAAATCTAACTTTTTGCTCATATTAAGCAATTTTATCAAAACATATTTAATACACAACAATGAAATTGATTTTAAAAATACTAATTGATAGATGTTTCAAAAATTTTTATCGGTAAAAAAGCCGAAATGTATACTACTAAAAATCTTAACCCGGAAGAAGTTTTTGATGTTGAACATGAGATTTTGCAATTTTACATTGAATTACTAAACCAAATACATGCTGGATTTTATTTTAATCGAGAAGATATTAAATTGTTACAAATAATTGCTCCTGAGAAAGTATTGACAAAAGAAGACTTGCTTATATTGTCTCTTGTTTTAAAATTTTCTATTCTTATAGACTGTAATCCTGATATTATTTTGTTGCGATTAAGAGAAACAAATTAAACATTGAATTAGTTCAATTAGAAACGGTTTAAATGAGAAAAGTTTTAGTGAATTAAACAACTTTGTTTTTAATTTACTTTCTCTTCCGCATAGTTCTTCAGCAGCTGAACGCAAATTGTCAACACTCTCCTTAATTAAAACCACATTGATAAACAAACTCCAAATAAATACAATTAAAATATATAGCTCTGTAAAGAGCTTGTAAAAGCTAATGATTTTTTCCATCTCAACAATATGTTCTTAATGGTTTTTAAATAAAAATGGTTTTTGGTAGATTTTGATCAATTTTGGTAGATTTTGAAAGAAATTTTGGTTGAATTAAAATTTTTTCAGTGGCAACACTGGTTGTAACTGACAAAAAATCGAAAATACGTTTTTTGCATCATTTTTTATTGGTGCCAGATTTCTACGATGAAAATAAATTCACTTAAGCCATCTGTGTCTTGAAAAATTTCAGTGCCTTTGTTCTACTTTCATACAGGTTTTTTAGCTCTGGTGAACATTTAAGGTTTTGTCAGTTACAGCGTTATTTAATTCTATCGACGATATGTTAAATTAAATGTATTCACCTATATGGCGAAAAATATTTTTAGTTTCTGAATAGAAAAGTAAAACAAACATATTAGAACATCCCAGCAGAAATTAGTGCTTACCATTAAGCTATTTTGTAAGGGAGAAATTGTAAACAATCACTTACTCGTGCGCATCAATAATGCATGATTTTTATATGAAATGAGCCGCTAAAATGCAATAGAAACGCAAATTTATTGCAACCAGTAAGCAAATATTATACAAAATCAAAAATAATACCTTATCCTATAGCATCTTTGTAAGTTTTAAGGAATGCAATAACAATATAATGCTTCCATTATAGCTTACAATTTTATTAATTGCTTCCAAATTTGAAAAATTTTCTGCTGGGATACCGAACAACAATTAAAAAGGGGGCAACTCTAATAGTAGAATATATTTCTGCAGGGATGTTTGAAAAAAAAAATTGTTTTTTTTTTTTGCCAAATGTAGGGTTCCCTATTTCAGTTTTTTAGTTATATCGGGTTTTTTAATAAGAGCGCTACAAAAGTTTCTTTAAGTAAAACAAAAACGGTTTTAGATATCAATCAAATTCTTTATTCCTGTAAAAGTACGTTCGATGCCATTATGTATGAAACTCGATTTATTTTGCATGGCCACCACGAGACCACTTGAAGAAGTCAAGACGATTTTCGTACGAAGTTCATCAGTCATCACTGGCTAGTTGGCATATACCATAGACTTGACGTAACACCACAGGAAATAGTCTAACGACGTCAAATCGCATGACGAGGCTGCCAATCGACTGGATCATTTCGTGAGGTAACACCTTTTCCAAACTTGGTTTCCAATAATTTGGTTGTGGCAGTCGTTGTGTGGCTTGTGGCACCGTCCTGTTGGAACCACATGTCCTTCAACTCCATATCATCCAATTGGGGCCAAAAAATTCGGTTATCATTGAACGGTAACGATTCCCATCACATTAATGTACCGGCCTTGATCATCACGGAAGAAGTTCGGCCCAATGACGTCGCCCATAGACGGCACAAAACCGTAGTTTTTTGGGGATGCAAAGATGACTCATGGATTACGTGTGGATTGACAAAGCCATTCAGCCAGAAATGAGCCTCATCGCTGAAGATGATTTTTCGATGAAAATCCGAATCATTTTCAAGTTGTTGCTCAGCTCAATTTACGAACATGCGACGTTTCTGGCGGTCAAGCGGCTTCAGTTCTTGCGTAAATTTATTTTTGTAAGGATGTAGGCTAATATTTTTTCGCAATATTCGTCAGAACAACGTCACAGAGATGCCCAGCGCTTGAGAACGACGTATGAGAGACGCATTTGGGCTTTCTTCAACTGAGGGCACAGCGGCAGCAATATTCTCGACACCACAGGCGATTCTTGGTCTCACTGGCCTGGGAACATTTTTTACTGTGCCTGTGGATTCAAATTTTTGAACTGGACACTCAATTGTTGATCTGCTAGGATGAATATGACGAACATAAATTGGACGTAGCGTTCTTAACGTTGAGGCCATTGACTCCGAATTTCAGTAGTAAATTTTAATAATTTCGATTCGTTGTTGGCTCGCATATCTTTCCATCATGAAATGGCAAACCTTACGAGCGGCAAGAAATATGGCGTCATTTGCTGTTCCTGTCGCTCTACTTTTGTAGCATCCCTTTTGAGAAACCCTGTATCTTAGGCATTTACAGTCCGATCTTAAAGTATGATATATCAATGTATCTTTTTCGAGAAGCCCAATGTTTTCCTCTTAGAGGTCAGTGATCTCAAGCATCTCGTTCTAGTATTTATCCACCAGATCTCTGTTTGTACCACTCTAATGTACTACTCTAAGATCAGAAAATTAAAACTCGCAAGAAGCTATAAAACTTTTGCTAAGAAAACAATTCGATAATTCCAACAGAGACATTTTTACACTTAATTAGAAAAAAATCATTAAAGTTCTGTCAAGGAAGAATTACTATAATTTCTGCAGGACAGTCAACTTTTACAGTCGGATCTATAAATATTTATAACGAAAGCGTGTCTGTTTTTCTAGCGCTCTTACTTCTCTAACCCGTTTGGTTTCTTAGTAGTGCTAGCAAAGTATTCAGTAATGGGTATCGAGTATCGAAAATTTGTACTAATTTTTGGGTACTCAATACTTATGAGTAACAACCCAATACTTTAACGAGTTGTATTTTGTTTTCGAAGTTGTATTGAAAATTTAAATTTTAACGGTCAAAACAAAATTCTGTTTCAACACACAATACTTTAGGAAATTGTTGTTTCTTAGAAATAAAATCCCTTACAGGTGTCGAATAGTATTAAGTATCCAAATGAAAGTACTCAATACTATGAGGTAATGAAAAGTCTCAGAATTTGACAGCACTATTTCATAGTGTTATTAATTAAAATGCAAACACAAGACAGCTCTTATTTTAATCAGATTTTCGAACGAAACACTATGCACTTTAATAGAAAACAATGAAAACATATTTCTCCTATCTCTTAGCAGTGTTCTAGTAATAGCTCTGAAAGTAACAAACTTTTCAAGTCTGTCCTTCGGAGTGGACTTTAAACTGTAGGTACCGGTACTCATGGATAACAATTGACACACACAACATGAGTGCTGCGAGAATCTAATCCATAACCTTAAAACAGGTTATGTAAGCGAGAGCTCTAACCACTACGCTAGGACTTCTCTCCCCCCCCCCCCCTCTTCTCCACAATTATATGTTTTTGAAATTTTAAATTGTAAGAGAAAGTTTCAAATTTTATTTCTGAAAAAAAAACCTCTTTTGTTGCATACGAGTATTATTTGTTTCTAGAGGGAGCTTAATTCTATTTATACACAAGTTATGAAACGAAATTACGACTTTATTTAGTTTCCATTTTTTGGTAATTTTTCATCATCTCCCAACATAAGAAATACATTTTTTTTAATTTACCCTTTTTTGGAAACAACGTAGATTCTGATCTACCCCAATATTAGTATTTATGTTTAACTTGTTTGCGATGGTGAAAAAAAAACTTAAATTCAATTTTGTAATTAAAATGGTAAAATATTTGAAAGGCCTTAAGTTTTCTTCTTTCTTAAGTACATTTCCTCAAAAAGGGTGAATAAATTGTTAAATAAAGTTTTTCTAGTACATTTTATGGGAAGAACTTTGTTTAGGAAGCGCAAAAAGAAACAATTTTTATATACAAATGTAGAAAACGAGAAAGAACTACTTGGGAGAAATTGTTAATTTTTAATTTTTTCGAAATAAGAAATAAAATTGAATTTAAAGTGACATTTTTTTTTAAATTCAAATTAACCAACTTAAGAAAAACTAAAAAAATTGTTACAAAAACTAATTAAATTTTATGTTTCTATTAAAAATGTATGAGTTTCTGTAAATTTAATAAAGTATTTTAATATTTTTTAGAATTTTTTCATAGCATTATTTTAGCATTGTTAGCACATTTTTTAACACTATACATTATTTTTTCCTCAGCAAGTTTTGATACCACTGATTTCAAAATATATGTTTTTTTCTATAATATGGAGTTGTTTATATCCATTTTTGGTTGTCTCCAAAATTTGCGTTGTTCTTTTACAGTCAACATTGTTTTTTTTGTATTTTACAAAGAAAGCAGTATTCGGCATTACATACTATATAAAAATCGCACATCATAACGTTCGTACTTTTGACAAATAATTTTTTTGGTTTCTTCTACAATTATGCCACAATTCAAAATTAAGTTTGCTGAGATAAAGCTTAAAAATTTTCAAAATTTAATGAATTACGCAAATCAAGTTTATTTTTTAGAACGTTAGGCTTTGTACTTCTGTACATATTTATTGTATATAATATTACTTCAAATCCTTTCTACTCTTGCCCAGATGAGAGCAGCATCTGTGATATTCATTCTATTGTAGGCCCAAGATTAGGATGAGAAAGCAGAATATGATTGAAACACTCACAAGTGACCGGCAAACAATCTACGAGTAGGGTCGCGCGAATAGTTTTGAATTTAATGTGCACAATACCTAATGTTGTTTTATCATAAGTGTTGTGGTGATAATAATAATCTTGTCAGCTGCAACTACTGTGGACGTTATTGATGTTCTGGGTGCAATAATTAACTGATGTTCCTTGGAATGATCATATATTTCGGGTATCGAAAGAAGCATTTAAGTGCCTCGGTTTTTTAAAACGGTGTTAGAAATACTTCACAATAGAAAGAATTCGTTCCTTAGCTGCACGGTTCGTTTATGGAATAACCTTCCCGTGACCTTTTTTTCTCTCAATTATGATGTTAGAAAGTTTAAATTAATTGTTCACATCTGACGTTGATAAGAACTTATTCGAACCAAGATGGAATACAACTCTCATGTATAAGCCGATTGTTCAATATCTTGACCGAGTACAGTAAGGTATCCAACTCTATTGATCCATTTAAGCATCAGTGCAATGTGTTATGCGTTTCATTGGTCTGTCGCTACTACCAAGGTGCTCTGATCATATAAAGGCTTTGATTGCAAATTATCATATCTTCTTACATACCACACGTACCTCTCTTAGATGAATTTAGTTCTTTAGCAGCACTGTTCGTTTATGGAACAATATTTCCCCCCAGATTAGTTCCTTTCAAATACAATGTTAATAGCTTTAAATCCATTAAATATTCACAAACATATTTTCCTAGACCAGCACAATGTTCTGCCTGAGTAGGTGTCATCTCCTAAGTACTAGCCTCAATATAAAAAAATAATACAAAAATATTTTTTATATGAATACACGTGTACATAACTTTGTTTATGAATTATCGTATAGTAAGAGAAGCACTAATTGCTTAAAAGTTAGTAGTACAGCTACTAGAACAGCACAAACGCTATTAAGGATTCAATACACCAAGCTAGTGCTTCTGCACTGCTACTGGTTGCACAATGGTAACCCGTGTGTGATTTCTGCATTAATTAAATTAAATTATAATTAGAATTCAGCTATTAAGTGTATTAACTCGTGCTGAAGTAGCTCTAAGGCAGCGGTGCAGATTAAATCATTGAGAGTTTTTCTATAAAAAATGTAAAAAACTAGTACTGAATTGGTGATAATGCATTCATCTGGAGAAAAGATGAAAGAAAGAAAGATTGAAATAAATTGCTTTTCTGTAAACTTCTATATGTAAATATGTTCACACTTCTGCCATTCTTTTACTTATCCATACATATATTAAGTAAAGAATTAACTTTTCCTCTAACGGAAATATTTACCTTTCAGTTAAATTATCTATTACAGCCTAGCTTCTCGCAGCACGCATGTGTGTGTGTTAATTTTTATCCATGAGTACCGGGACCTACAGTTTAAAGTCGACTCCGAACGACAGATTTGAGAAGCTTTTTCATGGTAATCAATTACTCCCCGAGTTTTTGCCAGAAGACTGCTGAGAGGTAGTCGCCAAAAGAAATGATTTTTCTATATTTCTTTTTTTCAAGATGTCAGAGCTGAGATTTGAACCCAGCATTATCGCCAACACAATAACTACTAGACCACGGCGATTACTTTATCTATTAGTTTTTCCCTCGTAATTCAGTTATTTTTTAACTAAAAACCTTTTGATATTTTGTGGCGATTGCACATTATTATTACGGTTTAATTATATACATATCAACAGGGGTCATTTTAAAGGTTACGCTCTTTAAAATCTATGAATTTTGCGTGAAATACAACAATAATTTCTAACGAAAATATTGAGAGTACTTTTCTTAAAAATCTTCTAAAATATGTATTTGCTTACGAACTGAAAACAAATCTGTAATCTTTAAACGCCATTCCATATACATAAGTTAACGCTTTTAAATAATAAATGAGTCATTTTATGAAAACTGAAAAATCTGAAATCTTAAAATTTAATTTAAACAAATGAGAAATTGCTTTAGTTAAAGAAACTTATGTGTCATAAACACAGCATCTTAAATGAATTCAATACGAAATTACAACCATCCAGAAACTTACCTATATGAGTATACGTTTGACATATTTACTCAAAATCTCCAAAACTGTGTGCATTTATAAATATTACTTATGTATGTATATAGAATACAAGATGATATGAGCTTGAGTTTTTGTTTTTAAAATATAAAAAATTACATATGCTAGTCAATCTCGACTATACAATGCCTTACACCGCAACTATTATTAGTGCTATACCCATGCTTTAACCTTTATCATCTGGAAAATATTTTCGAAGTTTAAGGCATGCCTGTTACGAGTAACTTTAAACAAATTTACAAAAATAAAAATTAAATTTCTTGTCAAGGTTTTTTTTTTTATTGAGACCAATGCTCAAGGGTAAACCCCTGCTAAATGCTGCGCATTGTGTTGGAATTTTTGTGGAAAACCATTACATTATGACAATAGGACATATATTTTTTTTCTTATATTTATTAAGCGTATTTGGAATGAGACAAATCGCTCTGAGTTGATCCTTCAAAGGCCAGTGTTATATCTTCACCTTCAGCAATTGCCCCATCGTTATATGTTGATTGCGGTGACTGCCTTCGCTAAATAAGTTTTTAGCTATTTTCTGCTACTTAACAATAAGTGGCGCATTTTTGCTGATCATTCGTTTTTCGTTGTCAAAAGAGGTTACTTTGTAGATGGACCCCTAATTTTAATTTAAAATATTGTATACAGGCCTGTCACAGAAATCCATTCCGATCGAAAGTGGACTGAATTCAGTATTTTGCTTCTTCAGAAAACGTAAAACGAAAATTTTTTACGGAATTAAACCACTTTCAGTTTTCTAAGTGGAATTGATATTTTTAGTGACTTAAATTTAAATATAAAAAAATTAATTAAAAGCACTTTTAATGGGAAACAAAATATTGTTTTTGATTTATTTTATTGAAAAATAATTTTTTAATATTTATTTTCTTCAAAATAAACACATTTTTGTAATTATTTCTGAAAGAAGCTATCTTTTAAACCACATTTTTTTTAACAAAAATTAAAAATTTTCAAAAAGTTTATATTCCGGCAATAGGAACATCAAAACCAAAATAAAAAGAAAATATTTCTATTCCCGGCATTTTTCTTTTATTATTAATTATTTTAATCTGTATAACTTTTTTATGCAGTTTGTTACAATTTTTTCAATTTGTTTTGCTCTTATTCGCTTAAAACACATTATTTTTGTTTTATGTTGCCATATTTTAAGAGAAAAATAGAAAAATCGGAATTTGCTAAATCGATCGGAATCTGAAGAAGCTAAAACAAAACCGATCGGAATTGAAAATACGAAAAGAAAACCATTCCGATCGGAATCTGTGACAGGCCTGATAATTAAAAAAAAACGCAAATTAAATTTTTCATTTTTGACCTTTGCTGGGATTCGAACCTTGGCCGTTTGAGTTTTTATGCGAGCGCTCTAACCACTATACCACGCACCCCTTATTATTTTTTAAGTAAAAAAAATCATAGATACTAATAAAAGCACCCTTACATGACATTTCCTTTGCCTGTCTGTTTTAAGTTTAAATTGCACATGTTTTTTTCCGTGTCTGTTAAAATTAGCCAATTTACATACATAAGATTTTTCATTTTTACTCACAAACGTATATATAGAATTTGAATTTTTCTCTCTTCTTTTCGGCTTTATAAATACCAACATCATTCGTTTGCGATACGGCTTAAAGCCGCTGCGAATTTGATTAAATGCTAGATTAATGTACCGACGACACAATTACTTTGAACGTTTTTTCTTATATTAATTACCATTAAAGTTGAAATTGTTAAACTTGTAATAAAACAATTAAGTAATGTATGTATTACTTGTCTTATTAGCATTATTAAGGCAAAACTCAATAAAAATTTTAATTTATTACTTATAGAATGTTTACTTCAACCGAAGGGTTGTGCACGGCTTCAACTTTTGATATCATATGTACTCGTATGTGTGTACATATTTTTTTAGAACATGTTCGCTGCAGGCAATTCAGTTAACTTTCAATTAATTTAGAACTAACTATTTCTCAAGTAGTGGTGGTTGACTCTTGGATTACTTTTATATGAAAACAACTAACTATTTTAACATGTGATGTCCTAGGAAGTAATGAATTGTCCGACTCTGCATTACTTTCAATTAACTTTAAAATTAGTTACCTAGCCGTTAACCTAAAGTTAACTTTTTGTAACTAGCTATAAACACTTTGATTTTGGTAAGTTCTGGATTACAATGTAGTTAGCTTATAGTCAGACAATAAAAGTGAATTATAAGTTAGCTTTATTTGTAGTCGACTACCAATTTGCTGGCAGGGTTCTAATTGAAATTTTGTCAATAGACTTTTCTTGAGTTTTTTACGCAAGCAATGCTTTAGAAGTCACACACACATACATATAAAAATTGTCATTTGCAGTATGAAAAATATGCTGTGTAAGGGTACCTTAAGAAGGAAAAGATGTTTCGTAAATACAACGGGATTTCGAACATACTGACAGCGCAACAAAATTTCAGTATTACTATTGTGTTACCTAGCCAAGGATAAACATTGAATGACTACATATTACTTTAGTTACGGGGTAGTTTAAAAACAAACATATTAACGACAACGTTAAGAATCTTGTAATGCTTTAGGAAGTTGTAAAGAATACATTTTCTCTTGTTGTTTTTCCTAATTTTCATTGCTTGTTTTTTTTTTTTTTTTTTTTTTTTTTTTTGTTGTCTTCTTCGTTACCTTTTTTGATGAGGGTAATATGCCACAAATATAAACCAACTCACATGCTTGTATTAACAAGTACTTGTTCTGAAAGGAAATGTATTTTAGTGTATATGTTTACTAATGTCTTAAAGCTGGAGGCAAATAATTCGTAAGCGTACATTTAATTTGTCTAACCGAAGGCCCTGTATGTTTTTATTTTTATTTTTTTTATGTGTTTAAGCTCAACAAATAGATTTCAGACAAAACTAGCTAAACCCAGGCGTGCTTTGCTGACCCTAATTGAAATTACATAAAAAGTTTCATAAATACAAAGAGAGACAGAGCAATGATGTAAATTGAAAAAAAAAATATGTGAACATAGAAAAGAAACAACATTTGATTTGTATTGGAATTGGCAGGCATACTTGTCTCTCATAATCCCAGCAGAACATTTTTAAAATTTGGCAGCAATAATTGAGGCATTATATTATTTTTCATAACTTAAAGCTTCCAAAAAGGTATAACAAGTATTTGATTACTTATTGAACAATTTTTTTTTAATTTTAGCAGATCATTTCATATAATAATCATGCGTTATTTATGCACAAGAGTAAATAATTCTTCACAATTTCTTTCTTACACGATAAGCACTATTTTCGGCTAAGATATAATCACCCTTATCGTGTTTGGTGTATTATTGTCGTGTTTCAACATTTTTGTAAAAGATTAATGACTAATTTTGCTTGATTCCTTTAATCTAGGACAAAAATGTCGAAATATGACAACGACTACGCCAAACACGATAGGGGCGAATATTTATTTCGTATGGCATATGCCAGAAGCTAGGCCGTAATACTGACACGGGGTGGTAAGGTCAGTTATGTATGTATCTATATGCAAAATAACTTTATAATGTGTGTTATCCGATAATGTTTGTACAATGATCCAAATTCTCATGCACCATAAGAGTTATCGTATTGTTAGTGGATTTTGAGCGAACCCAGTATATATCAGACAAACTAAGTATTTGGAGCAGCACTATAAGAATACTTATAGTTAAAAAAAATTCCTACACAACAAAATAGAAAAAAAACTGTTATTAAGTAGACTTGTGAACATTTTTGTATTTTGATCCGAATATAAATATGTTTTCAGAAACTTGTTGCAGTCGGATAAAATGTTATTAAATATGTATATGGATTTCACATGTTTTTTACAACAAGAACGAACTTGTGAAACAATATTTCACAAATATCGTTGGAAACATTTTTCTATGTAGCTTTTCAGCATTTCATACGCAATTGTGAAGGCAATACTAGGCTAAGCAGAGCAAAGAATTGTTTTGTAAAAATTAAAGGGTTTACTTTATTATTTTATAAAGCACTTAGGTGATGGGTTGCGTTGAAAATTATTTTTATAACACCTAAATTATTTTTTATTTTTATTATTATTAAGCGTCTTGCTGTCAGTTGAACACTCAAAGGCCAGTGTTTATATCTTCACTCTTGATATGATCAACAGCAATTGCGCCATCGTTGATGTTAATTATTGTTTATTGTAACATGGTGAGGATCTTGGCCAAGGTGTTGTTGTTGGTAGGCTTTGATTAGAGAGATTATTATTATTCGACATTTTTCAAAAACCGGTTTTCGAATAGTTTGCATATTTGAAATTTTAAAAAAACCGGTCTTCGGTAAAAAATTATTTAAATAACCGGTTAATCGGCTGTGAGTATAAATTAAATAAATCACTTGGTTATTAAAATGAATTTCATTTTCGACATTGAGAATGACCTTTTACTCAAAGTGCTTGTTGGGCATATATTATAGTATAATAAAGCATTCAGCAATTTTTCAAACTTTTTAGATCTCTTATGACACTTGTCTAAATAAAAAAAATCTTCTCTTTTTAGCAGAATATTTATTATGCGTAATATTTGCCGATGCTACTTGGAATGGAGTCCAGTTTTACATGTTTCAGATTTATACCGTTCTTATAGACATTTTTAAGTAGTTAATAAGTCCCGATGTCCAAGAGCCTTTGCAGGTTAGTATTTTAGGACATTTAGTACATCTCGCCTTGTCTTTTCCATCTCGTTCAAAATATTTCACACCTTTGAAGACATCTTCATACATATGTATATAAAGTATATATATGCAATCATATATTTTTAATTTCATATATTTCACATACTTCTGTGATGATTTTCTTTTTTTTTTTCTTTATGTATACCATATGTATAAATATAAAATGCTCTATATTGCACAGAGAAAATACTTGATTAAAAGTCAAATCTGTAAATTCAGTAACAAATATTTTAGTAATTACAGATGTTCAAAGAAACCGGTTATTCTTGGAAAAAACACCGGTCTATTCGATATTCGAAAAATGTTTATTTTTAAAAGGCCAGTTTCAGTAAAACAAAAAAAAACTGGTAAAATCGATCGAATAATCACCAAACGGTCTCGCTAGTTTTAATCCTTGCTTTTTAGTTCTGTCTGTTTACCCATTAGGTGGAGCTTTACTCTGATCATTCGTTTGATAGCTCAAAGGTGAATAGAGTTGAATGTCAGACGGCGGCTTTCTTAAATTTTTTTTTTTTCTTGAACCTTTTTTACATATATATTTTTTACTTAATTTAGAACTTAGAAATGCAACAAACATTTTTTTGTTTTTCATATTCTCCAGTGCTGGAACTCGAACCTTAGCTGCTTGGTGTCGTAAGCGAGCGGCACTTCGCCACTTTATAAACTAACCCCCTAAATGTCTGACTGTTCATTAATTTGCACAGCTTGAAACCTCAGCCAATTTTTATTTCTTATTTTTATTTTTTAAATTAAATCTTTGATTACATTTATGTAATTTTTTTCTTATTATTTTTACTTTTACTTACTTATGAATTTTTTCGTCTTCTTGTTTCTTTCATAAGGCCCCTTGTAAGGCCCATTTGTATTTGCATTACATTTTCCTAAGAAAGTTTATAAGTTTACGTAATTCTAAATATTTTCTTGTATATATTCTTACTGTATAAGTACATGCACAGAGAGTAAAAATTAATTTATTTGAAATTTATTTTCTTATTCTCAGTTTTCCCCTTTTTTATTTTTATAAAAATTACCCTAAGGAATAAACCAGAAAAAAAATATATATATCAAATCCGAATGTAATTTAAATGTTTTATTTTTCACAATTCTTTGTCTTACTTTTAAGTTTTTTCCCCCAATTTTTTACTGATAGTACAAGAATTTATATACTTTCTACAAAAAAACAAATACATTTTTAAAAGTAAAGTAATGAAATTATCAGTTATCATGCAGCACTACTTAGAATTTTTTTTTTCATTTATGATTTGAAGGAATTTGATTAAAGTAATGAGTAAAAGAAATAAGTATAGAATACTGCATATAAATCTTAAAGATATAATTGCAAATTTTAATCAGGAAGTTATTGTATATACTTATATTATGTTCTCTCCTTCTAATATCAAGCAAAGAACATAAAAAAGTAAAACGGCTGCCTTTAGAAATCATTCTTGAGATGGACGTTTTTATTTTTGAAATAGAAAAATATACACATTTGTCGCAGTCTGTTTGAGCAGGTATGGATACTTAAAAAAAAAGCTCATTGAACTTTCAAATTTAATTAATTGACTTGTTAAAGGATAATAAATATTATTTAGTCTGTGTAAGATTTCTTTAAATTTAAATCGCGAAAACTTAATTGTATATTTCGACAGCAAAATCCAAAGTATTTAATTATTCTAAGAAAATTAAAATTGTTGCAACCAAAGCTAAAATAAATTATAAAACTTACGAAATCCAATCCCATGACAGGCTAACAAAAAATATGTACATAGTATGTGTTTTTGAACCTTTACGCTTTTAGATAAAGAGGCGAAAGTTAAATGGATTATAATGTACGATTAGTCAATTAGTTATGTAGTCGTTTGTTGTTCGTTGAACTTGACAAAATATACTGCAGCATATGGAGGTGAAGCGTAGTCGCTACCAGTTGCCTTATTAGACCAGAGCTCCGGTTTCAAACCTTAGCTCAGACATCTTAAAAGAAAGAAATTTGAAAACTATTTCTTTCGGCAGCCGTCTCTTACCAGTCTTCTGGCAAGAGCTCGGCGAGTAAACTATTGCCATAAACCAGTTTCTCATGTCTGTAATTCGGAGTCGACTTTAAACTATAGGTTACGGTACTTATGAAAAAAAAATTGACACACACAAGATGAGTACTACGAAAAGCATTAAGATGCCTATCAATAAAATTTCTTAACGAAAATATATCACTATACTTATAATACAACTAAACTATAACTAAGTACTATTTGCAGCCTAATAATTTTATATTATAAAAAAAAATCAAATATCTATAAGAATGTTCATAGAAGACATCAGGCTTTAGCCGTGAACTAATCTTGCATTAACGAATACGTAACAATTTGGGTTTTTATAATTCCTGAGAGAATTTTCCGTTCGCCTTGCGGTCTGTGCAGCATATGCCAATATAGTGTGGATACGCAGAATTGCTATGCTGAAAAAAATTTTGATTCGTTTACTTTGGCTCATAGAAAATTTTTATTTTTAGCACAGAAAAGTGCAATCACGAGAAAAACAACAAAAAATGTTATAAAAACAATTGATTTTCACAACGTTTTCATAAATTAAAAGCTTAAAAGATTATGCAAAAATATGTGAATCAGTAGAAATAACGTACATATGTATGTATGTGTGTATATACAGGGTGTTTTTTTTAGAGGTATAGAACTTCGAATTGAAATAAAACACAAGAAAATCGTTTTAATGTCCATCAATTTGGCTTTAGTGGAAGGATTTTATGCCATTAATGTTTAAATATGATTTCGGGCATGTGGCCGCCGCGGCTAGCTCGAATAAAGCCAATTCTACAATTCCAATTTTCAACCACTTTTTCGAGCATATGGGGCCGTATGTTGGCAATAACGCCACGAATGTTGGCTTCCAAGTCCCCTAACGTTTCTGGTTTGTTGGCGTAGACGAGCGACTTCACATATCCCCAAAGAAAATAATCCAATGGTGTCAAATCACACGATCTTGGTGGCCAATTGACAGGTCCATTCCGCGAAATTATGCGCTCATCGAATGTTTCCTTCAATAAAACGATTGTGACGTGCGCTGTGTGGCATGTAGCGCCGTCTTGTTGGAACCACAACTCGTCCACATTCATGCCATCCAATTCGGGAACAAAATAGTCGGTTATCATGGCTCTATACCGGTCTCCATTAACGGTAACTGACTCTCCAGCATTATTTCGGAAGAAGTATGGCCCAATGACTCCACCAGCCCATAGAGCACACCAAACAGTCAGTTTTTGTGGATGTAATGGCGTCTCAAGGGTCTCATGTGGATTCTTTTCACTCCAAATGCGGCAATTTTGCTTGTTGACGTAGCCATTCAACTAAAAATGAGCCTCATCACTGAACAAAATTTTGCGATGAAAATCAGCATCGAGATCAATCTCATTTTCGGCCCATACACCAAAATCACGACGCATTGCATGGTCTCGCGGCTTTAATTCTTGCAAAAGCTGGATCTTGTAAGGTCGCAAGCCAAGATCTTTGCGTAAAATCTTCCATAAAGTTGATGGACAAAGCTTCAATTGCTGTGCACGGTGGCGAATCGATTCATTCGTGTTCTCTTCAACACTTTGCTCTACAGCGGCAATTGTTTCTTCGGTGCGCACTGTTCGACGTCTCTGCGGATGCGTATTATCACATTGAGTAAACGTAGTGCGAAAACGATCCATGGTTAACCGAATTAATTGCTCTGATGGACGATTATGTCGACCATTAAATGGACGGAGCTTGCGGTAAACTTCGCGAACTGAGCCATTATTTTCGAAATAAATTTGCACGATTTGCAAGCGTTGTTCTTTTGTCAACCTGTTCATGATGAAATGGCAAACCAAACTAAATATTAATCACTTGACAGCTAACAAAATGGCCGCCAGTTAAAAAAGTGATGCTAACTTAAAGTTCTATACCTCAATAAAAAACACCCTATATATCACAAAGGTATGATGAACATCTAGAGTAATTATACGCTCAAGAATACTTAAAAAATATGAATTTATAATGATTTTTCTTTAGTTTTACTAAAAGTAAAGCTATTTTTATGGGGCTCTTTTTCATCAAATATTTATCTTGTTTGTATGAGAAAACAATTTACAAAAAAAAAAAAAGCTTTATAATATATTTTCTATAGCATTTTTTTTTTTATTTCTATTTCAGCATTGCGACCTCAGCTTCAAATATTTTAATTTTCTATTATTATAGGTTTGTATATATGTAGTCGCCGTGGTCTAGTGGTTAGTGTGTTGGCTTACTAAGACATGGGCCCTGGGTTCGACTCCAGGCTCCGACATCTTCAAAAAAAAAAAGAAATATGCAAAAAATATTTCTTTCGGCGACTACCTCTCAGCAGTCTTCTGGCAAAAGCTCTGAGAGTAACTAATTGCCATGAACAAGCTTCTCAAGGCTGTCGTTCGGAGTCGACGTTAAACTGTAGGTCCCGGTACTCATTGATAAAAATTGACAAACACAACATGAGTGCTGCGAGAAGCTAGGCCGTAATCCTGACACAGGGATGTAAAGGCCAGTTATGTATGTATGTCTGATTGTATATATATATTTTATATACATATGTATATAGATGTCTTCAAAGGTGTGAAATATTTTGAACGTGATGGAAAAGACAAGGCAAGATGTATTAAATGTCTTAAAATACCAACCTGCAAGGGCTCTTTGTCATCAGGACTTATTAACCACATTAAAAATGTCCATAAGCATGAAATAAATGTGAAAGAAGCAAAACTGGATTCCATTCCAAGTAGCTCCAGAGCATCGGCAAATATTACACACAAGAATTTTGAAAGGCTTGAAAAATTGCTGAATGCTTTATTATAATATAATATATGCCCAACAAGCACTTTGAGTGAAAGGTCATTCTCAATGTCGAAAATGAAATTTATTTTAATAACCAAGTGATTTATTTAGTTTATACTCTCAGCCGATTAACCGGTTATTTAAATAATTTTTTACCGAAGACCGGTTTTTTTTTAAATTTAAAATATTCGAACTATTCGAAAACCGGTTTTTGAAAAATGTCGAATAATAATAATCTCTCTAATCAAAACCTACCAACAACAAAACCTTGACCAAGATCCTCACCATGTTACAATAAACAATAATTAACATCAACGATGGGGCAATTGCTGTTGATCATTTCAAGAGTGAAAGTATAAACACTGGCCTTTGAGTGTTCATCTTGTCCCATATAGGGCGCTTAATAATAATAAAAATAAAAAACTTACAAAATAATTTTCAACGCAACTCATGATTTATAAAATAATAAAGTAAACCCTTTAATTTTTATAAAACAATTCTTTGCTCTGCTTAGCCTAGTATTGCGTTCACAATTGCGTATGAAATGCTCTCAAACTACATATCGTCGATGGAATTAAAGAACGCTGTAACTGACAAAACCTTAAATGTTCATCAGAGCCAAAAAACTTTGATAAAAGTAGAACAAATACACTGGTATTTTTCATTTCGCAGACGGCGTAAGTGAACTTATTTTCATCGTAGAGATCTGGGACCGGGACCAAACGACGCGTATTTTTTTTTCTGATAAAAATGATGCAAAAAACTTATTTTCGATTTTTTGTCAGTTACAGCGTTCTTTAATTCCATCGACGATATGTAAATAGAAAAATGTTTCGAACCATATTTGTGAAATATTGTTTCACAAGTAGTACTCTCTTCGTTCTTGTTGTAGAAAACATGTGAAATCTATTTACACACATATTTAATTACTTTTTATCCGACTGCAACAAGTTTTTGAAAACATATTTATATTCGGATCAAAATGCAAAAATGTTCACATGTATACTTGATAATAGTTTTTTTCTATTTTGTTGTGTAGGAATTTTTTTTAACTATAAGTATTCTTATAGTGCTGACTGCTCCAAATGGTTTGTCTGATATATGTATACTGAGTTCTCTCAAAATCCACTAACAATACGATAACTCTTATGGTGCATGGGAATTTGGATCATTGTACAAACATTATCAGATAACACACATTATAAAGTTATTTTGCATATAGATACATACGTTACGAGCAGATAAATAGGTTCACATCACATTTTTTGATAAATTCGCCTTTAAATAATTTAAACAGCGGTAATATACAATAAAGCGATATTTATTACATTAAACATAAATAATCACATAAAACTTATTTAATTATAATTAAAAAAAAAATGAGAAAAATTGATATATTTAATATATTAATTGATGCCTGTCGAGCAAATAAATAGGTTCATTGAAAAGAGAATGACATTTTTATACAAAAAAAGTGCAATTGCAAGAAAATTTCTAATATTTTGTTGAAAATCCCTTATTTTGAATCACCGCAGAACATCTCCGGGGCATTGATTCGACAAGTGACTGACAAGTCTCTAGTGGAATTGAGTATCACGCTTCCTTCACTTTTGTCCACAAATCTTCTTTATTTTTAGCCTTGAGTGGTGCAATTTTGTCCTTAACGATTCTCCAAAGATTCTCAATGGGATTTATATCCGGCAATTGTGAAGGCCACTCCATTAACTTTATATTTTTCTTTTGGAACAATTTTTTTACGATCTTAGAAGTATGCTTGGGGTCATTGTCTTGCTGGAATTCATACTTTAAAGGCATTTCCCACTCGGCATACGGAAGCATTACTTCTTTAAGAATATGCAGATAAAGATGTTTGTCCATATTTTCCTTGATCCAGAATATTGGCCCAACACCGTACCAGGAAAAACAATCCCATATTATTATGTTGCCGCCTCCATGCTTTATTGTCTTCGTGGTGTACTTTGGATCATATGCTTTATTTTTTGGAAGCCTTACCCATGTTCTTCTATCAGGTCCGACTAAGTTAATCTTGGATTCATCAGACCATAGTATGTTTCTCCATTTTTTTATACCTTCCGGGCCGGCCCATTCAGCATGTACTTTTGCAAACTCAATGCGCTTTTTTATTTGTCTGTTATTAAGCATTGGAACCTTCTGGGCCGATCTTCCTAATAAATTTTTTTCTCTTAAACGACGTCTAATGGTCCACTCTGATACGGGAAGCTTTAACTCATTTTTCAGCTGAACTGCGGACATAAAAGGATTACGAGTTGACAACATCTTAATGCAATCATCGTCTCTTTTCGAGGTTTTTCGCTGTTGACCCCTTTTAAGTTTTTGTTTTGGAGGCTGCAATGCATTTCTTATCATATTCTGCGATCTCCCAAGAATTTCAGCAATTTTCCGTTGGCTATAACTGCGGCTGTGTAGATCCTTTATAATCTTTTTTTCCTCTTCACTACAATGTTTAGAATGTCCCATTTTGTAAATTTTTAGAGGTATTTGCTTTAATAAGTTCTATTAAAAGGCTGAATTTAAAGTTTTCCACAATAATTTTTATAATTTTGGCGTTTAACATTTTAAACTAACAAATTTTTCAAAGTGAACCTATTTATTTGCTCTTTGATTTTATACGGTTATTTTTTTTTTTAATTTTGGGCAATTTTTTACATAATAATTTAATTATTGTGATGCAGTATTAAAAGTGGGTAATTGCTTTAGTAATTAGCGAGTTTTCCTTTTTTATTGCTGTAATGTAAACTATAGTCAAACAAAATTGATTTATCATTTATGAATACATATATTGGTCCGGAGCCCTGCTGTGCAGCAGCGCTTTTTACTATTCTCAATCTGATTGATGAATGGGAAACGAGCAAAGGTTTGGAGCACTGGAACTCCCAGTCGGGTCTCAGGCACGACAATACTGTGATTTGTCCGTGTTTTGGGAGTAAGTCCGATGTTCTGAAATTTAAAAGACTGGACCTGAAAATCCTAACGGGTCCTTTCTCACGGGTCACTGCAGTGTGAGAGCGCATTTGATAAAAATGGTGATCACGGATACAGATGTCTGTAGACTATGCTCGAAGGCATCAGAGACGGCGGAGCACATACTGTGTGAATGTGTGGCTCTTGATAGGTTTAGGTGGATGTATTTAGGGAGGCACTTGGCCTCATTGGCAGACATATCCACCATTAAGGTTTCGGACCCGCTGCTGTTCATAAGGAAGACATTTGGTCTACTAAACAGACAATAGGCTTAATGGGATACAATATATCTTATAGGTCGCAGTGTCTTGTATAAGTATGCATGGTCATAGAACATGAACTACTTAAAAAGCTGTTTTTATTATTTTAAATTTAAACCCAGACCAATTGCAAGACACTGAGAGTTATAAGATCTACTGTGTCCTTTCGAGTCTACTCTTTATATATCAGACTCACTGCTTTTCTTATACACGTCAGCAAGTGTTAAACAAAATTGTGGAGAGGTAATTTGCCATCCATCTAGATCTATCAAGAATGCCAAACTCTTCCCTCTGTACAACTGGCATCACAAAAAAAAAAAAAAACTAATGATCAGGATAATACAAGGACGAACATACTGAGTAGTAGTAGTAGATAACAGCTACCTACTGAGCGAAGATCCTCACCACAATCAACATCCAATGGCAGATGGTACAATTGCTGTTGATCCATCAAGGGTAAATGTATATCACTGGCTTGTAAATGATCAATTGACAGCAACTTGTCTTATACCTAAGGCGCATAATAGAAACAAAGATAAAAACCTAAACTTTGCAAAAAATTCCGATACAATGAGTATTGGTCTCAATGAAAAAAAATATTATGCCTGTCACCACAATCTACGAATATCTACGTCTTTGATTACCATTCTCTGTAAATGAGCTCCCACACTGCAATGAAGGTTGTTGGCCGTCTATACTTGCGGCCATCAGAATTGCGCTAATATTGTGGAGCAATGACCGCTTTATAATGGGTGTTTTTTATAGAGTGACACAAATTTAAATCATAATAAAGTAATGAAATATATTTTTAATATTAATATAACGGGCTTTATTGAAAATAATATTTTATGAAACTAATGCTTAAATATAGTTTATCCCGTAGTTTGTAGTCGCCGTGGTGGTTAGTGTGTTGGCTTACTAAGACGATAGCGCCGGGTTCAAATCTCAGCTCCGACATCTTAAAAAAAGAAATATGAAAAATTTATTCTTTTGGCGACAACCTCTCAGCAGTCTTCTGGCAAAAGCTCTGAGAGTAATTGATTGCCATGAAAAAGCTTCTCAAATCTGTCGTTCAGAGTCGACTTTAAACTATAGGACCCGGTACTCATGGTAAAAAATTAACACACACAATATGAGGCCGTAACCATGACACAGGGTGTAATGGCCAACTATGTATGTATGTATGTATAGTTAATGCCATGTTGCCTCTACGGCTGGCGTGTAGAAAGCGCAATCTGAAACACAAATTTTCAAAAACTTTTCGCAGCACTTGTGGCCGTATTTCTCCGGTAACTCTTCGAATGTTGATTTCCAAGTGTTCAATTGTTGTGGTTTATCGACGTAGAGAAGTGACTTAACAAAACCCCAAAGAAACCACTGGTGGCCAATTAGTTGGGCCATTATATGAAATTATATTATATTATTCTTTCATATAATGAGTAAATCAATTGTGCCGCCCGCTGTGTGACATGTGGCTCTGTCCTGTTGAAAACACATATCAGCCAGATTCATGTCACGTATTGCTATTAATAATCTTTTGTTTACGATAGTCCCAATAGCTGTTGTCGTAAACTAACGACACAAATTTTTATGCCGTTTATTCAGTTGGAAAATCGTAACTTTTTAGTATTGAAATTTTGTAGAGAGATGTGTCCACCCTATTAACTAGTTTGTTTGTGAAGCAGTTTTGTGTGCTTTTATACCCAAAGAATCTAGAGATTTATAACTTTGATTACTTTCTATCCATTTTAATTACCAATTACCCAAAAACTAACTGATTTTATAAGGTGTTGTCCCATTATTGTAATTTAAACATGAAGAAAACTAGAATTGTCGGCTGTCGCTAAAGTGTACTTAATGAATCACATAATCGTTAGAGCAAACAATAAAAATTATCGACTTCTTTTCCTAATATCATATTGTTAAAAGTTACTGAATCGCGGTACCGGTGTAAGTCGATTTATATTGAAAGCAAACATACAAGCACCACTGTTAAGTAGGTGGTTCAATAAAGCAGCGCTGCCAACTCAAAGTTGTGACACTCTATAAAAAATACCCAAACGCTGTAAGTATTAATGGAATTTCTATTTCATGAAATATTCTTCTAAATTTATATAAAACTATTTGTCTGCCTTCTGTTTAAATGTTTCACTCAATACATAATGATTGATTACAACGGTATTGAATATTAAAATACAAGTACTAATTCCAGAAATTTTTATAAATTTAATAAATTCAGTCATTAAGGTTAAATTTCTATAAACAAAATTAACGCAAGACTTTATTAAAATTCCACAATAAAACCACGTATATTTACAACCCACATTCGTTAAAAAGTCAGTAAAGTTGTGTATGTGCTCTTACTTAATGTGACAAGAACGACAACGATATTTCATTAAATGGTGTCTTACTTTTAAGTAGTCTTTGAATACCGTATAAAATTAAATTAATGTATGAGTGAGTGTATGTGTATGTGCAAAAGCATACACACATACTCAGCTAAATTTAAAGTAACAGGATATACATAAATGAACAAATGTTTGTACGGGTATCATAGCCATACCAGCCAGACTTGTCTTAAAACTTTGACTTTTATTTTTATGTTCTATTTTTGTCGTTTAGCTGCATAGGAAAATATCAAAATTTAGGTTTGTAACGAATGAATATAATCTTTGTTATTAAATTTAAAAGTTTTTGTTTTCTTTTGCATTTAACAAAAAGTAAGAAAACAATAAAGTTGTCTTGACTTGAAAATTTAATAAAAAAGAAACAATTAAAAAGAAATCCTACTGACATACGCAGAGTAGCGCTAAAGATGGGGTACAAAACAGTATTCTTTTAAATTGTATCCCACCATTCAGAAGAAAATTTGTGAACATTTTTATGTTCTTCGAATTAAAAACAAAAACAACCAAATTAATGAGTAGAGCAAAAGAAAAAAAAATTCAAAAATCATGTTATTCTTTATATCGTCAGAGTAAATGCAAACGGACGTAACTGCACAAAATTTCGAAGGACGCGAAGGAAGGACAAAATTATAAAATAAATATTTGCGGTTTTCTAAAATTACAATTTAAATTAAAAATTAAATTTAATTAAAATAAGAGGTTGCCCCCCCTCCAGCAAGACCATCTGCAAGAAACCGCCCCTGACATTTCTAATCTATTCCACCAGAAAACAATGATCAGGAGTACAGCGCCCCCTTCTGGGAAGATAACAGCTAATCTACTGAAGACGCTCACCATTCACATTAAACATCCACCGACAGATGAGGCAGTCGCTGTTTGAACATTCGAGGGTGAAGGTATAACACTGGCTCTTGAGTGGACAAATTTACACCAACTTGTTTCATCAACAATAAAAAAGGCGCAAAAATATATAAACATCTATGAAAAAAAAAAAAACCTATCAACCATCTTCACATTCCAATACAATGCACTGCATGAGTAGGGGTTTACCCCTGAGTATTGGTCTTAAAAAAAAAAAAAAAAAAAAAAAAAAAAATTGAGTTTTTTTTTATTAATTATGGTTCGTTTTATCAAAATACATGTTCTTTCAAAATTTTAGATTCCTACGATCAAAAATTGGTGATTTTATTAACGAAATTAAAACGGACGTAGCTACAAGTGCGTGTATTTTTAAATGCAAGAAGATATAATTCATACATATTTATATGAAAACCCTACATACAAACTCATTTGTTGTATGTATATAGGGATGTCTATCCTTAATATCTCGATCCTGAAAACTATATGATTTTAAGGATTTACAAATTTTTTTAATTTTAAGGTTTATTGCTTCTCCTGTAAAAAAACAAAAATTGTAGTTACGTCTGTTTGCATTTAATAAGACGATATGTACAATATATTAGAGTATAATTTCAAGAGAAAAAAACAAACAACTTATCAATCATTAGTGGAATTATTGATGTTGAACAACCCTAAGTAGGTATATTTTTGATAAAACATCAATGAATTTAAGACGTGGTTGTCCTATGATAGAAGTGAGTCAAAGAACTGAATTGTATTTCTTTAGTTTTTTAATGAACGTTTATGTTTTGGATATTTATTTAATTAATAAAATAGAGTAGCACTAACATATCAATAGAAAATTAAATTATTTAAAATAAAAGAAATATATTTAATAGTATTGTACATTTGTGATTTCTATTCTCTCCAGATATTCTGGTTTGTTTCATTCTACTTCACCTTGCTCGTAATAAGTTATACTTTTAGTATAATTTGACATTAAATTGTAATACAAAAAATACCTAAGTGGTACTCTAAAGACAAAGTTTAAAGCCATTATGTATAAACGTTTACAAAAATGTCTATAAATATTTATGATAAAAAAGAAGCATTTTGTTTTCCTTATATGCTGCTTAAATACAATGTTTAGTTTCAGGTATGAAAACAAAGAATTGTTGACAGAAACCCTTAATAAAACAAAACTATACAATAAACTTTTTACATATTTGCACAAAAAAGGACTGCAAATAAATATACAAAAAGCTATTGTTTTGAAAAAATAACAAAAAAAAAAACTCAAAAGATAACAAAAAATTAGAAAAACAACATACCTAAGAAAACGGAAGCCACACAGGAAAACCACAATTGTGCATTTAGACAAAAACCTTTTAAACAACACATTCCATTTTGTCTAAATCAACTTAAGTTGTACCTATTAAGTGAAAAGAAATGAAAAGAAAAGAAAGAGAAAAAGTTTTGCTATCAAAACAGGTAAACAAATACACCCACTTAGTTAAAAAATCAACACACGCGTAAATATGTGTATTTGTATGGCTGAATATGTGCGTGTGTGCAATAAACTTATTTATTTGTTATCCTTTCAATGATTTTTATACGTTTTTCTTCGCCTTAGTATGTGAAACAAGAATCTAATGTATGTCTACCGACATTTATAAATATATTTAAGAAAAATAAATACAAAAAAAAAATAAAATAAATAAAATTAATACAAGCCCATGCCCAGTTTTAGATAATAAAAGAATGTAATATTTGTTTAAGCATATAATACCCTACACTAGTGGTCTAGCAATAAGTGTGTTGGCTTACTATGACGATAGCTCTGGATTTAAACCTCAGCTCTGACATTTTGAAAAAAGAAATATAAAAAAATATTTCTTTCGGCAACTACCCCTTAGCAGTCTTCTGGCAAAAGCTCTGCCATGAAAAAGCTTCTCAAGTCTGTCGTTCGGAGTCGACTTCAAACTGCACAATCTGGTACTAATGGATAAAAATTAACACCTACAATATGAGTGCTGCGAGAAGCTAGGCCGTAACTCTGAAATAGGGTGGTAATGGTCAATTATGTATGTTTGTACCCAACACTACGATATATTTATACGAAAATGTTATTTTCTTAGTATAAGCTAGGATATAAGAAAAAAATTTTGCTGTGATATGAGTATATAAAGTTTAAACAGCGTTCAACCACTTCCTATGAGGTACGGAGTTTGGTATGTAACAGAGAACACTTTGATTGCCTGTTTATTGGCTTTGAATACATTTACATAAAACGAGTATACTGTTGTCAATTGTTACTGTTTTATTTAAGCACAAGAAGACAACAAAATAAAAGAGTGAATGTAACGAATCTGTTGTATTGCATTGCTTGTTTTCTCTTAAAGTCATATAACACTCAAAGCAAGCAATGAATGCACAACGAATGGTATGAATGGTTGGTATGTCTGTTGAATGAAATGCAATATGTGTATGTATGTAAACACCAGAATTCACAAACTTGTTCACAAACATGAAATAAATGTACCAATTGTTTTTAATATCTTAATAAGTCAGATCACTCCTTGCACTACATGTAACAATATTATAAGAAAAACTAAAACGAAGAGTGTAAATAAAGCAACATCCGTAAAAATTGATGTTGAATGATTAAATAGCAAAAGAAACGAATGACTGAATACTTAGCAAATGTGAATACATTCAATCTGCTTTCTGGTATGTATGCAAATAAATTTTTTATTTTGAGTTTACAAGACACATACTGCCTTATAATTAATGTATAGATTAAATTAAAAATATAAAGTTTTTATGAATTAGACGGTAAGTCTTTGGAACTTTAAAAGGTCTAGATATAAGTAAATTTTGATGCTGCTTTGTTATAGTATACAATATCAGATTGTTTGTAGAAGATGAATGATTTAAGACGTTCGTCTTTTCATATGAAAAACACTAACAAGTTTGAGTGTTTTTTTTTTGTTGTTTCACATATAAAAAGAAAAACGTCTTAAACCATTCGTCTTCTATGAACAAGCTGTATATTTATATGTATAAAAAACTGCAAGTAGATATTATAAATATCACCAAAAACACTGCATGACATATTGTAGGGTATAAAATAAAACAATTCCTTTTACTTATTGTTGTATTGTCTTTAATAGAATTACCATTAATAAATAATAAACTTTAACAAAGTTATTCCATGTGGCAATTAAATTGCAAACTATATATGTATGTAGGTATTCCCCTTAAAAAGGTTTTAGTAATTTAAAATTCCAGCAAAACTTTGTTATGAACCCCCTTTGGCATGGTATTGATTGCCCTTAAAAATACACATTCGCTTGAGTTCATAATACAATTGTTTCCCATATGTTTTAAATTAATTTTAGACTTTAATAGATGGATGTTTAACTTAGTTAAGTATGCATGCCATCTCTAGACAAGTGTTTCATAGGAAAGAGAATTTTATTATTTGAAATATGAGCTTTCCAAGCACATATATTATTGTAATTCCATATTAAACAATAAACTGTCATGCATTATTTTATGAGTTTTATTTTAAAATATACTCAGAATACTATATTGTTTTCAAAATAACTAGTCTGTAGAAAAGCCCAGAATGAAGAAACTATATAAATACTATGGGTATAATTAAAATCAACCAACTCACTTTCATTCACACTAATGTGAAAAATCATCAATAAGGGCAAAGCCTCTTATTTTAAAATTACAATTTCTGGAAAAAACCGACAATTTTATATTTTAATTCTTCTCCTTTGGCGGGATTTGAGTATCAGTTAATTGAGTTTCTGTGTGAGAGAGTTTCTCTAACCACCATACCACGACCCCCGATTTTTTAATTTGTACATATGTTTGATTCGATATTTTTTTATTTATTTTTTTGTTTTTTTTTTACCCAGTTCAGTACATTGTGCTGATCTATGAAAATATGTTGTGAGAAGTACGAAAGAGTGAATAGTTTTTATGGATATTTGATTCAAACTTACTAGCATAATAGGTAGGTAGGCAGGTCAGATGGCCAGTTGATCCGAAACCCTGATCAAACTACTAACATCATAATTGACAGGAAAAAGTTTCGCAGGAATATTGTTCCTCAAGCGAACGGTACGGCTAAAGTATGAATTCTATCTGCAATTAATTGTGCGATTCACTCGAAATTTAACTACAAGAATATTTCGTATTAATGTTTTAAGAAACGCTTTAATTAGATCAAAGTGAAATTCTATAAAGAATTTAGATTCTTGCAATGAATTTATTGATAATCAAAGGAGAAAATGGTGTCCGTGAAGGAATAGTACACCAGCTAAACTGAACATGTTTTCGAATTCCGCTACGGTAGTCTCAGTCGTACATGTCATCGATGTCGACTAAAATGATGTGGATAAAATGAAATAAGAGGACAAAAAAAATTAACTGTTTTATCCAAATAAGATGACAATTACAAAAACTGCAATGATGGTAAGGAAAGGAGAATATGATAGAAACAATTGTGTGACTTTACTTCGACTAACTCATACAAGTATATCGTCGCAAAAATTAAAGAGTGCTTTAATTCACAAAACATTTAGTGTTCACCAAAGCCAAAAAACCAGTAAGAAAGAAGACACTGGTATTTTTCTAAACGCAGACGGTGTGAGTAAATTTCTTTTCATCATAGAAATGTGGAACTGGGACCAATCGACGCGTATTTTTTTCTAATAAAAATGATGCAAAAAAACGTATTTTTGATTTTTTTTTTCAGTTGCAGCGTTTTTTAATTCTTGCAGCGATTTGTATCTTTAATATACTAAAAGTTATTTGGCATTTTTGCTGTCTTTATTTTAGCTCTTTTAGCTGTATTTAAGCATGTTTTCAATGAAACCTAGCTTCATTCCTAAGCATATTTTGGCAATATTGGTTGCAAACACAATAAACAGCTTGCAACACAGAAAAAAATATCACCAAAATTCAATCAACAAAGTGGGTTGTTAATGTAAAATTTTATTTTTAATATGTGTTTTATAAATACAATCAAATATTTTTTTGATATTACAAATATTAGGATTTATTTTCAACAAATTATGCCTATTAAAATTTTTGTTATTATTTAAGCAATATTTTCAAAAACAGGAAGACTTAGTTATAAAAAAACAACAAAAACATATGAGATTTATAAGGAAGTTTAACAAAAATATTTATTGAAAGTGTTGAAATTATTCCAACAATTGGGTTGCTAACCACAATTGTTGAAAAAAGATGGTACCGTTACATTTTTTTCTTTTTTCAAAGTAAACTTTGACAAAAAAAAATAAAATAAATTATTACGGTACCATACATTTTCAATAAAAACGATTAAATAAATTTTTTGTTGAATTCTTTGCTTTAGGTTAGTTGCGCATATTTAGTACAAAAACAACATTATAAAAATTAGGAGTGATGGTGTAATGGTTAGAGCGCTTGCATACAACACACAACAGCCCAGGTTCAAATCCCAGCAAAGGAGAAAACGAAGACGATTTAATTTAAAAAAAAAGATTGATAAAATAGTGCAACAAAAACATTTACTGAAAGTCTTGTAATCTTTTCAACAAATAGTTTGTTAACCACAATAATTGAAAAAACATGGTACCGTTGCATTTTTTTTTTCTTTTCTTAAGGAAACCTACAATTGTCGTATTTGTATTTACAAAAACCATTGTTAGCGCAAAATTGAATAATATTTTAATTGTATATACAAAAAAATTTGTTGTATTTACAATCTAGTTTTTTCTGTGAATACTTACCTAATAAGTACACTTATGTGGGAGTGTACTTCGATTATTAGTAGATTTTTACACTACCCCCTTCTTATGCACTGCATTATAGTTCATGGAAAGAAGAAAAATTAGAGAAGAATTAAAGAACAGGATAAATATTCTCCAATAGATTGTGTAGAAATCCGGTAGTACAGCTAAGGAAGTTTTTATTTCTGTAATGCATTGTATGCTTCGCTGGACAGAAAACGGGATGAGAGATTCGGATACTGAATATATATATAATGCAAGCATGAACAGTATTTATCAATTATCGACATGATTGATTAAAAAAAAAAAAAAACACACACACACATATATATTCAAAAGTGTCCTCATTTAGTTAGGGATTGGAACGGTAAAGAAAAATTATAAACGGGTAAACCCCCCCCCCCCACCAAATGATTTCATAATCGCTTTTTGAGTATCTAACAAGTCGTGAAGTGTGTTAAAGTTTTTCTAATAGACAAATTATTTTCAAATCTCTAAAAGTTTTAGGTTTTTGCAATTGAGAAATCTCATTTTCCACTAAATATGTACCTCTGAAGTTGAAATTTGTAGAATCTTTTAAAAAAATATTCGACAACTGTTGGTTTACTAAGACATGAGACCAGGGTTCAAACCCCAGCTCTGACATCTTGAAAGAAGAAATATGAAAAAATTATTTTTTTCGGCGATTACCTCTCAGCAGTCTTCTAGCAAAAGCTCTGAGAGTAACTGATTGCCGTGAACAAGCTACTCAATTCTGTCGTTCGGAATCGCCTATAAACTGTAGATGCTGCGAGTAACTAGGCCGTAACTCTGACACAGGATTGTAATGGCCAATTATGTATGTATGTTAAAAATATAATTAAATTGAAATGTCACATATTAGTAATAATGATATTTATTTATTATTATTGACGTTTATATACACGTGCAATCAACACAAAAAGGATGCTCCAACGTTGTCTAGTGATTATTAACCGAAATGCTACAAACAACAGATAAGTAATAATGCCTATTATGCTGATAATGATGGCGATGAATTTTTATTATTACGAAATGCATTAATATGTAATATTAGCGGTAGTCACTCTTCGTTGCAAACGGCTTTGCAAATCTTGGAAATGTAGCAAACCAAGTCCAACAAAAGTAAAATATAGGCAGATGTGCTATGTTTGCTACGTTTGCAAGACTAGCAACGGCGTTTGTAACGAAGAGTGATTACCGCTATTGTTTTTATTATTTTTTTTTTATTTTTATTTTAAGCACGTTATTTATTGTACTCGTATTTATACAAACATATACAATTACTTTTGTTTAGCTTGATGGTGATGAATGTGTCATGTATGTTTTGTCAACTGGTATTACATGATGTTCCTGACATTGATGACGTTGACAATAATGGTTAAACAACAATCGGAGTCATGGCGGCGTTTTATTACCGAAAATATATTTTGTTGATTATAATTATTGTTATTGCTGTTATTACTTAAAGATATTTCACTGTTTTATATGGTTTAATAACTTTCTTTATTCTTCCATAAAAACATATTATTCGGAACAATAAGAGAGTTTTTAAAAGAACATATATTTAAACATACGACGACAGTTTTGTAATTTAATTTCTACATGTAATTGTGTTTACACGTAAAAAAGATCTGTTAGCTTTTGATTAGAATTAATAGGCAATGCGATTGTTGTTTTTATAAAAATACTAATGATTATACATACATATATTTCTCTTTAAGAAAAATTTATGATTAATATTTCACTACACATACAATAATCAGAAATAATTGAAAATTATTGAATAATTATTTGTGGTTACTTTTGATTATTTTCAAAATTGTAACCTTAATTATCGCAATATCGTAGTTTTACAGGGGTAAATCCGACCATTAATACTGCGACCAAGAAAACATGGGAATAGCCTTTTAAGGTAATATTAAAAATCCGGACAGTTTAGACTAGAAACATATTAAATAAAAAGATATTGTTGAGAAATTAAAATATCTTTTTTAAATATGTTGTAGATTGATAGGTTGGCTTACTATGGCACCATCCCCAATTATAAAATTCTGATTGTACTATTATTTATTTAACAAAATTTCTTAAATTTATTTTAATATTTAATTGACCTTTGGATTTACGTCCACTTTAGTTTTTCTCATCTAAAAACTTGTTACGTCTATTTCGGCGACTCCGGTGTCTCATTCAATGTAGATGCTAATCTAGGGTTGGTGTTGTTTTCAATATATTTTCACTCAATGTCGAGTATGTCGATTATTTGTTTGGCAAATCCTATGATTTCTCTGATAGATAGACATCATTTTGAAAATTATCATAACGACGTATTTTCGTCTCTGTCTTATATCGAGTTCATTAGATTGAAGTTACTATTTAAGAAAAACTATGCCGTAACTCTGAAACAGGGTTGTAATGGCCAATTATGTATGCATGTAAGTATTTGAAAATGTCATTCAAATCAAAGTATACATACATAATTGGCCATTACAACCCTGTATCAGGGTTACGGCCTAGGTTGTGTGTGTTAAGTTGTAACCATGAGTACCGGGACCTACAGTTGAAAGTCGACCCCGGACGACAGATTTGAGAAGCTTTTTCATGGCAATCAATTTCTCTCAGTGCTTTTGCCAGAAGACTGCTGAGAGGTTGTTTCCGAAAGATATAATTTTTATAATTCTTTTTTTTAATATGTCAGAGCTGAGATTTGAACCCAGCGCTATCGTCTTAGTAATCCAACACACTAACCACTATAACACGGCGACTACAATCAAAGTATGTTATTTTCAAAATGTCGTGCATAAAGCAGCTACAAAAACACCATGGCGGCAGCTAAGGTCAGGACAGCATTTCGATTTTTTTTGCTATGATTTCACAATCGAAGAAAAAAATTACATCAATGATTGAAATATACACCAGACGCACTGAACACGTTTTCGAATACATCTACGGGAGGTACCAGCTTTTTGCGTTCCGTACATATTAATGGCAATCGTCAATCGTAGTAAGCTCACACTTTTCTATTGAAATCAAGACGAATTGACATGGCAAAGAAGTAGTTTTTGTTGCATTGATTCCATAAGTGAATACCTTATCAAACTTACTGAGCAAACTTAGATCTTTGCGGTGTTTCTGTGTTTTCAGATTTCAAAAAGTAATTGGTTGATTAGAGATTTAATCCAAATGAAACCTGAGAACTTTTTGCATTAAAGGGTTATCAAATAATTGTGTTTTTTTTTTCTTCTTATTCTTAATTCAGAAAATTATTTATTCACCCTCGTATGTATATAAATAAGACTGTTGAACTAAAACTGTTTTAACAATGAATTACTACATGCATTACCATAAAATAACAACAAATATGCATAATCATAATTTAATGTTTCTTTATTTAATTTTCACACATGCATGTACATTGTGCATACATTCATACATATGTCTCTCTATCTTCATTAAGATGTACTCATGCGTTTGTGAAAAATTGTATGATTTTGATATCAGTAGATATGATTCTGTCATTATTATTTCTAGAAAATGTTATTGTTGTTGATTTTGTCGTTTGTGACCCAATGTTGTAGGTATTCTTCTAAAATTTGACAAGTGTTAAGACTGTATACGTCTAAGTATCATAATTGTTGAATGGAATTAAAGACTTACAAAAAGAATAACAACAAAGTTTATACGACAAATCAAATCTGAACAGTAAAGAAAGGTATTAAAAGATTATTTTGTTTAAAAACATAGTGATAAATTTTTATTATTTACGCAATAATAGTGTTGGAAATAAAATAATATTTTTTTTATTTTTAAGCAGAGACAAAATGGCCATAGAGACATGCTTATCCCCAAAGCAATACATTTCATATATTATGTATATCAAACAATATGTTAAAAAAAAAAACTAAAAAACAAAATATACAAAAATTACTTTTTACACCATAGCCAGTATTAATTATGAAGCCATGAAGATTACTTCTCGATCCATAATGTGATTGAAAAAGTTGAAAAACTACATACATACATACATACATACATAACTGGCCTTTACAACCCTGTGTCAGGATTACGGCCTAGCTTCTCGCAGCACTCATGTTGTGTGTGTATATTTTTATCCATGAGTACCGGGACCTACTGTTTAATGTCGACTCCGAACGACAGACTTGAGAAGCTTGTTCATAGCAATTAATTACTCTCAGAGCTTTTACCAGAAGACTGCTGAGAGGTATTTTTTTCATATTTTTTTATTTTTTAAGATGTCGGAGCTGGTTGAATAACTACAGCCTTTTTTATTCTTGTTATCGGAGAGACGTTGTGAATTTGTTGTGAAATTTATATTTATAGGTCAGATTAAACTATTCTAAAAATATCAGTGTTTGATCTCATTTTGTTGTGTTCTTTACAATGAGTAAAACAAAAATAAAACAGAAACAGTGAGAACGGTTGTCCCACTAGATTTTGTATATTGTTTTTGTTTTGAGTACTACAAATAAGTGCACTAACTCAAATGTTCGTAGGTACAACAAAAAATGAATAAGAAGAAAAAGAAAAGAAAAAGAGAAAAAGAGCAAATTATAGGAATGTAACGGAATAACAAAGCAAGCACAAGAGCGAAAAGCTGATTGTTTCATTTGCGCTCTTTCTCATTTAGAAAGTATTTGTTTTAGTTATGCTCATGTACAATACCATTAAAAAAATTTTGAAAAGTGTATGTCTTTGTTGTAACGTTTGCGAAATGTTTTGTTTGTTTGCCCACTCTGAAAAATATGATTTTTCTTTTTTTTTGTGTTTTTAGGAAGAAAATTCTGATTACTTTTTGCATTTACACTGTCACACTTTAAATAAAACCGAGACTGTTTGGGGTATAAAAACAACTGTTTTTGTAATTCTCCTCAGGGATGATATGACTATATCCATACACCATGCCTTTTTTAACTATTTTTACATTAATTTGGGTTTTCTATTTATAATTCGAAGGAAACACTTGCCAAGAATTTTGTTGAAAATTGAAGAACAGATAGGCTCAACTACTAAAAAAAAAACATCTTGAAAAAAAAATGAATTCTTAAAAAAAATATTTCTTTCGGCGACTACTTCTTAGCAGTTTTCTGGCAAAAACTCTGAGAATCTGAGAGAATGTCGTTCAGAGTCGAATTTGAAACTGTAGATCCCGGTACTCATGGATAAAAATTAACACACACAACGTGGATGCTGCGAGAAGGTAGGCCGTAGCCCAGATACAGGGTCATAATATTCAATTATGTATGTAAGTATGTATGTCTTGCGGTTGTTAGACAGTATTTAGAAGGTTATTTAGACAGATTTTTAAAGCGGCAGTAGGTACAATTCTTCAGCTTTGTTTAAGTGACTGTGGAATAACTGGAAGTATTAAGCCCAAATAGTATACTGAGGAGGAATCAATCGGAGCACTGTTTAATGCATCCTGGTGCAAGCCATGACCTGCCAAGACACTGGCGATGTTGATCAATTTCATGAAGAATACCTATCTGGTATCTCGCTTTCGCGAGCACCCCAGAAATTGTGGTACGATACGTACATACGTAAGTGTTGTGTAGCAAGGCTTTAAGTAGGTAATCCTTAAAACTACAACTTATTAAAACTTTCTTTTCTTCAGTTTAAATTAAATATTTACAACTTTTTGCCCATAAACTTGTTCATTCAGTTAACCTTAACAATTCACTTCACATACGAGTATGTATCTACCTGTCCATACAATACGAAAAGGAGAAAAATTAAGTAAATATAAAAAAAAACTTTATTTCCCTTGGACGACCCTTTTATAGAGATTATCCCCAATAAATTGAATATAATCAAGTGCACAAACTTAAAAATGTCTAATTAATTGATTTATAGGCGACAGACTATAGCAGATGCCTTCTTCTTCCACCACACAAACGAAAATTCAATTTTGTGCAGAGTTAAGTATGTGTCCGAGTATCAGATAAAATAATAAGGATGTGTTGCCTAGCGAGTTAATGTAGGTGTGCTGCATTTGTGGTAGTGTTTGTTTATTTATTGAGGATGACACCAGCACTACCACCATCACCATCTTTATCAACACAATTACCACTAAGAACCAACAGCCAACAGCCACAACAAACCACCAACAAATTATAACAACAGCCTGTAATACTGTTGTTCAACTAAACCCAATACAGCGTGTAGTAGACCAGTTGCCAATGTCAACAATTCCAGTATTGTTAGTGTGATTATAAATTATAAAAATAATAACAACGCCGCATGGAACAGAGCTTTTCTAACACTGTGTAACCATGACAACTCATACTAGGGGAAATTCAATTAAACGACAATTATTATTTTAAAAGCTGATTTATTGAGACAACTACTTATATGCATTTGTTGAAGCAAGAGGTCTATTGTGATTTACAACTCATAAAAGAAAATCCCTCTTAAATTTCTCCTCTTTCTTTTTTTTATTTCTCATTTCAATAAAATTTGTTTTTAAAGCTTTAACTTCATAAAGGGTTTCTTTTCACAGCTGTAGCAAGCAATTGAGTAATATTTTTTACAAAATTTTCTGCAATAAATAGTTGACCATTGCAACTCTTTTTTTATTTGAGACCTATACTTAGGGGTAAACTCCTACTAAATGCAGTGCATTGTATTGGAATTTGGAAAAGGCAATACATTTATGAAGAGAAGATACAGTTTTGTTTTTTATTTCTTATATTACTATTAAGCGTCTTAGGAATGAGATAAAATGGCTGGGAATTGATCATTCAAAGGCCAGTTTTATACCTTCACCCTTGAATGATCAACAGCAATTGCCACATCGTTGCATGTTGATTGTGTGGTGAGTGTCTTCACTAAGTAGGTTTTAGATAACATCTGCTACTTCATAATAGGTGGCGCTCTTCTCCTAATCATTCGATTTTTGTTGACATTTGTTAAGGTGGAATAGAGTGGAATGTCGGGGAGCGGTTTCTTTGTAGACGGTCTTTTTGGAGGGGGGGGGGGACCTCTAAATTTTAAATTATAATGTTGAAAAAACCGCGAATAAACTTTTTCATTTTTCACCTTTACTGGGATTTGAACTTGGGCCTTTGAAGTTTTTGTGCGAGCGCTCTAAACACTATACTACTACACTCTCCCTATTTCTCAGAGTTACGGCCTATCTTCTCACCGTTTAACGTTGAATCAGAACGACAGGCTTAAGAAGCTTGTTCATGACAATCAGTTACTTAATCAGTGGTCGGCGAAAGTAATACTTTTTCACTTTTTTATTTCAAGATTTCAGAGCTGGTGTTCTTTTTTGCTATTGCCAAACAGGGGTTTCACTGAGAATATATTAAGTACACGCAAGAAAAAATATCCACTAATTAAAAATTTAATTAAAACATTAAAGTAATATTAATTAACATTTAATTGAGTCAATAATACCTTTCATTAAAATGTAAATTTTCTAAAAAAAAATGAGTCAACTTTTAAACTTGAACAATTTTCGTTAGTCGGTAGAGTTTTAAACAAATGTTCATTGAATTTAATTTTTTTTTAATTGAAAAAATGTTTCCAGTTTTTTCTGTGCCCAGGAAATTGAAAAAGTTTAGCTATTGCAAGAGTTCTCATTCCAGAAACAACCAGAAATGGTGCATGAAATGATAGATAGTATCCTCCACCTTAGTTTCACAGTTTTTGAAAAAATCATTCGAGGGCAGAACGAGTCTAAGGGCATATCTTAAACCTATGGCTGGGTATCAATTAACACAGCAATTATCAACTTAAAATGAGGCAAAACATGAAATGATGCTTATAAAAATTTCTAATTATGTGTTTTAATTAAAGAAGATAATTACAGTAACTAAAAAATTAATTGGGAAAATTTAATAATACCAATTATTTTTTTAATTGATTTTTTTTTTTCGATAAAAATTGTTTCTGTGTAGGATAGGAAGAACAACAGTTTTGTTAAATCAATGCACACTTGAGTATACATAGCGGCCCGTTTTGATACTTCTAAATATGTAAAGGACTTTGAATTTGTTGAAAACAGCTTTTCCGTCCATGTAAATTGACTGCCTCAAGTATTTTTTAGAATCCGTCTTTTTTTAGCAACACTTTAGAAAACATATTGTGAAGCAAAATTTAGCCCCAGGGTGAGACTGAGAGAAAGGTATTCGATTCATTTCAACAATTATTTAAGACTATAAAGGGACTACCGAAACATGACAAAAGATATCGACAATACTGCCGAAACCGCATCCGTTGAATTGTCTATAACTTATGCCATTTTGTTCTGTAAAATCACTGCTGTGTGTGTAAACGAAAGGAATAAAAACTGGCCCTAATTTTCATCAAGTGTTCAGTTCAGCAATGAGGCCAATTTCTCATTTAATTCAGAAGTACAGAGATAATGTTCTTTAAATTGAAACCATGCTAGACCATATATGCCGCAAAAGCTACTATTTGCTGGAAGTTTCTAGCTTATAAACATTTTTTTTTAATTGGATGATATCGACACTAACAACATTTGGTTTGAATGAAAGGGCGTACGCGTTGTTAGAGAGTGAACATTCTGGGCGGGCAATCAAAAAACTTGGTGGCATCACGTAAAAGGGTTGTTAATGAGGTCGTACAATCTTAACCGGTTAGAATTGTTCTTGCTATGCATATAGACCACAAAGCAAAGCTGTCACCATTAACTATGCCACCAGACAAATTCAGCTTTATTAATAAGTTAGAGTGCTGGAATATTTGACTTTTTGCATACCTGCATTTCAGCGAAACCCCGACAGACAATTGAATATGTTATATTTCACGCTCCGTGGCATTTGAAATAGCCGCCGATACCATTCGGCACAAAAATGGTGTCATATACCGCATAAAGCATGGACAGCTTGACAGAGGCCGAGTGCATATACAGAAAGTCATGCGACGGGGTTGCATTTTACCCCCACTGCTTTTAAGCATTGTAATCTATGTCTTGGTGTCTTAACAATCTCGAATGAGCCAAAGAAATTTTTCTCCCTACCAATAAAAAATAGATCATGCGTGTATATTGGATCAGAAGAATCATCAGTGATAACAGATGGGCGGACGCAGAATAAGAGAGGGCGCAAATTAAGTGGCCCCCAAAGAATGCAGCAGAAGAAAAGACGGGCAAATGTATATACATCTGGGCGAATTAAAAACCTAGCCTTAAGTAGATTGATATCGCTTTAGGATCCATGGAACAGAATTTACATATTGTCATGCGGGAATTTATGTGCTCTATCCTCCATTTTATATATCTCGAGTTAATGATGCCACCTTAGGTTTTTGACACCAACGTTTTTAAAATCTGCAATCCGTTTTCAGCTATTTTTATCTCCGAAACTGGACAAGATATACGGAATGCAGACTTGAAAAGTTTGGGATCGAAAGCCTAAATATGGCTTATGTATAAAAAATATGAAATGGCAAATAGAGCACATAAACTCCCGCATGACGATATGTGTAATTGTGTATATGGTAGCCTTAATTGGCCTTTGGAATGAATAAGATATTATTATGAGAACCCACAGACACTGTTTTTTTAAATTTTAAAATAAAAAGCTCTTAATGGAAGACCCTTTTACTATCTGTGTTAATGTATTCGCCAGAAAAGGAAACTTGACAACACTTTTGCATCCATATGCAATAACTTGAAAAACAACAACAAGAGCTGTATGTGTAATAAGGAATTTTCTCTCTACTCATTTACTTGCTTTTTTTTGTAATGAAAATAATGAAGTTGCATATGCCAAGAATAACAAAAAGAGATTTAAATATAGCAACCCAACCACTACAATTCTTTGACATGCAGCATGGTACGTTGCCAATTAAAGGCTTTAATAGCCCAAATGAAGAGAGTAAATCGAACATAAGTGGTTATCAGAGCAAAATATAGAAGAAAGATACAAATGTCATCGTTTTATTGCATTTATTTAAAAGGTAATGGCTGACAGAAAAAGAAAAAAATTCTGCTTGAGTATTTATGCTAAATAAAAGACTTTAAATAATTTTTATTTATTGTTTAGTGTCAGAATTTATACAAGAAAATTTATTTTTTCCAAATTGTTATTAAAATCGTAAAAATATTCCTTAATTTTAATGTTTTCTTTTTTTTAGTTTTCCAATAGAAACCATACATTGAAATCAAACGTCAAACACAGCTTCAAACAATCGTGCAATTTTCACATTTTTTCTGACAAAAAAATATGTCATTTAAGGATTCCTAACCTTCATCTAAATGCGAGGATCATATAAAGCTGGTTTTTGTTGTAAATTGTCATTACAAATATACTTCTTGTCAGAAATATGAATATGAAATGAAAAATGGAAAACCAAATCATAAAGCGAAATATAAACGCGAATATCATTAAACATGACTGTGGTAACAGATGGTCAATACCAAGTAAATGTGTTGACATGTGCAAAATGAATACTTTTTTATAGCAGACAGAATTATAATCCTGATGTTTTCATTAGTAATAGGAGTAGATTGAAAGAAATATGAAAAGACAAAAGCCAGATGTCAAAACATTTTTTTATTTTTTTCTTTTCGTTGGTAATAAATAATTTTAAAGACGATTAGATAAATATATATTTTTTAAAGCATTTAACATTTCTGTTAAATCTTTACCAAAGACATTTTTTAGCTTTTTATTTACAATTGCAATAAATGTAATAACTGAGCTTGAAAGGAGCCAAACTGAGCACAGTTACAAAACCTATGCGACCTATTTTTATGAGATTGGTAATAATACTTTGTAATATGAACCGCTGTTATTTGAATTTTTTATAATTAATTTTTAAAGTCAATCCTTTCAATACATTATTGTGGCAAACATAGTTAACCAAACGTATGCGGAAAAGAAATACAATCTGTTATAAAAAACGATTTCAATCGAAATTAAAACTTTGAACAGCTGCTTTCGTGTTGTTAACATTTCTAGTAAAGAAATAATTATTTGTGTAAGTATATTAATATACATAAACACACACAAACTATTAGAAAACATAAACCAAAAAGAAGTTTATAAACAGTATGCGTTTTTATTTTATTTTTGTTTTTTTTTTTGTAACAAAAAATAAATAATTATCACTAAAAAAATAATAGAAAAACTGGAAATGGGAAGTTTTAGCTGCATATTTATTGGTATGTATATTACTTCAGTTTTTATTTATTTAAAACTCGTGACAATATTAATTATTTTTGGATTTCTTTCAAATAAACATCCACCGACAGATGAGGCAATTGATGTTTGATCATTCGAGGGTGAAGGTATAACACTGGCTCTTGAGTGGACAAATTTACAGCAACTTGTTTCATCAACAAATAAAAGGCGCAAAAAAAAAATATACAAACATCTATTAACAATCTTCCCATTCCAATACAATGCACTGCATGAGTATAGGTTTTCCCCTGAGTATTGGTCTTAATAAAAAAAAAAAAAAAAAAAATTGTCACAATCATCAGTAAATGCAAAATTTCCGAGCATTTTTTATTTTTCACATACAAATGCGTTGCAACAAATTGGGCAACTGTGTTGTTTAAAATGTTAAAAACAGGTTTTGCTGGTTTTAACTTAAGAGTCGACTTTTATGTCAAAAGTATACTTTAAGTTGTTTATGAATGAGTTCGAGTTGACTTATACAAATGTCGGCCCTATTTCTCTTAAAGTCTACCTTATTTTTGACTATGAATACGGGTCTGATTCTTTTTGGCTTCGAGTCTCGTCGTTATCTTTCAAAGTGTATTCCAAAAGAAATATGACCAAAGCAGATGGATAGTATATGTACACTAGGGATACAACTTTTTTACAATTTTTGAAAATATCAAAATGGCCCTATTCATACTTTAGATTTCCGATATCGTTAAAAAAGGTTCCGCGTCAAATGCAATTAAGTTTGGGATCGCTAAGTCCTAAAAAAATAAAAATATTTTCTTTATAAATTTATTAAATTTCCATTTATAAACTTCAAAACTATAATAGCGATTAGTAATGCTAAATGGAATTCTAGAGCAATTCTTGCGATTCTAGTTCACATACTAATTCCAAAATATCGTAGCAAATTATATGCAATATGCGAATTTATATAAGGCCTTTGGTGCAACATTTGGTTTTCAGACCATTTTTACCATAAAAATGACATTGGTTGAAAAATCCATCAAGAATTTCAAAAACACAATGCAGCAACAGTTGTGCGGAACGTGCCATCAAAGTCGCACAAGATATTTTCCCCCAATGCAAATCAACATGAACTCTTAATCTAAAGTTAATTTCACTTAAAAAAGATAGTTTTTAGATTGTGATTTTGATTATAATCATATCTATATATATAAAAGAAAGTGGCGTTAGTTACTACGCTTATAACTCAAGAACGGCTGGACCGATTTCGATAATTCGTACCAATTTGGAATGGTCTCTGGCCAGATAAGAAGAATAGCAAAAAAAATTCTAAAATATTCAAAAAAAAAAATGACGTCATATTTTTAAAATACAGGGTTCACACAATACTTCTATATATCTATATATATAAAAGAAAGTGGCGTTAGTTACTACGCTTATAACTCAAGAACGGCTGGACCGATTTCGATAATTCGTACCAATTTGGAATGGTCTCTGGCCAAATAAGAAGAATAGCACAAAAAAATTCTAAAATATTCAAAAAAAAAAAATGACGTCATATTTTTAAAATACAGGGTTCACACAATACTTCTATATATCTATATATATAAAAGAAAGTGGCGTTAGTTACTACGCTTATAACTCAAGAATGGCTGGACCGATTTCGATAATTCATACCAATTTGGAATGGTCTCTGGCCAAATAAGAAGAATAGCAAAAAAAATTCTAAAATTTCGTACCAATTTGGAATGGTCATTATTGCTTAAAGTGTTATTACAGATCACGCTTTCAAACTAAATAGAAATACTTCAATTATATATTTTATGATCTACTTATCAAAATTGTGGGAGAGTATCCCCGTACCGAGAAAGTGCGTTTTGTCGTTAGTTTGTTGCTCATAAATCTCTCAAACTTGGTAGGAATACTAAATTTTATATTATTTATAATCTTGCTAAGCCCGAACGGAAGAGAAGCATAGAAATTGAGCTTATTTACGTACGGACTAAAGAACTATACATGGGTATGTTAAGCGCTTAAGTTAAAAAAACCTTTAATTTAAATAGAAGTCCGCTGTCAAATAATTATTGAAAAGGATTTATGAATAAACAAATAATTTTTTAATTATTTTTATATTTGTTGTCAACATTTGATTTACTTTTTTATTAAATAAAAAATATAATTTTATTTTGTTAAACGTATTTTTTTCAACTGAGGGCTTCTAAATAATTTTCGATCTCTTATAAAAATATAATTGACTTCAAAAATCTTGGAAAATAGTTAACTTTAAATTTTTTGGCAAACGACCACAGTTCAAATTCGCTGCTAATTTCATTGGTAATTTTGGTGTGAAGCTCTATTTTTAAACGGTAAGTTAGCAACAATATGATATTTGGGACATATATTTGCGATGTTCTGACATCTGTGCACATGTATATATATATGTATCAGAGTTGGGTTTACTAAAAATATTATGTATTTTCCCAACGCCGGGTCACACCAGCTAGTAATTAATATTAAGAAATGTAAATGGTTAAATTAATTATTATAATAAAATAAAAAATTTTGAAAGAATAAAAAAAAATCTCAAAAAGCTTGCAGAAATTGGCTTCGATGCTGAACCTTTTGTTCCGAATTGACCTGAGGAAACATTTTTGGGTTTCAGCACAATATCGGCTACTGCGTGGTGATAGGGCCTTATTTTGGTTGTACCCCTAATGTACACCCTACTATACTATTAACCAAAACTGCTCTTTTTACGGTTCAGACAAACTACAAGTGTATACTATCAACAATACACTTTTATCGAGGATAGACAACTTTTAGAGTAGTTTATTGAACCATATTGGTACCCAAATGGATGTTTGAAAGCAACAGTAAAATGGCTAATGACCATTTACTATATTTTATGCATTTTTTAACATAATTTATTTGTGTGTTTTAGACGCAAGCCGGAGGATTGCTGTCGTGGAGATGACAATTAAAAACATACACAAAGAGGCACTTATTATCCAATTTATTTGGAGTTTTTACAATAAAAAGCCATTTCAAAGTCTGTGTTCAAATCTAGGGCTCGTATTTCGAAGAATGCTAATGTATAAGCGAAATGGACGCGATCATTCTATATTGTACTGACGAAACGCTTTACTTTCTCCTTTAGAATTGCACATATATTAGTACCTACGTGCACATAATTATTCTTATCACATCATTACAAATTAGAATTGTATTGTAAACGAAGAATAAGCCAAAATATTAAACATAAAACACTCGTCCGAGTTAAATAAATTTGCGAAATAAATTTTTGACAGCATGGTGCAGGCTTATAAAAATAAATGAGCGAGAAAAAACGTTTGCTATTAAAGGGTTCTCTCTATAAATTTGTAACAAATGATCCCAGTTCACATGAAGAACACTCAAATTACATATAGGGACTTTCCCTTTTTGCTTTATAGTAACTTTTTTATTCTAAATTCGTTGTATAGAGGCCTTTAAATGAAAACTTCGTTATATAGAGGCCTTACAGCTCAGAACTTTTTCTCTATAGGTAGCCAACATATTTGTATGAAAAACATTTAATTTGTTTGTAAAAAATTAATTGTTCCATATAAATTTTTTTTTAATTTTAAAATGTGTACTGAATTTGCCAACCAAAAATAAATTCAAGCGATTGCCTTCCACCAGTAATTTTTTTAATATTATTAATTAGTATTAATCATTTTTGCATAAAATGCTTCTATAGAGTAGTGATTACTGAATATTTAATATTAACTAATTAAGATGTAAATATTCGAACATACGTAGTATGTCAAGATTTATGTACTTCTTCTATTACTACAATAGTTATGCAAGTGCATAGCCCCAGCAACAATATACTTTTTACACATTTTTGGTAATAAATTTCGTTTAATATGCCCCACCTACTGAGAATAATAAATTTGGCTTTTGTTATTTTAAATTGCTTTCTTTCCTTCATTCAAGTCCTGTGGCTTTTTTAATCCCTTTTTTCGTTTCTTTGTATGTATTTATGTATGTTTACAAGTTGTTGGTTTTCTGTGTTTTCTTATCTGCTATCATCAACTGTGTTAATATAAATTTACTTTTAAATTCAATCCAATAGATAGTAAACGATTCAAAGTTGAATCGAAACGATTCTTTAGCATGTAAATTGAGTAATCATGTACATATAAAGGAAATCAAATGATGACCAAAAAAAGGGCTGAAATAACAATAAAATCTAAAAGGGCAAATATTTTCTAAGTGGTCTGCACTCTGGTGGTTTGGCGAATGATTGTAGAAAATTAGCATAAAAGTTAATATTCAATTTCAGTATTCTTTATTCATTTTCTTTTAAAGAAAACAAATAACAAAAGGCTTTAATGCCCAAACAAAAGTACTTTAATAAACATTAGTTTTGTATTGTGGCTTTAAACTTTTAAATTTTATTAAATCAATTATTTTGTTTTTTAAAGTTTAAACTTTTAAGTTTAAAACCAATTTATTTTTAGTAATTGGCTCTATTCAATATATTCGTTTTGCCAAAAATAATATTTAAGTAAAATGTTATAAATTTCTTTTTCTATTTATTTGAAAAAATATGTGTGTGCTTTTCTATTTGTAAAACTTTGATTACTGCATTATGGCATAATATGCTTAAACAAAAATTATAGACAAAGCTGTACGTACTCGTAATCTATGAGTAAAAGTTTATGTATTTTTTTTTTTCTATATTCTGTTTTTTCTTGCCTGAAGATTTTTCTTTTTTTTTGGTACTAAAAATAAAAAAAAATATATACAACTTTTGTCTTTTGTAAACTTTTCTGTGCTGTAGAAACAAAACTTTTTAATAAAGAAAAAAATTAAATGAATTTCTTTTTATCTATTTTTGTGCTGCAGTTCAAATCCTTTACTGTTCTATTCACAAAGTTTGTCTATAAATATACACAAAAAAGTGTGACACTGAGAATTTTATAAAATACAACTGCAGAGAAATTTACTTTTTTTAAATAATAAAGATATATAAAATTATGTATGTATGCCTGTAAGTATAGGAGTATATAGAAACATTATTCATTACGCACACCTGCCTTAAAAGAACACAATGCATTGCCCGGTAATTTATTTCGTATAACGATATCCCCAATTTATAAGGAAATACTCGTATTCTTATATGTACGCATATTTTGTTTGATTTTACATGACGAAACTGGCCTTTATTGCAGTGCATTAACAAAAAAAAAAATATTATAACTTTACAGCCATAAAAAAATTAAAACTGTCTAAAGAAATGATGACAATATATCTGTTTATCTGAACTGTGAATTGCTGTTTAAAAAACATAAAGAAATACATATTCGGTCAGTCCCCAAGCCTGAAGAGACGTTTTTAACAGTTTTCAATTAAATTTTATTAATAATTAACTAAATTCTAGCGTGCTGCGCTACCCCTATTTGAATGGGATAAAAAATTTTTAATGTATATTAGTAAGAAAAGAGCCAATTAACCCAATTGTTGCATATGGTGCATTTGCTATCGCACTTAGTTTTGCAGCAGCTGTAGATCTCACGTTTTCTAGTTGCTGTTAATCGCCGATTTTATATTGTTTTAGCATAGTGAACAAATCAAACACTGAATACAAGCTGAAGTTAACTACCGTGATTGATTTGTAAACTTTCAAAGGGGAATCCCAAAAATAAAGATAAGTTATTAAAGCACTTCAAAGACAAACTGGGTGCATAATATATATGTATACTTATTTCGACATTATAACAGGCAATTATTACAATAAAAGAATAATATGGACCATAATAGTCCTATACCTGAGATTCGTAAGTTTTTTTGACCTAACAGCAGGGTGCATATCATATGTACATTGGCAATGAAGTTTATGAAATCGCTGTTAACTTTGAAAGTAAAACTGTTATATTGTCAAGAAAAATATGCATATAGTATATTAATAACAGTTTAATCACTTAAGGTGATTTTATTTTGAAGAAAATTTTATTTTTTAAAAATTAAATTTAAGGAATTGACACCACATTCGATCAGAATTGAGTTCCATGACTTGGCTGCATATCCTATTTAAAATTCACAAGCAAATTGGATAAAGTTGTAACATTTTATGTAGATATACATATGTACTTACATATACTTCCATATACTTGCAAATAATTCGTTAGACCGGATTTACTCTTACGAAAATTAAACGACTGACATTTTTTCAATTTTTCTATTGGATTCACGCTTTAAAAAAATAATTTCTGTAAACCTATTTGCATGTTCCAAAGCCGTTGGAAAAAATTAAGAGGTGATAGATAGCAAAGGATTTAACATACGAGTCGGGCTCTGATACTTCAGATAAAGTAACAGACTACTTTAGTCTTTAGAGCAATCATCACAAATAACTTCACAAAAATTTCAAGACAAATAGAAACGAAGAAAGCCTGTCTGACGAGCTCTCCTGTATAAGTAATAGTTCCTAAAATTGTACAGTGTAGCGTACAAACACTCAATAATTGTTGCTAATTTCGTTTTATCTGAAAAGCTTTTTTCAAAAGCTTCATTAGTTTTGCCACAACAAAGAAGTAGAGTGCAGGATAAAAAGGTTAATAAAATATTATTTTGACATACTCTAGACAAAAAATATCGGAACTTATTAAATCATAGTAAATTTTTATTTTAATATGAAATGTATGCTTTTAAGGATAAGCATGTCTATATGGCCATTTTGTCTCTGCTTAAGAGACTGGTCAGGAGACTTTTTCCCAAAGGTGTTATTCAAAACTATAAATACTTATGTTAAAATAGTTATCGACTAAATGCGAATCAAATCCGATTTAGTATATAAAAACCAAACAAAAGTATTTACAAAGCAATACATTTCTGTTATTCAAAAAATTCAAATTCTATTTCTCTGTTCTACCACAGCAAGCCATTCACCGGTTGGCATAATGTCTGTAGCAAATGAATAGAAAAACAAGAAGTTTTTTTTCGCCTAATTGACGAAAAATAATTTTTGTTTTTTAAAAATTGTTTATTTTTATTGAAATTTTGATAGATTTTGTTTCTTTGCAACTCTATAAAAAATTGATGCAATGCATCGAAAACATCGATATTTTTATTAGATACATCGTAAAATATCGATATAAGATCGGAAAAAACATCGATGTTTTTTCGTAAGCATTCTTAATTTATGCCACATCGGCCATATTCTCCGTATTTTATATCTAGTGACTATTTTCTATTTCCCAACCTTAAGAAATGGCTCGGTGAGTTTAAGCTTTAAAGATGAAATTATTGATCAAAAATATGCCTATTTTATGGACCTCGAAAAATATTATTTTTTGGAAGGGATACAAAAACTTGTGAAACGTTGCACTAAGTGTATTGAGCTAAAATTATTTTTTTTTTGAACAGGGTTTTATCCAAAAAGCCACAAATTTATTGATCCGCCCTTGTATAAACCAGTCGCATCAACTGCTCTCTGCTGGTATATGAAATGCAACCGTACATATTAGTATTAGTATGCACAGAAGAATAAAATGTCGATAATAGTCTAAGCAATATACCATATACTTATACTATAAGTAATTCAAAAGCTTGGGTATTAATTAAAAAACAACTTTGTTGTTCCATAAGAAATGCTTAAAAGTTCTTAAAAAGTTCCATTTTCATTGTAATTTATTAAAAAAATCATTTGAAACAGGGACCTATAAAAACAAAATTAAATATTCAGTAGAATACCCGTTTGTCGACTAAGGAGTGGTTAGACCGCTCGCAGAAATATTCAAACATCCCAGGTTCAAATCCCGGCAAAGGTGAAAAATTAAATATTTTATAATTTTATAATTTTTCCAAAATTATAATATAAAAAGTAAGAGGTTCTTCGTCACCCCTCCCACCCCCCCCCCCCCCCTTTCACCAAAAAGTAGAAGAAGAAACCATTGTATGACAATCCACTCTAATCCACCCTAACCATTAGGAGACAACCGCCATCTATTGGGAAGTAGCAGATGACAGCTAAATCTACTTTAGCGAAAAGCACTAATCATACAATCAACATGAAACGATGACACAATTGCTGTTGATCATTCAAAGGTGAAGGTATAACACTGGCCTTTGAATGATCAATTCACAGCAATTTGTCTCATTCTTAATGCGCTTAATAATAATATAATATAAGAAAATATATTTACTGTACTTTCCATAAATTCCAATACAATCCACAGCATCAGAGTATTGATGTATTGAGTATTTGTCTTAATAAAAAAAAATTAAATAGATACTTAAAAAGGTTAACATGAACTGATCATTTCTGAATATACGGCAAAGTTTTTAATATTTTTTTACAAACATTATAAATTTTCCTATTATACGAGATGGATGGAGATGGATGCATAATTTCGAAATTTTCAACGTACAATACTTGAACTTGTGACCCAAGTTTTCATAATTCAGCATTAAAAGAAAACTTGATCTTTTATCGAATTAGAAACACATTCTGTGATAGTATTTATATGAAAATAGATCTTTTTAATTTGTCGTTTATTTTTTTCTAAATTAAAGAAATTCATTATAAAAAACTGAGATCTTTCTCATTACGGTTATAGTATTTGGTTATGTTTTCTTAAAATTCTAAAAATATTTTTCTTTAATTTCAGTTTTCCACGTTTTTTATTATACTTTTTGTTGCTTTATGTTTGCATAATAAAATCAAATTTATTTGGTTTTTTCTTGTTCTTCTTCTCTTTTCTTTTTAAGAATTAACTAATTTGAGTTTAACTGACAAATGTTGCTGCATAATTTCCCAAACGCGCTTATGTTGCGTCTGCTTTTGATGTTGGAATTAACATTTCATTTTCAGCATTTAAGTTTGCGTGTTATTTCTGCTTTTATTTAAAGGTTGATGTTCATTTAACTGACTTCTATAAAGCACATTGGCAGAACAAAAAACAAAAAAAAAAATAATCATAAAACGTACTAGACAGCACTTTGATCAGTAATGAAAAACGTTGAAAAAAAATCTTTCACACTCAAATCCTCTCTTTTACAGACAAAACGAAAAAAACAATGTACTTTTACTACTTTTCCTTGTTAGGTGGGTTGGTGTGTGGTAGATTTAATAATATACACCGCCCTATAACAAAAGCTTACTTACAAGAGTACATGTATGTTTGCCAGAGAAAGAAAGATATGAAAAGTAAGGGAGTGTTTATAGGTGGTTTTAGTTTATGCAGATGTTTATTTGTATCTGCTTTTTCTGCTGTGGTATATTGTTAAATACTTGGCACAAAAAGCCAAAAAAAAAACAACAATTCAGCCATTTACACACTTTCACATTAAAAGGAATAAAAGTAAATTACCAGGACGAGCACGTCTGGTCATTAAGCCAAATAAAAACCAAAATAAGATTTATTTTTCCAAGCACGAGCTTGTAAAGTATTTTACCTGTACTTGCTGCAGAAGTATTTTCTTTTTTTTTTATTAAAATAGCTAACAGGTGTAAATTTGTAGAGCGTAGGTTGAGTTCTGTCGTTCTGTTTGTAATAAAATAAATAAAAAATCTGTTAAGCAGTTTTTTTTTATTTTAATTTCATTTTAAAAACAAAACAAAAATAAAAACTGAAGTGCTTGTGTTTGTGATTTGAAACTTAAGAGCTATAAGTAGAAAATATTATGTTTTCGTTATAAAACGCCTTAAATAGAATAGAAACTAAATTCTGTTACAGAAATTTGCAATGATTTCTGAATCAAAGGAGAAAATGACATATGTGGAGAAACTATACATCAGCCGAACTGAACATGTTTTCGACACCAGCTACAGAAGACTCATCAGAGTTCTTTGTATTCTTTATATATTAATGACAATCATTAACTATTAAACTCACACTTTTCTCTAGAAATCATACTTATACTGGAATTCTATATCTTTTCTACAAACTCTGTAATGAGTAAGTCGAAGCATTGTCAAATACAACACATTTTATTATATTCTCCATTTTCGCGTAATTTTCAACCATTTTGGACGAACAGAATTAACATATTTTTTTAACGATCTTCTGTTCCATTTCTCTCCATTAGTCAACATCGATTATTGTCGCCCTAGTCTAGTAGTTAGTGTGTTGGCTTACGTAGACATGAGACCAGGGTTCAAACCCATGTTCTGAAATGTTGAAAAAAAAAGAAATATGAAAAAACTATTTCTTTCGACGACTACCTCTTAGCAGTCTTCTGGCAAAAGCTCTGTCATTCTGAATCGCCTTTAGACTAGAAAAAATTGACACACACAACACGGGTAGCTAGGTCGTAACTTTATAAAAGTGTTGCAACGGCTAATTTTGTATGTACAAAGTGTCCACGGGGAAGGTTTATAACTTTGTTTTGCCGCCACTTTAGTAAACATTTGTCTGCCACAATTTTGCACAAAGATTTGCATTTGTTTCCATTTAAGAGCACAAGAGCTTCTTCTAAGTTTTCATGAAAAAATAATAATGAGTGAATGTAATTTGAATGGTTATGTGAATAAACAGTATAGTCGGTTTAGGGCAAGGGAAAATCCTCAAATTATTATTTTATATTAAAAGTGATAGTTTGGCAGGAGGAATAATTGGAATTTGCTTTTTTGAAACTGAAAAAGGCGTAACGCTAACTGCCAATGGGGAGCGATATCGTGATATGCTTGAAAACCTTTTAGGGCCTCAATTACATGCTTTGGCCTAGCAAAAATTAGTGCTTACCAGTAAACCACTTTGTAAGGGAGAAATTGCGTTACAATCACTTATACGTGCGCATTAATAATGCATGACTTTTATATGAAATGAGCCGCTAAAATGCAACAAAAATGCACGTTTATAGCAACCAGTAAGCAAAGAGTATAAAAAATTAAAAATAATACCTTATCCTTTAGCATTTTTGGAAGCTTTGGGGTATGAATATTCCATTATTGCTTACAATTTTATTTATTGCTTCTAAAATTTGAAAAATTTTCTGCTGGGGAATTTGAATAACTTGTGGTATCAACAAGACAATTTTAATGCATAAAAGTTTTGTGTAGCTTATTTTGTGTTCGGATTAAACCTTTATGTGGTCTTTGTCATTTGTTGTATTATTTAATGTTGTTTTCTTGGTTTGGATGAAACAGCACCATTTTAATAGGGTGAAAGTAGAATAAAGTAAATGAAAGTTTTTTTCTTCCTCTTTTTTTACCACAGGTTTTTTGCTTTGTGTGATTATTAATTTTGCTTTTGTTCTTGTTGTTCCGATGTATTATTCGGCTTGTGTTTAAGATACAGACACAATTAAAATCCTTTTGGGCTGATACAGACGGTTAAGCTAGCAGCACTAAAAGAGCTGTAGTTTTGCAATGGGAAAATGGAATTGATTACAGGATTCAGTTGCTTAAATTGTTTGTTGTTTGTTAAAATGGGTAAAAAGTACAACCACCTCTTTTGTTTTTCTGATAAATACACTTTAATACAACTTTATGCCCGAGTATATTAATTTATCTTGAATTTGCCTCAAACTTGAATGTACAATCTGTAAAAAACCTAAAAAAAAGAATAACAAAAAACAATGAACCATAAAAACAATTTGTAGGACACACTACTTAATATCAGTTAAAGGATAATAGAATATAAAATGAGATATACAAATAAAAAGGAATAAGTATACATATACATATAATGGTTGAATTCAAATCTACAATGGAAGCAAAATAGAAGTAAACGGCCTTTATATAGAAAATTTTGTGGAAATATAATAAATTATTTTCTTTCTTTTTTTTCTTTTTTATTTCTTATTTTAAGTTAATTAAGTTATTTTATTACCATTAGTTAAACAACATATCCAAACAACAAAAGATAAATAGTGCAGTAACATATAAATCTGTTAGACAGAACACTAAATAAATAAAATTAAATGGTTTACGGACTACTACAGAGTTTTTATAAGTTTAATAACAAAAAACTTAATCTGAAATTATAAACTGCGAGTATGTATACCAGGTTTTGTAAAAGACTTACATACATACTTATATGCATAATTGGCCATTACAACCCTGTGTCAGGGTTACGGCCTAGCAAAACTTATGTTGTGTGTGTTAATAAGAACCGGAACCTACAGTTTAATGTCGACTCCGAACGAAAGACTAGTGTTTTTTTTTTCTTTTTTATTGAGACCAATACTCAGGGGTGAACTTCTACTAAATGCTGTGCATTGTATTTTTTATTTTTTATTTTGAGACCAATACTCAAGGGTAAACCCCTACTAAATGCTGTGCATTGTATTGGAATTTTGGAAAGGACAGTACATATATTATTATTAATTATTATATTATTATTAAGCGCCTTAGGAATGAGCAAATTACTGTGAATATTGGACGATAGTGCCGGGTTCAAATCTCAGCTCTGACATCATGAAAAAAAAAGAAATATGAAGAAAGTATTTTTCTCGACGACTACCTCTCAGCAGTCTTCTGGCAAAAGCTCTGGGAGTAATTGATTGACATGAAAAAGCTTCTCAAATCTGTAGTTCGGACTCGACTTTAAATTTTAGGTCACGGTACTCATTGATAACACAACACAACATGTGTGCTGCGAGAAGCTAGGCTGTAACCCAGACACAGGGTTGTAATGTCTAATTTATTAATAATCTAGCTGGTTTATCCCCTCTTGCTTTATTCCTTTGCTAATTTTTTGTTGTGTTTAATGTTTATATTTTATATTATTTTTTTGTGTAAATAATTCTATACCGCAAACTATTAAATGGGGTCTATTAGACCCATACTGCTCCATACAAATATATTCTGATGGGTCCAGTTTAGTAATTACTACCATTTTTTTTTCTTGTTATAGGCAAAGGGTTAAATACAGATGCAGCATGAATATGGGACCATAAACAACAAACAACTTTCAATTCTACGGATAAACGGGTTTTGTCTTCTACATAAACGACTTTATAAAGTACTTTAAGAAAATTGAAAGACTGCTTGGAAGTTAGGTGTTCTAATTCTATCAGAATCATATTGTAGTAGGCATGTGAATATTCAATAATTTTTAGGTAGGAGAGTCAGTTTAACTAAAAAATAAGCAATTATTTCCAACTTACAGTTCATTTTTCTATAGCTACAAAAATATATTCCAGAAAATTTTTTTTAAAAATCTTTCATTTCAATCATAGCCTGCTTTTTCACGAAAGATTTAGTTTTATAAATTAACAATCAAAAGAATCCCACAGTCGAAAAAAAAAAATATATATAAAAGAAGAACAAAATATTTCTTGTGAATAAAAAATAAAAAGAAAGAATATCCTTTTTTTCTTGGCAACCTTTAAGCTATTTTGCTAAAATTGCTCATCAAGAAAAATACATCAAGAACACTAAATAAGAATTGCAGCCTGAAAATTCCACTGAAGCAAAATGAATCCAAAAAGTATACTTATGTACATACATTGAATTTATATACAATATAAAAAAATAGATATGTACACAACATCCATATATATGTATGTGTGTACATATGTATATACACTTTTTGTTGTTTGCTCTTAAGTAATCCTTAAAAGTATTGAGCAAAAAATAATATTAAAATGTTGGGCAATTTTATGCAAGATTACTTGCAATTCGTAAAAAAAATGCAGGAAAAAAGTATTCTTTTACGGTTACTTGAATTACTCGTACTTTTAAGTTATACATACAAACAGTTGAATTCTTATGTACAATTTAACTAATACGTATGTATATATACTTACACATAAACATGTAAATATATTTATGCAAAAGTATGAAAATATAGATAAAGATTATTTTCTATGATTTTAAAAATATTTCCTTTAATCTAAACTTTACACTGCAAGCTGTAAGAGTAAGCAACAAATCGTTGTGCGGGAGTTTATGTGCTCTATCCGCCATTTTATATATCTCGAGTTAATGATGCCACCAACATTTTTAAAATTTGCAAACATATCCGATTTGGACGGGATATCCGAAAAGGGATTGCAGAAATTAAGAATTTGGGGTCAAAAATCAGTTGTAGAGGCTGTCTGTTTTCGTTACTGCTCTTGGAAACACATTGTGTTGATGTCAATATTGCCACCTTTGTCATATAAGTTGTCTTTTCAAAACGGCGCACAGTGGTATTTTTTTTTTTTGTAAGGATCGTACCTGAAGTAAAGCGTGCAACGTACGACAAATAAAAATATAACTTGTATACGTCCGTATTACCGAAATACGCAATAAATAAAACAAAGATAAATATACAAAAATAAAAATATTACTTTGTCTAGCTTTTACTTTTGTTTTTATTAGAAGAAAACTTCAAAGAAAAATTACTATTTATTATTTTTTTTATTTTTATTTTATTTTTCTACGCACTGTCAAGCTTTGATTTTTGAAATGATATATAATGTACATACGCTACGTATTTCGGTAGCTCTCATACAAAATGTATGGGCATGAAACAATTTTGACAAAAAATTTACGCCCTATGCTGTAATTCATGTACGACACACACTGGGGATTTTTGTATGAAGGTGAGGAAAAAAATATATTTGTCGATAAATGTAGTGATTTTATCACAAATTTAGTTTTATTTATATAATAATACACAAAAGTAATCAAAGTAAAGAAAGTTAGAGAAATTTATATCGTTACCTACAATGTAAAAAGCCATAACTACCAAAAAAATTTAAATGATTTTTTTAATTTTTAATTTATTATTCTACAAGAGCTTATAAGAGTATGCTTTTTCTGGCTAAATGCATTTTCTGGAGTGTCTAAGGCGATATTTTTGATAGTCTTTGTTACGATTTTCTTGAGCCTTTACTGACTTGGTCTCTTTTAACAGTATGATCCAACAGATATTGCAGAGGTACACTCTTCAAACGATTTACGTGGCTGACCAAGTGCAGAACTGGTAGGACATTCAGTTTCAGTAAACTTTATTGTAAATGTGCGTTCAAGCCAATTTTCATTTTTTTAATTTTATTCTGTCTTTGTCGAACTCCAGAAGCTTCGAGCATAAAACCCCATGTGAAGTAGAAAAACGTTCCATTGTCGTAAAAGTCTTGGGCCTTAGTTTCAGTTATAATTAAAAAAATCGGAGAAAAATCGCTTGTACGAGTACTTTTCCGGTTAGTCGGCACTTGTTGAATGAAAAAAATCGATCAATGATAAACCCAAATAATTAAAGCAGTGCACTTTCCAAATTTATTATCGTTTATTACTTTGATACTGCAATCATAAAAATTAAATAATCTTTTGTTTACTACTTTTTTATAATCATAAAAAAAGTCATCAATGTTTTGTTCATATCTCGAACAAATTTTTTAAATTCATATCTTTACTTAAATGTGAATAAAAGCGAAACGCGTTCATCGATTTCCATGATTTATGTTTCATTTTGTTCATAGATTATGCGACTTTACGCGAGTTAAACAAATGTTTGTTTATTTAAATAAAAAAATAAAATTTTTTTATTTTTTTTTTTTAGAGCTTTTGCTCCTTCTTTATTGAGTAAAATTTTATTACTGACTTAAAACTAAAGATACAATATTCATTTAATAATTCTTTTCTTTGTTCGCCTAATTTCTTGGAAATCACCTGTTTAAGTTATTTTGCTGCCAGACATGGAGTCAGCAGTTTTTAATGGGAACGGAAAACAAAAATTGCAAAATTAATTTGAATGTATGTAAAATGTTGCAGTTAACATATTTTGTGTTAACTCCTCCGCCCTTAATTTCGAACGTCCACGTTCGTTATGGTGAATAATGGGTTATTATCGATTATTTGCAGTGGGGGAGATTTTCTAGTTTTGTTGTTTTAGCCCTTTTTAGCCATTTGGAGATTATTGCTGTTGATATGATTAAAATTATAAGAGCAATTGATGTAAAGCTGACAGCGAATCCTCGAATCTGTTTATTTTCTAATAACTTAATTATTGAAGTATTATTGAGGTGCAGCTGTTCTAAACTTTGCAATGTAAGTGTCTCTTCATATGAGCTTATGGATGGTGCATGTATAATTGCGGGCAAGGGTTTGTATTGGATTGTCTCAGTAAGGCTAAATTCTTGATTACCAATTTTTATAGACGTATTTTGATATCGAATTATGTATGTTCCTATCAGGTTCAGGTGTTCCCCATTAATTTCTATGCTATCGTTGAACTCATTTAACATTAGTAGACCAGGGACTACACTTTCAATTTTTGGTATGTGAAAACCATTCGTTGCAATACAGTGTGATTTCTTTAACTTAAGAAGATTAGGCAAACATTTGTCATTAGTTATATTTAACAAATCATTGTTATTACACACTCTTAAATTGTTAATTGTTTTACAAGGTTTTCTTACGGCTAATATTTTTTCTTTACATATTATTATTTCATTATATTTGATTTTATATATAATATTGTTTTTCCTTACGGGTTTTATAAGTTTTGACTCGCAGGTCTCTTTATCCGTTATCGGTATATCTATAACAAATATTAATTGTTCTGTACTACTAGCTATTTTTGTTTCGCTAAATTCCAAAACTTCTTCTAAGTTAATATATTCTAGTTTACTTTCATCAAATTTTTCTTTTAAAATGTTAATTTCATTCTCTGATAATATAAATGAGTTTATAATTCCTACTTTAGACCAGTTAATTGCATGTTCTATATTTATTAATTCTTCTTTTATTATTTTAATTTTTTCCTGTATACTTAATACTACTGCATTCTGAATTGATTCACTATCTGTGAGGACTTTTGACATATGATTCGTCCTTTCTGTTAATTTATTAATAACATTAATGACATTTCTATTTATTACATATTGTTGATTATTATTATCTGACAATTCATTCATTTTTCCATTTAAAATCATTAAATCATTATGGTCTGGACTTCCTGCGATCCATTTCCAGATCGTTCCTAAAAAGTCAATTGATCTCTTGTTTTTCTTTCTTAGCCTAAGTTTATTTAAAGCTAGTTGGGATTGGGATAATTCATATTTAAGGAATCGATGGATGGGATTTCTAGGATTTACGCTCTGGTAAATTGTTTGGTTTATTTCTTGCAATGCTGTTTGATATTCAGAGATGTTAACCGAATGGACTAATTTAAAGGATCCTATTTGTAGTTTTGAGTGTCCTGTATCAAATGCTATTATTGGTGAGTTTGAGTAATTCAATACTTCTACTTCAGCAACACTAACTGTGCTGAAAAACCTGAAAATAATAAATTTTAATTTCTAATAAGACTTTTATGTACTATTTTGTTTTTGTTTGTAATGATAACATCTGGTTTATTTTCTGAGACTATTTCCTTTCTATATCTCGATGAGAACTTATTTCTTGGATGCTTATTTATTGTCACAAAAACTGTTTCTCCTACCGCATAGTCTTTATAAGGTTTCCTATTCTTATTGTGATATCTTAAATCTGTTTCCTGTTTTGTTTTTAATCTTTCAATATTATCTTTCCTAAACTGTTCTAGTTGTATAGGGTCTGTTGTTACTCTATGACCAAAGAAAACTTCTATGGGTTTGAAATTAGTGGTGGTATGTATAGAGTTATTATATCTATATAATGCCTGACACAATAGATCCGAAAGTGAGTCATAAGTTTTTTCTGCTTTGATACAACGCATGATCTCATTCAGTGTAGAATGGAATCTCTCTATTTGACCATTTGTGGTACTTACATGTGGAGGGGCTTTAAAAATTTCTATTCCATATTGATTCTCTAACATGAACTTAATTGAAGTTGCTGCTAGCGATTTTTCGTTATCAACAACAATTTGTTTAGGAAAACCAAATGAGGTTATTAACTCGCGAAGAGGTTCTTCAATATCTTCTACAGAACGTGATTCTACTATTTTTGCTTGAGCATATTTAGAGAACTTGTCAATACCTGTGAGTATTATTTTATGGTTAATATAGAAAAGGTCAAGATGAACTATTTGGCCGGGATATTCGGGAATCGGAGTTGCTTTTAGTATTGGTTTGTTTGGGTGTCTTTCATATTTTTGCTCTTTGCAGACTATACATTGTTTGACTATTCTATTAATTTTAGCTTGCATGCTGGGAAAGTAGAATTTTTTTATAAGCTGACATTTATTTTCTTTCGCATTCCTGTGCGCTCTTTTGTGTTCTTTAATTATTTCGATTTCCTGTGCTGATTCGTTTTTCAGATCAGTAACAACTTCTCTGGAAAATCTTACTTTATAATTTCTAAAATGGATAGGATAGACTCTTTGTAATCCTCCTAAAGTTTTTTCATCGGTAGTGATGCCGTTTATAACTGAGGGGTTAAGATATCTTTTCAGCAAAGATACAAGATCTTCATCACTGTAATTGTTTTGGGTAATGATATGACGATGATAAGTAGGGAAAACTATTTCAAATTTGTAAGTTGGGATCTCACCAGTAAGCAAAAATATTTGATTCTTAAAAACGTTTATAGGAGTATTGGCAAATGCTATTAAATCTTCAGATGAACTCTCGTCGCTATGTTGAGTGGGTGTTAAGGAATTTACTTGTGGTGCTCTTGAAAGGGCATCAGCCACGACGTTAGTCTTTCCTGGCTTGTATTGCAGTTCGTAATTGTACTCTTCCAGGGTAGCTTTCCATCTTCTTAGCTTGCTGTTCGTATTTTTGTTGCTAAGAGCATGTGTAAGTGGCTGGTGGTCAGTTATTATTTTCACTTTAGCTGATCCATAGAGATAATTTCTCAGGTTTTCTAAGGCCCATATTATAGCAAGCATTTCCCGCTCATTAGTGGCATAGTTCTCTTCAGGTTTTCTAAGAGTCCTGGAAATATAGGCTATTGGACGATCCTCCTGTGACAATACCGCACCTAACGCGAAGTTCGATGCGTCGGTAGTAAGCTGAAATTCCTTTTTAAAATCAGGGTATGCCAGTACAACATCCTGGCCAACCAAGGTGTTCTTAAGCTTGTTAAAGGCTTCCACTGCATTTCTATTGAGAAAAATTAATTTTTTACCAGATTGAGTTTTTGGCAGGTTGCCTTCCTCCCCCCTTAAAAGGGCTGTCAGGGGTTTCGCAATTTTAGCGTAATCCCTTATAAATCGGCGGTAATAACCGGACAGACCTAAAAAGGATCTTAATTCTTTTACCGTTCTAGGCTGTGGGAAGTTCTTTACGGCTTCCAATTTTTTCGGATTTGTTTTGATTCCATCACTTGATATAATGAATCCCAGAAATTCAACTTCATTTTTTAAAAACTCGCTCTTATCGAGCTGTACTTTCATATTTGCATTCTGCAGAGTTTTGAAAATTGTTTCAACATTTTCGAGATGTTCTTTTTCGGTTTCACTGAAAATCAATATGTCATCTACATACACAAAACATATTTTTCCAATGTGTTGGCGTAAAATATCATCTAGTGCTCTTTGGAAGATTGCAGGTGCATTCTTTAATCCAAAGGGGAGTCTCGTGAACTCGTATTTGCCATTATTTACCGAAAATGCAGTCTTTTCGATATCCTGCTGTCTCAGTGGTATTTGATGAAAACCGCTCTTGAGATCTATAACTGAGAACCACTTTTTATTTCCTAACTGCATTAAGATATCTGATATATCTGGTATGGGATATCGATCTGCTATTGTTATCTGGTTCAGTTTACGATAATCCACTACCATACGAAATTCTCTTTTTCCTGAAGCGTCTAATTTTTTTGGCACTATCCATACGGGTGCATTGTATGGAGATCTGGATGGCTTGATTATACCGTTTGAGAGAAGTTCATTAATTTGTTTTTCTACTTCTTCTTTTAGCGAGGCAGGGTAAGGGTAACTTCTAGAATAAACTGGCTTGTCTGAAGTTGTTCTAATTTCGCCTTCGACTATTGTTGTGTATGTTAATTTTTGATCTGGGTCTAGGAATAATTTGGGATATTTGGCTGTTAGTTTTCTAATGGCATTTTTCTGATCTGTAGTCATATGATGGGTTCTAACTCCAATTGTGTTAACATCGGTAGAGAATTCTTGGTTTATTTTTATTTTCCTTCCGCCTTTTATTACCATCAAGCTGCGTTCTATGTATATTATTGCTGAGAGCTGTTTTAAACTATCATTTCCCAATATGGCATGAAAAGATCTTAGAGTTGGAAGAATGAAAAATTTTATAGGAATTTCATTGTTTCCAAAAAGATGTGCAAAGGTGTGGTGGGTTACCTTGATAGGACCTCCTATTGAATTAGCATAAAATGGATTTTCATTCTCAAAAGTTTTATTTGCTATGTTTGGTTGAATGTAATTTTTATTGGAACCTGTGTCTAAAAGAATTTTTAGAAATTTTCCATCGTTAGTCCTACAGCTTATATAGGGTAACGATGATTGTGTTAGTCTAAAAAATGAATATCTGTAAAATTTTCTCCTGGGTTTTCGAAGTTTTCTTCCTCATATTGCGAAAAGTCGTTGATGTATTCCCGTAAGGTTTCATCATGGTTTTTGTCCTCTTCTACTCTAGCAAGATCGTATTTTTCTTGTTCTGCCAGAGTATGGAAATTCCTCTGCATTTTTGGAGGTGGTCTTATTTGAAAAGAAGATTGTGGTGGTCTTTTGCCTTGAAACTGATTCATAGGCTTAGGCCTATTCATATAGTTTAAGTTACGAGTTCTTATACTCTCGTCAATTTCCATTGGTCCTGGACGTTGAGTTGGCTTGGGAGCAAAGGGTCTTGGTGGGGGTTGATTATTTTGGAACGAGTTAAAATTCAATTGGGGGTTTCTTTGTTGGAAAAATTGATTTCGTTGGTCAAATCCAGAGTGATATGGTTGGGGTTTAGGGAAATAATTTGGCTGTGGTTGGTATGCAAGATGTGGATAGTATGTCGTTGGTTTATTCAAATTAGTACTGTACCTTGGTGGAAGTTGTGGTGGAGTAACATATTTTTTTGTATTTAAGCGTGAGTTTTGAACATAGTTGGATCTGAATGCTTGGTTGTCTAATTTTTGACATAGAGCAAGTGCTTGGGGCAGATCTTTCGGTTCTTTTATAGCCAGGAGTCTTGGCATATCACCATTCAATCCCCTAACAAATGTGTCGAGTGCTTTCTCACGGTAAGTTTTGGTAAGGACATTAATGGCTTCACTGCCCATTTCTAGCGATGACAACTTGTTAAGTATCGATGAAAGCAATCCATAGACTTCGTGGTAGAACTCCTGAATGCTTTGTCTTCCCTGTACAAGTGAGTTAAGTTGATATTCCAAGGATGAAACATCCCTTTTATCCGCGTAGTGGGTAATAAGGCAGCGTGAAATACAATCCCAATTTAATGGTGTATTGTATGATTCTAGGACGTTATCTGCTTGTCCTACGATTTTATTTCGTATCACACTTATAATTCCATAATATTTTGCAGTACCTCTTATAGGTTCATAAATTTGGAGAACTCTCTCCACACTCTTCCTCCATGAGATAAATTCTACATTATTCCCAGAAAACTCTCTGAGGCTTTTCACTACATCCGGAATCTTATCCAGATCACCTATGTTTGCCCTATGTTCTTGATTAATTACTTGGTCTATACCAGAAAATTCATTAGAATTATCGTTTATAATCGAATTAAAAATCTGAACTCCTTCTGTTCTTAACGTTTGTGTAACTAAACCTGTAATAGCATTTCTAAGTTCCATTGACATAGCTACTTCTTGTCTTTCCTGTCTATTTTCTGGTGGGTTTATTAAAGGTGGACGGATTAAGTTATTTGGATTGGACATGATGGATATTTGGGAAAAGGATTTATAAATTTATAACTAAATTTTTCTTTTTTATATGTTTCTGATCAAATTGTATTGAATGCAATTTTTAATGTTATTTAACTCTTAAAAGTAATTAATTTCACTTTAAATGACAATTATTTAATTTAACGAAATTCTTTATAAAAACTGTAGAAATAACAGTTTTTCTACAAGATTCAAATGGTATATGTAAAATTATTTTTCTTTCAATTCACTTTTCAATTATTAATTATTTTTTATTTGAAATATTTTCTCTTTTGTATTAAATCTTAATTTATTCAACATATGTATATATTCTCTTTTTTCTTTAATTCAAAAAACATTTTTGTATAAATAGAACTTTAATCTTTGATTCATTTGGATTTCATATTTATTTTCACACTTTATCATTTTCTTTTTTTTTATAACTTAAATTGTATTTTGTGTTTTTCAATGCATTTCTTAAATTTAATTCTTTTTTTTTCACAATTTCTTCTTAAAAATATACTTACAGGATAAAAATTAAATGCTGCATCTCACCGCTGGGTTGGATTTCTCCGTTTTGCTTCTAGGCTACTAGGGATCCTTCTCCAGACGTCTCGTGAAGATGTCCTGGGTTGAGTAACTCCAGGAAAATCGGGTTCTGGGCTGCTGCACTGTCACTTTGGTGTCAAAACAATTATAGTTTTTTTTTTTTTTTTTTTTTTTTTTATTATAATATGTTTTTTCACACCGTTTTTTCACTTTTATTCACACGTTTCTGGTTAAAGAAAACTTTTCCGTACTGACACTGAGCAAACCCACGAAGTTGGGCGCCAGTTAAACCCACGAAGTTGGGCGCCAGTTAAACAAATGTTTGTTTATTTAAATAAAAAAATAAAATTTTTTTATTTTTTTTTTTTAGAGCTTTTGCTCCTTCTTTATTGAGTAAAATTTTATTACTGACTTAAAACTAAAGATACAATATTCATTTAATAATTCTTTTCTTTGTTCGCCTAATTTCTTGGAAATCACCTGTTTAAGTTATTTTGCTGCCAGACATGGAGTCAGCAGTTTTTAATGGGAACGGAAAACAAAAATTGCAAAATTAATTTGAATGTATGTAAAATGTTGCAGTTAACATATTTTGTGTTAACTCGCGAAAGTAGTAGAACTTGACAATTTTTTACTGTTTTGGATTTTTTATGAATTAAAAAAAAAAAATTAATTTTTTAGGCAAAAAAATTTGTTTTCCTTCATACATTTATTTATAACTGCGAAACTGTTGCTCATGTAGCGAAACGTTATATAAACAGATGAAAGTAATTATAATTCTTCATTTTTCTATATTTGCTTCAGCAAAATCCGACTAGTGGTTCTTGAGTTATGTTAAACAAAAGAGCCTTATCAGAATTGAGTCGTGAATCAATCGGCTGAAAAATGTTGTGCTGTGTAATGCAACAAATTGAGAGGTGGCACCTGGTGGCACTTGAAATTGATTAAAAATGTTAAAACACATATGAGACAATGTATTAGTAGTGATTTCCAACTGTAGGGAAGTATTGCTAAAATTTCAGGTCCAAATGTTTGGAGAAAAAAAGGATTTTTGTTATATGTTCATAAAAATAAGCACACAAAAAAAACTCTAGTCTCTGCAAAGTTTATTTTTCCAATTTTGGTAAGGTAAAATATCCTACTTTAAATAAAAGATAAAAAGAAAAACGTCAGCTTACATAATATAGTAATATTCGCTTTGAAATTCTTAGGTTTAAATTAAGTTGATTCAGTATAACATACAAGTACTGAGTTTGAGATGGCTATAAAAAAAAACTCTCAGCCAGATCGCAGTAATTCTTTTTGATTTGATTGTACCATTTAGTCTAAAATGTCAAAATATCACTGAATATTGCATGCAGTGTATGTTGAACATTTGACTTTTTTCCTCAAAATCCGCAATGTGCGACACTAAAAAATCAAGTCAAGTCGTATAGAAAAGTGTTTTACTAAAAGAAATGCATAATTGGTTTGATTTAAAAGTAATATTTTGTCTTCGAAAAAGTCAATTGAAATCACTTGAATGTTGTAAAACGAAATCGACGAAAATTTTTACGCTGTTCAGTAGTTTGCATATGTCAGGGGGTCAATTCTGGTTCTGTGAAACAGTGAAACGAAAAGTTTTTTATCATTTTCGTTTTCATGAGCACTTTTCGCATTATCATATCACAATTACACTATTTGCGATTCTGGTGCATGTTATGAAAAAATTGTTTCATTCCAACCATAGTCGTGAAACTTTTGCTTGTATGTTATTGAAATTTTATGTCAAAATGTCAAAGCAAGAGTACGAAGCCAACCGATTTAAGGAAGCGGCTTACCCGCCATATATTTTTTTTAACTGCTTCAAATTTTACTGATACTGTTTTTAGATATTAATAAAATGATAATAATGTAACAAATAAATATGTATTTCATTGACACCACTTTCAGTTTTACACATTCGCAAATACATGCGTTTATGTATATCACTTTCAAACCGAAAAATAAATTAAATCAACACCGACTTGTAATGTGGACTTTTTTGCCTGCACTAATTTATCAGCGTACATGAAATGATGGTAAATTAAGGGACTATTTTTATGTACCTAAAAGTATAGTCGCACACTAAGGACATATTCATAAAAAAGTTGCGATAATTGTTGCTATTCGCTCGTGGTACTCAAAGTATTTACCTAAATGTATAAGTATATGTACATACAAGAAAAATTTAAATGACTTTGTGTTGCATAAACATTTAAAACAGAGCGTCTGCCGGGAAGGTATACAACTTTGTTTTGCCGCCATTTTGGTAAAGATTAGTCTTGACAGTTCATTTTTGGCAATCGTGAAGTAGAGACGTGGCAAATTTATTATGGAGAAATATGAACTGGCGGACACCCTCTACATATGTATGTACATACTTAAGTTCGTTTTGAAACAATTTTTTTTTCTTTTTTTTTTGAAAAAGTTTGTAGTTGTATGTATGCCAATCTTTTTCAATATGAAATATGTATGTATGTATGTACATATGTTTATTTTAACAACCGCAATTGCATACATAGCATTTGTATATTTGTTTATCTAATTGTTACCATAAATATAAATTGATAAGATATGTTTTGTACTGTTTTTTCTGTTAAAAAAAATTAATCAGATTTTTGCTGGATACAAAATTTATATTAAAAATAATTGCAACTATCGCCGATTGATTTTTTGTGCTGCCGGTTTCGCCACTACCGCCGTCAACTATATTTATTTGGCTCAGTGTTCTAGTACAAACAAAACACCAATGTGACGCCATATTTGTTTTGGTTTTTGATATAAATATACGATTATTAAATACTATATTAAAATAAAAATATGATGGGTGCAATTATTTTATTCGATTTTATTAAATATTCTTTTTTATTTTTGCTAGCACGCTTTCCTTTTGTAGGTTTTTCATGGTTTTAAACCTCTATGTTATTTTTTCACATAAACATTTTTTGTGCAAACTTGTTACACATATGAAACAATTTTGACAGTTAATTTCATAGTTACACAAAACACGAATCAGCACTCTTGTGAAACTGTGAAAATATTTTGTTTCATTCCACTTGTTGTTACATGAAAAAATGATGTGTATCTTTTAAGTTTTGCACAAAACAAGAATCAAAAACGCTGTGTAACAGTGAAAAAACTTTACATTTCACCGTTTCACAGAACAAGAATTGACCCCCAGATATTTTAATTGATAACTTTTCAATGCTGTTTTAATTGAAATACAGCATTTTCTTTATAAATTGGAAAAAAAAGTTATTTAGATTGCGGATGCAGTGTAGTAGTTGCGAGCGAATTAAAATTGACTTATAGTATAGGGTTCAAAATTTGCAGTTTTTCTTGGAAATAAAAGATAGAGGAGGCTCGAAAAAATTTTCCCTGTACCGCTTTTAATAGATACATATACAGTGGTTGTCAGATTATTTGATGCAAGAAATATTGCTATCATAAAATCCTTATAATTCTAAGCCAATTAATTTTAGCACAGTTTTTTCACGGCAGTTTATTAAAAAATTTCACAATTTAAAATTTATATATTCATTTATATGGTACAGTATTTTATCTTAAAACTAAAATAAAAAAACCAAAAACCATTATTTTGAAGCAATTCACCTAATTTGATGCAAGGAGTTGTGTATCAACAATTTACATAACTTTTGATCCAAAGTCTTGTTGTTAGTATTTAGAGTGGTAACCTCTTTGCTTTATAATATCGTTTAGCCTTTTGGGTACTGAATTTACAAAGTTTTAGGTAATGTCCGCCGTAATTTTTTTCCATTCTTCAAGTAATGCACGCTTTAATGTTTCTTTGCTAGAAATGTTGTGACTTCTTACATTTTTTTCTAATAAAGGCCATAAATTTTCAATTACATTTACGTCCGGAGATTGTGAAGGGGTTCCATCATATAATTACAGTTTTCTCTAAGCCAGCTTTGAAAAATTTTGGATTTGTGTTTTGGGTCATTATCTTGATAAAAGTGAAAGTTACTACTCAGACTCAAATATTCGGCACTTTGGAGTAAATTTTCTTTAAGAATGTCCAAATACATCACCTTATCCATACTTCCTTCGATGAAAACTAATTTCCAACACCTGTGGCGGCCATGCAAGCCCAAACCATAACACTTCCTCCACCATGTTGAACAGTGGCACACATGTTCTTTAATTCCAGTTCAGTATTTGGTTTTCGCCAAACATAAGATCTTCCATCCGAACCGAAAATGTTGAATTTAGACTCGTCTGAAAAAATTACAGTGGTCCAAAAATCTTTATCTTTTGAAATGTGCGCATTTGCAAAAGCTAGTCGTGATTTCTTATTTTTTTGGCTTATGTATGCCTTCTTTATTGGTTCTCTTCCATGAAAATCATGTGATCGTACAACCCGTCGAATTGTTGATACACTACACTTTTTCCCAATACCATTCTGCACTTCATCAGCTATTTTTTGTGCTGATAATTTTGGGTTTTGTTTAATTTTTCTTACTACCCATCGCTCATCAGAAAAAATTACAGAAAAAATTTTGTTAGGAGCATTTCTTCCCTTGTCTGTAATTCTATTCTCCTTCGAATAACGCTCTATTATATGTTGAACTGTAGACGATGATAAATTCAACATTTCCGCAATTTTGCGCTGAGTTTCTCCGTTTTTGAAATGGCGAATAACCAAGTTTCGTTGTTCCATTGTTGTGCGACGACCCATACTTAATACCTTGGCCTAATTCGCTTGGAGTTAAAATACGAACTAATATTATAATGTTTAATGTCAGTATAACGTCAGACAATAATTAAAAATATTATTTTTAAACATAACGGTATTACTACAGTTAAATTTCCATTGCATCAAATAAGCTGACCGATTCAAAAAAGGGATATTTTTGTTTTTGTTGTTTTTTTTAAATGTAATGGAAAACATTACAAAAAACAACAATTGATACAGAAAAATCAGTGTTGCCAAAAAAATAATTTTTATTTAATTTCAATACTCCTATTTTTTTATGAGTTATAGTTATTTTTATACTTTAGGTACTTATGCTTGCATCAAATAAGCTGACAACCACTGTATATATACATATAATTGGCCATTGCAACACTTTTACAAAGTTACGACCTAGCTGCTCGCAGACTTGAGAAGCTTGTTCATGGCAATCAGTTGCTCTCAGAGCTTTTGCCCGAAGACTGCTAGGAGGTAGTCGCCGAAAGAAATATTTTTTTCATATTTTTTTTTTCAAGATGTCAGAGCTGAGATTTGAAGCCGCAGCTAACATCTTAGTAAGTCAACACACTAACCGCTAGCCCACGGCGACTACCGCCTCTAATATAATGTATTTTTGCAGGCAGGTTTCGAATGTTTTCGTTTCAATATAAATTCCCAAACGGAAATTTTTATAATACTTAGTTGAAAAAAAAAGCAGGCAAAAAAATCATATTATTGGCTTTTGTTTTGTAGCGAACGGGTTAGAGAAGCAAGAGAGGTAGACAAAGAACACGATTTTGTTACATAATTTTTAAAGATTCAACTGTAAAGGTGGACGTGTTTAAAAAAAAGTTAAAATAGTAAATTTTTTATAAACCAAGTTACTGACAGGGTTGGAAACACATCTAACGTATTTCTTTGTGTGATATGTTGCGCTCTACGTAAAGTATATATTTACAGAAATGTGGTTTCAATATTTTCCATTTTCATCCTCATACTTTGTTCAGATTGAGTTCATTTAGCAATCTATGTATTAGAAATCCAATAATTTCGGAGCAACTATTTCATTTAGTTATTTCTCTATTTAGAATTGTGCCTTTTCTTTATAGCTTAAAGGCCATGATACACTATTATACACAGTCGTACGATTCATTCACAAGAAAATCTTATCGATTTGTTTCACACTTTTAAATGTCGCTTTAAAATGGCAACATTAGTGCCACACCATCACACAAAATAATATGCAAAACATATACAGAGTTGCTATTTGCTAAATTCTTTATAAAATGCAACCCTGATCGCATGTACAAGAAATTTTTATGAATTTTGGCAAAAAATCTGTAATACAGATGCATTTTTATGCCACACTGTTATACTTTTTTAATGCACACGATTTTTTTTTGACAAATCTTACAACTCTATAGGATAGTGTGTCACGGCCTTAGTGAATATGAGAAGAAAAATAAATAAATAAAAAAAAGGATTAACCAAATTAACATTTCTTCGGTCCTATTCGAAAAGTATTACAGTGTTTATAGATATAATTTTGATGGAATGTTTAAATAATTCTTTTGTATAATAAACTGTAACTATTATAGGGGTCTTGAAGTAAACCAACATTTTAATTTTTCTTTTCTTTTTGTATTATACTTATTCTAATTTTTTTAATATCCAAATAATGATGATGCAAATCTTGATTCCAGAATGTTTCCTATTTTCCTTTTCGTTTTTCTTTTCCATATAGTGAAATGGCTTAGTTATTCTATTTTCTTAGTCTATTCATTTTTTTTTTCTTTAAAATGAACTTTTTTTCCTTTTTTATTTTAAAAAATAATGAAAAGTTAAATTGTGTATAGAAAAGGAAAAACTTTAAATAACGCCATTGGAAGAATTTATTTATTTCTTTTTAAATAGAAAGGAATTTTTAAAATTCTTATTTGCTACGGACTTAAAAGTTTTTATATTCATGTAACGAAGTTATTAGTTTCATTAAGTATGGCATTATAAAATTTGTATACCGAATATACATATAATTTGTTTATATGTAGGTATTTGAAATAAAATTATTATAAAAATCTACAAAGACTGGATTATTGAATATTAAAGCTAGGAAAAGATTTCGTTCATTTTATGCAACTATAAACACATATCGTAGTGCGGGAGTTTATGTTCTCTATCCGCCATTTCATATTTTTTATATATCCCGAGTTAGTGATGCCACTTTAGGTTTTCGAGCCCAAATTTTTCAAGTCGGCAATGCGTTTTGGGATATCCCGCACAACGATATGTACGTGTATATGAAATGTGCAAAAATTCTATATTTTTCAAATTGTATTTTCTTCAATTCCAAAATTATTTCAGAAATATAATCAATACAGTCCCATTAAGGACCCTTTGCGCCATTATTCTTATATAGTGTCTTTTTTACGGGTTATCCATTTCTTGTACCAAAATTTTTCTCGACTTTTCTTAACCTCAATTGAATTTTTTTATACGAGTTACAAAATAAACAATATAACCGCCATGTGGGTGTACAATCTCCTCCTAAAATTAGAATATGTGTCCATTAAAAATTTAATAAGTCTTAAAATTACCGTACATCGTTGCTATAAAAATTAGCAGAGCTCTATTAATGCAAAAATTGTACTTGCTGAAAAATGGTTTATGTCTTTGCTTGCATTCCCATACCATTCAGTAGTAATAGTTTAACTATAAGAAGACGCTCCCATTTTGCTCATAGAAATCCTAAGTATAATTTCCCGTAATATTGGGTTGGTCCGTTAAACCTGTGTACTTCAATCGAAAATAAAACTTTCAACTCAAATTAAGAGGATTCTTAAAAAAAAAATACTAAAAAAAGGTATTAATGAAATATTTAAAAAAATTTTGGATTTCTGTATATGTATATGGATAGATATATGCATAGATATAATTTACATATAAAAATATTTACAAGCTTTCTCTTTTTATAAATAATAATAAATCTCTTTTTTCGAGTTTAAAGTCTTTATATATTAATATTAAATATTTATTTATTTTCAATATTTCGCTGCCCCTTCGTGTAGCGTCTTCAGGAATTAAAATAATAATATAATTTACAAACTTTACAATAATAAAATATACATTTAAAACGAATTTTGTGTGCTCTTGACTTTGAATAATAAGTATGCTGAGCAGTGTTGCCGTTTTAGGTAATTTCTAACCAAAATTGGTTATTTTTATTACAGTGTTTACATGTAAGTTTTTATATCATTTTGGTTACTTTTTTCTTTGAAGGGAAAAAAAACGCAGTTTATTTTAACGATTTGAATTCAAAATAAAACCTTCATTATTTTGCTACATCGGGTTTTGGGCTGCCTTAACACTAGTCTCCAGGCTTCTCTGCCAA